>JAUPFV010000001.1:289160270-290631367 GCA_036936605.1 Limnanthes douglasii subsp. nivea
GAGAGAGAGAGAGAGAGAGAGAGAGAGAGAGAGAGAGAGAGAGAGAGAGAGAGAGAGAGAGAGAGAGGAGAGAGAGAGAGAGAGAGAGAGAGAGAGAGAGAGAGAGAGAGAGAAATCAGTCTCTTACAAAGGAGATAGAGAGACATTAGAATTCTATGAAGGAGACGAAGACAAATTTGTCAGCATATGTACCACAAATGCACGAAGAAGAAGGTCGTAAATAATCTGGAGTAAATGAGGTTGAAGGTCGTGAATAGGAAGTTGCAACGGAAGAATATGGATTTACGGAGGCAGAAGGTCGTGAAGATGTAAGGGGATCTGAATTACATTAAGATTCAATTATCTACAATATATTTGTGAAATACTGTTTCTAAAGTCATATTGTCTAGGGTAAGAAAGTGTTGTTTTGTTAAACTTTAATACGTTGTTTTGAAAAAATAGCTGGGTTAGTACTTTAAAAGAAAAAATATGTATGATTATTGTTTCTTAGAACTCATAATATTTTCTTTCAAAGAACTCCCATGGTATATGTTACAAAAAACTTGCAACTTTCATAACTATCGTTCAAACAAATCGCATTGTATGTTTTGTTATACTTGGTATTTAATGCAATGAAACAACTCGCATGGTTAGTGATCTAAAAGAACTAACATGATCAATGTTCAAAAGAACTCTCATTATTCTCATTCAAAGATACACATGGTATACATATGAAACAACTATCATGTTTAAAAATCAAACAACCCGCATGTTTAAAAATTAAGTATTACACAGAACTCTCATGTTTAATATGCAAATAACTCGCATGTTTATAATTGCAAAGAACTCTCATGTTGGACATATAACAGCATGTTAACCAACAACAACCCTAACAAAAACAACAACATCAAAGAGAACAAATATAACCAGACTAGGAAAAGAGTGAAAAGCTAACACAAACCGAAGCAGCACCACCATTACCACAACAAGCTAAAAAAGAAGCCCAACCCTGAACAAAAGCAGAACTATTGAGCTAGCCAAAAGAAACGATAGAAGTCCCACAACCAGATGGAGAGTTTGTTGAAAACCAATAACCAAGCTATACAAATTTAGAAGAACAAAGCCAAGCTGAAGTGGTGGCAACAGTACTGAATCCAATGGAAAATCGAGAAGGACAAGTTTCGACTTCTGTTTATACAACTAATAAAATAATGTCTAGAAAAACAAAATTTTATGATTATTACATGCAATATACACAGTTATTTGTTGAGGAAGTTGATAATGTTGAGCTCGATGTTGTGCTACAACATAATTTTGGTTCTATGAGGGATGATACGCTTTTTCCACTTTATGAAGATGGTGTTGGTGAAAAGGTTGTAAAGGAGACAACAACATCGGTCGCTGCTGCAGATATGGTAAGTGGATTTTAGGATAATTAAACATCAAATATGTGTAGTCAAGATGTTATAATATGAAATCCACTTTTCTATGTTCTAGACAAGAAAAAAGACAGTGGAAGAGGATGAAATGTGTCCTAATTTTTATTTAATCAGTCCAACATAGGATGTAGAGTTAAAAGTAAATTTACCTCACTGGGAAAATAGTACATCACCAACGCAATTGATCGATGTCAGTGAATACCACAAATTCTTTAAAACGGAAAGGGTAGAAGGACAAGAAGATCCAGAATTATGCTATTTACCAATTTCAAAGTTCTCGTACAGATTTAACGTGAGTGTGAGTGAAGTGATGGAATTACCTTACCAACAGGACCTGGACTACAAGGTAAAATATAAAAGTCTTGCATTTTCATTTGATGGTGTATGTTTATTAATCTCTCATCTGCGGTTATAGGCCTCCCAGTTGTCATTTGGTATATTATTGACGCTTGGATATAAAAAATTCTTAAAAAAATCGACGGGCAAGTACGATGTAAAGGTTTCAAAGGTGCTCATAAGGCCAAATACAGCGCGATACACATTTATGGCCACGTTGCAATAAGTTTAACTAAAATTAACATTATGCAAATAACTCGTATTTTTAACTTATAAAAGAACTCGCATGTATAATGACAAAAAAGCCCAACACAACTCACATTCATAACCATGTTCTAATGATGTATTGCACACAACTTGCGTTCTTAATATATATATAAAATACGCATATTTGCATATTTTTTCTTAAATGCATAAACATTAGTCGACAAGGAGGATAGGTCAAAACTGTTTGACGAAGTATTAGAAAACATGAGACACGAAACGAATATTGTGCTTCTTCAAGTCTGCCACATAAATAAGGATATAATGAACCCCTGAATATTAGTGGTTAATAATATTGATAAAAGAACGGTACTAAACTATAACTCGCTCTTTCCCGGCAGTAAATATACACCAGACTACACAACATAGACTGTTGACCTCCTGATAAGTTATTTTAGAGTAAACGCATGCTTATTGTTTCAAACACATCGAATTCCTAAATTACTCACAGTGATGGGTGTTCAAAGAACCTGCATTACTTGCTTTCAAATAACTCGCACCCTTATATTTTCAAAGAACTCGTACATATCTTTTTTCGAACAACTCACATTTTGCATATATTATCTGAACCCTGGTCTAAACTCTTCTAAACAGTTGGCATATTGTCTGAAAAAAGGATACTTACCTAGTACAAAGAAGGGATATAAAGTGAAAAATGTAAGAGAGATCCCACAACAACTATCAGACACCCTCGACTACATCGTTTTTGTTTGTGAATACGCCAAAGACATTATCCAAAAAAGGCTTTGTGTCGGAAAATTACCGAAAAAATATGTGTCGAACTACCAGAACTCAAATGTTTTATCATTTCCTAAATTATATCAACACTAACGCTTATTTGTAGATTTATTGGTAGATAGAGATCTTTTTTATGTGGAAAAATTTGTACAATTCTTTTTTATATCAACACTAACATGTAGTGGTAGATATATTGGTATGGATGTTTTTAATGTGACCAATTTGTAATATATAACATTTTGGAATTGATTTGACAGAATTATGAGTATTCGAAAATAATATGCACGTTCTAAGTATACAACAACTCGCAAAGGTATGTATTTTATGTTCAAACAACTCACGTGGGTAAAATATAAATCAACTCACAAAAGTTATCTGTACAAAACAACATGCACGTTCGTTATATACAACAACTCGCAAAAAAAGACATATCTGTTATGTTAAAAAATATGCATGTTTAATTGTAAAACAACTCTCAGAACGTGCATAGTTGAAAACAACTCGCTTCGTAGGTTATAAAAATAACTCGCTTTGTAGGTTATAAAAATAACTCGCATATATCCATATTTGTTGTGCTAAAAAAACAACTCGCGTGGTTAAATATAAAACCACTCACTCGTCTACCTTGGTAACTGGTCTATGTATTGAGCATGCATAAAGTTATCTAATCATGTCAGTATTTAAGCTAATTTATTGATGATTTGACAAAAGTAGATATTTAATCATGACTAAAGCCATTACTACAAACATTCGAGAACTCCATGCCTATAAATAACAGTACAAAGATAGTAGTAAACATAAACTCTTAGAGTTAAAAGACTCATACCATCTTCAACTTCAAATACCATGGCTAATTTTTGTTCCTCTTCCTCTAACATCTCTTTCATCTCGACCTACAAACGCACACCACCAAAGGGGTATCATCCCCTTCTTTAGGAGACGGGTTTATATTTTGGTTTCCCCGTGACTACTTCTTTGCAAACTTTGGGTCACTATTAGAAGATGAATCTAACCTTAACAAGCTAACACGAGTAAAAAGAAAGAGGGAGGAGACAGAGGAAATGAGGAAGATTATTGCACGTCAGATGAGGCAAATGAGAAGGAGGAAGATGATGCGGACCTCGAGACTGAAGATGAGGAAGATGATGACGATAAAGATGAAGTTGAGTCTGATGAAGAAGACTCTTCTATTGATGATTGATTGTTTTCCTTTTGTATGTTTTTGTTTTGCTCTTAATTGACCAATCCTAAAATATGGTAGTATTGTTTGTTAGGATTAAGTGTATGAAGGTTGTTATGGCCTCGTAATCTCTTTTTATTAGTATAAAAAGTTTATGAAGTACTATGAATGGTTTAATATCTAAACAACTCGCCAACTAGGATTACAAAGAGCATGTAAGTTTAAGTTCCAAAAAACTCGCGCAGTAGTATGACAAAGAACATTAATGGATAATATATGCAAAGTACTCTCACGTTATCAATGTAATGAACACAACTCGCATTTTTAATAGTATACAAAGAACTCGCTCGTTACAATCAAATTAAAGAGAACGCGTGTTTATTATTGAAATCAAGTTCAAATTTAATATACAAAACTCTTATTGTTCCCATTATCACAAAGAACACGTGGTCTATGAGTACGAAGAAGAATACACATGTTTGTATTCAAAGAACTCACATGGATAACAATATAAAGAACTCTCATGTTTAAAACTGAATAAAAGTCTCATGTTCTCAAACTAATATAACAAACAGATCGATCTTAATGTGGAACCTTACGAGTCCTTCTGTTATAGCCTACTTTCAAACAACGGCCATACCTTAACTACTTGGTTGTTATTTATGTTGAGAGGCATAATTTATAGCTCAGACAAATCATTAGAGCTTCATCCTTCGCTAAAATTTGTTATAGCCGATATGTTAAAAAAGTAAGTTGACCTGTAATTGTTGATCGTAAATAATGACTCTATTAACGTCATAGGATCTTGCTGAGTCGAATGTATTGCAGCTAAAGCGTGAGAACATGGAAAACAATCTTGTTGCCATACACCGCAAGAACATTTGAAATCCAGCATATTAAAAACCATTAGAGGGTCTGAAAAACTTCAAATAAGGCTTTAGAAATTTATAGACTAGGAAGGTACGACCTTTTTCTACATTCTGCTTTAGCTTCTTTTCATACTCCGGCATAAGTTAGTACGCAACCCTAGCCCCTCTAAATATCTTCATGAAATTTGAGTCATAAACAAGTGTCTAATCTTGTCAAGCAATTCAACAGTATGTAGGTTGCATAGTTATTTTATCTCTGTGTTAAACGATTCGACCGTAGTAGATGCCATACGACCATATCATTTCCCTTTAACAAATACCTGAGCATACTACTACAGAGGTAAATTTTCAAGAATTTTTTAATTTTATTACGACATTCATATAGAAAATATGAAAGTATATCATTTAAAAGATCTACAGTGGGAGCATAAGCATATGGACTAAACAAACATATCATCCTAGCTTTAAACTTTATATTAGTATGATCTAAGGTACTCTTAAAATTATGAACAAGATGGAAATAATAGTACGCATGACAGCAGCTTGGATGCAAGGCAGTAAAATCATAAATGATACCTAAATGACAGTCCAAAATAAATGTGATTTGATGCTCCAACAAATGAGGTTTTAAACACTCCAAAACCACAACTAATTGGTGGAATCCTCATTACTCACAATGCCAAATGCAACAGGGAATAGACCTGAAAAACTAAACAAGTAAATTGGTTTTATATGTCAAGCATGGTCAAATATACATACAACTCGGAATGTTTGCTATATAATAACTCGTAATGTCATATATATGTACATAACTTGCGAGGTTAATCATGTACACAAAGAACTCGCACAGATATTTACATAAAAAACTCACAACATTATGTAACAAACAACTATCACATTTATATTATACTGAATAGTTTGCGCATTTAGTTTACAAAGTCGGCGCATTAAAATTTCTAATTTTAACTAAACTTGCAGTTTATCAAATTATAAGAAAAACATGAAACTAACCGTTGTTACCGTCTTTTCTTACGACAGACATCAATACACCCATATACTTGTTGGTTAAAAAGGTTTCATCGATATACAATATCGGACGACATGAATGGAAACCTTGAAGACATGTACCGAATGCTATAAAAATAACGCTTGAATACATTTCTAGCTTATAATTCCAAAAACTAAGAGAGTGTCACGACTCTTCAATCATTTGAATTATCCTCTTAGTAAACTAAAAGAACTAGAAATATCTCCAAAAACTCCCCTTCTTGCCTCCTCTAAAGCATTCCATGATAAACAGTAAAAGATGTCTAAATTGTTGTCATATTTAACAGACGATTGTATAGTTTTGGTTGTCACCGAATGATATATCCTAAAATAATCATAAATATCCTCCATAATTAAATCCAATATCAAATGCCTCTTATCCTCAATAATGTACACAACTCTCAAGTTCTAATTTAATTAGCAAATACCTCGCATTACAATAAAACATATATGCAACAAAACTTGCAAGTTCATATATAGATGTTATTTCATGAAATAATATGCACAACTCGTATTTTTAAATTACCCTAAACTCGCATGTTCTTATACAGATGACATTCATGAAGAACAACACACAGCTCGCATCATCATCATCATCACAAATCGTATGTTTATATACAATTGATAAATCAAACAACTTGAATCTTCTTACAAATTAAAAATCAAACAATTCACATCTTCTATGTTAAACTCGTTCGTCTATCACACATACCTGAGAACAGTAATATCGATTTTATATATTCTTTCAAGCCCAAAACCATATATAGTACCCTAAAGAGCAGTATATATATTAAACAATGAAAACTTATGAAATTGAACTAAAAACATTCGAAAGAACCAGAAATCAACTATTTTTTATGCGTGATGAAAGAAACAGAAACTAAGATATGCTAAATCGATCAATAATACAATCAGTCTGTAATCATCACCAAATCCTTGTATGCTATGACGGAAGAACAAGAATTCAAAAAAATCAAAGCTACCTCCAATTCGGTTTCTTTTTCGAATACCTGAAAACCAATATTTAGAAGCAATGAATATATACATCATGAAAATATACATATCTTAAAATTGTTGATCACCTGAAAGTGTGGTTTTTGGGTGTAGGGTTAAGCTCTGTTGGAAGTGAAAAATGAAGTCAACTAGAAAATATTCAAATATTTAAAATGTAAAAAAGGGAAGAAAATGGATTATAACTAACCTTATATAGTTGGTAGAAGGTATTAAAGGTATTTAAAAAATTGGGTATTGATTGTGAGTTAGATAGTTGAGATGAGTATTAAATAAGCATAAATCATAATCTTGATATTAGATAGAAGTATAATAGTTGAGTATGTACTTAAGGGGTCATTACCCGGTATTTGAATCAATTTATTCCAAAATAATTTTAGTCCTATTAGGATTTTTGAAAAAAAATCATCCGCCGTAAATTAAATTTATAAAAGTTATCAAACCAAAAAATCATTACCGAATATTTTAAAGTTTTTCAAAATAATTATATTGTTACACAAAGTTATAGAAAAAAAATCACAGGTCAAACATTAGTTTTATAAAAATTGTCTAAGTCAAAATATTATGATCGAACATTTTGGAGTTCAAAAACTAACTAAAAAACATCGTTAATTGAACACTTTGAAATTTTAAAACTAAAGAAAAATCATTAGTCAAACAATCATGTTCAATTTAAACATAAAAATAATAGTTACAAAATCATGTTCTTTTATAATTTATATAAAAAAATTGTTGGTAAAAAGATTGAACTAAGAGTTATGTTACTAAACTTTAAAAATTATAACTATAACTTATATTTATTTAATCGATTTTATTTTCAATAAGTGAGAAGATGAATAAAGTCTTACCATATAAAGCTAATCAAAGCTTCAAATAATTGTTAATAAATTGAAAGAAAACTATCAATCTCAAAATCAGATATATGGTCAAAACAAACGAGGAAACGATATTTTTTGGATCACAATTACTGTGGAAACATTCGTAAGAAAATATTATTATTTTCATCTATTTGTTTTAAATTTATTTAGACCTACAAATTCAGAACACTGAGGGGAAATATATTCATTGCTGACACCCGAAGAATTAATAGGTTAAATTATGAAACATAGGCCATATACGTTTGTGAATAATGTCATAAAAGAATTATGAGATATAATATTATTGTAGTGCATAACACATAATTTCATGTTCCAAATGTCAATTGTTAGGATTATTTCACAGAGAAACTAGAGTTGTGATAGATTGTCTAATTGCAATATATATATTTCGGAGGTTTAGTAATCAGGTTTTAGACATATTTTGTAATTAGATTATTATCAAGTTTTGTATTTCATAATAACGTTGTGAAATATGGTGGAATTGAGTCATACAACCTAGCAAAATAATATTTGTAAATGAATGTTTCACAATTTATTTATCCCAAGTTTCGCACAACAAGTTTCGCACAAGATGTGGAATTCGCTAGAATATGGTGTGATGAGTCTAGATTTCATGTGGTCTGCTTCATATAAATTATGATGGTGTATTTATAGTTTGATTATGAATTTGGGTTTATTAGATACATTCTGCTAATTAACATTGGTTGTCGGTGTTGCGAGGATCGCTTCGACGAACTGAGTAACTACCATTCGGTGTTTCTTGTTATATTTTTTTGCATGGGAAATAACATATTGAACCAACTGCAAATAAGGTGAAAATACATAAGGAAACTACATTGCCAGCTGGACATAAGCTCCATGATGTGGATAAGGGACATATTTAAAATACGATGTAGCAAGTGTATATTTTTTACATCAGACGTTTAGTTTTTACAAATATTGTCCAGACATGTTAACCGCAATTTATTTTCATGGAAAACATTATGTTGTTAAAAACAATGCACAAGATGGGCAGGAACAGAAGGAAACAAAGCTTCCATCTGAAGATAAGGTCCAGTATTTTGATGAGGCACATAGTTAAAATGCGATGTAACAAGTACAATTTGCACGTCATATGTAATCAGGTTTTGCAAGTATCGTTTATGTATGTTAACAATGAATCTATTTTTTTGTATGAAAAGTGGCAAACAATTAAAAAAATGCAAATGAGGAAATGTACAGAATAGAACCAAGCTGTCAGTCGTGGTTCTCGTGGATAAGATCCAAACTGTAGATGAGGTATATAGTTACTAAATATTTAGCAAGTGTAATTTTTTCAATTCATGTATCAAGGTTTCGTAAGTCATATTCTTCAAAAAAATATTTTATCTCAGTCTTAAGAAAAAAAAAGTTCTGGGATACCCAAGGACATATCTTAATTTATATATTTTAATAAATTGTATTTGTGCTAATTTGTAAAATACATATGCTTGTGAAAAAGAAGGTGGGTTGCAATAAATATTGAAATTTCATAAATGATTTTAATAAATATTGAAATTTCATAAATGATTTTAATAAATATTATTTCGAATATTAGAAAGTGATTTTTTTCGTTTTTTTAGTTAGTTCATTATTGTAAATGTATTTCTTAATAACTTTTGGGGTAAATTTCATAAAAAGTTGTGTATTTATTTTTTGAATATGAATAATATGTAGAAAAATAAAAAAACTTATATATCTTTTTCTATAAATAATTTCAAAAAAAATATGATTTACGGATTAATTTAGTATTTATTTTTTTTAATATTTGCCTACTCTTTTTTAATGATTTTAATATTTTATCACGATAACTTATTTTGTTAGAATTAATTTTTCTTTCTTGAGTTAGAAATTTATTTTGTGCGGGCCCCCGTCAATTTCTTTGAGTTTCATTCTTGCGGACGTACTCCCCAGGCGGGATACTTAACGCGTTAGCTACAGCACTGCACGGATCGATACGCACATCGCATAGTATCCATCGTTTACGGCTAGGACTACTGGGGTATCTAATCTCATTCACTTCCCTAGATTTCGTCTCTCATTGTTAGTGTCGGCCCAGCAGAGTACTTTCGTCGTTGGTGTTCTTTCCGATCTCTATGCATTTCACCGCTCCACAGAAAATTCTCTCTGCCCCTACCGTACTCCAGCTTGGTAGTTTCCACCGCCTGTCCAGAGTTGAACCCTGGGATTTGACGGCGGACTTAAAAAGTTCCTTTTATGGTTCCACATGAGAAACCAGTACGAATATAACCTACATGTCCAATTGAACTATGAGCTAGATATCTTTTTACTTTCGTTTGGGTCATGGCGGCCTGTGCTCCTAAGATCATGGAAGCAATGGTGCAGAAAAAGAAGATTTGTCGCAATGTAGCTCCATAGGAACCATAAATAGAAACACGTAAAATACTCATTGAGATGGACATAGACAGAAATGGCACTCAACAAAAGGCTTCCTTATGGAAGGGTCTTTAGGACCCGTAGTCATTATAACCTATTACTGTCATTGATTGAAACATTTTGACCGAGTGCAAAACAAAAGTGAAAGAAAAAAAAACCTACTACAGCAAGATACCACACTTGCTACAAAGGCTTACAAAGTTTGAAGTTTGAATTGAAAAAAAATGTCGAAACAGCAACTCCTTAAGGAACTTTTTGTAACGGATACTTTCATTCATGAAATAGAAGAGGAAACGCTAAGGGAGGAAGCAATAAAAATTTTATTGCAAGATCAGCGCTTCGATCCTTTGAACAAGTTGCCGGAGCTGCAAGAGGGGCAGAATATATATATATATATATATATATATATATATATATATATATATATATATATATATATATATATATATATATATATATATATATATATATATATATATATATATATATATATATATATTATTTATAAATCTTATAATCGGGGTATAAAACTAAAGGTCAAAATAGTCAGGTTTCACATATGCATATTTTGTCAAGGATTCGTTACATTTCACATATACTTTAAGAAACTTTTTATCATATTTTTTTACAAGAAAAGCATAAACTTTTTCAAAAAAACACAAATAGGGGGCATAGAATAGGCAACCGAGCCACCAGTCATGAATAAGTTTAAACCGTGAATATGGTACAAACTTAATAAGTATTAGAAATTTGTAATTTCAAAAAATATGTATATACATATTTTCATATCTTTCGCAACCAGCTTACATTAAGCAACGTTTTGCAAATCATCTTCGACATGGTTTGCTAGTCACGTACATTAAATAGTATTGCACAAGTCATATTTGGAAATATTTTGCAAGTAGTTTTAAGGCATGGTTTCTCAATGTTATCCAAAGATATGTTTTGAGAAATTTTTTTTTACAAGGAACCATAAGTTTATTGAAAAATCTTCACATTAGGGGAAAATATACAATAAACATGATTTTCCAGTCAAAGATAAAGCTAATACAATGGATGAAGTAAAAAGTCGATGAATATGTTGTGCAAGATAGTTGTAGGCATATTTCCATATATTGTGTAACTAACATACATTAATCAATATTTTACAAGTAATCATCTATATATTCACTAGTCACATACATTTCTGGAAAAGTAAATTTGATACGAAATTATTTAAAATATTAAGAACATTATGCAACAACGACATACACAACCAAAACAAATTGAATGACATCGTCTTAAAAAGACGCACTAAAACAAAACATGCAAAAAAAGCACATTGTTGTGAAACCATAATTAAAAAACATAATACACATTCTCCATTCAAAATCTTTGATCCACCAATATTATTAACTGGATTATTCTTTTACCATATAATCGTCCTTCAAGGATTCAGAGTCTAGCTGGTTAAATTATTTTATAGGGTAAGCATCAGTGTGAGATAAATTTTTCGTTAATTATCGGATGATTCTTCATAATCATCTTCTGATCTTCATCGTTCTATTCATCGATAGATAAATCCGATTCAAATGTAAATTATTATGGATATCGTACTCATCTGGAAACCAGTAGTAGTTTTTGTCATCTATATATACTCATCAAACCTTGTTTTTGTGCAAGTCTTAGCATTTTTTGCTGTTATAGTTTAATAGTTTTGAAGATTTTATTTAAATTTTAAACTCGATTGTGAAAAGATATTCATGTTTGATACTTGAATATGTTTTCAGATCACTTCTCATTGGGGGTCATTAATACAATGTATTTTTAATTATTTGTCAAATCAAACGATGAATATAAATTAAATTGTGAATATCTCACTATAGGTGTAACCAAACTCTTTCAAACAAAAATATCAATATTAATTAAATTATGAATGCCTAATTATACGTGTAACCAAACTCTGTCAAATTAAATACTCGTTATATTATGAAGGTTCGCATGCGGTATTTACGCATGTTTCACAATGCATGATTTATGAAGGTATCATCTAATTTTTCATATGTTTTACTCTTAAAATTTTCACATGTGGTGTTTTATAATGTTTCGTCGTGCATCACGTATGAAGGTTCTACATGTCTTATTTTCTAATGTTTCCTAATGTATGATTTACGAAGGTAATCTGGTGTTTCACAATGCAACATGTTAACGTTATCATCCGATACGAGGATTGAACTGAATATAACGAGGTTGATTATTCAAAAAACTCAAAAAAACATATTGAATTGAAAGGTTAGAATGTCGACCATGAGATAAAGGCTTTAATTAACGTCGTATATGTCAAAAAACTATTCACGATCCGAAAAGGTACAAGACAAATAGATGCAGTTGTATGGTCACACCCATCATCGGTGTTGGCGTTACAGTTGATAACGTGTTTCAAATAATAAATGGAGACTAATTTGTTTAAAAGGTAATTGAGATATATTTTACAACATACACAAGTGCGTACATTTAGCAAACATTATATATACTCATTTTTGCTAATATTCACGTGCGGATGTGTTATTAATATGCACATGTTTATGTTTTTGCATGAATAGATACATGATTATATTATCATTGTGCCAAATAAATACAGTTGTATGGTCACACCCATCATCGGTGTTGGCGTTACAGTTGATAACGTGTTTCAAATAATAAATGGAGACTAATTTGTTTAAAAGGTAATTGAGTTTTATTTTACAACATACACAAGTGCGTACATTTAGCAAACATTATATATACTCATTTTTGCTAATATTCACGTGCGGATGTGTTATTAATATGCACATGTTTATGTTTTTGCATGAATAGATACATGATTATATTATCATTGTGCCAAATAAATACAGTTGTATGGTCACACCCATCATTGGTGTTAATGTTAGAGTTGATAACATCTTTGAAATAATAAGTGGAGACTAATTTGATTATAAGGTAATTAACATTTTTTTTGCAACGTACACAAGTGCATACATTTTGTAAACAATATATATATACTCATGTTTCTGCTAATATTCATGTGTTCATGTGTTGTTAATATATGCATGCTTATGTTTTGCATAAAACTCTTACATTGAAACTCTTCTGACCGTCTGAACCCGTGTGCGCCGAACATGCCCATACTTTAAACATATAACTATGTGGCTTTAAAATAAAACTATCCTTATTGATATTTTAGAAGAGTCTTTCCAATATTTATTATATGTAAACATCAATCCGCATAAAATAGATTTATTTTATGCAACGATGGTTGATATTTAAAAAAAATGTAAAAACTATATAAGTCATGATTTTATTACGCATCAAAACAGAATAGAGATAAAACAGAATAGAGATAAAGATTAATTATTTGACCTTAATTATTATTGATATAAAAAAAGAATAGTATATTACCTCAACAAGGGATAAAAAAAACAAGATAACTTAATAACCATAAAATTAATAAAATTAATATTCACTAGAGATGGTAACAGTTCGGAATGGACTATCAACCATTTTGTTTAGATACCTTTTATCTTTATTTTTCTAAACTCATTGGATTTGAGTACCCGCTGAGTAAGAAATTGTTTTCTCCCGCAAATATCCTGTAATCATTTATTTATCAATGATTTATTTTTCAAATTTAACTATAGAATAAAATAGCTATGGAAAGCAGGCGAAACGCAATCACGTATACACGTATAGCCCGCTTTAATAGAACAGCTATAGAAAATGGATCCAAAGTAAAAAAGTTAAATGTATGTTTACCACCATCTCATCGATAACTTTAGGAGTGAAATTACCACACACACAAAAAGTAGGTGAAACTTTACACCCGACAAATATACTGTTCCGATAAATAACACCAACTACCATCATTATAAATTCAATAATTTATATGAATATCTATAGAAGAAACCACTCTCATGTATGAAACTGAATCTCCTTCTTCTTCCATTCTATCAAAGACTTCAGAAACTTCTCTACCTGCAGTTTATTTTAAGTTGTTCACAAGTGTTAGAGAGAGAATAAAAGTCATTAAATAAGATGGTACAAACATATTAAAGTAGGGACTGAAAATATCAAACGATCGCTTTTACTCACAGCAGTGGCCCAAGGACTGCCGAAATTTTGCATACATTTTGCCAGCGCTATGTGGAATTTAAGGTAGAAAAAGACAACTTTGGGACCTTAATTATTATTGATATAAAATAAGAGCAGTGTTTGGCAAACCTCTGTAGGGTCGTCTAGGGAGTAAAATGCATTGGTTTCTTTGGGTCCTGAAGACACTAAAATGCCAAAACCTTGCTTTCCTTCTCTTAAAACCTGTTGAAAATTAAGTATCTTATGTAAAATACATGATTTTCATTGTCAATTCTTCATAATAATTAATATCCTCCTTTAAGATCAATCATACTCTTATAGAATTGTACACATCCCAACAAACATAGTAATCAATACCTTAAAAGCGTCTTCATCGGTCTTATCATCTCCAATATAAATAGGGAGCACATCATCATCATTACTTAGCCCTGGTAAGTGTACAAATTGAAGGATTTATTAAGAGATGGGAGTTATCAAAGTCAGAAAGAGAACAAGAGAGAGATAGTGGCAGTACCAAGAGATTCAAGAAGAAACTCAACTGCTTTACCCGTCGATCATGGGACGAACCTCTAAAACCTACATAAAGATTTCCAAAGAGTACAATGTCAAGAAGATAGTAAATAAAATAACTGTATAAAATATCAGTCTTTTGCTGTTTGGATGAGTAAAAAAACCCAAAAAATAAAATAAAAATTCTAAATATTATGTTTCTTTAGTTCTTCAAGACATCTATAAATTATATTGGAAAAAAGATGAAAGAATTTTGCAAACGTAATTTCTCCTATTGTTTTTCATTTCCATTTTCCTCAACTTTTTTTTGCATTCTTTTATCCTCTCAAAATTTTGGACATGAGCCTAAGTGTTACGAAACCATATTAAAGATTTCAATAGACAAGAGAGAAACTAATAAGTAGAAAATAAGAAAAGAAAAACAGGGTACCTTCCTCCCGTCAGTTAAACGCAAACGAGGATAGTCTTTTAAGACATCATGAACACGTTGTGCAACAACACCCCAGTTCTACAAACAATAAATGAACAGATAAGAATATCTTGATTAATTCAACCAAAAGAAAAAAGGGTAACAAAAGAGTCAATCATGGGAGAGAAATCCTTACCTTCTCATCTACATTACGATAATGTACAGAGGCACAAAACTTGTTATTCTCTACGTTTGCACCTTTGATATCATTTGTATTTTCAACGAGGGTCTTAAAAATCTGCTTGAAAAATGATCAAACACATATTAGCTTTCTTATCATCTAATGAAGGAATAATCTTTCAATTAATATAGCAATTCGGCACCTCGCTGATCATAGGCAAAAACTCTCTAGCAGGCTGGAAGATATTGCACTCCTTACCCTACAATGTTGAATTTAAGGGTATGAAAAATGTGGCTTAGATATTAATAGATACATTATAATATGGGGTGAAAAATATACAATATAACATTATAATCAGCAAGATGATTAAATCTGTTAGGATAACTTTTAGGAAAAGAAGTAAAACTTTGAGGCTAATTTTCTAGTTAATAGCCAACTTTAACCATTGTGCAATTTAAATCATGAACGTAAATAAAGACAAGAAAATAAAGCTTTTTGGGGGAAATTAATGAAATCCTTCAAAGATTACATTTATAATTTTACCAAAAATAGTCTACCAGTGAGATAAGAAGCGAAGCAAATGTGAATAGGCTTTTCATCAACAAAAAAAAAAGACGCTCAAGTCTCTATCCAAATTTTTAATGAAACTTATATAGTTTACTATGAACCTCACCTGTTGGTCTGTGGTCGTGATACAATTTGGAAGGTGGTTGGACACTAAATTGACAGGGCCCATAATGTCCATTCCATGACTACCAGCATAATAGAGCTCTGTTAGTCCTACAAACTCATAAACCTGAAACAAATTACAGGTCATTCTTTAGTGAAAAACAGAATCAAGTTGATAAACGAAGAATATAAGATATATAGTATTGGTCATTTATGGTATAACTTTACCAACAGTTACGATTGCTAACCTCATCTGCCATGAACTTACGTAAGCTATAAACACAAACCAAATATATAGAGATAAATAGGCAATAAAGTTTTCAAAAAAAGTCCTTAATAGTACCTTATCACGACTTCTTCCGCTGATAATTGCGGTTGGGAAGTACTTTGCAACATCGCTTACAACAGAACGCATCTGAAAATTAAATGATAGAGTAGATTACGAGATCGAAGTATCAAAAGACAATGAATTTAATTTCTAGTAGGAATTTCCTACAATATATAAAGAAAAGTGAATTCTTACAGAATCGGTCATAAAAGCACGATCTGGGTCATCTACTATCTGGGAAAGAGTCCCATCATAATCTAGAAATACAGCTATCCTTTTGTTAGTTGCAAGATTTGCAATCTCCTCAAAAGATGAAAGTGCAGATGGATAGTTGAGCTACAAAATCAGAACAAATAAGAGACCAAAAGAAGTAAAAATATCATACAAGATGCATTAAAATGGCAAGGGCTCCAAAGTTTTTCCTAAGACGTCTGAGTAGGCAGATTCAATGACCCATACTAAGCACGGCTAATTCTTCATTCAGATCAGAGCAGTCAATAGATCTATATCAATGTCAATGAACAATACTTAATAAAAACAGTGTAAATACATAACCACTACCCTGTGTATGTATACCTTCCAGGTGCAGTAAGAAATCTCTGAATCATTGGATGCAACACCATCAAGCTTTCCATTATCGTAAATGATTTGCAAATTAGAATCCTTGATGATTTTCTTGCGCGGGGGTGACGAGGATTGCATGGCATCTAACGGGGGTACGGTAAAAGGCTGGAGGCTGGTTGTGGGTGAGCTGCAGGCTTGCTGCAAAGTGCTGGAGGCTGGTTGTGGGTGAGCTGCAGGCTTGCTGCAAAGTGCTGGAGGCTGGTTGTGGGTGAGCTGCAGGCTTGCTGCAAAGTGCTGGAGGCTGGTTGTGGGTGAGCTGCAGGCTTGCTGTAAAGTGCTGGAGGCTGGTTGTGGGTGAGCTGCAGGCTTGCTGCAAAGTGCTGGAGGCTGGTTGTGGGTGAGCTGCAGGCTTGCTGCAAAGTGCTGGAGGCTGGTTGTGGGTGAGCTGCAGGCTTGCTGCAAAGTGCTGGAGGCTGGTTGTGGGTGAGCTGCAGGCTTGCTGCAAAGTGCTGGAGGCTGGTTGTGGGTGAGCTGCAGGCTTGCTGCAAAGTGCTGGAGGCTGGTTGTGGGTGAGCTGCAGGCTTGCTGCAAAGTGCTGGAGGCTGGTTGTGGGTGAGCTGCAGGCTTGCTGCAAAGTGCTGGAGGCTGGTTGTGGGTGAGCTGCAGGCTTGCTGCAAAGTGCTGGAGGCTGGTTGTGGGTGAGCTGCAGGCTTGCTGCAAAGTGCTGGAGGCTGGTTGTGGGTGAGCTGCAGGCTTGCTGCAAAGTGCTGGAGGCTGGTTGTGGGTGAGCTGCAGGCTTGCTGCAAAGTGCTGGAGGCTTTCAATTAATATAGCAATTCGGCACCTCGCTGATCATAGGCAAAAACTCTCTAGCAGGCTGGAAGATATTGCACTCCTTACCCTACAATGTTGAATTTAAGGGTATGAAAAAATGTGGCTTAGATATTAATAGATACATTATAATATGGGGTGAAAAATATACAATATAACATTATAATCAGCAAGATGATTAAATCTGTTAGGATAACTTTTAGGAAAGAAGTAAAACTTTGAGGCTAATTTTCTAGTTAATAGCCAACTTTAACCATTGTGCAATTTAAATCATGAACGTAAATAAAGACAAGAAAATAAAGCTTTTTGGGGGAAATTAATGAAATCTTTCAAAGATTACATTTATAATTTTACCAAAAATAGTCTACTAGTGAGATAAGAAGCGAAGCAAATGTGAATAGGCTTTTCAACAACAAAAAAAAAAGACGCTCAAGTCTCTATCCAAATTTTTAATGAAACTTATATAGTTTACTATGAACCTCACCTGTTGGTCTGTGGTCGTGATACAATTTGGAAGGTGGTTGGACACTAAATTGACAGGGCCCATAATGTCCATTCCATGACTACCAGCATAATAGAGCTCTGTTAGTCCTACAAACTCATAAACCTGAAACAAACTACAGGTCATTCTTTAGTGAAAAACAGAATCAAGTTGATAAACGAAGAATATAAGATATATAGTATTGGTCATTTATGGTATAACTTTACCAACAGTTACGATTGCTAACCTCATCTGCCATGAACTTACGTAAGCTATAAACACAAACCAAATATATAGAGATAAATAGGCAATAAAGTTTTCAAAAAAAGTCCTTAATAGTACCTTATCACGACTTCTTCCGCTGATAATTGCGGTTGGGAAGTACTTTGCAACATCGCTTACAACAGAACGCATCTGAAAATTAAATGATAGAGTAGATTACGAGATCGAAGTATCAAAAGACAATGAATTTAATTTCTAGTAGGAATTTCCTACAATATATAAAGAAAAGTGAATTCTTACAGAATCGGTCATAAAAGCACGATCTGGGTCATCTACTATCTGGGAAAGAGTCCCATCATAATCTAGAAATACAGCTATCCTTTTGTTAGTTGCAAGATTTGCAATCTCCTCAAAAGATGAAAGTGCAGATGGATAGTTGAGCTACAAAATCAGAACAAATAAGAGACCAAAAGAAGTAAAAATATCATACAAGATGCATTAAAATGGCAAGGGCTCCAAAGTTTTTCCTAAGACGTCTGAGTAGGCAGATTCAATGACCCATACTAAGCACGGCTAATTCTTCATTCAGATCAGAGCAGTCAATAGATCTATATCAATGTCAATGAACAATACTTAATAAAAACAGTGTAAATACATAACCACTACCCTGTGTATGTATACCTTCCAGGTGCAGTAAGAAATCTCTGAATCATTGGATGCAACACCATCAAGCTTTCCATTATCGTAAATGATTTGCAAATTAGAATCCTTGATGATTTTCTTGCGCGGGGGTGACGAGGATTGCATGGCATCTAACGGGGGTACGGTAAAAGGCTGGAGGCTGGTTGTGGGTGAGCTGCAGGCTTGCTGCAAAGTGCTGGAGGCTGGTTGTGGGTGAGCTGCAGGCTTGCTGCAAAGTGCTGGAGGCTGGTTGTGGGTGAGCTGCAGGCTTGCTGCAAAGTGCTGGAGGCTGGTTGTGGGTGAGCTGCAGGCTTGCTGTAAAGTGCTGGAGGCTGGTTGTGGGTGAGCTGCAGGCTTGCTGCAAAGTGCTGGAGGCTGGTTGTGGGTGAGCTGCAGGCTTGCTGCAAAGTGCTGGAGGCTGGTTGTGGGTGAGCTGCAGGCTTGCTGCAAAGTGCTGGAGGCTGGTTGTGGGTGAGCTGCAGGCTTGCTGCAAAGTGCTGGAGGCTGGTTGTGGGTGAGCTGCAGGCTTGCTGCAAAGTGCTGGAGGCTGGTTGTGGGTGAGCTGCAGGCTTGCTGCAAAGTGCTGGAGGCTGGTTGTGGGTGAGCTGCAGGCTTGCTGCAAAGTGCTGGAGGCTGGTTGTGGGTGAGCTGCAGGCTTGCTGCAAAGTGCTGGAGGCTGGTTGTGGGTGAGCTGCAGGCTTGCTGCAAAGTGCTGGAGGCTGGTTGTGGGTGAGCTGCAGGCTTGCTGCAAAGTGCTGGAGGCTGGTTGTGGGTGAGCTGCAGGCTTGCTGCAAAGTGCTGGAGGCTTTCAATTAATATAGCAATTCGGCACCTCGCTGATCATAGGCAAAAACTCTCTAGCAGGCTGGAAGATATTGCACTCCTTACCCTACAATGTTGAATTTAAGGGTATGAAAAAATGTGGCTTAGATATTAATAGATACATTATAATATGGGGTGAAAAATATACAATATAACATTATAATCAGCAAGATGATTAAATCTGTTAGGATAACTTTTAGGAAAGAAGTAAAACTTTGAGGCTAATTTTCTAGTTAATAGCCAACTTTAACCATTGTGCAATTTAAATCATGAACGTAAATAAAGACAAGAAAATAAAGCTTTTTGGGGGAAATTAATGAAATCTTTCAAAGATTACATTTATAATTTTACCAAAAATAGTCTACTAGTGAGATAAGAAGCGAAGCAAATGTGAATAGGCTTTTCAACAACAAAAAAAAAAGACGCTCAAGTCTCTATCCAAATTTTTAATGAAACTTATATAGTTTACTATGAACCTCACCTGTTGGTCTGTGGTCGTGATACAATTTGGAAGGTGGTTGGACACTAAATTGACAGGGCCCATAATGTCCATTCCATGACTACCAGCATAATAGAGCTCTGTTAGTCCTACAAACTCATAAACCTGAAACAAACTACAGGTCATTCTTTAGTGAAAAACAGAATCAAGTTGATAAACGAAGAATATAAGATATATAGTATTGGTCATTTATGGTATAATTTTACCAACAGTTACGATTGCTAACCTCATCTGCCATGAACTTACGTAAGCTATAAACACAAACCAAATATATAGAGATAAATAGGCAATAAAGTTTTCAAAAAAAGTCCTTAATAGTACCTTATCACGACTTCTTCCGCTGATAATTGCGGTTGGGAAGTACTTTGCAACATCGCTTACAACAGAACGCATCTGAAAATTAAATGATAGAGTAGATTACGAGATCGAAGTATCAAAAGACAATGAATTTAATTTCTAGTAGGAATTTCCTACAATATATAAAGAAAAGTGAATTCTTACAGAATCGGTCATAAAAGCACGATCTGGGTCATCTACTATCTGGGAAAGAGTCCCATCATAATCTAGAAATACAGCTATCTTTTTGTTAGTTGCAAGATTTGCAATCTCCTCAAAAGATGAAAGTGCAGATGGATAGTTGAGCTACAAAATCAGAACAAATAAGAGACCAAAAGAAGTAAAAATATCATACAAGATGCATTAAAATGGCAAGGGCTCCAAAGTTTTTCCTAAGACGTCTGAGTAGGCAGATTCAATGACCCATACTAAGCACGGCTAATTCTTCATTCAGATCAGAGCAGTCAATAGATCTATATCAATGTCAATGAACAATACTTAATAAAAACAGTGTAAATACATAACCACTACCCTGTGTATGTATACCTTCCAGGTGCAGTAAGAAATCTTTGAATCATTGGATGCAACACCATCAAGCTTTCCATTATCGTAAATGATTTGCAAATTAGAATCCTTGATGATTTTCTTGCGCGGGGGTGACGAGGATTGCATGGCATCTAACGGGGGTACGGTAAAAGGCTGGAGGCTGGTTGTGGGTGAGCTGCAGGCTTGCTGCAAAGTGCTGGAGGCTGGTTGTGGGTGAGCTGCAGGCTTGCTGCAAAGCGCTGGAGGCTGGTTGTGGGTGAGCTGCAGGCTTGCTGCAAAGTGCTGGAGGCTGGTTGTGGGTGAGCTGCAGGCTTGCTGCAAAGCGCTGGAGGCTGGTTGTGGGTGAGCTGCAGGCTTGCTGCAAAGCGCTGGAGGCTGGTTGTGGGTGAGCTGCAGGCTTGCTGCAAAGCGCTGGAGGCTGGTTGTGGGTGAGCTGCAGGCTTGCTGCAAAGTGCTGGAGGCTGGTTGTGGGTGAGCTGTAGGCTTGCTGCAAAGTGCTGGAGGCTGGTTGTGGGTGAGCTGCAGGCTTGCTGCAAAGTGCTGGAGGCTGGTTGTGGGTGAGCTGCAGGCTTGCTGCAAAGTGCTGGAGGCTGGTTGTGGGTGAGCTGCACGCTTGCTGCAAAGTGCTGGAGGCTGGTTGTGGGTGAGCTGCAGGCTTGCTGCAAAGTGCTGGAGGCTGGTTGTGGGTGAGCTGCAGGCTTGCTGCAAAGTGCTGCAGGCTGGTTGTGGGTGAGCTGCAGGCTTGCTGCAAAGTGCTGGAGGCTGGTTGTGGGTGAGCTGCAGGCTTGCTGCAAAGTGCTGGAGGCTGGTTGTGGGTGAGCTGCAGGCTTGCTGCAAAGTGCTGGAGGCTGGTTGTGGGTGAGCTGCAGGCTTGCTGCAAAGTGCTGGAGGCTGGTTGTGGGTGAGCTGCAGGCTTGCTGCAAAGTGCTGGAGGCTTTCAATTAATATAGCAATTCGGCACCTCGCTGATCATAGGCAAAAACTCTCTAGCAGGCTGGAAGATATTGCACTCCTTACCCTACAATGTTGAATTTAAGGGTATGAAAAATGTGGCTTAGATATTAATAGATACATTATAATATGGGGTGAAAAATATACAATATAACATTATAATCAGCAAGATGATTAAATCTGTTAGGATAACTTTTAGGAAAAGAAGTAAAACTTTGAGGCTAATTTTCTAGTTAATAGCCAACTTTAACCATTGTGCAATTTAAATCATGAACGTAAATAATACAGCACGTTGTATAAATTCGTATAGACTGTGTGTCTTTTGTTTCTTTTGGGTCAAACAAACGTTGAGGGGACCTCGACCCAAAAGAAATAAAAGACACACAGGCGGATTAACATCAAACAAATGTTGTATACAACACGCAACACGTGCTGTATAATAATTTGTTTGATGCGTGCTGTATTATAATTTGTTTTGGCTATATATCTGATTTTGAGATTGATAGTTTTCTTTCAATTTATTAACAATTATTTGAAGCTTTGATTAGCTTTATAGGGTAAGACTTTATTCATCTTCTCACTTGTTGAAAATAAAATCGATTAAATAAATATAAGTTATAGTTATAATTTTTAAAGTTTAGTAACATAACTCTTAGTTCAATCTTTTTACCAACAATTTTTTTATATAAATTATAAAAGAACATGATTTTGTAATTATTATTTTTATGTTTAAATTGAGCATGATTGTTTGACTAATGATTTTTCTTTAGTTTTAAAATTTCAAAGTGTTCAATTAACGATGTTTTTTAGTTAGTTTTTGAACTTCAAAATGTTCGATCATAATATATTGACTTAGACAATTTTTATAAAACTAATGTCTGACTTGTGATTTTTTTTCTATAACTTCGTGTAACAATATAATTATTTTGAAAAACTTTAAAATATTCGGTCATGATTTTTTGGTTTGATAACTTTTATAAATTTAATTTATGGCGGATGATTTTTTTTCCAAAAATCCTAACAGACTAAAATTATTTTGGAATAAATTGATTCAAATATCGATTCTAGGGTAATGACCCCTTAAGTACCTACTCAACTATTATACATCTATCTAATATTGAGATTATGATTTATGCTTATTTAATACCCATCTCAACTATCTAACTCACAATCAATACCCAATATTTTAAATACTTGTAATACCTTCTACCGACTATATAAGGTTAGTTATAATCAATTTTCTTCCCTTTTTTACATTTTAAATATTTGAATATTTTCTAGTTGACTTCATTTTTCACTTCCAACAGAGCTCAACCCTACACCCCAAAACCACACTTTCAGGTGATCAACAATTTTAAGATATGTATATTTTCATGATGTATATATTCATTGCTTCTAAATATTGGAGGCTGGTTGTGGGTGAGCTGCAGGCTTGCTGCAAAGTGCTGGAGGCTGGTTGTGGGTGAGCTGCAGGCTTGCTGCAAAGTGCTGGAGGCTGGTTGTGGGTGAGCTGCAGGCTTGCTGCAAAGTGCTGGAGGCTGGTTGTGGGTGAGCTGCAGGCTTGCTGCAAAGTGCTGGAGGCTGGTTGTGGGTGAGCTGCAGGCTTGCTATAGGCTTGCTGCAAAGTGCTGGAGGCTGGTTGTGGGTGAGCTGCAGGCTTGCTGCAAAGTGCTGGAGGCTGGTTGTGGTTGAGCTGCAGGCTTGCTACAAAGTGCTGGAGGCTGGTTGTGGGTGAGCTGCACGCTTGCTGCAAAGTGCTGGAGGCTTTCAATTAATATAGCAATTCGGCACCTCGCTGATCATAGGCAAAAACCCTCTAGCAGGCTGGAAGATATTGCACTCCTTACCCTACAATGTTGAATTTAAGGGTATGAAAAATGTGGCTTAGAGGCTGGTTGTGGGTGAGCTGCAGGCTTCATGATGTATATATTCATTGCTTCTAAATATTGGAGGCTGGTTGTGGGTGAGCTGCAGGCTTGCTGCAAAGTGCTGGAGGCTGGTTGTGGGTGAGCTGCAGGCTTGCTGCAAAGTGCTGGAGGCTGGTTGTGGGTGAGCTGCAGGCTTGCTGCAAAGTGCTGCAGGCTGGTTGTGGGTGAGCTGCAGGCTTGCTGCAAAGTGCTGGAGGCTGGTTGTGGGTGAGCTGCAGGCTTGCTGCAAAGTGCTGCAGGCTGGTTGTGGGTGAGCTGCAGGCTTGCTGCAAAGTGCTGGAGGCTGGTTGTGGGTGAGCTGCACGCTTGCTGCAAAGTGCTGGAGGCTTTCAATTAATATAGCAATTCGGCACCTCGCTGATCATAGGCAAAAACTCTCTAGCAGGCTGGAAGATATTGCACTCCTTACCCTACAATGTTGAATTTAAGGGTATGAAAAATGTGGCTTAGAGGCTGGTTGTGGGTGAGCTGCAGGCTTCATGATGTATATATTCATTGCTTCTAAATATTGGAGGCTGGTTGTGGGTGAGCTGCAGGCTTGCTGCAAAGTGCTGGAGGTTGGTTGTGGGTGAGCTGCAGGCTTGCTGCAAAGTGCTGGAGGCTGGTTGTGGGTGAGCTGCAGGCTTGCTGCAAAGTGCTGCAGGCTGGTTGTGGGTGAGCTGCAGGCTTGCTGCAAAGTGCTGCAGGCTGGTTGTGGGTGAGCTGCAGGCTTGCTGCAAAGTGCTGCAGGCTGGTTGTGGGTGAGCTGCAGGCTTGCTGCAAAGTGCTGGAGGCTGGTTGTGGGTGAGCTGCAGGCTTGCTGCAAAGTGCTGGAGGCTGGTTGTGGGTGAGCTGCAGGCTTGCTGCAAAGTGCTGGAGGCTTTCAATTAATATAGCAATTCGGCACCTCGCTGATCATAGGCAAAAACTCTCTAGCAGGCTGGAAGATATTGCACTCCTTACCCTACAATGTTGAATTTAAGGGTATGAAAAATGTGGCTTAGATATTAATAGATACATTATAATATGGGGTGAAAAATATACAATATAACATTATAATCAGCAAGATGATTAAATCTGTTAGGATAACTTTTAGGAAAAGAAGTAAAACTTTGAGGCTAATTTTCTAGTTAATAGCCAACTTTAACCATTGTGCAATTTAAATCATGAACGTAAATAATACAGCACGTTGTATAAATTCATATAGCCTGTGTGTCTTTTGTTTCTTTTGGGTCAAACAAACGTTGAGGGGACCTCGACCCAAAAGAAATAAAAGACACACAGGCGGATTAACATCAAACAAATGTTGTATACAACACGCAACACGTGCTGTATAATAATTTGTTTGATGCGTGCTGTATTATAATTTGTTTTGGCTATATATCTGATTTTGAGATTGATAGTTTTCTTTCAATTTATTAACAATTATTTGAAGCTTTGATTAGCTTTATAGGGTAAGACTTTATTCATCTTCTCACTTGTTGAAAATAAAATCGATTAAATAAATATAAGTTATAGTTATAATTTTTAAAGTTTAGTAACATAACTCTTAGTTCAATCTTTTTACCAACAATTTTTTTATATAAATTATAAAAGAACATGATTTTGTAATTATTATTTTTATGTTTAAATTGAGCATGATTGTTTGACTAATGATTTTTCTTTAGTTTTAAAATTTCAAAGTGTTCGATTAACGATGTTTTTTAGTTAGTTTTTGAACTTCAAAATGTTCGATCATAATATATTGACTTAGACAATTTTTATAAAACTAATGTCTGACTTGTGATTTTTTTTCTATAACTTCGTGTAACAATATAATTATTTTGAAAAACTTTAAAATATTCGGTCATGATTTTTTGGTTTGATAACTTTTATAAATTTAATTTATGGCGGATGATTTTTTTTCCAAAAATCATAACAGACTAAAATTATTTTGGAATAAATTGATTCAAATACCGATTCTAGGGTAATGACCCCTTAAGTACCTACTCAACTATTATACATCTATCTAATATTGAGATTATGATTTATGCTTATTTAATACCCATCTCAACTATCTAACTCACAATCAATACCCAATATTTTAAATACTTGTAATACCTTCTACCGACTATATAAGGTTAGTTATAATCAATTTTCTTCCCTTTTTTACATTTTAAATATTTGAATATTTTCTAGTTGACTTCATTTTTCACTTCCAACAGAGCTCAACCCTACACCCCAAAACCACACTTTCAGGTGATCAACAATTTTAAGATATGTATATTTTCATGATGTATATATTCATTGCTTCTAAATATTGGAGGCTGGTTGTGGGTGAGCTGCAGGCTTGCTGCAAAGTGCTGGAGGCTGGTTGTGGGTGAGCTGCAGGCTTGCTGCAAAGTGCTGGAGGCTGGTTGTGGGTGAGCTGCAGGCTTGCTGCAAAGTGCTAGAGGCTGGTTGTGGGTGAGCTGCAGGCTTGCTGCAAAGTGCTGGAGGCTGGTTGTGGGTGAGCTGCAGGCTTGCTGCAAAGTGCTGGAGGCTGGTTGTGGGTGAGCTGCAGGCTTGCTGCAAAGTGCTGGAGGCTGGTTGTGGGTGAGCTGCAGGCTTGCTGCAAAGTGCTGGAGGCTGGTTGTGGGTGAGCTGCAGGCTTGCTGCAAAGTGCTGGAGGCTGGTTGTGGGTGAGCTGCAGGCTTGCTGCAAAGTGCTGGAGGCTGGTTGTGGGTGAGCTGCAGGCTTGCTGCAAAGTGCTGGAGGCTGGTTGTGGGTGAGCTGCAGGCTTGCTGCAAAGTGCTGGAGGCTGGTTGTGGGTGAGCTGCATGCTTGCTGCAAAGTGCTGGAGGCTGGTTGTGGGTGAGCTGCAGGCTTGCTGCAAAGCGCTGGAGGCTGGTTGTGGGTGAGCTGCAGGCTTGCTGCAAAGTGCTGGAGGCTGGTTGTGGGTGAGCTGTAGGCTTGCTGCAAAGTGCTGGAGGCTGGTTGTGGGTGAGCTGCACGCTTGCTGCAAAGTGCTGGAGGCTGGTTGTGGGTGAGCTGCAGGCTTGCTGCAAAGTGCTGGAGGCTGGTTGTGGGTGAGCTGCACGCTTGCTGCAAAGTGCTGGAGGCTGGTTGTGGGTGAGCTGCAGGCTTGCTGCAAAGTGCTGCAGGCTGGTTGTGGGTGAGCTGCAGGCTTGCTGCAAAGTGCTGCAGGCTGGTTGTGGGTGAGCTGCAGGCTTGCTGCAAAGTGCTGGAGGCTGGTTGTGGGTGAGCTGCAGGCTTGCTGCAAAGTGCTGGAGGCTGGTTGTGGGTGAGCTGCAGGCTTGCTGCAAAGTGCTGGAGGCTGGTTGTGGGTGAGCTGCAGGCTTGCTGCAAAGTGCTGGAGGCTTTCAATTAATATAGCAATTCGGCACCTCGCTGATCATAGGCAAAAACTCTCTAGCAGGCTGGAAGATATTGCACTCCTTACCCTACAATGTTGAATTTAAGGGTATGAAAAATGTGGCTTAGATATTAATAGATACATTATAATATGGGGTGAAAAATATACAATATAACATTATAATCAGCAAGATGATTAAATCTGTTAGGATAACTTTTAGGAAAAGAAGTAAAACTTTGAGGCTAAATTTCTAGTTAATAGCCAACTTTAACCATTGTGCAATTTAAATCATGAACGTAAATAATACAGCACGTTGTATAAATTCATATAGCCTGTGTGTCTTTTGTTTCTTTTGGGTCAAACAAACGTTGAGGGGACCTCGACCCAAAAGAAATAAAAGACACACAGGCGGATTAACATCAAACAAATGTTGTATACAACACGCAACACGTGCTGTATAATAATTTGTTTGATGCGTGCTGTATTATAATTTGTTTTGGCTATATATCTGATTTTGAGATTGATAGTTTTCTTTCAATTTATTAACAATTATTTGAAGCTTTGATTAGCTTTATAGGGTAAGACTTTATTCATCTTCTCACTTGTTGAAAATAAAATCGATTAAATAAATATAAGTTATAGTTATAATTTTTAAAGTTTAGTAACATAACTCTTAGTTCAATCTTTTTACCAACAATTTTTTTATATAAATTATAAAAGAACATGATTTTGTAATTATTATTTTTATGTTTAAATTGAGCATGATTGTTTGACTAATGATTTTTCTTTAGTTTTAAAATTTCAAAGTGTTCAATTAACGATGTTTTTTAGTTAGTTTTTGAACTTCAAAATGTTCGATCATAATATATTGACTTAGACAATTTTTATAAAACTAATGTCTGACTTGTGATTTTTTTTCTATAACTTCGTGTAACAATATAATTATTTTGAAAAACTTTAAAATATTCGGTCATGATTTTTTGGTTTGATAACTTTTATAAATTTAATTTATGGCGGATGAGTTTTTTTCCAAAAATCCTAACAGACTAAAATTATTTTGGAATAAATTGATTCAAATACCGATTCTAGGGTAATGACCCCTTAAGTACCTACTCAACTATTATACATCTATCTAATATTGAGATTATGATTTATGCTTATTTAATACCCATCTCAACTATCTAACTCACAATCAATACCCAATATTTTAAATACTTGTAATACCTTCTACCGACTATATAAGGTTAGTTATAATCAATTTTCTTCCCTTTTTTACATTTTAAATATTTGAATATTTTCTAGTTGACTTCATTTTTCACTTCCAACAGAGCTCAACCCTACACCCCAAAACCACACTTTCAGGTGATCAACAATTTTAAGATATGTATATTTTCATGATGTATATATTCATTGCTTCTAAATATTGGAGGCTGGTTGTGGGTGAGCTGCAGGCTTGCTGCAAAGTGCTGGAGGCTGGTTGTGGGTGAGCTGCAGGCTTGCTGCAAAGTGCTGGAGGCTGGTTGTGGGTGAGCTGCAGGCTTGCTGCAAAGTGCTAGAGGCTGGTTGTGGGTGAGCTGCAGGCTTGCTGCAAAGTGCTGGAGGCTGGTTGTGGGTGAGCTGCAGGCTTGCTGCAAAGTGCTGGAGGCTGGTTGTGGGTGAGCTGCAGGCTTGCTGCAAAGTGCTGGAGGCTGGTTGTGGGTGAGCTGCAGGCTTGCTGCAAAGTGCTGGAGGCTGGTTGTGGGTGAGCTGCAGGCTTGCTGCAAAGTGCTGGAGGCTGGTTGTGGGTGAGCTGCAGGCTTGCTGCAAAGTGCTGGAGGCTGGTTGTGGGTGAGCTGCAGGCTTGCTGCAAAGTGCTGGAGGCTGGTTGTGGGTGAGCTGCAGGCTTGCTGCAAAGTGCTGGAGGCTGGTTGTGGGTGAGCTGCATGCTTGCTGCAAAGTGCTGGAGGCTGGTTGTGGGTGAGCTGCAGGCTTGCTGCAAAGCGCTGGAGGCTGGTTGTGGGTGAGCTGCAGGCTTGCTGCAAAGTGCTGGAGGCTGGTTGTGGGTGAGCTGTAGGCTTGCTGCAAAGTGCTGGAGGCTGGTTGTGGGTGAGCTGCACGCTTGCTGCAAAGTGCTGGAGGCTGGTTGTGGGTGAGCTGCAGGCTTGCTGCAAAGTGCTGGAGGCTGGTTGTGGGTGAGCTGCACGCTTGCTGCAAAGTGCTGGAGGCTGGTTGTGGGTGAGCTGCAGGCTTGCTGCAAAGTGCTGCAGGCTGGTTGTGGGTGAGCTGCAGGCTTGCTGCAAAGTGCTGCAGGCTGGTTGTGGGTGAGCTGCAGGCTTGCTGCAAAGTGCTGGAGGCTGGTTGTGGGTGAGCTGCAGGCTTGCTGCAAAGTGCTGGAGGCTGGTTGTGGGTGAGCTGCAGGCTTGCTGCAAAGTGCTGGAGGCTGGTTGTGGGTGAGCTGCAGGCTTGCTGCAAAGTGCTGGAGGCTTTCAATTAATATAGCAATTCGGCACCTCGCTGATCATAGGCAAAAACTCTCTAGCAGGCTGGAAGATATTGCACTCCTTACCCTACAATGTTGAATTTAAGGGTATGAAAAATGTGGCTTAGATATTAATAGATACATTATAATATGGGGTGAAAAATATACAATATAACATTATAATCAGCAAGATGATTAAATCTGTTAGGATAACTTTTAGGAAAAGAAGTAAAACTTTGAGGCTAAATTTCTAGTTAATAGCCAACTTTAACCATTGTGCAATTTAAATCATGAACGTAAATAATACAGCACGTTGTATAAATTCATATAGCCTGTGTGTCTTTTGTTTCTTTTGGGTCAAACAAACGTTGAGGGGACCTCGACCCAAAAGAAATAAAAGACACACAGGCGGATTAACATCAAACAAATGTTGTATACAACACGCAACACGTGCTGTATAATAATTTGTTTGATGCGTGCTGTATTATAATTTGTTTTGGCTATATATCTGATTTTGAGATTGATAGTTTTCTTTCAATTTATTAACAATTATTTGAAGCTTTGATTAGCTTTATAGGGTAAGACTTTATTCATCTTCTCACTTGTTGAAAATAAAATCGATTAAATAAATATAAGTTATAGTTATAATTTTTAAAGTTTAGTAACATAACTCTTAGTTCAATCTTTTTACCAACAATTTTTTTATATAAATTATAAAAGAACATGATTTTGTAATTATTATTTTTATGTTTAAATTGAGCATGATTGTTTGACTAATGATTTTTCTTTAGTTTTAAAATTTCAAAGTGTTCAATTAACGATGTTTTTTAGTTAGTTTTTGAACTTCAAAATGTTCGATCATAATATATTGACTTAGACAATTTTTATAAAACTAATGTCTGACTTGTGATTTTTTTTCTATAACTTCGTGTAACAATATAATTATTTTGAAAAACTTTAAAATATTCGGTCATGATTTTTTGGTTTGATAACTTTTATAAATTTAATTTATGGCGGATGAGTTTTTTTCCAAAAATCCTAACAGACTAAAATTATTTTGGAATAAATTGATTCAAATACCGATTCTAGGGTAATGACCCCTTAAGTACCTACTCAACTATTATACATCTATCTAATATTGAGATTATGATTTATGCTTATTTAATACCCATCTCAACTATCTAACTCACAATCAATACCCAATATTTTAAATACTTGTAACACCTTCTACCGACTATATAAGGTTAGTTATAATCAATTTTCTTCCCTTTTTTACATTTTAAATATTTGAATATTTTCTAGTTGACTTCATTTTTCACTTCCAACAGAGCTCAACCCTACACCCCAAAACCACACTTTCAGGTGATCAACAATTTTAAGATATGTATATTTTCATGATGTATATATTCATTGCTTCTAAATATTGGAGGCTGGTTGTGGGTGAGCTGCAGGCTTGCTGCAAAGTGCTTGAGGCTGGTTGTGGGTGAGCTGCAGGCTTGCTGCAAAGTGCTGGAGGCTGGTTGTGGGTGAGCTGCAGGTTTGCTGCAAAGTGCTGCGGGCTGGTTGTGGGTGAGCTGCAGGCTTGCTGCAAAGTGCTGCAGGCTGGTTATGGGTGAGCTGCAGGCTTGCTGCAAAGTGCTGGAGGCTGGTTGTGGGTGAGCTGCAGGCTTGCTGCAAAGTGCTGGAGGCTGGTTGTGGGTGAGCTGCAGGCTTGCTGCAAAGTGCTGGAGGCTGGTTGTGGGTGAGCTGCAGGCTTGCTGCAAAGTGCTGGAGGCTGGTTGTGGGTGAGCTGCAGGCTTGCTGCAAAGTGCTGGAGGCTTTCAATTAATATAGCAATTCGGCACCTCGCTGATCATAGGCAAAAACTCTCTAGCAGGCTAGAAGATATTGCACTCCTTACCCTACAATGTTGAATTTAAGGGTATGAAAAATGTGGCTTAGATATTAATAGATACATTATAATATGGGGTGAAAAATATACAATATAACATTATAATCAGCAAGATGATTAAATCTGTTAGGATAACTTTTAGGAAAAGAAGTAAAACTTTGAGGCTAATTTTCTAGTTAATAGCCAACTTTAACCATTGTGCAATTTAAATCATGAACGTAAATAATACAGCACGTTGTATAAATTCATATAGCCTGTGTGTCTTTTGTTTCTTTTGGGTCAAACAAACGTTGAGGGGACCTCGACCCAAAAGAAATAAAAGACACACAGGCGGATTAACATCAAACAAATGTTGTATACAACACGCAACACGTGCTGTATAATAATTTGTTTGATGCGTGCTGTATTATAATTTGTTTTGGCTATATATCTGATTTTGAGATTGATAGTTTTCTTTCAATTTATTAAAAATTATTTGAAGCTTTGATTAGCTTTATAGGGTAAGACTTTATTCATCTTCTCACTTGTTGAAAATAAAATCGATTAAATAAATATAAGTTATAGTTATAATTTTTAAAGTTTAGTAACATAACTCTTAGTTCAATCTTTTTACCAACAATTTTTTTATATAAATTATAAAAGAACATGATTTTGTAATTATTATTTTTATGTTTAAATTGAGCATGATTGTTTGACTAATGATTTTTCTTTAGTTTTAAAATTTCAAAGTGTTCAATTAACGATGTTTTTTAGTTAGTTTTTGAACTTCAAAATGTTCGATCATAATATATTGACTTAGACAATTTTTATAAAACTAATGTCTGACTTGTGATTTTTTTTCTATAACTTCGTGTAAGAATATAATTATTTTGAAAAACTTTAAAATATTCGGTCATGATTTTTTGGTTTGATAACTTTTATAAATTTAATTTATGGCGGATGATTTTTTTTCCAAAAATCCTAACAGACTAAAATTATTTTGGAATAAATTGATTCACATACCGATTCTAGGGTAATGACCCCTTAAGTACCTACTCAACTATTATACATCTATCTAATATTGAGATTATGATTTATGCTTATTTAATACCCATCTCAACTATCTAACTCACAATCAATACCCAATATTTTAAATACTTGTAATACCTTCTACCGACTATATAAGGTTAGTTATAATCAATTTTCTTCCCTTTTTTACATTTTAAATATTTGAATATTTTCTAGTTGACTTCATTTTTCACTTCCAACAGAGCTCAACCCTACACCCCAAAACCACACTTTCAGGTGATCAACAATTTTAAGATATGTATATTTTCATGATGTATATATTCATTGCTTCTAAATATTGGAGGCTGGTTGTGGGTGAGCTGCAGGCTTGCTGCAAAGGGCTGGAGGCTGGTTGTGGGTGAGCTGCAGGCTTGCTGCAAAGTGCTGGAGGCTGGTTGTGGGTGAGCTGCAGGTTTGCTGCAAAGTGCTGCGGGCTGGTTGTGGGTGAGCTGCAGGCTTGCTGCAAAGTGCTGCAGGCTGGTTGTGGGTGAGCTGCAGGCTTGCTGCAAAGTGCTGGAGGCTGGTTGTGGGTGAGCTGCAGGCTTGCTGCAAAGTGCTGGAGGCTGGTTGTGGGTGAGCTGCAGGCTTGCTGCAAAGTGCTGGAGGCTGGTTGTGGGTGAGCTGCAGGCTTGCTGCAAAGTGCTGGAGACTGGTTGTGGTTGAGCTGCAGGCGTGCTGGAGGCTGGAGGCTGGTTGTGGGTGAGCTGTAGGCTTGCTGCAAAGTGCTGGAGGCTGGTTGTGGGTGAGCTGCAGGCTTGCTGCAAAGTGCTGGAGGCTGGTTGTGGGTGAGCTGCAGGCTTGCTGCAAAGTGCTGGAGGCTGGTTGTGGGTGAGCTGCAGGCTTGCTGCAAAGTGCTGGAGGCTGGTTGTGGGTGAGCTGCAGGCTTGCTGCAAAGTGCTGGAGGCTGGTTGTGGGTGAGCTGCAGGCTTGCTGCAAAGTGCTGGAGGCTGGTTGTGGGTGAGCTGCAGGCTTGCTGCAAAGTGCTGCAGGCTGGTTGTGGGTTAGCTGCAGGCTTGCTGCAAAGTGCTGCAGGCTGGTTGTGGGTGAGCTGCAGGCTTGCTGCAAAGTGCTGCAGGCTGGTTGTGGGTGAGCTGCAGGCTTGCTGCAAAGTGCTGGAGGCTGGTTGTGGGTGAGCTGCAGGCTTGCTGCAAAGTGCTGGAGGCTGGTTGTGGGTGAGCTGCAGGCTTGCTGCAAAGTGCTGGAGGCTGGTTGTGGGTGAGCTGCAGGCTTGCTGCAAAGTGCTGGAGGCTTTCAATTAATATAGCAATTCGGCACCTCGCTGATCATAGGCAAAAACTCTCTAGCAGGCTGGAAGATATTGCACTCCTTACCCTACAATGTTGAATTTAAGGGTATGAAAAATGTGGCTTAGATATTAATAGATACATTATAATATGGGGTGAAAAATATACAATATAACATTATAATCAGCAAGATGATTAAATCTGTTAGCATAACTTTTAGGAAAAGAAGTAAAACTTTGAGGCTAATTTTCTAGTTAATAGCCAACTTTAACCATTGTGCAATTTAAATCATGAACGTAAATAATACAGCACGTTGTATAAATTCATATAGCCTGTGTGTCTTTTGTTTCTTTTGGGTCAAACAAACGTTGAGGGGACCTCGACCCAAAAGAAATAAAAGACACACAGGCGGATTAACATCAAACAAATGTTGTATACAACACGCAACACGTGCTGTATAATAATTTGTTTGATGCGTGCTGTATTATAATTTGTTTTGGCTATATATCTGATTTTGAGATTGATAGTTTTCTTTCAATTTATTAACAATTATTTGAAGCTTTGATTAGCTTTATAGGGTAAGACTTTATTCATCTTCTCACTTGTTGAAAATAAAATCGATTAAATAAATATAAGTTATAGTTATAATTTTTAAAGTTTAGTAACATAACTCTTAGTTCAATCTTTTTACCAACAATTTTTTTATATAAATTATAAAAGAACATGATTTTGTAATTATTATTTTTATGTTTAAATTGAGCATGATTGTTTGACTAATGATTTTTCTTTAGTTTTAAAATTTCAAAGTGTTCGATTAACGATGTTTTTTAGTTAGTTTTTGAACTTCAAAATGTTCGATCATAATATATTGACTTAGACAATTTTTATAAAACTAATGTCTGACTTGTGATTTTTTTTCTATAACTTCGTGTAACAATATAATTATTTTGAAAAACTTTAAAATATTCGGTCATGATTTTTTGGTTTGATAACTTTTATAAATTTAATTTATGGCGGATGATTTTTTTTCCAAAAATCATAACAGACTAAAATTATTTTGGAATAAATTGATTCAAATACCGATTCTAGGGTAATGACCCCTTAAGTACCTACTCAACTATTATACATCTATCTAATATTGAGATTATGATTTATGCTTATTTAATACCCATCTCAACTATCTAACTCACAATCAATACCCAATATTTTAAATACTTGTAATACCTTCTACCGACTATATAAGGTTAGTTATAATCAATTTTCTTCCCTTTTTTACATTTTAAATATTTGAATATTTTCTAGTTGACTTCATTTTTCACTTCCAACAGAGCTCAACCCTACACCCCAAAACCACACTTTCAGGTGATCAACAATTTTAAGATATGTATATTTTCATGATGTATATATTCATTGCTTCTAAATATTGGAGGCTGGTTGTGGGTGAGCTGCAGGCTTGCTGCAAAGTGCTGGAGGCTGGTTGTGGGTGAGCTGCAGGCTTGCTGCAAAGTGCTGGAGGCTGGTTGTGGGTGAGCTGCAGGCTTGCTGCAAAGTGCTGCGGGCTGGTTGTGAGTGAGCTGCAGGCTTGCTTCAAAGTGCTGCAGGCTGGTTGTGGGTGAGCTGCAGGCTTGCTGCAAAGTGCTGCAGGCTGGTTGTGGGTGAGCTGCAGGCTTGCTGCAAAGTGCTGGAGGCTGGTTGTGGGTGAGCTGCAGGCTTGCTGCAAAGTGTTGGAGGCTGGTTGTGGGTGAGCTGCAGGCTTGCTGCAAAGTGCTGGAGACTGGTTGTGGGTGAGCTGCAGGCGTGCTGGAGGCTGGAGGCTGGTTGTGGGTGAGCTGCAGGCTTGCTGCAAAGTGCTGGAGGCTGGTTGTGGGTGAGCTGCAGGCTTGCTGCAAAGTGCTGGAGGCTTTCAATTAATATAGCAATTCGGCACCTCGCTGATCATAGGCAAAAACTCTCTAGCAGGCTGGAAGATATTGCACTCCTTACCCTACAATGTTGAATTTAAGGGTATGAAAAATGTGGCTTAGATATTAATAGATACATTATAATATGGGGTGAAAAATATACAATATAACATTATAATCAGCAAGATGATTAAATCTGTTAGGATAACTTTTAGGAAAAGAAGTAAAACTTTGAGGCTAATTTTCTAGTTAATAGCCAACTTTAACCATTGTGCAATTTAAATCATGAACGTAAATAAAGACAAGAAAATAAAGCTTTTTGGGGGAAATTAATGAAATCCTTCAAAGATTACATTTATAATTTTACCAAAAATAGTCTACTAGTAAGATAAGAAGCGAAGCAAATGTGAATAGGCTTTTCATCAACAAAAAAAAAGACGCTCAAGTCTCTATCCAAATTTTTAATGAAACTTATATAGTTTACTATGAACCTCACCTGTTGGTCTGTGGTCGTGATACAATTTGGAAGGTGGTTGGACACTAAATTGACAGGGCCCATAATGTCCATTCCATGACTACCAGCATAATAGAGCTCTGTTAGTCCTACAAACTCATAAACCTGAAACAAATTACAGGTCATTCTTTAGTGAAAAACAGAATCAAGTTGATAAACGAAGAATATAAGATATATAGTATTGGTCATTTATGGTATAACTTTACCAACAGTTACGATTGCTAACCTCATCTGCCATGAACTTACGTAAGCTATAAACACAAACCAAATATATAGAGATAAATAGGCAATAAAGTTTTCAAAAAAAGTCCTTAATTGTACCTTATCACGACTTCTTCCGCTGCTAATTGCGGTTGGGAAGTACTTTGCAACATCGCTTACAACAGAACGCATCTGAAAATTAAATGATAGAGTAGATTACGAGATCGAAGTATCAAAAGACAATGAATTTAATTTCTAGTAAGAATTTCCTACAATATATAAAGAAAAGTGAATTCTTACAGAATCGGTCATAAAAGCACGATCTGGGTCATCTACTATCTGGGAAAGAGTCCCATCATAATCTAGAAATACAGCTATATTTTTGTTAGTTGCAAGATTTGCAATCTCCTCAAAAGATGAAAGTGCAGATGGATAGTTGAGCTACAAAATCAGAACAAATAAGAGACCAAAAGAAGTAAAAATATCATACAAGATGCATTAAAATGACAAGGGCTCCAAAGTTTTTCCTAAGACGTCTGAGTAGGCAAATTCAATGACCCATACTAAGCACGGCTAATTCTTCATTCAGATCAGAGCAGTCAATAGATCTATATCAATGTCAATGAACAATACTTAATAAAAACAGTGTAAATACATAACCACTACCCTGTGTATGTATACCTTCCAGGTGCAGTAAGAAATCTCTGAATCATTGGATGCAACACCATCAAGCTTTCCATTATCGTAAATGATTTGCAAATTAGAATCCTTGATGATTTTCTTGCGCGGGGGTGACGAGGATTGCATGGCATCTAACGGGGGTACAGTAAAAGGCTGGAGGCTGGTTGTGGGTGAGCTGCAGGCTTGCTGCAAAGTGCTGGAGGCTGGTTGTGGGTGAGCTGCAGGCTTGCTGCAAAGTGCTAGAGGCTGGTTGTGGGTGAGCTGCAGGCTTGCTGCAAAGTGCTGGAGGCTGGTTGTGGGTGAGCTGCAGGCTTGCTGCAAAGTACTGGAGGCTGGTTGTGGGTGAGCTGCAGGCTTGCTGCAAAGTGCTGGAGGCTGGTTGTGGGTGAGCTGCAGGCTTGCTGCAAAGTGCTGGAGGCTGGTTGTGGGTGAGCTGCAGGCTTGCTGCAAAGTGCTGGAGGCTGGTTGTGGGTGAGCTGCAGGCTTGCTGCAAAGTGCTGGAGGCTGGTTGTGGGTGAGCTGCAGGCTTGCTGCAAAGTGCTGGAGGCTGGTTGTGGGTGAGCTGCAGGCTTGCTGCAAAGTGCTGGAGGCTGGTTGTGGGTGAGCTGCAGGCTTGCTGCAAAGTGCTGGAGGCTGGTTGTGGGTGAGCTGCAGGCTTGCTGCAAAGTGCTGGAGGCTGGTTGTGGGTGAGCTGCATGCTTGCTGCAAAGTGCTGGAGGCTGGTTGTGGGTGAGCTGCAGGCTAGCTGCAAAGCGCTGGAGGCTGGTTGTGGGTGAGCTGCAGGCTTGCTGCAAAGTGCTGGAGGCTGGTTGTGGGTGAGCTGTAGGCTTGCTGCAAAGTGCTGGAGGCTGGTTGTGGGTGAGCTGCACGCTTGCTGCAAAGTGCTGGAGGCTGGTTGTGGGTGAGCTGCAGGCTTGCTGCAAAGTGCTGGAGGCTGGTTGTGGGTGAGCTGCACGCTTGCTGCAAAGTGCTGGAGGCTGGTTGTGGGTGAGCTGCAGGCTTGCTGCAAAGTGCTGGAGGCTGGTTGTGGGTGAGCTGCAGGCTTGCTGCAAAGTGCTGCAGGCTGGTTGTGGGTGAGCTGCAGGCTTGCTGCAAAGTGCTGGAGGCTGGTTGTGGGTGAGCTGCAGGCTTGCTGCAAAGTGCTGGAGGCTGGTTGTGGGTGAGCTGCAGGCTTGCTGCAAAGTGCTGGAGGCTGGTTGTGGGTGAGCTGCAGGCTTGCTGCAAAGTGCTGGAGGCTTTCAATTAATATAGCAATTCGGCACCTCGCTGATCATAGGCAAAAACTCTCTAGCAGGCTGGAAGATATTGCACTCCTTACCCTACAATGTTGAATTTAAGGGTATGAAAAATGTGGCTTAGATATTAATAGATACATTATAATATGGGGTGAAAAATATACAATATAACATTATAATCAGCAAGATGATTAAATCTGTTAGGATAACTTTTAGGAAAAGAAGTAAAACTTTGAGGCTAAATTTCTAGTTAATAGCCAACTTTAACCATTGTGCAATTTAAATCATGAACGTAAATAATACAGCACGTTGTATAAATTCATATAGCCTGTGTGTCTTTTGTTTCTTTTGGGTCAAACAAACGTTGAGGGGACCTCGACCCAAAAGAAATAAAAGACACACAGGCGGATTAACATCAAACAAATGTTGTATACAACACGCAACACGTGCTGTATAATAATTTGTTTGATGCGTGCTGTATTATAATTTGTTTTGGCTATATATCTGATTTTGAGATTGATAGTTTTCTTTCAATTTATTAACAATTATTTGAAGCTTTGATTAGCTTTATAGGGTAAGACTTTATTCATCTTCTCACTTGTTGAAAATAAAATCGATTAAATAAATATAAGTTATAGTTATAATTTTTAAAGTTTAGTAACATAACTCTTAGTTCAATCTTTTTACCAACAATTTTTTTATATAAATTATAAAAGAACATGATTTTGTAATTATTATTTTTATGTTTAAATTGAGCATGATTGTTTGACTAATGATTTTTCTTTAGTTTTAAAATTTCAAAGTGTTCGATTAACGATGTTTTTTAGTTAGTTTTTGAACTTCAAAATGTTCGATCATAATATATTGACTTAGACAATTTTTATAAAACTAATGTCTGACTTGTGATTTTTTTTCTATAACTTCGTGTAACAATATAATTATTTTGAAAAACTTTAAAATATTCGGTCATGATTTTTTGGTTTGATAACTTTTATAAATTTAATTTATGGCGGATGATTTTTTTTCCAAAAATCCTAACAGACTAAAATTATTTTGGAATAAATTGATTCACATACCGATTCTAGGGTAATGACCCCTTAAGTACCTACTCAACTATTATACATCTATCTAATATTGAGATTATGATTTATGCTTATTTAATACCCATCTCAACTATCTAACTCACAATCAATACCCAATATTTTAAATACTTGTAATACCTTCTACCGACTATATAAGGTTAGTTATAATCAATTTTCTTCCCTTTTTTACATTTTAAATATTTGAATATTTTCTAGTTGACTTCATTTTTCACTTCCAACAGAGCTCAACCCTACACCCCAAAACCACACTTTCAGGTGATCAACAATTTTAAGATATGTATATTTTCATGATGTATATATTCATTGCTTCTAAATATTGGAGGCTGGTTGTGGGTGAGCTGCAGGCTTGCTGCAAAGTGCTTGAGGCTGGTAATGACCCCTTAAGTACCTACTCAACTATTATACATCTATCTAATATTGAGATTATGATTTATGCTTATTTAATACCCATCTCAACTATCTAACTCACAATCAATACCCAATATTTTAAATACTTGTAATACCTTCTACCGACTATATAAGGTTAGTTATAATCAATTTTCTTCCCTTTTTTACATTTTAAATATTTGAATATTTTCTAGTTGACTTCATTTTTCACTTCCAACAGAGCTCAACCCTACACCCCAAAACCACACTTTCAGGTGATCAACAATTTTAAGATATGTATATTTTCATGATGTATATATTCATTGCTTCTAAATATTGGAGGCTGGTTGTGGGTGAGCTGCAGGCTTGCTGCAAAGTGCTTGAGGCTGGTTGTGGGTGAGCTGCAGGCTTGCTGCAAAGTGCTGGAGGCTGGTTGTGGGTGAGCTGCAGGTTTGCTGCAAAGTGCTGCGGGCTGGTTGTGGGTGAGCTGCAGGCTTGCTGCAAAGTGCTGCAGGCTGGTTGTGGGTGAGCTGCAGGCTTGCTGCAAAGTGCTGGAGGCTGGTTGTGGGTGAGCTGCAGGCTTGCTGCAAAGTGCTGGAGGCTGGTTGTGGGTGAGCTGCAGGCTTGCTGCAAAGTGCTGGAGGCTGGTTGTGGGTGAGCTGCAGGCTTGCTGCAAAGTGCTGGAGGCTGGTTGTGGGTGAGCTGCAGGCTTGCTGCAAAGTGCTGGAGGCTTTCAATTAATATAGCAATTCGGCACCTCGCTGATCATAGGCAAAAACTCTCTAGCAGGCTAGAAGATATTGCACTCCTTACCCTACAATGTTGAATTTAAGGGTATGAAAAATGTGGCTTAGATATTAATAGATACATTATAATATGGGGTGAAAAATATACAATATAACATTATAATCAGCAAGATGATTAAATCTGTTAGGATAACTTTTAGGAAAAGAAGTAAAACTTTGAGGCTAATTTTCTAGTTAATAGCCAACTTTAACCATTGTGCAATTTAAATCATGAACGTAAATAATACAGCACGTTGTATAAATTCATATAGCCTGTGTGTCTTTTGTTTCTTTTGGGTCAAACAAACGTTGAGGGGACCTCGACCCAAAAGAAATAAAAGACACACAGGCGGATTAACATCAAACAAATGTTGTATACAACACGCAACACGTGCTGTATAATAATTTGTTTGATGCGTGCTGTATTATAATTTGTTTTGGCTATATATCTGATTTTGAGATTGATAGTTTTCTTTCAATTTATTAAAAATTATTTGAAGCTTTGATTAGCTTTATAGGGTAAGACTTTATTCATCTTCTCACTTGTTGAAAATAAAATCGATTAAATAAATATAAGTTATAGTTATAATTTTTAAAGTTTAGTAACATAACTCTTAGTTCAATCTTTTTACCAACAATTTTTTTATATAAATTATAAAAGAACATGATTTTGTAATTATTATTTTTATGTTTAAATTGAGCATGATTGTTTGACTAATGATTTTTCTTTAGTTTTAAAATTTCAAAGTGTTCAATTAACGATGTTTTTTAGTTAGTTTTTGAACTTCAAAATGTTCGATCATAATATATTGACTTAGACAATTTTTATAAAACTAATGTCTGACTTGTGATTTTTTTTCTATAACTTCGTGTAACAATATAATTATTTTGAAAAACTTTAAAATATTCGGTCATGATTTTTTGGTTTGATAACTTTTATAAATTTAATTTATGGCGGATGATTTTTTTTCCAAAAATCCTAACAGACTAAAATTATTTTGGAATAAATTGATTCACATACCGATTCTAGGGTAATGACCCCTTAAGTACCTACTCAACTATTATACATCTATCTAATATTGAGATTATGATTTATGCTTATTTAATACCCATCTCAACTATCTAACTCACAATCAATACCCAATATTTTAAATACTTGTAATACCTTCTACCGACTATATAAGGTTAGTTATAATCAATTTTCTTCCCTTTTTTACATTTTAAATATTTGAATATTTTCTAGTTGACTTCATTTTTCACTTCCAACAGAGCTCAACCCTACACCCCAAAACCACACTTTCAGGTGATCAACAATTTTAAGATATGTATATTTTCATGATGTATATATTCATTGCTTCTAAATATTGGAGGCTGGTTGTGGGTGAGCTGCAGGCTTGCTGCAAAGGGCTGGAGGCTGGTTGTGGGTGAGCTGCCGGCTTGCTGCAAAGTGCTGGAGGCTGGTTGTGGGTGAGCTGCAGGTTTGCTGCAAAGTGCTGCGGGCTGGTTGTGGGTGAGCTGCAGGCTTGCTGCAAAGTGCTGCAGGCTGGTTGTGGGTGAGCTGCAGGCTTGCTGCAAAGTGCTGGAGGCTGGTTGTGGGTGAGCTGCAGGCTTGCTGCAAAGTGCTGGAGGCTGGTTGTGGGTGAGCTGCAGGCTTGCTGCAAAGTGCTGGAGGCTGGTTGTGGGTGAGCTGCAGGCTTGCTGCAAAGTGCTGGAGACTGGTTGTGGTTGAGCTGCAGGCGTGCTGGAGGCTGGAGGCTGGTTGTGGGTGAGCTGCAGGCTTGCTGCAAAGTGCTGGAGGCTGGTTGTGGGTGAGCTGCAGGCTTGCTGCAAAGTGCTGGAGGCTGGTTGTGGGTGAGCTGCAGGCTTGCTGCAAAGTGCTGGAGGCTGGTTGTGGGTGAGCTGCAGGCTTGCTGCAAAGTGCTGGAGGCTGGTTGTGGGTGAGCTGCAGGCTTGCTGCAAAGTGCTGGAGGCTGGTTGTGGGTGAGCTGCAGGCTTGCTGCAAAGTGCTGGAGGCTGGTTGTGGGTGAGCTGCAGGCTTGCTGCAAAGTGCTGCAGGCTGGTTGTGGGTGAGCTGCAGGCTTGCTGCAAAGTGCTGCAGGCTGGTTGTGGGTGAGCTGCAGGCTTGCTGCAAAGTGCTGCAGGCTGGTTGTGGGTGAGCTGCAGGCTTGCTGCAAAGTGCTGGAGGCTGGTTGTGGGTGAGCTGCAGGCTTGCTGCAAAGTGCTGGAGGCTGGTTGTGGGTGAGCTGCAGGCTTGCTGCAAAGTGCTGGAGGCTGGTTGTGGGTGAGCTGCAGGCTTGCTGCAAAGTGCTGGAGGCTTTCAATTAATATAGCAATTCGGCACCTCGCTGATCATAGGCAAAAACTCTCTAGCAGGCTGGAAGATATTGCACTCCTTACCCTACAATGTTGAATTTAAGGGTATGAAAAATGTGGCTTAGATATTAATAGATACATTATAATATGGGGTGAAAAATATACAATATAACATTATAATCAGCAAGATGATTAAATCTGTTAGGATAACTTTTAGGAAAAGAAGTAAAACTTTGAGGCTAATTTTCTAGTTAATAGCCAACTTTAACCATTGTGCAATTTAAATCATGAACGTAAATAATACAGCACGTTGTATAAATTCATATAGCCTGTGTGTCTTTTGTTTCTTTTGGGTCAAACAAACGTTGAGGGGACCTCGACCCAAAAGAAATAAAAGACACACATGCGGATTAACATCAAACAAATGTTGTATACAACACGCAACACGTGCTGTATAATAATTTGTTTGATGCGTGCTGTATTATAATTTGTTTTGGCTATATATCTGATTTTGAGATTGATAGTTTTCTTTCAATTTATTAACAATTATTTGAAGCTTTGATTAGCTTTATAGGGTAAGACTTTATTCATCTTCTCACTTGTTGAAAATAAAATCGATTAAATAAATATAAGTTATAGTTATAATTTTTAAAGTTTAGTAACATAACTCTTAGTTCAATCTTTTTACCAACAATTTTTTTATATAAATTATAAAAGAACATGATTTTGTAATTATTATTTTTATGTTTAAATTGAGCATGATTGTTTGACTAATGATTTTTCTTTAGTTTTAAAATTTCAAAGTGTTCAATTAACGATGTTTTTTAGTTAGTTTTTGAACTTCAAAATGTTCGATCATAATATATTGACTTAGACAATTTTTATAAAACTAATGTCTGACTTGTGATTTTTTTTCTATAACTTCGTGTAACAATATAATTATTTTGAAAAACTTTAAAATATTCGGTCATGATTTTTTGGTTTGATAACTTTTATAAATTTAATTTATGGCGGATGATTTTTTTTCCAAAAATCCTAACAGACTAAAATTATTTTGGAATAAATTGATTCACATACCGATTCTAGGGTAATGACCCCTTAAGTACCTACTCAACTATTATACATCTATCTAATATTGAGATTATGATTTATGCTTATTTAATACCCATCTCAACTATCTAACTCACAATCAATACCCAATATTTTAAATACTTGTAATACCTTCTACCGACTATATAAGGTTAGTTATAATCAATTTTCTTCCCTTTTTTACATTTTAAATATTTGAATATTTTCTAGTTGACTTCATTTTTCACTTCCAACAGAGCTCAACCCTACACCCCAAAACCACACTTTCAGGTGATCAACAATTTTAAGATATGTATATTTTCATGATGTATATATTCATTGCTTCTAAATATTGGAGGCTGGTTGTGGGTGAGCTGCAGGCTTGCTGCAAAGGGCTGGAGGCTGGTTGTGGGTGAGCTGCAGGCTTGCTGCAAAGTGCTGGAGGCTGGTTGTGGGTGAGCTGCAGGTTTGCTGCAAAGTGCTGCGGGCTGGTTGTGGGTGAGCTGCAGGCTTGCTGCAAAGTGCTGCAGGCTGGTTGTGGGTGAGCTGCAGGCTTGCTGCAAAGTGCTGGAGGCTGGTTGTGGGTGAGCTGCAGGCTTGCTGCAAAGTGCTGGAGGCTGGTTGTGGGTGAGCTGCAGGCTTGCTGCAAAGTGCTGGAGGCTGGTTGTGGGTGAGCTGCAGGCTTGCTGCAAAGTGCTGGAGACTGGTTGTGGTTGAGCTGCAGGCGTGCTGGAGGCTGGAGGCTGGTTGTGGGTGAGCTGCAGGCTTGCTGCAAAGTGCTGGAGGCTGGTTGTGGGTGAGCTGCAGGCTTGCTGCAAAGTGCTGGAGGCTGGTTGTGGGTGAGCTGCAGGCTTGCTGCAAAGTGCTGGAGGCTGGTTGTGGGTGAGCTGCAGGCTTGCTGCAAAGTGCTGGAGGCTGGTTGTGGGTGAGCTGCAGGCTTGCTGCAAAGTGCTGGAGGCTGGTTGTGGGTGAGCTGCAGGCTTGCTGCAAAGTGCTGGAGGCTGGTTGTGGGTGAGCTGCAGGCTTGCTGCAAAGTGCTGCAGGCTGGTTGTGGGTTAGCTGCAGGCTTGCTGCAAAGTGCTGCAGGCTGGTTGTGGGTGAGCTGCAGGCTTGCTGCAAAGTGCTGCAGGCTGGTTGTGGGTGAGCTGCAGGCTTGCTGCAAAGTGCTGGAGGCTGGTTGTGGGTGAGCTGCAGGCTTGCTGCAAAGTGCTGGAGGCTGGTTGTGGGTGAGCTGCAGGCTTGCTGCAAAGTGCTGGAGGCTGGTTGTGGGTGAGCTGCAGGCTTGCTGCAAAGTGCTGGAGGCTGGTTGTGGGTGAGCTGCAGGCTTGCTGCAAAGTGCTGGAGGCTTTCAATTAATATAGCAATTCGGCACCTCGCTGATCATAGGCAAAAACTCTCTAGCAGGCTGGAAGATATTGCACTCCTTACCCTACAATGTTGAATTTAAGGGTATGAAAAATGTGGCTTAGATATTAATAGATACATTATAATATGGGGTGAAAAATATACAATATAACATTATAATCAGCAAGATGATTAAATCTGTTAGGATAACTTTTAGGAAAAGAAGTAAAACTTTGAGGCTAATTTTCTAGTTAATAGCCAACTTTAACCATTGTGCAATTTAAATCATGAACGTAAATAATACAGCACGTTGTATAAATTCATATAGCCTGTGTGTCTTTTGTTTCTTTTGGGTCAAACAAACGTTGAGGGGACCTCGACCCAAAAGAAATAAAAGACACACAGGCGGATTAACATCAAACAAATGTTGTATACAACACGCAACACGTGCTGTATAATAATTTGTTTGATGCGTGCTGTATTATAATTTGTTTTGGCTATATATCTGATTTTGAGATTGATAGTTTTCTTTCAATTTATTAACAATTATTTGAAGCTTTGATTAGCTTTATAGGGTAAGACTTTATTCATCTTCTCACTTGTTGAGAATAAAATCGATTAAATAAATATAAGTTATAGTTATAATTTTTAAAGTTTAGTAACATAACTCTTAGTTCAATCTTTTTACCAACAATTTTTTTATATAAATTATAAAAGAACATGATTTTGTAATTATTATTTTTATGTTTAAATTGAGCATGATTGTTTGACTAATGATTTTTCTTTAGTTTTAAAATTTCAAAGTGTTCAATTAACGATGTTTTTTAGTTAGTTTTTGAACTTCAAAATGTTCGATCATAATATATTGACTTAGACAATTTTTATAAAACTAATGTCTGACTTGTGATTTTTTTTCTATAACTTCGTGTAACAATATAATTATTTTGAAAAACTTTAAAATATTCGGTCATGATTTTTTGGTTTGATAACTTTTATAAATTTAATTTATGGCGGATGATTTTTTTTCCAAAAATCCTAACAGACTAAAATTATTTTGGAATAAATTGATTCACATACCGATTCTAGGGTAATGACCCCTTAAGTACCTACTCAACTATTATACATCTATCTAATATTGAGATTATGATTTATGCTTATTTAATACCCATCTCAACTATCTAACTCACAATCAATACCCAATATTTTAAATACTTGTAATACCTTCTACCGACTATATAAGGTTAGTTATAATCAATTTTCTTCCTTTTTTTACATTTTAAATATTTGAATATTTTCTAGTTGACTTCATTTTTCACTTCCAACAAAGCTCAACCCTACACCCCAAAACCACACTTTCAGGTGATCAACAATTTTAAGATATGTATATTTTCATGATGTATATATTCATTGCTTCTAAATATTGGAGGCTGGTTGTGGGTGAGCTGCAGGCTTGCTGCAAAGGGCTGGAGGCTGGTTGTGGGTGAGCTGCAGGCTTGCTGCAAAGTGCTGGAGGCTGGTTGTGGGTGAGCTGCAGGTTTGCTGCAAAGTGCTGCGGGCTGGTTGTGGGTGAGCTGCAGGCTTGCTGCAAAGTGCTGCAGGCTGGTTGTGGGTGAGCTGCAGGCTTGCTGCAAAGTGCTGGAGGCTGGTTGTGGGTGAGCTGCAGGCTTGCTGCAAAGTGCTGGAGGCTGGTTGTGGGTGAGCTGCAGGCTTGCTGCAAAGTGCTGGAGGCTGGTTGTGGGTGAGCTGCAGGCTTGCTGCAAAGTGCTGGAGACTGGTTGTGGGTGAGCTGCAGGCGTGCTGGAGGCTGGAGGCTGGTTGTGGGTGAGCTGCAGGCTTGCTGCAAAGTGCTGGAGGCTGGTTGTGGGTGAGCTGCAGGCTTGCTGCAAAGTGCTGGAGGCTGGTTGTGGGTGAGCTGCAGGCTTGCTGCAAAGTGCTGGAGGCTGGTTGTGGGTGAGCTGCAGGCTTGCTGCAAAGTGCTGGAGGCTGGTTGTGGGTGAGCTGCAGGCTTGCTGCAAAGTGCTGGAGGCTGGTTGTGGGTGAGCTGCAGGCTTGCTGCAAAGTGCTGGAGACTGGTTGTGGGTGAGCTGCAGGCGTGCTGGAGGCTGGAGGCTGGTTGTGGGTGAGCTGCAGGCTTGCTGCAAAGTGCTGGAGGCTGGTTGTGGGTGAGCTGCAGGCTTGCTGCAAAGTGCTGGAGGCTGGTTGTGGGTGAGCTGCAGGCTTGCTGCAAAGTGCTGGAGGCTGGTTGTGGGTGAGCTGCAGGCTTGCTGCAAAGTGCTGGAGGCTGGTTGTGGGTGAGCTGCAGGCTTGCTGCAAAGTGCTGGAGGCTGGTTGTGGGTGAGCTGCAGGCTTGCTGCAAAGTGCTGGAGGCTGGTTGTGGGTGAGCTGCAGGCTTGCTGCAAAGTGCTGCAGGCTGGTTGTGGGTGAGCTGCAGGCTTGCTGCAGGCTTGCTGCAAAGTGCTGGAGGCTGGTTGTGGGTGAGCTGCAGGCTTGCTGCAAAGTGCTGGAGGCTGGTTGTGGGTGAGCTGCAGGCTTGCTGCAAAGTGCTGGAGGCTGGTTGTGGGTGAGCTGCAGGCTTGCTGCAAAGTGCTGGAGGCTGGTTGTGGGTGAGCTGCAGGCTTGCTGCAAAGTGCTGGAGACTGGTTGTGGGTGAGCTGCAGGCGTGCTGGAGGCTGGAGGCTGGTTGTGGGTGAGCTGCAGGCTTGCTGCAAAGTGCTGGAGGCTGGTTGTGGGTGAGCTGCAGGCTTGCTGCAAAGTGCTGGAGGCTTTCAATTAATATAGCAATTCGGCACCTCGCTGATCATAGGCAAAAACTCTCTAGCAGGCTGGAAGATATTGCACTCCTTACCCTACAATGTTGAATTTAAGGGTATGAAAAATGTGGCTTAGATATTAATAGATACATTATAATATGGGGTGAAAAATATACAATATAACATTATAATCAGCAAGATGATTAAATCTGTTAGGATAACTTTTAGGAAAAGAAGTAAAACTTTGAGGCTAATTTTCTAGTTAATAGCCAACTTTAACCATTGTGCAATTTAAATCATGAACGTAAATAAAGACAAGAAAATAAAGCTTTTTGGGGGAAATTAATGAAATCCTTCAAAGATTACATTTATAATTTTACCAAAAATAGTCTACCAGTGAGATAAGAAGCGAAGCAAATGTGAATAGGCTTTTCATCAACAAAAAAAAAAGACGCTCAAGTCTCTATCCAAATTTTTAATGAAACTTATATAGTTTACTATGAACCTCACCTGTTGGTCTGTGGTCGTGATACAATTTGGAAGGTGGTTGGACACTAAATTGACAGGGCCCATAATGTCCATTCCATGACTACCAGCATAATAGAGCTCTGTTAGTCCTACAAACTCATAAACCTGAAACAAATTACAGGTCATTCTTTAGTGAAAAACAGAATCAAGTTGATAAACGAAGAATATAAGATATATAGTATTGGTCATTTATGGTATAACTTTACCAACAGTTACGATTGCTAACCTCATCTGCCATGAACTTACGTAAGCTATAAACACAAACCAAATATATAGAGATAAATAGGCAATAAAGTTTTCAAAAAAAGTCCTTAATTGTACCTTATCACGACTTCTTCCGCTGCTAATTGCGGTTGGGAAGTACTTTGCAACATCGCTTACAACAGAACGCATCTGAAAATTAAATGATAGAGTAGATTACGAGATCGAAGTATCAAAAGACAATGAATTTAATTTCTAGTAAGAATTTCCTACAATATATAAAGAAAAGTGAATTCTTACAGAATCGGTCATAAAAGCACGATCTGGGTCATCTACTATCTGGGAAAGAGTCCCATCATAATCTAGAAATACAGCTATATTTTTGTTAGTTGCAAGATTTGCAATCTCCTCAAAAGATGAAAGTGCAGATGGATAGTTGAGCTACAAAATCAGAACAAATAAGAGACCAAAAGAAGTAAAAATATCATACAAGATGCATTAAAATGGCAAGGGCTCCAAAGTTTTTCCTAAGACGTCTGAGTAGGCAAATTCAATGACCCATACTAAGCACGGCTAATTCTTCATTCAGATCAGAGCAGTCAATAGATCTATATCAATGTCAATGAACAATACTTAATAAAAACAGTGTAAATACATAACCACTACCCTGTGTATGTATACCTTCCAGGTGCAGTAAGAAATCTCTGAATCATTGGATGCAACACCATCAAGCTTTCCATTATCGTAAATGATTTGCAAATTAGAATCCTTGATGATTTTCTTGCGCGGGGGTGACGAGGATTGCATGGCATCTAACGGGGGTACAGTAAAAGGCTGGAGGCTGGTTGTGGGTGAGCTGCAGGCTTGCTGCAAAGTGCTGGAGGCTGGTTGTGGGTGAGCTGCAGGCTTGCTGCAAAGTACTGGAGGCTGGTTGTGGGTGAGCTGCAGGCTTGCTGCAAAGTGCTGGAGGCTGGTTGTGGGTGAGCTGCAGGCTTGCTGCAAAGTGCTGGAGGCTGGTTGTGGGTGAGCTGCAGGCTTGCTGCAAAGTGCTGGAGGCTGGTTGTGGGTGAGCTGCAGGCTTGCTGCAAAGTGCTGGAGGCTGGTTGTGGGTGAGCTGCAGGCTTGCTGCAAAGTGCTGGAGGCTGGTTGTGGGTGAGCTGCAGGCTTGCTGCAAAGTGCTGGAGGCTGGTTGTGGGTGAGCTGCAGGCTTGCTGCAAAGTGCTGGAGGCTGGTTGTGGGTGAGCTGCAGGCTTGCTGCAAAGTGCTGGAGGCTGGTTGTGGGTGAGCTGCATGCTTGCTGCAAAGTGCTGGAGGCTGGTTGTGGGTGAGCTGCAGGCTAGCTGCAAAGCGCTGGAGGCTGGTTGTGGGTGAGCTGCAGGCTTGCTGCAAAGTGCTGGAGGCTGGTTGTGGGTGAGCTGTAGGCTTGCTGCAAAGTGCTGGAGGCTGGTTGTGGGTGAGCTGCACGCTTGCTGCAAAGTGCTGGAGGCTGGTTGTGGGTGAGCTGCAGGCTTGCTGCAAAGTGCTGGAGGCTGGTTGTGGGTGAGCTGCACGCTTGCTGCAAAGTGCTGGAGGCTGGTTGTGGGTGAGCTGCAGGCTTGCTGCAAAGTGCTGGAGGCTGGTTGTGGGTGAGCTGCAGGCTTGCTGCAAAGTGCTGCAGGCTGGTTGTGGGTGAGCTGCAGGCTTGCTGCAAAGTGCTGGAGGCTGGTTGTGGGTGAGCTGCAGGCTTGCTGCAAAGTGCTGGAGGCTGGTTGTGGGTGAGCTGCAGGCTTGCTGCAAAGTGCTGGAGGCTGGTTGTGGGTGAGCTGCAGGCTTGCTGCAAAGTGCTGGAGGCTTTCAATTAATATAGCAATTCGGCACCTCGCTGATCATAGGCAAAAACTCTCTAGCAGGCTGGAAGATATTGCACTCCTTACCCTACAATGTTGAATTTAAGGGTATGAAAAATGTGGCTTAGATATTAATAGATACATTATAATATGGGGTGAAAAATATACAATATAACATTATAATCAGCAAGATGATTAAATCTGTTAGGATAACTTTTAGGAAAAGAAGTAAAACTTTGAGGCTAAATTTCTAGTTAATAGCCAACTTTAACCATTGTGCAATTTAAATCATGAACGTAAATAATACAGCACGTTGTATAAATTCATATAGCCTGTGTGTCTTTTGTTTCTTTTGGGTCAAACAAACGTTGAGGGGACCTCGACCCAAAAGAAATAAAAGACACACAGGCGGATTAACATCAAACAAATGTTGTATACAACACGCAACACGTGCTGTATAATAATTTGTTTGATGCGTGCTGTATTATAATTTGTTTTGGCTATATATCTGATTTTGAGATTGATAGTTTTCTTTCAATTTATTAACAATTATTTGAAGCTTTGATTAGCTTTATAGGGTAAGACTTTATTCATCTTCTCACTTGTTGAAAATAAAATCGATTAAATAAATATAAGTTATAGTTATAATTTTTAAAGTTTAGTAACATAACTCTTAGTTCAATCTTTTTACCAACAATTTTTTTATATAAATTATAAAAGAACATGATTTTGTAATTATTATTTTTATGTTTAAATTGAGCATGATTGTTTGACTAATGATTTTTCTTTAGTTTTAAAATTTCAAAGTGTTCAATTAACGATGTTTTTTAGTTAGTTTTTGAACTTCAAAATGTTCGATCATAATATATTGACTTAGACAATTTTTATAAAACTAATGTCTGACTTGTGATTTTTTTTCTATAACTTCGTGTAACAATATAATTATTTTGAAAAACTTTAAAATATTCGGTCATGATTTTTTGGTTTGATAACTTTTATAAATTTAATTTATGGCGGATGATTTTTTTTCCAAAAATCCTAACAGACTAAAATTATTTTGGAATAAATTGATTCACATACCGATTCTAGGGTAATGACCCCTTAAGTACCTACTCAACTATTATACATCTATCTAATATTGAGATTATGATTTATGCTTATTTAATACCCATCTCAACTATCTAACTCACAATCAATACCCAATATTTTAAATACTTGTAATACCTTCTACCGACTATATAAGGTTAGTTATAATCAATTTTCTTCCCTTTTTTACATTTTAAATATTTGAATATTTTCTAGTTGACTTCATTTTTCACTTCCAACAGAGCTCAACCCTACACCCCAAAACCACACTTTCAGGTGATCAACAATTTTAAGATATGTATATTTTCATGATGTATATATTCATTGCTTCTAAATATTGGAGGCTGGTTGTGGGTGAGCTGCAGGCTTGCTGCAAAGGGCTGGAGGCTGGTTGTGGGTGAGCTGCCGGCTTGCTGCAAAGTGCTGGAGGCTGGTTGTGGGTGAGCTGCAGGTTTGCTGCAAAGTGCTGCGGGCTGGTTGTGGGTGAGCTGCAGGCTTGCTGCAAAGTGCTGCAGGCTGGTTGTGGGTGAGCTGCAGGCTTGCTGCAAAGTGCTGGAGGCTGGTTGTGGGTGAGCTGCAGGCTTGCTGCAAAGTGCTGGAGGCTGGTTGTGGGTGAGCTGCAGGCTTGCTGCAAAGTGCTGGAGGCTGGTTGTGGGTGAGCTGCAGGCTTGCTGCAAAGTGCTGGAGACTGGTTGTGGTTGAGCTGCAGGCGTGCTGGAGGCTGGAGGCTGGTTGTGGGTGAGCTGCAGGCTTGCTGCAAAGTGCTGGAGGCTGGTTGTGGGTGAGCTGCAGGCTTGCTGCAAAGTGCTGGAGGCTGGTTGTGGGTGAGCTGCAGGCTTGCTGCAAAGTGCTGGAGGCTGGTTGTGGGTGAGCTGCAGGCTTGCTGCAAAGTGCTGGAGGCTGGTTGTGGGTGAGCTGCAGGCTTGCTGCAAAGTGCTGGAGGCTGGTTGTGGGTGAGCTGCAGGCTTGCTGCAAAGTGCTGGAGGCTGGTTGTGGGTGAGCTGCAGGCTTGCTGCAAAGTGCTGCAGGCTGGTTGTGGGTTAGCTGCAGGCTTGCTGCAAAGTGCTGCAGGCTGGTTGTGGGTGAGCTGCAGGCTTGCTGCAAAGTGCTGCAGGCTGGTTGTGGGTGAGCTGCAGGCTTGCTGCAAAGTGCTGGAGGCTGGTTGTGGGTGAGCTGCAGGCTTGCTGCAAAGTGCTGGAGGCTGGTTGTGGGTGAGCTGCAGGCTTGCTGCAAAGTGCTGGAGGCTGGTTGTGGGTGAGCTGCAGGCTTGCTGCAAAGTGCTGGAGGCTTTCAATTAATATAGCAATTCGGCACCTCGCTGATCATAGGCAAAAACTCTCTAGCAGGCTGGAAGATATTGCACTCCTTACCCTACAATGTTGAATTTAAGGGTATGAAAAATGTGGCTTAGATATTAATAGATACATTATAATATGGGGTGAAAAATATACAATATAACATTATAATCAGCAAGATGATTAAATCTGTTAGGATAACTTTTAGGAAAAGAAGTAAAACTTTGAGGCTAATTTTCTAGTTAATAGCCAACTTTAACCATTGTGCAATTTAAATCATGAACGTAAATAATACAGCACGTTGTATAAATTCATATAGCCTGTGTGTCTTTTGTTTCTTTTGGGTCAAACAAACGTTGAGGGGACCTCGACCCAAAAGAAATAAAAGACACACATGCGGATTAACATCAAACAAATGTTGTATACAACACGCAACACGTGCTGTATAATAATTTGTTTGATGCGTGCTGTATTATAATTTGTTTTGGCTATATATCTGATTTTGAGATTGATAGTTTTCTTTCAATTTATTAACAATTATTTGAAGCTTTGATTAGCTTTATAGGGTAAGACTTTATTCATCTTCTCACTTGTTGAAAATAAAATCGATTAAATAAATATAAGTTATAGTTATAATTTTTAAAGTTTAGTAACATAACTCTTAGTTCAATCTTTTTACCAACAATTTTTTTATATAAATTATAAAAGAACATGATTTTGTAATTATTATTTTTATGTTTAAATTGAGCATGATTGTTTGACTAATGATTTTTCTTTAGTTTTAAAATTTCAAAGTGTTCAATTAACGATGTTTTTTAGTTAGTTTTTGAACTTCAAAATGTTCGATCATAATATATTGACTTAGACAATTTTTATAAAACTAATGTCTGACTTGTGATTTTTTTTCTATAACTTCGTGTAACAATATAATTATTTTGAAAAACTTTAAAATATTCGGTCATGATTTTTTGGTTTGATAACTTTTATAAATTTAATTTATGGCGGATGATTTTTTTTCCAAAAATCCTAACAGACTAAAATTATTTTGGAATAAATTGATTCACATACCGATTCTAGGGTAATGACCCCTTAAGTACCTACTCAACTATTATACATCTATCTAATATTGAGATTATGATTTATGCTTATTTAATACCCATCTCAACTATCTAACTCACAATCAATACCCAATATTTTAAATACTTGTAATACCTTCTACCGACTATATAAGGTTAGTTATAATCAATTTTCTTCCCTTTTTTACATTTTAAATATTTGAATATTTTCTAGTTGACTTCATTTTTCACTTCCAACAGAGCTCAACCCTACACCCCAAAACCACACTTTCAGGTGATCAACAATTTTAAGATATGTATATTTTCATGATGTATATATTCATTGCTTCTAAATATTGGAGGCTGGTTGTGGGTGAGCTGCAGGCTTGCTGCAAAGGGCTGGAGGCTGGTTGTGGGTGAGCTGCAGGCTTGCTGCAAAGTGCTGGAGGCTGGTTGTGGGTGAGCTGCAGGTTTGCTGCAAAGTGCTGCGGGCTGGTTGTGGGTGAGCTGCAGGCTTGCTGCAAAGTGCTGCAGGCTGGTTGTGGGTGAGCTGCAGGCTTGCTGCAAAGTGCTGGAGGCTGGTTGTGGGTGAGCTGCAGGCTTGCTGCAAAGTGCTGGAGGCTGGTTGTGGGTGAGCTGCAGGCTTGCTGCAAAGTGCTGGAGGCTGGTTGTGGGTGAGCTGCAGGCTTGCTGCAAAGTGCTGGAGACTGGTTGTGGTTGAGCTGCAGGCGTGCTGGAGGCTGGAGGCTGGTTGTGGGTGAGCTGCAGGCTTGCTGCAAAGTGCTGGAGGCTGGTTGTGGGTGAGCTGCAGGCTTGCTGCAAAGTGCTGGAGGCTGGTTGTGGGTGAGCTGCAGGCTTGCTGCAAAGTGCTGGAGGCTGGTTGTGGGTGAGCTGCAGGCTTGCTGCAAAGTGCTGGAGGCTGGTTGTGGGTGAGCTGCAGGCTTGCTGCAAAGTGCTGGAGGCTGGTTGTGGGTGAGCTGCAGGCTTGCTGCAAAGTGCTGGAGGCTGGTTGTGGGTGAGCTGCAGGCTTGCTGCAAAGTGCTGCAGGCTGGTTGTGGGTTAGCTGCAGGCTTGCTGCAAAGTGCTGCAGGCTTGTTGTGGGTGAGCTGCAGGCTTGCTGCAAAGTGCTGCAGGCTGGTTGTGGGTGAGCTGCAGGCTTGCTGCAAAGTGCTGGAGGCTGGTTGTGGGTGAGCTGCAGGCTTGCTGGAAAGTGCTGGAGGCTGGTTGTGGGTGAGCTGCAGGCTTGCTGCAAAGTGCTGGAGGCTGGTTGTGGGTGAGCTGCAGGCTTGCTGCAAAGTGCTGGAGGCTGGTTGTGGGTGAGCTGCAGGCTTGCTGCAAAGTGCTGGAGGCTTTCAATTAATATAGCAATTCGGCACCTCGCTGATCATAGGCAAAAACTCTCTAGCAGGCTGGAAGATATTGCACTCCTTACCCTACAATGTTGAATTTAAGGGTATGAAAAATGTGGCTTAGATATTAATAGATACATTATAATATGGGGTGAAAAATATACAATATAACATTATAATCAGCAAGATGATTAAATCTGTTAGGATAACTTTTAGGAAAAGAAGTAAAACTTTGAGGCTAATTTTCTAGTTAATAGCCAACTTTAACCATTGTGCAATTTAAATCATGAACGTAAATAATACAGCACGTTGTATAAATTCATATAGCCTGTGTGTCTTTTGTTTCTTTTGGGTCAAACAAACGTTGAGGGGACCTCGACCCAAAAGAAATAAAAGACACACAGGCGGATTAACATCAAACAAATGTTGTATACAACACGCAACACGTGCTGTATAATAATTTGTTTGATGCGTGCTGTATTATAATTTGTTTTGGCTATATATCTGATTTTGAGATTGATAGTTTTCTTTCAATTTATTAACAATTATTTGAAGCTTTGATTAGCTTTATAGGGTAAGACTTTATTCATCTTCTCACTTGTTGAAAATAAAATCGATTAAATAAATATAAGTTATAGTTATAATTTTTAAAGTTTAGTAACATAACTCTTAGTTCAATCTTTTTACCAACAATTTTTTTATATAAATTATAAAAGAACATGATTTTGTAATTATTATTTTTATGTTTAAATTGAGCATGATTGTTTGACTAATGATTTTTCTTTAGTTTTAAAATTTCAAAGTGTTCAATTAACGATGTTTTTTAGTTAGTTTTTGAACTTCAAAATGTTCGATCATAATATATTGACTTAGACAATTTTTATAAAACTAATGTCTGACTTGTGATTTTTTTTCTATAACTTCGTGTAACAATATAATTATTTTGAAAAACTTTAAAATATTCGGTCATGATTTTTTGGTTTGATAACTTTTATAAATTTAATTTATGGCGGATGATTTTTTTTCCAAAAATCCTAACAGACTAAAATTATTTTGGAATAAATTGATTCACATACCGATTCTAGGGTAATGACCCCTTAAGTACCTACTCAACTATTATACATCTATCTAATATTGAGATTATGATTTATGCTTATTTAATACCCATCTCAACTATCTAACTCACAATCAATACCCAATATTTTAAATACTTGTAATACCTTCTACCGACTATATAAGGTTAGTTATAATCAATTTTCTTCCTTTTTTTACATTTTAAATATTTGAATATTTTCTAGTTGACTTCATTTTTCACTTCCAACAAAGCTCAACCCTACACCCCAAAACCACACTTTCAGGTGATCAACAATTTTAAGATATGTATATTTTCATGATGTATATATTCATTGCTTCTAAATATTGGAGGCTGGTTGTGGGTGAGCTGCAGGCTTGCTGCAAAGGGCTGGAGGCTGGTTGTGGGTGAGCTGCAGGCTTGCTGCAAAGTGCTGGAGGCTGGTTGTGGGTGAGCTGCAGGTTTGCTGCAAAGTGCTGCGGGCTGGTTGTGGGTGAGCTGCAGGCTTGCTGCAAAGTGCTGCAGGCTGGTTGTGGGTGAGCTGCAGGCTTGCTGCAAAGTGCTGGAGGCTGGTTGTGGGTGAGCTGCAGGCTTGCTGCAAAGTGCTGGAGGCTGGTTGTGGGTGAGCTGCAGGCTTGCTGCAAAGTGCTGGAGGCTGGTTGTGGGTGAGCTGCAGGCTTGCTGCAAAGTGCTGGAGACTGGTTGTGGGTGAGCTGCAGGCGTGCTGGAGGCTGGAGGCTGGTTGTGGGTGAGCTGCAGGCTTGCTGCAAAGTGCTGGAGGCTGGTTGTGGGTGAGCTGCAGGCTTGCTGCAAAGTGCTGGAGGCTGGTTGTGGGTGAGCTGCAGGCTTGCTGCAAAGTGCTGGAGGCTGGTTGTGGGTGAGCTGCAGGCTTGCTGCAAAGTGCTGGAGGCTGGTTGTGGGTGAGCTGCAGGCTTGCTGCAAAGTGCTGGAGGCTGGTTGTGGGTGAGCTGCAGGCTTGCTGCAAAGTGCTGGAGACTGGTTGTGGGTGAGCTGCAGGCGTGCTGGAGGCTGGAGGCTGGTTGTGGGTGAGCTGCAGGCTTGCTGCAAAGTGCTGGAGGCTGGTTGTGGGTGAGCTGCAGGCTTGCTGCAAAGTGCTGGAGGCTGGTTGTGGGTGAGCTGCAGGCTTGCTGCAAAGTGCTGGAGGCTGGTTGTGGGTGAGCTGCAGGCTTGCTGCAAAGTGCTGGAGGCTGGTTGTGGGTGAGCTGCAGGCTTGCTGCAAAGTGCTGGAGGCTGGTTGTGGGTGAGCTGCAGGCTTGCTGCAGGCTTGCTGCAAAGTGCTGCAGGCTGGTTGTGGGTGAGCTGCAGGCTTGCTGCAAAGTGCTGCAGGCTGGTTGTGGGTGAGCTGCAGGCTTGCTGCAAAGTGCTGGAGGCTGGTTGTGGGTGAGCTGCAGGCTTGCTGCAAAGTGCTGGAGGCTGGTTGTGGGTGAGCTGCAGGCTTGCTGCAAAGTGCTGCAGGCTGGTTGTGGGTGAGCTGCAGGCTTGCTGCAGGCTTGCTGCAAAGTGCTGGAGGCTGGTTGTGGGTGAGCTGCAGGCTTGCTGCAAAGTGCTGGAGGCTGGTTGTGGGTGAGCTGCAGGCTTGCTGCAAAGTGCTGGAGGCTGGTTGTGGGTGAGCTGCAGGCTTGCTGCAAAGTGCTGGAGGCTGGTTGTGGGTGAGCTGCAGGCTTGCTGCAAAGTGCTGGAGACTGGTTGTGGGTGAGCTGCAGGCGTGCTGGAGGCTGGAGGCTGGTTGTGGGTGAGCTGCAGGCTTGCTGCAAAGTGCTGGAGGCTGGTTGTGGGTGAGCTGCAGGCTTGCTGCAAAGTGCTGGAGGCTTTCAATTAATATAGCAATTCGGCACCTCGCTGATCATAGGCAAAAACTCTCTAGCAGGCTGGAAGATATTGCACTCCTTACCCTACAATGTTGAATTTAAGGGTATGAAAAATGTGGCTTAGATATTAATAGATACATTATAATATGGGGTGAAAAATATACAATATAACATTATAATCAGCAAGATGATTAAATCTGTTAGGATAACTTTTAGGAAAAGAAGTAAAACTTTGAGGCTAATTTTCTAGTTAATAGCCAACTTTAACCATTGTGCAATTTAAATCATGAACGTAAATAAAGACAAGAAAATAAAGCTTTTTGGGGGAAATTAATGAAATCCTTCAAAGATTACATTTATAATTTTACCAAAAATAGTCTACCAGTGAGATAAGAAGCGAAGCAAATGTGAATAGGCTTTTCATCAACAAAAAAAAAAGACGCTCAAGTCTCTATCCAAATTTTTAATGAAACTTATATAGTTTACTATGAACCTCACCTGTTGGTCTGTGGTCGTGATACAATTTGGAAGGTGGTTGGACACTAAATTGACAGGGCCCATAATGTCCATTCCATGACTACCAGCATAATAGAGCTCTGTTAGTCCTACAAACTCATAAACCTGAAACAAATTACAGGTCATTCTTTAGTGAAAAACAGAATCAAGTTGATAAACGAAGAATATAAGATATATAGTATTGGTCATTTATGGTATAACTTTACCAACAGTTACGATTGCTAACCTCATCTGCCATGAACTTACGTAAGCTATAAACACAAACCAAATATATAGAGATAAATAGGCAATAAAGTTTTCAAAAAAAGTCCTTAATTGTACCTTATCACGACTTCTTCCGCTGCTAATTGCGGTTGGGAAGTACTTTGCAACATCGCTTACAACAGAACGCATCTGAAAATTAAATGATAGAGTAGATTACGAGATCGAAGTATCAAAAGACAATGAATTTAATTTCTAGTAAGAATTTCCTACAATATATAAAGAAAAGTGAATTCTTACAGAATCGGTCATAAAAGCACGATCTGGGTCATCTACTATCTGGGAAAGAGTCCCATCATAATCTAGAAATACAGCTATATTTTTGTTAGTTGCAAGATTTGCAATCTCCTCAAAAGATGAAAGTGCAGATGGATAGTTGAGCTACAAAATCAGAACAAATAAGAGACCAAAAGAAGTAAAAATATCATACAAGATGCATTAAAATGGCAAGGGCTCCAAAGTTTTTCCTAAGACGTCTGAGTAGGCAAATTCAATGACCCATACTAAGCACGGCTAATTCTTCATTCAGATCAGAGCAGTCAATAGATCTATATCAATGTCAATGAACAATACTTAATAAAAACAGTGTAAATACATAACCACTACCCTGTGTATGTATACCTTCCAGGTGCAGTAAGAAATCTCTGAATCATTGGATGCAACACCATCAAGCTTTCCATTATCGTAAATGATTTGCAAATTAGAATCCTTGATGATTTTCTTGCGCGGGGGTGACGAGGATTGCATGGCATCTAACGGGGGTACAGTAAAAGGCTGGAGGCTGGTTGTGGGTGAGCTGCAGGCTTGCTGCAAAGTGCTGGAGGCTGGTTGTGGGTGAGCTGCAGGCTTGCTGCAAAGTACTGGAGGCTGGTTGTGGGTGAGCTGCAGGCTTGCTGCAAAGTGCTGGAGGCTGGTTGTGGGTGAGCTGCAGGCTTGCTGCAAAGTGCTGGAGGCTGGTTGTGGGTGAGCTGCAGGCTTGCTGCAAAGTGCTGGAGGCTGGTTGTGGGTGAGCTGCAGGCTTGCTGCAAAGTGCTGGAGGCTGGTTGTGGGTGAGCTGCAGGCTTGCTGCAAAGTGCTGGAGGCTGGTTGTGGGTGAGCTGCAGGCTTGCTGCAAAGTGCTGGAGGCTGGTTGTGGGTGAGCTGCAGGCTTGCTGCAAAGTGCTGGAGGCTGGTTGTGGGTGAGCTGCAGGCTTGCTGCAAAGTGCTGGAGGCTGGTTGTGGGTGAGCTGCATGCTTGCTGCAAAGTGCTGGAGGCTGGTTGTGGGTGAGCTGCAGGCTAGCTGCAAAGCGCTGGAGGCTGGTTGTGGGTGAGCTGCAGGCTTGCTGCAAAGTGCTGGAGGCTGGTTGTGGGTGAGCTGTAGGCTTGCTGCAAAGTGCTGGAGGCTGGTTGTGGGTGAGCTGCACGCTTGCTGCAAAGTGCTGGAGGCTGGTTGTGGGTGAGCTGCAGGCTTGCTGCAAAGTGCTGGAGGCTGGTTGTGGGTGAGCTGCACGCTTGCTGCAAAGTGCTGGAGGCTGGTTGTGGGTGAGCTGCAGGCTTGCTGCAAAGTGCTGGAGGCTGGTTGTGGGTGAGCTGCAGGCTTGCTGCAAAGTGCTGCAGGCTGGTTGTGGGTGAGCTGCAGGCTTGCTGCAAAGTGCTGGAGGCTGGTTGTGGGTGAGCTGCAGGCTTGCTGCAAAGTGCTGGAGGCTGGTTGTGGGTGAGCTGCAGGCTTGCTGCAAAGTGCTGGAGGCTGGTTGTGGGTGAGCTGCAGGCTTGCTGCAAAGTGCTGGAGGCTTTCAATTAATATAGCAATTCGGCACCTCGCTGATCATAGGCAAAAACTCTCTAGCAGGCTGGAAGATATTGCACTCCTTACCCTACAATGTTGAATTTAAGGGTATGAAAAATGTGGCTTAGATATTAATAGATACATTATAATATGGGGTGAAAAATATACAATATAACATTATAATCAGCAAGATGATTAAATCTGTTAGGATAACTTTTAGGAAAAGAAGTAAAACTTTGAGGCTAAATTTCTAGTTAATAGCCAACTTTAACCATTGTGCAATTTAAATCATGAACGTAAATAATACAGCACGTTGTATAAATTCATATAGCCTGTGTGTCTTTTGTTTCTTTTGGGTCAAACAAACGTTGAGGGGACCTCGACCCAAAAGAAATAAAAGACACACAGGCGGATTAACATCAAACAAATGTTGTATACAACACGCAACACGTGCTGTATAATAATTTGTTTGATGCGTGCTGTATTATAATTTGTTTTGGCTATATATCTGATTTTGAGATTGATAGTTTTCTTTCAATTTATTAACAATTATTTGAAGCTTTGATTAGCTTTATAGGGTAAGACTTTATTCATCTTCTCACTTGTTGAAAATAAAATCGATTAAATAAATATAAGTTATAGTTATAATTTTTAAAGTTTAGTAACATAACTCTTAGTTCAATCTTTTTACCAACAATTTTTTTATATAAATTATAAAAGAACATGATTTTGTAATTATTATTTTTATGTTTAAATTGAGCATGATTGTTTGACTAATGATTTTTCTTTAGTTTTAAAATTTCAAAGTGTTCAATTAACGATGTTTTTTAGTTAGTTTTTGAACTTCAAAATGTTCGATCATAATATATTGACTTAGACAATTTTTATAAAACTAATGTCTGACTTGTAATTTTTTTTCTATAACTTCGTGTAACAATATAATTATTTTGAAAAACTTTAAAATATTCGGTCATGATTTTTTGGTTTGATAACTTTTATAAATTTAATTTATGGCGGATGATTTTTTTTCCAAAAATCCTAACAGACTAAAATTATTTTGGAATAAATTGATTCACATACCGATTCTAGGGTAATGACCCCTTAAGTACCTACTCAACTATTATACATCTATCTAATATTGAGATTATGATTTATGCTTATTTAATACCCATCTCAACTATCTAACTCACAATCAATACCCAATATTTTAAATACTTGTAATACCTTCTACCGACTATATAAGGTTAGTTATAATCAATTTTCTTCCCTTTTTTACATTTTAAATATTTGAATATTTTCTAGTTGACTTCATTTTTCACTTCCAACAGAGCTCAACCCTACACCCCAAAACCACACTTTCAGGTGATCAACAATTTTAAGATATGTATATTTTCATGATGTATATATTCATTGCTTCTAAATATTGGAGGCTGGTTGTGGGTGAGCTGCAGGCTTGCTGCAAAGTGCTTGAGGCTGGTAATGACCCCTTAAGTACCTACTCAACTATTATACATCTATCTAATATTGAGATTATGATTTATGCTTATTTAATACCCATCTCAACTATCTAACTCACAATCAATACCCAATATTTTAAATACTTGTAATACCTTCTACCGACTATATAAGGTTAGTTATAATCAATTTTCTTCCCTTTTTTACATTTTAAATATTTGAATATTTTCTAGTTGACTTCATTTTTCACTTCCAACAGAGCTCAACCCTACACCCCAAAACCACACTTTCAGGTGATCAACAATTTTAAGATATGTATATTTTCATGATGTATATATTCATTGCTTCTAAATATTGGAGGCTGGTTGTGGGTGAGCTGCAGGCTTGCTGCAAAGTGCTTGAGGCTGGTTGTGGGTGAGCTGCAGGCTTGCTGCAAAGTGCTGGAGGCTGGTTGTGGGTGAGCTGCAGGTTTGCTGCAAAGTGCTGCGGGCTGGTTGTGGGTGAGCTGCAGGCTTGCTGCAAAGTGCTGCAGGCTGGTTGTGGGTGAGCTGCAGGCTTGCTGCAAAGTGCTGGAGGCTGGTTGTGGGTGAGCTGCAGGCTTGCTGCAAAGTGCTGGAGGCTGGTTGTGGGTGAGCTGCAGGCTTGCTGCAAAGTGCTGGAGGCTGGTTGTGGGTGAGCTGCAGGCTTGCTGCAAAGTGCTGGAGGCTGGTTGTGGGTGAGCTGCAGGCTTGCTGCAAAGTGCTGGAGGCTTTCAATTAATATAGCAATTCGGCACCTCGCTGATCATAGGCAAAAACTCTCTAGCAGGCTAGAAGATATTGCACTCCTTACCCTACAATGTTGAATTTAAGGGTATGAAAAATGTGGCTTAGATATTAATAGATACATTATAATATGGGGTGAAAAATATACAATATAACATTATAATCAGCAAGATGATTAAATCTGTTAGGATAACTTTTAGGAAAAGAAGTAAAACTTTGAGGCTAATTTTCTAGTTAATAGCCAACTTTAACCATTGTGCAATTTAAATCATGAACGTAAATAATACAGCACGTTGTATAAATTCATATAGCCTGTGTGTCTTTTGTTTCTTTTGGGTCAAACAAACGTTGAGGGGACCTCGACCCAAAAGAAATAAAAGACACACAGGCGGATTAACATCAAACAAATGTTGTATACAACACGCAACACGTGCTGTATAATAATTTGTTTGATGCGTGCTGTATTATAATTTGTTTTGGCTATATATCTGATTTTGAGATTGATAGTTTTCTTTCAATTTATTAAAAATTATTTGAAGCTTTGATTAGCTTTATAGGGTAAGACTTTATTCATCTTCTCACTTGTTGAAAATAAAATCGATTAAATAAATATAAGTTATAGTTATAATTTTTAAAGTTTAGTAACATAACTCTTAGTTCAATCTTTTTACCAACAATTTTTTTATATAAATTATAAAAGAACATGATTTTGTAATTATTATTTTTATGTTTAAATTGAGCATGATTGTTTGACTAATGATTTTTCTTTAGTTTTAAAATTTCAAAGTGTTCAATTAACGATGTTTTTTAGTTAGTTTTTGAACTTCAAAATGTTCGATCATAATATATTGACTTAGACAATTTTTATAAAACTAATGTCTGACTTGTGATTTTTTTTCTATAACTTCGTGTAACAATATAATTATTTTGAAAAACTTTAAAATATTCGGTCATGATTTTTTGGTTTGATAACTTTTATAAATTTAATTTATGGCGGATGATTTTTTTTCCAAAAATCCTAACAGACTAAAATTATTTTGGAATAAATTGATTCACATACCGATTCTAGGGTAATGACCCCTTAAGTACCTACTCAACTATTATACATCTATCTAATATTGAGATTATGATTTATGCTTATTTAATACCCATCTCAACTATCTAACTCACAATCAATACCCAATATTTTAAATACTTGTAATACCTTCTACCGACTATATAAGGTTAGTTATAATCAATTTTCTTCCCTTTTTTACATTTTAAATATTTGAATATTTTCTAGTTGACTTCATTTTTCACTTCCAACAGAGCTCAACCCTACACCCCAAAACCACACTTTCAGGTGATCAACAATTTTAAGATATGTATATTTTCATGATGTATATATTCATTGCTTCTAAATATTGGAGGCTGGTTGTGGGTGAGCTGCAGGCTTGCTGCAAAGGGCTGGAGGCTGGTTGTGGGTGAGCTGCCGGCTTGCTGCAAAGTGCTGGAGGCTGGTTGTGGGTGAGCTGCAGGTTTGCTGCAAAGTGCTGCGGGCTGGTTGTGGGTGAGCTGCAGGCTTGCTGCAAAGTGCTGCAGGCTGGTTGTGGGTGAGCTGCAGGCTTGCTGCAAAGTGCTGGAGGCTGGTTGTGGGTGAGCTGCAGGCTTGCTGCAAAGTGCTGGAGGCTGGTTGTGGGTGAGCTGCAGGCTTGCTGCAAAGTGCTGGAGGCTGGTTGTGGGTGAGCTGCAGGCTTGCTGCAAAGTGCTGGAGACTGGTTGTGGTTGAGCTGCAGGCGTGCTGGAGGCTGGAGGCTGGTTGTGGGTGAGCTGCAGGCTTGCTGCAAAGTGCTGGAGGCTGGTTGTGGGTGAGCTGCAGGCTTGCTGCAAAGTGCTGCAGGCTGGTTGTGGGTTAGCTGCAGGCTTGCTGCAAAGTGCTGCAGGCTGGTTGTGGGTGAGCTGCAGGCTTGCTGCAAAGTGCTGCAGGCTGGTTGTGGGTGAGCTGCAGGCTTGCTGCAAAGTGCTGGAGGCTGGTTGTGGGTGAGCTGCAGGCTTGCTGCAAAGTGCTGGAGGCTGGTTGTGGGTGAGCTGCAGGCTTGCTGCAAAGTGCTGGAGGCTGGTTGTGGGTGAGCTGCAGGCTTGCTGCAAAGTGCTGGAGGCTTTCAATTAATATAGCAATTCGGCACCTCGCTGATCATAGGCAAAAACTCTCTAGCAGGCTGGAAGATATTGCACTCCTTACCCTACAATGTTGAATTTAAGGGTATGAAAAATGTGGCTTAGATATTAATAGATACATTATAATATGGGGTGAAAAATATACAATATAACATTATAATCAGCAAGATGATTAAATCTGTTAGGATAACTTTTAGGAAAAGAAGTAAAACTTTGAGGCTAATTTTCTAGTTAATAGCCAACTTTAACCATTGTGCAATTTAAATCATGAACGTAAATAATACAGCACGTTGTATAAATTCATATAGCCTGTGTGTCTTTTGTTTCTTTTGGGTCAAACAAACGTTGAGGGGACCTCGACCCAAAAGAAATAAAAGACACACATGCGGATTAACATCAAACAAATGTTGTATACAACACGCAACACGTGCTGTATAATAATTTGTTTGATGCGTGCTGTATTATAATTTGTTTTGGCTATATATCTGATTTTGAGATTGATAGTTTTCTTTCAATTTATTAACAATTATTTGAAGCTTTGATTAGCTTTATAGGGTAAGACTTTATTCATCTTCTCACTTGTTGAAAATAAAATCGATTAAATAAATATAAGTTATAGTTATAATTTTTAAAGTTTAGTAACATAACTCTTAGTTCAATCTTTTTACCAACAATTTTTTTATATAAATTATAAAAGAACATGATTTTGTAATTATTATTTTTATGTTTAAATTGAGCATGATTGTTTGACTAATGATTTTTCTTTAGTTTTAAAATTTCAAAGTGTTCAATTAACGATGTTTTTTAGTTAGTTTTTGAACTTCAAAATGTTCGATCATAATATATTGACTTAGACAATTTTTATAAAACTAATGTCTGACTTGTGATTTTTTTTCTATAACTTCGTGTAACAATATAATTATTTTGAAAAACTTTAAAATATTCGGTCATGATTTTTTGGTTTGATAACTTTTATAAATTTAATTTATGGCGGATGATTTTTTTTCCAAAAATCCTAACAGACTAAAATTATTTTGGAATAAATTGATTCACATACCGATTCTAGGGTAATGACCCCTTAAGTACCTACTCAACTATTATACATCTATCTAATATTGAGATTATGATTTATGCTTATTTAATACCCATCTCAACTATCTAACTCACAATCAATACCCAATATTTTAAATACTTGTAATACCTTCTACCGACTATATAAGGTTAGTTATAATCAATTTTCTTCCCTTTTTTACATTTTAAATATTTGAATATTTTCTAGTTGACTTCATTTTTCACTTCCAACAGAGCTCAACCCTACACCCCAAAACCACACTTTCAGGTGATCAACAATTTTAAGATATGTATATTTTCATGATGTATATATTCATTGCTTCTAAATATTGGAGGCTGGTTGTGGGTGAGCTGCAGGCTTGCTGCAAAGGGCTGGAGGCTGGTTGTGGGTGAGCTGCAGGCTTGCTGCAAAGTGCTGGAGGCTGGTTGTGGGTGAGCTGCAGGTTTGCTGCAAAGTGCTGCGGGCTGGTTGTGGGTGAGCTGCAGGCTTGCTGCAAAGTGCTGCAGGCTGGTTGTGGGTGAGCTGCAGGCTTGCTGCAAAGTGCTGGAGGCTGGTTGTGGGTGAGCTGCAGGCTTGCTGCAAAGTGCTGGAGGCTGGTTGTGGGTGAGCTGCAGGCTTGCTGCAAAGTGCTGGAGGCTGGTTGTGGGTGAGCTGCAGGCTTGCTGCAAAGTGCTGGAGACTGGTTGTGGTTGAGCTGCAGGCGTGCTGGAGGCTGGAGGCTGGTTGTGGGTGAGCTGCAGGCTTGCTGCAAAGTGCTGGAGGCTGGTTGTGGGTGAGCTGCAGGCTTGCTGCAAAGTGCTGGAGGCTGGTTGTGGGTGAGCTGCAGGCTTGCTGCAAAGTGCTGGAGGCTGGTTGTGGGTGAGCTGCAGGCTTGCTGCAAAGTGCTGGAGGCTGGTTGTGGGTGAGCTGCAGGCTTGCTGCAAAGTGCTGGAGGCTGGTTGTGGGTGAGCTGCAGGCTTGCTGCAAAGTGCTGGAGGCTGGTTGTGGGTGAGCTGCAGGCTTGCTGCAAAGTGCTGCAGGCTGGTTGTGGGTTAGCTGCAGGCTTGCTGCAAAGTGCTGCAGGCTTGTTGTGGGTGAGCTGCAGGCTTGCTGCAAAGTGCTGCAGGCTGGTTGTGGGTGAGCTGCAGGCTTGCTGCAAAGTGCTGGAGGCTGGTTGTGGGTGAGCTGCAGGCTTGCTGCAAAGTGCTGGAGGCTGGTTGTGGGTGAGCTGCAGGCTTGCTGCAAAGTGCTGGAGGCTGGTTGTGGGTGAGCTGCAGGCTTGCTGCAAAGTGCTGGAGGCTGGTTGTGGGTGAGCTGCAGGCTTGCTGCAAAGTGCTGGAGGCTTTCAATTAATATAGCAATTCGGCACCTCGCTGATCATAGGCAAAAACTCTCTAGCAGGCTGGAAGATATTGCACTCCTTACCCTACAATGTTGAATTTAAGGGTATGAAAAATGTGGCTTAGATATTAATAGATACATTATAATATGGGGTGAAAAATATACAATATAACATTATAATCAGCAAGATGATTAAATCTGTTAGGATAACTTTTAGGAAAAGAAGTAAAACTTTGAGGCTAATTTTCTAGTTAATAGCCAACTTTAACCATTGTGCAATTTAAATCATGAACGTAAATAATACAGCACGTTGTATAAATTCATATAGCCTGTGTGTCTTTTGTTTCTTTTGGGTCAAACAAACGTTGAGGGGACCTCGACCCAAAAGAAATAAAAGACACACAGGCGGATTAACATCAAACAAATGTTGTATACAACACGCAACACGTGCTGTATAATAATTTGTTTGATGCGTGCTGTATTATAATTTGTTTTGGCTATATATCTGATTTTGAGATTGATAGTTTTCTTTCAATTTATTAACAATTATTTGAATCTTTGATTAGCTTTATAGGGTAAGACTTTATTCATCTTCTCACTTGTTGAAAATAAAATCGATTAAATAAATATAAGTTATAGTTATAATTTTTAAAGTTTAGTAACATAACTCTTAGTTCAATCTTTTTACCAACAATTTTTTTATATAAATTATAAAAGAACATGATTTTGTAATTATTATTTTTATGTTTAAATTGAGCATGATTGTTTGACTAATGATTTTTCTTTAGTTTTAAAATTTCAAAGTGTTCAATTAACGATGTTTTTTAGTTAGTTTTTGAACTTCAAAATGTTCGATCATAATATATTGACTTAGACAATTTTTATAAAACTAATGTCTGACTTGTGATTTTTTTTCTATAACTTCGTGTAACAATATAATTATTTTGAAAAACTTTAAAATATTCGGTCATGATTTTTTGGTTTGATAACTTTTATAAATTTAATTTATGGCGGATGATTTTTTTTCCAAAAATCCTAACAGACTAAAATTATTTTGGAATAAATTGATTCACATACCGATTCTAGGGTAATGACCCCTTAAGTACCTACTCAACTATTATACATCTATCTAATATTGAGATTATGATTTATGCTTATTTAATACCCATCTCAACTATCTAACTCACAATCAATACCCAATATTTTAAATACTTGTAATACCTTCTACCGACTATATAAGGTTAGTTATAATCAATTTTCTTCCTTTTTTTACATTTTAAATATTTGAATATTTTCTAGTTGACTTCATTTTTCACTTCCAACAAAGCTCAACCCTACACCCCAAAACCACACTTTCAGGTGATCAACAATTTTAAGATATGTATATTTTCATGATGTATATATTCATTGCTTCTAAATATTGGAGGCTGGTTGTGGGTGAGCTGCAGGCTTGCTGCAAAGGGCTGGAGGCTGGTTGTGGGTGAGCTGCAGGCTTGCTGCAAAGTGCTGGAGGCTGGTTGTGGGTGAGCTGCAGGTTTGCTGCAAAGTGCTGCGGGCTGGTTGTGGGTGAGCTGCAGGCTTGCTGCAAAGTGCTGCAGGCTGGTTGTGGGTGAGCTGCAGGTTTGCTGCAAAGTGCTGCGGGCTGGTTGTGGGTGAGCTGCAGGCTTGCTGCAAAGTGCTGCAGGCTGGTTGTGGGTGAGCTGCAGGCTTGCTGCAAAGTGCTGGAGGCTGGTTGTGGGTGAGCTGCAGGCTTGCTGCAAAGTGCTGGAGGCTGGTTGTGGGTGAGCTGCAGGCTTGCTGCAAAGTGCTGGAGGCTGGTTGTGGGTGAGCTGCAGGCTTGCTGCAAAGTGCTGGAGACTGGTTGTGGGTGAGCTGCAGGCGTGCTGGAGGCTGGAGGCTGGTTGTGGGTGAGCTGCAGGCTTGCTGCAAAGTGCTGGAGGCTGGTTGTGGGTGAGCTGCAGGCTTGCTGCAAAGTGCTGGAGGCTGGTTGTGGGTGAGCTGCAGGCTTGCTGCAAAGTGCTGGAGGCTGGTTGTGGGTGAGCTGCAGGCTTGCTGCAAAGTGCTGGAGGCTGGTTGTGGGTGAGCTGCAGGCTTGCTGCAAAGTGCTGGAGGCTGGTTGTGGGTGAGCTGCAGGCTTGCTGCAAAGTGCTGGAGACTGGTTGTGGGTGAGCTGCAGGCGTGCTTGAGGCTGGAGGCTGGTTGTGGGTGAGCTGCAGGCTTGCTGCAAAGTGCTGGAGGCTGGTTGTGGGTGAGCTGCAGGCTTGCTGCAAAGTGCTGGAGGCTGGTTGTGGGTGAGCTGCAGGCTTGCTGCAAAGTGCTGGAGGCTGGTTGTGGGTGAGCTGCAGGCTTGCTGCAAAGTGCTGGAGGCTGGTTGTGGGTGAGCTGCAGGCTTGCTGCAGGCTTGCTGCAAAGTGCTGCAGGCTGGTTGTGGGTGAGCTGCAGGCTTGCTGCAAAGTGCTGCAGGCTGGTTGTGGGTGAGCTGCAGGCTTGCTGCAAAGTGCTGGAGGCTGGTTGTGGGTGAGCTGCAGGCTTGCTGCAAAGTGCTGGAGGCTGGTTGTGGGTGAGCTGCAGGCTTGCTGCAAAGTGCTGCAGGCTGGTTGTGGGTGAGCTGCAGGCTTGCTGCAGGCTTGCTGCAAAGTGCTGGAGGCTGGTTGTGGGTGAGCTGCAGGCTTGCTGCAAAGTGCTGGAGGCTGGTTGTGGGTGAGCTGCAGGCTTGCTGCAAAGTGCTGGAGGCTGGTTGTGGGTGAGCTGCAGGCTTGCTGCAAAGTGCTGGAGGCTGGTTGTGGGTGAGCTGCACGCTTGCTGCAAAGTGCTGGAGGCTTTCAATTAATATAGCAATTCGGCACCTCGCTGATCATAGGCAAAAACTCTCTAGCAGGCTGGAAGATATTGCACTCTTTACCCTACAATGTTGAATTTAAGGGTATGAAAAATGTGGCTTAGAGGCTGGTTGTGGGTGAGCTGCAGGCTTCATGATGTATATATTCATTGCTTCTAAATATTGGAGGCTGGTTGTGGGTGAGCTGCAGGCTTGCTGCAAAGTGCTAGAGGCTGGTTGTGGGTGAGCTGCAGGCTTGCTGCAAAGTGCTGGAGGCTGGTTGTGGGTGAGCTGCAGGCTTGCTGCAAAGTGCTGCAGGCTGGTTGTGGGTGAGCTGCAGGCTTGCTGCAAAGTGCTGCAGGCTGGTTGTGGGTGAGCTGCAGGCTTGCTGCAAAGTGCTGCAGGCTGGTTGTGGGTGAGCTGCAGGCTTGCTGCAAAGTGCTGGAGGCTGGTTGTGGGAGAGCTGCAGGCTTGCCGCAAAGTGCTGGAGGCTGGTTGTGGGTGAGCTGCAGGCTTGCTGCAAAGTGCTGGAGACTGGCTGTGGGTGAGCTGCAGGCGTGCTGGAGGCTGGAGGCTGGTTGTGGGTGAGCTGCAGGCTTGCTGCAAAGTGCTGGAGGCTGGTTGTGGGTGAGCTGCAGGCTTGCTGCAAAGTGCTGGAGGCTGGTTGTGGGTGAGCTGCAGGCTTGCTGCAAAGTGCTGGAGGCTGGTTGTGGGTGAGCTGCAGGCTTGCTGCAAAGTGCTGGAGGCTGGTTGTGGGTGAGCTGCAGGCTTGCTGCAAAGTGCTGGAGGCTGGTTGTGGGTGAGCTGCAGGCTTGCTGCAAAGTGCTGCAGGCTGGTTGTGGGTTAGCTGCAGGCTTGCTGCAAAGTGCTGCAGGCTGGTTGTGGGTGAGCTGCAGGCTTGCTGCAAAGTGCTGGAGGCTGGTTGTGGGTGAGCTGCAGGCTTGCTGCAAAGTGCTGGAGGCTGGTTGTGGGTGAGCTGCAGGCTTGCTGCAAAGTGCTGGAGGCTGGTTGTGGGTGAGCTGCAGGCTTGCTGCAAAGTGCTGGAGGCTGGTTGTGGGTGAGCTGCAGGCTTGCTGCAAAGTGCTGGAGGCTGGTTGTGGGTGAGCTGCAGGCTTGCTGCAAAGTGCTGGAGGCTTTCAATTAATATAGCGATTCGGCACCTCGCTGATCATAGGCAAAAACTCTCTAGCAGGCTGGAAGATATTACACTCCTTACCCTACAATGTTGAATTTAAGGGTATGAAAAATGTGGCTTAGATATTAATAGATACATTATAATATGGGGTGAAAAATATACAATATAACATTATAATCAGCAAGATGATTAAATCTGTTAGGATAACTTTTAGGAAAAGAAGTAAAACTATGAGGCTAATTTTCTAGTTAATAGCCAACTTTAACCATTGTGCAATTTAAATCATGAACGTAAATAATACAGCACGTTGTATAAATTCATATAGCCTGTGTGTCTTTTGTTTCTTTTGGGTCAAACAAACGTTGAGGGGACCTCGACCCAAAAGAAATAAAAGACACACAGGCGGATTAACATCAAACAAATGTTGTATACAACACGCAACACGTGCTGTATTATAATTTGTTTGATGCGTGCTGTATTATAATTTGTTTTGGCTATATATCTGATTTTGAGATTGATAGTTTTCTTTCAATTTATTAACAATTATTTGAAGCTTTGATTAGCTTTATAGGGTAAGACTTTATTCATCTTCTCACTTGTTGAAAATAAAATTGATTAAATAAATATAAGTTATAGTTATAATTTTTAAAGTTTAGTAACATAACTCTTAGTTCAATCTTTTTACCAACAATTGTTTTATATAAATTATAAAAGAACATGATTTTGTAATTATTATTTTTATGTTTAAATTGAGCATGATTGTTTGACTAATGATTTTTCTTTAGTTTTAAAATTTCAAAGTGTTCAATTAACGATGTTTTTTAGTTAGTTTTTGAACTTCAAAATGTTCGATCATAATATATTGACTTAGACAATTTTTATAAAACTAATGTCTGACTTGTGATTTTTTTTCTATAACTTCGTGTAACAATATAATTATTTTGAAAAACTTTAAAATATTCGGTCATGATTTTTTGGTTTGATAACTTTTATAAATTTAATTTATGGCGGATGAGTTTTTTTCCAAAAATCCTAACAGACTAAAATTATTTTGGAATAAATTGATTCAAATACCGATTCTAGGGTAATGACCCCTTAAGTACCTACTCAACTATTATACATCTATCTAATATTGAGATTATGATTTATGCTTATTTAATACCCATCTCAACTATCTAACTCACAATCAATACCCAATATTTTAAATACTTGTAATACCTTCTACCGACTATATAAGGTTAGTTATAATCAATTTTCTTCCCTTTTTTACATTTTAAATATTTGAATATTTTCTAGTTGACTTCATTTTTCACTTCCAACAGAGCTCAACCCTACACCCCAAAACCACACTTTCAGGTGATCAACAATTTTAAGATATGTATATTTTCATGATGTATATATTCATTGCTTCTAAATATTGGTTTTCAGGTATTCGAAAAAGAAACCGAATTGGAGGTAGCTTTGAGTTTTTTGAATTCTGGTTCTTCCATCATAGCATACAAGAATTTGGTGATGATTACAGACTGATTGTATTATTGATCGATTTAGCATATCTTAGTTTCTTAGTTTCTGTTTCTTTCATCACGCATAAAAAACAGTTGATTTCTGGTTCTTTCGAATGTTTTTAGTTCAATTTCATAAGTTTTCATTGTTTAATATATATACTGCTCACTGCTCTTTAGGGTACTATATATGTTTTTGGGCTTGAAAGAATATATAAAATCGATATTACTGTTCTCAGGTATGTGTGATAGACGAACGAGTTTAACATAGAATATGTGAATTGTTTGATTTTTAATTGGTAAGAAGATTCAAGTTGTTTGATTTATCAATTGTATATAAACATACGATTTGTGATGATGATGATGCGAGCTGTGTGTTGTTCTTCATGAATGTCATCTGTATAAGAACATGCGAGTTTAGGGTAATTTAAAAATACGAGTTGGGCATATTATTTCATGAAATAACATCTATATATGAACTTGCAAGTTTTGTTGCATATATGTTTTATTGTAATGCGAGGTATTTGCTAATTAAATTAGAACTTGAGAGTTGTGTACATTATTGAATTAATAAACATGCATGTTCTTCTAGAGAATGTAACGAGTGAGTTTTTTGTATAATATTCGCGATGAGACTTGTGTACATTACATTGAGAATGTTAGAGTTTTATTGATTATTCAATATGAGAGTTATTTAGATTCTCTTACACGAGAGTTCTTTGTTGATTAGCTTAGCGATTTTTTTTGTCATTAGTTGTGCAAGTTATGTTCAATATTAAAACATATATCGGTATTTGTATGCTCTTGGTTGCTTCTCAATTGTTCAATACAATGTAAGGTATTTCTAAACCACGAGTTTGTATTTTCAAACATGGTCACCAAACTGAAACCGTTCCTTGTACTGAGTTCAAAAACTTTCAAAGTATTGAAGAGTACGTCGAAAGTAGATGGGAGGAGCTGGTTAGAGGTAACTACATTATTACCTACTCATGCGGTGATCACATGAATTGTTTACTTAATAATAATAAGGATTTTGTTGGTTTAGATTTATATCTTAATTTGGATCATTTAAAATGCGTTAGTTTTGTTATAGAACAATAACTCGTTGATAAGATTTTTGGTGGAAAACGTAAACAACCTATCATAAGTTTGGAAGAACCCTCTCATAATCAACTAACTAGTAGGGAGAATAGTAATATTTTAGTTAATTCTGATCACATAAAAACAACTTACTACTACTGGTTGGGTTGTTGCTATCACTGGTGATGGTCAAGATTTTGATGAATGTGTTGCAGCTCTAGGGTTATCTTTATATCGATGGGCCTTAGAGCATGGTTTTTCTTTCATATTCATGCACAATATAGAAAGTAAAGATCACTGCTTATTGTGAAAATAAATTCTTAAATGCTTGTAAATGGAGACTTTATGCATCAGTTGATTCCAACACCGGCTTCGTGATGATTATAAGGTATGTTGCGCACCATACTTGCGGTCCCGTTTTCTCCCAAAAACATAAAAGGCATTTGATATCGGATTTGATTACGGAGGTAATTCATGATTCTTCTAGTTCGTTTAGTTTACTAAGAGAATAATTCAAATGATTGAAGAGTCGTGCCACTCTCTTAGTTTTTGGAATTATAAGATAGAAATGTATTCAAGCGTTATTTTTATAGCATTCGGTACATGTCTTCAAGGTTTCCATTCATGTCGTCCGATATTGTATATCGATGAAACCTTTTTAACCAACAAGTATATGGGTGTATTGATATCTGTCGTAAGAAAAGAGGGTAACAACGGTTAGTTTCATGTTTTTCTTATAATTTGATAAACTGCAAGTTTAGTTAAAATTAGAAATTTTAATGCGCCGACTTTGTAAACTAAATGCGCAAACTATTCAGTATAATATAAATGTGATAGTTGTTTGTTACATAATTTTGTGAGTTTTTATGTAAATATCTGTGCGAGTTCTTTATGTATGGTGTGAATTAAAGTTGTAGGGAGTGAATTCAAAACAGAGAGTTTACAGTGGAAGTTTTTAGTAGTGAAAAGTACCTCTGAATATTTCATAGGTCGAAATAACTCCTTCAGCCTCTTTAAATAGGCAAGGTGAGTTAGTTAGAGAAACGGTTACATATTGTCATATTTACAATTTAACCCCTAGGTTTCTCCTAAAGCTTAATTTAATCCTATAATTACAGAATTTGTCATTTTAGTCCCTAAAGAATACCTTTCCTTATCAGTAGCCCCCCTAGTTCTTATACATTAATGTATAGGAACTATTAGCTCTTCGAATTCTTCCTCGGATCAGCGTTATTTTACATCTTTATTATGATTGAATTCAATAAATTAGGACTCTCTTCGAATTCATGAGTAGGTGCAAACGAATTCTCAACTGCCTCGAATTTAACTCCTCGTCGAATTTGACTTCTTGTGGAACTGCTTTGCCTTTGGTTTCCAAACATTATTACTTCACACATAGTTTAATAATACTTCGAAATCTCTGAACCCTACTTGATGGACTGATTAGACTCCTAGTAATAGACCCATGACATCACTAGCTTCCTTTTCGTTTCATATTCCACCCAATAACAACAGATCACTTGTTCCACACTTTCACATTCTCGACGTTACTCTTTACCCTATAAATACTCAGCTATTCATTCAATTAAAAGCTTTTTAGAGAATCCACCTTTGAAACATCTCCAGACTGTTCTTCATCTTCAACCTACTCATCTTCAACCTGTTCATCTTCAACCTACTCATCTTCAACCTGTTCATCTTCTCTTGTCTTACCAAGCAACCTCTCATACCAAAAACCATTGTATGAGAAGATACCCTAGATACAATAGATTTAAACCCAGAAGACCAGTAAGATCAAAGAAAAATCTTTTTCCTGGTTCCAGTAACCAAGTATTTGGGGCCTACGATTATCTTTGTATTTCTCGAAGAGCCAAAGAATACAAAGCTGCTGGGTTGATCTATAACGGTCCTCACTCTTCCTGCACCACTTTTAAATATGGCAACTTTAATCCAAACCTTGCCACTTCGTCTTCACCTCTAGCTTCTAACCCAGAAAGTAACTCAACGACCTCTTCTGTCCAAAATCCAGCCAAACCTTCACTACTAAGACCGCATCGGAAACCTAAAGTAGTTACTTTAGACAAACCACCCACTTATAACAAATCACAACTCAAATCACCTGTCCTTCAATTCGAAGAGACAAAAAACCCTCAAACCAAAACACTTCCTCCTCAATTCGAGGCTATTAGAGCTAAACGTTCCAAAAAATCATCTTTCTTAGTAATGGGTGAAGAAACAAAAACCTCTTCCACTCCTCAACACTCTCCTCCTCCCCCACAAGAAGTGGATGATACTACACCAGAGTGTAGTCAGCCAATTCCTGTGACTCAACAAGAAACACAAACTCGAAGTCACTCCGAGGAAGGTCACAAAAAGGATGATTCAGAAGCTACTGAATCTGATGCCGAGGAGGAATCCGAGGCTGAAGGCGTAGCTCCTCCAAAGAAACCTCGAGGGAAAAAAGCTCTTATTACTCTTCCTGATAAGGTTGCCTCCTTAGTTCAAGAAAATCTCAAGCCTCTTTCTGCCTGGTACATTCTTGCTTTGAAGAATGTATCTTACAGCTACTACCTCGAATCAGAGAAGGAGCAACTCAGAAAACTATGGGGGTTAACTGACAACATGACTCTTCGATTACCAGTTGAAGGAGAGACACCCTTAAGCTGTCAAAAAGATGAGTTAGTAGTGTACCCAGAGCTCTTCAACTGGGGACTTTGGTTTCCCCTTGATCCGATGATAGTAAAGTTCTTCGAAATCCACCAACTGTGCCCAACCCAGGTTACTCCGAACTTGCTCTTCACTTTATTTTCAGCAAATATGGTATCAAGACTTGGAGGCATCCCCCTCGAAATTGAGGACTTCATTTCAGTAACCAAAATTTCAAATGGCCCAGTTCTGCCATTTTATTACCTAACCCTTGAAGACAATTTAAAAATCATTGACGACCTCCTCGAAGCTGATAAGATCTGGAAGCAAAGGTTCGTCTTCCTGTCAGGTGCCTGGGAAAATGGCAAAGATATTTCCGATGCCAACCCTTCTAAACTTACCCTCACCTGGAGAGACAATAGTAAGTGATGTTTTTCTTTATTTATGTGGTTGCTTTTGAATCAATTTATCTGGCTAACTATTTGTCTCTCTTCAGAAATTCCGAGGCGATTTAAAAGTCGTCGAAAAGAGGCCAAACTTATCTTCCAGAAAATGGCTGAGTGGGCTGAAAAGGCTTGGGGAAATGGCTTCCATTCAGCATTTGATCCTATTAACTTTGTTAATAGCCATCTTTGGCGAATATCATTGGGGGCTGACTTCCCTGAAGATCCGATGACGCCACCAGATCCTCTTCTAGCAGTTCAAAGGATACTTGCACCAGATGGGAAGTGCTATCTCCCACTTCGGAATCGAAGTGACAGCCATCTTCCTTTAAAGAAAAAAGGAAAGAAGAAACCCAGCACCAGCAAAACTAAACCTCCTACTACTTCGAAAAGAGTAGGGAAGAGAAAAACGTCTGCACCTTCGCTTCCCACCATATCCGAAGAAGACCAGCCTATCCTGAAAAGGACAAAGAAAAAAGACACTTCTCCAAAAAAGAAGGATAGTAAGTCTAACAAGCCCAATGAGAAGAATGAGGCTGATATATTAGAGGCTGTGCTAGCTTCCGAGGCACGAGGTAAAACTTTTGTCGAGGAAAATCCTGAAGGAGGTATAACCCTTGGAGATAAACAAATAGATGACTATCTAAACTTTGATGACTTCAACTCAAGTGGACATTTCGTACTTTCTGGCTCTCAACCTGCCAACGTTGTTCCACCAATTTCTACCGAGGCTGCTACAGCTTCTACATCTAACCCTTTTGCTCCTGTTCATCAGCCATTAGTCTTTCCTCACTCAGAGAAATCCGATGAGGTAATTTCGATTCTTCAACCTTTCCCAAATCTAATTACTGCAGTAACAAAATTATACGAAGAGGTGAGCAAATCTCAAAGCCAATTGGAGCGTCTTGCCCAAGAGTTAGTTAGAAGCAGAAAAGAAACAGAGTCTGAAAAGACTTCGAAAAATGAAGCACTCCAAAAATTCGAAGCTGAAAAAGAACAGCTTCTTAAAAAACACAAGGAGGAAGTCGAAGCGCTTAAAACTACTCATCTGGAAGCTCTTGAAAGTCTGAAAGCTGAACATTCTACTGCCATCTCCGATGCTACTGCACTTATTAAAGAAACAAAAGATAAACTGGAAAAAAGCCAAAGTGAGATTACTACACTTCGAACAGGATTCGAAGAAGAAAAGAAGGCTGCAGTCAAACAGGCTGAAACTAAGGTTAGTTCTGTGATGCTTGAAGGCATGAAGAAAACTCAAATTGATACATCTATTCAGCTTCTTCGAGAAGTTCATGCTGCTTGTCCAAGACTAGATTTATCAGACCTTTGGAAACGAGTTCCAGAAGATCAGCGTCCCAAGGAGGCTTTCGAAGCGCCACCAAGCTCCTCCTCAGAAGATGCAAATAGTTCCGAAGAGGAATCATCAGAAGGAGAAGAAGATGATGCCTAATAGGCTAAGCAACTTGTTTTTATTTTTTGTGTATGTGATTAAGTACTCCCTCCTTTTCTTTTTGTAAACTTCGTATTTTATTCCACGAGGAAATCACTTATCTTTTTTTTTTTTATCTTAAATTTCTGGTGTACTTGTTTAAACTGGTTATTCTTAAACATAAATGCTTAAGTCATGACACTTCGAAAAATAGATGCACTCATAAGGCGTGGCACCTCGAAAAATAGATGCACTCATAAGACGTGGCACCTCGAAAAATAGATGCACTCATAAGACGTGGCACCTCGAAAAATAGATGCACTCATAAGACGTGGCACCTCGAAAAATAGATGCACTCATAAGGCGTGGCACCTCGAAAAATAGATGCACTCATAAGACGTGGCACCTCGAAAAAATTTGGTTGTTTCTTCAAAGCTGTCGCTTCGGAACATTATTCTTGGTCAACTTTCAAAGATGATCAATCCTTGCCAAATTACCAAAATAATAAATCACACATCATAACAAACAACCAATGGCCAAAAGAAATTTTATTAAAAAATTCAATATTAATCAGACACCTCGTTAAAACCTTTCTGGGCCAACAGATAAGGAAAGAGTATGTCTGTTTTACAAAAATTCGAAGTTCAGTTTTACTCACAGTACAATTTCAAGTGCTCTATGTTCCAAGGATGCTTGAGCATTCTCCCTTCTCGATCTGATAACCTGTAAGAACCTGGTTTGACCCTCATTTTAACTTCGTAAGGACCTTCCCAATTCGGAGCCAATTTTCCGAGGTGTTTATCCTTAGTGTGAAGAAACACTTTTCGCAACACTAGATCGCCAAGTTTGAATTCCCTTCTCTTAACTTTAGCATCGTACCTGCTTCTCATTAACGTTTGATAATGAATCACATTTAAATGTGCCTTGACCCTTTTTTCTTCCAATAAATCAAGTTCCACCCTTCTAGCCTCATCGTTATCTGCATCGGAATATTGTAATAGTCTATAAGAGGGCAACGTAGATTCAGCAGGGCACACAGCGTCCATCCCATATACTAAAGAAAAGGGGGTCTCTTTTGTAGCCTCTCTAGGAGTTGTTCTATATGCCCATAATACTTCTTGAAGGAAATTTGGCCATTTCCCTGCTGCTCCTGCCAAATTTTTCTTCAAGCCATCCAAAATAGATCTATTTGTAACCTCTACCTGTCCATTCGCCTGAGGATGAAAAGGAGTGGAAAAACATTGCTGTATCCCTTTCGAAGAGCAAAAAGAGTCCATTTCCTTGTTATTAAATTGAGGACCATTATCAGTTGTTATTTTCCGAGGTACTCCAAAACGGTAGCAAATGTTGCTTTGAATAAACTTGATTACATCCTTAGCTTTTGTCCCAGCTAAGGGTTCTGCTTCTGCCCACTTCGAAAAATAATCAACCGCAACAATAATCATTTGTCTTCCTCCAGAAGCCATAGGTAATGGTCCCACCAAATCAATTCCCCACCTATCAAAAGGAACCGCCTCTGAAATTGTCATTAGGGGTACTGCTGGTTTGTGTATTAAATTTGCATACCTTTGGCAAGTGTCACAACTTCGAACTAATGACTTGGCATCTTGCAAAATGGTAGGCCAATAATATCCTGCCAACAATACTCTACGCGTTAAAGCTCTAAACCCACAATGAGCTGACCCATCTCCATCATGCAGTTCGGACAAAACATTCTGAGACTCATCCTTGCCTAAACATCGTAGTAAAGGTTTCGAAGCAGACCTTTTGTACAGAACCCCATCTAGCACCACATAGCCAAGGGATTTGTACTTTATTTTCTTGAGCAAGCTTAACCCTGCTAGCACAAACATTGCTCCACAAATCTTCGCCAACCTTAACCCTGCTAGCACAGCCTCATATTCAGCTTCGTTATTTGAAGCATGAAAGCCAAATTTTATAGCTTGAAACATAAATTCCCCCGTTGGTGCCACCAATTCCACTCCTGCACTTGACCCTTTACTACTGGATCCCCCATCAGTTCGAATTGTCCACGTCGGATTCTCATTCATCTTTTCTGCATCTTTCTCTTCGGATCTGCTCGAGTGAAACTCCACCAAGAAATCTGCTAAAGCTTGAGCTTTGATAGCTGTCCGAGGAGAAAATAGCACATCGAAATCTCCCAATTCCACAGACCACTTTGTCATCCTTCCTGAAATGTCTGGTTTTTGTAAAACATTCTTTAATGGATATGAAGTTCGAACTACAATCGTATGTGCCTGGAAGTAAGGGCGCATCTTTCTTGCTGCCACTACTATACACAGTGCCAATTTTTCGAGCTTCAAATAACGTTTCTCAGCATCAACCAAACTTTTGCTGACATAGTAAACAGGCTTCGAAATTTTTGTGTCTTCACTGACCAAAACTGCGCTCACTGCATAATCTGACACTGCTATATACAAAAATAACTGCTCACCTTTCCGAGGCTTTGATAATATTTCAGGAGAGGACAAAAGATTTTTTATCTTCAAAAAGGCTTCTTCACAATTCGAAGTCCACTCGAAATTATTGGGTTTACGCAACACCTGGAAAAAAGGCAAGCACTTATCTGAAAAACGAGAAATGAATCTGTTCAGAGCTGCTAACCTGCCTGTTAACATTTGCACTTCTTTGATATTCCGGGGTGAAGACATCGATATCAGGGCCTTCAACTGTTCTGGATCCACCTCGATTCCTCTCTCACTAATCATATACCCCAAAAATTTGCCAGATCGGACTCCAAATGTGCATTTTTCTGGATTCAACTTCAATTGAATGGCTCTAAGATTCAAAAACGTTTCTTCTAAATCATCAATATGTTCATCATCACCCTTGCTTTTAACAAGCATGTCATCGATGTACACTTCAATATTTCTCCCAATCTGTGAAGCAAACGCCTTATTCATCAGCCTTTGATATGTTGATCCAGCATTTTTCAATCCAAATGGCATTACTCTATAGCAATGCAAACCTCTATCAGTAATAAAAGTCGTGCTTTCTTCATCATCTGGATTCATTCGAATTTGATTATACCCCGAAAATGCATCCATGAAAGTCAGAATTTTATTTCCCGAAGTGGAATCCACTAACTGATCTATTCGAGGCACCGGAAAAGGGTCTTTTGGACAGGCTCTATTCAAATCTGTGAAGTCCACACACATTCGCCATTTTCCATTCTTCTTTTTTACTACCACCGGATTAGCCGTCCACCTCGGATAATTGGCCTCCATAATGTGCCCCATCCTGTATAACCGATCCACTTCGGCAACTATAGCCTCAGATTTCTCCAATGAAAAAGCCCTTCTTTTTTGGATAATTGGTTTGACCTTTGGATCAACCGCTAAGCTATGACATATGATGTTGCTTGGGACCCCTACTACATCTTCGGATTTCCAGGCAAACACATCCAAGTTCTCAGACAAAAAATTCAACAACTTTTCTCGCATTGACAAAGATAGCAGAGTGCCAATTCGAAGTACCCTGCCATTATTAAAAATATATTCCTCTATTTCTTCATTGACCACTACAGAACTCGGGGTTGACCTCGGATCATCAATTCCCTCGTCTGTTTCACCACAAGACAACCCCCCAAACTGCTAACTCTCCATGAAATCATCAGAACTTTTACCACGTAACCTAAATGCAGCAGCATAACATTCTCTTGCCACCTTTTGGTCACTTCGGACTACGCCGACTCTGTCCTCGACCACATACTTCAGACACTGATGAACTGTAGAAACTACAGCGTACATTTTGGCCAACCATGATCTCCCAAGAATAGCATTGTAACTTGACGGACAATCCACCACCACAAAAAGCACCTGTACTTTCTTCTTGAAAGGCCCTTTTCCCAAGGAAATTTCACCTTCGAATTCACCTATCACAATTGCCGATGCGCCGGTAAATCCAATGATGGTCCTCTCTGATTTTTTTATTCGAGGTGGTGCAGTCAACCTATCATACGTTGACTTAAAAAGCACATTAGCAGAGCTTCCTGTGTCGATCAGCACTCGTCGAATCTCCACCCCGCATACTTCTGCTCCAATGACCACCGCATCCTCATGCGGCCCAGTAATGCCCCTCAAATCATCTCCGTCGAAAATTATAAAGGGCACATCCTTCCTGCTGCTTAGATGTGCCGATGCGCCTCCCTCAATTTGCCGCGTTAAGTTTACTATATGCCTCTTCCTCGAATTATTGGTGTTGTTGGTCATCGAATCTCCTCCAAATATGGTTAGTGATTCAAAAAAGGCACAAAGATCTCGAACACGTCCCTGACGCATTGGCTCATCGATCGACATTAACAAAAGTCGACTGGGGTCTGGTTCGACATATTCCGAGGCTACATCAAAACCATCTGCCTCACCTGCAACATCTAAAATCATTAACGCAGTTTCCTGCTTAGAATTGGGATTACCTCCTTTAGGAGCTGTTGCCTTGGCATTTTTCCTGACATACTCTAACAGCTTTCCATTTTCGATCAGGATTTGCATCTCCTTCTTCAGGGCAATGCAATCATTTGTATCATGGCCGATGTCTTCATGATACCTACAGAATTTATTATTGCGCTCCTCTCTTGGCCTGTTGATAGCTGGTGGCTTTCTAAAATTGATTGTTCCCTTTGTTTTTTCATATATTGAAGCCACACTCTCAGTTAAATCTGCATAGTAATCCGGCCTTACCCACACATTCGACCTGGACCTAAATTGCTGCTGATTGTTCGAATTATGTTGATTATATCCCCCTTGATACGAGTTCGAGGTTCCTCGGTTAGAAACATTTTGATTGTTCTTCGGACGCGAGGAATTGTTATTTGAGACGTTAGATTGTCCACTCCCCTTCTGAACAGTACTAGCACCTCCTCGAACCCTCGTCGATTCTTCGACCTTAATCTGGTCCTCAACCTGGGCCATAAGAGCTCCAAACGTTAACGCCCTGCGCCTCGTAGTCTCATCGGCTAAATCCCCAGGCAACAGCCCTTGCCTGAACGCTGCCATAGCCACACTTTCTTCACAGTCATCCAACTCAGCCTTTGTTGACACAAACCTCTTAGTATAATCTTTCAACTTCTCTCCCACAGCCTGCTTGCACTGTATTATCGTATCTCCATTGGCTCTCATCTCCTTGCTTCCCACAAACTGTCTGCGAAAAGCAGTGTAGAAACTTCTAAAATTTGCAATCGATTCCTTAGGAATCTTATTAAACCATTTTAGAGCAGTTCCCTTAAATGTTTGAGAAAAAGCTCTACACACCAATCTATCATCATCTTCGAAGTTAGTCATGTAGTTTTTAAATTGTTCTATGTGGTCATCGGGATCTTGAGTCCCATCAAACTTTTCAACTTTAGAAATATCAAACCGCCTCGGTAATGGCACAGATCTGATCTCCCTCACCAATGGTGAGTCCCTCCAGTCAACCCCCTGGACATACTGGTCCTCATTTCTCATCCCCACAGTTGCATATAAGCTGGACTCACCTTCATACTTCCGAGGCGAACACCTCCGAGGCGAGTATTTCCGAGGTGAGTATACTCGCCTTTCTTTCTTTTTTCTTCCTTCCCTGTACATCTTAGCTGGTCGGAGCTCACGCTCTGCTCTTCCTGAATGGCCTCGAGAGCGTTCGTACCTCGGCGTCTCATCGGACTCGGAATCTTCGAAGTCCTCTTCATCACTAGAGTTTACATACAGTCGCCTTTGTAACTTTTCTTTCCTCTTTATCCCGCTATATTCTTTTTTTTGTTCATATCGTGCTTTACGCCGATCACAGTGATCATCGCCATCGTGCATCGACTGATCCGATTGATCATTGTGATCGCCCCCCGCAATCTTAGACCTAAGCCTAGCACCATCATTATTATCTCCCTTCTTTTTTACCAATTCGTCAAGCTCAGCCACCTTCCTAATCATTTCATTCATTTTTCCCTCAAAGTCAAATTGAAAAGGTTGAATTGGAACAAATTTACCTGCCTCTTGCAGATCAGATTTCAGCGTTTCCATTGCCTTGCGAACGGATGGATTGTCACCTTCCTCCGGATTCATCTTCAAACAGCGAAAAATCAAACGAAATATGAAAATTCGAACGAAAAACCTTTAAAAACGAGAACTCGAACGTCGATTTTTGATCTGTTGATCAAGGTATCCTCGCCCCCTCTTTCTAGCGCCAATTTGGTGTGAATTAAAGTTGTAGGGAGTGAATTCAAAACAGAGAGTTTACAGTGGAAGTTTTTAATAGTGAAAAGTACCTCTGAATATTTCATAGGTCGAAATAACTCCTTCAGCCTCTTTAAATAGGCAAGGTGAGTTAGTTAGAGAAACGGTTACATATTGTCATATTTACAATTTAACCCCTAGGTTTCTCCTAAAGCTTAATTTAATCCTATAATTACAGAATTTGTCATTTTAGTCCCTAAAGAATACCTTTCCTTATCAATGTACATGATTAACCTTGCAAGTTATGTACATATATATGACATTACGAGTTATTATATAGCAAATATTCCGAGTTGTATGTATATTTGACCATGCTTGACATATAAAACCGATTTACTTGTTTAGTTTTTCAGGTCTATTCCCTGTTGCATTTGGCATTGTGAGTAATGAGGATTCCACCAATTAGTTGTGGTTTTGGAGTGTTTAAAACCTCATTTGTTGGAGCATCAAATCACATTTATTTTGGACTGTCATTTAGGTATCATTTATGATTTTACTGCCTTGCATCCAAGATGCTATCATGCGTACAATTATTTCCATCTTGTTCATAATTTGAAGAGTACCTTAGATCATACTAATAGAAAGTTTAAAGCTAGGATGCTATGTTTGTTTAGTCAATATGCTTATGCTCCCACTGTAGATCTTTTAAATGATATACTTTCATATTTTCTATGTGAATGTCGTAATAAAATTAAAAAATTCTTGAAAATTTACCTCTGTAGTAGTATGCTCAGGTATTTGTTAAAGGGAAATGATATGGTTGTATGGAATCTACTACGATCGAATCGTTTAACACAGAGATAAAACAACTATGCAGCCTACACACTGTTGAATTGCTTGACAAGATTAGACACTTGCTTATGACTCAAATTTCATGAAGATATTCAGACGGGCTAGGGTTGCGTACTAATTTATGCCGGAGTATGAAAAGAAGCTAAAGCAGAATGTAGAAAAAGGTCGTACATTCCTAGTCTATAAATTTCTAAAGCCTTATTTGAAGTTTTTTCAGACCCTGTAATGGTTTTTTATATGTTGGATTTCAAATGTTCTTGCGGTGTATGGCAACAAGATTGTTTTTCATGTTCTCACGCTTTAGCTGCAATACATTCGACTCAGCAAGATCCTATGACGTTAATAGAGTCATTATTTACGATTAACAATTACAGGTCAACTTACTCTTTTAACACACCGGCTATAACAAATTTTAGAGAAGGATGAAGCTCTAATGATTTTTCTGAGCTATAAATTATGCATCTCAACATAAAAAGACGCACTAGAAGGCCCATAAAAGGGAATTTCGTTTATAGGAGAAATAACAACCAAGTAGTTAAGGTATGGCCGTTGTTTGAAAGAAGGCTATAACAGAAGGACTCGTAAGGTTCCACATTAAGACCGATATGTTTGTTATATTATTTTGAGAACATGAGACTTTTATTCAGTTTTAAACATGAGAGTTCTTTATATTGTTATCCATGTGAGTTCTTTGAATACAAACATGTGTATTCTTCTTCGTACTCATAGACCACGTGTTCTTTGTGATAATGGGAACAATAAGAGTTTTGTATATTAAAATAGAACTTGATTTCAATAATAAACACGCGTGTTCTTTAGTCTGATTGTAACGAGCGAGTTCTTTGTATACTATTAAAAATGCGAGTTGTGTTCATTACATTGATAACGTGAGAGTACTTTGCATATATTATCCATTAATGTTCTTTGTCATACTACTGCGCGAGTTTTTTGGAACTTAAACTTACATGCTCTTTGTAATCCTAGTTGGCGAGTTGTTTGGATATTAAACCATTCATAGTACTTCATAAACTTTTTATACTAATAAAAAGAGATTACAAGGCCATAACAACCTTCATACACTCAATCCTAACAAAAAATACTACCATATTTTAGGATTGGTCAATTAATAGCAAAACAAAAACATACAAAAGGAAAACAATCAATCATCAAGAGAAGAGTCTTCTTCATCAGACTCAACTTCGTCTTTATCGTCATCATCTTCCTCATCTTCAGTCTCGAGGTCCGCATCATCTTCCTCCTTCTCATTTGCCTCATCTGACGTGCAATAATCTTCCTCATTTCCTCTGTCTCCTCCCTCTTTCTTTTTACTCGTGTAAGCTCGTTAAGGTTAGATTCATCTTCTAATAGTGACCCAAAGTTTGCAAAGAAGTAGTCACGGGGAAACCAAAATATAAACCGTTCTCCTAAAGAAGGGGATGATACCCCTTTGGTTGTGTGCGTTTGTAGGTCGAGATGAAAGAGATGTTAGAGGAAGAGGAACAAAAATTAGCCATGGTATTTGAAGTTGAAGATGGTATGAGTCTTTTAACTCTAAGAGTTTATGTTTACTACTATCTTTGTACTGTTATTTATAGGCATGGAGTTCTCGAATGTTTGTAGTAATGGCTTTAGTCATGATTAAATATCTACTTTTGTCAAATCATCAATAAATTAGCTTAAATACTGACATGATTAGATAACTCTATGCATGCTCAATACATAGACCAGTTACCAAGGTAGACGAGTGAGTGGTTTTATATTTAACCACGCGAGTTGTTTTTTTAGCACAACAAATATGGATATATGCGAGTTATTTTTATAACCTACAAAGCGAGTTATTTTTATAACCTACGAAGCGAGTTGTTTTCAACTATGCACGTTCTGAGAGTTGTTTTACAATTAAACATGCATATTTTTTAACATAACAGATATGTCTTTTGAATATACAATTACACAGGCGATTAGATACGCGAGTTGTTTGAACATAAAATACATACCTTTGCGAGTTGTTGTATACTTAGAACGTGCATATTGTTTTTGAATACTCATAATTCTGTCAAATCAATTCCAAAATGATATATATTACAAATTGGTCACATTAAAAACATCCATACCAATATATCTACCACTACATGTTAGTGTTGATCTAAAAAAGAATTGTACAAATTTTTCCACATAAAAAAGATCTCTATCTACCAATAAATCTACCAATAAGCGTTAGTGTTGATATAATTTAGGAAATGATAAAACATTTGAGTTCTGGTAGTTCAACACATATGTTTTCGGTAATTTTCCGACACAAATCCTTTTTTGGATAATGTCTTTGGCGTATTCACAAACAAAAACGATGTAGTCGAGGGTGCCTGATAGTTGTTGTGGGATCTCTCTTACATTTTTCACTTTATATCCCTTCTTTGTACTAGGTAATTATCCTTTTTTCAGACAATATGCCAACTGTTTAGAAGAGTTTAGACCAGGGTTCTAGAAAAAAAATGCAAAATGTGAGTTGTTCGAAAAAAGATATGTACGAGTTCTTTGAAAATATAAGGGTGCGAGTTATTTGAAAGCAAGTAATGGGGGTTCTTTGAACACCCATCACTGTGAGTAATTTAGGAATTCAATGTGTTTGAAACAATAAGCATGCGTTTACTCTAAAATAACTTATCAGGAGGTCAACAGTCTATGTTGTGTAGTCTAGTGTATATTTACTGCCGGGAAATAGCGAGTTATAGTTTAGTACCGTTCTTTTATCAATATCATTAACCACTAATGTCCAGTGGTTCATTGTATCCTTATTTATATGGCAGACTGGAAGAAGCACAATATTCGTTTCGCGTCTCATGTTTTCTAATACTTCAACAAACAGTTTTGACCTATCCTCCTTGTCGACTAATGTTTATGCATTTAAGAAAAAATATGCAAATATGCGTATTTTTTATATATTAAGAATGCAAGTTGTATGCAATACATCATTAGAACATGGTGATGAATGTGAGTTATGTTGGGCTTTTTTTTCATTATACATGCGAGTTCTTTTATAAGTTAAAAATACGAGTTATTTGCATAATGTTAATTTTAGTTAAACTTATTGCAACGTGGCCATAAATGTGTATCGCGCTGTATTTGGCCTTATGAGCACCTTTGAAACCTTTACATCGTACTTGCCCGTCGATTTTTAAGAATTTTGTATATCCAAGCGTCAATAATATACCAAATGACAACTGGGAGGCCTATAACCGCAGATGAGAGATTAATAAACATACACCATCAAATGAAAATGAAAGACTTTTATATTTTACCTTGTAGTCCAGGTCCTGTTGGTAAGGTAATTCCATCACTTTACTCACACTCACGTTAAATCTGTACGAGAACTCTGAAATCGGTAAATAGCATACTTCTGGATCTTCTTGTCCTTCTACCCTTTCCGTTTTAAAGAATTTGTGGTATTCACTGACATCGATCAACTGCGTTGGTGATGTACTATTTTCCCAGTGAGGTAAATTTACTTCTGACTCTACATCCTTTGTTGGACTGATTAAATAAAAATTTGGACACATGTCATCCTCTTCCACTGTCTTTTTTCTTGTCTAGAACATAGAAAAGTGGATTTCATATTATAACATCTTGACTACACATATTTGATGTTTAATTATCCAAAAATCCACTTACCATATCTGCAGCAACGACCAATGTTGTTGTCTCCTTTACAACCTTTTCACCAACACCATCTTCATAAAGTGGAGCAAGCGTATCATCCCTCATAGAACCAAAATTCTGTTGTAGCACAACATCGAGCTCAACATTATCAACTTCCTCAACAAATAACTGTGTATATTGCATGTAATAATCATAAAATTTTGTTTTTCTAGACATTATTTTATTAGTTGTATAAACAGAAGTCGAAACTTGTCCTTCTCGATTTTCTATTGGATTCAGTACTGTTTCCACCACTTCAGCTTGGCTTGGTTCTTCTAAATTTGTATAGCTTGGTTATTGGTGTTCAACAAACTCTCCATCTGGTTGTGGGACTTCTATCGTTGCTTCTGGCTAGCTCAGTAGTTCTGCTTTTGTTCAGGGTTGGGCTTCCTTTTTAGCTTCTTGTGGTAATGGCGGTGCTGCTTTGGTTTGTGTTAGCTTTTCACTCTTTTCCTAGTCTGGTTATATTTGTTCTCCTTGATGTTGTTGTTTTTGTTAGGGTTGTTGTTGGTTAACATGCTGTTATATGTCCAACATGAGAGTTCTTTGCAATTATAAACATGCGAGTTATTTGCAATATTAAACATGAGAGTTCTGTGTAATACTTAATTTTTAAACATGCGGGTTGTTTGATTTTTAAACACGATAGTTGTTTCATATGTATACCATGTGGTATATTTGAATGATAATAATGAGAGTTCTTTGAACATTGATCATGTTAGTTCTTTTAGACCACTAACCATGCGAGTTGTTTCATGCATTAAATACCCAAGTATAACAAAACATACAATGCGATTTGTTTGAACGATAGTTATGAGAGTTGCAAGTTTTTTGTAACATATACCATGGGAGTTCTTTGAAAGAAAATATTGTGAGTTCTAAGAAACAATAGTCATACATGTTCTTTTAAAGTACTAACCCAACTATTTTTTCAAAACAACGTATTAAAGTTTAACAAAACAACACTTTCTTACCCTAGACAATATGACTTTAGATACAGTATTTCACAAATATATTGAAGATAATTGAATCTTAATGTAATTCAGATCCCCTTACATCTTCACGACCTTCTGCCTCCGTAAATCCATATTCTTCCGTTGCAACTTCCTATTCACGACCTTCAACCTCATTTACTCCAGATTATTTACGACCTTCTTCTTCGTGCATTTGTGGTACAGATGCTGACAAATTTGTCTTCGTCTCCTTCATAGAATTCTAATGTCTCTCTATCTCCTTTGTAAGAGACTGATTTCTCTCTCTCTCTCTCTCTCTCTCTCTCTCTCAACATTTGAGGCTGTTCTTTAAGCCTCTGTCAACACTATGACAGCCTTCACAACCTATCCAGTGAAGAGCAACCCAGTTAATACACGTCTACGAGTTGTTTAATACCATAAACAGATCACACGCGTTGTTTGTGTTCACAAACGTGCATGCTCTATGTTACCAACAATATGGGTGTTCTGTTATAACATAACTTTGCGTGTTATATGTTACCACAATGCTGGGAGTTGTGTTATACTTCAACTTTTTTAGAGTTGTTTTATAATGCAACTATGCGGGTTGTTTTATGCTGCAACCATGAGTGTTACATGTTACTACAATGTTGAGAGTTTTTTTTATACTTTAACTATGCGTGTCTTTTTATAATAAAACTAAGCGAGTTCTTTCCAAAACAACTCATAAAGTACGAGAATATATATTTCATACCTCATCATCTCGTAGCAGGTTTAGCTTTTGAATCATCTACATGGTTGATGGTTTGCACTCCATTCCCCACCATTTGAAGAACCTTGGGATCATGTTCTAGATGGTTTGCAACACAGCCGATAAATCTATCGAGGTTTTCGGCAACAATACATATTCTAATTGAGTGGAGAAGCTTCTGGAATACTGATCTGGACAAATCATAGTCATTTATTTTTCCAAGGCATTTGATATAATATACCACGTTCCAACCCATTGCATCTCTTGAGACTGAGTATAATATGGTTAAGAAAATAAAAAATATCAACAGTCGAGTAACATCCTCCATAGCATGCTTCCCCATTCCTAGATGGCTTTGGCTATACCTGCCTGTAAAACACGACACAACATGCTATATTAGTGCAAATGAACATCCTTCTTATAAAATAACTTAGATTTAGAGGTGCCTTTATAATATCGTTTGATACAATTTTCGTATTTGTCGGTCTAATTTTCTTAAACTTTCACCCATACAGTATGTTTGCATTATCCTTGAATCATTTTTTCCCCGTTTATGTATCGACTTACGAATCCTTTCGCTTAAGGACATGTCCTCTGTGTCGTGCTTAAGGACGAAAATAACCTTTAAATTATCCGTCGTTAACTTGATGAGTTTCGACCATATTTGGAATGCGTCATCCTCGACCGAGTACATCTTTATCATCTGATCAATTAGCATAAATGTTTTTCATCGCAAACTTCTGCCTGTTGAGGTCAAATGACGCCTTCAAAATTGTGGAGAAGGGTGTGTCTTTCGTAGCTTCAATGTGGGCAGAGGTAATCAGGTTTTTTTTTCCATCAGATTCACGATGCTCAATAAACCTAACATGTACAAGCTTTATTTGGCAGTCATATTACTTGCAAAAACACGAACCGATAATGGTTGATTAAAGAACTCGCATATGGTAAGGATAACACAACTAACTCAATCAATTACACTAACTTTATGATAGTTGTATTGTTATTTGGTAACGTGAGTTGTTTGTTAATATAACAAGCGAGTTCTGTTGAAATATTAAAACAACGATTTGTTAGAAACATCGACAGAGTGAGTTGTTTGAAAAACTAAAAGAGCGATTTGTGTGAAAAATTACCAGATCGGGTTGTTTAATAAAATAATCACGGGAGTTTATAACAAAACTGAATGCATAACTAAAATCCGTGCGAGTTGTTTTAGACTAAAACATTTTTTCCATGGTCTAACATAAACAAACGAGTTCTTTTATCCAATAACATAAAACGATGCAAGTTGTTAGAATATATATACGACGAAGATGCGAGTTGTTCGAATGTCTATACGATAAAGATGCGAGTTGTTCGAATGTCTATATGATAAAGATGCGAGTTGTTCGACTGTCTATACGATGAAGATGTGAATTGTTTGTAAATTTCACATGCACTTTGACAGAAACTAGGAAATAAGAACAGAGCCACTAAACCCATAAACAACTAAATAAACTAAAGCCAAGAGACAACACAACATATAAAAAATGAAACACAGCACATGCGCCTGCAAAACCTAATGTCGACCATAAATACCCAGAACCTACTATCTGATACACGACTGTAATATCTAATTTCAGTATAACTAAGAAACTCTGATTGTAATAAACCACCTACATGCACTTTAAACTCTGTAAAAGTATATAAATTCTTAAGATCTAGGATCATTTCAGTATATGTATCTTGCATCCGTTGGTCTATTCAACTGTGTATACTCACTGGGTTCCCATAAATTATGGTTATTCACTACTGTATAGCCTCTTGGTTAATCGTCTAAAGGTATCACGACAATTGTCGGACATAATTTAACTTTGACGGAGTAAGAGAATCGATGATGACAACTTGAGATATGTGGGTTCGTGGATATATCGAAGTTCGTCGAAAGGTGTAAAGGTGGTTTCTTTTTTGGGTTTACTAATTAAATGGGTTTAATTGGTCCCAGAAGGGGACATCCTATCTATAGTATTGATGGTGTTTTTGTCCACTTTTTGGGATTATGTACCTATTGGTACTATCCAATTTTGGATTACTATATGGTAATAAGATAGTTTAGTGGGTATTTATTAATACTTTTCTCCATAAATACTCTGACTACAAAAATCGTTATGAATTCAAACTCCAATGAATATAGTGTCATGAATCCAAACTACATTCTTTTTTTCGGAGAACTTTTTTTTATATTATCTAGAGAGAAAATGCAAAAAAAAAAACAAATGGGTTGGGTGATTTGGCACTTCAGTTAGCTAAGTTATTGTTTGGCTAAGATTTTTGGAGCTCTCTTCTTTTCTCCAAGTCTCCAATGACTGTTTGAAGCTTAAGTTTTGTGATTTATTTTGAAACTGAGGGTGAGGGTGACACCGGATCCTGCACGATCAAGCCAAGAGAGGTAGGGAACCACCATGAAAGGAACTCCAACCATGATGCTACCATGTTGATTTACATATGCAAGTTCATACTGTTACCGATTTGCATCATGGTGTTTCACGTTAGACATTATGACCTGTCCAATGAGTCTCTGTCATCTGAATACTTCATGACGACGCGTTCAGAGAACTTTGGTGGGATTCCATGTTTGGTGTATCGAAATTGTGATATAAGCCCTTACAGCATCATCGATTTGTTTACTTCCTTGCATCCTCCGCTAGGCGCTACATCATGCTATTGATGTCGGATGCAGCCTTCTCTATCGTCCCTACCCTCTCTTAATTGGATACATTGCGACCCTCTTTTTCCCTCCTGATGAGCGGCATGGTTCCTGCCCTAACCAACTCGTGGGTCACCGCTTTAAGACGGAAGGAAATTAAGATTTCAAACAGTGGTGCAATGCTCGATGCCGATATCCTCACGGTCTTCAGATTTAGTCGATCAAATCCAGTGTATTCTGAGTTCTTCCTCCAGCCGGTGCGGCGCGCCTCTATAACCATGATGTGCACCTTAATCTTCGGAACAATGAAACGCACGGCCGCCACCTCCAGGAAGAGGTTAATGGCTTAAAACTCTGGTGGGCTAGGGTCACAAAGTCATCAGTCTTTCATTCGCCTTAATTTTGGGCCTTTTTGTATAAGTTTATGGTTTTGGACCCACTATTCTTATATGGTTTAATTTTTGGGGTTTTAAGTATTTAAATACTAATTTTTATACTCACTCCCTATATTTTTCCTTTTAATTATAAATTAGTCCCAAATATTTTTGTTGGGGATATAGTGTTTTATTTTATGAAAAATGTTAGCTCGTCTGAGAGAAAAATCAATTAATGGTGTTTTATTGTCTCAAACACGATGTTCGAGACGACTCGCAGATGGTCCCACAAAGTTAAGTCCCCTGACCTTTCGCTTGTTGTTTCAAGTGAGAATCACTCTCTACCGTTGCCCTCATACGAAGACTTCCGCATTAGCATGGAAGGGGAATGCTTGGAAGTTTGTCGTGGTATCGACTCTCTCAGTTATAACGTTGTTGGTCAAATGGGATCGGGATTAAAGGATAAGGACCCTTTCGTAAGTGAAGGTATGTATGTTTGGGAATACCCTTCATTATGTACTAGATTTATTCCAAACTTTTATCAAATTTAATGCTTTAATTAATACGTCTCGCTAGTTGGAATGTGAGGGGTTGAAATGACCCTGTTCGCCAAAAGGATGTCCGTGAATTTATTTTTTCAAATAGTAACAATGTTATTTTCCTGCTAGAAACCAAAGTAAACATTGAAAATGTTAACCTTATTATGACAAAAATGTTACTCTGGTGGGAATTTAAAACTAAACATGAGAACCACCATTATGATATAATTTGGATTTCCTCGAACCCAATCGTATGCAATATAACCTTGGGTTTCACCTCTCCCAAAATCATAATTGTAACATAACTTGGATAGCTAAGAAGTTAACATTCAGTCTCACTGCTGTCTACGACTTCAATAAGGAATCTGAGCACCAACCTCTTTGGAGGGAAATTACCACGATCGCCCAAACCAATGCTTTAAATCCTTGGATTATCATTGGGGACTTCAATGCGATTCACAATCCCTCGGAGTGTTCCAACACCAAAAACTACTGGAACATATCTATCTCCTTATTTAATGATTGTTTTCGCACTTCCAGCCTTGACGACCTCAGATCCTCTGGGTTCCAATATTCATGGTCCAACCGCCAAATAGAAAATCCAATCTCCTCGAGGATTAATAGGGCCTTGGAATGACACTTTTCTCAATTCCTTCGCCCACTTTGACCTCCCTCGTACCTCGGACCACACTGATAATAAACAGATCAATATAATAAAGCTACATTATTTCATTGTTTTGACTTGTATTCCTTATATTTATATTGTACAGAATGCAAGCATTTTTTTTTAATTAGTACCCTAGGAATCTTTACTTTTTCATGAGGACTCTTTCAAACTTTTGAAGCAGCACATTCTTTGTTTTTGGTTTTGGGATTATAAGCAGTGGCGTAGCCAGGATTTGATCCCTGTGGGGTCCTGGTTATCGTCCAAAAACGAAATAGTAGACAATATAGATCTTTAAGGTTTTTTTGCACTATGTATGATTTTTTTTGGTTTGTTTGGTTAACTAGTGTTTTTATATTTATGAATCCTTTATTTATTGGTTATTTTCTTCAGTACTTTGTCAATCTACAATCATGAGCACACCAAGGTTATCCGGCTTGACGATGCTGCCTCATATTTAGGTTTTTTATGTTAGTCTTTTTTTATTTATCTTCGTATACTGTGTGTGTATTTTGACACGTCTTTCATTGTCTTGAGATCTGTAGGAGTCTAGAGACGACAAATCTATGTTATAGTCAATGTTCTTGAAAGTGTTGGAGTAAAAAAAATTTCCTTCCTTTGATTTTCGAATTTTAATTTACTCGAATTTAACTTACTTAGCTAGTGTTGGAATTAGGTTATTGTTAAAAGCAAAAAAAACAGTATACATAGAAAATATTTAAAACAATTCTTTGAATTTTCCAAGGCATATATTGTGTAAGTGTTTTAGACTTAACATTCAATCGTACCAAATTATAAAATTATTATCAAAATTTAAATATATATTAAAAAATAAAAAAATAAAAATATATTAAAAAGAGTATTTCCATTTAAATGTTTTAGACTAAATTATTCATTTTCTATTTTAACACTGGATATATTAGATATATTAATGTAGTTAAAGAATACGCTGATAGAATTAAATATATGTTTAAATATATATTAAAAAATAAAAAGTTAAATATATAATATATTAAAGTTAAAGAATACGCTGATAGAATAAAATATATGTTTAAATATATATTAAAAAATAAAAAGTTAAATATATAATATATTAAAGAGTAAAGAATTAAACATATATTAAAAAATAAAAAAAGTAAAGAATTAATGCACCACCTGAGGTTCGAACCCGAGACTACTGGGTTCCTACCTCAGGTTCTTCCACCGGGATAGGAGAGGATAAGTTTTTTTGTATGGTTATTATAATATATAATATAACTCTGTGGGTTCCTAGGGTGCGGCTCCGCCTCTGTACACATTTAATTCTATCAGCGTATTCTTTAACTACATTAATATATCTAATATATCCAGTGTTAAAATAGAAAATGAATACTTTAGTCTAAAATATTTAAATGGAAATACTCTTTTTAATATATATTTAATTTTTAATTTTTTAATATATATTTAAATTTTGATAATAATTTTATAATTTGGTACGATTGAATGTTAAGTCTAAAACACTTACACAATATATGCCTTGGAAAATTCAAAGAATTGTTTTAAATATTTTCTATGTATACTGTTTTTTTTTCTTTTAACAATAACCTAATTCCAACACTAGCTAAGTAAGTTAAATTCGAGTAAATTAAAATTCGAAAATCAAAGGAAGGAAATTTTTTTTACTCCAACACTTTCAAGAACATTGACTATAACATAGATTTGTCGTCTCTAGACTCCTACAGATCTCAAGACAATGAAAGACGTGTCAAAATACACACACAGTATACGAAGATAAATAAAAAAAGACTAATATAAAAAACCTAAATATGAGGCAGCATCGTCAAGCCGGATAACCTTGGTGTGCTCATGATTGTAGATTGACAAAGTACTGAAGAAAATAACCAATAAATAAAGGATTCATAAATATAAAAACACTAGTTAACCAAACAAACCAAAAAAAATCATACATAGTGCAAAAAAACCTTAAAGATCTATATTGTCTACTATTTCGTTTTTGGACGATAACCAGGACCCCACAGGGATCAAATCCTGGCTACGCCACTGTTTATAATCCCAAAACCAAAAACAAAGAATGTGCTGCTTCAAAAGTTTGAAAGAGTCCTCATGAAAAAGTAAAGATTCCTAAGGTACTAATTAAAAAAAAAATGCTTACATTCTGTACAATATAAATATAAGGAATACAAGTCAAAACAATGAAATAATGTAGCTTTATTATATTGATCTGTTTATTATCAGTGTGGTCCGAGGTACGAGGGAGGTCAAAGTGGGCGAAGGAATTGAGAAAAGTGTCATTCCAAGGCCCTATTAATCCTCGAGGAGATTGGATTTTCTATTTGGCGGTTGGACCATGAATATTGGAACCCAGAGGATCTGAGGTCGTCAAGGCTGGAAGTGCGAAAACAATCATTAAATAAGGAGATAGATATGTTCCAGTAGTTTTTGGTGTTGGAACGCTCCGAGGGATTGTGAATCGCATTGAAGTCCCCAATGATAATCCAAGGATTTAAAGCATTGGTTTGGGCGATCGTGGTAATTTCCCTCCAAAGAGGTTGGTGCTCAGATTCCTTATTGAAGTCGTAGACAGCAGTGAGACTGAATGTTAACTTCTTAGCTATCCAAGTTATGTTACAATTATGATTTTGGGAGAGGTGAAACCCAAGGTTATATTGCATACGGTTGGGTTCGAGGAAATCCAAATTATATCATAATGGTGGTTCTCATGTTTAGTTTTAAATTCCCACCAGAGTAACATTTTTGTCATAATAAGGTTAACATTTTCAATGTTTACTTTGGTTTCTAGCAGGAAAATAACATTGTTACTATTTGAAAAAATAAATTCACGGACATCCTTTTGGCGAACAGGGTCATTTCAACCCCTCACATTCCAACTAGCGAGACGTATTAATTAAAGCATTAAATTTGATAAAAGTTTGGAATAAATCTAGTACATAATGAAGGGTATTCCCAAACATACATACCTTCACTTACGAAAGGGTCCTTATCCTTTAATCCCGATCCCATTTGACCAACAACGTTATAACTGAGAGAGTCGATACCACGACAAACTTCCAAGCATTCCCCTTCCATGCTAATGCGGAAGTCTTCGTATGAGGGCAACGGTAGAGAGTGATTCTCACTTGAAACAACAAGCGAAAGGTCAGGGGACTTAACTTTGTGGGACCATCTGCGAGTCATCTCGAACATCGTGTTTGAGACAATAAAACACCATTAATTGATTTTTCTCTCAGACGAGCTAACATTTTTCATAAAATAAAACACTATATCCCCAACAAAAATATTTGGGACTAATTTATAATTAAAAGGAAAAATATAGGGAGTGAGTATAAAAATTAGTATTTAAATACTTAAAACCCCAAAAATTAAACCATATAAGAATAGTGGGTCCAAAACCATAAACTTATACAAAAAGGCCCAAAATTAAGGCGAATGAAAGACTGATGACTTTGTGACCCTAGCCCACCAGAGTTTTAAGCCATTAACCTCTTCCTGGAGGTGGCGGCCGTGCGTTTCATTGTTCCGAAGATTAAGGTGCACATCATGGTTATAGAGGCGCGCCGCACCGGCTGGAGGAAGAACTCAGAATACACTGGATTTGATCGACTAAATCTGAAGACCGTGAGGATATCGGCATCGAGCATTGCACCACTGTTTGAAATCTTAATTTCCTTCCGTCTTAAAGCGGTGACCCACGAGTTGGTTAGGGCAGGAACCATGCCGCTCATCATGAGGGAAAAAGAGGGTCGCAATGTATCCAATTAAGAGAGGGTAGGGACGATAGAGAAGGCTGCATCCGACATCAATAGCATGATGTAGCGCCTAGCGGAGGATGCAAGGAAGTAAACAAATCGATGATGCTGTAAGGGCTTATATCACAATTTCGATACACCAAACATGGAATCCCACCAAAGTTCTCTGAACGCGTCGTCATGAAGTATTCAGATGACAGAGACTCATTGGACAGGTCATAATGTCTAACGTGAAACACCATGATGCAAATCGGTAACAGTATGAACTTGCATATGTAAATCAACATGGTAGCATCATGGTTGGAGTTCCTTTCATGGTGGTTCCCTACCTCTCTTGGCTTGATCGTGCAGGATCCGGTGTCACCCTCACCCTCAGTTTCAAAATAAATCACAAAACTTAAGCTTCAAACAGTCATTGGAGACTTGGAGAAAAGAAGAGAGCTCCAAAAATCTTAGCCAAACAATAACTTAGCTAACTGAAGTGCCAAATCACCCAACCCATTTGTTTTTTTTTTGCATTTTCTCTCTAGATAATATAAAAAAAAGTTCTCGGAAAAAAAGAATGTAGTTTGGATTCATGACACTATATTCATTGGAGTTTGAATTCATAACGATTTTTGTAGTGAGAGTATTTATGGAGAAAAGTATTAATAAATACCCACTAAACTATCTTATTACCATATAGTAATCCAAAATTGGATAGTACCAATAGGTACATAATCCCAAAAAGTGGACAAAAACACCATCAATACTATAGATAGGATGTCCCCTTCTGGGACCAATTAAACCCATTTAATTAGTAAACCCAAAAAAGAAACCACCTTTACACCTTTCGACGAACTTCGATATATCCACGAACCCACATATCTCAAGTTGTCATCATCGATTCTCTTACTCCGTCAAAGTTAAATTATGTCCGACAATTGTCGTGATACCTTTAGACGATTAACCAAGAGGCTATACAGTAGTGAATAACCATAATTTATGGGAACCCAGTGAGTATACACAGTTGAATAGACCAACGGATGCAAGATACATATACTGAAATGATCCTAGATCTTAAGAATTTATATACTTTTACAGAGTTTAAAGTGCATGTAGGTGGTTTATTACAATCAGAGTTTCTTAGTTATACTGAAATTAGATATTACAGTCGTGTATCAGATAGTAGGTTCTGGGTATTTATGGTCGACATTAGGTTTTGCAGGCGCATGTGCTGTGTTTCATTTTTTATATGTTGTGTTGTCTCTTGGCTTTAGTTTATTTAGTTGTTTATGGGTTTAGTGGCTCTGTTCTTATTTCCTAGTTTCTGTCAAAGTGCATGTGAAATTTACAAACAATTCACATCTTCATCGTATAGACAGTCGAACAACTCGCATCTTTATCATATAGACATTCGAACAACTCGCATCTTTATCGTATAGACATTCGAACAACTCGCATCTTCGTCGTATAGATATTCTAACAACTTGCATCGTTTTATGTTATTGGATAAAAGAACTCGTTTGTTTATGTTAGACCATGGAAAAAATGTTTTAGTCTAAAACAACTCGCACGGATTTTAGTTATGCATTCAGTTTTGTTATAAACTCCCGTGATTATTTTATCAAACAACCCGATCTGGTAATTTTTCACACAAATAGCTCTTTTAGTTTTTCAAACAACTCACTCTGTCGATGTTTCTAACAAATCGTTGTTTTAATATTTCAACAGAACTCACTTGTTATATTAACAAATAACTCACGTTACCAAATAACAATACAACTATCATAAAGTTAGTGTAATTGATTGAGTTAGTTGTGTTATCCTTACCATATGCGAGTTCTTTAATCAACCATTATCGGTTCGTGTTTTTGCAAGTAATATGACTGCCAAATAAAGCTTGTACATGTTAGGTTTATTGAGCATCGTGAATCTGATGGAAAAAAAAACCTGATTACCTCTGCCCACATTGAAGCTACGAAAGACACACCCTTCTCCACAATTTTGAAGGCGTCATTTGACCTCAACGGGCAGAAGTTTGCGATGAAAAACATTTATGCTAATTGATCAGATGATAAAGATGTACTCGGTCGAGGATGACGCATTCCAAATATGGTCGAAACTCATCAAGTTAACGACGGATAATTTAAAGGTTATTTTCGTCCTTAAGCACGACACAGAGGACATGTCCTTAAGCGAAAGGATTCGTAAGTCGATACATAAACGGGGAAAAAATGATTCAAGGATAATGCAAACATACTGTATGGGTGAAAGTTTAAGAAAATTAGACCGACAAATACGAAAATTGTATCAAACGATATTATAAAGGCACCTCTAAATCTAAGTTATTTTATAAGAAGGATGTTCATTTGCACTTATATAGCATGTTGTGTCGTGTTTTACAGGCAGGTATAGCCAAAGCCATCTAGGAATGGGGAAGCATGCTATGGAGGATGTTACTCGACTGTTGATAGTTTTTTATTTTCTTAACCATATTATACTCAGTCTCAAGAGATGCAACGGGTTGGAATGGTATATTATATCAAAGGCCTTGGAAAAATAAATGACTATGATTTGTCCGGATCAGTATTCCAGAAGCTTCTCCACTCAATTAGAATATGTATTGTTGCCGAAAACCCCGATAAAGTTATCGACTACATTGCACTTCTATTCGTAAGAATGTTCCTTAATTAAATATAAGTTAAACAAATATCTCTTAATGATAATAATTTTTGTGATGCAACCCTTCATCATGGAGCACATAACAATTGGGCAACATCTCGTGATGTCGAACATGATCCCAAGGTTCTTCAAATGGTGGGGAATGGAGTGCAAACCATCAACCATGGAGATGATTCAAAAGATAAACCTGCTACGAGATGATGAGGTATGAAATATATATTCTCATACTTTATGAGTTGTTTTGGAAATAACTCGCTTAGTTTTATTATAAAAGAACACGCATAGTTAAAGTATAAAAAAACTCTCAATATTGTAGTAATATGTAACACTCATGGTTGCAGCATAAAACAACCTGCATAGTTGCATTATAAAACAACTCTAAAAAAGTTGAAGTATAACACAACTCCCATCATTGTAGTAACATATAACGCGCAAAGTTATATTATAATAGAACACCCATATTGTTGGTAACATAGAGCCTGCACGTTTGTGAACACAAACAACACGTGCGATCTGTTTATGGTATTAAACAACTCGTAGACGTGTATTAACTGGGCTGTTCTTCACTGGATAGGTTGTGCAGGCTGTCCTAGTATTGACAGAGGCTTAAAGAACAACCTCAAATGTTAAGAGAGAGAGAGAGAGAGAGGGAGAAATCAGTCTCCTAAAAAGGAGATAGAGAGACATTAGAATTCTATGAAGGAGACGAAGACAAATTTGTCAGCACCTGTACCACAAATGCACGAAGAAGAAGGTCGTAAATAATCTGGAGTAAATGAGGTTGAAGGTCGTGAGTAGGAAGTTGCAACGGAAGAATATGGATTTACGGAGGCAGAATTTTGTGAAGATGTAAGGGGATCTGAATTACATTAAGATTCAATTATCTACAATATATTTGTGAAATACTGTTTCTAAAGTCATATTGTCTAAGGGTAAGAAAGTGTTGTTTTGTTAAAATTTAATACGTTGTTTTGAAAAAACTAGCCGGGTTAGTACTTTAAAAGAACATGTATGATTATTGTTTCTTAGAACTCATAATATTTTCTTTCAAAGAACTCCCATGGTATATGTTACAAAAAACTTGCAACTCTCATAACTATCGTTCAAACAAATCGCATTGTATGTTTTGTTATACTTGGGTATTTAATGCATGAAACAACTCGCATGGTTAGTGATCCAAAAGAACTAACATGATCAATGTTCAAAGAACTCTCATTATTCTAATTCAAAGAGCCCACATGGTATACATATGAAACAACAATTGTGTTTAAAAATCAAACAACCCGCATGTTTAAAAATTAAGTATTACACAGAACTCTCATGTTTGATATTGCAAATAACTCGCATGTTTATTATTGCAAAAAACTCTCATGTTGGACATATAACAGCATGTCAACCAATAACAACCCTAACAAAAACAACAACATCAAGGAGAACAAATATAACCAGACTAGGAAAAGAGTGAAAAGCTAACACAAACTGAAACAACACCACCATTACCACAACAAGCTAAAAAGGAAGCCCAACCCTGCACAAAAGCAGAACTACTGAGCTAGCCAGAAGCAGCGATAGAAGTCCCACAACCAGATGGAGAGGTTGTTGAACACCAATAACCAAGCTATACAAATTCAGAAGAACCAAGCCAAGCTGAAGTGGTGACAACAGTACTGAATCCAATGGAAAATCGAGAAGGACAAGTTTTAACTTCTGTTTATACAACTAATAAAATAATATGTCTAGAAAAACAAATTTTTTATGATTATTACATGCAATATACACAGTTATTTATTGAGGAAGTTGATAATGTTGAGCTCGATGTTGTAATACAACAGAATTTTGATTCTATGAGGGATGATACGCTTTCTCAACTTTATGAAGATGGTGCTGGTGAAAAGGTTGTAAAGGAGACAACAACATTGGTCGTTGCTGCAGATATGGTAAGTGGATTTTTGGATAATTAAACATCAAATATGTGTAGTCAGGATGCTATAATATGACATCCATTTTTCTATGTTCTAGACAAGAAAAAAGACAGTGGAAGAGGATGACATGTGTCCTAATTTTTATTTAATCAGTCCAACACAGGATGTAGAGGGAGAAGTAAATTTACCTCATTGGGAAAATAGTACATCACCAACGTAGTTGATCGATGTTAGTGAATACCACAAATTCTTTAAAACGGAAAGGGTAGAAGGACTAGAAGATCTAGAAGTATGCTATTTACCAATTTCAGAGTTCTCGTACAGATTTAACGTGAGTGTGAGTGAAGTGATGGAATTACCTTACCAACAAGACATGGACTACAAGGTAAAATATAAAAGTCTTGCATTTTCATTTGATGGTGTATGTTTATTAATCTCTTATCTGTGGTTATAGGCCTCCCAGTTGTCATTTGGTATATTATTGACGTTTGGATATACAAAATACTTTAAAAAGCCGATGGGCAAGTACGATGTAAAGGTTTCAAAGGTGCTCATAAGGCCAAATACAGCGCGATACAAATTTATGGCCACATTGCAATAAGTTTAACTAAAATTAACATTATGCAAATAACTCATATTTTTAACTTATAAAAGAACTCACATGTATAATGACAAAAGAGGCCAACACAACTCGCATTCATAACCATGTTCCAATGATGTATTGCACACAACTTGTGTTCTTAATATATAAAGAATACGCATATTTGTATATTTTTTCTTAAATGAAGAAACATTAGTCGACGAGGAGGATAAGTCAAAACTGTTTGATGAAGTATTTGAAAACATGAGACGGAAAACGAATACTGTGCTTCTTCCACTCTTCCACATAAATAAGGATACAATGAAACACGGGACATTAGTGGTTAATGATATTGATAAAAGAACGGTACTAAACTATAACTCGTTATTTCCCGGCAGTAAATATACACCAGACTACACAACATAGACTGTTGACCTACTGATAAGTTATTTCAGAGTAAACGCATGTTTATTGTTTCAAACACATCGAATTCCTAAATTACTCGCAGTTATGGGTTTTCAAAGAACCCGCATTACTTGCTTTCAAATAACTCGCACCCTTATATTTTCAAAGAACTCGAACATATATTTTTTCGAACAACTCACATTTTGCATATATTATCTGAACCCTGGTCTAAACTCTTCTAAACAGTTGGTATATTGTCTGAAAAAAGGATACTTACCTAGTACAAAGAAGGGATATAAAGTGAAAAATGTAAGAGAGATCCCACAACAACTATTAGGCACCCTCGACTACATCGTTTTTGTTTGTGAATACGCCAAAAAAGGCTTTGTGTCGGAAAATTACCGAAAACATATATGTTGAACTACCAGAACTCAAATGTTTTATCATTTCCTAAATTATATCAACACTAACGCTTATTGGTAGATTTATTGGTAGATAAAGATCTTTTTTATGTGGAAAAAATTGTACAATTCTTTTTTATATCAACACTAACATGTAGTGGTAGATATATTGGAATGGATGTTTTTTATGTGACCAATTTGTAATATATAACATTTTGGAATTGATTTGACAGAATTGTGAGTATTCGAAAACAACATGCACGTTCTAAGTATACAACAACTCGCAAAGATATGTATATTATGTTTAAACAACTCGCGTGGGTAAAATATAAAACAACTCACAAAAGTTATCTGGACAAAACAACATGCACGTTCGTTATATACAACAACTCGCAAAAAAAGGCATATCTGTTATGTTAAAAAATATGCATGTTTAATTATAAAATAACTCTCAAAACGTGCATAATTGAAGACAACTCGCACGTAGGTTATAAAAATAACTCGCATATATCCATATTTGTTGTGGTAAAAAAACAACTCGCTTGGTTAAATATAAAACAACTCACTCGTCTACCTTAGTAACTGGTCTATGTATTGAGCACGCATAGACTTATCTAATCATGTCAGTATTTAAGTTAATTTATTGATGATTTGACAAAAGTAGATATTTAATCATGACTAAAGCCATTACTACAAACATTCGAGAACTCCATGCCTATAAATAATAGTACACATATAGTAGTAAACATAAACTCTTAAAATCAAAACACTCATACCATCTTCAACTTCAAATACCATGGCTAATTTTGGTTCCTCTTCCTCTAACATCTCTTTCATCTCGACCTACAAACGCACACCACCCCAGGGGTATCATCCCCTTCTTTAGGAGACGGGTCTATATTTTGGTTTCCCCGTGACTACTTCTTTGCAACATTTGGGTCACTATTAGAAGATGAATCTAACCTTAACGAGCTTACACGAGTAAAAAAGAAAGAGGGAGGAGACAGAGGAAAATGAGGAAGATTATTGCACGTCAGATGAGGCAGATGAAAAGGAGGAAGATGATGCGGACCTCGAGACTGAAGATGAGGAAGATGATGACGATGAAGATGAAGTTGAGTCTGATGAAGAGGATCTTCTATTGATGATTGATTATTTTCCTTTTGTATGCTTTTGTTTTGCTATTAATTGACCAATCCTAAAATATGGTAGTATTTTTTGTTAGGATTGAGTGTATGAAGGTTGTTATGGCCTTGTAATCTCTTTTTATTAGTATAAAAAGTTTATGAAGTACTATGAATGGTTTAATATCCAAACAACTCTCCCACTAGGATTACAAAGAGCATGTATGTTTAAGTTCCAAAGAACTCGCGCAGTAGTATGACAAAGAACATTAATGGATAATATATACAAAGTACTCTCACGTTATCAATGTAATAAACACAACTCGCATTTTAATAGTATACAAAGAACTCGCTCGTTACAATCGAACCGAAGAACACGCGTGTTTATTATTGAAATAATATACACAACTCTCAAGTTCAAATTTAATATACAAAACTCTTATTGTTCTCATTATCATAAAGAACACGTGGTCTATGAGTACAAAGAAGAATACACATGTTTGTATTCAAAGAACTCACATGGATAACATTATAAAGAACTCTCATGTTTAAAACTGAATAAAAGTCTCATGTTCTCAAAATAATGTAACCAACAGATCGGTCTTAAAGTGGAACCTTACGGGTCCTTCTGTTATAGCCTGCCTTCAAACAACGGCCATACCTTAACTACTTGGTTGTTATTTCTCCTCTAACAAAATTCCCTTTTTTAGGCCTTCTAGTGCGTCTTTTTATGTTGAGAGGCATAATTTCTAGCTCGGACGAATCATTAGAGCTTCATCCTTCGCTGAAAGTTGTTATAGCCGGTATGCTAAAAGAGTAAGTTGACCTGTCATTGTTAATCGTGAATAATGACTCTCTTAACGTCATAGGATCTTGCTGAGTCGAATGTATTGCCGTTAAAGCGTGAGAACATGGAAAACAATCTTGTTGCCATACACCGCAAGAATATTTGAAATCTAGCATATTAAAAATCATTATAGGGTCTGAAAAAACTTCAAATAAGGCTTTAGAAGATTTATAGACTAGGAAGGTACGACCTTTTTCGACATTTCCTAAAGCTTCTTTTCATACTCCGACATAAATTAGTACTCAACCCTAGCCCCTCTGAATATCTTCATGAAATTTGAGTCATAAGCAAGTGTCTAATCTTGTCAAGAAATTCAACAGTGTGTAGGCTGCATAGTTGTTTTATCTTTGTGTTAAACGATTCGACCGTAGTAGATGCCATACGACCATATCATTTCCCTTTAACAAATACCTGAGCATACTACTACAGAGGTAAATTTTCAAGAAGTTTTTAATTTTATTACGATATTCACATAGAAAATATGAAAGCATATCATTTAAAAGATCAACAGTGGGAGCATAAACATATTAAACATAGCATCCTAGCTTTAAACTTTTTGTTAGTATGATCTCGTGGCTATGTTTGCTAAATTTTAACATTTTCATGTGTAGGTTTTTTTATCATATCAAATTATAAGATTATTTTAATGTAAACCTTTTAGAAGATTATAAAATGATAGTTTATGTTTAGACAGTAATTCAATTTTGTTAAACCTTTACCATGTTGTATGATTTTTTTCGTTGATTAAATTACATGAGTTAAAATAAAACAACATAATTTCAAAGGTTAACTCTATTATTACCAAAATTGTATGATCTCATCTTTTTAAAATAAAAAGACAACATAATTTCAAAAGTTACCTCTATTATTACCGCATTGTATAATCTTATCTTTCTAAAATAAAACAACGTAATAATTTCAAAAGTTACCTCAATTATTAACACATTGTGTGATCTTATCAAGAACCCTTACGGTTACCTATTTAAATATATTATAATTTATGGTGTGAAATTCAAAATTAATAAAATACAAAAAAATATTGAAGGATAGGCAAAATATTTTTTATTTTCTGGAATTTCTGAATCGCTAAATTTTCATTTTTTATATTTTATAACCCCGCTCATTTTACACTTTATTTATCCACCCTTACTAAAATTATCGCACGTTTAATAAAATATAGTTAGAACATTGTAATCGGATAATCTTTTCGAATAATTTTTTAATTTTCATGATATCATTTTGTTTAAAGTTGTGCAGGTGTGTCTTTATCATCTGTTCACATTTTTACGAAAGATAAATAATAATAAAAATATAAAAATCAGGATGGTTAGAAAAAAAGTGTTCAACATTGAAATGTTTATTATGATCTCTGAAAATGATTCATGGAATAAAATGTATTTTGAACCATAAAAACTGTGAAATGGTGAAATTTTATTACAAGGTATCAAAATATCTTAAAGTAAAAATAATATAATAGTTACGGTGTGTATCGTATAATGATTTTAATTACAAGAAAGAAACTATATATATATATATATATGTGGATAACTTCTTCCAAAATTGAATATTGGACTATTAGTTTGTCCAATAAACTTTCCCGATTCATCATAAACTTTAGTGAACATTTGTAGAAAGTTTAAAATTTTCAAAACAAAATCTAAAAAAAATGTGCAGTCAAAAGTGCATTATGATCTCCCGCAATTATATCCATCACATATGAAATAACTTTTGGATTAGAAATAAAAACTCTAAACAACCCTCCATAAACCTCCATGTGATCAGAGCATACGAACTACAGAAAACAAATGATAAAGTGGGAGGATTTTAACATCGATAGTAGAACTTCCCCTATTGTTATTGAAAGAACAGTAGTCAACTCAGTAAAATCAACATCCTGACATTGTTGTATGTGTACTACTTCATGACAGTCGAGAAAACAAATATTAAATCTTAAACAAAGCCTATCTCAAAAGAAAAAAGAAAAAAGAAAAATAGATAATTTATAGAATATAGCCCCCATCAAAATAAAACAGAATTAATAGTATTTCGGTTTTTATTTTCAATAAATATGTTTCCATATCAATCCATTAAAAATAAATTATCAACCAAATAATTTTATTATTAATAAAACACGTTAAAAACGGAAATAATATAGTTAGATGGGTTAAAAATTAGTATTGATTTTGTTTAATTTACATTTTATTTATAAAATACTAATCATATAATCCAAATAAGATGATTCAAATTTAGTACCAAACAATAAATTTTCATTTTTTTTTTAAATTCATATTTTTAAATTTATAATTAAAAAACAAAATCAAAACCATATGTGTTAGAAGATACAAAGTACTCTATTAATACTAATATTTGAGTTTTTCTCTAGGTATCCATATGTGATAAACCCCGAAAAAACAAACAAAACCCCGCAAAAAACAAACCTACTATTGTTGTAAATTTCAATTAATAAGACCACTAATTAAATCTAAATACATATACTAATTTTCTGAAAAGAAAATTAATAAAAAAGAATTGTTAACTTTAAATAGTGTGAAATGATAGTATTATTTTTTAGCAAGAATATTTCAATTAATAAAAAAGAATATGAGTCTACAAAATAGAATAATAAGACCACTAATTAAATCTAAATACATATACTAATTTTGTACTGGGCTAATTCCACTGTTTTATTTAACATTTTTGGGCTAATTCCACTGTTTTATTTAACATTTTTAGGAGATTTCGACGTATTTTCGGAAGGGGAAGGAGCAGGTTTCTTGCAGCAGCACATGATTAATGTTTGGAAAAACTCCTCCACGGGAGATGGTGACTCCAGCAAGTAATTTTCCAAGTTTTTCATCCTTACTAATCCTAAATGTTTAGGGCTAATCATGTTCTTGTTATCACGAGCTTCGTTACGGGCCAACTCCAATACCTCGGCAGCGAAATATAAAAAACGTCAGCAAAATAGATCGGAGCTCCAGATCTGAACCTTTAACCGATTTTAACCGATTTGGAAACTGCTTTCTTCTTGTCTCCTCGTCTTCTTACTCCGACTCTTTTTATCTTCGTTGCAGAGATGGCCTCCATCGATAAAAAAAAAAAACTTGAATGAACTTTGTCGATAACGAAAATGGAATTTTTTTGGATTTTTAGCAAGAAATTGCGTTGAAAATATAAAAATTGGGTTATATAAAGAAAATATAATATTGGGGTTACTAAATCATAATTTAGGGGTAAAATAAATTTTTAAAAGATATTTGGTAGTAAAATAATTTAAATAACAATTATTAGTCTTAGAAAAAATATTTAAAGTGGACTAAATATAAATTATAGACTTATTTTGGTACCATAACCCTTTATTTATAATAATTGATTTTTATTACTGTCATTTTTAATTTATATTTTAATTTATATTTGATTTTTTTAATTTTAATTTAGGTTTTAATCATTAAATCAATTATTTTTTGTTGTGATGGTTTCTTTAATTTATAATTGATTATAATTTTTGTTATTATGATACTTTTACTTTTTGTTTTATTTCATTTTCGCCTATTCTGTTGTCTCTACTTTTTATTTCCGCACAAAAATCAGCAACAAAATAATAAAAATGAATTTTTAGCTTTTTAGTTAATTTTTTAATTTATATATATATATATATATATATATATATATTATTTATTGTTTGTTGTCCATTTGGTATTATTTGATTGGTTGTTTTCTGATTTTTTATATTATTGAACTAAGTTTTAGTATTTTTTTTATACTCATTCTAATGGATTCTCCGTATTAGTTTAGCCATACCTTAAATTTATTTACAGATTATCCATACAAAAATATAACATATGCTTATGGCTAACTTACCATGGTTACAAAGGCTAGAACGCCATGTTTTGATAAACAGCATGCATGATACTTTGTCTGTGTTAAAAAAGAACAGACTTAGCTGGTAGGTTAGGTTAACCATGCTAAGGGTTTGGCTTCTCATCACCAATCAAATGATCACCTAATAGAGTAGTAGAAGAAAAAATCCTTATGTTCTAGACAAATTTATGGTATATCATCTATTACCGTAAAAACAACTACACTCTGAACCCAAAATCACATGAGAGCGACGGAAGCAATGACATTGTTTTCTTTCTTGGTCAAGTGGAGTCTTTGATTGCTGTGGAATTATTCTTCCAACATCACTGATATCTTGCAACTCCTTGTCTCAAACCATGAAAAGGAAAACATAAACTACAAAGCCAACAAAAATCAATTTTTCGGACTTAGGATTAGGTTAAAATTAGGTCTCATATTGAGTAATGAATTGAATTATTTTCTTATGTACGTTTCTGAATCGGTTTATTTTTTGATGCGGGGTAAACACATATAGGATAATAACACGAATACTGGGATGTTGACTAAAATTTAAAAGACTATTAGTACAACTTTTTTATACCGAATTTAATTCAATGTAATACTTTTATATAAAAAGTTCATGCGTCATAATTTATCAAAATCGACAAGTTTATAAATTTTCACCAGACTTTTGAAATAAAAACATTATAAAATAAAACATTTTAGTCAAAGATGGTCAAAATTTATTAATATATCCAACCTGTACAAATCGTAATATATAGTTATGATAATGTATACAAATCCTAATATATAGTTATGATATGTCATATGTCCCACAGTTTTCTGCTATAACTCAAGAATTCATGTCACAATCTAAAATCTAAAGCACCACATCGCTTTTTCAACCGATATTGGTCCTAGATGCAAACTGCTTGCCGTTTATATAATAAAACACAACATGATTATTATGAATAATAAACATGTATTTATTATTTTATCCCTAAGTTTTATACCCTTGTTACTTTATAAATTTAAACATTTTTTTGTTTTAAAATAAAAACTTGTCTTTTATTTTATATTCGTTGTCTCGATTTGATCTATTTGTAATTGATTCGATTCAGGTTGTCCTTATACTTATTTTTCACCTATGGTTTGATAAAGAGAAAGAACCTAAAAATTTAGATTAGTTTGTCTTTATTAGGGAATTGATTGTTTGAGGGTTTCTCTTTGCTTTTCTAAAATAAAAAAGAAAAGAAAAAGTTATCTGTTCACTTATTACCGAATAAATTTAGATATGTCTATGCTTCTTGTTTAAAAAAAAATTCGAATGCTTTTTTGGATTATTATTTTTATATTATATATATATATATAATTATAATTTATAATCGTCTTTGATAGTATTAACGTGTTTGAAAGATTTTTTTTTTAATTTTCTTTAAGCAAAAGAGCACATTTTATTATTATTGAAGGACCTATCAATTTACAACTTCACTCCCAAACATAGTACTCGTGTTCTTTTAACTTAGCAAACAAGTATTGCATTTGGGTCTTGCCCGCTTTATCAACCAAATCATGTTTTTGCCGTATGTTGTATATTGTGCGCATGCTTGATACACTTTGCGGATCTTTAATCTTCAAACCGCGATATATCTCTCTCGGTCGAGAACCGACTTCCGTTTGACTACGAACGAACAATTTTTCTTCGACTTTTAGTCTAGCGGCTCGTGAGTGACCATCCAAGTGCAAAAATGGTTCGTGGTTGTGTTTCCCGTTTAGCACAACCACTTTCCAATAACCCGGTAGCTCTGAGACCGAACTCCCTCTTAAATAGAACGGACACCCGCATTTTTTCGATGAACATTCTCGGTGCTTCTTAACATACCCCAGTTTGGGGTTAGGTTTGTATACTCCGTACCTCTCGCACCTAAAATATATCCTAGGAGTTTTCATGATTTTGCTACCATCGTCGTTTTTACTCCGGACCAAAATGAATCCTAGTTTTATGCTTTCGGACTCGACCCAATCAACCAAATCGGCTTTGGTGTAAAAAGTGTCCGTACTAAACACTTTCATGTAATCGGCCATCGAACATGGCGGTAGATCGGGTTCCTACATATGTCATTGATGCAATTATATGAGAACATATTTAAATCTAGATGATCGTTTAATTTCCAAAACAGGTCATTTTCGCGAACAACAAATTCGATAATTCAGCCAAATTGCGAGTAGTGCACTAGTTTATTTGGCGAAATCGCGAACTAGAAACTCGAAAATCATGCCAAATTGCGAACAGTCCGTTCGTGCATCTGGAATTTATGCGAACGGACCGTTCGTCCATCCGTTTTTTTTGCGAACGGTCCGTTCGTCCATCTGGAAATTCTGCAAACGGACCATTCGCAATTTTACACGATTTGCGAATTCCCACCTCGCAGTTCGTTCATTATATAGCGATGGTACCGCTATATTCGCACTGGCTTGATTTTTTTTGGAAAATACCTTATTTTGGGTTTCCAAGTGGTCCGTCAACGACACTTCTTCCTCCGATGCGAAATCATCAAGGTTGCAGCTGAAACCTTCACTCCAATCACTCAAATCCATGATTTATTAGAGTTTTTAGTTAGTTTAGAGAGAGAAAGCTCTAGGGAGAAGTTGGAGAAAAATTGGATTTTGGTTAGAAACTTTGACTTATAAATGAAGGGCAAAATGGACATTTCACATTCAAGAATTTTTTTTTTCTGAATTTGGGGTCTCATAATAGCTAAATGAGGTCTCATTATAGCCTTCCCCGTATTTCAATTCGAAAAATAACATCACAAACAAAGTAAAAAAATCTGAAAGCGCTTTTTTCGCATTAACATTGGCTTTTACAAGAATATCATTGCAAAAAGTACCGGACAATTCGATATCAATTCTTCTTTCCAAATATCATCATCTAAGAGAATAATTAAATTGAAAATTTCGGAAATGGTTAAGAGAGTTTCTTGACGTTAAGAAGAAAGCTGAAAACCCCCGCATAGCAAAACAGCTCTAGTTTCGGGTTGTTCTTCAAGCACCTATCCACTCTTAAACTACGTAAAGTGTTTTTTGTCGTTGATAGATTCATTCTTGCAGCGGATAATGAAACTCGAAGCTTAACAATTAAAGAAAGAAGAGTCAATGGATTCTTCTCCAATCTTCTTTTGTCTATTTTCTTTTAGATTCAAAAGTTAATAAGGTGTTTCAACGACAACTCACTCTCATACCATGTATGATGTTGTGGGATGTGGAATTTCGGTTGCCAAACTAACAAATCCTCCCTCTTGAACAAACTACCACCTTAGCCTCCTTTCAATTCGTCTCAATTGAGATGATGAGATCTCAACATTAGTATGATATACTCTCGAACAAAGTACCACCTTAGCCTCCTCTCAATTGAAATGATGAGATCTCAATCTCAACTCTAATATGATATTGTCCGCTCACACGACTTTACATTTGGTCTACTAGTTGAGATATGTTCTTACTTATATACCACTGATCTTTTCCATGTTTAACCGATGTGGGATGTGAGACTTCGATCACCACCATAATATTATTGTACATAAATTGGTGAATGATAAGTTTTATATAGAAGTAGACTAACTATTAACTAACTAATCTCCAGACTAATAAATATTAGAGTTGGTTGAACTATATGGATTAGTTCCATCTTCATAATAGCTTAGTCATTCTTTGTACCGTACTTTATTGAACAAATTTCAATAACCCGGGTTTTATTCTGACGCAAACATGAATTGCTACATGTTGTTCCGAGACTGAAAAAATTACATATACAAGTTTCAATAACCCAGGTTTTATTCTGAATATTGACCCAAATTTAGATCGCTAAATGTTGTTCACAGACCGAAAATATTGGATTTTAATCCTTCTGTATTTGTGTGAATATAGGATTTTAATCCGCCTGTTTCTTTAGAATGTAGGATTGAATCCCTCTATTTCTTCAGAATGTATCTGCTTCTTTAGAAAGTAGGATTTAATCCTTCTGCTTCTTTAAATGGTAGGATTGCGTTAAAAAAAATGAAACAGAGATAACAAAATTTATGTCAAAGGGTTAATTCATTTCACTAACATAATATCTTATATATTACATTGTAGAATAACTGAAATATAAACGGAATAAAACGGCTTCAAACTGCTTGATCTTATCTATCAAAGCCATGTTTGGCGTTTCTGTTTTTCCGAAATTGCGACTACATAATTTAATCTTACATTTCTCTCCCTCAATTTTGTAGTCACTCGATCATCCATCTTCAAATTTGACTTCCCATTTAACAGAAGTATCAAAGTTTATCTCCGCTGCAAGCAACGTAGCTTCTTCCTCCACTTGCTGAATTAAGTGAACTTTTTTTCTGTCTTGTACCCACAATTTACAGCAAAATGACCATATTTATCGCAGTTGTAACATCTGACCCTTTTTTATGTCAAAGGTGGAATCATGTTTCTTATGTCTCTCACCTTCCTTGCTGGAATTATTTTTTCCTCGACCTTTTTCCCTGTCTCGGCCTCCTCCATTTCCTGGGCCTCTTTCTCTGTTACTTGAACTGCCTTGATCCCTGTTTTGCATATTTGTCTTCGCGTACAAGATTTTTTCAACACCTTTCTTTTCTTCAAACTTTTTCATCTTATCTTCAAAGGCTTTTAAAGAGCCTATGATTTCTTCTAGAGACTTGGAGGAGATATCACCAAACTTTTCAATAGTCGTGGCCACTGACATAAATTTTGATGACATCGATCTTAGCAATTTTTCGATGACATAACTGTTGTCAACATTTGCTCCAATAGACCTTATCTTACCGACTATCATGGTCATCTTTCTGGTATACTTATCAACGGATTCATTCTCAACCATGTCCATGCTGTCTAGTTCGCTTCTTAACGCTTGAGTTCTGACTTTAACAGCATGATCTGCTCCAACATGAGTCTCTTTCAATGCATCTCGGACTCCTTTTGGGGTGTCTTTATCTAGAATTTGATATAACGTCTCTTCATTCAATCCTTGGTAGAGAACAACGAGTGCAAGTTGGTCCGTTTGTGTGTCAACCATTGACTCCACTGCTTCCCAAACTCCCTGGATGCACATGAAAATTTTCATCTGCATAGCCTATACTTGGTAGTTTGTATCAGACAGTTTCGGGTACTAGAAGGATAGAGATTTTTCCCTCGAGACAGATCTACCTCCAGAAACTCCTGTATGCATGCCTCCACTGCCCCTCACCACACTGGCGTAACTATCATCCCGTCCTGGCGTATGCGACATTGCGGCTCTGATACCAATTGTTGGATTTTAATCATTCTGTATTTGTGTGAATATAGGATTTTAATCCGTCTGTTTCTTTAGAATGTAGGATTGAATCCCTCTGCTTCTTCATAATGTATCTGCTTCTTTAGAAAGGAGAATTTAATGCATCTGCTTCTTTAAATGGTAGGATTCCGTTGAAAAAATGAAACAGAGACAACAAAGTTTATGTGAAAGGTTTAATTCATTTCACTAACATAATATCTTATATATTACATTGTAGAATAACTGAAATATAAACGGAATAAAACGTCTTCAAACTTCTTGATCCTATCTATCAAAGCCATGTTTGGCGTCTGTTTTTCCAAAATTGCGGCTACATAATTTAATCTTACATAAAAATATCGGTAAAAGCTAAATACTATGAATTTTTTCAACTTGTTGATCAATTTGTCTGACAAATAGAAATGAAAACCAGCAAGGATTGAACTATGGTCCTAAAGTGAGGTTATAGCATAGGTAGTGTGGAAGCCTTTTGGTGGCGCCTCATACCTCTAGCAAGAGGTTTTGCCACACATCTTAACATGTATTTTTATTTTATTTTTATTTAAATTAAAAAAATAATAATTAAAACAAAACTATTTGAGTAAATATCTAATAATTTTAGATATTTGAAAATAAAACCATCTGAATCGTCCAATATAAACCCCCCTACAATTACAAAAGACCTACCCACCTACATAACAATTCCAAATGTTGAAAAAATAAAAACTCCCCGCATCCTATTCGGGCTGCCGCCCCAAAGCCTTTACTGGATCCGCCACTTGGTTGTCACTAGCTTCATTGTTTGAAAAATATATTAAATTAATATGAAATAGAGTTTTTACGAATATATGAGTATATTCGCTGCGAGGAAGGAAAAAAATAACAATATTTGATCAAAACTTGAGCAAACAAGAAACCAAAGCAAAAGTTAAATTAGGGATTAAAAAAAAAGCTGGAATTCATTGGACATTCTGGGAACTTGAGCAAACAAGAAACCAAAGCAAAAGTTAAATTAGGGATTAAAAAAAAAGCTGGAATTCATTGGACATTCTGGGTATTAGAAATTTGAATCGAGATGAGTAAACATACAATAAAATAGTGCAGAGGTAAATGTAGGAGATTAATTAAAAATTCTAGCATTCTTTTCGCACCAAATAGTAGTAGACGGTAGCGTAAAATATATGTCGTAAACCGGATAGAGAACCGTTGGACACTTATTAATCCAAAAATACTCCAATTGTTATTGTGTTTTAAAAACGATATTTAAAGCTCGCGAAATCCATATGCAAACGTATAACTATAGTAATCGAAGATATGGTTAATTGTTTAAGAGACAGAATCCCACGAAAAGAATTCGGAGGGTTTAAATTTCAATTCAAAATTATCGCCGATAAAGTTACCTTTAAGTAACCCACCAAATGATTAAATTGATGTAATACTAATTTCATCCATCCAACACAAAGCGGATGCACCAAGGGGGTTGTAAATTTCTTTCACAGTATACTACTTGATTTTTAGTATGGGGTTGTAAATTTCTTTCATAGTTAACTACTTGATTTTTAGTAGCAGAATCTTTTTGCTCGTCGTATTTACCGATGCTTGTTACCGTAGCACGTAACAGCTCAACCATTGCCTTACCTTAATGATTCCTTGCCTTAAAACATAACACCAGAATATAGAGGTTAACCAATTGGCAAGTATTCCTAATCATTAAATAAGGAGGGAACTGAAATCCCTAGCTTGCTACTCAAGTAAACCCTTTATTCCAACAAAACACTATTTAACACTTATCTTTCTAATGTTTCCTTCACCTGAAAATTAAAATGCAGCCAGACAAACAAAAAAACAAACAATTTGATCATGAATTACGAGACATGATCTCTGCTATAACGCGCCGCGTTGGTGACCATCAAAGGAACGAAGAGAAAGATGATGGTGTGCGTATAATAACACTAGCGGGAACTAACAACGGAGCTACAATGCGAAGCGATTTGGACGAGAAACCAAGCACAAGTGAGAAGGATGATGTCGAGGCTGAGAATACTTATGTGAACAGCAACATACAAGCTGTGAACAATTCTATTATGATGAGCAGTAGCTACAACACCCACGACCCTGGTGTTCACATGGAAATCGCTGAGGTTTCTGAACCTGTGTCAGCGTTTAGGTCTGGTGGGAGGCGACCAAGAAAGGAGAGAGTTCGAGCTAGAAGCGATCACGATGCTGACCATTTCGATTTTTAAGCTTTTATATATATATATATATATATATATATATATATATATATATATATATATATATATATCATATGCAAGAAGGGTGCATCTAATATCTATTAATTTCAATTGCAATTGGCTCGAATATTTTAAAGATGAGTGGTTTAATTCATTAAGAATTTCCAATTGTTTAGCATTAATTTTTCGTGAGTTTTAAAATTTTAAACTTAAAATATACGAATTTGAAGAAAACAGAAAAAAAAAAAGTAAAACAAAAAAAATTGATCGTTATTATTTTGTTAATCATTTATGAGATTTTCGTTGAATTTATTTGGTAATATTTGAAATTGCCGAGACAAATTATTGAACATTCAAACTATGACTACTGACAGATTTAAATATTTAAATTCGGATAAATTATTTTATAAAATTTTATCAGGGCTCACCTCAAAGTCTCAAACAAAAAGTTACATTTTCAAGTTCAAATTAACATCATAGGTCCGCTCGACTATAAATTGAAATCTAAAATAAATTTGAAAAACCAAGTTTAATACATTGGACAACCAGCCAACCATAATCACACTTAGTAGATGACCGATAACAATTTAGTGGTTGAGAATAGGATGGTACAACTGAGTTTTTTGTTTAGTTTTTAAACGGATTTCGTTTAGTTTGGTATGTTGGAATATAATAGTTCGAACTCACATGCTAAATGAATATATTCGCTTATTATTTTAGGAAGTTCCAATAAAAGTATTTAAGGTAATTATTTAATTAATTAAAGTGAGTGAAAAGTTGTTATGGGCTCAAATGTGTTAACCGGGTTGAATTTGGACACTATGATGAAGAAGGCTCACGCTTAAACCTGAATGATAAATCAATGATATAAATTCTTATGGTCGTGAATACAAGGATGTATAATAGGATGGACTTTACAATGTTGGGTTTCACATTTTAAAGTCTATAAATAAAAGGCTAGCCTTAAGAATTTCATCATTCAAAATCATACCGCTTTCTACCAAACCATATTCTTTTCTAATTTGGTTATGCAAGTTTCTCAAGTTCATCTACAAAATCGATAAGGAATAAAAAGGAACAAAACACAATATGGAAAGCTTTAAGCAAACCCGTGAGTAATCTCGTTTCCTTTATTCATTAGGTGAATCTCAATTAAGGGTTTAATTATTTTTTCCGTATTTTTTTATATTCATTTGACATGTCAAATAAAATATACCAATTGGTATCATAGCCTGTAAAACCCTTTTTTTAGATTCGGTAGAATAATCGAATTATATGTTTATATATATTGGTGCATGTGTTTCTTATCTGTAAAAAATCCATGTCATTGGGATTATGTGTTGATTGAGCTCGTTAGGGTATGAATTTATTAACGGTAAATATGTGATTTTTTCGTATTGAAAAGCAGGTTTATCTGTTTTTTCGTGTTTAATATGAATAAATTGTATTTTTAATAGTTTGAGGTTTTTCCAATTAAACTAGGGTTGATGGATGTTTGGGCAGCGCCCACCCCGCATCAGCGCTACTATCACTGGGTTTATGCCTAGTCAGTAGCCTCCCACTGCTCGCGATAACAACGGGTTTGCGGATCCGTTGGACAGACTTCGATCATCGTCAGGGGTTAAGCCGTCAATGAACCACTGTCCCAATAGTTTTGATTTTATTCGTCATATTAGGATTAATTTGATGATAATTTTAGAAGAAGAAATTAAAGACATCAATTAACCCTAATTTAATCTAAAAACCTCCAAACTATTAACAATACATTTTATCCATATTAAACATGAAAAAAAAGATAAAAATCTACAATTCCTAAATTCATACCATAACCAGCTCAATCAACCCATAACCCCAATAACATGAATTCTTTACAACGAAGAAAAACATGCATCAATAAGCATACAATTTTATTATTCTATCGAATCCAAAAAGGGTTTTGTAGGTTATGATACCAATTGTTACATTTTATTTGAAATCGCATCAAATGAATATAACAAAATGCGGAAAATAATTAAACCCTTAATTGAGTTTCACCTAATGAATAAACGAAAACGAGATTACTCACGAATTTGCATGCAGCTATCTATCTTATGTTTTGTTTATTTTCGTTCTTTAGCGATTTTGTAGATGAACTTGAAAATCTTGCAGAACCAATGAAAAGAAAAAGGTTTGGTCCATCTTGTGTTTTGTTCATTCTCGTTCCTTAGCGATTCTGTAGATGAACTTGAAAAACTTACACAACCAAGTTAGAAAAAAAAGGTTTGATTTTTCAAACACTGTACGAAGCGACAGATTTGTGTTTAGGGTTTAGGATGATGAAAATTTATTTTATATGCCTCATTTATTAATTGAGACTTAAGTGTTGAGATTTTTACCCTCTTCATCATAATGCCCAAATTCAATCCAGTTACCACACTTGAAACCATAGCGCCTTTATACTCATATGTCTTATTTAGTTAATTAAATAATTAATTCGATTACTTTAAATTTTGACTTCCATAAGACACTCACCAAATATATATATATATATATATATATATATATATATATATATATATATATATATATATTTATTTAGTATGTCGCTCCAAATTATTGTCGGTCCATAAATATATTAAATAAATATATTCGAATATGGTTCGATCTGGTTACGGTTGAATCTGTTTCGATATGATTTTATATAAAATTCAATTTAATTATAAACATATATTCAATCTTTTTACTTAAATAAATAATATAACAATTAAAATATAACAATTAATTTTTTTAATTAAATTTTAACTAATATTTTTAGTGATAATATATCGAACTAGATTAAAAAAACAAGGTCCTCTAATGAACTTATCTTTTCGATTATATATCGGTTCTTCCAGTTTATGAGTTGGGTACACTTTTGATTTTATCAATTTACTAATATTATCGATTTATCGGTTTAATTTTTTTTTTAACAATTTTGATAATAAAACAGTAAACCAAGACATTAAAAATCGACCGGATTCTCGATCTAGCTTTTATCCATTTTATTCTGGTTTTCAGTTCTGAAAACAATTAACAGCCAAATTTATTATGAATATATAACCGGGGTTTACATACAATTGCGGAAGCGTATGCAAATGATTATTATAAAAAAAAGTTTAAATCGGTGTATAATGTGGTTATACAGGTCTTTTTTAATTTAGTATTTAGATTTCAAACATATAAGGATGAGAAAAAGTTCAGAAACATAAATTGCTGGTGGTTAGTGGTGGCAATGGTAGAGAATGCGGAGGCGGTTCTTCCGGAGATCAATGGAAAGATAACATTTAAAGGTGTTTTAAAACATACGAGTTTGTGTAAGAGGGTTGAAGATTTTAGAGGAAAAAATGTTTTATGGAGGTCTGTTTAAATCTTTGTAGTCATGCCTTCATTTGTTTTTTTTAGGGAACCCGCAGTCGCTAATCAACAAGTGTGCATAGAGAAAACCTTCCGTCTGACGTAAGAACCTGCAAAACAACGCCAGAAGGTAAACCGCATAAGGTGACAGGCTCAGCCATGAAAGCGTATGTAGAAGGACTCGAACTCATGACCAGTAGTCACAAGCATGCCTTACTGAACCAACTTGGTAACCCCTTTGAGGGCATGCCTTCACTTGTTGTTAAAGATACAGTATGAGATTTTAAGTCGCATGAAAGTTTTTGGTTCCACGCTTCGGTTGTAATTGATTCACGAAATTAGATTTATCTATAAAATAAAATTGTATGAAGATAAAATCTTTAGTTTTTTCTTCTTGTTTAATAAGTTGTAAAATATATATACGAAAAATGTTTACAAGGTTAACTCAGGTGTGCAGTTCGGTTAACATAGAAGGGTTAGCCTCAAGTACAGGAAATAAATTGGAAAGATATAATATATGGAAACTAAATTAGACTGGCGATGTAATTTTGGTGCCGAAGAAACGATAGCGGAGATCAAAGATAACATAGTGAGAAATTCCCGAGCTAAGGGTGTGGTTGTTCCTGAAGATCTTAGCATTTCTTTCGATCCAGATATAATACATAACTGAGCAGAAGGCTGAGCGCCATAGATGAACTTCACCGGAAGCAGAAGGGGTCCAGGAGTTTACCATGGCAAACCAATCAGTCTAGCTGGAGGGATATGAGTTAATGTTTAATTTTTGAGATATAGCCTCCCAGATAGAGGATGAAAAAGGACAGTGGATGAAGATATTCTCCAATGTCTACGACCAGTTTAAACAGAGAACACAATTCCGCGAGTTGTCGAGCCACCAACCGATAAGCTTGTCCTGGGTTGAAAGCTTTTTGTGGATGGCCACCCAGGTGAGGAAGGAGTGCCTAATAATGTTGTATTTATTCCAGACAATACATGCCCAAGCAACCTTGCTTCTAGATGGTGTAAGGGTCTCATATGTGCTGCTAATTGTCAAGTGAGGACGATCCTGGTTTAAGATCTAAAGAAAGTTGTCTTCAATGTCGGAAACATGGGGTATGAAATTTATGACATCTTTAATTTCAGTGACATAGGGCTGATGATGTCTACGAGTTGCCCTGACTTGGAGGGCCAAACCCACTGCCCATTACATAGAAGGTCTGCAACACGCGATATGTTGCGCATACGCGCCAAGTTGGTCCCTCCAGCCAGACTGATTCACAAAAGGATTCACAAGGGAAGTTCAGAAGAGCCATGGGTCGTACCAGATAGACATGGTGGTGCCGTTTCCAGTGAGAACCTTATAAATACCCGCGGTCTGGTTGCGAAGGTAAGGAGGAGAGTATTTATGCATTTGTTCTTGATCTTCTCAGCGAGGGTTCATTGAGTCCATATAAAGTTTTGTTTTCTAGTTAGAATGTACCAGAAAGGCTTAAGGGCGGTCGTCTGATTCCAAATTTTGAGGTTGGGAATCCTAGGGTCGCCCTCATTTGCAAGCAAGGTGAGCTTATCCCAAGCTATCTTAGCCCCTAAGGTCTTCATCACCGAGCCAGTCCAGAGGAATCTGTGGAATAATTGGGAAAGTTTGTTTAGAACTCTTATAAGGAAGATGAAGATCGGTGACCAGTAGACCTGGCTGGCAAAGATAACTAATTTGATCAATGAAGTCTTCTAGCATATGTGAGGTTCTTGGAAGTCTATGAGTTGATACGGTTGGTAACTTTGAGAAATAAAAGTCTGTAATCGTTGTAGGAGAGCCTGGAAGTGATTAGGGAACCCCAAGGTATCTGACAGATAGCGTGCTTTCATTAAAACCAAGGGAGTTCAAGATGACAATCATTGGTGTGGATAATAATTGCGTGAGGGTAGGCTAGTAATTTCAAGTGGAGTTTCAAGGTGGTGTATGGGTGTTTAACGGTGGTGTTTGGGTGTTTAACGGTTAAAGTAGAGAGTATAAGGTGGAGAGATAATTAAGCAGCTTGGTAGCAGTTAATTCTCATTACCCATAGTTAATGCTGGTGGTTGGGTATTTATAGTATGATGTTTGGGCCCTTATGGGCTTTCGGGTCATGTTTAATGGACCCGTGTCATGTTTAAAGACCCATGAGTTCTAAGCAGGAGGGCAAGTAGCTTAGTCAGGAAGTGTTTAGGTTTTTTAGTACTTTAGTCATAGTTCGAACAGCCTTAAGTTTATAGTGTCCAAAGTAATCTGTCCGGAAGTGATCTATTCGATTTATGTCCCTGTAGCCTGTCCGGTATTCGGAGAGACTTAAACTGATTTACCCTTCCGGGGAGCATGCTGAATTCGGACTCATCATGAGCCCCTTTTTTAGGTGTTTGAGCAAGAATTTTTGTCAAAGAACTGAAAAACAGTCCGATGTATGAAGTGGTTCTCAATTCGGACAGAACTGTGGGTATACCCGGACAGATTTGAGCTTTACGAATTCAAAACGGTTTTTGCCAGAGTTAGTGGGACACGTGTCACTCTCTGATTGGCCACTCCAGCCGTTTTTTCACCTCGAATTTCGCACCACCTTCTTTAACAAGTAACCTCTTTAATTACCAATAGTGACATCAGCGCTGTCTTTTAATCATTGCCCAACTTTTCGGATTCTCCTAGGAATCAACTCCTTTTTCAAATCTACTATAAATTCACATTCATTTTCTATTGTTTTACCATCTCTTTCAAATTTTACTCTGCAAATTTACTCAGAGGTTTCTCTCTCTAGAACAAAAATTCCCTTGGCAGTTTATGTTTACAGCAAGAACAGCATTGATCAAAGGTGGTTGGCTCAACCTTTCAGAGTTGGAGAAAGCGCAGAAGGTCGAGAAAGAAAGGCGAATAGCAGCAGGGCTACCATCATCACCAGTTGAGAGACCAGTTGCTTCTGTTACAGAATCAGATCGAGGCTCATCCTCCTCCAAAGGTACCAAGCCCAAAAAACTCTTTCAATCCACCCTTTCACCCATAGTCTCTGGTTCCTCAGTTCAGGAGTCAATACCTGCTGTTGAACCAGGAGTTACCGCTACAAGCGTTAGGAAACCCTCACCTTTTATAGCTATGGGGTCTGATTCTGACCACTCTCCAGAGAAGCTAGTCATTAAGAGGCCAAGCCGGTTAGTCAAGGGACTAACCTCCAAGAATACTCCCTCAAAATCGGGGGCAAAAAATAGTGATTCTGGGTCTGGAGTGCCCATTAGAGCTCCCCGGGAGAGGCCAACCGGTCCGGAGGCCAGCAGCCTGGTTCCTCCAAGAGAGACTTCTGCCTCCGAGCCCCAATCTGAGGTAAGAAGTCAGAAGATTATAGACAGTCAACAGTCCGGAGGGAAGGCTATGCCAAGCTTCAATCCTCCCCGGACCACTTCCACAGAAGTTCCCCCAACAATTATGGAGGAGAGAATGGAAGAATCTACTGAAGAGGTCCCCTTTGAGTCCGAGTCCTCCGGACAGGCTGATACCACTGCTGTTGTTGCCAAAAAGGGCAAGGAAAATTTGTATGTGAGGCATCCGGACCTGCCGGAGTGCCTTGAGGGGAGAGTGGGGCCGTTCTTCCACAAAGTTGAGCTCAAGTACCTCTTGGCCTTGCAGAAGACCAAGTATGCATTCATCCATACCTCTGATCTGGGTCGAATGCGCACAAAATGGGGGATCCCCAAAAACGTGAAGATAAGGATCCCCATTGATCCGGAGACCCCAATGGACTGTAAACGGAATGAAATAGTCTTCTTTACGGAGCTATTTAACTGGGGACTCAGGTTCCCACTGGACCCGGAGATCGTACGATACTTCCACCCGGTCAAGCTTTGCCCAACTCAGCTAAGTACCAATGGCTGGTTCACTTTGATATCATGCATCATGGCGTCTAGATTGTCTGGGATCCCTCTTCCTATGGAAGAGTTCGCAGCAGTAGCCAACCTTTGCAAGCATCACCAGTTCCCCTTCTACCATTTCAACATGGGGAACGATCTTAAGGCTGTTGATGATCTCCTGGAATCGGAGAGCAAGTGGAGGAGCCAATTCTTGTTCGTTAGTGGTGCCTGGGAAAACGGCAAGAAAATCAAGGCCGGAGAGAACCCAAGCCTCCTCAGGAGTAGGTGGAGGAGTGACCGTAAGTTTCTTACCTTGAGTCTCTGTCCGTTTCTCTTTTTTCTTTTTTCTTTAAGTTAAGTTTATACTAACCAGTTTCTCTTTTGTTCTAACAGAGCTGCCAAAGGACTTCGGGGACTACCTGAAGGCCGGACAGACTACCTGTGGCAAAATCAATGCTTGGGCCGCAGAGAATTGGGAGAATCGATTCCACAAGGCCTTCACCCCTGGAAATCTAGCAAGGTCTCACCTGTGGAACACCACAGGTCGGAGAGACCTGACTTGGGAGGAGCTCACCACCCAGCCCGATGAAGACACTGTGCTGAGAAGGTCCCACGAACTGGATGGGACACTCTACCTGCCTGCCCGGGCTAAAGCCTCAAGCAAAATGAAGGGCAGAAGAAGAGGCAAAAAGGTGGTGGGCGACACTGAGAAGGATGCCCCAACAGATCCAGAGGGGCCGGCCCAGGTTCAAATTGATGCAGCCCTCTTGCAGGTGGTGGAGTAGGAGACCGAAAGGCAGGAAGTTGACCTCCCAAAACCTCCAAGGGCTCCCAAGAGAACTCGCAAACAAGTAGGTGAAGGCGCTGACCGGGAAGCCAAAAAGAAAAAGACTTCCTAAGGAGATGAGCTCGCTCTCCGGGATCCGGAGCCTACCTTCCCCACTGACCCTTCTGACCCAACTCTGGCCAAAGAGATTCCAAGAGAGTTTCACACCGATGAGGTAGAAGGGGGAGATCTCAACCTCGATGGGATGGACATCACAGGTCTAGCTGGGCTTGGTGAGTATTTCCTTGGCCTCCCCAGAGATGAATTTGTAGGGCCTTACGTTCCTCCAAGCAGCTCAAATACGGTCAACTTCAACGGTAAGACTTTCGTTGTCTCTAGCGAGAAGGACATCATAGCCTATTCCCTGCTTAGTAATGTGCAGCCAGTTCTTACACTGGAGACACAAGTCCGGAGTCAAGCAGACACCATCAAAGACCTCAAGTCTGAGAAGGATAAGATGTCCGAAGACCTCCGCACTGCTACCACCAATGCTGATTTGCTCAAGGAAGCAAACTAGGAGCTGAAGAGGAATCATGATGAGAGCAACACAAAATTTGCCACCCTAGAACAAACCATAAAAGATCTCCAGGAGAAGCTGTCTGGTATGGAGAAAGATCTCACCGTCTCACGGGGAGAGACCACTGCAAAGGAGAAGATCATCACCAACCTGACCGCTGACAAGATTGCCCTGGAAAATGCAGTGACCCATGCTGCTGAAGAGGAAGCTGCTTTGCTAAGGGACCAAGAGGCCACAATCAAGGCCAAGATTAATGCCTATGCCAGGGAGATGATTAAAAGCGAAGAGCTAATGGTTCAAAGGGTGAAGTCTGATATGGTTCTCCTTTTTCATGAAAAATTCCCGAAGAGGACCCTGGGGGACTTATGGCTCTACGTGGACGATGATGACCTTCCATATTACACAATGGTCGACGAAGGATTTTCCGGTGAGTCCTCTTCTGATAATGAAGAGAAGACCGGAGAGAGCCCAGGCAAAGAGGAGAATGATCCCAAGGGAAAGAAGGTAATCGAAGGGGGGAGCGACATCAAGGGTAAGAAAGCAGATGAGGATGAGCCATCTTCAAAGGCTCAACCTTAATTTATGGTTTACTTTATTTATCTTTTATTCAAACTAAAGTCCTTGGAAGGCCAAGGCACTCTTTTTGTAATGGTGTCCGTATTTGTTCGGACAAGTTTTTTTTGTGCTGTACCCTGACTTATCCACAAGTCCTTGGAAGGCCAAGGCAATTTTAAGTTGTTTAATGAATGTTTCTACTTCGCACAAACATCATCTTCTTTCATTGTTTGTTTTAGTTTAGATAGCTAGAGTTTAAGTAGCTTTTAGTTGTTGCATTGTGAGAGTGTTTAAATTGTCTGGCTAGAGTTTAAATAGCCCTTAAATATTTCAGTCCGGGTAGTATAAGAACTTTGAAAATACTTAGAAATTTTTTAAGAAGGCATCGAATTTTATTGAATCACCCGGACACCTCATTAAAACCTCCCCGTGCCACCAGGAAGGAAAGAGTATGCCCCTAAATATTTACATGGAAGTTCAAACAAGTAAATATTTACACAAGTGTTATTCCAAGTACATTCGAAGGTGCTCAATATTCCAAGGGTGAGTTAAAACCCTACCATCTTTGTCTTCTAACCAATAAGTCCCAGGCTTGATTCTTTCAACTATAGTATACGGACCCTCCCAGGTTGGGGCCAGCTTTCCGAAGAGCTTTTCCTTAGTATGCAAGAAGACCTTTCTTAATACTTTGTCCCCTGGTTGGAAATCTCTTCTTTTGATTTTAAAAGCAAATCTGCTTCTCATCAAGCCCTGATAGTGCGCAACTCTAAGATGAGCTTTAACCCGTCTTTCTTCTATCAAATCAAGTTGATTTCTGATTGCCATCTCATTAGCGTGTCCGGAGAAGTTGTGAACACGAAAGAAAGGGAGTTTCTTCTCTATGGGGGGCTACTGCATCCATTCCATAGACCAAGGCAAAGGGAGACTCTTGTGTTGCAGCCCCAGGTGTTGTCCGGTAGGCCCACAAGACTTCTTGTAGATAACTAGGCCACTTCCTAGCAGCCCCTTCCAGATTCTTTTTTAAACCGGACAGTATAGTTCTATTAGCCACTTCAACATGCCCAACCAAGTCCAACCCCCATCGAGCAAAAAGGATGGGCTCAGAAATTGATTCCAAAGGAATGACTGGTACATGAATTTCATTGCTGTACCTCTAGCATGGGTCACACCTTCTCACCAGCTCCTTAGCATCTTTCATGATTGATGGCCAATAGTATCCGGAGAGTAACACTCTTCTTGTTAAAGCTCTGAATCCACAATGGGCTGATTCCTCACCATCATGTAACTCGGAGAGGACTACTTGTGATTCATTATCTCCCAAACAACGCAGGAGAGGTTTACTGTAGGACTTTTTATACAACACTTCTCTCAATATGATGAAACCACGAGCTTTGTGTTTCAATGTTCTGGCTTGTGACTTATCTGGAGGGACAACACCATCGGAGAGATATTGTAATAGAGGAAACCTCCAGTCTTGAGGTTGTTTCACTTGTATTTCAAAAATTTCCTATTCTTTACCCTTACCAAGTTGAATAGAAGGGCTCTCAAGCACATGGATCCATGGGTATGACTCCGTATATGCTATAGTTGCCAATGAGTTTGCTAGCTCATTTTCTGCCCGGGGAATGTGCTCATAGACAACAGCTTTAAACTTTAGCGCTTCATTCTTGAGGAGGAGTAAATACTTCACCAACTGCTCCTTTCTAGCCTCAGATTAGCCTAAGGCATGGTGGACACGCAACTGGGAGTCACTTAGTAGCTTGACCCTTTTAGCCCCACAGATGTAGGCCAACTTTAAACCAGCTATAGCTGCTTCGTATTCGGACTCGTTATTAGATGCCCTGAAAGCAAAACAAATAGCTTGGTACATGCTGTCCCCGTATGGGGAAGTGAGACATATTCCTGCACCACATCCTATGGTGCTAGACCCTCCGTCTGTTTGGACAATCCACACTTTCTTGTTTTTTGAATCAGTAGGTTGCTCTGAATCCCTATCGGAGTGGAATTCAACCAGAAAATCAGCCACAGCTTGGGCTTTTACTGTTGTCCGGGGAGCAAAGTCTATGTCGAAGTCCCCCAACTCTACTGACCACTTCGTCATTCTGCTTGAAATGTCTGCTTTTTGAAGGACGTTCTTTAAAGGGAAAGATATCCGGACGATGATAGGATGAGCGTGGAAATAAGGCTTCATCTTTCTTGCAGCTATCACCAAAGCTAATGCCAGTTTTTCGAGTTTCAAGTAACGCCTCTCAGCATCAATCAAGCTTTTACTGATGTAGTACACTGGGTGGGGATGCCCATCGACCTCTCTTACCAACACATCACTGATGGCACAACTTGAAACGGCCAGATACACAAAGAGAGTCTCCCCATCAACTGGTTTGAACAAAGTTTTGGGAGAGGAGAGATGTTTCTTGATTTCATTGAATGCCTCACCACACTATGGGGTCCATTCGAACCCCTTTGCACCCTTCAAAGTTTGAAAGAATGGAGCACACCTGTCCGAAGACCTGGAGATGAATCTGTTCAAGGCAGCTAATCTCCCTGTTAATCGCTGCACTTCTTTAATGTTTCGAGGAGGCTCCATCTGGAATAGGGCATTGAGCTGGTCCGGGTCGGGCTGTATTCCATGCTCATTATGATATACCCTAAGAACTTCCCGGACTGCACTCCGAACACACACTTTTCAGGGTTTAGTTTTAAATTCACTTTTGCCAAGTTGGCAAAAGTTTCTTGGAGATCGGACAAGTGCAACTGCTCATCCACGCTTTTTACCATCATATCGTCAATGTATACCTCCATATTTCTTCCAATTTGATCAGCAAATGCCTTGTTAACTAACCTTTGATAAGTCGCCCCAGCATTTTTTAAAACAAATGGCATCATCTTGTAACAATGTAGACCCCTATCAGTGACAAACGTGGTATGCTCTTGGTCTTTTGGATCTACTTGAATCTGGTTGTACCCGGAGAAGGCATCCATAAAGGAAAGCAGCTTATTCCCAGAAGTAGAGTCTACTAACTGATCTATCCGGGGGACCTTATACAAATCTTTTGGGCAAGCTCTATTGAGGTCTGTGAAGTCAATGCACATGCGCCATTTGCCATTCTTCTTTTTTACCAGGACAGGATTGGCAGTCCACAAAGGGTATTGAGATTCTTTAATGTGCCCCATCTTTGTGAGTCTGTCAACCTCTTGCACTATGACATCAGCCTTTTCTTTTGAAAAAGCTCTTCTCTTTTGTACCACTGGTGCCACATCTCTCCGGACAGATAGGTGATGAGATATCACCTCTGATGGAACTCCAGTAACATCAGCATTGCACCAAGAAAAAACGTGCTGATGGTCTTTCAAGAATTTCAACATCTCTTCTTTCAACATTAGTGGCATCTTGGACCCTATCTTGACACTTTTGCCTTCTTCCAAACAGTGCGTTTCAACCTCTTCAATTGGAATCAACACTCCAGGGGTCTCTCTAGGGTCATCGATTTCACCCCCACCCCCAGAAAGGCCCTCAAACTGCTATTGATCATTTATACGGACTGCCCCCAGCGTTCGAGGAGCCAAGGCAGTGGCATAGCATTCTCTTGCAATCTTTTGGCTGCTCCGGACAACCCCAACCTGTCCCTGAACAGCATACTTTAAGCATCGATGGACTGTTGAAGCCACTGCATGCATCCTAGAGAGCCAAGATCTCCCTAGAATAGCATTATAGCAAGTGGGACAATCCACCACGATGAAGAGTATTCTAACCATTTTCTTGAAGGGGCCCCTGCCCAATAACACTTCTTCTTCAAACTCCCCGATCACATCGGCTGAGCTGCCCGTGAAGCCCACGATTGACCTGTCTGACTTTTGAATCACAGCTGGATTTTTCATTTTCTTGTAAGTGGTTAGGAACAGGATATTGACAGAGCTTCCAGTATCCACCAGAATTCGCCTTATTTCATTGCCCCCTATAGATGCTCCTATGACAACAGCATCCTCATGAGGGCCAACAATGTCTCTTAAATCATCCTCATCAAATACAATGAATGAGAATGAGTTTGGTGATTGATAAGATGTCATGCCTCCTTCTAGCTGGGAGGCTAAATTATGAACATGCCTCTTTCTTGAAGAAGCAGTAGGAGCTGTCATAGTGTCCCCTCCGAAAATTGTCAGTGACTCGAAGAATTTAATAAGCCCGGAGACCGACCTAGAACACTCCTCTATAGCACCCAGCCTGTTTCGTGTTGGATCAGGATCCAAGTATTCAAATTCCACATCAAACCTTTCAACAATAACCATGGCCCCCTCCGGGGCAGCATTACTTGGACCAACCCGGTGAGTGTTGTCAGGTCTGTTGCCTCCTCTTCTCTTAACGTATGCTCCCAACTTTCCCCTTTCAATCAAGTTTTGAACCTCTTGCTTCAATGCTATGCAATCATCAGTGGTATGGCCAATATCATTGTGGTATTGGCAAAAGGAGTTGTTACGATGCTCTCTGGGAGACTGCAAGGTTGCTGGTCTCCGGTAATGCACCTCATCTTTTGTTTTATCGAAAATGGTGGCCGCACTTTCTTTGAGTTCTGCGAACCACTCCGGTTGGACCCATGGCCCTCTTTTGTTTCTGGATTGTTGACTTTGAGCAGGAGTAGCTGGCTGAGACTGAGCTTTCGCCCTACCATCCCCCTGTCCGGTTTCTCTTGCTTTGTTCCCGGACTGGTTTTGATTTGGAGTTGGTGCCACTCGGGTGGACCTCACCTGTCTGTGCACCCTGGTCTTTTTCGTTTCATCAACGTTTATTTGCTTGCCAACTTGATTTAGCAATCCTCCCCAGGTCATGGCCTTCTTTCTGGTCACCGAATCAGCCAGATTGCCTGGGTTCAAACCTTGTCTTAGGGATGCTATTGCCACCTGTTCGAAGCAATCAGCCAACCCATTCTTTGTGTTCACAAAACGACTTATGTACTCTTTCAAGGACTCATTTGGCTCCTGGGCACAATGGATTATTGTGTCTCCATTGCCCTTCAGCTCCTTACTCCCCACAAACTGCCTTCGAAAGGCCACCCAAAACGTATCAAAATCTTTAATACAACCCTGAGGCAGGCTGTTGTACCATTTCAGAGCACTCCCTGTGAAGGATTGGGAGAATGCCCTACAGAGTAGTTTATCATCATCAAAGTTCATCATGAAGTTCTTGAATTGCTCCAGATGATTGTCCGGATCAGTACTGCCATCGTACTTCTCCATTTTAGTGCTATCAAACCTCTTGGGGAGGTTGCCGGACAGAATTTTAGAAGACAGTGGAGACTGCCTCCAGTTTCTCCCACTACTGAACATAGTATCCTCATTGGGAGTTGCAAAGATACCTGGTTCATCGTGGAAAGCAAAGGGATCCATCAGCATCTTGTCCGTATACCTCCGGTGGTGAGATGATCCCTTGCCAATATGCCTTTTCATTCTTCCATGTCTGTCTCTTTTTCTTGAATATTTCTTAACCTGCTTTTGCTTTTTTCTGGTTCGACCCTCATCGCTGCTGGAGGACAAGGATTTTTCATTTCCCTCACTGTCCGAAGAGCTACTTGAAGATTCTGAGCTTGAGTCAGAGCTCTCCACAGGCTTGGACCGGTGAGACTTTTTAGAACTAGCATGTGTCTTTTTAGTGCTCACATGAGTTTTTGAAGCCTCAGGCTCTCTGGGGTTGTCGGTGTGATGAGCAGCTGACGCTTTGGATTTCTCTTTCACGCCCATCTTGGCCTTTTCAGCCCTCAGAGCTTCTATTTCACCCCTCAACCTGTCACGCTCTTCGACAGTGTACTCATCATTCTCTCCCACCACTTCGAGCAGAGCTGGTGGTACTTCTGGATTGTCCAGATTCATTCGGACAAACTTTCTTTGCTTGGTTTTGAATACTTGATTCAGGCACCGTCGCCTCCCACTGTGGTCGCCAATTTGGTGTGGATAATAATTGCCTGAGGGTAGGCTAGTAATTTCAAGTGGAGTTTCAAGGTGGTGTATGGGTGTTTAAAGGTGGTGTTTGGGTGTTTAACGGTTAGAGTAGAGAGTATAAGGTGGAGAGATAATTAAGCAGCTTGGTAGCAGTTAATTCTCATTACCCATAGTTAATGCTGGTGGTTGGGTATTTATAGTATGATGTTTGGGCCCTTATGGGCTTTCGGGTCATGTTTAATGGACCCGTGTCATGTTTAAAGACCCATGAGTTCTAAGCAGGAGGGCAAGTAGCTTAGTCAGGAAGTGTTTAGGTTTTTTAGTACTTTAGTCATAGTTCGAACAGCCTTAAGTTTATAGTGTCCAAAGTAATCTATCCGGAAGTGATCTGTTCGATTTATGTCCCTGTAGCCTGTCCGGTATTCGGAGAGACTTAGACTGATTTACCCTTCCGGGGAGCATGCTGAATTCAGACTCATCAATCATGATGGCCTCTGAGGTCCCTGAGAGGTAAATTTTTCTTTTGTTCGGGTTAAGCTGGAGGCCAAAAAGAAGAGTAAATCCGTTGAAACCCTCTTTGATGAGATTGATTGAAGGGGCATTGGTGCGACAGAAGATCATGAGGTATCCGTAAAGAAAAGTTGATGATCTTGAGTTTGTGGCATTTCCAATAGAAGCCAAAAGATGGATTCTGAATTTTTTCATGTAGGATACTGGATAGAACCTGCCTGACAATGATAAAACTGTACGGGGAGAGAGGGTCTCCTTGACGGAGGTCCTTCAAGCTCGTGAATGTATTGGTGGGTGTACTGTTAATACATACTGCAAAAGAAGGGGTGGTGATTCATTGGATGATCCAATTGATCATCTCAGTAGTAAAGTGCATAATATATTGAACATACAGAATCAGTCTCCAGCGCACATTATCGAAAGTTTTCCTTAGGTCGATTTTGAGAGCACATATGGGGCCCTTGCGGTTTGTGTGGTAGCCGTGCATGAGGTCCTGGGTGAGGAGGATGTTGTCGGCTATTGAGCGACCATGCACAAAAGCTATCTGAGAGGGGTCAGTCATAGAGGGGAGGGTGGTTTTGATTCTATTAGCTACGATTTTAGAGATAATCTTATAAATGACATTGCAACAGGAAATGAGCCTAAAATTTGAGGGAGAGGAAGGAGAGTCAATTTTAGGGATAAGGGCGATGAGGTTTTTGTTCCATTCGGGTCCATTTTCCTTTTACAAAAAAAATACTTAACCCCCATGCAAATGTTAGGCCCAACAAGGTTTGAAGAAACCAACACTAAAACCATGAAGGCCCGAGACCTTATTACTATCAATATCAAACAAGCCTTTTTTAATTTCACCGTCCAAAATGGGTTTAATCATGTTAAACTTATTAGAATGAGATATCGAAGATTTTATGAGAGCCGTAATCTTCAAGGCCAGGGTAATTTCTAGGGATTTGGGTACCAATAAGGTCTTCAAAGTTCTTGAGGAAAGAGGAGAAGATCACTCTAGGGTTGGAGCTAGAGGAGCCGTCAGGGTTAACATTTGGGAAGATTTTATTACGAGCTCTTCGAGCCCTTATGCTATTATGAACTTTTTTGGAGTTTACATCCCCAAGCTTAAGCCAAGTTTTCGTAGATTTCTTCTTGAGTAAGGTTTCCTCAGCACGGTTATAGAAAATGTTGGTTTTAGAAGCCTCATGCTCAAGAGAGATTATATAGTTATTTAACAGGTTGGAGGTAAGGTTTATCTGAGCCTGCGAGAGAGCAGCTTGGGCCTCATTCCCCCTATGGCTAATATTGTTGAATTCGTGCTTGTTGAGAGAAACGTGGGTAGGGACGAGCCAAGCTAATTTGATAATAATTGTTATCATGGGGTCTTTGTCCCAAGGAGAGTTCCAACTGGCAGCGACAAGGCTTTGGAAGTTCAGTAAAAATGCCACATATTAAAAAAAATTAAAAGGTTTAAGACTCGAGATGAATGAGGAGGTAAGGTATAGAATATGGGGGTGTGGTCCGAGGTACGAGGGAGTTCAAAGTGGTTGAAAAAATTATAGAAAGTGTCATTCCAAGGCCCTATCAATCCTCGAGGAGATTTGATTTTCTATTTGGCGGTTGGACCACGAATATTGGAACCAAGAGGATCTGAGGTCGTCAAGGCTGGAAGTGCGAAAATAGTCATTAAATAATGAGATATACATGTTCCAGTAGTTTTTGGTGTTGGAATACTCTGAGGGATTGTGAATCGCATTGAAGTCCCCAATGATAATCCAAGGATTCAAAGCATTGGTTTGGGCGATCGTGGTAATTTCCCTCCAAAGAGGTTGGTGCTGAGATTCCTTATTATAGCCGTAGACAGTAGTGAGACTGAATATCAACTTCTTAGCTATCCAAGTTATGTTACGATTATGATTTTGGGAGAGGTGAAACCCAAGGTTATATTGCATACGATTGGGTTCGAGGAAATCCAAATTATACCATAATGGTGGTTCTCATGTTTAGTTTTAAATTCCCACCAGAGTAACATTTTTGTCATAATAAGGTTAACATTTTCAATGTTTACTTTGGTTTCTAGCAGGAAAATAACATTGTTACTATTTGAAAAAATAAATTCACGGGTATTCTTTTGGCGAACAGAGTCATTTCAACCCCTCACATTCCAACTGGCGAGACGTATTAATTAAAGCATTAAATTTGATAAAAATTTGGAATAAATGTAGTACATAATGAAGGGTATTCCCAAACATACATACCTTCACTTACGAAGGGGTCCTTATCCTTTAATACCGATATCAGTTGACCAACAACGTTATAACTGAGAGAGTCGATACCACGACAAACTTCCAAGCATTCCCCTTCCATGCTAATGCGGAAGTCCTCGTATGAGGACAATAGTAGAGAGTGATTCTCACTTAAAACAACTAGCGAGAGGTCAGGGACTTAACTTTGTTGGACCATCTGTGAGTCATCTCGAGCATCGTGTTTGAGACAATAAAACACTATTAATTTATTTTTCTCTCAGACGAGCTAATATTTTATATAAAATAAAACATTATATCCCCAATAAAAATGTTTGGGACTAATATATAATTAAAAGGAAAAATATAAGGAGTGAGTATAAAAATTAGTATTTAAATACTTAAAACCTCAAAACTTAAACCATATAAGAATAGTGGGTCCAAAACCATAAACTTATACAAAAAAGGCCCACGATTAAGGCGAATGAAAGACTGATGACTTTTGTTACCTTAGCCCACCAGAGTTTTAAGCTATTAACCTCTTCCTAGAGGTGGCGCCCTACGTTTCACTGTCCCGAAGATTAAGGTGCACATCATGGTTATAGAGGCGCGCCACACCGACTGGAGGAAGGACTCATAATACATTGGAATTGGTCGACTGAATCTGAGGACCGTGAGGATATCGGCATCGAGCATTGCACAAATGTTTGAAATATTCATTTTCTCCCGTCTTAAAGCGACGACCCATGAGTTGGTTAGGGCAGGAACTATGTCGCTCATCATGAGGGAGAAAACGGGCCGTAATGTATCCAACTAAGAGAGGGTAGGGACGATAGAGAAGGCTGCATCCGACATCAATAGCATGATGTAGCGACTAGCGGCGGATGCAAGGAAGTAAACAAATCCGATGATGCTGTAAGGTCTTATATCACAATTTCGATACACCAAACATGGAATCCCACCAAAGTTCTCTGAACGTGTCGTCATGGAGTATTCAGACGACAGAGACTCATTGGACAGGTAATAATGTCTAACGTGAAACACCTTGATGCAGATCGGTACTGTATGAACTTGCATATGTAAATCGACATGGTAGCGTCATGGTTGGAGTTCCTTTCATGGTGGTTCCCAACCTTTCTTGGCTTGACCGTGCATGATCCAGTGTCACCCTCACCCTCAGTTTTGAAAGAAATCACAAAACTAAAGCTTAAAACAGTTATTGGAGACTTTGAGGAAAGAAGAGAGCTCCAAAAATCTTAGCCAAGCAATAACTTAGCTTACTGAAGCGCCAAATCACCCAACCCATTTGTTTTTTTTTGCAGTTTCTCTCTAGATAATATAAAAAAATTCTCGGAAAATAATGAATGTAGTTTGGATTCATGACACTATATTCATTGGAGTTTGAATTCATAACGATTTTTGTAGTCAGAGTATTTATGGAGAAAAGTATTAATAAATACCCACTCAACTATCTTATTACCATATAGTAATCCAAAATTATATAGTACCAATAGGTACATAATCCCAAAACGTGGACAAAAACACCATCAACACTATAGATAGGAGGTCCCCTTCTGAGACCAATTAAACTGATTTAATTAGTAAATCCAAAAAAGAAACCACCATTACACCTTTCGACAAACTTCGATATATCCACGAACCCACATAGCTCAAGTTGTCATCATCGATTCTCTTACTCCGTCGAAGTTAAATTATGTCCGACAACTGTCATGATACCTTTAAACGATTAACCAAGAGGCTATACAGTAGTGAATAACCATAATTTATGGGAACCCAGTGAGTATACACAGTTGAATAGACCAACGGATGCAAGATATATATACTGAAATTCTCCTAGATCTTAAGCATTTATATGTTTTTACTAGAGTTTAAAGTGCATGTAGGTGGTTTATTACAATCAGAGTTTCTTAGTTATACTGAAATTAGGTATTACAATCGTGTATAAGATAGTAGGTTCTGGGTATTTATGGTCGACATTAGGTTTTGCAGGCGCATGTGTTGTGTTTCATTTTTTATGTGTTGTGTGGTCTCTTGGCTTTAGTTTATCTAGTTGTTTATGGGTTTAGTGGCTCTGTTCTTATTTCCTAGTTTCTGTCAACGTGCATTTGAAATTTACAAACAATTCACATCTTCATCGTATAGACAGTCGAACAACTCGCATCTTTATCATATAGACATTCGAACAACTCGCATCTTTATCGTATAGACATTCGAACAACTCGCATCTTCATCGTATAGATATTATAAAAACTTGCATCGTTTTATGTTATTGGATAAAAGAACTCGATCGTTTGTGTTGGACCATGGAAAAAATGTTTTAGTCTAAAACAACTTGCACGGATTTTAGTTGTGCATTCAGTTTTGTTATAAACTCCCGTGATTATTTTTTTAAACAACTCGATCTGGTAATTTTTAACACAAATCGCTCTTTTAGTTTTTCAAACAACTCACTCTGTCAATGTTTTTAACAAATCGTTGTTTTAATATTTCAACACAACTCGCTTGTTATATTAACAAACAACTCACGTTACCAAATAACAATACAACTAGCATAAAGTTAGTGTAATTGATTGAGCTAGTTGTGTTATCCTTACCATATGCGAGTTCTTTAATCAACCATTTTCGGTTCGTATTTTTGCAAGTAATATGACTGCCAAATAAAGCTTGTACATGTTAGGTTTATTGAGCATCATGAATCTGATGGAAAAAAAACCTGATTACCTCTGCCCACATTGAAGTTACGAAAGACACACCCTTCTCCACAATTTTGAAGGCGTCATTTGACCTCCACGGGAAGAAGTTCGCGATGAAAAACATTTATGCGCTAATTAAGGAGATGATAAAGATGTACTCGGTCGAGGATGACGCATTCCAAATATGGTCGAAACTGATCAAGCTAACGACGGATAATTTAACGGTTATTTTCGTCCTTAAGCACGACATAGAGGACATGTCCTTAAGCGAAAGGATTCGTAAGTCGATACATAAATGGGGCCAAAAATTATTCAAGGATAATGCAAACATACTATATGGGTGTAAGTTTAAGAAAATTAGACCAATAAATACGAAAACTGTATCAAACAATATTATAAAGGCACGTCTAAATCTAAGTTATTTTATAAGAAATATGTTCATTTACACTAATATAGCATGTTGTGTCATGTTTTACAGGCACGTATAGCCAAAGCCATCTAGGAATGGGGAAGCATGCTACGGAGGATGTTACTCGACTGTTGATATTTTTTATTTTCTTAACCATATTATACTCAGTCTCAAGAGATGCAACGGGTTGGAACGTGGTATATTATATCAAAGGCCTTGGAAAAATAAATGACTATGATTTGTCCAGATCAGTATTCCAGAAGCTTCTCCACTCAATTAGAATATGTATTGTTGCCGAAAACCTCGATAGATTTATCGGCTGCGTTGCAAACCATGTAGAACATGATCCCAAGGTTCTTCAAATGGTGGGGAATGGAGTGCAAACCATCAACCAAGTAGATGATTCAAAAGCTAAACCTGCTACGAGATTATGAGGTATGAAATATATATTCTCATACTTTATGAGTTGTTTTGGAAAGAACTCGCTTAGTTTTATTATAAAAAGACACGCATAGTTAAAGTATAAAAAAAACTCTCAACATTGTAGTAACATGTAACACTAATGGTTGCAGCATAAAACAACCCGCATAGTTGCATTATAAAACAACTCTAAAAAAGTTGAAGTATAACACAACTCCCAGCATTGTGGTAACATATAACACGCAAAGTTATGTTATAACAGAACACCCATATTGTTGGTAACATAGAGCATGCACGTTTGTGAACACAAACAACGCGTGTGATCTGTTTATGGTATTAAACAACTCGTAGACGTGTATTAACTGGGTTGCTCTTCACTGGATAGGTTGTGAAGGCTGTCATAGTGTTGACAGAGGCTTAAAGAACAGCCTCAAATGTTGAGAGAGAGAGAGAGAGAGAGAAATCAGTCTCTTACAAAGGAGATAGAGAGACATTAGAATTCTATGAAGGAGACGAAGACAAATTTGTCAGCATCTGTACCACAAATGCACGAAGAAGAAGGTCGTAAATAATCTGGAGTAAATGAGGTTGAAGGTCGTGAATAGGAAGTTGCAACGGAAGAATATGGATTTACGGAGGCAGAAGGTCGTGAAGATGTAAGGGGATCTGAATTACATTAAGATTCAATTATCTTCAATATATTTGTGAAATACTGTTTCTAAAGTCATATTGTCTAGGGTAAGAAAGTGTTGTTTTGTTAAACTTTAATACGTTGTTTTGAAAAAATAGTTGGGTTAGTACTTTAAAAGAACATGTATGACTATTGTTTCTTAGAACTCACAATATTTTCTTTCAAAGAACTCTCATGGTATATGTTACAAAAAACTTGCAACTTTCATAACTATCGTTCAAACAAATTGCATTGTATGTTTTGTTATACTTGGGTATTTAATGCATGAAACAACACGCATGGTTAGTGATCTAAAAGAACTAACATGATCAATGTTCAAAGAACTCTCATTATTATCATTCAAAGATACCACATGGTATACATATGAAACAACTATCGTGTTTAAAAATCAAACAACCCGCATGTTTAAAAATTAAGTATTACACAGAACTCTCATGTTTAATATTGCAAATAACTCGCATGTTTATAATTGCAAAGAACTCTCATGTTGGACATATAACAGCATGTTAACCAACAACAACCCTAACAAAAACAACAACATCAAGGAGAACAAATATAACCAGACTAGGAAAAGAGTGAAAAGCTAACACAAACCGAAGCAGCACCGCCATTACCACAAGAAGCTAAAAAGGAAGCCCAACCCTGAACAAAAGCAGAACTACTGAGCTAGCCAGAAGCAACGATAGAAGTCCCACAACCAGATGGAGAGTTTGTTGAACACCAATAACCAAGCTATACAAATTTAGAAGAACCAAGCCAAGCTGAAGTGGTGGCAACAGTACTGAATCCAATAGAAAATCGAGAAGGACAAGTTTTGACTTCTGTTTATACAACTAATAAAATAATGTCTAGAAAAACAAAATTTTATGATTATTACATGCAATATACACAGTTATTTGTTGAGGAAGTTGATAATATTGAGCTCGATGTTGTGCTACAACAAAATTTTGGTTCTATGAGGGATGATACGCTTTCTCCACTTTATGAAGATGGTGTTGGTGAAAAGGTTGTAAAGGAGACAACAACATTGGTCGCTGCTGCAGATATGGTAAGTGGATTTTTGGATAATTAAACATCAAATATGTGTAGTCAAGATGTTATAATATGAAATCCACTTTTCTATGTTCTAGACAAGAAAAAAGACAGTGGAAGAGGATGACATGTGTCCAAATTTTTATTTAATCAGTCCAACACAGGATGTAGAGTCAGAAGTAAATTTACCTCACTGGGAAAATAGTACATCACCAACGCAGTTGATCGATGTCAGTGAATACCACAAATTCTTTAAAACGGAAAGGGTAGAAGGACAAGAAGATCCAGAAGTATGCTATTTACCGATTTCAGAGTTCTCGTACAGATTTAACGTGAGTTTGAGTAAAGTGATGGAATTACCTTACCAACAAGACCTGGACTACAAGGTAAAATATAAAAGTCTTGCATTTTCATTTGATGGTGTATGTTTATTAATCTCTCATCTGCGGTTATAGGCCTCCCAGTTGTCATTTGGTATATTATTGACGCTTGGATATACAAAATTCTTAAAAAATCGACGGGCAAGCACGATGTAAAGGTTTCAAAGGTGCTCATAAGGCCAAATACAGCGCGATACACATTTATGGCCAAGTTGCAATAAGTTTAACTAAAATTAACATTATGCAAATAACTCGTATTTTTAACTTATAAAATAACTCGCATGTATAATGACAAAAAAGCCCAACACAACTCACATTCATAACCATGTTCTAATGATGTATTGCACACAACTTGCATTCTTAATATATAAAAAATACGCATATTTGCATATTTTTTCTTAAATGCATAAACATTAGTCGACAAGGAGGATAGGTCAAAACTGTTTGACGAAGTATTAGAAAACATAAGACGCGAAACGAATATTGTGCTTCTTCCAGTCTGCCACATAAATAAGGATACAATGAACCACTGGACATTAGTGGTTAATGATATTAATAAAAGAACGGTACTAAACTTTACATCGCTATTTCCCGGCAGTAAATATACACTAGACTACACAACATAGACTATTGACCTCCTGATAAGTTATTTTAGAGTAAACGCATGCTTATTGTTTCAAACACATCGAATTCCTAAATTACTCACAGTGATGGGTGTTCAAAGAACCCGCATTACTTGCTTTCAAATAACTCGCACCCTTATATTTTCAAAGAACTCGTACATATCGTTTTTCGAACAACTCACATTTTGCATTTTTTTTCTAGAACCCTGGTCTAAACTCTTCTAAACAGTTGGCATATTGTCTGAAAAAAGGATACTTACCTAGTACAAAGAAGGGATATAAAGTGAAAAATGTAAGAGAGATCCCACAACAACTATCAGGCACCCTCGACTACATCGTTTTTGTTTGTGAATACGCCAAAGACATTATCCAAAAAAGGCTTTGTGTCGGAAAATTACCGAAAACATATGTGTCGAACTACCAGAACTCAAATGTTTTATCATTTCCTAAATTATATCAACACTAACGCTTATTGGTAGATTTATTGGTAGATATATTGGTATGGATGTTTTTAATGTGACCAATTTGTAATATATAACATTTTGGAATTGATTTGACAGAATTATGAGTATTCAAAAACAATATGCATGTTCTAAGTATACAACAACTCGCAAAGGTATGTATTTTATGTTCAAACAACTCGCGTGGGTAAAATATAAATCAACTCACAAAAGTTATCTGGACAAAACAACATGCACGTTTGTTATATACAACAACTCGCAAAAAAAGGCAAATCTGTTATGTTAAAAAATATGCATGTTTAATTATAAAACAACTCTCAGAACGTGCATAATTGAAAACAACTCGCTTCGTAGGTTATAAAAATAACTCGCTTCGTAGGTTATAAAAATAATTCGCATATATCCATATTTATTGTGCTAAAAAAACAACTCGCTTGGTTAAATATAAAACAACTCACTCGTCTACCTTGGTAACTCGTCTATGTATTGAGCACGCATAGAGTTATCTAATCATGTCAGTATTTAAGCTAATTTATTGATGATTTGACAAAAGTAGATATTTAATCATGACTAAAGCCATTACTGCAAACATTCGAGAACTCCATGCCTATAAATAACAGTGCACAAATAGTAGTAAACATAAACTCTTAGAGTTAAAAGACTCATACCATCTTCAACTTCAAATACCATGGCTAATTTTTGTTCCTCTTCCTCTAACATCTCTTTCATCTCGACCTACAAACGCACACCACCAAAGGGGTATCATCCCCTTCTTTAGGAGACGGGTTTATATTTTGGTTTCCCCGTGACTACTTCTTTGCAAACTTTGGGTCACTATTAGAAGATGAATCTAACCTTAACGAGCTTACACGAGTAAAAAGAAAGAGGGAGGAGACAGAGGAAATGAGGAAGATTATTGCACGTCATATGAGGCAAATGAGAAGGAGGAAGATGATGCGGACCTCGAGACTGAAGATGAGGAAGATGATGACGATAAAGACGAAGTTGAGTCTGATGAAGAAGACTCTTCTCTTGATGATTGATTGTTTTCCTTTTGTATGTTTTTGTTTTGCTATTAATTGACCAATCCTAAAATATGGTAGTATTTTTTGTTAGGATTGAGTGTATGAAGGTTGTTATGGCCTTGTAATCTCTTTTTATTAGTATAAAAAGTTTATGAAGTACTATGAATGGTTTAATATCCAAACAACTCGCCAACTAGGATTACAAAGAGCATGTAAGTTTAAGTTCCAAAAAACTCGCGCAGTAGTATGACAAAGAACATTAATGGATAATATATGCAAAGTACTCTCACGTTATCAATGTAATGAACACAACTCGCATTTTTAATAATATACAAAGAACTCGCTCGTTACAATCAAACTAAAGAACACGCGTGTTTATTATTGAAATCAAGTTCTATTTTAATATATAAAACTCTTATTGTTCCCATTATCACAAAGAACACGTGGTCTATGAGTACGAAGAAGAATACACATGTTTGTATTCAAAGAACTCACATGGATAACAATATAAAGAACTCTCATGTTTAAAACTGAATAAAAGTCTCATGTTCTCAAAATAATATAACAAACATATCGGTCTTAATGTGGAACCTTACGAGTCCTTCTGTTATAGCCTGCTTTCAAACAACGGCCATACCTTAACTACTTGGTTGTTATTTCTCCTATAAACGGAATTCCCTTTTATGGGCCTTCTAGTGCGTCTTTTTATGTTGAGATGCATAATTTATAGCTCAGACAAATCATTAGAGCTTCATCCTTCGCTAAAATTTGTTATAGCCGGTGTGTTAAAAGAGTAAGTTGACCTGTAATTGTTAATCGTAAATAATGACTCTATTAACGTCATAGGATCTTGCTGAGTCGAATGTATTGCAGCTAAAGCGTGAGAACATGAAAAACAATCTTGTTTCCATACACCGCAAGAACATTTGAAATCCAACATATAAAAAACCATTACAGGGTCTGAAAAAACTTCAAATAAGGCTTTAGAAATTTATAGACTAGGAAGGTACGACCTTTTTCTACATTCTGCTTTAGCTTCTTTTCATACTCCGGCATAAATTAGTACGCAACCCTAGCCCCTCTGAATATCTTCATGAAATTTGAGTCATAAGAAAGTGTCTAATCTTGTCAAGCAATTCAACAGTGTGTAGGCTGCATAGTTGTTTTATCTCTGTGTTAAACGATTCGATCGTAGTAGATGCCATACAACCATATCATTTCCCTTTAACAAATACCTGAGCATACTACTACAGAGGTAAATTTTCAAGAATATTTTAATTTTATTACGACATTCACATAGAAAATATGAAAGTATATCATTTAAAAGATCTACAGTGGGAGCATAAGCATATTGACTAAACAAACATAGCATCCTAGCTTTAAACTTTCTATTAGTATGATCTAAGGTACTCTTCAAATTATGAACAAGATGGAAATAATAGTACGCATGATAGCATCTTGGATGCAAGGCAGTAAAATCATAAATGATACCTAAATGACAGTCCAAAATAAATGTGATTTGATGCTCCAACAAATGAGGTTTTAAACACTCCAAAACCACAACTAATTGGTGGAATCCTCATTACTCACAATGCCAAATGCAACAGGGAATAGACCTGAAAAACTAAACAAGTAAATCGGTTTTATATGTCAAGCATGGTCAAATATACATACAACTCGGAATGTTTGCTATATAATAACTCGTAATGTCATATATATGTACATAACTTGCGAGGTTAATCATGTACACAAAGAACTCGCACAGATATTTACATAAAAAACTCACAACATTATGTAACAAACAACTATCACATTTATATTATACTGAATAGTTTGCGCATTTAGTTTACAAAGTCGGCGCATTAAAATTTCTAATTTTAACTAAACTTGCAGTTTATCAAATTATAAGAAAAACATGAAACTAACCGTTGTTACCCTCTTTTCTTACGACAGACATCAATACACCCATATACTTGTTGGTTAAAAAGGTTTCATCGATATACAATATCGGACGACATAAATGGAAACCTTGAAGACATGTACCGAATGCTATAAAAATAACGCTTGAATACATTTCTATCTTATAATTCCAAAAACTAAGAGAGTGGCACGACTCTTCAATCATTTGAATTATTCTCTTAGTAAACTAAACGAACTAGAAGAATCATGAATTTCCTCCGTAATCAAATCCGATATCAAATGCCTTTTATGTTTTTGGGAGAAAACGGGACCGCAAGTATGGTGCGCAACATACCTTATAACCATCACGAAGCTGGTGTTGGAATCAACTGATGCATAAAGTCTCCATTTACAAGCATTTAAGAATTTATTTTCACAATAAGCAGTGATCTTTACTTTCTATATTGTGCATGTATATGAAAGAAAAACCATGCTCTAAGGCCTATCGATATAAAGATAACCCTAGAGCTGCAACACATTCATCAAAATCTTGACCATCACCAGTGATAGCAAGAACCCAACCAGTAGTAGTAAGTTGTTTTTATGTGATCAGAATTAACTAAAATATTACTATTCTCCCTACTAGTTAGTTGATTATGAGAGGGTTCTTCCAAACTTATGATAGGTTGTTTACGTTTTCCACCAAAAATCTTATCAACGAGTTATTGTTCTATAACAAAACTAACGCATTTTAAATGATCCAAATTAAGATATAAATCTAAACCAACAAAATCCTTATTATTATTAAGTAAACAATTCATGTGATCATCGCATGAGTAGGTAATAATGTAGTTACCTCTAACCAGCTCCTCCCATCTGCTTTCGACGTACTCTTCAATACTTTGAAAGTTTTTGAACTCAGTACAAGGAACGGTTTCAGTTTGGTGACCATGTTTGAAAATATAAACTCGTGGTTTAGAAATACCTTACATTGTATTGAAACAATTGAGAAGCAGCCAAGAGCATACAAATACCGATATATGTTTTAATATTGAACATAACTTGCACAACTAATGACAAAAAAAATCGCTAAGCTAATCAACAAAGAACTCTCGTGTAAGAGAATCTAAATAACTCTCATATTGAATAATGAATAAAACTCTAACATTCTCAATGTAATGTACACAAGTCTCATCGCGAATATTATACAAAAAACTCACTCGTTACATTCTCTAGAAGAACATGCATGTTTATTAATTCAATAATGTACACAACTCTCAAGTTCTAATTTAATTAGCAGATACCTCGCATTACAATAAAACATATATGCAACAAAACTTGCAAGTTCATATATAGATGTTATTTCATGAAATAATATGCACAACTCGTATTTTTAAATTACCCTAAACTCGCATGTTCTTATACAGATGACATTCATGAAGAACAACACACAGCTCGCATCATCATCATCACAAATCGTATGTTTATATACAATTGATAAATCAAACAACTTGAATCTTCTTACCAATTAAAAATCAAACAATTCACATATTCTATGTTAAACTCGTTCGTCTATCACACATACCTGAGAACAGTAATATCGATTTTATATATTCTTTCAAGCCCAAAAACATATATAGTACCCTAAAGAGCAGTAAGCAGTATATATATTAAACAATGAAAACTTATGAAATTGAACTAAAAACATTCGAAAGAACCAGAAATCAACTGTTTTTTATGCGTGATGAAAGAAACAGAAACTAAGAAACTAAGATATGCTAAATCAATCAATAATACAATCAGTCTGTAATCATCACCAAATCCTTGTATGCTATGATGGAAGAACCATAATTCAAAAAACTCAAAGCTACCTCCAATTCGGTTTCTTTTTCGAATACCTGAAAACCAATATTTAGAAGCAATGAATATATACATCATGAAAATATACATATCTTAAAATTGTTGATCACCTGAAAGTGTGGTTTTGGGGTGTAGGGTTGAGCTCTGTTGGAAGTGAAAAATGAAGTCAACTAGAAAATATTCAAATATTTAAAATGTAAAAAAGGGAAGAAAATTGATTATAACTAACCTTATATAGTTGGTAGAAGGTATTACAAGTATTTAAAATATTGGGTATTGATTGTGAGTTAGATAGTTGAGATGGGTATTAAATAAGCATAAATCATAATCTCGATATTAGATGGAAGTATAATAGTTGAGTAGGTACTTAAGGGGTCATTACCCTAGAATCGGTATTTGAATCAATTTATTCCAAGATAATTTTAGTCTATTAGGATTTTTGGAAAAAAAATCATCCGCCATAAATTAAATTTATAAAAGTTATCAAACCAAAAAATCATGACCGAATATTTTAAAGTTTTTCAAAATAATTATATTGTTACACGAAGTTATAGAAAAAAAATCACAGGTCAGACATTAGTTTTATAAAAATTGTGTAAGTCAATATATTATGATCGAACATTTTGAAGTTCAAAAACTAACTAAAAAACATCGTTAATTGAACACTTTGAAATTTTAAAACTAAAGAAAAATCATTAGTCAAACAATCATGCTCAATTTAAACATAAAAATAATAATTACAAAATCATGTTCTTTTATAATTTATATAAAAAAATTGTTGGTAAAAAGATTGAACTAAGAGTTATGTTACTAAACTTTAAAAATTATAACTATAACTTATATTTATTTAATCGATTTTATTTTCAACAAGTGAGAAGATGAATAAAGTCTTACCATATAAAGCTAATCAAAGCTTCAAATAATTGTTAATAAATTGAAAGAAAACTATCAATCTCAAAATCAGATATATAGTCAAAACAAACGAGGAAACGATATTTTTTGGATCACAATTACTGTGGAAACATTCGTAAGAAAATATAATTATTTTCATCTATTTGTTTTAAATTTATTTAGACCTATAAATTCACAACACTGAGGGGAAATATATTCATTGCTGAAACCCGAAGAATTAATAGGTTAAATTATGAAACATAGGCCATATACGTTTGTGAATAATATCATAAGAGAATTATGAGATATAATATTATTGTAGTGCATAACACATAATTTCATGTTCCAAATGTCAATTGTTAGGATTATTTCACAGAGAAACTGGAGTTGTGATAGATTGTCTAATTGCAATATATATATTTCGGAGGTTTGATAATCAGGTTTTAGACATATTTTGTAATTAGATTATTATCAAGTTTTGTATTTCATAATAACGTTGTGAAATATGGTGGACTTGAGTCATACAACCTAGCAAAATAATATTTTTAAAAGAATGTTTCACAATTTATTTATCCCAAGTTTCGCACAACAAGTTTCGCACAAGATGTGGAATTCGCTAGAATATGGTGTGATGAGTCTAGATTTCATGTGGTCTGCTTCATATAAATTATGATGGTGTATTTATAGTTTGATTATGAATTTGGGTTTATTAGATACATTCTGCTAATTAACATTGGCTGTCGGTGTTGCGAGGATCGCTTCGGCGAACTGAGTAACTACCCTTCGGTGTTTCTTGTTATATTTTTTTGCATGGGAAATAACATATTGAACCAACTCCAAATAAGGTGAAAATACATAAGGAAACTACATTGCCAGCTGGACATAAGCTCCATGATGTGGATAAGGTACATATTTAAAATACGATGTAGCAAGTGTATATTTTTTACATCAGACGTTTAGTTTTTACAAATATTGTCCAGACATGTTAACCGCAATTTATTTTCATGGAAAACATTAGGTTGTTAAAAACAATGCACAAGATGGGCAGGAACAGAAGGAAACAAAGCTTCCATCTGAAGATAAGGTCCAGTATTTTGATGAGGCACATAGTTAAAATGCGATGTAACAAGTACAATTTGCACGTCATATGTAGTCAGGTTTTGCAAGTATCGTTTATGTATGTTAACAATGAATCTATTTTTTTGTATGAAAAGTGGCAAACTATTAAAAAAATGCAAATGAGGAAATGTACAGAATAGAACCAAGCTGCCAGTCGTGGTTCGTGGATAAGATCCAAATTGTAGATTAGGTATATAGTTACTAAATATTTAGCAAGTGTAATTTTTTCAATTCATGTATCAAGGTTTCGTAAGTCATATTCTTCAAAAAAATACTTTATCTCAGTCTTAAGAAAAAAAAGTTCTGGGATACCCAAGGGCATATCTTAATTTATATATTTTAATAAATTGTATTTGTGCTAATTTGTAAAATACATATGCTTGTGAAAAAGAAGGTCGGTTGCAATAAATATTGAAATTATTGTTTCTAATTCTAATATTATTTCGAATATTATAAAGTGATTTTTTTTCGTTTTTTTTAGTTAGTTCATTATTGTAAATGTATTTCTTAATAACTTTTGGGGTAAATTTCATAAAAAGTTGTGTATTTATTTTTTGAATATGAATAATATGTAGAAAAATAAAAAAAAACTCATATATCTTTTTCTATAAATAATTTCAAAAAAAATATGATTTACGGATTAATTTAGTATTTATTTTTTTTAATATTTGCCAATTTTTTTTAATGATTTTAATATTTTATCACGATAACTTATTTTGTTAGACTTCTTTCTTGAGTTAGAAATTTATTTTGTGCGGGCCCCCGTCAATTCTTTGAGTTTCATTCTTGCAGATGTACTCCCCAGGCGGGATACTTAACACGTTAGCTACAACACTGCACGGATCGATACGCACAGCGCCTAGTATCCATCGTTTACGGCTAGGAATACTGGGGTATCTAATCTCATTCACTTCCCTAGATTTCGTCTCTCAGTATTAGTGTCGGCCCAGCAGAGTACTTTCGTCGTTGGTGTTCTTTCCGATCTCTATGCATTTCACCGCTCCACAGAAAATTCTCTCTGCCCCTACCGTACTCCAGCTTGGTAGTTTCCACCGCCTGTCCAGAGTTGAACCCTGGGATTTGACGGCGGACTTAAAAAGTTCCTTTTATGGTTCCACATGAGAAACCAGTACGAATATAACCTACATGTCCAATTGAACTATGAGCTAGATATCTTTTTATTTTCGCTTGGGCCATGGCGGCCTGTGCTCCTAAGATCATAGAAGCAATGGTGCAGAAAAAGAAGATTTGTCGCAATGTAGCTCCATAGGAACCATAAATAGAAACACGTAAAATACTCATTGAGATGGACATAGACAGAAATGGCACTCAACAAAAGGCTTATTTATGGAAGGGTCTTTAGGGCCCGTAGTCATTATAACCTAATACTGTCATTGATTGAAACGTTTTGACCGAGTGCAAAACAAAAGTAAAAGGAAAACAAAACCTACTACAGCAAGATACCACACTTGCTACAAAGGCTTACAAGATTTGAAGTTTGAATTGAAAAACGATGTCGAAGCAGCAACTCCTTAAGGAACTTTTTGTAACGGATACTTTCATTCATGAAATACAAGAGGAAACGCTAAGGGAGGAAACAATAAAAAGTTTATTGCAAGATCAGCGCTTCGATCCTTTAAACAAGTTGCCGGAGCTGCAAGAGGGGCAGAATATATATATATATATATATATTATTTATAAATCTTATAATCGGGGTATAAAACTAAAGGTCAAAATAGTCAGGTTTCACATATGCATATTTTGTCAAGGATTCGTTACATTTCATATATACTCTAAGAAACTTTTTATCTTATTTTTTTACAAGAAAAGCATAAACTTTTTCAAAAAAACACAAATAGGGGGCATAGAATAGGCAGGCGAGCCACCAGTCATGAATAAGTTTAAATCGTGAATATGGTACAAACTTAATAAGTATTAGAAATTTGTAATTTCAAAAAATATGTATAAACATATTTTCATATCTTTCGCAACCAGCTTACATTAAGCAACGTTTTGCAAATCATCTTCGACATGGTTTGCTAGTCACGTACATTAAATAGTATTGCACAAGTCATATTTGGAAATATTTTGCAAGTAGTTTTAAGGCATGGTTTCTCAATGTTATCCAAAGATATGTTTTGAGAAAATATTTTTTTACAAGGAACCATAAGTTTATTGAAAAATCTTCACATTAGGGGAAAATATACAATAAACATGATTTTCCAGTCAAAGATAAAGCTAATACAATGGATGAAGTAAAAAATCGTTGAATATGTTGTGCAAGATAGTTGTAGGCATATTTCCATATGTTGTGTAACTAACATACATTAATCAATATTTTACAAGTAATCATCTATATATTCGCTAGTCACATACATGGCATTTCTGGAAAAGTAAATTTGATACGAAATTATTTAAAATATTAAGAACATTATGCAACAACGACATACACAACCAAAACAAATTGAATGCCATCGTCTTAAAAAGACGCACTAAAACAAAACATGCAAAAAAAGCACATTGTTGTGAAACCATAATTAAAAAACATAATACACATTCTCCATTCAAAATCTTTGATCCACCAATATTATTAACTAGATTATTCTTTTACTATATAATCGTCCTTCAAGGATTCAGAGTCTAGCTGGTTAAATTATTTTATAGGGTAAGCATCAGTGTCACATAAATTTTTCGTTAATTATCGGATGATTCTTCATAATCATCTTCTGATCTTCATCGTTCTATTCATCGATAGATAAATCCGATTCAAATGTAAATTATTATGGATATCGTACTCATCTGGAAACCATTAGTAGTTTTTGTCATCTATATACACTCATCTTTTAGCTTGTTTTTGTGCAAGTCTTAGCATTTTTTGTTATTATAGTTTAATAGAGTTTTGAAGATTTTATTTAAATTTTAAACTCGATTGTGAAAAGATATTCATGTTTGATACTTGAATATGTTTTCAGATCACTTCTCATTGGGGTCACTAATACAATATATTTTTATTTATTTGTCAAATCAAACGATGAATATAAATTAAATTGTGAATATCTCACTATAGGTGTAACCAAACTCTTTCAAACAAAGATATCAATATTAATTAAATTATGAATTCCTAATTATACGTGTAACCAAACTCTGTCAAATTAAATACTCATTATATTATGAAGGTTCGCATGCGGTATTTACGCATGTTTCACAATGCATGATTTATGAAGGTATCATCTAATTTTTCATATGTTTTACTCTTAAAAGTTTCACATGTGGTGTTTTATAATGTTTCGTCGTGCATAACGTCTGAAGGTTTTGCATGTCTTATTTTATAATGTTTCCTAATGTATGATTTACGAAGGTAATCTGGTGTTTCACAATGCAACATGTTAACGTTATCATCCGATACGAGGATTGAACTGAATATAACGAGGTTGATTATTCAAAAAACTCAAAACAACATATTGAATTGAAAGGTTAGAATGTCGACCATGAGATAAAGGTTTTAATTAACGTCGTATATGTCAAAAAACTATTCATGATCCGAAAAGGTACAAGACAAATAAATGCAGTTGTATGGTCACACCCATCATCGGTGTTGGCGTTACAGTTGATAACGTGTTTCAAATAATAAATGGAGACTAATTTGTTTAAAAGGTAATTGAGATATATTTTACAACATACACAAGTGCGTACATTTAGCAAACATTATATATACTCATTTTTGCTAATATTCACGTGCGGATGTGTTATTAATATGCACATGTTTATGTTTTTACATGAATAGATACATGATTATATTATCATTGTGCCAAATAAATACAGTTGTATGGTCACACCCATCATTGGTGTTAATGTTAAGAGTTGATAACATCTTTGAAATAATAAGTGGAGACTAATTTGATTATAAGGTAATTAACATTTTTTTTGCAACGTACACAAGTGCATACATTTTGTAAACAATATATATATACTCATGTTTCTGCTAATATTCATGTGTTCATGTGTTGTTAATATATGCATGCTTATGTTTTGCATAAAACTCTTACATTGAAACTCTTCTGACCGTCTGAACCCGTGTGCGCCGAACATGCCCATACTTTAAACATATAACTATGTGGCTTTAAAATAAAACTATCCTTATTGATATTTTAGAAGAGTCTTTCTAATATTTATTATATGTAAACATCAATCCGCATAAAATAGATTTATTTTATACAACGATGGTTGATATTTAAAAAAATGTAAAAACTATATAAGTCATGATTTTATTACGCATCAAAACAGAATAGAGATAAAACAGAATAGAGATAAAGATTAATTATTTGACCTTAATTATTATTGATATAAAAAAAGAATAGTATATTACCTCAACAAGGGATAAAAAAAACAAGATAACTTAATAACCATAAAATTAATAAAATTAATATTCACTAGAGATGGTAATAGTTCGGAATGGACTATCAACCATTTTGTCTAGATACCTTTTATCTTTATTTTTCTAAACTCATTGGATTTGAGTACCCGCTGAGTAAGAAATTGTTTTCTCCCGCAAATATCCTGTAATCATTTATTTATCAATGATTTATTTTTCAAATTTAACTATAGAATAAAATAGCTATGGAAAGCAGGCGAAACGCAATCACGTATACACGTATAGCCCGCTTTAATAGAACAGCTATAGAAAATGGATCCAAAGTAAAAAAGTTAAATGTATGTTTACCACCATCTCATCGATAACTTTAGGGGTGAAATTACCACACACACAAAAAGTAGGCGAGACTTTACACCCGGCAAATATACTGTTCCGATAAATAACACCAACTACCATCATTATAAATTCAATAATTTATATGAATATCTATAGAAGAAACCACTCTCATGTATGAAACTGAATCTCCTTCTTCTTCCATTCTATCAAAGACTTCAGAAACTTCTCTACCTGCAGTTTATTTTAAGTTGTTCACAAGTGTTAGAGAGAGAATAAAAGTCATTAAATAAGATGGTACAAACATATTAAAGTAGGGACTGAAAATATCAAACGATCGATTTTACTCACAGCAGTGGCCCAAGGACTGCCGAAATTTTACATACATTTTGCCAGCGCTATGTGGAATTTAAGGTAGAAAAAGACAACTTTGGGACCTTAATTATTATTGATATAAAATAAGAGCAGTGTTTGGAAAACCTCTGTAGGGTCGTCTAGGGAGTAAAATGCATTGGTTTCTTTGGGTCCTGAAGACTCTAAAATGCCAAAACCTTGCTTTCCTTCTCTTAAAACCTGTTGAAAATTAAGTATCTTATGTAAAATACATGATTTTCATTGTCAATTCTTCATAATAATTAATATCCTCCTTTGAGATCAATCATACTCTTATAGAATTGTACACATCCCAACAAACATAGTAATCAATACCTTAAAAGCGTCTTCATCGGTCTTATCATCTCCAATATAAATAGGGAGCACATCATCATCATTACTTAGCCCTGGTAAGTGTACAAATTGAAGGATTTATTAAGAGATGGGAGTTATCAAAGTCAAAAAGAGAACAAGAGAGAGATAGTGGCAGTACCAAGAGATTCAAGAAGAAACTCAACTGCTTTACCCTTATTCCAGTCGATCATGGGACGAACCTCTAAAACCTACATAAAGATTTCCAAAGAGTACAATGTCAAGAAGATAGTAAAGACTGTCGCAGCTACAAAAACGAGAGCATAATCTAGGATAATAAATAAAATAACTGTATAAAATATCAGTCTTTTGCTGTTTGGATGAGTAAAAAAACCCAAAAAATAAAATAAAAATTCTAAATATTATGTTTCTTTAGTTCTTCAAGACATCTATAAATTATATTGGAAAAAAGATGAAAGAATTTTGCAAACGAAATTTCTCCTATTGTTTTTCATTTCCATTTTCCTCAACTTTTTTTTGCATTCTTTTATCCTCTCAAAATTTTGGACATGAGCCTAAGTGTTACGAAACCATATTAAAGGTTTCAATAGACAAGAGAGAAACTAATAAGTAGAAAATAAGAAAAGAAAAACAGGGTACCTTCCTCCCGTCAGTTAAACACAAATGAGGATAGTCTTTTAAGACATCATGAACACGCTGTGCAACAACACCCCAGTTCTACAAACAATAAATAAACAGATAAGAATATCTTGATTAATTCAACCAAAAGAAAAAAGGGTAACAAAAGAGTCAATCATGGGAGAGAAATCCTTACCTTCTCATCTACATTACGATAATGTACAGAGGCACAAAACTTGTTATTCTCTACGTTTGCACCTTTGATATCATTTGTATTTTCAACGAGGGTCTTAAAAATCTGCTTGAAAAATGATCAAACACATATTAGCTTTCTTATCATCTAATGAAGGAACAATCTTTCAATTAATATAGCAATTCGGCACATCGCTGATCATAGGCAAAAACTCTCTAGCAGGCTGGAAGATATTGCACTCCTTACCCTACAATGTTGAATTTAAGGGTATGAAAAATGTGGCTTAGATATTAATAGATACATTATAATATGGGGTGAAAAATATACAATATAACATTATAATCAGCAAGATGATTAAATCTGTTAGGATAACTTTTAGGAAAAGAAGTAAAACTTTGAGGCTAATTTTCTAGTTAATAGCCAACTTTAAGCATTGTGCAATTTAAATCATGAACGTAAATAAAGACAAGAAAATAAATCTTTTTGGGGGAAATTAATGAAATCCTTCAAAGATTACATTTATAATTTTACCAAAAATAGTCTACCAGTGAGATAAGAAGCGAAGCAAATGTGAATAGGCTTTTCATCAACAAAAAAAAAAGACGCTCAAGTCTCTATCCAAAATTTTAATGAAACTTATATAGTTTACTATGAACCTCACCTGTTGGTCTGTGGTCGTGATACAATTTGGAAGGTGGTTGGACACTAAATTGACAGGTCCATTCCATGACTACCAGCATAATAGAGCTCTGTTAGTCCTACAAACTCATAAACCTGAAACAAATTACAGGTCATTCTTCAGTGAAAAACAGAATCAAGTTGATAAACGAAGAATATAAGATATATAGTATTGGTCATTTATGGTATAACTTTACCAACAGTTACGATTGCTAACCTCATCTGCCATGAACTTACGTAAGCTATAAACACAAACCAAATATATAGAGATAAATAGGCAATAAAGTTTTCAAAAAAAGTCCTTAATAGTACCTTATCACGACTTCTTCCGCTGATAATTGCGGTTGGGAAGTACTTTGCAACATCGCTTACAACAGAACGCATCTGAAAATTAAATGATAGAGTAGATTACGAGATCGAAGTACCAAAAGAAAATGAATTTAATTTCTAGTAGGAATTTCCTACAATATATATAGAAAAGTGAATTCTTACAGAATCCGTCATAAAAGCACGGTCTGGGTCATCTACTATCTGGGAAAGAGTCCCATCATAATCTAGAAATACAGCTATCTTTTTGTTAGTTGCAAGATTTGCAATCTCCTCAAAAGATGAAAGTGCAGATGGATAGTTGAGCTGCAAAATCAGAACAAATAAGAGACCAAAAGAAGTAAAAATATCATACGATATGCATGAAAATGGCAAGGGCTCCAAAGTTTTTCCTAAGACGTCTGAGTAGGCAGATTCAATGACCCATACTAAGCACGGCTAATTCTTCATTCAGATCAGAGCAGTCAATAGATCTATATCAATGTCAATGAACAATACTTAATAAAAACAGTGTAAATACATAACCACTACCCTGTGTATGTATACCTTCCAGGTGCAGTAAGAAATCTCTGAATCATTGGATGCAACACCATCAAGCTTTCCATTACCGTACGTGATTTGCAAATTAGAATCCTTGATGATTTTCTTGCGCGGGGGTGACGAGGATTGCATGGCATCTAACCAGCCGTTAGATCTAACATCATCAAACTGTCCTGGCTTTTTCCCAGGACTCCTGATATACTTTCCAGAAGAGAACGACGCTCCCATTGGTTCTTGGGGGTACGGTAAAAGGCTGGAGTAGATCCCAAGTCTAGACTTGTTAGTTGGTGCAGAATCAGTGAGGACAGGGGTTGCATGAAAAGTCACCTCTTCAATGTTTTCCTCTCGCTGGTTGTGGGTGAGCTGTTCATCAAAGCCAGGCTTGCTGCAAAGTGCTTTACTAAAATTATAATACAGCACGTGTTGTATATAAAACTTCATATAGGCTACAATGCATGTGGTAAATGATTGACGAAATTAACATCAAAAAAGAAAAGAGGGGACCTCGTACTTGTACAACATTTCTTTGACCCAAAAGAAATAAAAGACAGCAGTGGGACCCACAGAGTTATATTATATATTATAATAACCATACAAAAACACTTATCCTCTCCTATCCCGGTGGAAGAATTAATTCTTTACTCTTTTTATTTTTTAGTATATGTTTAATTCTTTATTCTTTAATATATTATATATTTAACTTTTTATTTTTTAATATATATTTAAACATATATTTTATTCTATCAGCATATTCTTTAACTTTAATATATTATATATTTAACTTTTTATTTTTTAATATATATTTAAACATATATTTAATTCTATCAGCGTATTCTTTAACTACATTAATATATCTAATATATCCAGTGTTAAAATAGAAAATGAATAATTTAGTCTAAAACATTTGAATGGAAATACTCTTTTTAATATATATTTAATTTTTTATTTTTTAATATATATTTAAATTTTGATAATAATTTTATAATTTGGTACGATTGAATGTTAAGTCTAAAACACTTACACAATATATGCCTTGGAAAATTCAAAGAATTGTTTTAAATATTTTCTATGTATACTGTTTTTTTTGCTTTTAACAATAACCTAATTCCAACACTAGCTAAGTAAGTTAAATTCGAGTAAATTAAAATTCGAAAATCAAAGGAAGGAAATTTTTTTTACTCCAACACTTTCAAGAACATTGACTATAACATAGATTTGTCGTCTCTAGACTCCTACAGATCTCAAGACAATGAAAGACGTGTCAAAATACACACACAGTATACGAAGATAAATAAAAAAAGACTAACATAAAAAACCTAAATATGAGGCAGCATCGTCAAGCCGGATAACCTTGGTGTGCTCATGATTGTAGATTGACAAAGTACTGAAGAAAATAACCAATAAATAAAGGATTCATAAATATAAAAACACTAGTTAACCAAACAAACCAAAAAAAATCATACATAGTGCAAAAAAACCTTAAAGATCTATATTGTCTACTATTTCGTTTTTGGACGATAACCAGGACCCCACAGGGATCAAATCCTGGCTACGCCACTGTTTATAATCCCAAAACCAAAAACAAAGAATGTGCTGCTTCAAAAGTTTGAAAGAGTCCTCATGAAAAAGTAAAGATTCCTAGGGTACTAATTAAAAAAACAATGCTTGCATTCTGTACAATATAAATATAAGGAATACAAGTCAAAACAATGAAATAATGTAGCTTTATTATATTGATCTGTTTATTATCAGTGTGGTCCGAGGTACGAGGGAGGGCAAAGTGGGCGAAGGAATTGAGAAAAGTGTCATTCCAAGGCCCTATTAATCCTCGAGGAGATTGGATTTTCTATTTGGCGGTTGGACCATGAATATTGGAACCCAGAGGATCTGAGGTCGTCAAGGCTGGAAGTGCGAAAACAATCATTAAATAAGGAGATAGATATGTTCCAGTAGTTTTTGGTGTTGGAACGCTCCGAGGGATTGTGAATCGCATTGAAGTCCCCAATGATAATCCAAGGATTTAAAGCATTGGTTTGGGCGATCGTGGTAATTTCCCTCCAAAGAGGTTGGTGCTCAGATTCCTTATTGAAGTCGTAGACAGCAGTGAGACTGAATGTTAACTTCTTAGCTATCCAAGTTATGTTACAATTATGATTTTGGGAGAGGTGAAACCCAAGGTTATATTGCATACGATTGGGTTCGAGGAAATCCAAATTATATCATAATGGTGGTTCTCATGTTTAGTTTTAAATTCCCACCAGAGTAACATTTTTGTCATAATAAGGTTAACATTTTCAATGTTTACTTTGGTTTCTAGCAGGAAAATAACATTGTTACTATTTGAAAAAATAAATTCACGGACATCCTTTTGGCGAACAGGGTCATTTCAACCCCTCACATTCCAACTAGCGAGACGTATTAATTAAAGCATTAAATTTGATAAAAGTTTGGAATAAATCTAGTACATAATGAAGGGTATTCCCAAACATACATACCTTCACTTACGAAAGGGTCCTTATCCTTTAATCCCGATCCCATTTGACCAACAACGTTATAACTGAGAGAGTCGATACCACGACAAACTTCCAAGCATTCCCCTTCCATGCTAATGCGGAAGTCTTCGTATGAGGGCAACGGTAGAGAGTGATTCTCACTTGAAACAACAAGCGAAAGGTCAGGGGACTTAACTTTGTGGGACCATCTGCGAGTCATCTCGAACATCGTGTTTGAGACAATAAAACACCATTAATTGATTTTTCTCTCAGACGAGCTAACATTTTTCATAAAATAAAACACTATATCCCCAACAAAAATATTTGGGACTAATTTATAATTAAAAGGAAAAATATAGGGAGTGAGTATAAAAATTAGTATTTAAATACTTAAAACCCCAAAAATTAAACCATATAAGAATAGTGGGTCCAAAACCATAAACTTATACAAAAAGGCCCAAAATTAAGGCGAATGAAAGACTGATGACTTTGTGACCCTAGCCCACCAGAGTTTTAAGCCATTAACCTCTTCCTGGAGGTGGCGACCGTGCGTTTCATTGTTCCGAAGATTAAGGTGCACATCATGGTTATAGAGGCGCGCCGCACCGGCTGGAGGAAGAACTCAGAATACACTGGATTTGATCGACTAAATCTGAAGACCGTGAGGATATCGGCATCGAGCATTGCACCACTGTTTGAAATCTGAACCCAGAGGATCTGAGGTCGTCAAGGCTGGAAGTGCGAAAACAATCATTAAATAAGGAGATAGATATGTTCCAGTAGTTTTTGGTGTTGGAACGCTCCGAGGGATTGTGAATCGCATTGAAGTCCCCAATGATAATCCAAGGATTTAAAGCATTGGTTTGGGCGATCGTGGTAATTTCCCTCCAAAGAGGTTGGTGCTCAGATTCCTTATTGAAGTCGTAGACAGCAGTGAGACTGAATGTTAACTTCTTAGCTATCCAAGTTATGTTACAATTATGATTTTGGGAGAGGTGAAACCCAAGGTTATATTGCATACGATTGGGTTCGAGGAAATCCAAATTATATCATAATGGTGGTTCTTATGTTTAGTTTTAAATTCCCACAAGAGTAACATTTTTGTCATAATAAGGTTAACATTTTCAATGTTTACTTTGGTTTCTAGCAAGAAAATAACATTGTTACTATTTGAAAAAATAAATTCACGGACTTCCTTTTGGCGAACAGGGTCATTTCAACCCCTCACATTCCAACTAGCAAGACGTATTAATTAAAGCATTAAATTTGATAAAAGTTTGGAATAAATCTAGTACATAATGAAGGGTATTCCCAAACATACATACCTTCACTTACGAAAGGGTCCTTATCCTTTAATCCCGATCCCATTTGACCAACAACGTTATAACTGAGAGAGTCGATACCACGATAAACTTCCAAGCATTCCCCTTCCATGCTAATGCGGAAGTCTTCGTATGAGGGCAACGGTAGAGAGTGATTCTCACTTGAAACAACAAGCGAAAGGTCAGGGGACTTAACTTTGTGGGACCATCTGCGAGTCATCTCGAACATCATGTTTGAGACAATAAAACACCATTAATTGATTTTTCTCTCAGACGAGCTAACATTTTTCATAAAATAAAACACTATATCCCCAACAAAAATATTTGGGACTAATTTATAATTAAAAGGAAAAATATAGGGAGTGAGTATAAAAATTAGTATTTAAATACTTAAAACCCCAAAAATTAAACCATATAAGAATAGTGGGTCCAAAACCATAAACTTATAGATAATGCGGAAGTCTTTGTGACCCTAGCCCACCAGAGTTTTAAGCCATTAACCTCTTCCTGGAGGTGGCGGCCGTGCGTTTCATTATTCCGAAGATTAAGGTGCACATCATGGTTATAGAGGCGCGCCACACCGGCTGGAGGAAGAACTCAGAATACACTAGAATTGATCGACTAAATCTGAGGACCGTGAGGATATCGGCATCGAGCATTGCACCACTGTTTGAAATCTTAATTTCCTTCCGTCTTAAAGCGGTGACCCACTAGTTGGTTAGGGCAGGAACCATGCCGCTCATCATGAGGGAAAAAGAGGGCCGCAATGTATCCAACCAAGAGAGGGTAGGGACGATAGAGAAGGCTGCATCCGACATCAATAGCATGATGTAGCGCCTAGCGGAGGATGCAAGGAAGTAAACAAATCGATGATGCTGTAAGGGCTTATATCACAATTTCGATACACCAAACATGGAATCCCACCAAAGTTCTCTGAACGCGTCGTCATGAAGTATTCAGATGACAGAGACTCATTGGACATGTCATAATGTCTAACGTGTAACACCATGATGCAGATCGGTAACAGTATGAACTTGTATATGTAAATCAACATGGTAGCATCATGGTTGGAGTTCCTTTCATGGTGGTTCCCTACCTCTCTTGGCTTGATCGTGCAGGATCCGGTGTCACCCTCACCCTCAGTTTCAAAATAAATCACAAAACTTAAGCTTCAAACAGTCATTGGAGACTTGGAGAAAAGAAGAGAGCTCCAAAAATCTTAGCCAAACAATAACTTAGCTAACTGAAGCGCCAAATCACCCAACCCATTTGTTTTTTTTTTGCATTTTCTCTCTAGATAATATAAAAAAAAGTTCTCGGAAAAAATGAATGTAGTTTGGATTCATGACACTATATTCATTGGAGTTTGAATTCATAACGATTTTTGTAGTCAGAGTATTTATGGAGAAAAGTATTAATAAATACCCACTAAACTATCTTATTACCATATGGTAATCCAAAATTGGATAGTACCAATAGGTACATAATCCCAAAAAGTGGACAAAAACACCATCAATACTATAGATAGGATGTCCCCTTTTGGGACCAATTAAACCCATTTAATTAGTAAACCCAAAAAAGAAACCACCTTTACACCTTTCGACGAACTTCAATATATCCACGAACCCACATATCTCAAGTTGTCATCATCGATTCTCTTACTCCGTCAAAGTTAAATTATGTCCGACAACTGTCGTGATACCTTTAGACGATTAACCAAGAGGTTATACAGTAGTGAATAACCATAATTTATGGGAACCCAGTGAGTATACACAGTTGAATAGACCAACGGATGCAAGATACATATACTGAAATGATCCTAGATCTTAAGAATTTATATATTTTTACAGAGTTTAAAGTGCATGTAGGTGGTTTATTACAATCAGAGTTTCTTAGTTATACTGAAATTAGATATTACAGTCGTGTATCAAATAGTAGGTTCTGGGTATTTATAGTCGACATTAGGTTTTGCAGGCGCATGTGCTGTGTTTTATTTTTTATATGTTGTGTTGTCTCTTGGCTTTAGTTTATTTAGTTGTTTATGGGTTTAGTGGCTCTGTTCTTATTTCCTAGTTTCTGTCAAAGTACATGTGAAATTTACAAACAATTCACATCTTCATCGTATAGACAGTCGAACAACTCGCATCTTTATCATATAGACATTCGAACAACTCGCATCTTTATCGTATAGACATTCGAACAACTCGCATCTTCATCGTATAGATATTCTAACAACTTGCATCGTTTTATGTTATTGGATAAAAGAACTCGTTTGTTTGTGTTGGACCATGGAAAAAATGTTTTAGTCTAAAACAACTCGCACGGATTTTAGTTATGCATTCAGTTTTGTTATAAACTCCCGTGATTATTTTTTCAAACAACTCGATCTGGTAATTTTTCACACAAATCGCTCTTTTAGTTTTTCAAACAACTCACTCTGTCGATGTTTCTAACAAATCGTTGTTTTAATATTTCAACACAACTCGCTTGTTATATTAACAAACAACTCACGTTACCAAATAACAATACAACTATCATAAAGTTAGTGTAATTGATTGAGTTAGTTATGTTATCCTTACCATGTGCGAGTTCTTTAATCAACCATTATCGGTTCGTGTTTTTGCAAGTAATATGACTGCCAAATAAAGCTTGTACATGTTAGGTTTATTGAGCATCATGAATCTGATGGAAAACAAAAACCTGATTACCTCTGCCCACATTGAAGCTACGAAAGACACACCCTTCTCCACAATTTTGAAGGCGTCATTTGACCTCAACGGGCAGAAGTTTGCGATGAAAAACATTTATGCTAATTGATCAGATGATAAAGATGTACTCGGTCGAGGATGACGCATTCCAAATATGGTCGAAACTCATCAAGTTAACGACGGATAATTTAAAGGTTATTTTCGTCCTTAAGCACGACACAGAGGACATGTCCTTAAGCGAAAGGATTCGTAAGTCGATACATAAACGGGGAAAAAATGATTCAAGGATAATGCAAACATACTGTATGGGTGAAAGTTTAAGAAAATTAGACCGACAAATACGAAAATTGTATCAAACGATATTATAAAGGCACCTCTAAATCTAAGTTATTTTATAAGAAGGATGTTCATTTGCACTAATATAGCATGTTGTGTCGTGTTTTATAGGCAGGTATAGCCAAAGCCATCTAGGAATGGGGAAGCATGCTATGGAGGATGTTACTCGACTGTTGATAGTTTTTTATTTTCTTAACCATATTATACTCAGTCTCAAGAGATGCAACGGGTTGGAATGGTATATTATATCAAAGGCCTTGGAAAAATAAATGACTATGATTTGTCCGGATCAGTATTCCATAAGCTTCTCCACTCAATTAGAATATGTATTATTGCCGAAAACCCCGATAAAGTTATCGACTGCATTGCACCTATATTCGTAAGAATGTTCCTTAATTAAATATAAGTTAAACAAATATCTCTTAATGATAATAATTTTTGTGATGCAACCCTTCATCATGGAGCACATAACAATTGGGCAACATCTCGTGATGTCGAACATGATCCCAAGGTTCTTCAAATGGTGGGGAATGGAGTGCAAACCATCAACCATGGAGATGATTCAAAAGATAAACCTGCTACGAGATGATGAGGTATGAAATATATATTCTCATACTTTATGAGTTGTTTTGGAAATAACTCGCTTAGTTTTATTATAAAAGAACACGCATAGTTAAAGTATAAAAAAACTCTCAACATTGTAGTAATATGTAACACTCATGGTTGCAGCATAAAACACCCCGCATAGTTGCATTATAAAACAACTCTAAAAAAGTTGAAGTATAACACAACTCCCATCATTGTAGTAACATATAACACGCAAAGTTATATTATAATAGAACACCCATATTGTTGGTAACATAGAGCCTGCACGTTTGTGAACACAAACAACACGTGCGATCTGTTTATGGTATTAAACAACTCGTAGACGTGTATTAACTGGGTTGTTCTTCACTGGATAGGTTGTGCAGGCTGCCCTAGTGTTGACAGAGGCTTAAAGAACAACCTCAAATGTTGAGAGAGAGAGAGAGAGAGGGAGAAATCAGTCTCCTAAAAAGGAGATAGAGAGACATTAGAATTCTATGAAGGAGACGAAGACAAATTTGTCAGCACCTGTACCACAAATGCACGAAGAAGAAGGTCGTAAATAATCTGGAGTAAATGAGGTTGAAGGTCGTGAGTAGGAAGTTGCAACGGAAGAATATGGATTTACGGAGGCAGAAGGTCGTGAAGATGTAAGGGGATCTGAATTACATTAAGATTCAATTATCTACAATATATTTGTGAAATACTGTTTCTAAAGTCATATTGTCTAAGGGTAGGAAAGTGTTGTTTTGTTAAAATTTAATACGTTGTTTTGAAAAAACTAGCCGGGTTAGTACTTTAAAAGAACATGTATGATTATTGTTTCTTAGAACTCATAATATTTTCTTTCAAAGAACTCCCATGGTATATGTTACAAAAAACTTGCAACTCTCATAACTATCGTTCAAACAAATCGCATTGTATGTTTTGTTATACTTGGGTATTTAATGCATGAAACAACTCGCATGGTTAGTGATCCAAAAGAACTAACATGATCAATGTTCAAAGAACTCTCATTATTCTAATTCAAAGAGCCCACATGGTATACATATGAAACAACAATCGTGTTTAAAAATCAAACAACCCGCATGTTTAAAAATTAAGTATTACACAGAACTCTCATGTTTGATATTGCAAATAACTCGCATGTTTATTATTGCAAAAAACTCTCATGTTGGACATATAACAGCATGTCAACCAATAACAACCCTAACAAAAACAAAATCATCAAGGAGAACAAATATAACCAGACTAGGAAAAGAGTGAAAAGCTAACACAAACTGAAACAGCACCACCATTACCACAACAAGCTAAAAAGGAAGCCCAACCCTGCACAAAAGCAGAACTACTGAGCTAGCCAGAAGCAGCGATAGAAGTCCCACAACCAGATGGAGAGGTTGTTGAACACCAATAACCAAGCTATACAAATTCAGAAGAACCAAGCCAAGCTGAAGTGGTGGCAACAGTACTGAATCCAATGGAAAATCGAGAAGGACAAGTTTCAACTTCTGTTTATACAACTAATAAAATAATATGTCTAGAAAAACAAATTTTTTATGATTATTACATGCAATATACACAGTTATTTATTGAGGAAGTTGATAATGTTGAGCTCGATGTTGTAATACAACAGAATTTTGATTCTATGAGGGATGATACGCTTTCTCGACTTTATGAAGATGGTGCTCGTGAAAAGGTTGTAAAGGAGACAACAACATTGGTCGTTGCTGCAGATATGGTAAGTGGATTTTTGGATAATTAAACATCAAATATGTGTAGTCAGGATGCTATAATATGACATCCATTTTTCTATGTTCTAGACAAGAAAAAAGACAGTGGAAGAGGATGACATGTGTCCTAATTTTTATTTAATCAGTCCAACACAGGATGTAGAGGCAGAAGTAAATTTACCTCATTGGGAAAATAGTACATCACCAACGTAGTTGATCGATGTTAGTGAATACCACAAATTCTTTAAAACGGAAAGGGTAGAAGGACTAGAAGATCTAGAAGTATGCTATTTACCAATTTCAGAGTTCTCATACAGATTTAACGTGAGTGTGAGTGAAGTGATGGAATTACCTTACCAACAAGACCTGGACTACAAGGTAAAATATAAAAGTATTGCATTTTCATTTGATGGTGTATGTTTATTAATCTCTCATCTGTGGTTATAGGCCTCCCAGTTGTCATTTGGTATATTATTGACGCTTGGATATACAAAATACTTTAAAAAGCCGATGGGCAAGTACGATGTAAAGGTTTCAAAGGTGCTCATAAGGCCAAATACAGCGCGATACAAATTTATGGCCACATTGCAATAAGTTTAACTAAAATTAACATTATACAAACAACTCGTATTTTTAACTTATAAAAGAACTCACGTGTATAATGACAAAAGAGGCCAACACAACTCGCATTCATAATCATGTTCCAATGATGTATTGCACACAACTTGTGTTCTTAATATATAAAGAATACGCATATTTGTATATTTTTTCTTAAATGAAGAAACATTAGTCGACGAGGAGGATAAGTCAAAACTGTTTGACGAAGTATTTGAAAACATGAGACGCAAAACGAATACTGTGCTTCTTCCAGTCTTCCACATAAATAAGGATACAATGAAACACGGGACATTAGTGGTTAATGATATTGATAAAAGAACGGTACTAAACTATAACTCGTTATTTCCCGGCAGTAAATATACACCAGACTACACAACATAGACTGTTGACCTACTGATAAGTTATTTAAGAGTAAGCGCATGTTTATTGTTTCAAACACATCGAATTCCTAAATTACTCGCAGTTATGGGTTTTCAAAGAACCCGCATTACTTGCTTTCAAATAACTCGTACCCTTATATTTTCAAAGAACTCGCACATATCTTTTTTCGAACAACTCACATTTTGGATATATTATCTGAACCCTGGTCTAAACTCTTCTAAACAGTTGGTATATTGTCTGAAAAAAGGATACTTACCTAGTACAAAGAAGGGATATAAAGTGAAAAATGTAAGAGAGATCCCACAACAACTATTAGGCACCCTCGACTACATCGTTTTTGTTTGTGAATACGCCGAAAAAGGCTTTGTGTCGGAAAATTACCGAAAACATATATGTTGAACTACCAGAACTCAAATGTTTTATCATTTCCTAAATTATATCAACACTAACGCTTATTGGTAGAATTATTGGTAGATAAAGATCTTTTTTATGTGGAAAAAATTGTACAATTCTGTTTTATATCAACACTAACATGTAGTGGTAGATATATTGGTATGGATGTTTTTTATGTGACCAATTTGTAATATATAACATTTTGAAATTTATTTGACAGAATTGTGAGTATTCGAAAACAACATGCACGTTCTAAGTATACAACAACTCGCAAAGATATGTATTTTATGTTTAAACAACTCGCGTGGGTAAAATATAAAACAACTCACAAAAGTTATCTGGACAAAACAACATGCACGTTCGTTATATACAACAACTCGCAAAAAAAGGCATATCTGTTATGTTAAAAAATATGCATGTTTAATTATAAAATAACTCTCAAAACGTGCATAATTGAAGACAACTCGCACGTAGGTTATAAAAATAACTCGCATATATCCGTATTTGTTGTGGTAAAAAAACAACTCGTTTGGTTAAATATAAAACAACTCACTCGTCTACCTTGGTAACTGGTCTATGTATTGAGCACGCATAGACTTATCTAATCATGTCAGTATTTAAGTTAATTTATTGATGATTTGACAAAAGTAGATATTTAATCATGACTAAAGCCATTACTACAAACATTCGAGAACTCCATGCCTATAAATAACAGTACACATATAGTAGTAAACATAAACTCTTAAAATCAAAACACTCATACCATCTTCAACTTCAAATACCATGGCTAATTTTGGTTCATCTTCCTCTAACATCTCTTTCATCTCGACCTACAAACGCACACCACCCCAGGGGTATCATCCCCTTCTTTAGGAGACGGGTCTATATTTTGGTTTCCCCGTGACTACTTCTTTGCAACATTTGGGTCACTATTAGAAGATGAATCTAACCTTAACGAGCTTACACGAGTAAAAAGAAAGAGGGAGGAGACAGAGGAAAATGAGGAAGATTATTGCACGTCAGATGAGGCAGATGAAAATGAGGAAGATGATGCGGACCTCGAGACTGAAGATGAGGAAGATGATGACGATGAAGATGAAGTTGAGTCTGATGAAGAGGATCTTCTATTGATGATTGATTGTTTTCCTTTTGTATGCTTTTGTTTTGCTATTAATTGACCAATCCTAAAATATGGTAGTATTTTTTGTTAGGATTGAGTGTATGAAGGTTGTTATGGCCTTGTAATCTCTTTTTATTAGTATAAAAAGTTTATGAAGTACTATGAATGGTTTAATATCCAAACAACTCGCCCACTAGGATTACAAAGAGCATGTATGTTTAAGTTCCAAAGAACTCGCGCAGTAGTATGACAAAGAACATTAATGGATAATATATACAAATTACTCTCATGTAATAAACACAACTCGCATTTTTAATAGTATACAAAGAACTCGCTCGTTACAATCGAACCGAAGAACACGCGTGTTTATTATTGAAATAATATACACAACTCTCAAGTTCGAATTTAATATACAAAACTCTTATTGTTATCATTATCACAAAGAACACGTGGTCTATGAGTACAAAGAAGAATACACATGTTTGTATTCAAAGAACTCACATGGATAACATTATAAAGAACTCTCATGTATAAAACTGAATAAAAGTCTCATGTTCTCAAAATAATGTAACCAACAGATCGGTCTTAAAGTGGAACTTACGGGTCCTTCTGTTATAGCCTGCCTTCAAACAACGGCTATACCTTAACTACTTGGTTGTTATTTCTCCTCTAACAAAATTTCCTTTTTTAGGCCTTCTAGTGCGTCTTTTTATGTTGAGAGGCATAATTTCTAGCTCGGACGAATCATTAGAGCTTCATCCTTCGCTGAAAGTTGTTATAGCCGGTATGCTAAAAGAGTAAGTTGACCTGTAATTGTTAATCGTGAATAATGACTCTCTTAACGTCATAGGATCTTGCTGAGTCGAATGTATTGCCGTTAAAGCGTGAGAACATGGAAAACAATCTTGTTGCCATACACCGCAAGAATATTTGAAATCTAGCATATTAAAAACCATTACAGGGTCTGAAAAAACTTCAAATAAGGCTTTAGAAGATTTATAGACTAGGAAGGTACGACCTTTTTCGGCATTTCCTAAAGCTTCTTTTCATACTCCGACATAAATTAGTACTCAACCCTAGCCCCTCTGAATATCTTCATGAAATTTGAGTCATAAGCAAGTGTCTAATCTTGTCAAGAAATTCAATAGTGTGTAGGCTGCATAGTTGTTTTATCTTTGCGTTAAACGATTCGACCGTAGTAGATGCCATACGACCATATCATTTCCCTTTAACAAATACCTGAGCATACTACTACAGAGGTAAATTTTCAAGAAGTTTTTAATTTTATTACGATATTCACATAGAAAATATGAAAGCATATCATTTAAAAGATCAACAGTGGGAGCATAAACATATTGACTAAACAAACATAGCATCCTAGCTTTAAACTTTTTGTTAGTATGATCTAAGGTACTCTTCAAATTATGAACAAGATAGAAATAATAGTACGCATGATAGCAGCTTGGATACAAGGCAGAAACATCATAAATGATACCTAAATGACAGTCCAAAATAAATATGATTTGATGCTCCAACAAATGAGGTTTTAAACACTCCAAAACCACAACTAATTGTTGGAATCCTCATTACTCACAATGCCAAATGCAACAGGGAATATACCTGAAAAACAAAACATGTAAATTGGTTTTACATGTCAAGCATGGTTAAATATACATACAACTCGCAATGTTTGCTATATAACAACTCGTTATGTCATATATATGTACATAACTTGTGAAGTTAATCATGTACACAAAGAACTCGCACAGATATTTACATAAAAAACTCACAACATTATGTAACAAACAACTATCACATTTATATTATACTGAATAGTTTGCGCATTTAGATTACAGAGTCAACGCATTAAAATTTCTAATTTTAACTAAAATTGCAGTCTACCAAATTATAAGAAAAACATGAAACTAATCGTTGTTACCGTCTTTTCCTACGACAGACATCAATACACCCATATACTTGTCGGTTAAAAAGGTTTCATCGATATACAATATCGGACGACATGAATGGAAACCTTAAAGACATGAACCGAATGCTATAAAAATAATGCTTGAATACATTTCTAGCTTATAATTCCAAAAACTAAAAGAGTATCACGACTCTTCAATCATTTGAATTATCCTCTTAGTAAACTAAAAGAACTATAAATATCTCCAAAAACTCCCCTTCTTGCCTCCTCTAAAGCATTCCATGATAAACAGTAAAAGATGTCTAAACTGTTGTCATATTTAACAGACGATTGTATAATTTTTGTTGTCACCGAATGATATATCCTAAAATAATCATAAATATCCTCCATAATTAAATCCAATATCAAATGCCTCTTATGTTTTTGGGAGAAAATGGGACTGCAAGTATGGTGCGCAACATACCTCATAATCATCACGAAGCCGCTGTTGGAATCAACTGATGCATAAAGTCTCCATTTATAAGCATTTAAGACTTTATTTTCACAATAAGCAGTGATCTTACTTGTTGTATTGTGCATGTATATAAAAGAAAAATCATGCTCTAAGGCCTATCGATATAAAGATAACCCTAGAGCTGCAACACATTCATCAAAATCTTGACCATCACCTGTGATAGCAACAACCCAACCAGTAGTAGTAAGTTGTTTTTTATGTGATCAAAATTAACTAAAATATTACTATTTTCCCTACTAGTTAGTTGATTATGAGAGGGTTCTTCCAAACTTATGATAGGTTGTTTACGCTTTTCACCAAAAATATTATCAACGAGTTATTGTTCTATAACAAAACTAACGCATTTTAAATGATCTAAAGTAAGATATAAATCTAAACCAACAAAATCCTTATTATTATTAAGTAAACAATTCATGTGATCACCGCATGAGTAGGTAATAATGTAGTTACCTCTAACCAGCTCCTCCCATCTGCTTTTGACGTACTCTTCAATACTTTGAAAGTTTTTTAACTCAGTGAAAGGAACGGTTTCAGTTTGGTGACCATGTTTGAAAATACAAAGTCGTGGTTTAGACATACCTTACATTGTATTGAACAATTGAGAAGCAGTCAAGAGCATACAAATATCGATATATGTTTTAATATTGAACATAACTTGCACAACTAATGACAAAAAAACTCGCTAAGCTAATCAACAAAGAACTCTCGTGTAAGAGAATCTAAATAACTCTCATGTTGAATAATAAATAAAACTCTAACGTTCTCAATGTGATGTACACAAATCTCATTGAGAATATTATACAAAGAACTCACTCGTTACATTCTCTAGAAGAACATGCATGTTTATTAATTCAATAATGTACACAACTCTCAAGTTCTAATTTAATTAGCAAATACCTCGCATTATCAATAAAACATATATGCAACAAAACTTGCAAGTTCATATATAGATCTTATTGCATGAAATAATGTGCACAACTCGCATTTTTAAATTACCCTAAACTCGCATGTTCTTATACAGATGACATTCATGAAGAACAACACACAGCTCGCATCCTCATCATCACAAATCACATGTTTATATACAATTGATAAATCAAACAACTCGAATCTTCTTACACATTAAAAATCAAACAATTCACATCTTCTATGTTAAACTCACTCGTCTATCACACATACCTGAAAACAGTAATATCAATTTTATATATTCTTTCAAGCCCAAAAACATATGTAGTACCCTAAAGAACAGTATATATATTAAACAATGAAAACTTATGAAATCGAACTAAAAACATTCGAAAGAACTAGAAATCAAGAAACTAAGATATGCTAAATCGATACATAATACAATCAGTCTGTAATCATCACCAAATCCTTGTATGTTATGATAGAAGAACCAAAATTCAAAAAACTCAAAGCCACCTCCAATTCGGTTTCTTTTTCGAATACCTGAAAACCAATATTTAGAAGCAATGAATATATACATCATGAAAATATACATATCTTAAAATTGTTGATCACCTGAAAGTGTGGTTTTTGGGTGTAGGGTTGAGCTCTGTTGGAAGTGAAAAATGAAGTCAACTAGAAAATATTCAAATATTTAAAATGTAAAAAAGGGAAAAAAATTGATTATAACTAACCTTATATAGTTGGTAGAAGGTATTAAAAGTATTTAAAAAATTGGGTATTGATTGCGAGTTAGATACTTGAAATGGGTATTAAATAAGCATAAATCATAATCTGGATATTAGATGGAAGTATAATAGTTGAGTATGTACTTAAGGGGTCATTACCCTAGAATCGGTATTTGAATCAATTTATTCCAAAATAATTTTAGTCCCATTAGGATTTTTGGAAAAAAAATCATTCGCCATAAATTAAATTTATAAAAGTCATCAAACCAAAAAATCATGACCGAATATTTTAAAGTTTTTCAAAATAATTATATTGTTACACGAAGTTATAGAAAAAAAATCACACGTCAGACATTAGTTTTATAAAAATTGTCTAAGTCAAAATATTATGATCGAACATTCTGAAGTTAAAAAACTAACTAAAAAATATCATCAATTGAACACTCTAAAATTTTAAAACTAAAGAAAAATCATTAGTCAAACAATCGTGCTCAATTTAAACATAAAAATAATAGATAGACTCTCGGATGAGACTAAGCAGCCACTGACCGTTCCGACGCGCCCCTCCAAAATCATGTTCTTTTATAATTTATATAAAAAAATGGTAAAAAGATTGAATTAAGAGTTATGTTACTAAACTTTAAAAATTATAATTATAACTTATATTTATTTAATTGATTTTTTTTCAATTCAATCAAACAAATAGTTCTTATTAAGTGAGAAGATGAATAAAGTCTTACCATATAAAGCTAATCAAAGCTTCAAATAATTGTTAATAAATTGAAAGAAAACTATCAATCTCAAAATCACATGTATAGTCAAAATAAACGAGGAAACAACATTTTTTGGATCACAATTACCGTGGAAACATTCGTAAGAAAATATTATTATTTTCATCTATTTGTTTTAAATTTATTTGAGGGAAAATATATTCATTGCTGACACCCGAAGAATTAATTGGTTAAATTATGAAACATAGGCCATATACGTTTGTGAATAATGTCATAAAAGAATTATGAGATATAATATCATTGTAGTGCAGAACACATAATTTCATGTTTCAAATGTCAATTGTTAGGATTATTTCACAGAGAAACTAGAGTTGTGATAGATTGTCTAATTGCAATGTATATATTTCGGAGGTTTGGTAATCAGGTTTTAGATATTTCGTAATTAAATTATGATCAAGTTTCATATTTCATGATAACTTTGTGAAATAGGGTGGAATTGAGTCATACAACCTAGCAAAATAATATTTGTAAAAGAATGTTTCACAATTTATTTATCCCAAGTTTCGCACAACATGTCGAATTCGCTAGAATATGGTGTGATGAGTCTAGATTTCATGTGGTCTGCTTCATATAAATTATGATGGTGTATCTATATTTTGATTATGAATTTGGGTTTATTAGATACATTCTGCTAAATAACATTGGCAGTCGGTGTTGCGAGGATCGCTTCGGCGAACTGAGTAACTACCATTCGGTGTTTCTTGTTAGTTGTTGGCTAAAAAGTGAAGTTAGAGAGAGAAAGTAACAACGTGTGAATAATTACGAAAAATTAATGTCCCCTCCAAAATAGGGTGATATTTGTTATTTGTATTGACCTTTTTTGCATGTGGATCCTGATAAGTTTGGATTCTGTTGGAGAACCAAAGGGTAAAGTGGTTCGGATTTTTCTTAGAAGACAAATTAGACTTAAAACAAAAGCAATGTTGAATACGTGTGTGTCTAGTAAAGTCATCTGAGTGCGTACTTTACTTAATCTTGGGCCTCCAAGCCCACCAATCTTACTCGAATAAATTAAACCAACCTGGTTGGCCCATGGATTGTTGTAATCTTATAAATAGAGCCAAAAACAACATATAATGGGTTGACACATTCTCTCTATGCATATTAAATCCTAGCACCTCAATTATCTCTCTACCCTTTACCCAAAATTTAATACATAGTCCAAACACTTGCCAAAAATACCATTCGGATCAGGTTTTATCCTCACCAGATCTATTGGCTTAAAACTATACAAAGCCTAAAAATGCATTAAAAACCTTTTTAGAGTATTTTCCTTACTTTAATAAATACAAAGTGGTATGATTGACTATATGACCCATAAAGTTACCATATTATCCCTTATCAGCAGTACTCTATTCTTAGATAGCTTACGAAAGTAGGAATACGACACACGTGAATCATGTCGCCAATGCATGAGAGTGGTTCGGAGAGTTGATTGGGCTAAGGATGATAACGGGCATGGGAACTTGCTCTCGTCCAACGGTAAATCACCCATCCCGTTTCATCTGTGATGATTCTAATTTATTTCCTTAAGATTTTCACAACTTTCAAGTATATGGCCAATAAAATGTTTCTCCTGACGACCACGTATCGAATCCTGATTTGGTGTTGGGATTCAGGCAAACATAAAGTTTGTTAGACTGACGCAGTCACACGTACTTTTAGATCGTTTATATATAACAACTCAATATATCTCATCATATTCTATTTTAGAGAGACAAAATATCTAAAGGGAGAAGCTCACCCCACAGATTGATTCTACTTCTGTAAAAACAAATTCTGACGAGACCATCCATCGCAAATATTTTTCTGGAAAGATTAGATTCTTGGCCTTAAAAGGTGCTTAAAGTTTGCAGATTGCTCTCAACTCCATCCTTCGACAGATTACTCCGGTTTTTCCCGTTTATAAGGTCGTCTGCCCAGTATCAGGTATACTCTTATAATATATTTTCCTTACTAATTGAATGAATGACAAATAATTGAACGCCATTCGAAGAGGGTGAGGACAACACGACCTATTTCTCTTCTGGTGAGCTAGAAGACGAATAATATTATGAACCTTTGAAACTCTAAGTAGTTGACTGAACTTCTCAAGCTGTGAGGGTCAAAGGTTCCCGAATTGTATATTCGACAAAGTGAGAGGTACCCCAACCAGAACAAATTTGAACCCCAATATCTGAAGGTTGTCTCCCTTCATACAATTTTCGTTTCTCTGGGGACCCAACTCCTTCTATAGTTGATAAACCCTGACCGAAAATATCCCCTAAAAAATAGAAAATATCCTACAAGTGGTGTGGCCTCCCTAAGATAAGAAGTATGGGAGGGGAAAGAGGGTGCACTAAGAAGTGAAACAATCACGATTTATTATATCTTATTCGACATAAAAAAAATATAAGTTCTCAAGGCCTTACAGTGTATTCCTTATCTATATCGAGACCCGTAAGAATTTCTAGAATGCGAAGCAAATGAGTCATCCCTTCTAATGTTCTTCTCAAGCCCGGTGAAATTCCCATCGCTATGAAGAAAAATGAACTAATAGTCTTTCACGAATGGTTCGATGCAGGCCTTTGATTACCCTTTCATTCAGACATCATTTGTTTTTTGAATTACTTGAGATGGGTCCTAGCCAGGATAGCCCCAATATGTGGTGCAATTTAATCTTCTATCTTATTTCCTCTAAGCTCTCAAGTATTGGCTTCAGGATGGATTAGTTATCATTTTATCTAATAAGTACAAGGTTTTTCATTGACTAACTGGAATTCAAGAGGGAGTGAAAATATCACTTTTTCTTTGTTAGTGGTGCATTAGAGAATGGTAAGCCGATCTATGCATAAAACCCGAGTCGCTTGAGGGGTACTTGGAAACGATATAGTAAAGGATCTAGCTAAGACATCCGGCCCTGACTTTTAAGTGTCATTTTGACTTAATCGATTTTTGTTGGCTTTAACTTATACGAATGTGAAATGTTTAGTTACAAGGTACAACAAGATTTTAACTTCTTTTGTTGAAGGTACTGAGGTTATCTTCCTTCAACTTTACTGTTGGATCATGACTAACCAAAAGCATAATGACACTTTAGCCGACCTTGCGTTTGACCAGGATGTGATGTCCGTGATGGCCTTCCCAACTTCCAATCTATTCCTTCCATCTCGGCAATGTACATTAAGAAATCAAGTAAAGGCCGAAATAGAAGAGCCTTTGAAGAAAAAAGTGAGGTCGACCACTTCCTCCATCTGTGCTATCTTGTAAGATAGAGGACATAAAATTGGAGGAGGAGGGACCTTTCTAGGTGATAATCCGTATGTACTAGCTCCTCCGACCCCTTCTTCTCCTCCACCAAAACCTAAAGTCATTACAAAAACAGGAACGCCTGGAGGCTTGAGATTTAGGTAAAATTGTTTCCCGTTACGCCGCAAAGGTCAGTTTTTCGGTGACCTCTACTAATTGATTCATGCTAGATGCGATGGCTTGGATTACGGCAATGCAGATGGATATATTTTTTTGTATTATCGTATTTCTTACTAATCCATTTGCTATACTCTGGTTGTGATTATTATTATTATTATTATTGGTTATACATACATTGACCACCACCTTCGAGGTAATCTAGAACATAGTTAAACGGAACCACGCGGTGCTTCCCGGTCAAATATGTTAGGGATAGTGTCATAGTGATGCATCTATGGTCACCATAAATAGTTAGCAATCTACCTAAGATGAAGGATCTGTTTGGGGAAGTTAAGAAGCTGAGAACCTAATTAGACAATGATCGATCTATTTATTAAAAAATGGTTCGCCTAACAACATAAGCGGTTATGGTGTTTGACCTAGACGAAGCTTCTCTAAATCAATCAGGAGTTGTCAAAAACCATGCCCTTGATATGTTGAAAAATCTGATGCGCAACATAAGCTTCTCTAAGTCCCAGGACTATTTTATTATGATTGTGGTATATCTCATACCCTTTGAAATATGGTCGTTTCAGACCTTTTAAAATGTGGTATGTTTCAAACTTTTTTTTAATATTGTCTTCTTTATCTCTTTTATTTGTGGTTTATTTCACATTTTTTTAAACATGGTCCATTCAAACTCTTTTAGTTGTGGGCCGTTTCAGACTCTTGTAAATGTGGTCCACCTAAGGTTTTTTTAAATATAGTTCATTCAGACTATTTTAAATATGCTCCACTTCAGAATTTTTTTAAATGTGTATGCTTTATACTATTTTAAATATGGTCCGTTTTGGACTCTTTTAAGAATTTTCTATTTCAAACTCTTCTAAATATGGTCATTTTGGACTCTGTGGTCCGACTCAGACTCTTTTAACTGTCATCCGCTTCAAACTCTTTTAAATATGGATTACTCGGACTTTTATAATTCTTAAAGTCCTTAACTTAGGTGATCAGTCTAAGTCAGTGCTCTTTTAACAATCTTATATTTAGACCCGTCTTGGTTGGGACCAATTCAGATTAATTGTCTCTAAAATCCTCGTTTCAACTAATTTAACTTGGATCATTTTACGAAGGCTTTAGAATTTTGCGGAGGTTATAACAAAACACATATAATAAGATATTTTTAAATCATTGAATGGGCTCATGCAGCTGTAGAAGGTTCATCCTTTTTTTATCTACCATCTTGTATATTTATAATTTAATTATTTCGACCATAAAATAGAGACCCTTCCAATTCGGTCCAAGTGTCTTATGGGTTTTATCTTTGGTACGGAGGAGAACTTTCTTTAGGACTAAATAATAGACCTCTCTCTTTTTCAGACCTTTGAGGCTTACCGGCTTCTTATGAAGGACTGATAATGTTAGGCCTTCATATGCGCTTTTTTGTCCTCCTTTCTTTGATTAGATGAAGCTTGGTTTGTTTCCTCTCTTTGTTTCCATCTAGGGTGTAATTGGTGACTCTAAAATATGGGATCTCGGTCTTTGATGGGACCACTGCATCAAAACTATACACCAGTCCAAAGGAATTCTCGCATGTTGCCGTCTGTAAGGTAGTTGAGTAGGATCATAAATCTTCTTGTAAATAGTTTGGCTATTTTTAAACGCCTGCAGTCAGATTCTTCTTCAAAACTTCTAATATGCTTCAGTTAGTTACTTTAACTTGAAAGTTTTCTTGCGAGTGAAAAGAGGTCGATAAGTGTTGTTTTTTATCCTCATTTTTTCACAAATATTTCTAACTTACTATTTCAGAACTGAAGGTCGTTGTCCTAATTGATATATTGTTGCACACCAAATTAGTGACAAATATTAGTTAATATGAAGCTGATCATGTTCTTAGACATTATCATGGTTAGTGGCTTGACCTCTACCAATTTTAAAAAATAGTCCAAAGCCACGATGACGTGTTGTAAGCCCCCAATAGCTCGTGACAAAGCTTTGACTAGGTCAATTACCCATCTCTCAAAAGGAAAACCCTCTCATGTTGGCTCGATATGTACGACTAGGAGATGAATTTTATTGGCGAAGCGTTGCCACAGGTTTTACTTTCTTACCAAGTCCTTGGCATCGAAGAATATTGTGGGCTAGTAAACTTTTGCTAGCAAACCCTTCAGGTTAAATTTTTGCACCCGTAATGTGCCAACTTTGGCTACTATGAAGACCTTTCAAAATTAAGTTTGATTCTTCCAAATTGGGGAAATACAATATAGGCTAAGTCAAACATTGTTTAAACAAAGTTCCTCCAATGATGATGAATCTTTCAATTTTGAACTTCAATCTACGGGATGAAACGCTGTCATTTGGGAAGATACAGCTCCCACGAGTGCCTAGGATATTCTTCCGTCGATCGTTTATCTCAGTCACACCTATGTTACAGATCTCTTCTGCGTACGAGTTGTGTTCTTAATCGATTGATGGGTGTTCTTGTTGGATAACTCATGGCTCAGTTTCTGCGCAAGTAATTAAGGCCAATATGTCAACTAAACCATTCTTAGCTCAAGGGACCTACTCACATTGGACATTATTGAACGTTTGTGACACGTTGTTGAGAAATTTACATATTTTATCAAATGTTGTTTCTGAACCTCTGCCTATCCCAAAGCATGGTTTATCAAAAGTTGAGAATCACTAATTAAATTGACTCTTTTGGACCCGCATACTTGTGCTAAACATAGCCCTGCTATCGCAGTCTTATACTTTATCTCATTGTTTTATGTTTGGAAACCAAAACGAAAACCTTGGCTCTTGATTCCGTTCAAGAAGAAATTAAAAGCACGCCTGTTCCACATCCTGAAATGTTTGATTCCCCATCAAGTCGAACTACCCACTATGGGTCTGATGTCTCCATGAATGGTTCTGGGCTTTCTACATAAAGTTCCCTAAGGAAATCGGTAAATCCTGAGCTTTGATGGTTGCCCTTGGTTCAAGTGAGATGTTAAAATAGCGTAATTTCACCAACCATTTTGTCAACCGCTCGGAGATGTCTGTTTTTTGTAGAATGTTTCAAAGGGGTTGAAAAGTTCGAACCACAATAGAATGGTCCTAAAATAGGGTCTTTTCTTTCTTATTGTTACTACCAACGCCAAATTCAGTTTCTTTATCTGAAAATATCACATCTTTTTGAGTAATAGGCTCTTACTCACGTAGTAAACGGGCTTCAAATAAATTCATTCCTTCTTCATTAGAATGAAGCTTGTCGTATACCGTCAAATATACATACAAGATCTCCTCCGTAACTTGTTTGGATAAAGTCTACGGGGAAGCTAAATGTTGTTTATGTTCTCAAAGTTCTTGTCGCACTCTTTCATTCATTGGTAGTTAGTTACTCTCCTCATCACTTGGAAGAAATGGGTGAATGGTCGAGGAGACAGAATGCATCTGGTCTAGCTAAGATCTACTAAAAATCACGTTGTACAAGGTAGAGTGGTGCACCACCATAAATATGAATCGGATCGTCTTTCGAAAATCTAGTTTACCAAGAATTACGTCTGTTTCAAATTCTCTCGATATATCTACACTTACCCCTAATGAATCCAACAACGGTTCATCCGAGCATCTCAAAGTTGGGGGATTTTTTATTCGGTTATATGTACTTTGGAACAAAATATTCATCGAACTATCTGTATCCACCAAAACCCCCTGATTTCATGTTTTGAAATCAATGTGTTGATCATAACGATATCCTCATTCTGGGTTACCATGCTTTGGAGGTCATCATCTTCAAACACAAGTGGGAGATAAGGAGCTCGAATCTCGTATGGGGATGTTTTCCCTTGAAATTGTGCTTCCATACTCCTCGCATGTATCTTTCGTTTCTTGAAGTAGTTTTCACTAGAAAAACAGTTACGATGATAGTTTAATTGAATAATTCAAAATTATTGAAAGTTAGCGGGTATGTTGGAATCCTTGTTTTTCAAGCTATATACCTCAAATTACGTAAATTATTATCAAAGATGGTTTTGCAAGATATTTTTCTTTAATTATGCAAATTATATGTTTCACATATATATTCCTCATATTACAAAAAACAGTTTCTACTACTACATTTCATATATATGTTTCCTCTAATTACGCAGAGTATTTACATGCATTGTTCTGATTTTCTTGTTGATCTCTCGTTCTAACCAATGCCAAAAGAGATGTATTTTGAACAACGAAATAATATGGGGAGGTACATGCTTGAAAAAAAAGTAATTCCATTGAAGATGAAGATGATGATGAGTTTGTAGTGAAGCAGAAAAGAACAATGAGAAGAAAGTCGTGAACAAAATGAAATGACTCATCTGAAGGATAATATGGAAGACACGAGGCGTGTCAAACAAAACAAGAATTTTAAATTTTAAAATATTAGGGTTTGGGAAGAGAATTTAAACTTAAGGTAAAAAATATGAACTACTATATCGAAATCCTGAACAAACAACATCGAGATCCAAATAGAGTCTGATGAGTCCGAATTCAGCATGCTCCCCGGAAGGGCAAATCAACCTAAGTCTCTCCGAAAACCGGACAGGCTACAAGCACATAAATCGGACAGATCATTCGGACCGGACAGATCACTTCGAACATTATGAACTTAAGGTTGTTCGAACTATGACTAAAGTACTAAAAAACCTAAACACTTCTTGACTAAGCTACCTGCCCTCCTGCTTAGAACTCATGGGTCTTTAAACATGACCCGGGTCCATTAAACATGACCCGAAAGCCCATAAGGGCCCAAACATCATACTATACATACCCAACCACCAGCATTAACTATGGGTAATGAAAATTAACTGCGACCAAGCTGCTTAATTCTCTCTCCACCTTTAAACACTCACACACCACCGTTAAACACTCACACACCACCGTTAAACACTCACACACCACCGTTAAACACTCATAGACCACCTTGAAACTCCACTTAAAATTACTAGCCTACCCTCAGGAGATTATTATCCACACCAAATTGGCGACCACAGTGGGAGGAGAGAGGTGCCTGAATCAAGCATTCAAAACCTGCCAAGAAATTCTGTCTGAATGAATCCGGATAATCCAGAGCTTCCACCAGCTTTGCTCGAAGTGGTGGAAGAAAATGATGAATATACTGTCCAAGAGCACGACAGGTTAAAGCTTGAGATAGAAGCTCTGAGGGCTGAAAAGGCCAAGATGGGCATGAAAGAAAAATCCAAGGCATCGGTTGTTCATCACACCGATAACCCCAGAGAGCATGAGGCTTCCAAAACTCATGTGAGCACCAAAAAGACTCATGCTAGTTCTAAAAAGTCTCACCGGTCCAAACCTGTGGAGAGTTCTGACTCGAGTTCAGAATCTTCGGGCAACTCTTCGGACAGTGAGGGAAATGAAAAATCCTTGTCCTCCAGCAGTGATGAGGGTCGAACCAAGAAAAAGCAAAAGCAGGTTAAGAAATATTCAATAGAAAGAGATCACCATGGAAGAATGAAAAGGCATATTGGAAAGGGGTCATCTCACCACCGGAGGTATACGGACAAGATGCTGATGGATCCCTTTGCTTTCCACGATGAGCCAGGTATCTTTGCAACTCCTAATGAGGATACCGTATTCAGTCGTGGAAGGAATTGGAGGCAGTCTCCACTGTCTTCTAAAATCCTGTCCGGAAACCTTCCCAAGAGGTTTGACAGTACTAAGATGGAGAAGTACGATGGCAGTACTGATCCGGACAATCATCTGGAGCAATTCAAGAACTTCATGATGAACTTTGATGATGATGATAAACTACTGTGTAGGGCATTCTCCAATCTTTTACGGGGAGTGCTCTGAAATGGTACAACATCCTGCCTCAAGGTTGTATTAAAGATTTTGACACGTTTTGGGTGGCCTTTCGAAGGCAGTTTGTGGGGAGTAAGGAGCTGAAGGGAAATGGAGATACAATAATCCATTGTGCCCATGAGCCAAATGAGTCATTAAAGGAGTACATAAGTCGTTTCGTGAACACAAAGAACGGGTTGGCTGATTGCTTCGAACAGGTGGCAATAGCATCCCTAAGGCAAGGTTTGAACCCAGGCAATCTGGCTGATTCGGTGACCAGAAAGAAGGCCATGACCTGGGGAGGGTTGCTAAATCAAGTTGGCAAGCAAATAAATGTTGATGAAACAAAGAAGACCAGGGTACACAAACAGGTGAGATCCACCCCGGTGGCACCTACTCCAAATCAAAACCAGTCCGGGAACAAAGCAAGAGAAACCGGACAGGGGCATGGTAGGGCAAAAGCTCAGTCTCAGCCAGCTGTTCCTGCTCAAAGTCAACAATCTAGAAACAAAAGAGGGCCATGGGTCCAACCGGAGTGGTTCGCAGAACTCAAAGAAAGCGTGGCCACCATTTTCGATAAAACAAAAGATGAGGTACACTACCGGAGACCAGCAACCTTGCAGTCTCACAGAGAGCATCGTAATAACTCCTTTTGCCAATATCACAATGATATTGGCCATACCACTGATGATTGCATAGCATTGAAACAAGAGGTTCAAAATTTGATTGAAAGGGGAAAGTTGGGAGCATACGTTAAAAGAAGAGGAGGCAACAGGCCTGACAACATTCACCGGGTTGGTCCAAGTAATGCTGCCCCGGAGGGGGCCATGGTAATAGTGGAAAGATTTGATGTGGAAGCTGAGTACTTTGATCCTGATCTAACACGAAATAGGGTGGGTGCGATAGAGGAGTGTTCTAGGACTGTCTCCGGGCTCATTAAATTCTTCGAGTCACTGACAATTTTCGGAGGGGACACTATGACAGCTCCTACTACTTCTTCAAGAAAGAGGCATGTTCATAATTTAGCCTCCCAGCTAGAAGGAGGCATGACATCTTATCAATCGCCAAACTCATTCTCATTCATAGTCTTCGATGAGGATGATTTGAGAGATATTGCTGGCCCTCATGAGGATGCTGTTGTCATAGGAGCATCTATAGGGGGCAATGAGATAAGGCGAATTCTGGTGGATACTGGAAGCTCTGCCAATATCCTTTTCTTAACCACTTACAAGAAAATGAAAAATCCAGCTGTGATTCAGAAGTCAGACAGATCGATCGTGGGTTTCACGGGAAGCTCAGCCGATGTGATCGGGGAGTTTGAAGAAGAAGTGTTATTGGGCAGGGGCCCTTTCAAGAAAATAGTTAGAATACTCTTCATCGTGGTGGATTGTCCCACTTGCTATAATGCTATTCTAGGGAGATCTTGGCTCTCTAGGATGATGCAGTGGCTTCAACAGTCCATCAGTGTTAAAAGTATGCTGTTCAGGGACAGGTTGGGGTTGTCCGGAGCAGCCAAAAGGTTGCAAGAGAATGCTATGCCATTGCCTTGGCTCCACGAACGCTGGGGGCAGTCCGAATAAATGATCAATAGCAGTTTGAGGGCCTTTCTGGGGGTGAGGGTGAGATTGATGACCCTAGGGAGACCCCCGGAGTGTTGATCCCAATTGAAGAGGTTGAAACACACTGTTTGGAAGAAGGCAAAAGTGTCAGGATAGGGTGCAAGATGCCACCAATATTGAAAGAAGAGATGTTGAAATTCTTGAAAGACCATCAGCACGTTTTTGCTTGGTGCAATGCTGACGTTACTGGAGTTCCATCAGAGGTGATTTCCCATCACCTATCTGTCCGAAGAGATGTGGCACCAGTGGTTCAAAAGAGGATAGCTTTCTCAAAAGAAAAGGCTGATGTCATAGTACAAGAGGTTGACAGGCTCACAAAGATGGGGCATATCAAAGAATCTCAATACCCTTTGTGGACTGCCAATCCTGTCCTGGTAAAAAAGAAAAATGGCAAATGGCACATGTGCATTGACTTCACAGATCTTAATAGAGCTTGCCCGAAAGATTTGTATCCGGTTCCCCGGATAGATCAGTTAGTAGACTCTACTTCTGGGAACAAGCTGCTCTCCTTTATGGATGCCTTCTCCGGGTACAATCAGATCCAAGTAGATCCAAAAGATCAAGAGCATACCACGTTTGTCACTGATAGGGGTCTACATTGCTACAAGGTGATGCCTTTTGGCTTGAAAAATGCTGGAGCTACTTATCAAAGGTTAGTCAACAAGGCATTTGCTGATCAAATTGGAAGAAATATGGAAGTTTACATTGACGATATGATGGTGAAAAGCGTAGATGAGCAGTTGCACTTGTCTGATCTCCAAGAAACTTTTGCCAACTTGGCAAAAGTGAATTTGAAACTAAACCCTGAAAAGTGTGTATTCGGAGTGCAGTCCGGGAAGTTCTTAGGGTATATCATAAGTGAGCATGGAATACAGCCCAACCCGGACCAACTCAATGCCTTATTCCAGATGGAGCCCCCTCGAAATATTAAAGAAGTACAACAATTGACGGGGAGATTAGCTGCCTTGAACAGATTCATCTCCAGATCTTCGGACAGGTGTGCTCCATTCTTTCAAACTTTGAAGGGTGCAAAAGGGTTCGAATGGACCCCGCAGTGTGGTGAGGCATTCAATGAAATCAAGAAACATCTCTCATCTCCTAAAACTTTGTTCAAACCAGTTGACGGGGAGACTCTTATTGTGTATCTGGACGTTTCAAGTTGTGCCATTAGTGCTGTGTTGGTAAGAGAGGTCGATGGTTGTCCCTACCCGGTGTACTACATCAGCAAGAGCTTGATTGATGCTGAGAAGCGTTACTTGAAACTCGAAAAACTGGCATTGGCTCTGGTGATAGCTGCAAGAAAAATGAGGCCTTACTTCCAGGCTCATCCTATCGTCGTCCGGACATCTTTCCCTTTAAAGAATGTCCTTCAAAAAGCAGACATTTCAAGTAGAATGACGAAGTGGTCAGTGGAATTGGGGGACTTCGACATAGACTTTGCCCCCCGAACGGCAGTAAAAGCCCAAGCTGTGGCTGATTTTCTGGTTGAATTCCACTCCGATAGGGATTCAGAGCAACCTACTGATTCGAAAGACAAGAAAGTGTGGATTGTCCGAACAGACGGAGGGTCTAGCACCATGGGATGTGGGGCAGGAATATGTCTCACTTCCCCATATGGGGACAGCATGTACCAAGCTATTTGTTTTGCTTTCAGGGCGTCTAATAACGAGTGTGAATACGAAGCAGCTATAGCTGGGTTGAAATTGGCCCACATCTGTGGGGCTAAAAGGGTCAAGCTTCTGAGTGACTCCCAGTTACTTGTCCACCATGCCTTAGGCCAATCTGAGGCTAGAAAGGAGCAGTTGGTAAAATATTTACTCCTCTTCAAAAATGAAGCGCTAAAGTTTAAAGCTGTTGTCTATGAGCACATTCCCCGGGCAGAAAATGAACTAGCAGACTCATTAGCAACAATAGCATATACGGAGTCCTACCCATGGATCCATGTTCTTGAAAGCCCTTCTATTCAATTTAGTGAGGGTGGAAAAGAGGAAGTTTTTGAAATAGAAGTGAGTCGACCTCAAGACTGGAGATCTCCTCTCATACAATATCTGTCCGATGGTATCATACCTTCAGATAAGTCACAAGCCAGAACATTGAAACACAAGGCTCGTGGTTTCATTATGTTGAGAGAAGTGTTGTACAAGAAATCTTATAGTAAACCTCTCCTACGTTGTTTAGGAGATCATGAGTCACAAGTGGCCCTCTCCGAATTGCATGATGGTGAGGGATCAGCCCATTGTGGGTTCAGAGCTTTATTAAGAAGAGTGTTACTCTCCGGATATTATTGGCCATCAATCATGAAAGATGCTAAGGAGCTGGTAAGAAGGTGTGACCCATGCCAGAGGTACAGCAATGAAATTCATGTGCCAGCCATTCCTTTGGAATCCATTTCTAAGCCCATCCCTTTTGCTCGATGGGGTTTGGACTTGGTTGGGCCTCTCCCTGTGGCGTCCGGAGGGCGTAAAACTATAATTGTAGCCATTGACTACTTCTCGAAGTGGATAGAAGCAGCTCCCCTTGCAGGGACAACATCAAAAGTTGTTATAAAATTCATTCTGTCCAACATATGTTGCAGATTTGGTGTCCCACAGAAGATAACAATAGACAATGGGCCACAGTTTGACAACAGAGAGATGGAGAGCTTATGTGCCTCAAGGGGTATACAGCACTGCTTCTCTTCACCTTTTCACCCACAAGCCAATGGGCAGGTTGAAGTGGCTAATAGAACTATACTGTCCGGGTTAAAGAAAAATTGGAAGGGGCTGCTGGGAAGTGGCCTAGTTATCTACAAGAAGTCTTGCGGGCCTACCGGACAACACCTGGGGCTGCAACACAAGAATCTCCCTTTGCCTTGGTCTATGGAATGGATGCAGTAGCCCCCATAGAGAAGACACTTCCTTCCTTTCGTGTTCACAACTTCTCCGGACACGCTAATGAAATGGCAATTAGAAATCAGCTTGATTTGATAGAAGAAAGAAGGGTTAAAGCCCACCTTAGAATTGCACACTATCAGAGCCTGATGAGAAGCAGGTCTGCTTCTAAAGTTAAAAGAAGAGATTTCCAGCCCGGGGACAAAGTATTGAGAAAAGTGTTCTTGCATACTAAGGAAAAGCTCTTCGGAAAGCTGGCACCTACCTGGGAGGGTCCATATTTTGTGGTTGAAAGAATCAAGCCTGGAACTTATTGGTTGGAAGACAAAGATGGCAGGGTTTTAACTCACCCTTGGAATATTGAGCACCTTCGAATGTATTTGGAATAAAACTTGTATAAATATTTACTTGTTTAAACATCCATGTAAATATTTAGGGGCATACCTTCCCCTCTTCGGTGGCACAGAGAGCTTTCAATGAAATTTGATGCCTTCTTCAAATTTTTCTAAGTATTTTCAAAATTCTATCCCTTGTCATACTACCCGGACTGAAAGATCTAGGGGCTATTTAAATTCTAGCCGAAGAGTCTTAATACTCTTCGACTATCTTCTTGCCTTTGGGATCAATCTCCTCTTCACCTGGGATCTCTCCGGTTTCCTCTTCATTATCAGATGAGGACTCACCGGAATATCCCTCGTCAACCATAGTATAATATGGAATGTCATCATCATCCACATAGCGCCATAAGTCCCCCAGTCTCCTCTTCGGGAATTTTTCGTGAAACAGGAGAACCATATCAGACTTCACCCTTTGAATCATTAGCTCCTCGCTTTGTATCATCTCCCTGGCATAGGCGTTGATCTTGGCCTTGATTGTGGCCTCTTGGTCCCTTACCAAAACAGCCTTCTCTTCAACAGCCTGAGTCACTGCATTTTCTAAAGCAATCTTGTCAGTGGTCAGGTTGGTGATGAGCTTCTCCTTTGCTGCAGTTTCTCCCCTTGAGGTTGTCAGGTTCTTCTCCATACCGGACACCTTATCCTGAAGATCTTTTATGGTCTGCTCTAGGGTGGAAACTTTTGTGTTGCTCTCATCATGACTCCTCTTCAGCTCCTCGTGCGCTTCCTTAAGTAAATCAGTATTGGTAGTGGCAGTGCGGAGGTCTTCGGACAGCTTTTCCTTATCAGACTTGAGGTCTTTGATAGTGTCCGCTTGACTCCGGACTTGCCTCTCTAATGTGAGAACTGGCTGCACATTACTGAGCAGAGAATGGGCAATAGTGTCCTTCTCACTAGAAACCATGAAAGTCTTACCATTAAAGTTGACCGTATTTGAGCTGCTCGGAGGGACGTAGGGCTCTGCGAACTCGTCTCTGGGCAGGCCAAGAAAATATTCACCAAGTCCACCCAGACCGGTGATGTCCACTTCATCCAAGTTGAGCTCTCCCCCCTCAACTTCATCAGTGTGAAACTCTCTTGGGATCTCTTCGGCCAACGTTGGGTCAGTGGGGTCAGTGGGAAAAGAGGGCTCCGGATCCCGGAGAGCGAGCTCATCTCCTTGGGAAGTCTTTTTCTTCTTGACTACCCGGTCAGCACTTTCACTTGCTTGCTTGCGAGTCCTCTTGGGAGCCCTTGGAGGTTTTGGAAGGTCTACTTCCTGCTTCTCAGTCTCCTGCTCCACCACCTGCAAGAGGGTTGCATCAATTTGAACTTGGGCTGGCCCCTCTGGCTCTATTGGGGCATCCTTCTCAGCATCACCTGCCACCTTCTTGCCTTTTCTTTTGCCCTTCATTTTGCTTGGGGCTTTGGCCCGGGCAGGCAGGTAGAGTGTCCCATCCAGCTCATGGGACCTTCTCAGCACAATGTCTTCATTAGGCTGGGTGGTGAGCTCCTCCCAAGTTAGGTCTCTCCGACCTGTGGTGTTCCACAGGTGAGACCTTGCTAGATTTCCAGGGGTGAAGGCCTTGTGAAATCGATTCTCCCAATTCTCTGCGACCCAAGCGTTGATTTTGCCACAGGTAGTCTGTCCGGCCTTCAGGTAGTCCTCGAACTCCTTTGGAAGCTCTGTTAAAACAAAAGAGAAATTAGTTAGTACAAACTTAACTTAAAGAAAAAAGAGAAAAGAGAGATTCGGACTGAAACTTAAAGTAAAAACTTACGGTCACTCCTCCATCTACTCCTGAGAAGGCTTGGATTCTCTCCGACCTTGATTTTCTTGTCGTTTTCCCATGAGCCACTGACAAACAAGAATTGGCTCCTCCATTTGCTCTCCGACTCCAGGAGATCATCAACAGGTTTGAGATCGTTCCCCATGTCAAAATGGTAGAAGGGGAACTGATGATGCTTGCACAGGTTGGCCACTGCAGCGAACTCTTCCATAGGAAGAGGGATCCCTGATAACCTGGATGCCATAATACATGACATTAAGGTGAACCAACCATTGGGGCTTAGCTGTGTTGGTCAGAGCTTGACCAGGTGGAAGTAGCGCACAATCTCCGGGTCTAGTGGGAACCTGAGCCCCCAGTTAAATAGCTCCGTAAAGAAGACTATCTCGTTTCGTTTACAATCCATTGGGGTCTCCGGATCAATGGGGATCCTTATCTTCACGTTTTCAGGGATCCCCCATTTAGTGCGCATTCTACCCAGATCAGCGGTATGGATGAATGCATACTTGGTCTTATGCAGGGCCAAGAGGTACTTAAACTCGACCTTGTGGAAGCACGGCCCCACTCTCCCCTCAAGGCACTCCGGCAGGTCCGGGCGCCTTAGGTACAAATTCTCTTTGCCCTTTTTGGCAAAAACAGCTGTGGTATCAGCCTGTCCGGAGGACTCGGACTCAAAGGGAACCTCTTCAGTAGAGTCCTCCATTCTCTCCTTCATAATTGTTGGAGGGACTTCTGTAGAAGTGGTTCGGGGAGGATTAATGCTTGGCATAGCCTGCCCTCCGGACTGTTGTCTGCCCGTATTTATCTGACTTTTCACCTCGAGTTGAGTTTCTGAGGCAGAAGATTCTTTGGGGGGTGCCGGGCTGCTGGCCTCCGGACCGGACAGCCTCTCCCGGGGAGCTCTAAAGGGCACTCCAGACCCAGAGTCACTATTCTTTGTCCCCGATTTTGAGGGAGTATTTTTAGAGGTTAGCCCCTTGACTAACCGGCTTGGCCTTTTGATGACTAATTTCTCCGGAGAGTGGTCAGAGTCAGACCCCATGGCAATAAAAGATGATTTTTTCCTAACACTTGTGGCGGTAACTCCTGGTTCAACAGCAGGTATTGACTCCTGAACTGAGGAACCCGATACTATGGGAGAAAGGGTGGATTGAAAGAGCTTTCTGGGCTTGGTACCTTTTGAAGAGGATGAGCTTCTATCAGATTCTGCAACAGAGGAGGCTGGTTTCTCAACAGGCGACGATGGTAGCCCTGCTGCCAGTCGTTTTTCCTTCTCGACTCTTTGTGCTTTCTCCAACTCCGAAAGGTTGAGCCAACCGCCTTTGATCAATGTTGTTCTTGCTGTAAACATAAAACAGCCAAGGAAGTTTTTGTTCTAGAGAGATAAAGCTCTGGGTGAAATTGCAGAGTAAAATTTGAGAGAGATAGTAAAATAGTGAAAAATGAATGTGAATTTATAGTAGATTTGAAGAAAAAGGAGTTGATTCCTAGGAGAATCCGAAAAGTTGGGTAATGATTAAAAGACGGCGCTGATGTCACTATTGGCAATTAAAGAGGTTACTTGTTCAAGAAGGTGGAGCGAAATTCGAGGTGAAAAAACGGCTGGGGTGGCCAATCAGAAAGCGACACGTGTCCTACTATCTTTGGCAAAAACCGTTTGAAATTCGTAACGTTTAATCTGTCCGAGTAAACCCACTACTCTGTTCGGATTAAGAACCACTTCATGAAATCGGACTGTTTTTCAGTTCTTTGACAAAGACACTTGCTCAAACACCTAAAAAGGGGCTCCTGATGAGTCCGAATTCAGCATGCTCCCCGGAAGGGCAAATCAACCTAAGTCTCTCTGAAAACCGGACAGGCTACAAGCACATAAATCGGACAGATCATTCGGACCGGACAGATCACTTCGAACATTATGAACTTAAGGTTGTTCGAACTATGACTAAAGTACTAAAAAACCTAAAAACTTCTTGACTAAGCTACCTGCCCTCCTGCTTAGAACTCATGGGTATTTAAACATGACCCGGGTCCATTAAACATGACCCGAAAGCCCATAAGGGCCCAAATATCATACTATAAATACCCAACCACCAGCATTAACTATGGGTAATGAAAATTAACTGCGACCAAGCTGCTTAATTCTCTCTCCACCTTTAAACACTCACACACCACCGTTAAACACTCACACACCACCGTTAAACACCCATACACCACCTTGAAACTCCACTTAAAATTACTAGCCTACCCTCAGGCGATTATTATCCACACCAGAGTCTACCAAGTTAGACCCTCGATTGAGATAAACTATGCATCTACCTATATTTTAGACCAATGACCAAAGTGTAATAGGTGAAGAAGGTTATGCATGAGGCACAGCCTACAAGATCAAATAAATCAATGGCACTTTGACTCGGCATCCACCCAAAATACATCACACGGAGGAACAAACTAAGGATGAATGTATGGTGGTAGAGGAGGAAGCACATACTGTAATTATAGAAGAAGTAAGGATAGTTCATCATGAAAGCATTGAGGTTGAGCTGGATTAACATAATTTTATTTTTGAAAACAAGGCTATGTAGTAAATTATGTACATATGGAGGTTGAAAATGATGCCCTTCATGATGATGTTGCTTTAGAAAATATGGGGGTACATAAGGAAACTGAGTTGTCAGTTAGAGAAAGGGTTTAACAAGGGGATGGGGTACCTAGTTAATTTGATATAGAAAGTGTACAATTTGTAAGTAAGTTTTGCTCATGTTTTAACAATGTGTTAATCACGATTATATTTTTTTGCATCAGAAATAACATATTGAACCGACTTCAAATAAGGTGAAAATACATAAAGAAACTACATCTCCAGCTGGACATAAGCTCCATGATGTGGATAAGGTACATATTTAAGATACGATGTAGCAAGTGTATATTTTTTACATCAGACGTTTAGTTTTTACAAATATTGTCCAGACATGTTAACCGCAATTCTTTTTTATGGAAAACATTATGTTGTTAAAAACAATGCACAAGATGGGCAGGAACAGAAGGAAACAAAGCTTCCATCTGAAGATAAGGTCCAGTATTTGGATGAGGCACATAGTTAAAATGCGATGTAACAAGTACAATTTGCACGTTATATGTAGTCAGGTATTGCAAGTATCGTTTATGTATGTTAACAATGAATCTATTTTTTGTATGAAAAGTAGCAAACTGTTAAAAAATGCAAATGAGGAAATGTACAGAATGGAACCAAGCTGTCAGTCGTGGTTCTTGTGGATAAGATCCAAACTGTAGATGAGGTATATAGTTACTAAATATTTAGCAAGTGTAATTTTTTCAATTCATGTATCAAGGTTTCGTAAGTCATATTCTTCAAAAAAATACTTTATCTCAGTCTTAAGAAAAAAAAGTTCTGGAATACCCAAGGACAGATTTTAATTTATACATTTTAATAAATTGTATTTGTGCTAATTTGTAAAATACATATGCTTCTGAGAAAGAAGGTGGGTTACAATAAATATTGAAATTATTGTTTCTAATTCTAATATTATTTTGAATATTAGAAAGTGATTTTTTCGTTTTTTTAAGTTAGTTCATTATTGTAAATGTCTTTCTTAATAATTTTTGGGGTAAATGTTATAAAAAGTTGTGTATTTATTTTTTGAATATGAATAATATGTAGAAAAATAAAAAACTTATATATCTTTTTTCTATAAATAATTTCAAAAAAAATATGATTTACAAATTAATTTAATATTTCTTTTTTAACATTTGTCAACTCTTTTTTAATGATTCTAATATTTTATCACGATAACTTATTTTGTTAGAATTAATTTTTCTTTCTTGAGTTAGAAATTTCTTTTGTGCGGGCCCCCGTCAATTCCTTTGAGTTTCATTCTTGCGAACGTACTTCCCAGGCGGGATACTTAACGCGTTAGCTACAGCACTGCACGGGTCGATACACACAACGCTTAGTATCCATCGTTTACGGCTAGGACTACTGGGGTATCTAATCCCATTCGCTCCCCTAGCTTTCGTCTCTCAGTGTCAATGTCGGCCCAGCAGAGTGCTTTTGCCGTTGGTGTTCTTTCCGATCTCTACGCATTTCACCGCTCCACCGGAAATTCCCTCTGCCCCTACCGTACTCCAACTTGGTAGTTTCCACCGCCTGTCCAGGGTTGAGCCCTGGGATTTGACGGCGGACTTAAAAAGTTCCTTCTATGGTTCCACATGAGAAACTAGTACGAATATAACCTACATGTCCAATTGAACTATGAGTTAGAGGTCTTTTAAACTTTCGTTTGGGCCATGTCGGCCAGTGCTCCTAAGATCATAGAAGCAATGCTGCAGAAAAAGAATATTTGTTGCAATGTAGCTCCATAGGAACCATAAATAGAAACACGTAAAATACTCATTGAGATGGACATAAACAGAAATGGCACTCAACAAAAGGCTTCCTTATGGAAGGGTCTTTAGGGCCCTTAGTCACTATAACCTATTACTGTCATTGATTGAAACATTTTGACCGAGTGCAAAACAAAAGTGAAAGGAAAAACAAACTACTACACCAAGATACCACACTTGATACAAAGGCTTACAAGGTTTGAAGTTTGAATTGAAGAAAGATGTCGAAGCAGCAACTCCTTGAGAAACTTTTTGTAACGGATACTTTCATTCAAGAAATACAAGAGGAAACGCTAAGGGAGGAAGCAATAAAAAGTTTATTGCAAGAGCAGCGCTTCGATCCTTTGAACAAGTTGTCGGAGCTGCAAGCGGGGCAGAATATCGGGGTATAAAACTAGACGTCAAAACACTCAGGTTTCACATATGCATATTTGTCAAGGATTTGTTACATTTCACATATACTTTAAGAAACTTTTTATCTTATTTGTTTTACAAGAAAAGCATAAACTTGTTCAAAAAACACAAATAGGGGGGCATAGAATAGGTAGGCGAGCCACCAGTCATGGATAAGTTTAAACCGTGAATATGGTACAAACTTAATAAGTATTAGAAATTTGTCATTTCATATCTTTCGCAACCAACTTACATTAAGCAACGTTTCGCAAATCATCTTCGACATGGTTTGCTAGTCACGTACATTAAATAGTGTTGCACAAGTCATATTTGGAAATATTTTGCAAGTAGTTTTAAGGCATGGTTTCTCAATGTTATGCAAAGATATATTTTGAGAAAATATTTTTTTTTACAAGGAACCATAAGTTTATTGAAAAATCTTCACATTAGGGGAAAATATACAATAAACATGATTTTCCAGTCAAAGATAAAGCTAATACAATGGACGAATTAAAAATCGATGAATATGTTGTGCAAGATAGTTGTAGGCATATTTCCATATATGTTGTGTAACTAATATACATTAATCAATATTTTACAAGTAATCATCTATATATTCGCTAGTCACATACATGGCATTTCTGGAAAAGTAAATTTGATACGAAATTATTTAAAATATTAAGAACATTATGCAACAACGACATACACAACCAAAACAAATTGAATAACATCGTCTTCAAAGTGGTTAGTTAAACAACATGCAAAAAAAACACATTGTTGTAAAACCATAATTAAAAAACATAATACACATTCTCCATTCAAAATCTTTGACCCACCAATATTATTAACTAGATTACTCTTTTACCATATAGTCTTCCTTCAAGGATTCAGAGTCTAGCTAGTTAAATTATTTTACAGGGTAAGCATCTAAGTCAGATAAATTTTTCGTTAATTATCGGATGATTCTTCAGAATCATCTTCCGATCTTCATCGTTCTATTCATCGATAAATAAATCCGATTCAAATGTAAATTGTTATAGATATCGTACTCATCTGGAAACCAGTAGTAGTTTTCGTCATCTATATACACTCGTCTTTTAGCTTGTTTTGTGCAAATCTTAGCATTTTTTGCTGTTATAGTTTAATAGAGTTTTGAAGATTTTATTTAAATTTCAAACTCGATTGTGAAAAGATATTCATGTTTGATACATTAATACAATGTATTTTTAAATATTTGTCAAATCAAACGATGAAAATAAATTAAATTGTGAATATCTCACTATACGTGTAACCAAACTCTTGCAAACCAAAAATCAATATTAATTAAATTATGAATGCCTAATTATACGTGTAACCAAACTCTGTCAAATTAAATACTCGTTATATTATGAAGGTTTCGCATGCGGTATTTACGCATGTTTCACAATGCATGATTTATGAAGGTATCATCTAATTTTTCATATGTTTTACTCTTAAAAGTTTCGCATGTGGTGTTTTATAATGTTTCGTCGTGCATAACGTATGAAGGTTTTGCATGTCTTATTTTCTAATGTTTCCTAATGTATGATTTACGAAGGTAATCTTGTTTCGCAATGCAACATGTTGACGTTATCATCCGATATGAGGATTGAGCTGAATATAACGAGGTTGATTATTCAAAAAACTCAAAAAAACATATTGAATTGAAAGGTTAGAATGTCGACCATGAGACAAAGGCTTTAATTAACGTCGTATATGTCAAAAAACTATTCATGATCCGAAAAGGTGCAAGACAAATAGATGCAGTTGTATGGTCACACCCATCATCGGTGTTGGCGTTACGGTTGATAACATGTTTCAAATAATAAATGGAGACTAATTTGTTTAAAAGGTAATTGAGATATATTTTACAACATACACAAGTGCGTACATTTAGCAAACAGTATATATACTCATGTTTTGCTAATATTCACGTGCATGTTTATGTTTTGTATGAATAGTTACATGATTATATTATCATTGTGCCAAATAAATACAGTTGTATGGTCACACCCATCATTGGTGTTAATGTTACAGTTGATAACATCTTTGAAATAATAAGTGGAGACTAATTTGGTTATAAGGTAATTAACATTTTTTTTGCAACGTACACAAATTCATACATTTTGTAAACAATATATATATATATATATATACTCATGTTTCTTCTAATATTCATGTGTTGTTAATATATGCATGCTTATGTTTGCATGAATAGCTATATGATTATATTATCATTGTACCAAATATACACGTATGTAATTCTTATGTTTGAAAACTATATAAGAATTTAACTATATAACAATATAGTTGTCATTGATTCTTACATTGAAACTCTTCTGACCAAACATCATTTTGAAATACTATCCGAATCAGTGTGCGCCAAACATGCCCATAAAATCCATCCGCATATAACTATGTGGATTTAAAATAAAACTAGTCTTTCCAATATTTATTGTATGTAAACATTAATATAACGTAGATTTACAACGACATTTGATATTTACAAAAGATGTAAAAACTATGTAGGTTATCATTTTATTACGGATCAAAACAAAATAGATATAGATGTAAAAATATACATATTACCTCAACAAGGGATAAAAAAAAACGGGATAACTTAATAATCAGAAAATTAATATTCACTAGAGATGGTAACAATTCGGAATGGATATAGATATAGCTAAACCTATCAACCATTTTGTCTTGATACCTTTTATCTTTATTTTTCTAAACTCATTGGATTTGAGTACCCGCTGAGTAAGAAATTGTTTTCTCCCGCAAATATCTAGTAATCATTTATTTATCGATGATTTATTTTTCAAATTTAACTATAGAATAAAACAGCTATGGAAAGCAGGCGAAACGCAATCACGTATTCACGTATAGCCCGCTTTTATAGAACAGCTATAGAAAATGGATCCAAAGTAAAAAAAGTTAAATGTATGTTTACCACTATCTCATCGATAACTTTAGGGGTGAAATTACCACACACACAAAAAGTAGGCGAGACTTTACACCCGGCAAATATACTGTTCCGATAAATAACACCAACTACCATCATTACAAATTCAATAATTTATATAAATATCTATAGAAGAAACTACTCTCATGTATGAAACTGAATCTCCTTCTTCTTCCATTCTATCAAAGACTTCAGAAACTTCTCTACCTGCAGTTTATTTTAAGTTGTTCACAAGTGTTAGAGAGAGAATAAAATTCATTAAATAAGATGGTACAAACATATTAAAGTAGGAACTGAAAATATCAAACGATCGCTTTTACTCACAGCAGTGGCCCAAGGACTGCCGAAATTTTGCATACATTTTGCCAGCGCTATGTGGAATTTAAGGTAGAAAAAGACAACTTTGGGAGCTTTTGTATAAAACCAACACTACGAATAGCTCGTTTCTATAGCTTGCCCCGTTAAAGTGTTGGTAGTTTAGTAAATAAAAAGGTTTAGTAAACGGTAAGCTTGTTTTGATCCCATATCAAAGGCTTTCTAGCGACTTTATTCACCACATTGACTTCAGATTTATTATTAGTAGTTCCAACCTTAGAAATAGGATACAATAATTTTGTTATAATATTGTGGCACCTACTTGGACCCAATTCTACATAAATGTGTTCTAAATATCCTAGCCAGAGTAAAGAAAAGAACAAAAACTATATATATATAATATAAAACAGGAGGTAAGAGCAGTGTTTGGCAAACCTCTGTAGGGTCGTTTAGGGAGTAAAATGCATTGGTTTCTTTGGGTCCTGAAGACACTAAAATGCCAAAACCTTGCTTTCCTTCTCTTAAAACCTGTTGAAAATTAAGTATCTTATGTAAAATACATGATTTTCATTGTCAATTCTTCATAATAATTAATATCCTTCCTTTGAGATCAATCATACTCTTATAGAATTGATGTACACATCCCAACAAACATAGTAATCAATACCTTAAAAGCGTCTTCATCGGTCTTATCATCTCCGATATAAATAGGGAGCACATCATCATCATTACTTAGCCCTGGTAAGTGTACAAATTGAAGGATTTATTAAGAGATGAAGTTATCAAAGTCAGAAAGAGAACAAGAGAGAGATAGTGGCAGTACCAAGAGACTCAAGAAGAAACTCAACTGCTTTACCCTTATTCCAGTCGATCATGGGACGAACCTCTAAAACCTACATAAAGATTTCCAAAGAGTACAATGTCAAGAAGATAGTAAAGACTACCGCAGCTACAAAAACGAGAGCATAATCTAGGATAATAAATAAAATAACTGTATAAAATATCAGTCTTTTGCTGTTTGGATGAGTAAAAAAACCCAAAAAAATAAAATAAAAATTCTAAATATAATGTTACTTTAGTTCTTCAAGACATCTATAAATTATATTGGAAAAAAGATGAAAGAATTTTGCAAACGAAATTTCTCCTATTGTTTTTCATTTCCATTTTCCTCAACTTTATTTTGCATTCTTTTATGAGCCTAAGTGTTACGAAACCATATTAACGGTTTCAATAGACAAGAGAGAAACTAATAAGTAGAAAATAAGAAAAGAAAAACAGGGTACCTTCCTCCCGTGAGTTAAACACAAACGAGGATAGTCATTTAAGACATCATGAACACGCTGTGCAACAACACCCCAGTTCTACCAACAATAAATGAACAGATAAGAATATCTTGATTAATTCAACAAAAGAAAAAAGGATAACAAAAGAGTCAATCATGGGAGAGAAATCCTTACCTTCTCATTTACATTACGATAATGTACAGAGGCACAAAACTTGTGATTCTCTACTTTTGCACCTTTGATATCATTTGTATTTTCAACGAGGGTCTTAAAAATCTGCTTGAAAAATGATCAAACACATATTAGCTTTCTTATCATCTAATGAAGGAACAATCTTTCAATTAATATAGCAATTGGGCACCTCGCTGATCATAGGCAAAAACTCTCTAGCAGGCTGGAAGATATTGCACTCCTTACCCTACAATGTTAAATTTAAGGGTATGAAAAATGTGGCTTAGATATTAATAAATACAATAATATGGGGTGAAAAATATACAATATAACATTATAATCAGCAAGATGATTAAATCTGTTAGGATAACTTTTAGGAAAAGAAGTAAAACTTTGAGGCTAATTTTCTGGTTAATAGCCAACTTTAACCATTGTGCAATTTAAATCATGAAAGTAAATAAATACAAGAAAATAAAGCTTTTTTGGGGAAATTAATGAAATCCTTCAAAGATTACATTTATAATTTTACCAAAAATAGTCTATCAGTGAGATAAGAAGCGAAGCAAATGTGAATAGGCTTTTCATCAACAACAAAAAAAACAGTCGCTCAAGTCTCTATCCAAAATTTTAATGAAACTTATATAGTTTACTATGAACCTCACCTGTTGGTCAGTGGTTGTGATACAATTTGGAAGGTGGTTGGACACTAAATTGACAGGGCCCATAATGTCCATTCCATGACTACCAGCATAATAGAGCTCTGTTAGTCCTACAAACTCATAAACCTGAAACAAATTACAGGTCATTCTTCAGTGAAAAACAGAATCAACTTGATAAACGAAGAATATAAGATATATAGTATTGGTCATTTATGGCATAACTTTACCAACAGTTACGATTGCTAACCTCATCTGCCACGAATTTACGTAAGCTATAAACACAAACCAAATATATAGAGATAAATAGGCAATAAAGTTTTCAAAAAAAGTCCTTAATAGTACCTTATCACGACTTCTTCCGCTGATAATTGCGGTTGGGAAGTACTTTGCAACATCGCTTACAACAGAACGCATCTGAAAATTAAATGATAGAGTAGATTACAAGATCGAAGTACCAAAAGACAATGATTTTTAATTCCTAGTAGGAATTTCCTACAATATATAAAGAAAAGTGAATTCTTACAGAATCCGTCATAAAAGCACGGTCTGGGTCATCTACTATCTGGGAAAGAGTCCCATCATAATCTAGAAATACAGCTATCTTTTTGTTAGTTGCAAGATTTGCAATCTCCTCAAAAGATGAAAGTGCAGATGGATAGTTGAGCTGCAAAATCAGAACAAATAAGAGACCAAAAGAAGTAAAAATATCATACAATATGCATGAAAATGGCAAGGGCTCCAAAGTTTTTCCTAAGACGTCTGAGTAGGCAGAATCAATGACCCATACTAAGCACGGCTAATTCTTCATTCAGATCAGAGCAATCAATAGATTTATATCAATGTCAATGAACAATACTAAATAAAAACAGTGTAAATACATAACCACTACCCTGTGTATGTATACCTTCCAGGTGCAGTAAGAAATCTCTGAATCATTGGATGCAACACCATCAAGCTTTCCATTACCGTAAGTGATTTGCAAATTAGAATCCTTGATGATTTTCTTGCGCGGGGGTGACGAGGATTGCATGGCATCTAACCAGCCGTTAGATCTAACATCATCAAACTGTCCTGGCTTTTTCCCAGGACTCCTGATATACTTTCCAGAAGAGAACGACGCTCCCATTGGTTCTTGGGGGTACGGTAAAAGGCTGGAGTAGATCCCAAGTCTAGACTTGTTAGTTGGTGCAGAATCAGTGAGGACAGGGGTTGCATGATTCGAATCGAACTCCATTTTGTTCAGAATCTAAATTATATATAATTATCCTAAAATATATTTCAGCCGACTGTTTTATCTATGAAAAGTCACCTCTTCAATGTTTTCCTCTCGCTGGTTGTGGGTGAGCTGTTCATCAAAGCCAGGCTTGCTGCAAACTGGTAGATATAAAAAATTATAATACTGAAGTGCTTTACTAAAACTTTTGAATGATACAGAATGTGTTGTATAAAACTTCATACCTTTTTGTGTTAAACAACTCTTAGGCTACGATGCATGTGGTAAGTGGTTCAACAGTTTCTTCCATGAGGGTATCCTTTCAAGAAAATAGACTCTGCTTTGAGTTTTATGCAATGAAACCGAATTTGACCTAAAGCATAGTCAAGATAAAAACTTTTAGTAATCTTAAAGATGTGGAAAATTTTAGTCGTAGACAAATAGAACAGCTTTTAGATCAGCTCATGCTTAACATAGATCAGAGCTACGTAAAGACGCTAGTTCAAGCTCAGTCAAGTTCGACATTTAATAGAGTTTGAGGTGGGAAAGTAATCACCTATCAAACCTCTAATACTCAAATCCAGTTCTTTTGGTTACACTGGCCTAATTCCACGTGTGAAACCAAACTACTCCAAGCACAGTTCGATTTCCTAATTGTGAAGAGCTCAAACCTATGTACGATTATCTATATTTTCAATTAATTTGAAAATTTAAAATTTCAACTCTACCTTACATAATGTAGTGATTTTCTCGAAACAAGGACACCTAATGACTAAGCACAACCCAAGTATACATGTTGCTGTTGGTTTCGTAATTGACAACACGATGATCCAACAATCTTATTGACGAAATTAACATCAAAAAAGAAAAGAGGGGACCTCGTACTTGTACAACACTTCTTTGAAAACAGTTACCCAAAAGAAATAAAAGACATTTATAATCCCAAAACCAAAAACAAAGAATGTGCTGCTTCAAAAGTTTGAAAGAGTCCTCATGAAAAAGTAAAGATTCCTAGGGTACTAATTAAAAAAACAATGCTTGCATTCTGCACAATATAAATATAAGGAATACAAGTCAAAACAATGAAATAATGTAGCTTTATTATATTGATCTGTTTATTATCAGTGTGTATGCTCCACCTCAACAATACCGACTTGTGATGCCTCACTTTTCATTTAAAAAGTATAGAAAATTAATAATTTTCTGTCTGATGACCTTTCTATTAACTTTAATACAAGTAGGAAAAGGTTTCAATGTGCATACATAGAGTGTGCTCGACGTAAAAGAAGGACTATAGCTGTGAATTTTAGTTGAGCCGAATTTAATAACACTTTGCACATCTCATGACTTCGCAAATGATATAAAACTTCCTATTAACGATATAAACATACATGATTAATACACAATGCAGTTTTAAGGCAATAAAATATGGGGGTCTATGTAGGACAGACAAGATTCTAAAACATTTTTAGATCTAATAAAAGCTATAGTAAGTTTCCATCAACATGTATAAAATAATAACGATAGCAACATAAAACGAACTTTTTAAGTCTGTACTACCAAGCTAAAAGGACATTTCAACCGCAAATGGACCACAAAACAACACATAAATTAAAGTTTACTACATGAAAGCGAAATCAGATTCGTAAGCGTCAAGTTACTTAGATCATGCCCAACGAAAAAGAAAAAAATAAGATTGGCATGAATCGTACTACAAGAAATCTTGGGAAAAAACGATGTGTACTCTTATGTGAGAAAAAACCTACCAGAAAACTTTTAATGCAATTCATAATGAAGTGGAATACAATTTATTTTTTCTCAGATTCAAAGACATCTAATAGAATTGGCACCATGAAATACATACATAAAAATAATTTACCACAACATCAAATAAGGTTTGGTTTATGATACCCAAAAAAGAACATCATAAAAAAAGAGCTCACTGTATGAGAGCCTATGAGGACCTAGGTGACCAAACTTAAAGAAGCCAAAAGATAATATTATTATGATAATAAGGCATTACCCTGTTCAGAGCAAACGGACAGAACACAAATTTCCAAGACCAAAATAAAGAAAGGAAACAAACAGGCTGTCAATGTCAATTTTTTCTTTTCAGTATAGCAAGACTCCACAAGGATAAGAGACCGACGAGGACCGACAGCGACCAAATAGTATTACAAGACAGATTGACCATTGATTCATATTGTAGCATATACACAAACTTGTATTTCTTTTTTGTTAAATTATTGGAGGATCTACATGTCATTATGGCTCATAAAGCACCTAAGAACATCTCCAATAGTTAATGAACAGTGTGATATAAGCTAGATACACAATTTTTTACTTAAAAGACTATATATATTTGTAGAATTGTGAGACTCTAGCTAGATACAGACAATCACTATCATAGTACAATACTAAATTATTATAAACTAAAGAACAATTCATATGGAAATTATTGAGTGATTGTAGGGATTCTCTAATAGTTTCTTGTCTACGAGCTTATAATGATTTCATATAATATAATATTACATTAACCAAACATGGCAGAGAAAAACCAGCTCTTACATATAACATGGAGAAACAATATTCCTAATCAAAGCATGAACATGATCAATCTAAACTTCCTGGTCAATCCACGAAAAACAAAGAAACAAATAGATACCAATGATACGAATTCGTAAATCATGAGGATCAATGGAAAACGGCACTCGAACGATTCATCATAACTAGATTTTACAATAGTGGAAATTATTTTTACGACATAAATCGCAGAGATTACCAGTTGAATGTACCTGATTCTCACGAGTTATAGGATTGTGTATACGGAAGAATCCCCAAATGAAGATCGAAGATTCAATCAGAGGAACCCTAACGGATTGATCATATAAACAAAACGAACGTCGGTGGGATAGAGAAAGTTAGGTAGATTATACAAGAGAAGAGAACGGATAATACATCTGGTTCGCCGTGAAGAAGAACGGGATAAAATGGAAAACCTAGAATTCAAGAGAGAATTTTCTTACGAGAAAACAGAGAAGAAAGAAGGAATCGGTGTAGCGGAAATGTTTGGGTATTTATAGAGTCTGATTAGCTGAACATCGCAAAAATAAATGAATAAATAAATGAATAATGCTACTACTTGTTTTACAAGGCAACCTTTGTTTTTGAATTTTGAGTTACAAAACAATTATATATATTATTAATTTTCTTAATTAATGGACATTGTGGAAGTGAGAGTGTAATGATAGCAATTTTAGTAAAATAATATACTTGGTTAAATCATAACATAATTGTTGATGATGTTCAAAAAATTAGAGTTTGGAAGAAATATAGGTTGGAAGAATAGATAATTGCATTCAAATCATATAAAAGATTCCAGCGTTACATACTTGCATGTAAGAAAAGGGTCAATGATCAATTTAATTAGTTGATAAATCTTTAATATTATTGGATCTAGCCCGTTTAATCTGTTTTTTTTAATAATTTTTAAATTATTTAATTTTATTATTATGGATGAAAAATAATTATTTATCTATTATTGTTAATAATACGAATATTATTATTTACTATTATTATTATTATTAATGACGTGAAAAATTGGAAAAATGGAATAGATCTGAACAAAAATTATCTATGAATAAAATGGGTGAATGAAAAAAGCATGGCTAATATTGTTTAGGGATAATAAAAAGAATCAGTAATCATCTAACATCAAATTTATTTACCTATAATCATCGAAGCTCGAGAAAATACGGATAATCAGATTAACCATCTGATTGTGAATTACTAGTTTTAATAACTACCTAGAATTTTATAAATACCAATCATACCTTTATTTTGTGTCAACGATTTATTCTTCGATATTTTTTATTTTTAGCCGAATTTTAGGTTTTTTTTTATTAAATTAGATTTTTATTTATTATAAAGTAACTGTAGACATTAAGATAGATAGATTGTTACACTAGTAACAATCATATATTTAGGCATCTTACTGTATTAATTATTAATTATGGTCCATTAAGATAATGGTGTCATAATTAATCATAATTAGTTATAGATGTATTCCATGTATATATAGGTACCGTAGCACTCTGTGAATCATCCAAACAAGAGAATAATATTAAATTTTATTAAGTCTCTATTCATTTATTTTCTTACATAAAATACACATCTTTATTTTTATCATGGTAGCAGAGCAAAATTCATAATTGTCTTTATTTTATCATTCTTATAAAAAAGGCACAATTTAAAAAAAAATCATATTTTTTTATCACCATCACTGACTATTCTTACACTTTCCCATCGGAAATCCATACCAGTACCTCAAAGAGTTTCAACACTAATAGCGTCGTTCAAAGGTTTTCTGCCGAACAAATACAACAATTAGCACAAGCAATCAGTACACTGGATTACAATAATTCTGGTAATGTTGATGCATATGCGTCTGCAACAGGTTTGATTTCATCTACTATTGTGTCTGTTAATTCTAGTAGTACAAGTCCTTGGATTTTGGATACTGACGCCACAGATCATATTGTCTCTCATATATCACTCTTAATTGATCCCAAGCCTTCCATTATTACTAATGTTAATTTACCAAATGGTGCAGCACCGCAAATCACTCACAGTGGCACAATTAATTTTAATTTGAAATTAACCCTTACAAATGTCTTGTGTACCCTCCTTTAATTTAAATATAATTTCAGCTAGCAAACTGACCAAATAACATAATTGCTGCATAATTTTCTTTCATCATTTTCTTTTGTGACTATTGTATTTTGCAAGACTTGGTTTCGGGGAAGATGATTGGCTCAGGTAGACAACGTGGTGGTCTATACTATATGCTCCATCAACAAATAAATCGATTATATGTACGATTTCTCTTTCATATGACCTATGGCCCTTACGCCTAGGTCATCCATCTTTGTCTCATTTTAAGTTACTTTCACATTTAATTCTGGGTATTCACAAGGAGTTAGGAAATAATTGCACAATTTTCCCATAGGCAAAACAAACACGCTTACCTTTTCCAAAAAGCTCAATAAATACAAAATTTCCTTTCTTTTTATTACATTGTGACGTCTGGGGTCCTCACAAAGTTCCTCATATACAAGTTCACGTTATTTTTTTCTTACAATTGTTGACGATTTTACTCGATGCACTTATTTTTTTCTTACAATTATTGACGATTTTACTCAATGCACATGGACATTTCTTATGCACCATAAATCAGAAACACAATCTTTATTAACTTATTTTGTGCAATTCGTCAAAACCCAATTTCAAAGAGATGTTCAAACAATACGAGTGGATAATGGTACCGAATTTCTTCTCTTCGTATTTTTTTTTCAAAACAAAGGCATTGAACTTCAAAATTCTTGTGTTTACACCCCACAACAAAACGGAGTTGTCGAACGAAAACATAGACATATTTTAAATATTGCTCGTTCTCTCATGTTTCAATCAAATGTACCACTTAAATTTGGGGGGGGAGTTGTATTTTAACAGCTGTTTATTTAATCAATCGTATTCCTACTTTTTTACTATTAAATAAGTCCCCATTCGAGGTCTTATATAATCGGTCTCCCTCACTCACGCACTTACTCGTTTTTGGTTGTGCATGTTATGTAACTAATATTCATCCCAAACATAAATTTGACTCTCGTGCATCCATTTGTATTTTTTTGGGATATTCACATGGAAAAAAAGGCTACAAAGTTCTTGATTTACATACTTATAAAGTTTCCATACATCGTGTTGTCCACTTTGAGGAAAATATATTTCCCTTCCATCCCGCTTCCAACTTTCCTTTTCCAAACCAATCATCATCGCCATCTTTCAATCAAACACCTAACTCATCAGTTACAGTTCCCAATCCTACATCTTATGACACAGAGCCTCATCCATTATATCTTTTATCTCCATCCAATCCCAAAAATCTCACACATTCAACCTCTAAATCTCCTACATCTACAAAATCAGTTATGAATTCAGCACCCTCACTCATCACTCTGTCACACCTTCTGCTCCACCAACACCTTCTACTCCACCAACATCTTCAACTACCTCACCTCCCTCAACCATACCTCATTCTACTACCGTTCCTAATGATATCTCGGGTCGTCGTTCCACCCGCCATATTTAACCTCCTACATGGCACCAAGACTACGACATGTCTACCGAGATCAATCAATCTTCAACGCTATCGAGTTCTTATCAATCTAGAAGGTATCCTCTCTCCTCTCACATTTCAAATTTACGATTTTCCCCTAACCATCGTGCTTTCCTAGCTTTGTTAACATCATAAAAAGAGCCTTCATCTTTTGAACATGCTAATTATGATCCACGCTGGCGCCAAGCCATGTCCACTAAACTTCAGGCTCTAGAGCATAACAACACTTTGCAGATGGGACCTCTTCCTCCAGGGCACAAACCTATCGGATGTCGTTGGGTTTATAAGATCAAATACAACTCTGATGGACTATTGAGCGATATAAATCTCGTTTGGTGGCTAAAGGTTACACCCAAGTTGAAGGTATTGACTATTAGGAGACTTTTTCTCCAACTGCTAAACTTACGACCCTTCGATATTTGTTGACTGTTGCAGCCTCCAAAAATTGGTATACTCATCAACTTGATGTTCACAATGCCTTTCTTCATGGAAATCTAGATGAAGAGATATATATGTCTCCACCTTCTGGTCTCCGCCGACAGGGGGAGAATTTGGTATGTTGGCTTCGGAAGTCTATTTACGGTTTAAAACAAATATCCCGAAATTGGTTCTCCACTTTCTCAGCTACTGTCAAAACTGCAGGTTACATACAATTAAAAGCAGATTACTCACTTTTTACTAAATCTCAAGGTAACAAGTTCACTGCTATTCTCAACTATGTTGATGATATCCTATTGACTGGGAATGATTTACATGAAATCAAATTGTTGAAGAATCATCTACTCCAACATTTTCACATTAAAGATCTTGGCGATTTAAAGTATTTTCTAGGTATTGAATTTTCTCGATCTAAAAAAGGAATCTTTATGTCTCAAAGAAAGTATGTATTAGATATTTTACAAGACATAGGATTATCAGGAATAAAACCCAGAAAATTTCCAATGGAGCATAACTTAAAATTAACCGATGAAGACGGTGAGCTACTTCATGATTCGACTAAATATCGCAGACTAGTTGGCAGGTTAATATATTTGACAGTAACCAAGCCTGATATTGTGTATTCGGTGCGTACATTGAGCCAATCTATGGGAGCATCTAGGAAGCCACACTGGGAAGCAGCGTTAAGATTCCTCCGTTACATCAAGAAATCACCAGGTCAGGGTCTTTTATTTCCATCAGAAAATAATCTTACACTAACGGCCTTTTGTGATTCAGATTGGGGTGGATGTCGTATGTCAAGACGTTCCATTTCTGGATATTGTGTTTTTCTTGGATCATCACTCATATCATGGAAATCAAAGAAACAAACTAATGTTTCACGATCATCTGCAGAAGCAGAGTATAGAGCAATGGCAAATACTTGTTTGGAATTAACCTGGTTGAAATACATACTTACAGATTTGAAGGTCGAGTTGGATAAACCAGCATCATTGTTTTATGATAATCAAGCAGCTTTACATATTGCTGCTAATCCAGTTTTTCATGAGCGTACTAAGCATATTGAGATTGATTGGCATATCATTCGAGAAAAAATTCAGGCTAAGATAATTCGGCCATACTATATCTCTACAAAGATGAAATTGGTAGACATATTTACAAAAGCACTCGGGAAAGATCAATTTTATTTTTTGTGTAGCAAGCTGGGAGTTCTTGATTTACACTCTCCAACTTGAGGGGGAGTATTAAATTAGATTTGTATTTATTATAAAGTAACTGTAGACATTAAGATAGGTTGATTGTTACACTAGTTACAATCATATATTTAGGCGTTACCGGTCTTACTGTATTAATTATGGTCCATTAAGATAATGGTCTGACATTATGGTCATAATTAATCATAATTAGTTATAGATGTAGTCCATGTATATATAGCTTCTTACCGTAGCACTTTGTGAATCATTCAAACAAGAGAATAATATTAAATTTTATTAAGTCTCTTTTCATTTATTTTTTTACATAAAATACACATCTTTATTTTTATCATTTTGTAATTTGCGATCACTTTTTTGTTCTTTCTTCCATTAAATTCTTTTATTCTTTTACAATTATCGATTTTATCGATTCAGGTGATTTTCGTTTTTTGTTCTTATTATTTTTTGTTTGTGTTTATATGATTGTTTTAATTATGTTTTTTTTTGTTTCATAGATTCACGTAAATTTATTTACCATTATCTGAAAATAGTGATTTCAGAATAACAAATTTAGAATTTTTTGGTTTTTGTAGATGTTCTTGTGTAATTACGTTCATTTCAACTGCCTAATTAGTTAATGTTGTTGTGTTTCATAATTAGATTCAATTTGGATGTGAAATTAGTTATTATGTTGGGTTACGTAATTATATTCAATTTGGATGCGTAATTATATACATTTTGGATGCTTAATTAGCAAGTGTTGTTATGTTGTGTAATTATCTGTACTTTTGTTGCGTGGTAACTATTTTTCCTTTTTGTGTTTTGGTTGCAGAAATATGTTAAAGTTGGGTGCAAAAATAATCTACATTTATTTTTTTCTTCTTCTTTTGTTTTGTTTATTTGTAGGTTTGCAATGTCTTTATCAAATTTTTTTAACAAAATAATCAATTTTCGTTCATTTACTTAGTATTTTTGAAAATTATGAAAGAATGGTTCATTTTATAATAAGCAAGTGGGATTGGCTGGTCAATAGTCATTTTAGATTCAATTATTCATTTGGTAGATATATGACATATTTTTCATGTTGTGAATATGATTTTATATCAATGGTTGCATTGGCTGGTTGTATTAAGGGTCAATATATTATTATTGAGATTGTTGAGACTGTTAAAACTAGACTTTTAGGTATGGATGGTATTGATTTGGATAAAGTATCATTGAAGAATAATGATTCGATAGTAGAAGATAATCTATCAGTTGGAAAACATTGTTCGGGTGTTGGTTTTTTTAACTTAATAAAAAACATCATTCTACTAGAAGTTGGATTGATGGTATTCAACTTGTAGGGCATGTAGTTGAATGTGGTGTTACATCTTTGCGTATTGATTTATCTCGATTTGTTATCGGACATTGATTTACTTATAAATTCATTCATAATTAGAAAGAAATCTTAAGTTTTCATTGTTCGATGAAATATAGCAAAGGATGTCCATAAAGGCTTTAGTCTTTAATTGATCACCCGAATGGATAGATGGTTATAAAAAATATGATAGTGATCATAAGTGATATCTTGGTTCTTCGATATAAAATAAAAAGCATTTGACATCTGTGTCATATTTTTTTGTAGAAAGTTGGAAGGGAAGTTTACAGAGATAGGTATACTTCTTTCAAAATGTTAAAATATTATTTTTAAGGCATTAAAGAGTATGGACATCATAAGTGATTTTCTACTGGAGTATGATGAAGCCAATCTCTTTTTTAAACGCTGTTTTATAGCTCATGGAGCTTGTCTTCAAGGTTTTCATTTTTATTGTCACATGCTCTTTACTGATTGCTTACTTTTTACTGATATACATCGAGGAGTTTTACTTTCTACAGTAGCTAAATATGGTAACAATGGTACGTTTGAAAAAAATTATATATGTGTAAGTATAAAATTGTATTTTGGTTACAAAATTAGGTGTTAACCTGTTGCAAAATTATGTGCAAATTGGTTACAGAATTAGTCTCATATTATGAAATACAGTATTCTTTTTTTTTTGCATAATTAGTGTTAACATGCTGCGTAATTATGCTTAAAATTGGGTGTGTATTAGTTTTTTATGCGGAATTACGAATTATATACTTAGTTATTATATTATGTATGTCTTTTCCAATAGCATTTGTTGTTATAAGGATCGAAGATAGTGATAATTGGAAATGGTTTTTGGAGACTTTAAAGCCTGATTTACTCGGTCGTCAAATCATTTTTATATCTGATCGTCACCTAGGTATAGTTAATATCTTCTCAATTGTTTTCTCTAATTGTTATCATTCATGGTGATGGTAAAATTTGATCTAAGGGTAGTTTTGGAAGTTATTAGATTTGTGTGGTATTATATTCTTAGTAAGAAGTAGATAAAGAAAAGTGTTTCTTGTATTTAATAGATAGGGAAAAAAGTCAAACTCATTTAATGTTGTTTGTTGAACTATTTATACTCTTTTCGGATACATTGGTCATTGGGGTCGGGTCATATGTTGGGTCACTCTCACGTGCCCCAAGCCCATAAGTCAAGGTACTAGACACCTAGCTTAGTCATTAAGCATACTGTTTATTCATTGAATTTAGCTATTTGGTCTGAACTACTCCTTTAAGTGAAATCTGACCCACTTTACTGTTTGGGTCCTCCAACATAATCCGACCCTATCATCTAACCCTCTTAGCTCTTTCCGAAGTATTTTGGGAGAGCTAAAATTGTAAATGATTTCCAAATAACATCCAAATATTTTAATAAACCTGTCTTTATTGAAAGGTCACGACTTTAACACAGTTACATTTTCAAGACACGTATCAAGTAGTCATTGGACCTACTAAACGGTTTTACCCTTGGCAAGTATATATATTACCAAAAAGGGAAAGTGGCTACATTTAATAGCCTTCTTTAATTATTACCGTTGGTTCCTCTTTCTTAGTAAAATACTCAAGTGTGTCTTCCTTACCCATATAAAAGTGTTTTTTTCACTGTTTCCATTTCTAGAGTGAGAAATTGTTTAATATACAATTCTAGATAAATAAAATATTTAATTCTCAAACTAGACTTCTCTTTCTTTGTTAATAATTCTTCTAATATTGTTTAAAGTTTGTCTATTTACGGCGATGACTGCATTAAACAAACCAAAGGAGGTTGGATGAATCTGTCTGAGTTGGAGGAAGAAAAAGACAAGCCAGAATCGCTGTCGGATTTACCGCTTCACCAAGCGGAGTACTTGTGACTCAAATTCCAGAACCATATAGGAGTTCATCATCTAATATATAATTAATCGTTTCTAAACCTATCCCTCTTGCACAATCTCTTACAACTCCTGACCAATCTGTTCAATCAGCTAAGAAACCCTTAACAAAAGCAGTTAGCAGTCGTAAACCTCCCTCAAATTTTATTCCATTGGGGTCAGATGTTGGAGAAAGCATTCATCATAGATTCACCGAACTTTCTAAGGCTAAAAATAAACCTCCCTCATCAGGCAAGGAGATGGAAAAACCAACTGATACTTGATGAGTTAAAATGTGACTAAAGAAGGAATCTTGGATCTAGTGTATGATGTGACTAGAGAGGAAAGTGTAGAGAGAGAAATTAGAAAGAGAATGTATTTAATAATAACCACCAACCCAGAAAAAGGAGGGCTCCCTTATCTAGTGGGTGAGGTCGGCCCCACTTATTTCCTTTGTGGTCCTTCCACTTTTACAACTTGGTCCCCCACTTTCCATACCTTAGGAATATTCTCCTCAAATTAATAATGAATACAATAATAGGACAGAGACATTTATTTTACTTAACAATTAATATTTCTAATCTTGAACTCAGTGATTTATCTCTTTATCAGTAGCCTCACAGTCTTCAAGAGCTTGGGAGTGAAGACTTGTTGTAATTCGGTCAGAATATCCTATGGCGCTTCACTGCATCGGGGACGGTTCCTTCATAGGTGGAGATGTGAAAATGAGACTGCATCGGTATTTTGAATTAGTTGTCGGGCATCTATCGCTCCTCGTTCCCGTGGCTAACGGTCCGCTTTCTCATGAAACGCTATACCCGACCCGTTCTCATTCCTCGCGGTCCGCACGTCTATCAGGCTAACTCGATGATTACATATCTCTCTAGTAGCTAATGATGACTTCCACGTGTCACTCCCTTATTTGGAGCGTGTCTGATCGCACACCTCCCAATGAGACTCTTCGACTTCCCGTGACTCTTTTCCTTTGAACTTCCTCATACAGAATGCGGTTACGGCACAGAGCTGCCTATATATATGCCTTCTCTTCAACCATTATTTGTTTCCTCAGAAAAATTCTACAGAGAAAAAGTCTTCCTTACCAGTTCTAGAGAGTGAAGTTATCGTGTTTATAAGAAAGAACGCCTCGAAGAAAAATCGAATTCCTAAAGCGAAATCAAAACATGTGTTCGGATTTATCGATTGGACCAACATTACTGATAGGGATGAAGAGTACCGTGCCGCAGGATTAATTTGGGATTCGACTAAAAGTCCATTTACACCCGTTCCTCCTCCTCGCGATCCTGTTTGGTCATCACCCGTGTCTGTGGAAACATTTTTTTCTCCAGACCCGCCAGCCGTCCCGAGCCGTGAAACAGTTTTTATTTCTTCGAGTGATTCTATCCCGATCCCCCCTACCAATTTTTTGGTCACCCGAACACTAATCCAATAACTCCCACTGGTGGTTTAGCCCTTCCTTATTCTTCGGACCAACATTTAAAAAAAAAAGATACCGGCCCACGTTATTTACAATGGGCGATTCTAGTGCATCATCCACACCCGAAATGGTGCAGCTGAACGATACTATTTTTGGTGTTCAGACAGCCGTTAACACCGCTGCTACTCCTCGGGGTGTTGGTCAAAGAGACGCCGATCGTCAGAGATCAGAAATAGAAGCTTTGAAAAAGCTGCAAGAGAGCGACCCCAAGCATAAGTACATCGGTAGTAGCTCAAGATTTCTGAACCCCACCTCAGTCAAAGCCAAAATAACTGCTCGTTCCAAGATTTTGGAGGAAGCTGACCCCATCGATGCCGAAGAGAAAAAGACTGTTGCTGACAAAACCCTAGAGGTGGCCACCTTGGCCAACCCGGAAGCTAGTCCCGCAGAGGAACGCCAAACAGAAGAAGAGATTGTCGCCGAGGGTGAAGGGGATGTTGCTTCAGTTTCTCCTGAAGAGCCTCTTCCTCCTAAGATAGAGGTAATGATGAAGACCACCTATCATCGGTCTCTATGCAGGGACAACGTCATCACTTTGTACGAAGGTAAGTACCTGAATTATACTCTCAAGGATCAACCCGAGCTACTGATTTGGTGGGGCATACCAGAGAGTGTAAAAGTGCATAATCCCGTTCCTGGGGAAACGTCATTACATCTTAGGTCATGGGAGATAGTTATTTTTACCGACCTCTTAAACTGGGGTCTCAGACTCCCTTTGGACCCTGAGATTGTGAGGTATTTTGAGGTTATTGGTCTTTGCTTGTCCCAACTGACTCCTAACGCTTGGTACACACTTATGTCCTGCATCATGGCCCCCCGGTTGTATGGCCGTGTTATGCCGACAGAAGAGTATGTCGCCATGTCCGGGCTTTCTAAATCGCTAAAGTTACCTTTCTTTTACTCTTCTTTGGGGAATACCTGGAAGATCGTGAACGATTTCTTGGAAGGTGACAAGTCATGGAAACATCGGTTCGTTTTCGTCATCGGTTGTTGGGAAAATGGACGGCCATATACTCATGAGAACCCGAGGCGGCTGCTGCGCACGTGGGTTCATGACGGTAATATATCGTCAATTATTATTTTTTTTATATCCAAACTGTTATTTCAGTTTGCAAAGAGCATATCCAGGAGTTGAAAATGGATTACTTTGAAGATATCAAGTTAACCTTCCACGTGTTAAAAGATTATGTTCGGAAGAACTGGGGTCGGGCATTTCATAGATGTTTCAAGAACACCAACTGGATAATGAGCAACCTGTGGCGCTGCTTTAACGAACCCCTGACCATAGAACAGTTGCGCCTGACGCGTATTTGTTTCTGCCGAAACGTAACAACGCGCCGAGTAAGCGCTCGAAATCTGATGAGATTGCCGAGCAGGAAAATAAAGGTGAGGCTGAGGTTGAGGTTGAAGGAAATGAGCCGGTAGTTGTCACGGATGCTGGGAAGGCTAGTTGTCAGAAGGAGGTGAAAAATAAATGGAAGAAGTGTGTGGCTGATGGTAATGAAGCCAAAAGGTCAAAAGCAACGAAGAGAAAGGTAGATGCTAAGTCAGGGGCGGTTGGGACGGTTCTGCCGCTTGGTGAGAATACAACTATTCCAGCTCTCTTCGAGCAGTATGGAGAGGGTGCCAAGGCCGGAGATCTTGCTGCGCCCGTAGCGCTATCGGCAGAGAATGTCACTATTGTGGTGATCGCCGATGAGGATGAAGTTGGTGAGCTCACCCCAGAGAAGAAAAAGGTCGGCCCCTCTGATGTCAAGGGAGCTGACGGAGCCTCATCTAGCGGGACGAAGCTTCCCGTGCTTTCGGTATCTTGAAGCCCAAATACTTTTGCCTTGCAATGCAACGATGTCTTATCTCTATCACTTTACATAATGATTGTACCGTTAGCTATGAAAGAGATGTCTTCCCGTGCTCGTAAGTTACTTTGGTTAAAGAGGCACCCAATACGCGCAGCGCAGCCAAGTACTGAACCAGATGCTCTTTTCTGGCTTCTGATGCACCAGACGCTTGGTTTATTAGTAACTAAGAATCACTAATGAGACAAATATGTCTGGCGCCACATACTTACGCCAATCTCAAACCAGCTAACACGGGCTCGTATTCAACCTCGTTATTGGATGTGGTGAAACCGAAACGGATTGCTTGATGCATTATTATTCCCAAATATGTGGTTATCTGCACACCCGCCCCGCATCCGTTAACATTTGATCCTCCATCGGTTCGGACTACCTATTCCTCTAGTCTACTGTCCTCGGGAAATTTTACTTCTTCTGGTCGGCTCGAATGAAACTTTACGAAGGAATCAGCTAAAGCTTGGCCCTTTATGGTCGTTCGTGGCTCAAAATCAATATCAAAATCGCCCAATTTGACAGACCATTTGGACATTCGTCCAGATATGTCTCGCCGTTGCAATACGTACTTGAGAGGATCGAATGAGCCTAGAAGTATGGTCGCATCTTTCGCGTCACGGTAACTAGGGTCAACGCCATCTTTTCAAGCTTAAGATATCTTGTTTCTGCATCTAATAAACTTTTTCTTACAAAGTAATTTTCTTTAGGGACAACCCCGGACTCGCTGACCAAAGTTGCACTCACTGCATAATCGGAAACTATTATATACAAAAAAAAATTATCCCTTCAGGGGCTTTGTTAAAAGGTTCGTCGCAAGTTGATATCCATGCGAAAGCTTTAGCATTTCTCATAACCTGAAAAAAAAAAAACAGGGCACACTTTTCAGAGGAACGGGAGATAAATCGATTTTATGCTGCCAACCTCCCGGTCAGTATCTGAACTTCTTTGACACTCCTTAGGGGTGCCATGTTAGTCAAAGCTTGCAGCTGGGTCGGGTCTGCTTCAATCTATTTTTTGTTAACCAAAAAACCTAAAAACTTTCATGACCGAACACCGAAAGAGCATTTCTCATGGTTTAGCTTGAGGTTTATATCCCTTCGGCTATCGAAGGTTTTCTCAAATCAGCAAGATGGTTATCGTCGGTCTCACTTTTGACGAGCATGTCGTTAATGTAAACTTCCACGTTTCTCCCGATCTACTTCTCGAATGCCTTGTTTACTAATCTCTAATACGTTGCGCCTGCGTTTTTCAGCCCGAAGGGCATGACCTTGTAGCATTATAGCCCTCGCCCGGTTATGAAAGTCGTGTTTTCCTGGTCGGTCGGGTTTAATTTGATCTGGTTGTATCCTGCATACGCATTCATGAAAGAAAGTAACTTATTTCTTGATATTGAATCAACCAACTGATCGATTCTTGGCATCGGAAACGGATCCTTGGGGCATGCTCTGTTAAGGTCAGTGAAGTTCACACACATCCTCCACTTGCCATTTTTCTTTTTTACCAGAAGAGGGTTGGATATCCACAATGGATATTTTGACTCTTTGATATACCTGACGCTTAACATTCTTTCAACTTCCCATAGTATAATCTCTGCTTTTTCTTATGAGAATTCCCGACGCTTCTGTGAAATAGGTTGGACATTTCAGTTAACTTCTCCCGAAACGTCTGGTGATAAGTTGGTTCCGAGCTTTAAGATATTTCATTCTTTAAACTTGTAATTTTCACAATCTTCATCGGTAGTGAGCAGGTTGGGGGGCTTCTCGGGGATCGTCTACCGGTAGTGACCCCAAAGGAAGCCCCACTAATTGCTAGTCTTTTGCTTGTACCATTTTTTGGTCGCTCTTTGGTACCAGCGCGACACGGTATCATTCTCGGGCTGCCTTCTCACTACTTCTCACGACTCCTACATTTTTGTTGACCACATATTTCAAACACTGATGAATTGTGGATGTCACCACGTGCATTCGTAACAACCATGATCTGCCGAAAATTGCATTATGTGAAGCAGGCGCTTCAACTACCACGAACAGATCTGTGACCTCCTTTTTGAACGGCCCGCAGCCGAGCTGCACAATGGCTTTGAATTCACCAATTACCACTGTTGTTGACCCTGTGAACCCAACACTAGTCTGATCCGACCTTGAAATCACTATCAGTTTCTTGAACTGAGCAAAAATAGACGAAAAGATTATATTTGCGTAACTTCCGGTGTCTTGAAGAATGCGGTAAACTTCCTCTCTCGCGATTGCCGCCCCAATTACAACAGCGTCTTCATGAGGGCCTGCTATATCCCTCATATCGTCATTGTCGAAGTACAGGATTGGTGATGGACTCCCGCACGGATGAGGAGGTGTCTGAGACTCCAACTGAGTTTTCAGATTCACGATGTGCCGTTTTCAGGAATAATTGGTAATCCCTGCTATGGAATCACCTCCAAAGATCGTCAGAGACTCAAAAAACTGACATAGACTGCTTACCTTCTTCCGACCCTCCATAACTTCTTCTTCAATGATCCCAATGACATTTCAATTGACATTGGGATCTAGGTATTCCACAGATACATCGAAGAGATCTGTTACCTATATTATGGCCATCGTTGTTTCCGGTTTTTGTACCGCCATTATCTCTTTTGACGCAGCTTCTTGTTGCGCCCGTTTCTTCACTTACTCAAGCAACTTTCCATTTTCCACTAGCATATGTATTTCCTTTTTCAAAGAGATACAATCCTTTGTGTCATGCCCTACGTCCTCGTGGTATCTAAAATATCGATTATTTTTGTTCTCTTTAGAGGTCGGGATGGGAAATGGTATTCGGTATATTCCACTCTTTTTGGTCTTCTCGTAGATGGTTGACACACATTCGGTCAGGTCGACAAAGTAAGCAGGTCGGCAAAGCAAGCAAGTCGGCAAAGTAAGCAGGTCGGGTGACCACTTGTTTATTGCTTGACCTTCTGTACCTGGAATGTTTGGGTTTTGACAGGAATAGGCTGAGCACCTGGGGGAAGTGTGTTAATCGGTTGAGGCTGCGGGGCATAACTAGACTGTGTATTCTGCTTAGTAACGATCGAGGCATGCGTGCTCTGCTGGATTTGGGCTGCCAGTTCGGACCCCTCTGTCTCCTCAATTAATATTTGTTTTTCCACCTGAGCTAAGAGGGTGGAAAAGGTAAACGCCTGTTTTTTAGTCACTGATTGCTTCATCGGTCTCAGAAGCAGTCTGAACCGGTACCCTGCTAATGCCACATTTTCTTCGCAATGATCGGGATTTGTTTTGGCATCAATAAAACGTCTGATGTAATCCTAAGGCTTTCTCCCAACTTTTTCCTGCAGTTGTCGAAATATTACCCAGAATATCTCGAAGTTTTTAATGCAGCCTTGCGACAACCTGTTGTAACATTTGGAGGCCCGATCTTTGAAAGTCATTGAAAAATCTTGGCACAAAAGCTTTCAGCGTTGTCGAAACTTAACATAAAGTTCTTGAATTCCTCTAAATGATTATCAGGATCCTTTTTGTCGTCGTACTTTTCGAGTTTAGATATGTCAAATCTTTTTGGGAGATATCCCGATAATATTTCATCCGATAATAATGATGCTCTCCAATTGAGTCCAAATCCGAAAGCGCCACCATCGCGGCCTTCAGTGGGAATCCCGTACAATCCCTCATTATTTGGATTGATGAACTGGCTGCTAACCCGGTACCCGTGTGTTTGGCTTCCCGACGGTTGCCATTGAACTTGAAGTAACACTACCAGCTTTTCCTTACTTGTTGTCACCATTTCCTATTTCTCGTGAGAGTTCATTGTTCTTTTTTCGGTGTTGTCCCTCTTGTGTTTTGGAGAGTTGAACAGTCTTGCTCTATTGTGTCGGGATCTACTCTTTCTTGTGAGCTTATTGCGTCTGATTCTACGTCAGGATTCTCTACCCGAAGATTCATCAGAAGTGAAATCAGTGGAATCGTCTCGATCCTTTTTTGAAGGACGCTTGGTCCATCTTTCCATTTCCCAATCTGGTTTGAGTTCCCGATGACCACGACCATGGGAATTGTTATTGTTTCAGACTCGCAATTTCTCTTAGGTTATCTTCATTAAAGACAATAAAGTAAGCAGGGCTATGATAGAGATGTACAGACATTTTCCATTCTAATTGAGTGGTTAGACTGTTCACATGTCTTTTTCTGAAGCAGCTTGAGGGTACAGTCAGCGTATCTCCCTAAAAATGGTCAAAGATTCAAAGTAGCTGCACAGATCGGACACTGTCGCCATTTTTTCAACTATCACCCAAACTTGATTCTGATCCAGGTCACGGTCTAAGTATTCCAAATTTACATCAAATCGCTTGATAATTACCATAGAATTCTCTTAGGTTATCTTCATCAAAGACAATAAAGTGAGCAGGGCTATGATAGAGATGTATAGACATTTTCCCTTCTAATTGAGTGGTTAGACTGTTCACATGTCTTTTTCTGAAGCAGCTTGAGGGTGCAGTCAGCGTATCTCCCTAAAAAATGGTCAAAGATTCAAAGTAGCTGCACAGATCGGACACTGTCGCCATTTTTTCAACTATCACCCAAACTTGATTCTGATCCAGGTCACGGTCTAAGTATTCCAAATTTACATCAAATCGCTTGATAATTACCATCGAATTCTCTTGTTTAGATGTCTCCATACTTTGTCTTTAAGCACTTGGTGATGTAACATGTGTTGTACTTACACTAGGTTGGGCATGTGTGTTAAATTTCGTGTTGCCCCTTGCTTCTTAACAAGAGCATACAACTTTCCCCTTGATTTTTAACAAAAAAAACAGTTCCCCCTTTCAATCAAGGTTTTCACTTCTTGTTTTAGGGAAATGCAATCTTAGTTATCATGGCCCACATCATCTACAAAAGTGAGTGTTCTGATTTTCTCTTGGAGATTGAATTGGTGTCAAGCTTTAGAAATGCACAGTATTCTTAGTTTTGTTATAAATGGTGACTACATTTTCACCTAAATTATAAAACCATTCAGGTTGGAGTCATTGACTCCTCGTTCTTCTAAACGGTTAGCTCTTATTCGACTGGATTTGTCTAGGCTGATTCGAACCTTATCGAGAATCCTTAGGTTGATAATTGATTATATATTGTGACTGAGTACTTGCTTGTGGGATATAAATTGTAGGAGCATATCTATTATAGCGCGGTACTCTAGACTTTTTAGTTTCCTCCACCGTGATTTGCTTTCTGACCCGATTCAATAATCCTCCCCATGTCATTGTTATGATTTACTGAATAAGCCAAATCACCCGACATTAAACCTTGCCTTAAAGAAGTAATAGTTATTTTCTCAAAACAATCAGGAAATCCATTTTCTGTGTCCACAAAGCGGCTGATATAGTCCTTTAAAGACTCATTTGGTCCTTATGCACAATTAATGATAGTGTCACCGTTCCCTTCAATCTCTCTACTTTCCACAAACTACCTCCAGAAATCCATCCAGAACATATCAAAGTTTTTAACAGATCAATGGTTGTAAACTGTTATACCATTTAATGCACTCCCCTTGAAAGCCTGCGAGAAGGCTCGGTATAATAGTTTATCATCATCATTATCAAAATTCATCATGAAATTTTTGAACTGTTCAAGGTGATTATCAAGATCTTTACTTCTATCGTATTTCTCCATTTTAGAGCTATCAAACCGCATTGGTAGATGTCCATAAAGAATTCCCTGAAGACAATGGTGATTGTTCCAATTGTGACTTCGGCTAAACATATGATCCTCATCAGGAGTGGCAAAGATATTTGGTTCAGATTGGATAGCAAATTTATCACTTAACAAATGATCAATACCGTGATCTACCGATCTCTTTACTTTCCCTTAATATATATTATTTTTCCCTTTTCTCTTTGTATCCATTTTTTAGAATGATTTTTAGTTAACATATCTGTCTTATTCTGACGTCCATGGTCACTACTTGATGAAGAAGAAGAATTATCTGAGTCAAATTATATGGTTGAGTTTCCAACATAATCTGATGTGTTCATCAACTACTTAGTCATATGATCTTTTTTTGAACCTGTGTTAGCCTTTGGGGACTGGTCACTTTCATTTTGTTTTTGGTTGTTACTAGGCTCAACTGTAACAATACATCACGGAGTTGACTATTCTTTCAATTCTTTTTCAGCCTGCCTTTGGGCCCTCAAAGCTTCAATCCCAGCCCTAAGTTAAGCAAGCTCTTCTTGCATGAACTGTCTCTATTCTGTATTATGATTCACATGAAATATAGTATTATGTTCATTATCACTTATTATCCCCTCATTATCAAGAGGGGGAACTTATTGCATGTCAAGATTCATGCCTCAAATAATTCTGAAGTACGATCTGCAAGTATGGTTTTAAATAGAGTTATTCAGACACTTGCTGCTCCCACTGTGGTTGCCAATCTGGTGATGGTAAAATCTGATCTAAGGTTAGTTTTGGAAGTTATTAGATTTTTATAGTATTAAATTCTTAGTAAAAAGTATATAGAGAAAAGTATTGAAAAGATTTTTATAGTATTCTTTCGGGGAACCCCAAATCTGCAACATATGTTAGATAAAATAAATTTAATAATTGCATTCGAAGTGGTTCCATCCAAAGGAGCTTCCACAAAGGTATTATAACATTGGGAGCCTCCATGGGATCATTAATTTCATTTTCATCAATAGAAGGATCCAATAGCTGCTAATCTTTGTTAAGGCTGACTGCCCCTAAGTCTTATGGGCAAGGGTTGTTGCATAGCATTCTCTAGCTATCTTATGGCTGCTCCGGACAAAACTTACTTGTCCATGGATAGCATACTTTAAACATTGGTGGACCGTAGAGGCTACAACATGCATTCTGGAGAGCCAATATCTCCCAAATATGGCATTGTAAGATATTGGGAAATCCACCACAACAAACAGTACTCTTACCAACTTTTTAAAGGGTATTTTGCTCAACAACACTTCCTCTTCGAACTCCTCAATCACATCCGCAGAACTTCCTGTGAATCCTACAATGGTTTTGTTCGAATGTTGTATAACCTAAGGGTTTCTTATTTGCTTGTAGGAGCTTAAGAATAATGTGTTTGCGGAACTTCCTGTATCAATCAGAATCCGGCGTATATCGTTCCCCCATATTGATGCCCCTTATTACCACCGTTTCTTCATGAGGCCCTGCAATGTATCTCAAGTCATCCTCATCAAAAACTATAAAGGGAGATGGGGATTGATACTCGTGGGTGGACATTCCACCATCCAACTGGGTGTTCAAATTGTGGACATGCTTCTTCTTTGATGAAGTGGAAGGCTCAGTTACAGTATCCCCTCCAAAAATAGTTAATGACTCAAAAAATTTAATCAAACCGGTGACCGTTTTGGTCTTGTTTATTATCATCTCCACCTGATTTCGGCTCGGATCTGGATCAAGATACTCAGAGTCTACATCGAATCTTTCAGCAATTACTATTGCACCCTCTTGTGTAGATGTCTCAGGTTTGTTCGAAGCACCTGTCCGGAAGTATTGGTTTGCGCATTATCCGGTTTGCTTCCCCCTTTCTTTTTGATGTAGGCCCCGAACTTTCCCCTTTCAATGAGGTTCTGGACCTCTTGCTTCAAGATTATACAATCATGAGTGTTGTGGCCTATTTCATTGTGATGTTGGTAGAAATACTGTTGGCTCTCTAAAATGCACCTCATTCTTAGTCTTGTCATAAATTGTAGCCACACTCTTCGCCAGTTCAGCAAACCACTCAGGCTGAACCCATGGCCCCCTCTAATTTTTGACTTGTTGACTCTGAGTTTGGTTAGACTGATTTTACCTTGAACGGTTAGACCCCTGTCCAGTTTCTTTTACCCTGTAGATTACATGTATGTAAACATTGCCTCAGGGAAGCAATTGCAACGTGTTCAAAGCAATCTGCTAATCCATTCTTAGTGTTCACAAAACGATTGATGTACTCATTTAGGGACTCATTCGGTTCTTGAGCACAATGAATAATGGTGTCCCCATTACCCTTGAGTTCCTTACTTCCAACAAATTTCCTCTGGAAGTTAACCTATAACGTATCAAAATTTATTATACACCCCTAAGGGAGACTGTTGTACCATTTGAGGGCACTTCCTGTGAAAGTTTAGGAGAAGGTCCTACACAGTAGCTTGTCACCATCATCAAAATTCATCATGAAGTTCTTGAAGTGCTCCAGATGGTTATCCGGATCTCGACTCCCATCGTATTTCTCCATCTTGGAGCTATCAAACCTCTTAGGAAGGTCTCCAGAGAGTATTTTTGCAAACAAATGTGTTTGCCTCCAATTTTTGCTACGGCTAAAAACAGTATCTTCATTAGAAGTTGCAAAAATACATGGTTTGGGTTAGAAAGCAAATTGATCAATTAAAAATTGGTCAATATGTTGGTGGGCTAACCCTTTACCCTTGCCGTGGTACTTTTTAAATCTGTCATGCATATCCTTTTTTCTTGAATGTTTTTTAGTCAGCCTCATTTTCTTTTTTGACCTTCCCTCATCACTACTCGAAGATAATGATTCTTCAAGTTCTGCCTCCTTTGATGAGCTGTTGGAGGACTCAGATCCAGAACTTTCAATAGGTTTAGATCGGTGTGTCTTCTTAAAACTGAGATGGGTTTTCAAAGACTGCTCTTTTCTACAGGATTTCCAGTGTGGTGAAGTACTGACGCTCCAGATTTTTCCTTAATTCATTTTTCTGCTTGTTTTATTGCTCTCAGCCCCTCTATTTCAACTCTCAACTAGTTGCGCTCCTCGACAATATACTCATTGTTTTCCCTTGTGACTTCCACCTTAGGAGGTGGAACATTCTGCTCATTCGAATCCATCCAAACGACTTTGCTTGTTGGTTCTAAATTATGAAATTCAGGCACCATCGTGCTCATACTGTGGTCGCCAATTTGGTGTGGTTATTCTGTCTGGGGTAATTTTATAAAGTGTTTTAAGTGTTTTGGGGAATTTAATGTTTAGAGTAGAAAATAGTGAGATAATTAAGCTATGTGGTAGCAGTAAATTCTGATTACCCTCATTAATGTAAGTGGTTTGGGTATTTATACTTAATTATTGACCCATTGGCCTATTGGCTCGCATAGTGAAGTCGGTCAAGTTTAAGGACTCATTAGTAATCTGGTGTAAAGTGACCAGCACCTAGCTTAGTCAGCATTTATTACGTTTGTCCTGTTTGGTTTTTTACAATAGTGATTATGCTCCAAACTGCCCATCGGATTAAGTCAAGACTCAGTGGCCAAAATATCTGATCTCATCAGTGTGAATGATTATATTGAATGTGCAGTGAAATTAAGATCTTCAAGTAGTGTTTATGAGACGTTAACTTTTGTGAATGGTGAATTGAAGTGCTTTGAGGAGGATATGAAAATTAAATACTAACAAAAGATTGTTGATACTTAGATGAGCATATTTGAATTTGGATAAGACTTTTCATATATCCATATAAAAGTTTAGCAAAAAACATAATGGTATGTCTTGTTACTGATAAGTATAAATCTCATATACTTGTGGACATCGTTAATTTATTTTTCAACTCGTATTTTATCATCTTTTTATCCTAGTTTATAATTAGCGTTATAATAGCATAAAAAGTTTGCACCTGAATATTTTCAAAAAATTATATATGGATGTGTTTTGAGTAACTCTAATTTTACACTCATGAGGTTGCCTCACTTTAATGTTTAACAAAAAATTCATAAGGTCCATATCATTCTCAAAAAATTGTTTCTAGATTCTTCTTGTAATTAGTTATCATGTCTTCAATATTTTCAGTAATGATAATATCATGCCACAAAATGCAAATTAAAAACCATCATTGAGTTCTATATTTGACTTATAAGGTACTTTCAGTCACGTTTCTAATGTGCTCCTCAGTAATAAAACTAGTTTTGGTTTATATTTGACATTATTATTAATAAGAAAATTATGTTTTCTCCAAATATTTTTTCTTTTTTATGTATTTATTGTTGGCATATTCTCAAAAAAATTATAACATATCATCTTGAAATAAATAAGAAAAAATTAGATTTATACATTGTAAATGTTAAAATAGTAATGTATACCTCATATAAAACTCTATAATTATGGTTCATAGATTATTACTCGATAGTAAAACGAGCATCAAACTCGTCTAACATATCCTTCACATAAATATTCATCAAGTATAGAATATTTAATAAGTTGACCACTATGATATTCACAGACAAGAAATTTCATCAACCGATACTAAATATAATCCCCTTTATTTGGAAAGAAAGAATAAACTCAATTGTTGGTACATCACTATCATTATTCAAGATCATGTGGACTTTTTTCTCTTATTTCTTTTGTGGTAATAATAATAAAAAGTGTACACTGTTTAAATACAACATACAATGTTAATAAAACTATCAAATTTAGACAATATTAGACATAATCATTAACTAATACTTTTGATTATAATTTTGTTTAGTTTTATCTATTATATGTATTGATTATACACAAAGTATGTGAACCCAACTTCTACTATGTATATTCGTTAATTATCTTTTAAAATAAATATTTATATTGATTTTTACCTAACAAATACTATATAAACTTAAATCTAATTCTCTAATTATATCATATTATCCTATCTAACTCAAATCAACTATATTTAGAGAAAATAATTTAGGAAACATTACATATGAAAATTTTAAGTTAAAATTAAATTGCAGTATGAGATTTATTTTGGTGTTGTAATTAAGTCATTAAAATTAAACTTGATTTTTTAAATATAGAATTATAAATTACGGTGAAGGGTTGTAGATAAAAACATGTTGGATAACCACTACCGTTCAGCCGAAGCAAAATCTGATCTACGATTAACAGACCTACGTACTAACTGTCTAATTATTTTTTTTAAGATGAGAAAGCACAATAAAACTAAGCACATAAAAAATTTATCGTAGTTCAGATTTTTATATATCCACAATGTAACGGGTACTCTTTGATAAAAAAAAGTAGGTTAAAGAAATATTCTCAAACATAAAAGATTCAATCACTCTTTATAACGAAAAATAACGTGATTCGCAGAAATCTCACTTCATTGTTTATCTTTCACCTCACTTATCTATAAAAACACATAGAGTTAATTCACTATTCTATGAAACATAATGTTCACGTAATTGCACCGCCACAGTCACGCACACATCGCATAACAATATATTCTTTTATTTATAGGTTTATGGAAAACTTTAATTTTTAATGTGACATTCATATAAAATCCTATTATAATTCTTTTATTACTTATAATTGTAACACAACTCTACAACAACCGAGCTCTTTAAGTATCTTATAAGGAACTTGAGTGCATACAAATATGGATTTCATTGATCTGACATGAATCTACTAAAGTACTTACGGCATAGGCAAGACCATGTCTTGTGCAAATCATAACATACATAATGCTACCAATAATATTAGCATAAGGTATCTCCGGTATGTACTTCTTATTTGCTGCTTCAGTTAGTGTTGAGTGACACTAATTTTAAATTGGGGAGATAATAATAAATACCCCTTCGACATGTTTCTCTTAAGCTCAATGCCAATTATTATTTTAGCATCTCTCATATCCTTTATCTCAAACTTTTATTTCAATTGAGTCTTTATCACTTCAATCTTTATTATATCTCTTCTAGCTATTAGTATGTCATCCACATACAACAGAAATATGACTTGTCTCTCCATGTGTGTTTCTCATTCTAATAGACACAATTGTAATAGAAGCTACATATATATATGATGGATCTCATAAAAGAATCAAATATTTTATTTCATTATTTTGGAGAATTCTTTAGCCCATAGAGGGGTATTTTTCAACAAACACACATCATCATCATTTCATTCTTTAAAAAAAAATTATCGACACATATAAAATGCCTCTTCTAATTCATCATGAAGGAAAGTAGTAGTAACATCTATTTGATCTAGTTCAAGATTAAATCTAGAAACCATTGACGGTGTATTCTTAGCCATAGTCCTATCGTTGTATATGGATAACTCAACACCATGAATACCTAGCTTCCTCTTGAATATTCATTTACTCCCAACCAGCTTCTGACCCTTCGGTTGGTTCACAAGAATCCATATGTTTATCTTCTTGGGAGAGTTTAGTTCTTCTTTCGTGGTTGTAAGCTAATTTCATTTATCATTGATCTTGATAGTATCATAATATTTTTGTGTTCAAGAACATTCTTATATATTTCAATCGATAAAGTATAACAAATTACATAAGAAAAACCATACATTTGTGACTCTTTAGTCGGTCTTCGTGCTCTATTTATCGCTAGCTGATAACTGTTAAACTCGTGTTTCTCTCCCATCTGATCATCCGAAAGGCCTAAAATACCATTTCTTGGTCTACTCCAGACTCATGCAGTGGTTGAACTTCATTTATACGAAGCAAAGCGGAACCATATCCAAAATATTATTCGACAAAAGTGTCTCGAGCTTCACTTTGTAGATCTAATCCATCATTAACACACATATTCCTCCATCTTCACACCAACTGCATTCAAGCTGAGTTCGATTCAAGTGTAATCTTCTAGGTTCCTTCAGATATTTATGCTACTATACATCGGCAATGTGTAAATTTGTTTCGTTATATGAAATTTGTTCAGCGAAGACTTCTTCATGTAAATAGTCTCTAATCGATTTCATATTCATTTAATCTTGTGTTTTGTTACTGCTTAATACGTTATTTTCTTATTGTGGTGTTGATGATATTTATAAATCTAACATTGCGTATTTCTTTTTAGTAACAATACCATGTACTTATTCAAAACTTGATACATATGTCCACTAATGATAAAAAATAAATATTAAGTCTAAATATTGTCCTTAACATTATATTATAACAGGTTAAGATAACAAAAATAGGACAAACACACATGTACCTAACTAAAATCATTTAAATCTCACACATACTTGCAGATACCTTATGGTAGACGTGGTTCTAGCTAACTATGTTTTTTAAATCGTGAATAATTTGGGTATTTTTTTTAACTATTGTATTAAGTTCTTATAACAGCATGCATGAAAGATATGTAACTATTCATTGCTCGTTCAATATAATATTTACTCGCAGAAAATATAAAAAACTAGAAAAATAATATTTTTATTTATTATGTACTATTATATCATTATAATATATACCGACAACGAACTTAATTACAATTTTATTTTTTTCAAACATTATTGGTGACTTTCCTCGTAATGATGAAAATATAAAAATTTATCAATGAGCCATGAGATAACCAAATATAATAGATTTTGAACTGATTTTGTACTTAATTCACAACATACATATGTAATAATTGGAAAATGCATATTATTTTTAAAAATGTATTTTTTAGGCATTTAAACTCATTTTTGTCTTTCATAAATTATGGTATATAGTTTGATGTGGTCTATAAGTATATTATACAATTGTCGTCTAGTTTTTTTTTTAATTATTTTCATCACCAAACAATATGTACAAAATTATTTAATGTTGTTAACAACATCTTTCACATAAGTGATAGACGAATGTATAAATAGAGGAAATTTTGCTAAAACCTTCATTGATAAATGTTTTATTTCAACTTTTGTAAGTTCACGGTGAATGAATATGAAAAAAGTACTTGTAACTTTAATGTTAATTTTACCCACCTACTAATGTTAACTTGTTTATCTAATATGTTACAAGTCTATTTATAAGACTACGTATTGTATTTTCGTATGAATACGTTCTTTAAACGATATAATTTTTCATTTTGGTAATGCAAAATTTTGAGAAAAACACAAATATAAGAAAATAAGAATCAGAAATTTTCAGTCAATATTGTTTTTTAAACAAAACATTCTGGCTCGTATATCATGGTTATCACCTCATTTGACTCGCAGCAAGTGCTCTTGAACATTCTCTCTCATATATCATGGTTATCACCTCATCTAACGGGCAGTGTCTTTCTTTCTATTGAATGGTGTGTACGATGTGGTACATAGCATGTTTGTTCAAAAAAACTTTTGAACTTTTACAAGTAGAAATTATTACACTATAAACTATTACACTATGTTTCAACGAGGGATGACAATTTTTTCCAAACCCGTGGATACCCGACCCGAACCGATCCGATAGGCTATGGGTTTTAAAAAAATTCTGCGGATGGATCGTGTGTTTGAAGGTTTACTACCCGCCGGGTTTGGGATGGGTTATGGGTTTAAGAAATTTCCCATGATGCTCAACCCAAACCCGACCCACTATTATATAAGAGAATAAATTATTTAGTATTATTTATTAAACTTAGAAATAAATTTATTAATATTAGTAACTGTATTTGTAATACCAAAAACCATATATAATTTGCTAATATATACAATATATTTTGAAAAATAGTATTTTATATTTAGACGTTACATTTGAATTTTCAATTTCTTTCTTAAATATTTTTTCTTTTGTTTTATGCAAAAATGATACTCATACTCTTAGTATAGGTCTAATATTATTAATTAAATTAAAAAATTAACATATACCAAAACTATATATTAATTATTAATAATATAACAAAAATATGAAATATTTGCTAATTAGGATCCCGTATATTTTGAAAAATATCATTCTACATTTAAATATTGAATTTGATTTTTTTCAATTTCTCTTAATAGGTAATAAAATTATTAATTAAATTATAAAATTATTTACTAACATATACCAAAACCATATATTAATTATTGATATATTACAATATATCCGATACATATATTTTGAAAATAGTATTTCTATATTTAAATATTAAATTTAATATTAATCTAAAAAAATATAGTTTTAATGGATACATGGTGGGTAATACCGGATATGATACGGATTTAAAAAATCATGATAGGATACGAATTTAAAAAATACGTGATGGTTTACAAATTTAGCTATACCCACACCATATATGGAATCCATATATAATTTAGCTATACCCACATCATATATGGAACCATATATAATTTAAACCACATAAGCATATTATTTTTAAAATACTCTAGATTGATACAAAATACATATTTTAAAAATTATAATATTATTTGATTGTCCAAGGTTGTACTTTAACCAAAATAGACATTTTACTTTCAATTTTTATTTATTAGTCATGTTATTACATGATTTTGAATATTTTATTATTTTATTTAAAAAGTACAAATAAAATATTATTTTTACTTAAATACATTTTATTATATAAACCTATTTATGAATCCTTATTTTTGATATTTTTACGTTAATTATGAAGTTTTTCAAGTTTCGTCTATCCCTATTATTTCCCTATTATTTTCAATGGTAATAATAGTAATATTTTATTTTAAAATAAACTACTTAATTATATTGGTGAAACAATTGATTATAATCAATAACATTATTTATGGGCTGTTTGAGATCCTGATTGAGATCCAACTAAGTAAATAAAGTAGTATAAACTGAAACAAATAATAATATTATAGCAATTTAGATAATAAGAATATCTTACCAGTAGTTATTAGTGGAATGAAAAAATGCACTCATTACATATTCTCCGTTAACATATTCTTACCTGGTTTAGAGCATACTGGACTTGTCTAAATTAGGTAAGTCTCAAATTTTGGTATAGACCGCTTTTAATTATTTTTTATTGAAATCAGATTTTAATGTAACATGATGAAACAAATGTGTCAGAAATATATTTAAATGTCAATTCTGATTTAATATCGAGTCTTTTAATCATTATATTCAGTCTTTCATTTGTTTGTTTTATGTGATTTTCCTTTCGTCTATTTATAGTTTTTTTTTATATCTTTTAAAATAACAATCAAATATATGACTATTAATCATATAACTAGAGTCCAACTTTAAAAATGTCTATTAATAATGAGAACAATCATGTTAATAATAAGAGCAATCATCTTAAAAATACTATTACGTCTATTACTTCGATTATTTTTGGGATTAATACTATTCCTTCGATTATTTTTTGATTATTTTTGGATTATCTTGAAGCGGCAACACTTTTTTTTTATATTAGTTTCTAACACTTTAATTAGCATTGATTATAATAAAAAGTTTAAAGCAGAGTGGATTAATGGTTATAAAGTTATGTAACTATTGGCTATTTTAATCATATTTTAATCACTAAATCTAAGCCTACCTATCTAAAATGGAATCATGAGAAGACTTAAATTAAATTTAGATACTTTAGTCACTAAATCTAAGCCTACCTATCTAAAATGGAATCCTGAAGACTTAAATTAAATTTAGATGCTTAAATTAAATTTAGATGCTTTTTATATGTCTGGAGCAAGAGCAATGATCCATCTTTATTGGTTGGTCTCATATTGATATTGAGACTTACTTTTTGTTAATTGTTAATTTTCTAAATCTGGGTAAGTTTCCTTAGCCTTAGACAATATTTTTGGTTTGTATTGATTTCTTAAAATATAATTGTTAATTTTCTAAATCTGGGTAAGTTTCCTTAGCCTTAGACAATATTTTTGGTTTGTATTGATTTCTTAAAATATGATTTTAGTTCAGGTCTTCAGAGAGCAAGATAAAATTGGTTATTAATATCAAATATTACTAGCTATATTACTAGCTTATGGTATTTTTGACAATTAACCTTTTGCTAGCAGGAAGGTTTAATCAATTGGGTATCAATAAAATTTACCTGAATCTTCATTCAATAGTTGTAGATTCAATGCTGGTTTTGCATAGTTCAGATCTAAGTCGCTAGTTTGCAATTAGCTGAGAACGGTTTCTAATCTGCATGTCGTTCATAGTTAGCAATCTCTTTATAAAAAACTCTAAATTTGATCGATTATTGAATTTATGAGTGGTTTCAAAACTCTAAATTTGATCGATTATTGAATTTATGAGTGGTTTCTTACCTGGCTAGTGCTCTGGTTGATTCTTCCTTGAGAGTCTTTCATGAATACTTGAGTTTTTGAGATGCATGTCGCTGATAGTTAGCAGATATCATCTTATTCTAATTTTAATCGAAGAATCTATTGATGATTGAGTTTCTCACCTGAGTAGTTCGCTGGTTGCTTCCTCTTTGCTTAATTTTGGAGATGGAATCAAGATTAGAGTTGGAATTGGCTGGGAGCAGAGTCCACTGATTGAGTTTGAGTTTCTTATCTGAGTAGTTCGCTGGTTACTTCCTCTTTGCTGAATTCTGGAGTTGGAATTGGCTGGGAGCAGAGTCCACTCAAGGTTTGGTAAAAGATAGAGCGTATGTTTTGGAGGGTATGAGACGGCAGTACTGATTTAGTATTAGGGTTTCACTTTGAGCCTAATTTGGCTCTCCCATTTTTTCTTCTGTATTGATAACGAGGCCCACTATATGTGGACTCTTTTTTAAGGCTAATTTGTGACCTCCTTTTCATCTAATAAAATTTTGTTAATTAAAAAGATACAAAACAAATATAACAAATTAAAATAAATGATAATTTTTACAAATAATACAGCATTTTAATCATATATCATGAATAGTTTATTAAAATAATTACCGTACTTTATTATTATTTTAAATATGATATTTTTAACAAAATTATATTTCTTTAAAACAATTTGACACGATATACTTTAGTTTCTTTGAACAATTTCACGCTAGATATTTTTAAGACTTTGTTTTACATTTTATAAATACATTTAGAGTTAGTTACAATAATATTTCATTAAAGTTAGTTAAATAATACTAACTTTAATAATATTTGATATTATATTTAAAAATAATTTAATGTATCCAACATTTAAAGACTCCCCAATAGTAATGTGGAGTCTATTGACTCGTTGTGCAAAGTATTTTGAATGGTAAGGTTAAATTGAGACCCTATTTGTCTATAATCACACTCTTCTATAATCAGATCCTATTTGTTTATAATCAGACCCCAAAAAAGACCAATTTACCCCTGATATAAAAGTTGTATTTTCAGCCCAAAAACCTTTTTTCTCTCCTCTTCTCTCTTCTCTCTAACAAAACCTCTTAAAATCCCAAAAAAAGGCAAGATTTCTCAAATCCGACACTACAAACACCTTAAGGTACGAATCCTTTACCTATTCATGTAATTTTTAAGCAATTTACTTTAGTATTTTTAGTGATATTTAGATTTTAGGGTTCTGTCTAAAAAGTCTGATTTTCATGTATATGTTGTTGTTTTATTGAAAAAATAATTGTAGATTCGTGTTAGTCGATACATTAGGAACATTTTGGTACCATAGTTGTTGAATTTGGGTTGTTTTTGTGAGTTTTTGGTTCGATTTTCAGAGCTAGGGTTTGGGGCTGCAGAAAGTGCAAAATTGCGAACAAGCACCTCGCAACCCGTGCCAAATCACGAGGTGCTTGTTCGCAATTTTTCACTTCCAAGAGTGGTCACCAAAATTCGCAATTTTGGTGAAATGGCAAACTCCGTATTCGCAATTTCACAAAAACAGGAAAAAACCCATTTTTTTTTCAAATTATGATGTTTTTATTCCCAAGTTTATTAATGATTTTATTTTTGTTGTATTTTAGCATGTCTCGCACACAACATACACCTATTCGACATTAGGTGGGGCACTCAGACTACGTGATTTAGTCATTAATTATTTTTTAATTAAATGTGAATATATAGTTATAATTTATTATTTCGTTACTCATCCAATTATGTGATTTGTACTGGTCTATTAATTACTATATTAAACAGATGATTTATTTTTTATTTTTTTCACGGATGGTTCGCTCTTACAAATGAAGTATATATTAAAAACAATGTTTTTAATATTACATATTCCGTTGTTCTACTGACAAAGTTTAGTTCTTTTTGTATTTATTACTTCAATAAATCTAATATATTCTTTGACTATTTTAAATTAGAATGAAAAGATTTAGAAATTAAATATTACATAATTAATATGTAATATGTAATAAAAAAATTAAATATGCGATATATCTATTTGAGTTTCTTAAACTATAATAAAAATACTTCGAAAACAAATATATATGTTTGACTCTCTTAAAGTAGAATAAAAAATTTAAAATATAATATATTTATTTGACTCTCATAAACTAGAATGAAAAAGATTTAAAAAATAAATTTTAACAATATATATTTTGACTAGTTTAAACTATAAAAAGATTTAGAAAATAAATATCAAATAATAAATATATAATATATTTCTTTGACTATTTTAAACTAGAATTAAAAAATTCAAAAAATAAATATTGCATAATAACTATGAAATATATATTTTTAAATATGTAAAAAAATTAAAAAATAAATATTACATAAAAAATATTTATTATATTTATTTGATTAATTTAAACTAAATATTATATAACTCTTTAATAAAAATGATAGTGATATATACATCGACTAATAAAAACATCAAATATATTTAAATGTAATAAAAATGCTAGATATATATTTAGTATTTAATGATTTTTCTAATTTTTACTCATCCAACTCTGTTTGAGTTTGCTCTGCTTTCTAAAAAGGTATGTAATAATTATATCAAAATATATTTAATTTTAATATACTTAATTATATAAACTAAGTAATAAATGAGCTCGCGATTTGGACAACCAAATCGCTAGCAGTGAGTTCGTGATTTGGACAGAATCACGAAGTGACTGTTCGCAATTTTGTCCAAATCTCGAGCAGTGAGGTCGCGATTTTGAAAAAAAAACATGCAATTTTGCGAGTTCGGGGTTCGCAGTTCGTAATGAGTTCGAGAATCGCACTGAAAGTAAAAAAATCATAAAAAATACTTCATCTTGGGTTTCCAGATGGTCCACGAACCAATTTAATTGATATTACAGCTAAAATCATCATTCAAGTCGCTCAAATCCATAAATTTTAGTTTTTATTAGAATTTTTGGTATGTTAGAGAGAGAAAGCTTTGTGGAGAAGAAGAAGAAAAAGTTAATTTTTTAATTAAAGATGGATTTTATATATAAAGGATATATTGGTAATTTTACATGAGTTGAAAAAAATGTTGAATTTGGGGTCTCATTATAGTCAAATGGGTCCCGATATAGCCTAGCTCATTTTGAATTTGATAAAGTGCAAGTAGTATAACTAGCTTTTATAACAGATTTTAAATATTGAAATATTGATTAACAAGTGTGATTTAGAATAATGTGAAAATAAATTTAAGATGTGAGAATAAAATAAAAATCGTACCAACTAATTAAATTTTTCAATAAAATAATTATTAAAAAAAAAGAAGATAAAAAAGTGTGGTTACCGTAATAAAAAAAATAAAATTAGTTGTGACCATTTCAATTTTAAAAAAAAAAGATAAAATTCAAATTTATCGTCGTAGTTAAAATTTTGACGTTCTAAATTCGTTGTTACAAAAAATTGCAATAGTGAAAAACAAAAAATTTCCCAACAATTAGAAAAAAAAGGTATGTCATGTAATGATAAAACGAATTTGAAAGAGCGAATTCTTTTTTTTTGGTATTAAAAGCATTAAATTGAAAATTAAAGGTTCATACAAGGATCTGGGGCATTCCCCTCCAATTAGTTCTACAAATGACTTAAATTAGTCTTTTTATATAACAGGAAATAACATAAACTGAAACAATCGAGACGTGAGAAAAGGAAGGTCTCGTCCGTGACAAGTAGACCAGTGAGTAGCTCAATCAGCTAGACATCCGCAATCAGCATCCGTCAAAAAGAGTGTCAGGTCACTAGTTGTATGCTACAAAGGATCCCTGCAACAAAGGAGGATTATCAATAATAATATTAGAAAGTCCAGCCAGTCTTGGTTACTTGGAATCGAAACCGAAGATCTAAGAAAATTCGGTGGGAGACCAAAGAGGCGGGGGCCGGAGGGGAACCAAAGGTTCTTTGGTTCCTCTCTTTCCATACATGGTAGATTACCGCGGCGAAGCATGAATGCCAAATGGAGAGGTTTCGAGATGGAGACCAATTTGACGCTTCACAAACCCAAGACTGCCAACAAGAAGCGAGAATGGGGAAACCTAATCTAGAACTTGCGTTTGCCCAAATGCTCTGAGTGAAAGTACAATCATAGAGTATATGAGGGATAGTTTCATTATCAGAGCTGTAAAGCATACAATGTGCTGGGATGTGGTAATCCCAACTGAGCAGCTTGTCTTTGGTGACAAGCTTGCCCGAAATAGCGAGCCAGAGAATGAAAGAATGTCGAGGAATATTGAATTTGTTCCAAACTAACCCTGCCCACCCTACTTTAGGATGGGGCACACGGATAGCATGGTACGTGTTATTGATGGAGAATTTAGGACACCCTTCTTTAGCATTCCATAAGGGGATATCAACCGAAGATATGTTGGGGGGAGGGAGAGAGCAGATGAGGATTTGGATCTCCTGTAGACAAGCCCGGCTTCGAAGGTTTGCAGGTTCTGATATTGGACGGCCAGCTCCAGCTTCCATTGGTAATTATATCCGCAACCTTGATATTTCTCCCAAGTCTGGAATCCTTGATGATATTTTCGCCATAATAGGAGGCTAGGGACGAAGGGATGAGCCAAGCATCGAACCAGAAAGAGGTACCCTCGCCATTTCCAATTGCTATCCTGCATAAATTACAAGCCAAGGGACGAAGGAAAATAATTTTCCGCCAAATCCAAGAAGGAGAAGAACCCATCGGGAGGTTCCAAAAGATTTTATTTTTTATTTTTTCAACTTTTATCCAGCAACTCCAAATGGACTGAGAGTTGTTACTTACTATTGACCACAGGTGTTTGAGGACGGCCGCCTGATTCCAGATTTTGAGGTCCAGAATCCCAAGGCCGCCCTCCACAGTGGGCAAAGTTACTGTGTTCCAAGCTACTTTAGCACCGTGGATTTTTATAGCCGATCCACAAAGAAAACGGCGAAGGTATTGAGTCAATTCATTTAAAATCCTCGAGGGGAGGATGAAAATGGACGACCAGTAGACCTGACCGGCGAAAAGAACAGACTTAATGAGTTGAAGCCTACCAGCATAAGAGAGATGCTTTGTGGTCCACGATTCAATTCTAGAAGTAATTTTATGGATGAGAGGACGACAATCTGAATGAGTAAGACGACTAGTGATTAGGGGAACCCCCAAATATTTAACAGGAAGGGATCCTTCCGGGAAATTCAGAATATTGCTGAGCTTTATGCGAAGAGGTTCAACAATACCAGAAAAGAAGATGTGGCTTTTGGAGGGGTTTACTTTTAGACCAGAGAGAGTATAAAACTCATCGAGTCCATCTTTAATGAGCTGAAGAGAGTTCACATCTCCATGGCAAAAAATCATAAGATCATCAGCAAAACATAGATTGATGATTTTGAGTTTTTGACATTTCCAATGAAAACGAAAGCTACTATTTTTACTTTTCTCCTTAAGGATGTTGGAGAGAACCTGCATGACAAGGACAAAGAGAAATGAGGAGAGATGGTCGCCTTGCCTGAGGCCTTTTCGGCCTTTAAAGTTGCCATGAGGATCTCCATTAATATTTATGGAGTAGGAAGGAGAAGAAATACAAGTGATGATCCAGGTGATCATTTTAACAGGGAAGTGCATGGCTACAAGAATATCTAGAATGAGATGCCATTTGACATTGTCAAAAGCTTTCATCAAGTCAATTTTGAGCGCGATTTTTTGTCCCTAGCATTGGAGTGATAACCCTTCAAGAGTTCTTGGCAGAGAAGGATATTATCAGAAATATTTCTCCTATTGACAAAAGCCGATTGTGAGTTATCAATCAGGTAAGGAAGAGAATCCTTAATACGGTTAGCTAAGATCTTGGATATGATCTTGTAGCTAACATTACAAAGCGCTATCGGACAGAAATCAGAAGGTTTTGAAGGAGTGTTAATTTTAGGAATGAGGGCAATAGAGGTAGAGCTCCAGGAGGCTGCCAAAGAACTAGAATGAAAGAAATCAAGGACACCGTTACAGATGTCGTTTTCAACAATACTCCAATTTGACTTGAAGAAACAAGAATTGAAACCATCGGGGCCCGAAGCTTTGTTACTGTCAATACTGAATAAAGCCGATTTTATTTCCTCACGAGTGATCTCGCGAGTCATAGAATCTGAGTCCGAAATGGTAACTTTAGAGGTAAGAAGAGAAGATATAGTCTCAAGGCCAGGGTATCCATCAGGATGCCTGACTCCTAATGAGTTCTCAAAGAATTTCACAAATACTTTTGAGACACTAGCTGGAGTAGAGACTGTTACTCCATTCTCATTACAGATAGAGATGATCTTATTTCGAAAGAGGCGAGACTTAATGCTATTGTGGAAGAATTTTGTGTTTTTGTCTCCCAGCTTGATCCAATTCTCTCTGGATTTTTGTTTGAGAAACGATTCCTCAGCTCTGCTAAGAAAGATATATGAAGCGGAGGCTTCACATTCTTCAGAGACCAAAAAAGGATTGAGAGTATCTCTAGCAAGATTGGATTGAGCTTGAAAAAGTATTTCATGAGCTTTAATAACACGGGATCCAATATCACTAAATTCTTTACGATTAAGGCCGATAAGGTCAGTCTGAAGGCGACTCAGCTTTTCCGAGACCAGATTCATCCCGGTGGAAGTAGCTGGGCTATTCCAGCTGGATTTAACGATCTCTTTGAAAAGCGGGTGAGATTGCCACATGTTGAAAAAATTGAAAGGTTTTTGCGCTTGGGGCGAGGAAAGCCAAGGTTAAGCAAGACAGTTGTGTGGTCAGAAGAGCGAAGAAAACCATAGTGCGCATAAGACATAGGGAAAGTATCATCCCATACAGGATTTACAAGGACTCTATCAAGCTTTGATAAAATCGGGTTATTAGGCTGTTTATTAATCCAGGTAAATTGAAAGCCAGTGGATCGAAGATCACTGAGGTCACAATTGAAACAACAGTTATTAAAGTCCTCAATAGAAGAAGTCCAGTTTTCAGAGGAACCCACACGCTCATTTGGGTGACGGATGGCGTTGAAATCCCCAAGTAAGACCCAAGGAATACTATTATTTACCATGAGAATGGTAGATAAGTCATTCCATAGGGGAGTTCTATCAACGGCGTCATTAAAAACATAAATAGCCGTGAATCTAAAGGTAGAATTATAATTATGACACTTAGTTATACAGTGAATAAACTGCGGAGATTGGGATTCTCTAGAAATGGTTATGACACTAGGGTTCCAGATAATCCAAATTCTTCCTAGGTGGTGAGAGTCGTGGTTAGTGAGGACATGCCAGAAAGGTGCCATATTTCTAACTATAGTATCGACTTTATTCAAGGTCACTTTAGTTTCGACAAGAATTAAAAGGGAGATACTATTACTAATTATGAAATCAGTAACATCTTTTTGTCTAACGGGATCGTTTAATCCCCTAACATTCCATGAAGAAATATTCATAAAAAAAAGATTCTTACAGTGCTCTAGACGATGGTCATGTCGGAGGACAACTCCATAGTACCCTTGGCCGTAGTCTCTGCTAGGCGATGACCTTTAGAAGGCGAATCTACCTCCTCCCCACTTTCCAGCTCCATTCCTTCTTCAAGAGTATTCAGCTTCTTCCCGTTAGATAGGGACGACTCGATCTCGGACGGATCAGAATCATCTGAAGTGGATACCTGAATGGGCACTCCTTTTTGCAAAGGCGCGATGGATGACCAAAAACAACACAGATCGCACACTGAGGGGGAAGCCCTTGATACTCAAATTTCACCGTGATGAGTTTGCCACTGATCTTGAAAGAGAGGATGAACGGATTTATGCTCCCGTATTTCCGAAATTTTGAATAAGAGGGTGATGGTCATAAGTAGCACCACATCCCAAAAGACCTCTTTCTTTATTTTTAGAAGGCCTCTCAATAACTAAGACCCGCGTGGGCCCAATACTAGAAGAAAGATGACCCATTGGAGGATGATCCACATTCTGGATCTGATTGGCGCCAGAGGGTCTCACTTGCCTAGCAGGGCTGCTTGGCCCACTGACGTCCAGCTGCCAGTAGCTTGAGAGGAATGGATTTGCTACTGGACCTCTTGGCCCAGAGCAGACCAGGGGCCTCCAACCCGGTTCTCTCTCACAAGAAGACGAATCGAGTGGAGGGAACCCTAATTGTGCCTCCTTGAGAAGGAAACCCGAATTCTCACTGAAACTGGAGCTGGGCAGGGTTGTTGGAGGGTTCCTGGCAAGAGAAGCAGGCTTAAATCTCAGAGGAGAATGATGATTCCGGTCACCGCCCAAATAGCTGACCAGAGCAGACGAGACAAGAAGAGTTCCTTCGAAACGAGAAGCGACGCCACCCGGAGAGTAGCTTTGCAGCCGCTTGCTTCCCGTGTCGAAGACTCGATCATACAAGGGATTGGAGTTGTCTACTGAGCCAGAGAGAGATTTAACAGGTGAGGGGATCAACGGAGTTGCTGTGCCAGATAGGTTCCGCTCGTCGGAACCAGAGACGCCACCGATTTTCAGCGAGGATGGGGAAGCATAGGCATATCTTGGCGTGCTTCCCATCCTCTCAAAGAAGTTGATCGGCGATGGATTTTGGCCGGAGAAAGCTAGGAGAGGCGGACGTAGCGATGGTGTTTGATAAGAAGGGGAGTGAACTTCAGGCCGTAAGGCCTGAAGCTAGGCCGAAATCCACTGAAAATATGTTACCGTTTGAAAAAATATTGCCGTTATAGAGAGGGAGAGGTGTTTGTAAGAGCGAATTCTTGTTTGTTATTACGACAAAAATAAAAAAATAGTTATCAAAAGAAATGTATTTCGTCATAAATATATTTTTTCAATCCGATAGATTTTTTTATTATCTTGCTAACATGTACAAATAATTTTTTAACTAAGTTTAATCTAAATTTATGAAAATATATATTCTTTTATTTATTAAAAAATTGTGGAATTGGCCTAAATTTTTATTTATGTGGATAGAAATTAACTTTTCATATTGTGAAAAGTTTAATTAATAAAAAAATCACAATTTTTTTAACATATATATATATATTCAATATATTCATTGTATTTTAAATTTTTATTTTTTATAGATTATTATGACATACAAAAAGATTTAACCTAATACATGATTTTTTATTAGTTCGTGATACTAAAGTTACCTAGTTATCTAATACCCAAACTACTATCTATGCTTACTCTCGATCAATACTTAATTCTTGTAATAATACATCAAATACCCACGCTTCATAACCCCACCTAACCACTTTTAATTTTTGAACCAAATGTTTTGTTTATTATTTTTCTTTTTTCTTTTATTTTTTAAAAGGTCCATAACTTAACTTTCAAACTGGCTCGGTAAAAATATTTGAAAGTACTATCGCTTTTGTTTTATAAGATAAACAAAACTAGATCCATTTATAATATCTTTTTATTTTATTTTAATTAAAATTTCACTAGCAACATGCGAGTTCTTTGAAAATTAACCATAAGAGTTCTTTGAAAATCGATCATGCGCGCTCTTTGAAAAATTAAACATGCGAGCTCTTTGTTTGAAAAATGAACTATGCGAGTTCTTCGAAAAATTATTCATGTGAGTTCTTTGAAAAATTAAGCATGCAAGTTCTTTGAAAAATTAAGCATGCGAGTTCTTTGAAAAATTACAATGTTATTTTGTTTGAAAAATTACAATGTTATTTTGTTTGAAAAATCAACCATGCGAGTTCTTTGAAAAATTAAACATGCGAGTTTTTAAAAACATTAACAATGCTATTTTATTTGAAAAATCAACCATGTGGGTTCTTTGAAAAATTAAACATTCGAGTTCTTTGAAAATTAAACATGGAAGTTCTTTGGAAAAATAACAATGTTATTTCTCTGTGAAAAATCAATCATGTGAGTTTTTTGAAAAATTAAACATGCGAGTTCTTTGAAAAAACCAATCATGTATTCTTTTAAAAATCAATCATGAGAGTTTTTTGAAAAATCAATCATGGAAGTTCTTTGAACAACAAATAAAAAAAAATAAAAAAATATCATTAATGGGTCTACTTTTGTTCGTCTTAAAAAACAAAACAGATGGTACTTTCGGAAAAAAAAAATTGCACTACGATTTGAAAAATACGAACTTTTTAAAATAATAATAAAAACAAATTGGTTAAAAACAAATACTTATATTTTTTCGATCAAAACACTTGTTTATAGTATGTAATTTTTAAGTATTAAGTGACAATAAAATAATTTAGTAGATTTTAATGAGTATTCTTTTATCTTTTATATTTATCTCATTAGATATAAATAATTTATGTTGTTAATTTTTATGAATTAAATGTTTTTAATAGTTTCACTAATAATAAAAATTTAGATAGAACTATCCAAAATCCCAAGCAGATCGTAAATAGTTTATCCAAAAGGTTTTTATGATTATCTATTGATCTTAGATGAACTATGTTGTATCTATACCGAGTTGTCTTTTATACCCCAATAATATGTGTTTTATACCCCAATAATATGTGATACATTCATTTTCTAGATAAAATAGACCGAATTGCCGAAAAATTAATCATGAGAGTTGTTTGAAAATTAAACATGAGAGTATTTTTGAAAAAACATTGTGTGAAAAATCAATCATGTGAGTTTTTTGAAAAATTAAACATGCGAGTTCTTTGAAAAATCAATCATGCGTTTTTTTAAAAATCAATCATGAGAGTTTTTTGAAAAACCAATCATGGAAGTTAATGAACAACAAATAAAAAATTTTAAAAAATATATCATGGATCTATTTTTGTTGTCTTAAAAAACAAAGCAGGCGGTACTTTCGAATTTTTTTTCCGAACTACGTTTTGAAAAATACGAACTTTTTAAAATAAGTAAAAAAGAAAAAAAAATTGGTTAAAAAAATACTTATAATTTTTAGTGGAGTCGAAACACTTGTTTATAGTATGTAATTTTTAAATATTAAATGACAATGAATTAATTTAGTAGGTATTAATTAGTATTCTTTTATCTTTTATATATATTTCATTAGATATAAATAATTTTTGTTGTTAATTTTTATGAATTAAATGTTTTTTAATAGTTTCACTAATAATAAATTAGATAGAACTATCCAAAATCCTAAGTAGATTGTAAATAGTTTCTCGAAAAGGTATTCATGATTATCTATTTATACAGATGAACTATGTTGTATTTATACCCAACTGTCTTTTATATGCCAATAATATGTGAGACTTCTATTTTTTTTTTTGTATAAAATGGACCGAATTGCTAGTAGGCATCTGTGTATTTTTTTGTTAGGAGAAGATTCTCCGCAAAATAATTTACCCATTGTTTAGACCGCAATTTGTAGGGTTCGTGATCGTACAAAATATCGATATCAAAGAAATAAAAATGCACCTGAAAGGCATTGTAAATGTCTATATCATATATAAAAATGGTTTTAGAAACCTTGTCTCTAATGAGTACAAAATGGTTTGTTAAAACTGTTTTGTTAGAATAAAATAGTTTTATAATACTAAAGATTTGATGCAAGTTAAAAAAAATAAAAATTATTTAAATTTGTGAATAATTTATCGATAAACATTTATAATTAAAATGATTTATTATGATATATCGATAATTAATTGAATTTTTTATGGATATTAGTATTTATTTTAAATGTTTTGTTTTTGTTTTTATTAAAATGTAATATTTTTTAAATTGTACCTCTAAAAAAGTAAAAAAAAATTATTGGTTTTGGTTTTTAAGACAAACAAAACTAGATTCATGTAATATATTTTTTGATTTTGATTTTTTTGTTGTGTAATTACTTTTAATTGGATTGTGAAATAAGTTTGATTTTGTCAAAAAAATAAAATACAACTTGTGTTTGTAATAATAAGTGTTAATTTGGTGTGAAACAACTAACAATTTTGTAATTGCTAAAATATGTGCATTTTTGTGTTGAAAAATTTGTTTTTAAAATTAATAAATAAATGTATAGCATTTGGTTACGGAAGAATGAGTAATCGGATTGCAAAATTAAGAAGAAAAAAGTAGCACAAATAGAATTTTGGTTGTGAAAAAAAAAATTATCTTTGAGTTTTTTTTAAACGTCATCTCTTTCAAACCACAACTCTAGAAAAATCCAAAAATATCAGTTGTTTTGTTTTTTAAGACAAACAAAACTAGATCTTTGAAAGATATCGCTTTGATTTATTATTTGTACTATATTTGTTTGCAAAAATATGAGTAATCGGGTTACGTAATTGGTCTGCAAAAATATATTATGTTTGAGTTGCGTAATTAAGAGTAATTTGGTTGCAAAAATATGAATAATCGGATTCTGTAATTAGTATGGAAAAAGAAATGGTGTTCCAGTTACATAATTAAGAGTAAATTGATTGCGAAATAAGAAAGGAAGAAAACAAAAATTCTTCAAAATATCACTATGAATTTCATTTTGTTTGTCAAAAAATGAAAATATATTTTTTTTCAATAAAACAATTGAGTTAACTTTTGAAAGATATGAAGTTTCTAATGTTAAACAACAACTACGAATACACAAATTAAGAAATTAAAGACGAAATAAAATAATTTCTTTGTGAAAATCTGAATTAGTAGCTGATTTATGTTGAAATTCTATAGATTTCACTTAAATTCATTACAAAACATTTTAATTTGAAAGATTTGTGAGCTTCAGTTTTAGAGAGAGAAAAAAAAGTCGCAAACTAAAAAATAATATAAAAATTCTCGGTTTCTCTGTTTTATACATGGACAGTATTTTGGTAGAGTTTATATAACATATTGTCTTCGATAAACTTGAAAATTCGAATCATTATTTGTAGTTTTAATTTTTCTCGACTATTATTAGTAATGTTACGACAAACATATGAGTGTTGCAATGACATAACAAATTTATAACAGTGAATTATATGTTTGTTGTCGATGTGAGAATGGACAAATATTTATTAGGAGAAATACATTTTGGTTGCGTAATTAGTTTAGAAAAACAACGATGTTCCAATTGAGTAATTAAGATTAATTTGATTGCTAAAATAAGAAAAAAAAAATTCCAACATTGTGAATTTCGTTTTGTTCGTATCCAAACAATAAAAATATATGTTTAAAAGAACAAAATTGAGTTAGACTATAAAAAATAAAGAGTTTTAAAAATTAAAAATAACTACGAACACATCAATTTAAAAATTAAAGACGAATTAACGTAATTTATTTGTAAAAATCTGATTTAGTAGATGTATGTTGAATGTTATAGATTTTGGTTAAATTTATTGTAAATTTTAATTCGAGAGATTTGTGAGTTTCAATTTAAAAAGAACAAAAATCTCGAACAAAATAAGAAGAAGATGAGAATTCTTGATTTTTTATTTTATATGCGAACAATATTTTTGGTAAATGTTTTGTAACATATTGTTTCGATAAATTTAAAAATTTAAATTGTTGCCTGTAGGTTTTAATTTTTCTCGGATTATTATTATTATTATTTTTTTCTTCTTCAAACAATAAATTAAATTAGTAGACATCTATGTATAAACACAAATTCGAAATAATAAATCAACAATAAATGTTTTTGTTTTACTCTTCTTTTTTTTCAGAATAAGTGTTTGAATATTTCTTTATAAAAAAATATGAAATTATATAGTTTTATAAACTTGTTTATAAATTTATCCAATAGATTTGTAAGTTCATTTTCAAACAATTTAGTCTTAAAAGAAAGTTTATTAGTTATCATTTCATATTTTTAAGAATATTATGCTAATTTTAAATTTAGAATTGTATATAAAATAACTGTTTTTAATATAAATAAAGAAAACAAATTAGTATATAAACTTGGTGGGTCTTATAATTGAGCAATAGTATATTCTAATAAAATCAAAATTACTGTGCCTTTTATTTTTTTAAACATTTTGACAATTTTTTTAAAAAAATTACTACTACTAATTACTTAACATAAATATAGTTACAAATCCAAAAATAAAATTTTAAAACTTAAATCATTTAAAATCCATCCGACCATATTTAACTTAAATTTGTTGTTTATTCAAACCACAATGCTATTTTAATATGTATAATTGTTTTTATTTTTTTATTTTCGGGATTAAAATAAAATATGAAATTTTATACTAAAAAAATAAAAATTTCATCAGTGGTGTTCTATGCTATAAGATATGCAAAAAAAAACATAAAATTCGTCGGAGTCTTGCAAAATTGCCATATTGTACCATTTATCTATTCTTTCTGTGTCGTAGGACGTATATATTGGTAAAATATAACTAGTAGTGAATTACGCTCATCATTTTGTGAGCTACGACTAGTATGATGTATATCTGATGGCCGAACGTGTGTAAAAAGTTGACAAATAACTTGATTTTGTAATTATACTTGGATCGTAAGATCCAATCGGTAGATGTAGGATTATAAGAAGTTGTGTACCAATATGAGAGATTCATACATTATAAGAACATCTTTAATGAGAAAGATAAAAAAAACATAAGTCAATGGGTACCAAAAAATAAGTTATCATTATAAATTGGTAGGTTGGTCAACTGAAGGTGATAACATTTTATTGTTAAATATGTTTTTTGTAGCACACAACCATACACCAATCAATATTTTCAAAGACATATGGTCACGAAGAAGTTAAAAATAAATGAAAAAACATTGGTAAAGCTTTAACTTCCACAGGAGTACATATGTGTGATATATTTAATATCATACAAAAAATCAACCCAGAGAATGTACCAACTTTTATAATGTATAAAATTTGTATCAAAACATTATTTGACGGAAAAATGGTCGAATATAGATATAATGCTTCTTATCTAAACAAACACATAATTACATGCGACGACATAGGACCGTGAACGAAGGGTCCAATGTTATGATGTATTTATTTTTAACACACAAATTGAGCAAATATAGATCGTATACATTCCTCTGAGTACTTATCATGAATAGTATGTATAAGACTATTAAATACACGATGCCACAATTCAAAATAAAAGGGATTACCTATGTTGACATGAGATTTCATATTGGGCTCTCATTCATATCGAAGAAGTAAGATAACTACGAATGAGTATTGAGATGTTTAATAGTGATTATGTAAGCGAGTGATTGTGAGTTTTCATGTGCTATACTTACCGGTCATGAGCTTGTTTGATGAATAGTATAGAGACAAAGTTTATAGGAATGATGCATATGTTTTGTGAAGGACATATTAAGAAGAACATACTTACCAATAAAAAATATTCAAGGATAATAAGGAGTTTTGAAAGTTTATGTTGGCTTGGAACGATGTGGTTGGCTTTATCATCGTTTATGACAACAATGAGAACTTAATAAAAATGCGAGGACCACTGTAAAAACTAGAAAGAGCATTCAACTACATACTAGACTCATAGATTTCCCATTATAAAGCGATATTCGTTTATGTATACACACACACACACAAAAATCACATATTTTGGTAACACGCCAACTAATAGATAATATGAACGTTAAGATAATTTAATGAATAAGTTATTCAAGCTCGTACATTAGTTGGAAAATATTATACGAGATGATACGTGGTTAGTCAAATATCATTCAAGACCATATGTTAGGATGAATTATTTTTTTTTAGTAACATAGTATTATATTTTTTTTAAATGTTATACAATGAAACATAATATATTCAGTTTTCAAAATATGGTATATTAAGTTGTGAAACATATTATCACTGTTTTGTGTAGTGTCAGATTATGAAACAAGGTATATTTCAGTTGTGAAACATAATATAATTAATTATGCGAAATGCTTCATTTTGAAATATTGTATATTAAAATTTCAAATTATGGTTAATTCAAGTTGCAACAAAAAATATAATCATTGTTTACAAAATGTATAATTGTAAAACATGGTATATTAACGTTGCAAACACAATATATTTAAGTTATAAAATATAGTATAATCATTTCCAAAATCTTAATTGCAAAAAATGGTATATTTAAGCTATGAAACATATGTTTTTAGGTACAAAGTGCGCATTCTAGTAAGAAGCATTTAATTGGTCCAAAATCAGTTGGATTTGAACTTTTTTAGGAAAAAGTTGACGATTTGTTTGTTATATAACATTTAACCATAAAATGATTCTTGAAAAACAAATTAAATGTTACACATGCATATCAACTTTTTTTATGGTTAGCATAGGTCGGTTTCAAAAGTCGCTTTAGATATATTATTTGATAATTACAACATTATTGAAATGGTCGGAGTTAAACCATTCATATGCGGTTGTATAATTTGAACAAAATACGGGTTACCATATAATAATTTCAGAAATATTTAAGGGGAAAATACATCCATAATATTTCAAAGAAGTTACAGAGAGAAATTAAGATATAAGATATAATTCTAGAGAGAAAAGTTGATAAAAGTAGTAAAAAAGTAATAATTATTCACCATTTCCAAAACAGATGCATTGTCTTATGTAATATTGGTGGTAGGCCTTTGAGCTTACATGGTTAGTCTATATTGGCTATTTTATCATACTAGTTTACTAATATTAAACATATTTACTATTTATTACACAAAATACCCTCAATGTTACACATTTTTTGGGTTGATATTACAAGGTACATATCAGTCAAATATTTCACTAGTTCGATATGCGGGTCGGATCAATCATGCATTTATCACGGTCTATTGCTTCAGATTTCATCTGTGCCCTTGCTCCGGACTGCAACCAACCTTGTGGTCTAAAATGGTTTAGGTCGGATAACCTTATCTCAATTTATAAATATTGTGGAAATCGTTAGTCTCGAAAACCGTGCACCATGTGTAGCTTACTTTTGTACATGTATCATGAAAGCATCTAAATTATACAATAGACCCTTAATAACGATGAAGCGTGAAAAGACATTTCCACTTCTAGATGTAATTATCCGTTAATGCGTGAAATGATAGCTAAGAGCCAGTTCCACTCCCCAACGTAGGTGTCTATTGAGCCTTTGAAAGGTGTTTGTTGGGATTTTGAAATCCCATTTATAAATTCATAATTCAATTTCTTCTAATTCTCACTTCTTAATGTTATAAAAATAAAGAGAGAAACTCTTGTGCTCATATCATTTCAAACTTCAATTTTCAGTTTAATCGTCGTTGCAAAAACATTTATGGTACAAATATTTATATTCTCTCACTCTTCGTTACCATATAATTCCTTCAGAGTTATTCGGATAACTTGTTAGAGGTAAATTTCTTGTTCTCAAGCTTAATTTCCGTTTAAGTTTTGCCTTGACAACATCCTAAATTGGTTTTCGATCTCTGATAAATCCAAAGAGAGAAGAGTTGTCAAGATTGTAAACAAATGACCTATTCATAATTTTTTAAATATTTGAATATGGAAGCGGCGCGTGAGGAATAATACATAGCAAACCAATTATAATCTCGTCTTTTTCAAACCCTTTTACTCGTTCTTGAACAAAAAAAACTTATCCTCTAAGACAAACTCGTTCTCAGGGAGACGAATGTGGATTGCGATTTATTATGATGGATCAATCTGACACCGAAAAAAATATCCCCCATCAAAACCCCTCAATATATTTGTAAAAAAGAATATGTTCTCTCAATCATCTAGGAAAAAAACTCAAGAAGCCTAGACTGGCTCATCTTGGCTATGATACTCCCCTGGAAGAATTAGATAGGTTCAGAGGGAAGGCTCCCACAACATCCTAATGGGTTCCTTTGAGTCAAGCAATATCCCTGGATGAGTCTGTTTGGCCTCACAATAGAACCTTGGTTTTCTAAGAAAACCCAATACGATTGGATGATAAACCTGACGACGGAGGTGAGGGTCAAAATGAATTTGGGTCGAATGTCAGTAATTCGAATGAAAAAAATAGACGATGTTGAGGGTTACCGAAACCTGGAAGGTGATGTGGAGATCTAGGGAAAGATAAAATAAAACACTAAATCTGAATAAGAAGAAGGAGAATTGAACCAAATTCAAACGGCCTCCTAAGAATCAAGTACAATTACTTCTCTGAGACGTATAAGTCAACTATCAAGGCGATAGGGAATTCCATAATTAGTTCATATCTGATTTCCAAAGGTTGGAGAGATACTTTTATCTATAAAAATGTGAACTTTGTGGTTATCCAGATGTATTGAATTGGGGAATTCAAATCATGTTAGACCGATCAACTTGTTTTGAAAGCATATTTGGAATATGAGCCAAGAAACTGTACTATTTTAGAATAGTTGAAGACTCCTCCTGATTCGTCTGAAGTTGTAAAAAATTGGTTGCTTTGGATGCTTAAGTGTTCATGCCAAACAAGAAAAGGGTTCCTAACCATATAGTGAGAAAGGAGGCTTCAATCGGTCTAGAAAGAAAGAAATTCAAGAATAGTGTTGAAGATGAGAAACAAACTATTTTGGCTGGTCTGTAAGTCGATGAGAAACTGAATGATTTTGTTGATTCATCGACGTCTGAGAGAAAATAAAAGGCCACCACCCTAGAAAATAAGAAATCAAAACACATATCAAAATTTAAAAAGAAAGCAAAAAGAGTTATTGGTTTAAAAATTTGATGTTGGAAAAGAGATTGTCCCCTCCTCAGACCAAATTACGACTACTGTTTTGGCCAACTGTTATGTTATTCAGCCGTTAGAAGACCAATTATCAACTCTTCTGGACCAAAAACAATAAATGTTAAATATATATATATATATAAGGGGAACCAATAAGGGTTGGACATTGAATCCCGAAGAGACCAATGGACAGTTCGGGGAGAAAACCAAAAAATATCGGATGTTCCCAGCTCTGGGTCATTCCAACTTCTTAAAACATCCATTTTTCCTCAAAACTTCATAAGCTTGTTGTTTCAATTACCAAACTTGAAAGAGAAGCAACATTAGAAAAACTGGAGTTGGAGAATGCTAAAAACTAAATCGGGTGCCTTGAGAGTTATAATTTGAACTTTGAAGAAACTATTATGTTTCATCGTGAGAGATTCAACATGCTACAGTTGCAAGGATTCGCGCCTAAAAAACTCAACTGTTCTCAATGAACAATGGGCTCGCTCTATCAATCGATAGTTTGTTGACTAAAACTTCACTTTCTAGGTTAAGTTGACTGAGTTAAAGACTTCCATCCTTAAGGCACTCGGATAATAACGCAATTTTGAAGAAGAAAGACATGCATCATGACCTTCTTATGAAAAAACACAAAGAGCAAATTAATGCTACCCGATAAGCTGAAGAATTGAGAGAAAGGTTGTTGAAGATCTTAATACTTTTAAAATCAAGAAAAAAATATGAAGTAAGTGCACGTTTTTCTTATGCCGGTGAATGTCTGGGAGCCTAACCTTGGCATGAATCTATATTCAAATTTTTAATGATCCTCGGTTTTCATATAACTTTTTGGGATTTTAACTTTGGCACTTAGTATAATATGGTTCTGGAGACGGATCGCCCCACGTGCATTTTGTTAAAAAAGAAGAATGGGCGTCTGAAGAGGTATATGAGGCATCCACAGATTCAGAAGGTGAAGATGATAATTGTGGTGGCTCTGAAATTGGAAAGCCAAGGAAGAGACCTCTCAAGACAGTCTGTTTGGAGGAGACCTCAGGACGACTTAGAATAATTTTTTTATATTCTCAATGTTATAACTCTCTATTTTGTTTCTTTTTCAACTGCAAGTCCCTATACGACCATGTCATTTTGTGCTTCTATTCAGATTTAATAACACTAATATTTTTATTCATATTTTTCTTGTCATTGTATAAAGTTTTCATATAAAGTCATGTCTTTGGGTTTTACCCAATCGAGGATGATCAAGTCCCCAACCAGTTACCAAAGCGATTTATAGTTTCAAAAGTATTGAACTCCCAGCATTGACCAACTAATGTTGGAACCTTTAAGACACGACCAACTAGTGTTGGAACATTTTAAATATCAACAAATGTTGAAGTTTTTTCAATATGACTAACTAGTGTTAAAACCTTTTAAACATAACCAACTAGTGTTAGAAACTTTTAAGTTATATTTTTGTCAGAATTTCCTGAACCTATCAAAAATTAAGTCAGAAAACATAAAAGACAAATTATATAATTACTAGCCGACTATATATGAACCTTATTAAAACCTTTATGCACCACCACGGTAAGGAAGAGAATGTCACCCGTCATTACATAGTTAATTGATTTTTTTTATAGTGTTACATACTCATTACAAATACAATCTTAAATGTTTGATGTTCGAAGGGTGCCCGAACAATTTTCCTTCTTGGTCTTCCAATCGATAATTTCTAGGTTTTACCCTCTCAGTTACCAAATATATTTTTTCCGAGTTTGGCCCCAGTTTTTCAAGAATTTTATATATAATGTGCTTTTGTTCTTTTCTCTTCTATCAGGTTAAGTTCGAACCTTCTACTTTATCATTTCTAGCCTTAGAGTAGTTCATCATTCTAAAATATAGAAATGTGGGTTTGCAAGAGTTACTGCATCCTTTGAATAAACCAAAAAGAAAGGTGATTCATGAGTCGCTATCTAGGGGGTCATGTGGTAGGCCCATAACACCTTCTAAAAATAATTTGGTCATTTTCTTGCAACTCATTCTAAGTTCTTTCTTAAACCATGAAGGATAGTTTTGTTCTTAACCTACACTTGCCCATTGTTCTGAGGGTGGAACGAGGCTGAAAAACAATGGCGAATGCCTTTAGAAGAACAAAAAGCTTCAATATCCTTATTCTCAAACTGAGGGTCGATATATGTGGTGATTGTTCTTGGCACTCCGAACCAACATCATATCTTGGATAAGATAAACTTGATAACATCCTTTGTTTTAGTTCCATACAAAATCTCGGCTTGCACCCACTTAGAAAATAATCAACGACCACTATGATGTTTTCACGTGCCCCAAAGGTCATATGTTACAACCCGACTAAATCCAATCTTCTTTCATCAAAAGTTAGTGCTTCAAAAATCGATTCAAGTGGTATCGTTGGCACGTGTATGGTTTAGAAAATCACTGGTAGGTACCACACTTTCTGACTAACTCTTTGGCATCAGCCATGATGGAAGACTAATAATTCCCTACTAACAAAACCTTTCTTCTCAACATCCTAAACCTACAATGAACTGACCCCTCTCTATCATACAGTTCAGATAGTACCATATGTGACTCATTCACTCTGAGGTATCGCAACAAGGGTTAGCTTAAATACTTTTTTTAGACAATATCTCTGAAGACCACAAAATCATGTACTTTAAATCTTAATTTTATGGTTAACACTTTATCAACTGGAAAAGTGTCTTTAACTAGAAATTCCTTAAATCATACCTCCAATCTTTCTCTAGACTTTTTGAAATCTGCAACACTTTTTTGTCTTAGTTTTTGTTCGAAGCCTATTGTTATTGAAGAATATTCTTGTTCGAATATCCACGGATACCCATCGAAGTATGCTATAGTTTCCATAGAATCAATAATAATTTCTTCGTCCAAATGAACGTGCTCATACTAAATGCCTTTAAGCAAGGTTGTTAGTCATTTCAAAGCCTTTATAACATTTCATTATATGGTATTTTCTTGCCTCGGCCTTCCCCAATGCAAGGTTGATTAGGATCCGTGAATCGCTTATCAAACGAACTCGTTTGGCATAAAACATATGTACAAGTTGCAATTCTAATGCTGCTTTATACTGTGTTTTGTTATTAGATATCTTGAAGCCAAAACTTATTGCTTGATATATTGCTTCTCCTGTCGGAGCTACCAACTGAAACCGCGATCCACAACCTGAGATACTCGAGCCGCCATCATTTGAATTACCCACTCATCCTCAAGTACACCAATTTATGGTTCCATCTCTAGTTGTTTATAGTGAAATTCAACTAAAAATATGCTAAGGCTTGTGCTTTGATTACCGTCTGATTTTTTAACTCAATATCATAGTCCCCCAGTTCCAGTGATTATTTAGTCATCTAACCTGACACGTTAGGATTTTAAAGTATATGTTTTAGTGGGAAATAGGTTCAAACCATAATCAGATGTGCTTGGATATAAGGTTTCATTTTTATGGTTGCAACAATTAAGTATGAGGCTAGTTTCTCCAACTTCAACTATATTTTCAACATTTAAAAAACTCTTGTTTACGTAATATACCGGACAAAGATAATTTAAACCTCTCTAACCAACACTGTGCTTATTGTATGGTTTGATACTGCGACATAGACGAATAGGTTTTCTCTCATAACTGTCTTAGTCAAAATTACGAGAGAAGAAATATACTTTTTTATCTTAACAAAAGCTTCATCACACTCCGGTGTCTAGTTAAAACGATTCTCCTTTCACAAAACTTGGAAAATACAATTTTCTGATGACCTTGATATAAATCCATTTAGAGCGACCAGTCTTCTAGTTAAGGACCTCAGAGGATCCATAGTCGTAAAAACATTCAACTATACCAGGCCGAGTTCAATTTTTTTTCTCTCACTATACAGTCCCCGGATCGCACCCTAAATGTGCATTTTTCTATATTTAACTTAAGATATATAGAATTGAAGTTATCAAACGTTTCTTATAGTTCAAAAAAAATTCTTATTTTTGGCGCTTTTCACCAACATATCATCGAATAAACCTCAACATTTCTTCTGATTTGGCTAGCAAAATATTTATTCACTAATCGATGATAAGTTTCCCTTGTATTTTTTAACCCCAAAGCCATTACTTTGTAGAAATGTCAACCCTTACCTGTTATGAGTGTATAGCTTTATTGGTTTCCTCAGAGTATATGTATCTGATTATACCCAAAAAAATACATCCATAAAAGATAAGAGTTTGTTACCAGAAGTAAAGTCTACCAATTGATCAATTCTTGGAATATGAAATGGGTCCTTCGGACAGTCCCTATTTAAATCGGTGAGATCAACACGAGTGAATTCTAGAGGTAATAACGTGCATTCTAGATAGCTAATATCTACCAAACATTGCATCATATAACATCCAATCATCCACTATGAACAAAACTTTTACCAATTTCTTGAAGGGCCCTTGACCTAGTAACACCTCATCTTCAAACTCTACAATGAGATTAGCAGTGACCCGAGTATATCATATTATTGTCTCTTCAAATCGAAGAATCACATAAGGATCTTCAATTTTTTATACGTGGACATAAATAGGATTTTAGCTTAATTTCCCATATCAATCAAAATCCTTCAAATTTCGCTTCCTTCAATATATGTGCCAATTACCACTTCACTTCATAAGGTCTAACTACCTTATTTAAATCATCATCATCAAAAAGTACAAAAGGTAATGAATTTCTATAGAGATGGTCGAAATTTCTCCTTCTAACTGTGTAATTAAACACACAATATGCCTTTTCCCAAAGAAAAGTTAGTAGTTCCCAACACAGTATTCCCGGGAAAAAAAATTCACGATTCAAAAAACTTCCACAAATTATTGACCTTCCCATTAACTTTGGGCTCATCAACCATCATAGAAATCCATCGATTTGGGTCCGGATCTAAATACTCTGTGGACACATCAAAGTTGTCGATAGGCTCTATTATTTATGTTTTAAAGTGACTCATACAATTTTCTCTTTATACCACTTCTTGGATGGCTACCTGAGTCGGCTATAATGAAATTCTTTTAACTCGATCTCCCTCGTATCATGGTTGAAATTGATGAGTCCGGAATTTATTGCCACTCTGTATGAGAACCGGACAGGGGCAATTCAGACAACATCCACCCACTGAACCATCCAAACTAAACTAATGTACTAAAAACTTAATCACTTCATACCTAAGCTAATTACCTACCTGCTTAAAACTAATGGATCTTTGAACTCGACCCGAATCCATAATTCAACCTGAAAGCCCATGTAGACCACAATTAAGGGTATAAATACCCAACCACTCTCATTTAATGAGGGTAATGAGAATTAAATACAACCAGGCAGCTCAAGTCTCTCACTACAATCTATCCAAACATTAAATACTTTTGAAACACCACAAAACTCTGGACATAATTACCCTCAACCAAAAATAAACCTCACCAAATTGGCGACCACAGTGCGAGAAGAAGGTGCCTGAATCTAGCATTCAAAACCATCAGGGAAAACCAGTTCGGATGAATCCGGACGTGCAAGAAATACCACTAGCTTTGGTAGAAGTGGTGGGTGAAAATGATGAATATATGATTGAGGAGCGAGATAGATTAAAAGTTGAAATAGAAGCTCCGAGGGCTGCCAAGAGGGCAGATATGGGCATAAAAGAGAAATCAAAGGCGTCAGTTGCTCATCATACTGACAACCCAAGAGAACATGAGCCCTCAAAAACCCATGTGACTACTAAAAAGACTCATGCTAGCTCAAAAAAGTCTCACCGGTCTAAACCGGTGGAGAGCTCTGATTCAGACTCAGAATCTTCCACTAGCTCCTCAGGTGAAGATGGAGTCGAAGAATCCTTGTCATTTAGCAGTGACGAAGGCCGTTCTAAAAAGAAACAAAAGTTAGTTAAAAAGTACTCAAGAAAAAGGGATAGGCATGGAAGGTTAAAGAGGCATATAGGTAAAGGATCGTCTCATAGCTGGAGACACGTAGATCGGATGGTGATGGATCCTTTTGCCTTCCATGATGAACCAGGTATCTTTGCAACTCCTAACGAAGATACGGTTTTCAGTCGTGGCTGAAATTGGAGACAATCTCCATTGTCCTCCAAAATACTGTCCGGAAATCTTCCTAAGAGGTTCGACAGTACGAAAATAGAAAAATATGATGGTAGCAAAGACCTGGATAACCACTTAGACCAATTCAAAAAATTTATGATGAATTTTGACGATGAAGACAAATTAATTTGTAGGGCATTCTCCCAATCTTTTACGGGGAGTGCTCTGAAATGGTATAATAGCTTACCACAGGGCTGTATCAGGAATTTTGACACTTTTTGGGTACCCTTTCGGAGGCAGTTTGTTGGAAGTAAGGAAGTGAAGGGCAATGGAGACATGATTATCCATGTGCCCAAGAACCAAACAAATCTTTAAAAGAATACATAAGTCATTTTGTGAATACCAAAAATAGATTGGCTGATTGCTTCGAGCAAGTAGCAATAGCTTCTCTGAGGCAGGGCTTAAACCCTGGAAACTTGGCTGATTCGATAACCAGAAAAAAGGCCATGACGTGGGGAGGTCTGCTGAATCAGGTCGGAAAGAAGATTAATGTAGATGAAACAAAGAAAACTAGGGTGCATAGGCAGGTGAGGTCTGCTCCGGCTGCACCAAATCCAAACCAAAACCAGTCCGGAAACAAGGCAAGGGAGGCCGGGCAAGGTCATAACAGAGCCAAAGCTCAGTCTCAGCCAGCTGCACCAGCCTAGAGTCAACAATCTAGAAATAAACGAGGGCCTTGGGTTCAACCGGAGTGGTTTGCTGAGTTGAAAGAAAATGTAACCACCATTTATGACAAAACAAAAGACGAAGTACACTACAGAAGACCGGTTGCATTACAGTCTCCTAGGGAGAGCCGTAACAATTGTTTTTGCCAGTATCACTATGATACTGGTCAAACCACTGAAGATTGTATTGCGTTGAAACAAGAAGTGCAGAACTTGATTGAAATAGGCAAGTTAGGGGCATATATTAAAAGAAGAGGTGGAAATAGGTCTGATAGTGCTCATCGGGCTGGTCCAAATAATGCAGGCACATCGGCTCCGGATGGGGCTATGGTGATAATCGAGAGGTTCGATGTAGAGTCAGAATACTTGGACCCTGATCTGACCCTGAATAAAGTGGGTGTTATCGTGGAATGTTGCAAGACGGTGTCCGGACTTATTAACTTTTTTGAATCACTTACAATATTCGGAGGGGACACCATGATTGCACTAACTGCTTCTTCAAGAAAGAGGCACGTTCATACTTTAGCTACCCAGCTTGAAGGAGGCATGATCTCCTATCAATCGCAAATTCCTTTTCCTTTTATTGTTTTTTACGAGGATGATATAAGGGATATTGCCGGTCCACATGAAGATGCTGTGGTCATAGGAGCATCCATTGGGGGCAATGATATAAGGCGAATTTTGGTGGATACCGAAAGTTCAGCCAATATTCTCTTTTTAACTTCCTACAAAAAAAATGAAGAATCCAGCAGTGATTCAGTGTTCGAACAGATCAATTGTGGGTTTCACTGGAAGCTCAGCAGATGTGATCGGGGAGTTCGAGGAGGAGGTTTTGTTGGGCAAAGACCCTTTTAAAAAGATGGTTAGAATACTATTCGTTGTGGTGGATTGTCCCACTTGTTATAACGCTATTATGGGGAGATCTTGGCTCTCTAGGATGCATGTCGTGGCCTCAACAGTCCACCAATGCTTGAAGTATGATGTGCAAGGACAAGTGGGAGTTGTTCGGAGCAGCCAAAAGGTAGCAAGAAAATGTTATGCAACTCCACTGGCTCCTCGGACATTGGGGGCAGTTCGGATCAATGAGGAATAGCAGTTTGAGGGGCCCTCTGGGGGAGAGGGTGAAATAGATGACCCAAGAAAGACCCCTGGTGTTTTAATACCAATTGAAGAAGTTGAAACTCACTCTCCGGCTGAAGGAAAAAGTGTCAAGATAAGATCCAAAATGACATCGGAATTAAAAGATAAAATGTTAAAATTCTTGAAAGACCATCATCATGTTTTTGCTTGGTGCAATGCTGATGTTACCGGAGTACCAGCAGATATTATATCACACCAATTGTCCATCCGAAGAGACGTAGCACCTGTGGTACAAAAGAGAAGAGCCTTTTCTAAGGAAAAGGCTGATATCATAGTTTAAGAGGTCGACCGGCTTACTAAAATGGGGCAGATAAAGGAATCTCAATACCCTTTATGGACAGCCAACCCGGTATTGGTAAAAAAGAAAAATGGCAAATGGCGTATGTGCATCGATTTCACAGATCTCAACAGAGCTTGCCCAAAGGATTTATACCCGGTCCCCCGAATTGATCAGTTGGTGGACTCCACATCTGGAAATAAGTTGTTATCCTTTATGGATGCCTTCTCTAGGTATAATCAGATTCAAGTGGATCCGAAGGATCAAGAACATACTACATTTGTTACTGATAGGGGCCTTTATTGTTACAAGGTAATGCCATTTGGGTTGAAAAATGTTGGGGCTACTTATCAGAGGTTGGTAAACAAGGCTTTTGCTGATCAAATTGGAAGAAATATGGAGGTTTACATCGACGATATGATGGTGAAAAGTGTGGACGAAGAGTTACACTTGGCAGATCTCCAAGAAACTTTTACTAACTTAGTAAAAGTAAATTTGAAATTAAACCCAGAAAAGTGTCTTTGGAGTGCAGTCTGGGAAATTCTTGGGATATGTGATAAGTGAGCAAGGGATACAGCCTGATCTGAATCAGCTTAGTGCTTTACTACAAATGGAGCCTCCTCAGAATATTAAAGAAGTACAACGATTGACTGGGAGGCTGGCTGCACTAAACCGTTTCATTTCAAGGTCTTCGGACAGGTGTGCCCCGTTTTTTCAGACTTTGAAAGGTGCAAAGGACTTTGATTGGTCCTCACAGTGTGATGAAGCCTTCGATAAAATCAAGAAGCATTTGTCCTCCCCCAAGACTTTGTTTAAACCAATTGATGGAGAAACTTTTTTCGTATATTTGGCAGTCTCTAGTTGTGCCATAAGTGCAGTGTTGGTAAGGGAAGTAGATAATTATCCTCGCCCGGTGTATTACATCAGCAACAGTTTGATTGATGCAGAAAAATGCTATTTGAAACTTGAAAAATTAACACTAGCCCTGGTGATTGCTGCGAGGAAGATGAGACCTTATTTTGAGGCTCATCCCATTATTGTCCGGACGTCTTTTCCCTTGAAAAACATTCTCTAAAAGGCCGACATTTCAAGTAGAATAAACAAGTGGTCAGTGGAATTGGGAGACTACGATATTTTGCCCCTCGGAGAGCAGTCAAAGCCCAAGCGGTGGCAGATTTCTTAGTTGAATTTCACTCAGATAGAGATACTAAACAAGCAACCGAAGTAAAAGATAAAAAAGTATGGATTATATGGACTGACGGTGGATCAAGCACCATGGGTTGTGGTGCTGGGATATGTTTAACCTCTCCGTACGGTGACATAATGTACCAGGCTATATGCTTTGCATTCAGGGCTTCCAATAATGAGTCTGAATATGAGGCTGTTATAGCTGGTTTAAAGTTGGCTTTCATTTGTGGAGCCAAAAGAGTCAGGTTAATGAGCGACTCCCAGCTTCTTATCTATCATGCACAAGGTCAGTCCGAAGCTAAGAAAGAACAATTGATTAAATATTTATTCATCCTCAAAGAAGTGGCACTCAATTTCAAAAGCTTCACTTATGAGCACATACCTCAAATAGAAAATACACTGACAGACTCATTGGCAACCATAGCCTACTCTGAGTCCTACCCGTGGATACATTTGCAAGAATGCCCATCAATTCAAATCAATCCGGATAAGGAAGAAGAAAGTTTGAATATACAGATAAAGCAACCTCAAGATTGGAGATTTCCTCTCCTTCAATATCTCTCAGATAGCATCTTGCCTCCGGAAAAAACAAATAGCAAGAAAAGTAAGGTACAAGGCTCGTGGTTTTCTCATCCTAAGAGATATTCTTTATAAGAAGTCTTATAGTAAACCCCTCTTACGATGTTTGGGGGTCGATGGGTCTCAAATAGTGCTCTCCGAGTTACATGATGGTGAGGGATCAGCTCACTGCGGATTCACGGCCCTAACAAGAAGAAATTTGTTAGCTGGGTACTACTGGCCCTCCATAATGCAAGATGTTGAGGAGTTGGTAAGAAAGGGTGACCCATGCCAAAGATATAGCAATGAAATTCATACCCCAGCTATCCCCTTAGAGTTAATTTCTGAACCAATACCTTTTGCTCGTTGGGGGTTAGATTTGGTTGGGCCTCTACCTATGCATCCGGACGGTGTAGAACTATAATCGTTGCTATTGATTACTTCTCCAAATGGATAGAAGCAGCTCCATTGGCAGGTACAACATCAAAAGCTGTTATAAAATTCGTCTTATCCAATATATGTTGCAGATTTGGAATTCTACAAAAAATAACCACAGACAATGGGCCACAGTTCGACAACAAAGAAATGGAGAATTTCCGTGCCTCTAGAGGCATACAACATTGCTTCTCTTCTCCTTTCCACCCACAAGAAAATGGTCAGGTTGAAGTGGCCAACAGGACAATACTGTCCGGTCTGAAGAAGAATTTAGAAGAGGCTGCTGGAAAATGGCCAAGTTACTTGCAAGACGTTTTGTGGGCTTACCGGGCCACTCCAGGGCTGCAACACAAGAGTCTCCCTTTGCCTTAATATATGAGATGGATGCCATAGCTCCCATAGAAGCTACTCTCCCTTCATTTCGAGTTCATAATTTTTCCGAACACGCTAACGAAGTGGCAATCAGAGGCCAACTTGACTTAATAGAATAAAGAAGAGTTAAGGCTCACCTTAAAGCTGCACACTATCAAGGTTTGATGAGAAGCATGTTTGCTTCTAAAGTTAAGAGAAGGGATTTTCAACCAGGGGATAAGGTATTGAGAAACGTTTTCCTATATACTAAAGAGAAGCAGTTTGGTAAGTTGGCTCCAACTTGGGAAGGACCCTATGTGGTCATTGAAAAGCTTAAGCCTGGGACATATCGGCTCCAAGACAAAGATGGAAGGATTTTGAATCACCCCTGGAACATTGAGCACCTCCGTTTGTACTTGGAATAAAAACTATGTAAATATTTACTTGTTTGAAAATTCATGTAAATATTTGAGGGCATACTCTTTCCTCCATGGTGGCTCGGGGAGGTTTTAATGAGGTGTCCAGTATTTTTTATAAAATATGATGCCTTCTTAAAGTATTCGGAGTATTTTCAGTTAGTAGTTTTTGTTGAAATTTTTTATTAAACAGACCGGATTAAATTGGAAGAATGATGACTACTTAAACATTTGTCATCGAAGAATTTAAACACTCTCACTTTAAAATACTTGTGAAATAACTAAGGGTTGTTTAAACATTAGCCACCAAAGTTGAAAAACTATGAAAGAATGCAAGAGTTGTGTAGAATGAAATTACCCATTAAAACATACGAAATGCGTTGGCCATCCAACTTCTTCTTCTTTCTCTGTAAAAGTTTCTCCAACTTCTCTTTCTCTTCGGATAAAGAGCTAATGGTGCATGCATCAGTGACTTATTGATTCTTCAAAGACTTAATCTCTTTAGAAGTATTTGATTCCAGTTCGGAATATTTGGTCTGAATGTTTCCTTGGGCAGTCTTGGACTGTTCCAAATCAGTGCTCAGCTGCTTGTTCTTTTTGCCTGAATCCTTCACTTTCTGGTTGTTTGGCTGAAATGGAATTCTTTAAGTCTTGATTGGTTGTGCCAAGAGAAATAATGTCGTTATCATGAGCCCTAGCTTGTCTTTCCATATCAACTATTGGCCTGATATAACCTAAGACTGCATGACCCAAGGTATCATGCTCACTTGATACTTCAAAAGATTCACCTTCGTAAATCAATGCATTAGCTGTGGTGGTTGTTTGGGGGAAGCTGCGGTTAAAATCCTCTTTATCGAACTCACTGAAATACATGCTACATAGGTCTTCCAGATTAACGGCACCTTCAGTGGTAGGCTGATCGGTTGTAGGAAAATACGAAGAAGGAGGATCAGCTTGACATTTTCTTGTGAATGAACTTCAGTTTGAAGAATAGGAGGAACAGCTGTAGGTCGGAGTATTATCTCTGACCCTATGGTGACCTTCTTCTTTTTCCCAGCCCTTCGGTTTCACCCATTGTTACAGCAACTGCCTCGAACAAGGCAGCATTGATCCCTTCAGGATTATCCGAACCACCCGCTCTGGGAATCCGATGCTGTGGGTTAACTTCCTCATTTTTATTCTACTTCTTTTTTATCTTGTCCAGATGACTAGGGGATTTGTTCCGGGCAAGCAAGTAGATTTTACCATCCTTTGCCTCAGTTTTTTTTAGAATGATCTCCGATCAAAAGGGAGTAGTAAGTTGTTCCCAAGTAAGCTCACTGTTTCTACTTGTGTTCCACAAGTGAGCTCTTACCATGTTTCCAGCATTGAGACAGTTGTGGAAGCCAATACCCCTCTTCTCTGAGCCCATTAGTTTAATTTGGTGAAAGTGGTATTCCCAGCCTCTAGGTGCTCTGAAAACGTTTTTGAAAATAATACAAAATAGACACAATATTCAGTTCGGTATAACAAAATAGAATCTAAATACTAGTAAAAAATCCGAATGGAATTAACCTGAGCTCTTCCAGTATATGGTCAACTGGCTTGGATTTACTTTGGTGGTTATCTTTTTTTCATTCTCCCAAGCCCCGCTTATGTAGAGAAACTGAGGCGTCAATGGTTTCTCTGCCTCCAACAGATCGTTAATCACTTTATAATCGTTCCCCATATTGTAATGATATAAATGGATGTGGTGATTCTTACACAAGCTAGCCACGGCAGCATACTTCTCCATGGGCATTGGAATTATTGACAATCTTGAAGCAATAATGATGGCCAACAGAGTGTACCAGGCATTGGGACTCAGTTGCTTGGGCAAAGCTTTATCAGATGAAAATACCTTACTATTTCTGGATCTAAGGGGAAACAAAGACCCCAGTTCAACACCTCACTGTATACTATTATCTCTCCAACTTTACAGTCTATCAGAGTTTCTGGAAGGATGGGAATCCTTACCTTAACAGACTCCGGAAAGCCCTATTTTCTCCTAATCCTATCCAATTCAGAAGTATGTGTATACACATAAGAGATTTTATGAAGGGCCAGTAAGTACTTCACACTAAGCTTGCAAAATTTGGGCCATACTTTTTCCTTCCGGGCACTCCAGAAGTGCTTCGGTGTTTGGCATCCCCACTTTTCCTATGCTATCCTGAAGTGCTATGGTATCTCCAGTATTTTTGGACGTCTGCAGTGGGGTATATTTCTTAGAGTCTTCCATTTTTTCCTCCATGATACTTGGCCGTTGATCGGATGATTTAGCACCTTTAGTACTTTCTCACTTTGAGTAGATTCCTTGTGAGGAAGTGATGTGTTCGGATCCGAAGATATTTGGGCAAAATTTTCTATTTCCCCTGAGCTAACATTCTTTGAGGATGGAGGGGTACTTTTGGCCTTAGAAAGTCGAGTAACTCATCGGGGTGTAATGTTTTCAGAACCTGACCCCATAGCGATGAATGTTGAGGGTTTCTTGACATTTGAAATTGTTTTATCTTTGGAGAAAGACTTTGCAGGTATTTGAACAGAAGATTCAGAATCTATGGTAGATAAAGTTGGAACAAAAGGATTTTTTCTAATTATTGAGGTTTTGGAGGAAGATGAAATCTTGTCCGGCTCCGATACTGTTTGGCTAATCACTCCACTAGGAGAAGTAGGGAGCCCGACATCAATTTTTGCTTCTTTTCTTTCTTTTTCCAACTCAGATAGATTTTACCAACCTCCTTCGATCAGATCAGTTCTAGCTTTGAACATAAAAATCTCTATAACGAGGAACGAATTAAAGATTCAAGTGGATTATGAAAAATTACTTTTTCTCACTTTAAATATGGAAATAGTAAAACACTTGTAGGTGAAAAAATACTTGAGTACTTCACGTAGGGGAGATGAACCATCTAACAATAATTAGGGAGTAGGGACTAGTGACCTAGACAAATTACTTTTTTAAAAGATAGTTGCAAGTACCTAGAGAAAAACGGCTAAGAGGTCGAACCAGAAACTGACACGTGTCGTTCGAAGCTCTTTATTAAAATTGACGTTTGGATTCCTTTTTACCAAGAAAAAATCCTTTCGGATCCGATCTAGGTCTTCTCTTAGATAATTAGTTTCCAAAATATTCTGATCTGGGTCTTCTCTTTGATAGTTAGCTTTTCCAAAACATTTTTGAAATAACTAAATGGACTACTGATAGGGTCGGATATATTTGGAAGACCATTATGACAAAGTCTGAAGGGGTAATTCGGACATACTCTGCATTAAACTTTCGATGAACAATAGACCAAAGTGGATTATGACTCAGTTGTGTGCTATACCTTTCTAGTTTTGGGCTTTGGAAACTATGAGATGGATTCAAGTCCAAGATCCAACCTGAACGGCCCATCGGTCACAAAACAAGAGTATTAATACCCAATCAATCACATTGAATAGGTTGGAATTTTTCTGATAATCTTAACTACATGCACAAACCTCTTTTTATCTCTCTATCTTCTACTTTAAAAGTTAATACCCCGTTAAACAGAAGACCAAAAATACCATTTGATCAGATATAATCCACACCTTTTACTATACACAATTTATCGCCTAAAAGTAGGCCAGAACATGTTAAAATCTTTGATGGAACACAGTTAAACCTGGTTGCGTAATCTCAACACACCATCTTTATTACTTTGAGAGAAAGCACAACACAAAAACTTTTCATCGTTATCTTAATTCATCATAAAATTGTTGAATTGTTCAACGCAATTATCCAGATCTCAATTTTTCCATTTTCGATATCTCAAATTTATTTGGTAGGTGTCGAGATACAATTTCTGCTGACATGGGAGATTGCCTCCAGTGATGCCCTGACTATATTAGTAACCTCAAATACCTTCATTAATAACGTCATAAAGACCTTCTTTGGAAGGATTCATAGTTGGTTATTAACACGGTAATCAAAACTTTGGTTACCCAAAACCCCCAAATAATATTGATGATTGACCACCAACGTTTTAAGCAATTGAACTTGAATTGTATTTTGTTGTTGTCGTACCCTCATTTGGTCACCGACCCATCCTTAACTTTAAGGACATGTGTTTGCTGATTCAAAGAGTCACACTGTTTTTTAAATCTTATCCCGTTTTGAACTTCTATACCGACTAAAGCTTCTTTTTTAGTACCGCTTGCCACTAGAATTTACATGTTATGTTGATGACTCCGCTCCTGGAAAAGAAGAAGTTCATCCAAATCAGACGTAGAATAGTCATTGGATTCCAAAAGAAAATATTGATGGATTCAGCATTATCACACTCGGAAGGATCTTCTCTATAAAATCTTTGAATTTCTGATCATACCTTCTTTGAGTGTACAACCATTACTTCTTTCTAAGCGTGTAGTGAAACAATATTTTCTAGCAATTGATTTCACCGATAATCTAAGTCCAATTGGTCATGATGTTATTTGTATTGTTGATGCTCTTTGAAGCTCTTTCTGGTTATCATGTTTTCTGTTATTATTCCTCATGCGTCTGAATATCCATTTCTTACAAGAATCTAAAGTCGAGCCTAGGAACCGAGAGTGATTTTGGATGTTATATTCGGATACCATTCTAGCCTCCCACGATGGTCGCTACTGATGAATCCATAAAAATCTGAGGGGTAAATATGTTATGAGTATTTCAAGAAAAATTACACAAAATTTACAGAGAGAAGTTAAGACAGAATTCTAGAGAGAGAAGTTTCCAAGATTAGTAAAAGAATAATAATTGTTCAACATTTGCAAGACAATATACATTGCCTTATATAGTAATGATTGTGGACCTTTGGGCCTACATAGTTAGTTTATTTTTTGTTATTCTACCTCATTAATTCACTAATATTAAACACATTTACTCCTTATTAGAAGAAATACTTGTAATGTTGCATATTTTTTGGGTTCATATTACAAAGTAAATACCGGCCTAATATTTCATCGGTTCGACATGCGGATCAGATAAAACTTGGCCTTATCACCACGTATCCAGAAACTTACGACGATTTAGCAAGACGTTCGATGAATTTCTTTTCTTATTATGGATCAACATTGGAAAAAAATATTTATCATGTCTCGCACTAAACTTGCCAAAGAAGAAGAGGTTGTCGCATGTTATGAATTTTTTAAATACAAAATTAGAAGAGTTCTGTAATAGTAAAATATATAATTTGTTAAAATAATTATGTGGATATTAAATCCATTGACTATTCATAAGGAGATCCATAAAAATAGTTAAAATACGATGTCATACTCATGGTATAGGTACAAAAATATATTTGGATAATTTAAAAAAAAAGTATTTCTAATTTTGAACATGATGAACAAGAGTGAGTTGAACTTCATACAAATAATACGACTGCTCAATATATTTGTATAACATTAGGTATATATGGAACACCGATTTGTACATTTAGAAGCACTTCTAGAACAACGGTAAAAAGAATTCATGTTAACTTCGCGGAAAACAATTGACCAAAAAATGACCAAGAGACCTATATGGAGAATAAACAACAACGACGGTAGTGAAGGTCGATTACATAGAACCTGAAATATTGTATAAATCTCACATACCATCGTTCATGCATCTTTATATTAATAAAGTGACCGTTGTTAAAACCAACGAGTATTGCATTTTTAAAATCCTAGCTATAAGTGTGTTTAGAAATAAAAATATATGGTAATTTGTTAGAGAACAACTATTCTCTAAATTTGAACAAAATATATTTTTATATATATATATATATATATATTTATGGTAGCAATGTTGTATTTTACACTATCAAGAGATTGCTCAACTATTGGATGAGTTCACATTTTTATAGGTTACTTACTGGGAACGTGTTTTGAATGCATATTATATTGTCTCGCACAAAAAAAATATACGAGGGTAAAAACATTAAAAGATATTGGACTTGTTTTCGTGAACGAATATTATTTTGTTTATGTAAGTCTTTATATTTGTTATTCAACTTATTTTGTTATTACTCGATCTTTTTAATTTACATTTCTAACTATACATGATATTATAGGTCAAAATGTTTTAGGATGAATTTTTACCAAAAATATATACTTCACGGTATAGTTATAATAAAGACAAAGTATTCAGTTAATCATTCACATTGTTTGATAAAATTGTTATTTTTTATAAGTTTTACTTCTGATGGTCGTTTATCTACTAAAAAAATTATATTTAACAAAAAAATGGATAGAATGTCCATTAACATGTTAATGGTGGTAATTTTTTAAAATATTATTCCATAAAAGTATTAATTTAAAGTTTGTTGTTGTATTTTAATAGCAAACCATCATATAAACTCAATCTTAAATTTTGCCAACTCTGGTGTCCTTTATATAAATTTAGTTTTATTTTAAATTTTGTAAATCTAGTTTGCATTTCATTTGCAGAACACAGGTTGATGTTTCGCAAATATGATGTTTTGCGACTTGAAAGCACTGCATTTTGCAAGTTTTAGAATTTGGTTCTTTAAATATAATATAATATTACGTTTAACTTCTTTCGTATAAATTGTTTTACAACTTATTATTCTGCAAGTTTAACAATTATTAACCAATTTGCAAGTTTATAATACGTCTCACGACTAGTCTATAGCTTATTTTTCAACTTATTATTTCGAAACTTTAATTGTTGTAACATTTGACAAGTTTATAATAATCTATACATTTTTTAAATTGTAAATGATAAAATATTGTTGTATATGAACTATATCTAAATCTAGAGTTTTTTTTCCGATCTAAACTTTTTTATTTGGACAAAGTAATCAAATCTAAAGAAATATAGGCAGTGCATATCATGACCAGAAATAACATTTCCTTATATACTCTCTTCAAATTATTATTTGTTTTGAAAGCAAAAAAACCGCCCAAAAGAAATACAATTGACTTAAGTTTGGTAAAACATATTTTCAAGCTTCCAAACAACAATGTCAAAATCATTTTTGGTATCAAATAGGTACATGATTTATGATTTTTACTAAAAATATTCTTGAACTCAAAATTACATAAGCCAAAGGATAAAAGAATTCAAGAATACTTCGCACATACTTCCGACAAGCAATGCAAACAAAAGAAGGAAATAAACGTTATGTTCAAATTAAATGTAATAAGTACAAATTTATATTAGAAACATTGCAACATTAGTTCTCTTATAAATATCCTTCACTTGAGGAAATTCGAATTAGATTGTCTAGCGGAAGAGTTTTTAGATTACAAGATTTAGGAGATCGTGTTTTGGCCAAACCTGTCAAAACCTCCGCGATCATATAATACGTATGCTGTATTTTATCACAAATATTGGGAGACGGTTATCCCGACTGTTTGTGACTTGGTCCGTAATGCGATTTCAAAAAACGATATCCCTACTCAGCTTAATGGTATGATTGTTCATCTAATTCTTAAAGTTTCTATAGATTCAACCAGCTCAACCCAATAAGCTTGAACAATTTTCCGTTATAATTTATTATGTCGGTAATGATTAACATATTGTGAACTTTGATGTCCGATCGTATTAGACCCAATCAGACAAGTTTTCTACTCAACCAGTTTACTTCAAATAATATAGTCTTGGTACAAGAGGTGAATCATTGATTGTGTAGAGCCACTAGGGTAGGAGGATATATGACAATTAAGATCTACCTAACCAAAAAATATGATAAACTCAGTTGGCGGTTTGTTGAGGAAACTATCATTCAGTTTAGGCTCTCAGAGGCATGGATAAGGCTTATTATTATCGTCATGAGGTTGAATTCGATGAAAATTATATCGAATGGAGAATTTCTTGAGATATTCACACCACAGCGAGGTATCAGACAAAGAAATGTGATGGTTCTTACCTTTTTGTCACGTGTATTGAACAATTATCTCTTATAATTTAGAGTTTTTATAGTAGTCATGAATGAAGTCCATTTTAACTCCATAGGAAAGGTCCTCCGATATCTCATGTCTTCTTTGCATTTAGTTTGATTTTGTTTGAAGAGGCTTCAGCAGAACAACATGAATTGTTTAAAGAATTATTACGTCAGTTTTGCAATGCATCGAGCCAATTGGTAAGCGATGAGAACTTTATAATAGTATTTTATAGGAATTAACAATCAATTATTAAAACTTATTTGGTGTTTATGAGTGGTTTTGTCTTAGTGAATCATTGGGGACGTATCTGGGTACGTCAATATTTTCATGTCGCCTCCTAATGGGGTTTTATCGGTAGATTACTACGAATATGAGCGAAAAATTACTGAATTGGAAAATACATAATCACTCTCCAGCGGGTCGAATAACTCTAGCACAATCGGTTTTGAGCGTCATCCCGACTTATATTATGTTGATAATAAAGTTTTCGATGCATGTGTGTAATAAAATTGATCGGATTATTTAAGATTTTGTTAACGGTTATTGGATCGCATGAGACAAGATACGTAGATCAAAAAATAAAGGTGCTAGGATTTAGGGGTACAAGGAATTACAATAAAACACTATCGGCTAAAGTGGGTACAAGGCCTTACAAAATAACAATGGGTTATAGGTGGTTTGGTTTATTTTGGGTTGGGGGTAGTTTGGTAAAGTGTTTTGTGAAGTTTAAAATGTTTAGTTGTGGGGAGTAGTGAGATAATTAAGCACTCTGCTTGTATTAAATGTTGATCACCCTCATTAATGAAAGTGGTTGGGTATTTATACTCTTAATTTATTATACATGGGCTTACGGGTCAAGTTATGAAACCGGGTCAAGTTTTTGGACCCGTTAGTTGCTTTAAGTAGATTAGCAAACAGCTTAGTCAAAAGGTGTTTTAATTTTGTCATGTCCGGATTATGCAGGGGGCTGTGTCTGAAGTTTTCGAACTCATCAATGGGTGAGGATTCTCAAATAAAAATATTTTAAAGAACAGTTGATGAAACAGTGTAGTTAAGTAGTCAGATTCAAAATATGCAAAAACATCTTAGAAGGACCGGATGTGTTGATTCATGAGGAGATTATAGTTCAACATTGTGATGGGGAGCGATACAAATGAAAATTGGAGCCATCATGAATATTTTCAGCAAAATCATTTTATAATTTGTTGATCCTACCGAGTGAGGAGGAAATATTCAAGTGAGAAAATCTTTGGATGCTCATGTGTCCATAAAAAGTACAAGTACTGTTGTGGCGTGCCATAAAAAATAGCCTTCTGACGATGATTAATTTTATGAGACAGGGTGTTGCAAACACAGTGTCGATTTTTTCATTGGATTTGGTAAGGCTCTAGAGACGACTATGCACGTATTCTGAGATTGTGAGAGATACACAGATCTTTGATAATCATGGAGCGGTCTTGTGGATTTAAAAAAGAACTTCGAGAACATACCGTAATTTTTGGTATCTACCAGAAGAGCGTCGAATCTTCAAGGTGGACAATGAGAAATTTATGTTTGTGCCCCAGTAAATGATCGAATATATATAAGATATTTTAGATGGTGGAGTGAATTATTAAGGTGTCGGGGAAGTCTAAGAGCCTAGAAAATCAACTCTTGGATTGAGTGATATATATGGCTGGATAAGAATAACATGATATCTGAATCAAATGCGGATTGAGTGATATATAAGGCAAAAGTCTATAACATAAATTCGGGTTTTGGTTTAAAACACGACCACATATTATATTCCAGCTTGGGGTAAACAAGTTGACCGGGGGGGAAGGGGGATGGTTGTTAAACATGAGCTAAGCTCAACGTGGATGGTTGCTCGTTGTCAGATATTTTGTTAGCATATGTAAATGGAGTGTTATGGGATGTGAATAACTCTTTTTTAGGTGGGTTTATAGCTCAAGCTTGGAAAGGTCAGTTTTTTTAAAGCAAAACTTTATGCGTTACAATTCGGACTAAATATAATGTTGGATCGTAAATATGAGATGATTATTGTAGGACGGATTCGTTACAATTACACGTGCTAGTGAAAGGGTGGTGTCGACAATGCGGTTCATGTGAGGATGAACTTATAATATGTATTATTATATAGAGATCTTCACGAATAATCCAAATGTCTAATTTAACCGTGTTTATATAGAAGTTAATTATTTGGTTGATAACTATAAAGCGGAATCAATAGTATATCTGACTCTATTTGTGGATTTACTTAACGAATTAAAAAAAATCTTATTACGAAAAATAAATATGAATAGACCTAAGTTTGTAGGGTAGATATTTCTAAAATTTAATAAGCTTTATTTTACTTGTCGTTAAACCTCAGTTGCATAAGAAAATAAAGAAAATAAAGAAAATAAAAGTATATATAATCCTATTTTTAACATATATTATTCTCATTCTAAATTTCAAAATAAATTAGAACATGAAATTATTGGCACCATTTCATTAAACATTTTTTTGGTGTGAAAATAACATTAAATAAAATAAAGGGTTCATACAAATATCTAGGGCATATCCTGAGAAGATACAATCGACAAGTGAAAGTCGAATAACAGGACTACCAGATAGCTGAAAAGTAGGTAGGAAAGGAAAACATAAGATGATCTAGAATGGAGGCATAGAGGTGATAATCTAGGATCGTAAAAGCTACATGATCAGGACAATCGAGCCAACCCGATGAGAACTCCAAGGAAGTCCACTCCATGTCAGCAAATGAAGGAAGTCAGCTGAAATGGCAATATGCTAGAACCTGCAATAAAATTAGAATAAGTAAGAGATAAATTATTACAAAGGCCATCAAATCTTGGTACCATAAAATCTGAACCGAAGATCAGAAACAATTCGGTGAGAAATCATGGAGGCAGTGGCTGGAGGGGAACCAAAAATTCTTGAATTCCTCTCCTTCGAGACGTGGTAAATAACCGCGCCAAAACAAGTGCGCCAAAGGTGATGGTTTCGAGAATGAGACTAGTTTGACGCCTCGTTAACCCAAGACTACCAAATAGTGGGAAGGAAAGAGAAACTCAGTTTAGTGCTAGCATTGGTCCAAATACTCTAAGTGAAACTACAGTCAAGGAGGAGATGATCTATAGTTTCAGAAGCAGAGTTACATAAGACACAGTCAGACGGGGTATTGTAACCCCAACTGAGTAACTTATCCTTAGTGGAAAGTTTTCCTTGGACAACAAGCCATAAGATAAAAGAATTACAGGCAATATTGAATTTATTCCATACTAACCTGGCCCACCCCACGACTGGGGTGGGCTGACGAATAGAGTTATATGTATCCTTGATTGTGAAGTTGATGCAACCAGATTTCGCAATCCAATAAGGAACGTCTATCGAGAAGATGTTTGGAGGGGGGGAGAGAATGAGTGTGTTAATCTCCTTAAGATTTGTGTTACTTCTAGATCTTGCAGCTCTGACGTTTGAAGGCCAATTCCAATGACCATTTAAATGATGTCAAAGACTTTGAGATTCTTCCGAGTCTGGAATCATCAATAATATCGGAACCATAATGCATAGCAAGAGAGGTGGGGAGAAGCCATGGATCATACCAGAAGAAAGTATTAAATCCATTTCATATAGCCACCCTATACAAATTGCGCGTCAATAGACAGAGACGAAGATTTTTCCTCCAAATCCACGAAGGGGCGGATCCAATAGGGAGATCCTAAAAATTATTGTTTTTTATTTTCTCAATTTTAATCCAATCACTCCAGATCGAATGATTGTTATTACTGATAATAGACCAAAGGTGCTTGAGGACGACCGCCTGATTCCAGTTTTTTAGGTCTAGAATCCCAAGGCCGCCCTCTTTTTTTGGAGAGGTAATGTTGGACCAGGATACTTTAGCCCCGAGGGTTTTCATAGCTGAACCCGACCAGAGGAATCGACGGAGATATTGGGTAAGCTCTTTCATGATCCTAGAAGAAAGGATAAAGATGGAGGACCAATAAGCTTGCCCAACGAAAAGGACAGATTTGATGAGCTGAAGCCTACCTGCATAAGACAAATGCTTTGAAGTCCAAGAGTCAATCCTGGCAGTAATCGTATGGAGAAGAGGACGACAATCTGAGTGGGTAAGACGACCAGTAAGGAGAGGAACTCCCAGGTACTTTACTGGGAGGGAGCCTTCTAAGAAACCCATAATAGAAAGAAGCTCAGTACGGATAGGGCAATTGATACCCGAAAGGAAGATGTGGCTTTTAGAAGTATTGACTTTCAAATGCGAAAGGGCGTAGAAATCGTCCAGGGCCTCTTTAATAAGGAAAATAGAATTGACATCACCATGACTAAAAATCATAAGGTCGTCTGCAAAGCAGAGATTTTTGATTTTGAGTTTGTGGCATTTCCACTGGAATTTGAATTTTTTGTCACTACTCTTTTCCTTAAGGCTACTGGAGAGAACTTGCATGACAAGGACAAAGAGAAAAGGATAAAGCGGGTCCCCTTACGTGAGGCTTTTCCTACCTTTAAATTTTCCAAAACGGTCACCGTTGATATTAATAGAATATGAGGGGGAAGAGATGCAATTGATGATCCAAGTGATCATCTTATTCGGGAAACTCATAGTCACAAGAATGTCAAGGATGAGATGCCACCGAACATTGTCAAAAGCCTTCATAAGGTCAATCTTAAGAGCAACCCTCTTACCATTACTATTAATATGGTAGCCTCGAAGCAGTTCTTGGGAAATAATGATGTTGTCCGAGATTTTCCTACCCGAGATAAAAGCTGATTGGGAGTTATCAATCAGGTAGGGGAAAGAATCATTAATTCTGTTTGCTAAGATTTTAGAGATAATTTTTTAAACAACATTACAAAGAGCAATCGCTATAAAATCAGCAGCCTCAGAAGGGGAATCCCTTTTCGGGATAAGAGCAATGGAAGTTGAGTTCCAAGAGGAATGAATTATTCCAAATTGTAAAAATTCGAGAACACCATTACAGATATCCTCCCCCACTACATTCGAAGAGGATTTAAAAAAACAAGAGTTAAAACCATCAGGACCAGACGACTTATTACTATCAATGTTGAACATAGCGGATTTGATTTCCTCGCTAGTGATCTCACGGACCATAAATACCTTATCGGAATCATTAACTTTAGTAGACATAAGAGAGGCAACCTTTTCCAACCCCGGATAACCAGCAGGATGCCGAGTACCAATGGAGTTTTCAAAGTAACTCACAAAAACCTTAGAGACACTAGCAGGGGAAGAAACAAAGATCCCCTGGTTGTTATTGATGGAAATAATTTTATTACGGAAGAGACGAGTTTTAATATTGTTGTGAAAGAATTTGGTGTTTTTGTCACCAAGTTTGATCCAGTTTTCTCTAGATTTTTGTTTAAGTAATGATTCTTCGGCTCGACTTAGAAAGATAAAGACTGAAAAGCCTCGACTTCTTTTTAAACCAGGATAGGGTTAAGAGGATCAGTAGCCAGATTAGATTGAGCGAGAAAGAGAGTGTTTTGAGCATTAGTAACTTTGGTACTAATGTCGTTATACTCCTTTTGGTTGAGACAAGAAAGTTCATGCTGAAGACGCTTGAGTTTGTCAGTGACACGGCTCATACCAGAAGAGAGAATGGAAAGGTTCCACCTATTGGACACAATGTTTTTGTACTGGGGATGGGATTTCCACATGTTAAAAAATTTGAAGGGTTTCTTCCTTCGTTTCCAAGGGAGACCAAAGTTAAGGGTGACAGTGGTGTGGTCAGAGGACCGAAGAAAGCCTATGTTAGCGAACGACATTGGAAAGAGATCATCCCAATAAAGGTTGACCAGAACACGGTCGATTTTTGTGAAAATGGGATGGGAAGGTTGCTTATTGATCTATGAGAATTGGAAGCCAATAGATCTGAGATCACTGAGTTCACTGAGATAACATCAATTATTGAAATCATCAATAGATGAGGACCAATTTTTGGAGGAGCCTAATCGCTCCGCCGGATGACGGATGGCATTATAATCCCCCAAAGCGACCCAGGGAATGCCTTGATTGAGGCTGGAAATGTTAATTAAATCATTCCAAAGAGGAGTACGATCTATAGCCTCATTGAACGCATAGATCTTAGTAAACCTGAAGGAGGAATTGATGTTGTGGCACGTGGCCGAACAATGGATGAATTGGGAAGATTGAGAAAGTATGGAAACAAAGATAACACTAGGATTCTAGATGATCCAAATTCTACCTAGGGGGTGGGAAGAATGATTGGTGATAACATGCCAAAAGGGAGCCATATGTCTAAGGATTGAATCAAATTTAAAGAGTTGGACTTTGGTCTCGACTAAAATTAGCAGGGAGATACTATTTTTCATAATAAAATTAGTAACATCTTTTTGTCTGACAGGATCATTAAGACCCCTCACATTCCAAGTAGCAATATTCATAAGGAAACATACTTACAGTGTATCAGACGATGGTCATGTCGGAGGACTTACACTTTTTCCTTTTTCTTTGGCAACAATTGAATGAATCCTTTTAGGAGGTGGTTCAACCTTCTCTCCACTATCCTCATCCGTATCCTCTTGCAAGGGGGCAAGCTGGTGGCTACCGACTAACTCTAGATCCATCTCTGATGGGTCCGTCTCCTCAGAAGATTGCAAAGGAATACTCAAAAATGGGACCTTCTTCCACCCTAAATATTGAATATAATAATATAATCTCACATCCTTTAGTCAATATCGAATCCTTTTAGGAGATGAATCCAAATCCTCCCCACTATCAATCTTATTGACCTCTTCAAACGGGATCGAATAATACCAACGACAGCATCAGCGGCGACGCGAATGTGAATAACATTACATGTAAAAGAAATAAAAAAACAGAATCGACTAGGAAAAAAACGATACTCGCTCATAAAATACTTTAAAAAATCCATGATAAAACCTAACAAAAAAGTCTAAACCTCCATGAATTTACTGACCGAAAAAATATAATATATTTTACCGCATAATTAATAATTATAGTAGTGTCAACAATTGCGAGATTTAATTTATGCACATATATTGTAATAATGTTGAAATGAACGGGTGGCCCAAACTTACCTTCACAATTACAATTTGTAATTCATATGTTATAACACAGCATTACTATAAATAACATCAGATTTAAATGATATTGCTTTAGGCCCATGTATAATAGACTCGTAGCGAAAAGGGTTACCCCTGAATACCAACGTACTCACAAACGCTATGACATACCTACTCATTTCAAGTGTCGAAACTCTATCACATACCCTCCACTTCAGCTTTTCTAGTGATTCGCCTATTGAAAAAATCACCATAACTAAACGAATCACCGTGAGAATCGACATCGAAAGATCGGTAATAATCGAGAGAGCAACGAGAAACAATTTTAAAACTAGTGAAACCAAATGACGATGGGGTAACCCGAGATAGGACAACTAGTGAAACCAAATGTAAAATTTGGACCCGGAAAAAAGAAAGAAAAATCTAATCCATGATTTTTGATCCATAAGGTATCCTCTTGAGAAGATGGATAAAGGGAGAAAATCCCTCCGACTGCTAGTTTGAATTATTATTTTTATGTTTTGGTTGCCTGAAAATATTGGCAACTTTTATGGTGGAGGGAGTTTATATTGTTGTCTCGTTCTCCAGTTTTCTTGCCAAGCAAAGTCCTCTTTTTAGTGAGATCATTTTTTTCCCTTTTTTTGGTGTCTCGTCAATGGTTTTTTCTCGGTACACGCTGGTTTTCTACCGTCTTTTGGTGCCATGAACTAATGTCCCTCGAAATAGAAGAGAAGAATAGAGAGAGTTTAGGAATAGAATTTTTTATTTAATAAAAGTGTGACCAGATATATATTTATATGTAGTTTACCAAACAAATTCTTGTTAGGCAGTTATTAGTGGAGATTTGTTACATCAGTTAGAATTCTTGTTACATACATTTATTCGTTAGTGTAACATGTAGACTAGTAAACATTATTAACGTGTGATGAGGTCCAGTATGGGTGTTATAACCCACTGCCAAATTTGGGCCTTCTATTGGACTTAAGAACCAAAGTCCGACCCGTCTTCGACCCATATCAAAAGACCCACAACACCAAACACATACTCGAACTAGGGTTAATGTCTGAAACCCTAAACAAACTTTTACTTTCTCTCTTCCTTCTCTATTGCCTCAGCAGCCATTGGAGAAGCCCTTGAAGCTTCACCCTCTCCGTGCTTGTCACGATGCTTCAAGGGCTTACTATTCTTCATATCCCCCTCAAACGAAGGGGAAAAATCATGAGACCGAGTTTGTTTTTGAGAAACAGAAAGCGGTGGTGAGTGAGTGGCTTAGTAAGGCAATCAGCCAGTTGATCGTGAGACGGTACAAATCGAACCTGAAGAAGCCCTTGCAAGACTTGATCACGGACAAAGTGTATATTGATCTCGATGTGCTTTGTCCTGACGTGAAAAATTGGGTTCGATGCTAATGAACTTGCACCCAAGTTACCGCACCAGATAACAGACGGAGTTTCAAATGGAAAAGCAATTTCAGTCAGGAGAGATCGCAACCACATCATCTCTGCTGACAGATTTGCTAACGCTCGATACTCTGACTCAGTAGAAGACCTCGCGACTACATTCTGTTTCTTCGAAGACCAGGAGATCAGAGAGTCCCCAAGGTACACACAGTACACGCCAACACTCCTTCGATCATCAGGAGACGAAGCCCAGTCAGCATCAGAGAATCCCTCAAGTTGGAAGTTGAAACTTGGCTTGAGATGCAACCCAACCCAGCAAGACCCAGATAAGTAACGCAAGATTCTCTTTAAATTTTTCCGGTGTATAGTAGTAGGAGTTTGCTGATATTGACCGAGCTTGTTAACAGCAAAGGCAATATCAGGCCGCATATGCGTTAAGTATTGTAAGGCGCCTAATAGACTTCGATATTGTGTAGGATCAACAAGGGGAGTCCCAGAGTCACTGGAGATATGCACACCAGCAGCCATGGGCGTAGGACAGGGCTTAGCGAGAGATAAACCTTGAGAACTCAGTAAGTTTTGTATATACTTCTGCTGTGTTAGATAAAAACCTGTGGAATCACGATGAACTTCTATTCCAAGGAATAAATGGAAGGGTCCAATATCTTTGAGTGAGAAAACAGCATTGAGTTTATGAATAAACTCCCTTAAACACCCTGTTTGATTACCTGTAACAAGGATATCATCTACATAGACCAGGATTAGCATAACAGTGACCTTAGACACAAAATAGAACAAAGAACAGTCAGACTTAGAATTCTTGAAACCCTACTGAAGAAGTGTGTCCTTCAACCTAGAGTACCAGGCCCTTGGAGCTTGTTTAAGACCATACAAGGCTTTATGAAGTTTACATACATGTGTAGACTTCTGAGGATCTTGAAACTCTTGTGGTTGAACCATATAAACATCCTTAGTGAGATACCCATTGAGGAAAGCATTGTTAATGTCCAATTTTCTAACTTCCCAGTCTTTAGACACGGCTAGGGTTAGGACCAGTCTGACTGTAGAAGGTTTAACCACTGGACTAAAAGTTTCTGAAAAATCAATGACAGGGGTTTGATGAAACCCCTTGGCTACAAGTCTTGCCTTGTATTTTTTAACAGAGCCATCTCGATTATACTTCACTTTGTATACCCATTTGCAACCCACAACATTTAGATTAGGAGTCCAATGAACCAAGGACCAAGTCCTGTTTGACATGAGTGCCTTATACTCAGTCTCCATAGCAGTGACCCAATGAGAACTCAACACTACCTTTGAATAGGTAGTACGTTCATTAGTAGCTAAGTCAGTTGTAACCACAGAGCCAATATATAGAAGTTTGGGTACCCTAGTTCCATCTTGGGTTCTAGTTATCATAGGATGAGAGTTAGGCTTAGAAGGTGGACTGGTTGACTCATCATTAGATATAAAAGGAAGATAAATAGAAATCTTTGGATTAGATTGGACAAATTTATTGAGGGAGTTATCATTAGTACTTATCTAGATAAGAGTCTGACTAGAAACAAGTGTAGGATCTGAACTTGAAACAGGTAACTCTGACTGTATTTGATGTGAACTAGAAATATTAGGTTCAACAGGAATAGAAGGCACTAAACAATGAGTAGAATCATTACCAGAGGGAGTAAGACTGTTACCTTGTGTGGACATAGGCTGCAGAGAAGTAGCCTCTTGAGGAACCCAAAGAGTAGCAGTAGATGTTGAGGAATGTTCAGTGTTCACAAGTACTGGTGGTAGATTAGGTAACCATGACTTTAAGGACCCTTTGTAGGAGACTCAGATAATGAAGTATGTAGAAACTGACCTTGAAAAGGGAAATCAGTTTCATTAAACACAACGTTTCTAGAAATATAAACTCTACCTTTAGAGCTAAGACGCACATAACCCTTATGAAACTGACTAAACCCCAAAAAGATGCATTAGTGGTATGAAACTGAAATTTATGTGACTGATAAGACCTGAGACATGGAAAACAGGCACACCCAAATGTTTTCAAGGCTAAGTAATTAGGTTTTTTGTGAAACAAGACTTCAGATGGTGACTTATTGGATAAAACCGGGGTAGGAAACCTATTGATAAGATAAACAGTCGTTTCAAAAGCTTGAACCCAAAACCTATAAGGTAGATTAGTTCGAGATAAGAGAGTCAACCATGTCTCCACTAATTGACTATGTTTACGCTCAGCTCTGCCATTCTGAGATGAGGTGTGGGGACAGTATTTCCTCACAATGAACCATTGTTCCTGAGCCATAGTAGATATAGGCAGAAACTCTCCTCCACTATAACACTGAATAATTTTTATAGCTCTTTCAAACTATTTTTCAACAAGACATTTGAACTGTTTAAAGACACTAACTACTTGACTTTTGTGTTTGACAGGATACAACCAGGTAAACCTGGTATGGTCATCCACAAAGATCACATAATACTTGTGACCTTGAGTGGTAACCACAGGAGAGGGACCCCATACATCTGTATGTATGAGGTATAAGACATTGCTGGCATGAGAGTGGGACAAAGAAGATGGCAACAAATGAGATTTCCCATACTACATGCTTCATAAAATATACATTTTTCTTTCATAATAGAATTAAGATTACACAGTTTAAGAACTGAATTGAGAACATGTAAGGATAGATGGCCAAGCTTCATATGCCATCCATCTTTAAGGGAATTAGACAAACAAACAGACATGACTTTAGGAAGCAAAACATTGGAAACTAGAGGACTGACCCATTGTAGTTTGTGACTTAGAAACATTCTTCAACCTGTACAGTCCACCCTAAGTAGTCCATTTGAGAAGCACTGTCCCTGTTACCTTGTCCTTCACAAGACAAAAACCATTATGAAACTCAATGAAAACATTATTGTGACTGGTGAGCTGAGAGACAGATAAGAGGTTCTTGTTAATCAAAGGTACATGTAGTATATTATTGAGAGAAATAGGAGTATTGTTGAAAGACTGTAAGCTAGAGTACCCAATATTATGAATAGACAACCTGTGACCATTACCAACAATGATACTTTTCTTACCTGTATATTCTGTCTTTTGAGTCAGTATATTAGTGTTTCCTGTGACATGATGACTAGCACCACTGTCAGCATACCCGGAAGAGTCTCCAGTAGAGTCTCGAGTTACTAAATAGGCTGTATGATCACCCTCTCCCTTAGGTTGTTCAGAAGAAGATGATCCCTAACAAATGGATCATCCTTGTAGTAACACACTAGAGCAATGTGCCCGTATTTATTACAAATCTGGCATGTCGGCTTATTTTGAGAGAAGCATCCACCTCTCCCTCTATAGAAACTACTTCTTCCTCTTGAATAGCTTGAGAAATTATTTCTTCCTCTGTTGTTTTTGTATGAACCCCTGTATTGACCAGAATAGTTTCTCTGATTTGTGTTGTTGTTCTGTGACTTATAATCTGTTTTTTGAGTAAGATTAGTTGTTGCTAGGCTTAGATTAGAGACATTGTTTTGAAGATTCACCAGTTGATCCAACCCACTCTCAAATGTAAGTAGGCTAGTTTGAAGATCTAACTATCCCATAGAATCTTTTTCAGTTAGACTAACAACAATAGGTGTATACTCTGAGTCTAAAACAGCAAGGACTTGAGTAATTAGGCCATCAATTGATACACCACAGCCAGCTAACACCAGATTGCCAGCAATATTTTTTTATCTTGTTTAGGTATTCAGTCATAGTAGAATTACCTTTCCTTGTCCTCTGAAACTCAGATTTGTAGTAAGTTATTTTGGCTCTTGTGTGTGAGCCAGAAAGCTTGCTAGCTGCATTCTACAGCTCTTTTGAGGTGCTTTCTTCCATTAACTGGGCAGCAACCTCTGAACTCATAGTAGAGTACAACTAGCCAAGAAGTAACTGGTCCTTTGCAGTCCAATCCTCAAACTCAGGATTGTCAGCAGCATTTCCCTCAGAATCACTGATGAATTTAGGAGGACATGGCTTGTCCCCTGTGACAAAGCCTCCTAGCTTATTGCCTTTAATAATAGGCAATACCATAGTTCTCCATAGCAAGTAATTATTTTTGTCAAGTCTGATCTGACTGTTGTTGTTGATTGTTTGCAGGTGCACATTTTTGGTAACACCAAAGAAGCTGCTAGAGAACATTGAGCCTAGCGACTCATTACTTTGAGTAGGTGATTCTGGATTCGCCATTGAAGGCTTAAGGTAGCTCTGATACCAAAATAGAAGAGAAGAATAAAGAGAGTTTACGAATAGAATTTCTTATTTAATAAAAGTGTGACCAGATACATATTTATGTGTAGTTTACCAAACAAATTATTGTTAGGCAGTTACTAGTGGAGATTTGTTACATCAGTTACAATTCTTGTTACATACATTTATTCATTAGTGTAACATGTAGACTAGTAAATATTATTAACGTGTGATGAGGTCCAGTATGGGTGTAATGACCCACTTCTAAACTTGGGCCTTCTATTGGACTTAAGAACCAAAGTTCGACCCGTCCTCGATCCATATCAAAAGACCCACAGCACCAAACACATACTCGAACTAGGGTTAATGTCTGAAACCCTAAACAAACTTTCCCTTTCTCTCTTCCTTCTCCATTGCCTCAGCAGCCATTGGAGAAGCCCTTGAAGCTTCACCTTCTCCGTGCTTGTCATGATGCTTCAAGGGCTTACTATTCTTCAGACCTTGTGCACAGTCGGAGAACCACCACTCTTCTCTTCTTTTGCTCGTTGTACTATTTGAGTTTCGTACTCTCCTAGCTGTTTTCCATGGAAGTCGTGGGTATGCTTGCCTTGATGTAGTTTGTTTTTCGGTCGAGATTCCGGCCAGACCTCCCTTCGTCTTGTCTTACGATGTGGTTGTCCTATCTAGTTTCGTGGAGTCCGTTCTTCTCCCTCTTTTTTGGTGTTCTGTCAACTATTTCTTCTCAGCTGACGATGGCTCTCCACCGTCGTTTGGTGCCATGGAGTAATGTCTCGCGTGTTCAGTTAGAGAACCACCGCTCTTCTCATCTCTTGCTCGTTGCTTTACTTGGATTTTGCAACTGTCTTGGTTGTGTCCCATGGTAGTCGAGGATATGTTTTCCTTAATGTAGTCCTTTTCCGGTCGAGATTCCGGCCAGACCTCCTTTTGTCTAGTGTACCGATGTGACTGTCCTATCTAGTTTCGAGGAGGTTTACACTGGCCTTCCTGTGTCGCGAACATTAGTAGTCTCTCTTCCGGCTTCGATCTTCATTCATCTCCCTCTGGTTTTGGCCCTGGTACGGAATCTACGGTTATTGTACCGGCCATGCAGCGGCGGAACCATAAATCAAATTAAAGGGGTGTCACAAAATTTTGATAAAACCTTTAATATAGTTTGATTAGAAGTAAAATTTTCGTAAAACCGGTATAATAAAAAGAAATTACCCTTATAAAAAGTTTACCCTTATACAAAAATAATAAACTTTTATAAATTTTATTATAAATAATATTACCATATTATTTTAATTGTAATTTATTAAAATTTATATAAAATTATAAGAGATTATATTTATTTTACTATCAAAACAATAAATATAAATTAGTTATTTAACAAATGCTTTCTTTTATTAACGTTAATTTAACCTAACCATATACAATAAAGAGGCTTCATTAAAGCCCATAAAATAATAAAAAGCCTAATAAAAATAAGAGAGAGGCGTCCACACATACACCCTCTCTCTGGCTCTCCCCTTCTCTTTTTTTTTTATGTGAATCTTGACTATGTTTCTTTTTTCTTTTTTCTAAAATCAAGATAGAGAACAACAATGGTTTTCACTTTCTCTATTGCAATAGATAAATGGTGAGCTTTAAGGCCATCTCTAATCGTAGGTCTTTCCGGAGATCTGGTCCAGCTCTGGAGATCTCCATTTATTTCCAGAGTAGATCGGTTGGATTATTCAATGCATAGTCACCCCTTCCTATACTGTTAATATTAACGGTGGTCCTCAAGGGCATTTCCAGGATAAAAGGGTCTCAGACAAGGTGATCCATTATCCCCTTTCTTATTTTTCTTGGTCATGCAACTTCTATCCAGTATACTTAAGGAAAAAAGTAGTGATGCGAATTTCAATTTCCACTGGAAGTTTCAAACGCTTAAGATTGTCAATCTCTGTTTCACAGACGCCCTTATGCTTTTTTGTCGTGGTGACATTAATTCCCTTAATCTCATTAAGGATGATCTTAATGATTTTGTTTATCTCTCGGGCCTCAAATTTAGCCCTCAGAAAAGCCAGCCACGTCTTCCTCTCTAGGGTTAACCGTTCTCTTAAATCTGACTTCATCAATATTAATGGCTTCAATGTAGGCTTTCTCCCTGTTAAATATCTTAGAGTTTGTCTTCTTCGAGGTCGACTTTCGCATAACAACTGTCGACCCCTTATCAACAAAATTATTATCGGTATTTCCTCATGGACTTCCAAACACCTATCTTATGTGGGTAGGCTTCAACTCATAAATTGTGATTTTTGAGGGACAAGTTTATTGGTCATCGATCTTCATATTGCCTGCTAGAACTGTCAAAGAACTCATCAAGTCTCTTTATCGTTTTCTCTGGTCGGGGCATGAGATGAAGATATCTGGTGCTAAAGTGGCTTGGTCTGCAATGACCTTGTCCTTGTTAGAGGAAGGCCTTAGGATTCTAGACCTAAAAAATTGGAATTAGGCGTCCATCCTCAAACATTTGTGGTTCATCATTAGTAAACATAACAACTCAATATGGTGTGACTAGATTTACTATGAGATGATAAAATAAAAAAACTTTTAGTTTTTGAAGTTTGACTCTTCTCCCTTCTAGATTTGGAGGAAAATTTTATATCTTAGACATCTCGCTAGCAAATTGTTTAGGGTATGATTGGTAACAACGTGAATATCTCATTCTGGTTTGACTCGTGGTTGCTCTTAACCTCTCTGGTTAACTATTATGGGCTTAGTATTATTCACAATTCTTCTATGGGGTCTAACCTCAAGGTTTATGATATCATCCAGGATGGTCTTTGGAATTGGTCATCCCACTTAAGGTCTACTAATACTAGAAACCATTGTACTTTCCAGGAGATCAACCATCTCATCATCTCCCTCCCTCCTCCTTACGTCCTCTGTAACAACGTCCACTACTAGATCGCTAAGAGATGAATCACGAAGTTCACAATCAATGATACATACAACGGCATTTGTACTCTTAATCCCCTGTGTTAGTTGGGCAGGTTAGTATAGTATAAATTTAATATTATCCGCCACTCATTCATCCTTTGGCTTGCTATCCAATGGGAAACATTTCGCCAGTGATAAGCTTCTGAGTTGGGGTTTGAACAATCCCCAAATTATGTCTTATGTAATGAAACCATTAATAATATCATTTATGACTGTAGTTACACTCATAGCATGTGGGACTACGCAAGCTCCAAACTTGGTTTTTCTTCCAGTTACAATAATAATTGGATCTCTTGGATCCATGAGGCGTACAACTAGTCTCCACCTAGTTTACAACACATTTGGCATGTCTGCTTGGTGGGCATCGTCTACTATGTCTCGTGTGAGAGGAATGCTATATTTTTTAGCTCATCTCTTACCCTTGTCTCTGCGATTCAGATTTCATGGTACAAAGGTTGTTTGACCAACCCAATCTCTTTAATATTTAACTTAATGTTGTTTTGTTTTTAAATTGTTGCAGACTTTTATCATTACCAGTCTGCTAGTTTTACTGACTTACGTTGCTGCAACTTAGTCTCTTTGGAGACTAAGTCATATAAGGCCAATACAATCTTTTTATCATCTAACCTAATTTTGTTTGTTTTTCGTTTGATGAAACCATCTATCACTACTGATGTGCAGTGTTTGCTCACTTACGACGATGTTACTTGTCTCTTTAAACGTATTAGTATTAACTTTTCATCTTGCTTTGTTGTTCTTATTTGGTCAATTTTCTTCGATTTTCTTTTTCACGACTCTTAAGCCACTCCTCGGAATATACTTGATAAGGGAGAATAAAAGATATATGAGGAAATTGGAAAGAAGCATTTTTATTGGGGAAAGATTGTAAAATGTATTATGAAAGTACTAATTATGAATAAGTGGTAAAATATATGGACTAGATTTGTAATACTTAGGAATTTAAGCATGTGGGGCTTGTTATTGTACTATAAAAGGACCCCACACGAATTGGGAAATCTGGTAGATTAATATAATATTATTTTCTCTCTCTACTTTGAATAGAACTTTCTCTCTCTAAAAAATATCCTTATAAGTTGTAATAGTTTGGTCCCTCGGATATTTATTTCACACAAAATTACCCTCAAGCAAACTTTTAATTCATCATTGGCGTCATCTATGGGAAAGCGAAGATTGTTCTGACGGTATTTGCTTTCTAGAAATCATTCTTAATCTGAGCGGAATTATAAAAGAGCAGGAGGATGATTTTGTTAACGACTGTGAGGAAAATCTTGTTGGAGACACTCATCGGAATGATACGGATTATGAGGTGCACAATGGACAGCGCGCCGGAGAGATCTATGACGAGTCGATTTTGTTAGCTCGAAGAAATGAGTTACTTTTGGAGATCAAAAAATTGAGGGCATAAAAAGAAACTGTCCAGGAAAATCTTCGTTCCAAGGTTAGGATAGAGCATGATAGCGGAAAATATGAGCAGGGAGTTGATCTTCATCCTAGGAAAAGAGATGACAAATACAGAGGGCATGGCTGATGTTCTTCAAGGAGGAAAGGAAAGCATCACTTGGACTCTTCTGATTCAAGTGATTACTCTCGTTATAGCTCGTTAGAGTCGTCTCCTGAAAGGAATCGTCTCCTAAAAGGAGTCGTCGAAGGAAAAGACATGCCAAAAGGCATGTGGAGCACCGAAGGGGAAGAAGTTTGGAGATGAAATCTCTGAGGGGAAAGAATTATCATACTCATGCTAATGATCAAGGTTACGACCAAATGAATTTTCCTTCTGGGAACCAGAATGTCGACCAGCGAAATATAGAGTGGAAGCATCAGTATACTTTACCTTCCGAGGAGGGTCTTTATTTTCCGAACCATGAGAATTCAAGAGCTAATGTCTATAGGACAAGTCATAACTGGAGGGCTTCTCATTTATCCTTGAAAATTCTAGCATGCAACCTCCCAAAGCACTTTCATTTTTCAAAGCTAGAAAAGTTCGATGGAACGCAGGATCCTGACAATCATATCGAGCAATTCAAAAATTTCATGATCAATTTTAATGATGATGATAAATTGCTGTGTAGAGCTTTTTCAAACCTTCAAGGGGTTGGCTTCCAAGTGGTACAACAGGCTTCCACAGGGCTTGATAAAGAATTTTGACATGTTCTGGAATATCTTTAGACAACATTTTATGGGGAGTAAAAAAATTTGGCAAATAGAGATACGATAATCTACTGTAGGCAAAAAGTTGGGGAGAGTTTGAAGAGTTACACCAATCAATTTGTGAAAACGAAAACAGATATGGAGTTTTGCAAAGATTTTGTGGCCTTAGCAGCTTTCAGGATAGGACTTATCCCCAGACTTTTAAAGGATACGGTAGCTGAGAGTCGGGCGATGACTTTTGGGGCATTACTGGATCAAGTTGAGAAAATAATTTTGGTAGAGGAGACCCAGGCATCAGAAAAAGGATCAAGTGATCAGCTAGCCCAGAATCAATTCCAAAGGTTTGAGTCTAGTAATCAAGGGACTCGTGTTAATGTTCAAGCTAAGGTTGTGGGTCAGTATCCGTTGAGGCCAAGAACGAACCAGCAAAACTATAATAATCAGCAAAGTTATAACCAAGGAGCTAGGCTTATTTCGAATAAGTGGATTCGTCTGGACTATTTTGTTGATAAACAAAAAATGTGGCTACGATATTCGATAAGGCAAGGTCGAAAGTGCAGTTCAGAAAGCCTTTTCCTATTCAAACTTCAAGGGAAAGCAGAAATGCTAACAGGTTCTGTAAGTACCATGAGGATATTGGGCATGACACCAAGGAATGCATCTCTTTGAAAAAAGAGATGCAGCTTTAATTGAGAATGGAATTTTATTAGAATTCGTAAAAAACATACTCATAAAATTGTTGCAGTAAAGGTTGTCCCAAAGAATGCTGACACGACAATAGTGATTTCTGAGGAAGTCGATGCTTTTGATATTGCAACTGAGTATTTGGATCCCAGGGTGGGGAGAAACAACGTGAATATAGTGGATGAGATTATACCGAGGGGGAAATTAAATGACATGTGTGCTTTTTTCGAGTCGCTAGCAATTTTTGGAGTTGATACTATTGCAGGGAATTCCAATAGCTCGCGAAAGAGGCACATGGTAAATCTGACTACGCAGATTGAAGTAGGCGTTTCAGCGCAGATGCATCGTTTCCCTCCCCTATTATATGTTTTGACGATGATGACATGAGGAATGTAGCGAGCCCACATGAGGATGCGGTGGTAATTGCTGCAGGGATAGCTGGTGATCAAGTTCAGAAAATACGTATTGATACAGGACGTTCTGTGAATATTTTGTTCATGAGTACCTACAGGAGAATCTCCGACCAATCTGTTATACAATGGTCCGACAGGACTATAGTGGGGTTTACAGAAGCAACAAAAATTATCGTGGGAGAGTTTTAGTGTGTGGTGGAACTTGGTCAGGGACCATTCAAAAAAGAGGTCGAAGTTTTGTTTATAGTGGTAGATGCACCAACTTCTTATAATGCAATTTTGGGCCGTTCCTGGCTGTTGAGGATGCATGATGTTATTTCAACGGTGCATCAATGCTTGAAGTATGTAGTGGGGAACAACATGGGGACAATCAGGAGCACCAAAAGATGGCTCGAGAATGTTACCAGATAGGTTTATCCTCGAAGGGAGTTCGGGGAGAAGCATCGGAAAAAGCATAGCAGCTTGGTGTGGATAAAAATAGCCTGAGGGTAGGCTAGTAATTTTAAGTGGAGTTTCAAGGTGGTGTAAGGGTGTTTCAAGGTGGTGTAAGGGTGTTTCAAGGTGAAGAGAGAATTAAGCAGCTTGGCAGCAGTTAATTTTCGTTACCCATAGTTAATGCTGGTGGTTGGGTATTTATAGTATGATGTTTGGGCCCTTATGGGCTTTCGGGTCATGTTTAATGGACCCGGGTCATGTTTAAAGACCCATGAGTTTTAAGCAGGAGGGCAGGTAGCTTAGTCATGAAGTGTTTAGGTTTTTTAGTACTTTAGTCATAGTTCGAACAGCATTAGGTTCACTGTGTTCGAAGTGATCTTGTCCGGTCCGAAAGTCTGTCCGATTTATGTTCTTTGTGTCTGTCCGGTTTTCGGAGAGATTTACACTGATCTGCCCTTCCGGGGAGATATCCTGAATTCGGACTCATCACAGCTAAATGGGACTTCCTCTTCAATCACTCCTGTGATGATCTGAGGGAGTCCCTCGAATTTCTGGTTCCGGATGATGATCATGAAGAACACAAGTTTCAAGATGGAAAAATTTTATAAATTAGAGTAAAGCTTTCTTTTGAGTTCAGGGAAAAGTTGATTGCATTTTTGTCAATAAAGTTAAATATGTTTGCTTGGTGTGCAGAGGACGTGACAGGTTTTCCTCCAGAGATAATTTGTCATAAACTAGCACTGCGACATGATGTTCGGCCTATTGTACAGAAAAGAAGACCGGTTTCTCAGGAGAAGTCGGCAACTATTGTTTTAGAGGTTGAACGGTTATTAAGCATAGGCCATATTCGAGAGTCGCAATACCCTGTATGGGCCTTGAACCCAGTTTTAGTTAGGAAAAAGAATAGCAAGTTGAGGATGTGCGTGGATTTCACAGATCTGAATAGATATTGTCCGAAGGATCCCTTTCCGGTACCTCGAATTGATCAGCTAGTGGACTCTACTTCGGGTAATCGGTTATTGTCTTTCATGGATGCTTATTTGGGATACAATCATATCAGATTAGATGCAAGAGATGAAGAAATCACATCGTTTATCACTGGGAGAGGACTATATTGTTATAAGGTCATGTCATTTGGCCAGAAAAATGCGGGGGCGACTTATCAGCGTTTGGTAAACAAAACCTTTGAAGAGCAGATCGGCCGGAATGTAGAAGCTTACATTGACGATATGTTGGTAAAGAGTTTACAAGACGAAGATCATTTTTCTGACTTGGAGGAAACTTTTGATAATTTGAGTAAAGTCAATCTAAATTTAAACCCGGAAAAGTGCATCTTTGGTGTACGGTCGAGGAAGTTTCTTGGCTATATGATAAGTGAAAGGGGAATTGAGGCTGATCCAGACCAGAGAAAGGCTTTGAAGACTATGACTCCTTCTCGGAATATTAAGGAAGTCCATAATTTGACAGGAAGACTGGCAGCATTAAACAGCTTTATTTCTCGCTAATCGGATAAATGTGCGCCTTTCTTTAAAGTGTTGAGAAACGTCAGACAGTTTAAATGGACCGAGGAGTGTTCTGAAGCATCTCGACAGATTCCAGAGTATTTGATGTCCCCGGAGATTCTTTCTAAACCTTTAGTGAGGGAAAATTTGATCGTTTATGTGTCGGTATCAGATTTTGCAGTCAGCGTTGTGATACTTCGAGAAGAGATTAATATATTGAAGCCACTATATTATGTTAGCAAAAGTTTGCTAGATGCAGAGAAACGGTATCTAAAGTTGTAAAAGTTAGCATTGGCCTTGGTAACAGCCGCTCGAAAAATGAGGCCATATTTTCAAGCTCATCTTATAGTAGTTCGAACAGCTTTCCTCTTAAAAGGTTTGTTATAGAGGCCGGATATATCAGGAAGAATGACGAAATGGTCAGTCGAATTGGGAGACTTTGACATAGTGTTTGAACCTCGAACGACCATAAAAGCTCAGGCTCTGGCTGACTTTTTGGTTGAATTTCACTAAGAAAGAACGGTTGTCGAGATTGTTGGTCAGCCAGATCAGACAGAATGGTTGGTTCGAACTGATGGGGGGTCGAATATTTCTGGAAGTGGTGCTGGAGTTCTGCTAATTTTCCCGAATGGGATAGTGATGTTTCAAGCTATTCGTTTTGGTTTTAAAGCTACTAATAACGAGGCGGAATATGAGGCAGCATTAGCAGGGTTAAGATTGGCTCGAGTATGTGGGGCTAGAAGGGTTAAATTGATCAGTGATTCATAGTTGGTAATAAACCAAGCTTTGGGAGATTCGGAGGCAAGAAAGGATCAATTAGTCAAGTGTTTAAAAGTCTTGAAAGACTTGGTTTTAAATTTTGATGAAGTCCAGTATGAGCATGTTCGAAGGGAAGCAAATCTGATCCCTGATTCCTTAGCAACTGCTTCACGATCGGACAATCATCCATGGGTCATAACTCAGGAGTATCCTTCGGGTTACAAGCAATACAGATCATTTGATGACTGCAGAAGAGGTAAGCAATGTTGTTACACACGATTGGAGGTCAGAAATTGTGGATTTTCTGTAAAATGATAACTTACCGGCAAATAAATCAGAGGCTAGAAGGATCAAGTTCAAATCTCACGGTTATATCCTCTTGGGAGGAGTCTTATACAAGAAATCCCTAAGTAGACCGTTAATTAGATGTTTGGCTAAGGACGAGTCGCAATTTGTCTTGTCAGAACTGCATGACGGGGAAGGGTCGGCCCATTGTGGATATAAGACATTAATTCGACGATTTCTGGCCGGGTATTATCGGCAGACTATTTCCAATGATGCAAAAGAGTTAGTCAAATGATGTGACACATGTCAAAGATATGCCAATGTAATACACAAGCCATGGGTACTGCTAGAAAGTATTTCTGAAGCAGTGCCATTCGATGGGAGGGGTTTTGATTTAGTTGGACCCATACCGATGGCATCCGGTGGAAGGCAAACGATCATAGTAGCAGCTGACTATTTTTCCAAGTGGGTGGAAGTCGAACCTTTAGCGGGGACGACAGCAAAAAATGTTATTAAGTTTGTGGTCTCAAACATTTGTTGTCGTTTTGGGGTGCCGATAAAAATCACAACGGATAATGGACCTCAATGCAATAACAAAGAGTTTAAGAGCTTTTGCGTTTCCAGGGGCATACAGCAGTGTTTTTCTGCTCCGTTTCATCCGCAAGCCAATGGTCAGGTAGAGGTGACCAATAGAACGATTTTGGACGGATTAAAGAAGAACTTGGAAGGCAAGGCTGGAAAATAGCCAGGTTACTTACAGGAAGTATGATGGGCTTATAGAACAACGCTTCAAACTTCAACTGCAACATCTCCATTTGCTTTCGTGCACGAAATGGATGCGGTGGTACCCTCGAAGATTTTTTTTCCCATCATACCGTGTGGCAGCTTATGCAGAGGACTTGAATGATCAAAGCAGGGCTATGGAATTAGATTTGGTGGAGGAAAAAAGACGACGTGCACAGTTGAAGTCCCCACACTATCAAACATTAATGAAGAGCATGTACGTTTTGCACGTAAAGCAGAGAAATTTCAAGGTGAGGGACAAGGTATTACGAATTTTTTTTCATACTGAGGAAAAAAGCCTCGGAAAATTGGGACCGAATTGGGAGGGTCCTTATGAAGTAACAGAAAAATTGAAGCAGGGAACGTATCGGTTAAAAGATAAGGAGGGGAGATACCTTAAGCATCCGTGGAACATAGAGCATTTAAAGTTGTATCTGGAGTGAAGATGAAGAGTTTGGCATGTAATGATTATTTTTTATGTTTATTTTCAGGTTTGCAAAAACAGCGAAGGCATACTCTTTCCTACCTTGTTAGGCACAGGAATGTTTTAACGAGGTGCGATTATTAGCTGATCAATACATTTAAATTATTGCCTCGAATTATTCTTTCTAAGTTACTAGGCGTGATTGGATTATTAGGTTAATAGTTATGGCATAATATGAGCCTGCCTTAGCAGCATACAATTATTATTATGACCAATTAAAGTTGGCATAAAGCAATTATTTTATTCAACGCAAGTTGACATACAACCATTTTCATACCAAATGAGAAGTTAAAAAATTATAAGATTGGTATTCCAAACAATGGTATACAAGGAAAGTCGAGGTAGATGTTCTTCGGAACATGTTGATACCATTAAAAAAATTACCTTTCAAATTGACAAGGACTTATACAAAAACTTGTACAAAAAATTATTTCAAGTTTGTTTACTCAGAATGTTTCAAGGAGTCGCTCTCCTCGGAATCTGATGACTCACTATCACTAACAACAATATTAGGTGGACGAAGTTCGGGGAGACAAGCTTCCAAAAACTGCCTAAGTCATACTCAGGTACTCTGCATGAATTTGGGTGATCAGTCCTGCTCGGGTAGTAGCATCCCGAGCATTAAGCTTGTCCACATATTTTGCTGCATAAGCATTCACAACTACCTCTTTCTCTGTTTCTATCTTCTGAGGAAATTTTGAAATCGTCTTTAACAGATTTTTCTTTTCCTCTACAATAAACTCGGAGTCAATAAGACAATCCTTAAATCCTTTTGTTGCAATTTGGTGAGCTTTCTTGAGTTCTGTAAGGAGTCTTTCTTGAGCACCAGTCTTCTTTTGGCAGAGATCTATTTCTTCCTGACAGCATTTTTCGAGGACAAGGACATAGTTTTGCGAAGCAGACAATTTTTCAAAAATTGCATCAGCGTGTCCTTCTAGAATAGTGTGTTGTTTATTTATCTCTTCAAGCTGTGTGGAAACAAGGGAAGCCTTGAACTTGTAGTGGTTTTTCCGATCTTCCAGATGTTGTATTTTTCTTCCCATGTTAACAGAGGCATGGAGTAAATTCCGAACACTTAAAGAAAATTTATCACCCTGAGGAATTTCGAAGGAGCAAATTAGAAAACCTAATGTTGTGGAGTCAAAATTCGAAGACTCACCAGTTAAAATGATGGGATCAATGGTTTGTGGAGGATCACTTCGAGGAATTAGAATCGGTGCTAATCTTGGGAGATCATCATTTGAAGGTGGACTTGAAGATTTGGTGAGTGGAGAGTTGGGCATTTGACCTGAATTTCCTTTATCTTCACCTTCGTTTTCACTTGCAGCAATTTGGGCTCCAGTGCCCTCGGAGGTTTCTTGGATATAATTTTGTGCTCTAGTGTCCTTGGATATCTCCTGGATAGGTTCCAAAGTAGCTTTCTACTTGGTTTCTTTTTTCTTGATGGGATGGACAATTTTTCATGGAGGGGAAACTGAGATGGGTGTTACAGTATTTGACGAAGATATTGGCTCTTGGTTAGCAGCTAATCCTACGGAGTCTGATTGAAGATCTTTGATTGATACTTCTTCTTCATAATCGTCTAAGTGGATTTTGGCTCGGGAGCGCTTCGGAAGATAAATAATGATGTCTTTCTTTTCCACTCGATCGTGGACTTCTTGCTGAGAAGGAGGAGTCATCAATTCCTTCATCGTTAGTTTGTCGAGGGGGTTTAGCCTCCAAAGATGACTCTTGGCCAAGTTATTATTCATAAAACAGAGGTGGAATTTATTTTCCCAGTTTTCATTGGCCCATTCACTAAGTTTGGTGAAAACCGTGGTGGCACTTTCTACATAGTCAGCATAGGACTGAGAAATCCCAGTCATAGTTGTGCAAAATTTCGAACAATAATTTATTAAACTATTATTCGAGGAAGATAAAAGTGAGGGTTAAAAAGACTTACATTTGTTAGTCCATACAAGAGACAGCTTGTGTGGATTCGAGGGGGTTGACTCAGAGCCTGTCTCTCAATGTCCGGAGAAGAAGAGGAATTGTTGCCTCCATTTTTCATCAGCCTCCAGTAAGTCTTTCACTACTTTTTTACCTCGACCAAAGGTCAGTGAGTAAAACGGGAAAAACGGATTCTTTGCCAAGCCAGATAGTCTGATGAGCTCTTCTAAGGAAAATTCATTGCCAGATATCCTTGAAGCCGTAATACATGCCATAAGTGTGAACCACATGTTTGGACCAGCTTGGGAGGGGCAGAGATCAATTTTGGCAAAATATTCAATGAAGAATGGATCTAAGGGATACCTCAGCCCCCAGTTCATGATCTCTGTATAGACAACTAACTCATTATCCTTAACAGATAAAGGATTCTCACCTTCCGAGAGGAATCTAATGGTAATATACAAGGGGATGCACCATCGAGTCCTTAGCATGGTTTCTTCCGAAGGCGAGAAATATTTGTAGGAGATATGGTGGAGTGCAACCATGTGCTTGTTCTCGATTCCTCGGATGTTATTTTCCACAATAGCATCAAGTTCCAAAGGAAGAGTGATATAACCCTTGGATTTTGGGGCAATTCTTAGAGCTTGCTCTTCGGAAATTGCTAGGGGGTTGTAGATATTTGACTAGAATAGGACAAGGAAGGACCATCGGATTTACTCTTCTCTGCAATCGGAATTTGTGGTACCTCTGACTAAGGGGTTTCTGAGGCGATCGTTTTCCCCTTATTTTCTAAGGTTTTGTTTCGAAATGATTATACATCTTCGTCGGTAATGGTAGTTCTCGAGGGGGAGAATCGAGGACTTTCTTATCCCGTAATCGAAGGGGTGGCTGGAAAGTTTGATCCAGAGACGTCAGTTTTTGGAGGATTGTCAAGTACTGGAGTTAAATTCGGCTCTGGGGTTTCCGAAGAAGTTTCTCTTGCTCGTTTGCGTTCTTGAAAGTTTATTTTGTCTTTGTGATGCCTTTTCCTTTTTCCAGAAGAATGCTTGTGATGTTTTTTTACCCATAGATTCGAGGGGTTCGAAATCGAAACGTTGGTTTAAACAAGATATTTCTAAGGGTATGATGGCAGAGGAGTTTTCCGATTGGGGCCAGGCACCGTAGAAAGTGGTAACCGGAGGTTGGGGTTGAGGCTCAACGTAGGTACCAGCATCAACTTTCTCTTCGAATTTTTGGCTAATAAATAGCCACTCTCGAATTCGACGAGGTTTGGAGAGCATAAGCCATCTTTATCTTTCTAGAAAGTTTAGAACAAAGTGTTTGGATTGTAAATGAAAGGGGCGAGTATTTATAGAATTATATGGGTTTTTAAAGTGGGAAAGGCCTCGGGACATTTTTCTTTGTTTTCCTAGGGGTGTTATAGGTAACATAAGCACAATTGCATTGAATCGATAACTGATGAAGAATGTGAAGAGGCAATCAAATGATGAAAAATGTTGGGAAGTGTAATAAGATCCCTAAAAAGATTTAGTGATAAAGAATTACGACTAATGGCGTCATTAATAAAAAGGCGGGAGATTGCTGACTGTGATATGAGAGCAGACACTGAAAAGTTCGATGAGCATAATCCTTGCAATTAATTAGCCAAGACTGGGGGGCTATTGATATATGTATTGATACGATTATTTTCGAAGAAGACTCTTTGAAGGTATCAAAATGTTCATATGATTGTTTCCGATGAGAGCTTTCGATGAGATATAAATTGTCTGTGTTGAGTTATGGTCTAGTCTTTGCTAAGAAATTGCAAGGATTGGTGGGCTACTGGTCAGTCCGTCGAGGAGGTAAAATGTGGCAAAAAACGATTTTCCAAATATTTGATAAGAATGGGCAAAATTATCTTGTAGGTTAATCTTCGAAGAGTAGTTACCCATCAGAAAGTAATTTGCGAGGAAATGTTTTTCGAGGAGAATGCGAAGACGATGAAATGTTTTTCGAGGAGAATCTGAAGACGATGAAGTGTATTTCGAGGAGAATTCAAAGATAAAAAGAAATTTGAAGATTTCGCCGCAGTCCTAGTAAAAATATTTTTACAATGACCGGAGGCTACTGATAAGGAAGAATAAAATATATAAGGGGAAATTGGAAAGAAGCATTTTTATTGGGGAAAGATTGTATAATGTATTATGAAAGTACTAATTAATTATGAATAAGTGGTAAAATATAGGGACTAAATGTGTAATAGTTAGGAATTTAAGCGGGGCCAATTATTTTACTATTAAAAAAAATCCCACGAGTTGAGAATTTGAATAGCACTTGCTCTCTCTAAAAAGTATCCTTATAAATTGTAACATTTGGTCCCTCGGATATTCATTTCACACAAAATTACCCTCAAGCAAACTCTTTTTTTTTGTTATAGCTATCACTGGGATAAAACATTGTGAGAAGATCTAATATTCATTACACCACAATAGATTATATCCCTGTGTCAATTATATCTTTAGCCTAAAAATTATTGACCTGTTCAACCATTTCGTATACTACAACCTCTAAGAAAGAGCAGATAAATTGTCTTCTGTTAAATAAAATATGAACTGTTTTTCTACGACTTGAGATGGGTCCGGGCTGACGTCGACTCTGCTGGTCTTGGTGCTTTACTCAAAACACCATTAAGGAATTCATCAATATGATATTTTCCCAACATTGTATTAAACTCATCCATTAGAACTTGATGTCCTCCAAGTATAGATATCATTGCATCCTGCAATTCTTCCTTTGTCATTAGACGCTTCGTAAAAGTATAAGCGTGGTCTAAAAACATCCGGTACTCATATACATTGGCTAACACTTGCTTGACATTCTCACAAAACACAAAACCTTGGTTGAACACAGACATATTGGGAGCACTTTTCTTTTTACGTGGAACTACAACATCTTTCTTATGTTTTACAGCCAGCTGATGACCTTTGTGTAAAAACATGTTTAATTTAACAATCAAATCATCATGACCTTCGAGTAGCTCTTGTATTCGAGCAAGTGTCTCCTCTATATCGGTCTCTCTCTGTCTTTCAAGTCGAACACAAGCTTAATTAACATGTCGTGTTTCTCTTTGTAAAAGTCAGATGGACACCGATTATATAGGCCATGATATCCTCCCTACGACATCGAGTAGGTGAATCGTTTCCAGTTCTATCCATTTCGGCACAAACAGATATGTTGATAGCTTTCGTGGGCTTCAAGTTCTATCCATTTCGGCACAAACAGATATGTTGATAACTTTCGTGGGCTTCAGATTCTAGGCTAAGTTATGAAGACTCAAGAACTCAGCAAACTCTTAATTCATCATTTTTTTTAAACGAGTAAACCAAATTCTTAAATCAATATTTTTTGTAAATATTTTATATTTTATAAACATAATTTTTTAATTTAACCCGAACCGGCTGAACATTTAAAAAACAATGTTTAAAAAACTAAAATCAATAAAACATTAAACATCACAAAAAGAAGGTTTAAACCCCGATCAAAATCGTAATATTATTTTTTAAATATACTTTATTAATCATTGAATCAAGAAAAAAGTCATTAACATTGTTTTTCCTTTTTAACGTTTCCATCTTAAACTATATAGTGACAAGTTTTTTTAGACTTCTTTTTTGTTTCTCCTCTTATTATCAAACTTCTGCAAGGAAGTTCTGATTTCCTCACTACAATTTACCAAAAACGTATCAATTTCATCATCCCTTATATTTCCAGAAACCCAAATCAGAGGTAAGATTAATCTGACACAAAAATATCTTATCGCGTGTAAAAGAAAATGTCATTTTATTAGAAACTTCAAACCAAATCCAAACAATGGTCTATCAACATCATCCTTCACTAGTCTAGATCCAAATTTACAAAGTGCAGGTCTCATCTCATTCTTCTTCTCAGATAATTATTGCAGATCAACATCTTGAAAAGTCCTGCCGACCACATTTAATCATACAAAGAACTTTAAGAACCCTACACACAATAGTAATAGTAACCTATTACACAAAGACAACAAGACTTACTTTCAAAACTGTATACACCACACCACTACTGTGACTCCTCTGAATCACCGAAACGAAATCCTCCGGTGTTAGGCAACCTACACCGTTCAAACTCAGCCAACAAACCCTGGTCCTTAAACCCAACAAGAAATTGGGCTAAACCTTCAAGAAACAGCGCCCCCTGGTACAAACTGGTTGCTCCAACAATCTCCATAATGACACTCCTCCTCAGTCTATTAGCATCAAGAAACACACCAGCCAATTCTTCCATCTCTTCATTCACAGCCTCATCAACCGGCATTGTTTTCCCTTTGTTCAAAACCCACTCTACAGCAACTCTCGCCACGAAACTCCCTTGTACCCTCCTGACACGACTGGTTAAAGCAGGAACCATCAACCTCAGACCGCACTCAATCTGCTCGATCCGTGCCATTAGATTCTTTGACGGATTCTTCCACGCATTTTCGATTTCGTCGACGCAAAATTGATCTAACTCATCCATCTGATCGATTTGCTCGGTCGTCGTCATCAGGTTAATGTTCTTGCACGGAGTCTTGATCTCTTCGATGCCGATTTTACAAAATCGAGCATTTTGTTGGAATTCGTCGAGTTGATCGAAACCCAGTTGAGATAAAGTCTCGCTTTGATCGGACTCGTCGTCTTCCTCGTTATCGCGGTCGATGAATGATCTGAGGAGATTAGTGAAGAGGTAAGGATGGAGATCGCCGAGAAATAAGAAAGGGGTTTCGAGGGAGTTTCGCCATGACGGGAAAATGAGGAGAGGGACTGTGGAGGAGTTGGCGACGAGGTCGAGGGTGTCGTAGTAAGCGAGGAGGTGGTGGAGGAGGAGCTCGAGGCGGGAGGAGAGGGCGGTGGGAGAGGAGGAAGAGAGAGCTTGGCGGAGGAGAGGGAGGAGGTTGCCTTCGAGAGTGTTGAACCAATCGGTGTAGTAATCTTTGAAAGGGAGACTTGATTTCTTGCGAGAGAACAGAGAGAATGGTAAAGGCATCTTTATCTTTTGAGAGCTTTCTATTTCTTGGTAGCTATCGCTTTTGTAGTTGCACAGAAAATAAGTTTAAGAAGAATACATTATTGTACCGGTTTCTTTTTACATGAGTAACATTATTTCTTGAATGATTGGCTGTTTTATAAATGTTGAATTTATAGACATAAAATAAAGGTTCTAAATCTGTGGCTATTTTTGTTTTTAATCTAAGAAAATTTTATTAAAGAGTAACCTTAGGCTAAAGTTACATGAACCCTACAAATAAATTTATTGGTTTAAAAGAAACTAGCACTAAATAAAATCGGAAAATTTTCGAAATCCCTCCAAATTTATAAGAGAGATGAATCAGGCTCTAAAAAATAGAGACGATTTTTTTGTTGATTCTTCAGATTTTCTTCTTTACCAAATCTTCTTACGGTCTTCAAGACAAATAGGTGAAGATAGTATGTATCTTCAATCTATCAAGAGAACATAACCAATTACTTTGAATAAACTCGCATGAGATGGAAAATGATTAATTCAATGCAGCACCAAGAGACTCACTGCATCACCAAAAGACAGCATATCAAGGAGATTTCAACTAGCACCTTCATCAGTCTTCCAAGAATTAAGCTTCAAATTTGAGCTTCCCATAAGACTCTAACTACAATTCATAACGGTAGTATTAGAAGCATCAGAAGCAAACATCGTATTATGAATAAAACGATTTTAATGAATTAGCAAGGTAGAGTTAAGAATTTTCCCTGATTTAACACGTTCCTTGACTTTCAAAGAGGATGATAGCTTGCAAATGTAAAGGAAAATTCTGAGCATTGAAGAAGAATTTCAATTTACACTTTGCGTCCATTTTGCCAACCAGTCTGCAGCTTTGTTCTGGTTTCTATTAATATACTTGATCACCATGGAAAGCTTAAATAAGTTACGACAACACTTAAGCACCTTGCCAATAGGATTAGAGAAGTTACCAGAAGCTAACATGTTGACTAAAATCTCAAAATCGGTTTCAATGTCCACATTATTGAAACCATTCTTATTGCAGATAATGAGGTTATCAAGGAGAGCCATGGTTTTTGCATGGAGCGGAAGAAGTTTTCCATACAGTCTTCCATGGCCAGAGAGTAAGGTACCCTCACTATTCCTTATGACTATACTGCCCGTAGCTTCTCCATTAAAAAATAAAGATCCATCAATATTGAATTTAATTCTACTTGCAATAGGAGGAAGCCAATACGGAATACTAGGATCCTTGCTGATTTTAGTTTGTGAAAGACAACATAAAGCCTTAGGTGCATTACTGAAGGGCTTCCAATGCTTGCTCGATAAAATGTTAGCTTTGTCTAATCAAGAAATTATATGATTAATGTAGCTAATGACTGAAGAGAATTCTGAAGAAATTCCCTTCATATTAGACTTGTTTCTCGGGATCTAAATGACCCAATAGATGATACAGGGAATGATAGAGCATAAACGAAATTCCTTGTTGATGAACCACAACCAAGTTCTGAGCATGTGGGGAAGGGTCATGAATCTGCCGATTTGGATTTTGAAGATAGAAGCATAATGACACCAAATGTTCTAGGCCAGTTTGCAGTTGATAAAAATATGATTAGTACTTTCATGATTACAGCAGAACTGACACTTAGATGCTAAGCTAATATGTTTATTTTGCAGAATATCATTAAAGGAGATCCAACAATGGAGAAGCCTCCAAGTAAGGTAAGAACATTTCTGAGGAATAATATTATTCCAAATCTTGCTAAAGAGATTTGATTGGTTGTGTTTAGACCTCATGAAGTTCCACGTATCTTTCATATTGTAGTGTCCATTCTTAGAGAGGGTCCAACTTGGATAATCAGCCCGATCATTGTTGATAGAGTGCATATATATTTTATACATGTCACTAGGGGATATGTTAGGTCTTAGCTTAGAATCATTCTAATTGTTATGACTCCAATAGCTGTTAATTTTATCAAACCTTATCTCAAGATCAATATGAAGATCATCAGGATTAATGAGAGGTGAGTCTCTAATCCAGGAATCAATCCAAAACTGAACATCACCAGATACAATAGCCCACTTGATATTAGACTTCATTTTGTCTTTGATAGAAGCCAATCTTTTCAAAAAAATTGAAATGTTTTTTGCTTTGAAATCAGCAAACAAAGGGTGAGTGTTGTTGCAATATCTACTGTGAGTATATCTCGCCTAAAGAGAACTCTTTTTTCTTAACTTTAGCCAAAGTTTACATGATATTAAATCTTGAATAGCTTTCAAACTTCTAACATTTAAACCACATTCTTGAAATGTTTACAAATCCTTTTCCAACTGCAACAATGAATCTTGGATATTTCATGGCTTGAGCACCAAAGAAAGTAGTTAAATATTTTTTCAATCCTGTCAATAATAGCAATTTGAACCACATTACTCTGAGCCCAGTAACTTGGAATTGCCATAAGAACAGTAATTCCATAATCTGAAGTGTTGGATGCATCGACTAGAAAGACATTGGTCAAGCCGAGCGAGACCATCAACCAAGGAATCTGTTGCATCAACCAATAAGCCATTGGTCAAACCGATCAAAACCATCGACCAGAAGGCCATCAGACGAGGAGAATATTGCATCTGCTTGGAATCCTTCAGATGAGGCGAAGGCTGCATCTTCCACAAGGGCATCAACTGTTAATATAAGGTTTAGTTATGATGGTTAAATCTATCTTTTAGTTAGAAAGAAAGTTGGTTCCTTTTGTTGAAACATACATAGTTTTTTTAGAGACGAATTGATACCAATCATTATATATTTTCTCTTTGGGGTTTCAGAGAAAAATAGAACTTTAGTGAGAGTGAGAAACTTAGGGAAAAAAGTTAAGAGAGAGAGAGAGTACTCATTAGATTTCTTTTCGAAAGAACATAAAGAGATATTGATAGAGTAATATTGTAAGCTTTGTAAATCAGATTATGTAAACACTGATTATCTGGAACTTAATATTGTATATTGTTGTATATATTTAAATAATAGCGGAATAACATTGTTGTGGCTCAAAATCGACGTAGGAAAAAATTTCTAAACCACTATAGATCTTATGTGTTTGATTTCTTCTTGCTCTGTTTTTCGTTTGTTTTGGATTATCATGAACAAGAACCAATCATTTGTATATATGTTTAAGAAGAATCTTATTATTGATTGTTCAAATTGTCACAAATGATATAAGAGCTTGGTAAAGAGGTGGTTGTTGAATATAAGATGGGCCTCACAAATTTCGAGATTGAGAGGTTTAACATATTTTAAGATTTTGAAATATGGCGAAAAAGAATGTGAGTAGATCCGATTCAATAGAAGGTGGCTCCAAACCTTGTATATGAGACTAAGTTGCCTAGAAAATTACATGAGAATGAGAAGCAATAAATTCTTGAAACTGCATATCACACGATTATCTTATATCTAAGTGACAATGTGACGACGCAAGTCTTAATAGAAAATTCAGCAGTTAGATTCTGAAACAAACTGAAGAGCATGTACATGACAAAGTCCCTAACAAATATAATTTATTTGAAGGCGAATTTATTTGGTTTCAAGATGTAAGAAGACAATAATCTTGATGAGAACCTAGATAATTCTCCAAAATAGTGATCTATTTGGGTAACATTAATGAAAAAATCATTGATGAAAATTAGATAATGATCTTGTTGAACTCATTGCGATACACACATAAATAATTGAAAGATACCATCCTATACAGCAAAGTAACACTTTCGATAGATGACTTGGAACCTGCAATAAGGTCCAATGAGTTAGAACTCATGTAATATAATAATATTGGGAGTTCATTAAGTAACCATGAAGATTTAAATATAAAAAGGACGTTCGAGAGAAACAATAGACAACAATAAAATCAGAGAAAATTTCAAATCAAAGTCATCAAAGAAGTTTAATAAGTCCAATATAATATATCATTGTTGTAAGAACTTGGGTCACTTTAGAAAGGAATATCATGAAAGATTGAGCAAGCACGATGGTAGCAGATCAGATCAGTGGAGATGTTTTTGTGGTTTCTGAATGATATGGCTTTGCTGAGGTTCTTGTGCACTCATCAAATAAAGGCAAAAGATAATGGATTTTTATTCTAATATTTTATTTCCATATGATTTTACATAGATTCTAGTTTCACTCATTTGAAAAGAACAATAGAGGCACAGTGTTACTTAGCAACAACAATGCTTGCAAAATAGCTGGAATACAATTTGTGAATATCCGAATTTTCGATGATTGTGGTCGGATTCTGACACATATGAGGTATGTTCCTAATCTAATAATAAACTTAATCTTCATTGGCATGCTACACAATTTATATTGTTTAATCAAAGTTGAAAATAGTTACATGAAAACTGTTAAAGGTGTCATTACTATAATGAAGGAAAAACTCAAATAGACTTTATTCCTTGAATAGAAATTCCGTTATAAGTACATTGGCTAGCATATTTGATAAAAATGTAGATGGCACAAACCTATGACATGAGAGGTTAGGGCATGTGAGTGAGAATGGTTTGTTAAAGTTGCAGAAGCAAATACTATTTGAAAAAGATAAATTGGCTTGCTTGAAATTTTGTCAATCATGTACGTATAATAAAAGTAGTAGGGTCAAGTTTGTAAGATCTAAGCATACAATAAAAAAGTGCCAATGGTTACATCCATGCTGATCTTTGGGAGCCTACAAGGGTTTAGTCACATGAAGGTAACAAATACTTTTTATAAATAATTGATGATTATTTAATAAATCTATGGGTTTATCTGCTAAATTCGAAATAATATTATTTTGATAAATTCAAGCAATTGAGTGTCATGGCTGCAAAATAAATTGGTAAAGAACCAAAGAAGTTCAAGACTAATAATATATATTTATTTATTTATGTAAAAATAAATTTACTGATTATTGAAGAGTTGAAAGGATAGCTCATCATATAACTATAAGAGACAATCCACAACAAAATGCCTAAGCTCAAATAATGAACAAAATCATTATTAAAAAGGCAAGGCAGATGTTGGTACTGATAAGCTATATATGTGGTTTTTGGGTAGATTTAGTAATGACTTCATACTACCTCACAAACAGGTCTTTGTTTACTGAAATTGGCTTGAAGTCTCTACAAGAAATATGACATGGTAAGACATATGACTATTCACATTTAATATTTATTGGTTCTGTAGCATATGCACACATTAAATAAGATACATTGCAACCAAGAGCCTTGAAGTGCTATTTATTGGGTATCTGAAGGATGTCAAGGGTTACAAGTTATGATACCTTGAAGCAGGTTACAAGAAGTATCTTATCAACAAAGATGTAATAATTAATGAGAATGAATATCCTAGTTTGAAATGGAATATGCTTATGGCTCAAGAAGAAATGAGCCAACTAATACTCCTAAAAAAGATAAGTGTATTAAAGAGGACGGTAACAAGACTTAACATGGTAACCAACTAGCAAGGACATGATTAGATGTGTCGTCAAAGCTCATCAAAGGTTAGGATATGTTGGACTAACAATTTTTACATTGGTTGCAAGATATGAGGTTATTCACTATGAGCCTAAAAAATTCAGGCATGCAATCAAAAGTGAGTATAACGCCAAATAAGTTGTAGATATGAAAGAAAAAATGACTTATCTTCACAAAAACAACATAATGGATATGGTAGACAAATCTTAAGGTCATAAAATAGTTGATTGTAAATGGATTTTCAATATAACGGAATAATTCATGGGATAATAGGCCGGGTACAATGCCAGGTACAAGGCCAAGTTGGTTTTTAGAGGTTTTACTCAAGAAGATGGTGTGGAATTCAATGAGATCTTCTCTTATGTGATGAAAACTGCTCAATTAAGATTTCTACTTGCAATGAAAACAAAGTTTGACATAGGTTTGGATCAAGTGGACGTCAAGAAAACTTTCCTATATAAGTCCATTAAAAAATCATCCATATGAAGCAGCTTGAGTTTATAAACAAGGAAAATAATGATAAGATATGTTTATTGAAGAGAGTATTGTATGATCTGAAGAAATCTCCAAGGCGGTGGTATAAATGATTTGATGATCTCATGATCAATAGTGGTTTAAAAGAAGTAGTTCTAATAGTTGTATGTATGTGAATAAATCTACTTCTGTTTATATATATCTACTATTATATGTAGATGATATGCTAATTGCTAGTAAATACAAGGCTAAAATTAAGTATTTTAAAGAAAACTTGAGGAACATGTTTGAAAAAAAAAACTAGGCTCGATCATAAAGATACTTGGGATGCAGATAACTAGACACAAACAAATGAGAACATTATTTTTGTCACATGAAGGTTATGTAAAGAAGGGGCTTTATAATTTTTTTAGAGATGCAAAACCAGTCACTTATCCTATTGCTCAACATTTTAAACTAACATCTTTAAAAGTTGACGATAAAGATGTGGAGATGTTGAAAAGGGAAAGAATTCCTTATTTTAATATTGGGTGAAGTATTATGTATGTTATGGTATGTATTAAACCTGATATGGCTTATACTTCAAGATTCATGAGAATATTCATGTCAGAACCATCCAGGGAATATTAGCAGGAAGTTGAGTGGGTTCCGAGATACATAAAGGAATCCACAAGTATGGGTTGATGTGTGGATAGGTTGTTTTCGGACTGGAACGTGTTGAAGGTTTTGTTGATTCTGATTATACTAGTGTTCTGGACAATAAGTTGGAAAAGCGAACCTTCAAAACATGCAATATTATCCTTAATATTAGCCGAATATATTGTTGTTACTGAGGCTATAAAATAGTTATATGGTTAAGAGAAATGCTAAGAGAACTCAAGGTCCTGTAAAAAGTTTGAATGGTGCATTGTAATAACCGAAATGCAATACATATATCAAATAATCAGGTATTTTATGAATGCACTAAGTACATTAATGTTAGACCTTATTTGTAAGAAATATTCTTGAAAAATCAGGTTCGTACAAGTGATAACTTATCAGATATGGTTACTAAATTAGTGACAATAAGAAAAATCAAGTAGTGCTTGAACTTGATGCATATTAGAAGCACTTGAGGCTCTTAAGGGCCGATGTGAAGCTGGAACAATTGTGTTTCATTTCTTTGAATCAAAAGAAAGGTGGGGAATAGTGAAGTATGGTTCCAACTTTGAAAAATGTTAAAGTGTAATTATCAAAGATTTATTGTTGGATGTATCGACTGCATCGACCAAAGTATTGGTTGTATCAACTACAAAGCCATTGATCAAGCCAGTAAACTATATTAACTAGAATTTCATCATCCGAGGTATTAAATATATCGACTATGAAGCCATTGGTCAAACTGAGAGAGTCCATCAACCATGAGTTTATCCAAAGAATTAGCTGCATCGGTCATAAAACCATTGGTTAAGTCGAGAGATACCATCGCTCAAGAGACCATCAGACGAGACGAAGACTGCATCTGCTTGAAGCTACCATAGGAAACGAACGATGCATCGGCCAAAATACCATCAATCTAGGCATAAACTGCTTAGTATAACTGCTAATATCAGGTTCCATTTATGATGGTTAAATATATATTTATATTAGGAACATAATTGGTTACTTACTATTGAAACTAGGCATGGGCATTCGGTTCTTCGGTTCGGTTCGGTTTGGTTCTTTCGGTTCTCGGTTCTTTCGGTTCCTCAAAAATAGTACCCATTTAGGAACCGAATAAATTTTGGTTCGGTTCGGTTCCTCTTAATTCGGTTCGGTATGGGTACTTAACCAAATGGTTACTTTGTAACCAAAAGAACTGTTTGGAACCGAATCCGAAAGGAACCAAATGGTTATTTTGTACCCAAAAGAACCGTTTGGAACCTAATCCGAAAGGAACCAAAAATTTTAAATGAACTAGATCTGAATGGAACCAAAAAATAAACAACAAAGTAACCCATAACAAGTTACACATTACAACCTCCAAATTACAATAATTGATCCAGAAATTTATCCAAATTTGAAATTACAAATAGTATTAATAAAATAATATAAATTACACAAATCCATCAACATAAAAACATTAATAATAATATGCAGGAATTGCAAAGTAATTTACTTTAATAATTATATAAACTTGGCACTAATACTGCAGTAAAGTAAAGTAATTATATAAATAATTATGATTTAAAATATATCTAAATCTTATACTGTATAAGCAAAATCAAGCAAAATAGCCGTTCAATTATATAACAATTATGATTTAAATATACCTAAATCTTATATTGTATAAGCAAAATCAAGCAAAATTTAAAGCCGTTCAATTATATAACTGGATACAACAACAAATCGAAACTAGAAGAATAAAATATGCCATTAGAGAAAAACAAAAATATAAAAATAAAATATCTGAGATAGAAATAATCTAGACTCCTCCATTGCAGTCTTTGAGTTAGGGCATGAACGAGAACTCGATTTTTCTATGATTTGGTTTAGGGTTAAGATTAGAAATTACACCGTCGATTAAGCACTACCGGTGGAGAGAAGATCAGAAAAGAAAAAACGTCGATATATGAGTTTCTAAATATGGAGGCTACGAGATGGGAGGAGGCAAAATATATAAAAGTCTATGGATATTCGATTAGGGTTTGAGAGCAAACTAAAATAAATTAAATTATTACTGATTAGTGATATTCTTTATTATTAGTTTAAATAATTTTAAATAAATAAATTTAAACTAAATTATTATTCCTTATAATTATTACTGATTAGTGATATTATTTATTATTAGTTTAAATAATTTAAAATAAATAAATTTAAACTAATTTATTATTCCTTATTCGGTTCTTAATGGGTACTGTTCGGTTCTCGGTTCCGAACCGAACCGAACCGAGAACCGTGGGTATTTAAGATAAGGAACCGTTCGGGTATTTAGAAGGAACCGGAACCGAACCGAATCCATTATTTTGGTTCGGTTCTTCGGTTCCATACCCATATGCCCATGCCTAATTGAAACATAAATTGTTATTTTTGTTTTGAAGAGGGAGATTAGTACCAAACATTATATATGCTCTTTGAGGTTTGAATAAAAATGATATTTTGGTAAAAGTATGAAACATAGGGAAATAAGTTAAGATAAAGAATACGCATTAGATTTTTTCTCAGAATAACAAAGAGATGTCTTGAGAGAGTAATAACAATGTGAGCTCTGGAAATCAGAGCTCTGTGAATATTTATTCTTTAGAACTTTATCTTATATACTGTTGTATATGTTTGAATAATAGTGGAATAACATTTTTGTGGCTTAGAATGGACGTATGCAGAATTTTCCGAACCACTATAATATTATGTGTTCGATTTTCTCTTACTCTGTTTTTTATTTATTTTAGCTTATCATGAACAAGAGCAAATCATTTGTGTAAAGGATTAAAAATGATATGGTTCTTTACATTAGAAATATCATAAGTATTAAACCCAAATATCTCAAAATATTAATACTTGTTAGGTTTAGGCTAAAATTAACTTGAAAACAAATATACTTTTGAACACTACATGGGGCCAAAAAAGATCGTCGAAGACATGTAAAGGAAAAAAAATGTTTGAATATCTTAGGTATGCGCTGAGGGCGAGACTTAGGTGTAAAGACTTTTGTTGGAACCTAAGGGAAAGTTCTGTCGAAGACAATGAGTAATTCGTTGTCGAGGGCCGAAGGAGCAAACTGATCATATTTGGAATTGAAGGACAGTGCATGATTGCTGAGAGACTTATGCATATATTCATAAGATTCTAGAGGAATCTGAGTCACTAAGTGCCTGAATTGATATTTAATCTCAGTTTTTTATCGTAGAACCGTTGATTTAAAGTGTGATGCATGGGACAATAATACAAGAATGTGTTGAGGCCCCTCGTACGGATATAAGCTCTAGCTTTGTCATTATGTGTTGGTCTACTTGACCAAATGAGGAAATGAGTTGTCAAACACTAGTATGAGTTGGGGAGTATTGTGCACATCATTTATCCTATATAAATAATAAAAAATGAAGTCAATTTTGGTCCTTTGTATGAGATATACACTTGTGAGATTTAAGAGAGAAAACTATAAACTTTCGACTATAGTTGAGTTCGAAGATAAACACTTTAATAAACATTCTGAGATCCATAGTTTCTTTGTAAACTGAGAGTGCTTTGTAAGAAAGAGGAATGATTGAGTGTTTGGTGTTTGAAAGAATCTTCTTGTAACATATTATATATAAAATATGCATAAGCTGTTTGTGGATACATAATTTTTTCACAATCCGAACCACGTTAAATCTATCTTGTGCGTGTTTAGGTTTATATTCTCATTCTTTTCTTGCTTTGTTGTTTTGAGCGCATAACCAAGCTTTAAGTATGAGCCAAATTTTTTTGGCTCATCTATTTCTTGTTACAGATTCAATATTACTAAAAACAGGTTTCAGTTAGAGCGGTTCGATTTCAACTAATGTTATCTGAAGTTCGATTGTTGTCGGGACATGACGTTGTTGATTATTTTAATTACATATGTGCTTTTTAAGAAGATTTTCTTTAGTTTTATGTTTCAAATCCACCACACGATCCTATTACAAATATTTTAATTATTTTTACTAAATTTGATATTTATATATATAGTTAAAATAATTTTGAGCATAAAAATGCGTAAAACTCAAACGATGAATGTTTAGTTTAAAATTATAAAAATTTAAATTCAAATCGGAAAAAAATAATCATAAAAACGTTTTAAAAATAAGTTGAAAATTCATAAATTAAACATCTTCATTTTTTGTTAAAAATTAAAATTTTGTAAAATAACAAACTATTCGAGAACTTTGGAATAAATTTTCTGAAACAACTTATCCTTTTTACTTTTTTTAATCAAAAATAACATTTGATGGAAAGGATTCAATCAAGAATTTTACAAAATTATTGGCTTAATAGTAATATAGCCAAAAGAAAAGGGTGAAAGAGAAAATTGGTAAAGTACCAATTTCATCCTATCATCGTAACCCTAATTTCAGAAACAAAGATCTGTAATTTAAACAATTCAATTGTGCAAATTTCCTAAACTGAGGATAACAGGTCTTCACTTCCTTCAGATTCAATCAATTCTTTTCTTCAATTAAAACCTCCTTCTCCAATGCTCTGACTACCTTAGCTCCATCCATTCTCCATATATCTCAATCTTTCTTTATCCCTACAAAACAAAAAATAGAATAAAACTCCTAGCATGATTGAAATAAGTAACCTAAACACATGCTTTCTAAGAAGATAATTGCATTAAGCTGAGAAAGAATGATAAACGGGTCGAATGAAGGTTTCTCCTTGCATCTCAGAGTCCATTTAGCTAGCCAATCGGCAGCTTGATTTTAGACTCTCAAGATGTACTTAATCACCATAGGAGAAACAATAGATTGACGACAGATCTTGATAACCGGACTGAGATACCATGGGGTAATGCTGGCCGCAAGCAGACTGATCAGAGTCTGACAATCTGATTCAATGTCGATATAAAGCCACTGATTTTTCTTGCATATTAGCAAGCCATCAAGAAGCGCCCGAGTCTCAGCTAAGAGAGGGGACAGTTTCCCATAGGTGTTGCCAAAATACTACAAGACCTCACCCAGATGATTCTTGAAAACTCCAGCGCCACTGGCTTCAGCATTTCTCAGAACAGAAGCGTCAATATTAAGCTTTATCCCGCCTTCAATCGGAGGATTCCAGGTAACATAATTTGGCTTAGGATTTGTGACTGGGAAAACCAGAATCAGACTAGCATTTTTTGTGTTAGACCAATGCTTTTTCGTTAAGACAGTAGCATTTAAAGAGGTAATAATACGATCAATATAATTTATTGTAGAATTGAAGTTGTAGGTAATCCCCTTAAATTTTGAGTTGTTTCAATTATACCATATGGTCCAGCATATTATAGCCGGAATGAGATGAGTAATATGAGCCTTGCTGCTGCTAAAATCATGCCACATTTTTGATGATATGAGGAAGAACCATGCATCTGTTAATTCTAATCTTGCATAATAATGATGTAGTAATTCCAAATCTGCCATGCTTGATTGCAATTGACAAAAACATGTGTAATGTCTTCACAGTTTCTGCAAAACTGACATTTTGAAACAAGATGTAAGTGTCTTCGTTGTAAAACAGAGTCTATAGGAATGTAATTTATTATAATTTTCCAGAGAAGAAAAGCAAACTTCCTGGGAATAATGTTGCTCCAAATGTTTTTAAAGAGCCTAGAATAGTTTGACTTGTGTCTGATGGCACCCCAAGTCTTCTTGGTGTTGAAAATGGTATCATTTGAGCATTTCCAGAGGCATGATATCTTGTTTATTTCGGTCTACTTTGAATTTCTAAATCTTACTCAATCTTTCAGGAGAAAGAAAAGGAGCAAGGAAATCCAAGTCCCAACCTTCAATATTCCAAAAATAGCTTACTTTGGCTTCCAGGTAATTTAACTCTGGTTGAGTATCTGAAATAGGCTTGTAGTCATGCCAATTTTCTCTCCGAAAGTCCATTTCGCTTTTACCCAAAACCCATCTGATATGATTTTCTGTCTCTTGCTTAATTTTGACCATTCTACTCCAAGTGTGAGAGTCAATCCTGTTAAAGTTAGTGTACAGAGGATGAATATTTTTTGAATAAGTACAATGCATCACATTGGCCCAAGTGGTTTTGTTATTCCTGAAAGTGAACCATAGCTTTAAAAAGTAGGTTTGCTGAATATCAGTGAGACTTTTGATATTCAGCCCACCCTCTTCAAAGGGTTTACAGATGGACTTCCAGCTATCCCAATGAGTTGTATTCTCATTTAACTTAGATCTCCAAAGGAATTGTTGAAAATTTTCTCAATCTTGTTGATAATAATTTTAGGCAGAGTGTTATTCTGTAACCAGTAATTAGGATAGGACATAAGAACATTAGTGATTAAAACTAATTTGCCTCCAAAAGAGAGATACTTTGAATCCCATTCTGTTATCTTGTCATTAATTTTGTCGATGATTTTGATGAAATTGCAGGCCTTGTTGTTGTTGTTAAGGATGATTCCTAAGTAGCTCGTAGGCAGATTCTCAATTTTGTAACCAGTTTGAGCCTCCAAGCAAGTTATTCTACTTTGATGAAGAGAAGAAGAAGAGATAAGCTTTGTCTTGTGCTTGTTTATCATTTGTCCCGAAACAAGGTGGTATTTATCAAGAAAAACACTTAGATTGTTAATTGAATCTTGTAAGCTATTTGTAAAAATAAGAATATCGTCTGCAAAGGCCAGGAATTAACATCCGAGATCTAGTATTATAAAATCATTTTTTTTGTTATTTTCAAATAGCACTTGCATTCCTCTTAACAAAACTTCTTCACTGATAATAAACAGACTATGAGACAGGGGATCTCCCTGTCTCAGGCCCCTTCTGGTTCTGAAATAACCAAATGAACCACCATTTATAAGCAAGGAGATGCTGACATTTCTTGTTAACCTGTCAATAAGACTAATATAATCTTGGGAGAAACCAAATTTGGACAGAACTTTATAAATGAATGAAAATGACATTTTATCAAACGCTTTCGACATATCGAGTTTAATCAGGATATTGCCTGTTTTAGGCCTTCTGTTAATGTCGTAAATAATTTCTTTGGCCACAAGGATATTGTCATGGATACAACGTCCATGAACAAATGCACCCTGATAACTTGAAATGATTTTAGGCAAAAGAATCGTCAGCCTATAGTTTATAAGTTTTGCAAAGATTTTATTCATCATTGTACATAGACCTATTGGTCTGTACTCGTTCTAAGAAGTGGGATTCTTGGTCTTAGGGATCAAGCATAACCCAGTAGCAAACATGCCTCTGGGCATGTAATTTCCATTGATAAAAGAATTAAAAGAGATACATAGATCTCTCTTAATAGTCTTCCAACAAAACTTGTAAAAATGAAGGTTGAAACCATTTATACCGGCCGCACTATCAACATTCATGCTTGATATCACATTCCAGATTTCCTCCTCAGTAGTCAGCTTCATCAAAGCATTATTGTCTTCAAGAGTCACCATGTGAGGAATGACATTAAAAATACCATCATTCACCAAAAGAATCTCCTCTTCTTTGCTGTTATAAGACTCAGTAGAAAGAGTCTCGTTAAAATACTTCTCAGCAGACCAGCCAATATTGTCTTCATCAGTCAACCAGGAATCCCCATCCTTGATACTCTTGATCTTCCTTTCCTTCTCTTCTTATTCACAAAAGAATGATAAAGCTTCGAATTTCGATCGCCATCTTTCAACCAATCACTATAACACTTCTGCTTCCACTAATCCGATTTAATCCTGAGATTTTAATATGAAGACTATTGGCTTTCTCTAAGCCAGACTTAGCATTTACACTAAAGTTATTAATCAATAAATCTTCCAACTTCTTAACGTTTCCTTCAGCTTCTTTAAGATTGTTGAAAATGTTCCCAAAACTATTTGTATTCCACTCTTTTAAGCAAGCTTTTAGCCTCTTCAACTTGAGCTAAAAGACCTGGTTAGGGTAACCTGTAATTAGTTGATTACAATTGGTACGACAATACTAAAAAAAGACACATCGTTAGACCATATATTCATATATTTAAATCCCTTCTTATGATGAGTATTAGTAACATTATTAACATTGATTGAAATAGGTGAATGATCAGAGCAGGTTCTGATCATATGATGAACCTTAGTATTATTGAAAGTAACATTCCACTTGCTGTTACTCATAGCCCTATCAAGCCGCTTCCATCTTGTACCCCTATTCCAAGTGTATCTCGAGCCTCCATAGCCTGCATCCTCCAGCATACAATCGTTAATACAATCGTTGAAGTCCTTCATGATGTTAACACAAATTGATGAACAACCAATCTGATCATCAGAGCTAGCAATGATGTTAAAATATCCAACAACCATCCATGCTTTATCAGTCACAGAAATGGAATTAAGCAAACTCTAAAGATTTATTCTCTCACTTCTATTGCACTTGGCGTAGATTATCGACAGGTTGAAATTAATGTTAGTGTCTGGATTAAACATATCCAGATGTAAACACTGATCATGATTAATCAGTAAATCAATCTTGATCTCATCCTTCCAAAAACACCATACTTTGTTAGACTGATTCGCAACGTAGTTACAGAACCCCAGCTTAGTAGTTATCTCATTAATCTTCTCAACTTTCACCAAAGGCTCCTATATCGCAAGAATTTGAATTTTGTTAGTGTTAATCATGTCCTTTAACCTCAGAATGGTAGGATTATTACTGATACCACGCAGGTTCCAACTAATCAGACTTATCATTATCAGAATAAAATTTTTTAGATTTTTCCTTGAACCATAAGGACTTGATAATCTTTTGGTTTGGCATCTTGATTTTCTTGTTTGCTTTGAGTTTTTTTGTCAGAATTTCTTTAAATACAGGATACAGAGGGTTCATGATCTGATCATCAGGAGTACTACAGTTTGTATTGCTTGTGTACAAAACATCAACTTCATTTGGAATATCAAATTCAGGAGACCCACTCTGAGAGAATCCATGATCAAGGGTCTTGATAGCTTCTATAACCTCCCTTTCTTCAAGATGCAGGAATTTTTCATTGGTTTCCGTCTGTTCATTTTCCTGATCATTCGAAGCCTTTGTGATTTTCGAACTAATTTTAGGAACATAAATTTGCATTAAGTTCTTGCTATTGCTTTGATCATTTTTATCAGATTTGTCCTCCTCTTTTTGAGCATATATATTTCTCTTCTTACATCACGATTCTTTATGACCTTTGTAATTACAATAATTACAATAGGACGACAAATTTTTATATAATACAGAAACCCATCAACCTCCATTATCGCCAAAACCCATCCAGATCCTTTCTTGGAGCTTTCGATTCACATCAATTTCAATTGAAGTCGTACAACAATTCTTTTGAACTTTGTTCTTTTCTGGTATATCCAGTTTGTAGACAACACCAATCGAAGAAGCCATCTCATTTATAATTTCAGCATTGTACAAATATTCCGGTAGACTGTCGAAGTTAACCCAAACCAGAGACAGAGGACTCTCCTTCTTCACACTGAAATATGGAGACCATCGCAAGATCCTCATCTCATGATCCCTGAATATCCAGATATTTTTTGACCAGATCTTGCAAATATCTTCCTTTAAACTGAATTCAAGAAAGATATGTCTTGAATCATAAATCTCCATGTTATACTGTCCTTTGAATTTGAATTTTTCCAAGAAGGAAAACAGAGTATTTCTCTTAGGGATACCATTCCTGAATTTGCCGATAAGCGTAATCTTAGAGTTTTACTCGAACCAGTCCTTTATTTTCTGAGAGTAAAAAAAAAATATGATTTTCTTTGAATGGTTTTAATAAAGGTTTTTTGGTTATAGCTTCGACATAAAAAAAATATGATTCCTATTTTGAATTTTGATTGTTGTTGAAAGTTTTGGGAAATCATTCTCTTCAAACATTACATTATTAACCATCTCCATAGCCGAAGATAATCGAAGATGATCGAACAATCAAAACCTTCAAAATTCGACGTTCTTGAACCTTCTCTCTAATTTTCTCTCTCATCGCTCTCTACAATCTTGCTTTTCAGCGTATCCTTTTTACTTAGATTCCACGTAAATATGATTTTATTTGTTTCCACGTTTATAGATGTGAAACGAGGTTGTTGCTGTATAGTTTGATGCGTATAAATTTAGTTGTTTTGAGTGGAGATATAAAATCTTATTTTCGTTATCCATTCTAGGAAACAAAACCATTTTCGTACACATGTAACGTATTTATGTATTTATTTATTAGTAGATCTAAAAACTTAAAAGTAATTGATATTCAAATACCTCCACTCTCCATAACCTGTCAACACTTGGCGTTCTCTCACCGACTGTTACGGGCTCTTTCGGACACCGTCCCGTGAATCTATCTCCACCTGTTCATTCCCGAAGTTGCTCATTTGGAATCTCTGAAGTTTGTTAGAGCAAGTCGGAAAGTCCATACGATCTCCAATCAGAAAAAAGAGAGCTTTTTTTTCTTGCTTTGTTCAATCCAAGCGAATCAATCACGTTCAATCTGTGCAATTTCTTCTCCATAGCCGTCAGATCAACCTCGATTTGGCATAATATGGTGGTGATTTCGATGATAAATCACAAATCTATCAGTACTCGATCAATTCGTCTTGATTTCTCTTCCATTTCGACTTCTTGTTGTAGTTTATGGCTTTTACTACGGAATTTACGAGTTAATTAGGGTTTTCTGTTTCTGGAATACGAAATTATTTTTCAGTTTGTATGTTCTGTTGATTGTATTGTTATCAATTAACTCAGAGGTCTCGTGGGTTAGGTTTGGTTTAGGGGAGTTTGGTATATATTGATATTGTGGAATATTTTAATTGAGTGCTATGCATGTTGAGGAAATTAGAGGAGAGGTAGTGGATAATGTTGGTGTTGGGGAAGAAGAAGAGGAAAGCGGTCTGGTTGGTGGAGGAAGACTAATCGTGCTTGGATCTTCCAAGAGGGTGTTAGTCGGTGTAGGAGCTCGTGCACTGTTTTACCCAACTCTGGTGTACAACGTTGTTAGGAATAAGATTCAGACTGAGTTCCGATGGTGGGATAGGGTTGACGAGGTATATTTTAAGCACTTTTGGTTACTCTAGTCTAGTTATAATATTACTCAGTTGTCTTTGGTTATATAGTCATATGTTCATTTGTGCATTTGGGTTGGCTTTATATTCAATTGGGTTGATATAATTCCTGGTTTACCTAGCTTGCTGTTAAATGCGCCTTGTTAGACCCTTTTCCTGCTTGGTGATCTTGTAATTACAGCACGAGTTTTGTGTAATTCTTAGCTTATTTTATTACTATATGGAAGTTAATTAGGCCGTCTTGTATAAGGCTGGATGAGAATCAGATATAACTTCATTTCAGTATCTTTCTAGATGTTTTGTCATTCTTATGTGTTGGCTATTAAAGGATTTGTACTAGCTTAAGGTTGCCGCAACTTCAGCTTGATAGTTGCAGATTCTCTTGTGGTTTTGGTTTCTAACTTTTTTTATTAGTGCCTTTAAATTATTTCATTCGATGGTTGTGCTAGGGCTCTTATAATCTTTTGATCACTTGGTAAATTATGTTTATTAATTAATTTTAGTGCTGTTTATTGTCCTGAAAGCAGGGGATTGTCTTTCAACTTCATATACATGATTTTTTTTTAGTATTCATACAATCTAAATAAACTTTGCAAGCAATTTTTTGTTTCAGTTTGTACTGTTAGGTGCTGTTCCATTCCCTACTGATGTTCCACGGCTAAAGGAACTTGGCGTTCAAGGAGTGATCACCCTGAATGAACCATATGAGACTTTGGTTGCATCATCTATCTATGAAGTGAGTATACTAACCTTTTAGGTTTATGGGTGGCTGCGGGACTCCGGATCACTCAAATTATATTTTTAGCCTTCATGTGTAGTTGAATATTTCATTATTGACATCTTCTCTTACTGTCTTTCACTCTATTTATTGATTTAGTATTTCATTACTAACACCGTGATGTCATCTAAGTTTTCCTTTATTATCAATACTGACTTTGTGACAGTCTTATGGCATTGACCACCTGGTGATCCCTACAAGAGACTATTGCTTTGCACCGTCTATGGATGATATATGTCAGGCCGTAGACTTCATTCATGGTAAGTGATATCTTCATTTCTGTATGCATTGTTATCCTTTTCCTGGCCAACTCTAAGATGCTAAATTTTAATACAGACTTTGTGATATCTCCGACAAAAGGATTAAAGCTCGTAGCTAAATTTATCTTCTAAGTCTTTATGTATTTAATTGGTATGATGTGTAAGCTTCAGCATCATTTTTGTGGTTTGAGTTAAAGAATTTCAAATCATTACATTAGTCTGTTCTTATATACCAGTTTCTTTAAGTTGTGTCTCAAATTTCGGTGATATGCTATTCTTTGTATGTGCTGCATTGGCATGCAATTTAGGATGTGTGATGCGTGATCACGGATTGCACATGTGATCTCTTACATCGGAGGCAATGTGTACATATATGATATATTCACTATTATTGTCTTTATTCTGTAGGAAATGCTTTGAATGAGCAAACGACGTATGTACACTGCAAAGCTGGTCGGGGCCGTAGTACTACAATAGTTATCTGCTACTTGGTTAGTATCAAGTTCTTAGTACTACTGGAAGATTTATATTGACATTTTCCTGATTTGTTAATTTTATTGTCTTTTCTCTATTATTTTCTTCTGTGCAGGTGCAACACAAGCATATGACACCTGACGATGCATATGATTTCGTAAAGTCAATTCGACCACGGGTTTGTCTAGCTTCCTCTCAGTGGCAGGTATACTACTATACTGTACTACGAATATGTCTCAAATTACAGCTTTCTGTGCAATACTGCTATTATTGTCTCACTAAATTGGTTAGAAATAAGTCATCTAAAAGTGAAAGTTGATGGGAGAAGCTATCATGCCTTTTTGTTGTATGCTATTGTAGATTCAGTTGCTATTGATGTCACTTTATCTGACCTAATCACTCAATTGTTTTTAATGGTAGGCTGTTCAGAACTACTACCATCTCAAGGTAAAAAAGGTTGGTGTCCATGATAATTCAAATGCCCTAGTCACAAAGAAAGCTAAGCCATATCCTCGAGTCACAAAGGAAGCTAAGTCATATCCTCGAGATGCTATGGTATTTGATGACAGTTCTGTAGTTTTAGTTACAGAAGCAGATATAGAAGGATACAACTTGCAAGTTGATTCGGCTGGTACGGGAACTGAGATCTTGCGAAATCTAAATGCAGTGTACAGGGTTAAAGTAGCTAGTCAGACAGCGCTGACTAGGTTATCTTGCTTGTGGCTCCGCTGTAATGACCACCGAAAGATTAATGGGGAGGAAATCATTAGGGACAGTAACTGCTCAGCAAGAAGTGATACTTTGGCAGGTAATATCAATTTTGACATCCATGTATACTAAAAGAACCTGGCTGAAATCGATAATGAGATGTGGTAGCCAAGTCTCGTGCTCTTTCGATTTGTTTTTGGTATATATAGAACAAAATAATGCTGAACCTTGTAAACCAGAAACACCCTTCTGTAAAATTGAGAGATTATGATTTTAGACTCAAAATGCAATGTATTTTATCTTTAATGAAAGCATCTCATCAACTTATGAAAGGTATTGCCTTTGTTATCTATTGAACCATTGTTAGTCATGTTTTAGACCTTTAGATGATAATGCTAGAAAAGAATTTGAATCAAAACAATCACATAAAGATGCAAGTTTTTTGAAGAGAAAGCTATAAAAGTGTGATTAAATTTTATTGCCATCTAGTAGCAACTGGTCCCGTATAGTTGCAACCCAGTATATAAATAGGATAGATATAGGAAACGCCAAGATCCTTCATACTAGCAACAGATATTAAGAGTAGCCGTGTCAATACACAATCTAGGTTACATACATATGGGGACTAAGCTTCGCAATAAAAAATTTATTTTACAAGCAAACAACATTGTGGCTGATGAGTGTGATACAAGAAAGTCTAATTTTAGATCTATTCAGTATCTTTCACTTCAAGCAGTAGTATTTCCCTATTGAATCTTGGGACTGAGAATAGTTTCTTTAAAGACAAGTATCCGTCAAGTATCAATCTGGCTGGCATAGTAGGGTTCAGCCCAGTGACTCTAGCTTGGGGGATTGTTTTGAGACTGTTCATTACATGTACCTCATCCTTCACATAAGGCACGACATATTCCTTCATGTCGCTTCTCGATATCTTAAGATGACCTCCTGGAACACTAATATATTTTACTCTTCCAGCATCATCCAGTGTTCTTAGACCAATCCAGTCCTCTATGTAAAGCTTTGTCTGCAGTAACCAGCGACATGCAAGAAATATCCAGTTTTCCATAAGACTTGCATTATGTAATAGTATAATAGATTTCAATTTTTTTTTTTCTATTTTCGACCATGGAATCATTTATTTAGTTTGAATCTGCCTATAATTAATTTCGTAAAAATAGCTGGTTAAGTTTCATAAAAAGTTTTAAATCAAGCCATTTAATGAGGTGGTGAGCTGAAATTGGTAATCCAAGGGAACCTTGAAGAACCTTAAGGACTGATTTGACAAAAAAGACAAAAAATATACTAAGTTTGAAAAAATAAGCTGGTAAAATAAGCCGGCGAAGCTGACATTTGTATCTTATCTTACATTTTAGTAAATTACTAATAGAAGCTGACATTTGTATCTTATCTAACATTTTAGTAAATTACTAATAGGTATCTCGTACCAAACTATATACCAAAAACCAGATTATAGGTTTTATAGTTTAGGTTTGAGTTTAGGATTTAGAGTTCATGGTACCGGCTATTTTACAAGTAAAATATAAGAGGTATTAGGCTTTATACTTTAGGTTTAAGTTCTAGGATTTAGAGAGAGGTATTAGGTTTTATAGTTTAGGTTCGAGTTTAGGATTTAGAGTTCAGGTTCTAGGCTACTTCACAAGTAAAATATAAGAGGTATTTATTGGTAATAATAAGCAAAATCTCAATGGGTAATTTAGAAGTTTGTCATGTAGTAACAGATAAATTCCTCTTAAGATTATTCAATATACTGTAGAACACGAAGTTGACTAAATTTTAAACCGGTACATCTCAGATCAAATAAGAGCAATCCCTCATCATGGTGTTATTCTAAAGATTGCATTACCTGTTGTGGAGGTAGAACTGGCTCGAATGCCCCATCAGGATAGTATCCGAACCATGACGTTTCTTTAGGTATTAGAACAGTATCATCCTCAAACTGTTTAAATTGGTAAGGATAATAAGAAAAAGAACAAGTTCACTAACAAAACAAATGGAAAGTAACAGAGAAGAAGCCGCAGAAACCAAACAGCAATAACAACTTGTATCAGTATCAAAAGGCCAAATAAAAAAGTATAATAGTAATAAGAAAAAGAAGAAAAAATAGTTCAACTCACCATGATAAGCACCAAGTTTTTCAAGCTACTGAACCGTTCCTTATAAGTCGAATTCTTTTCTCCAGGGAGCTCATTGTTGAGTTTTGGTAGAAACCTACACTTGTCTAAATAGCTTGCAATATTCTGAAAATTTCAAATCAATATCATTTCAAAATCAGATACAGAGATAATGATAGAAGCCTTGCCGAAAAAGTACAGTGTCAAGTACAGGAATTATCCATCATATATACTACTTACATTTGGTAGTTTAAGATAACCACTGGGAGCCAGATGTTCCTGCAGGTCCATGTACAAAATTTAAACCCAAGCATTGTTTGTACAATTAGAAATGAAAACACATGTCAGTGTAGAAGTAATCTGCGTAGAAAGGTACAAAATATACTTGGATGTAATCAGTGTAGACCCCTGACTTGATCAGCCTATCTGCAATTATGCACCAAATTCCAGTCTGCATAACATATGATAAATTTCAATTATGTCAAATTAAGCAAGAACCATGAAAAGTTAAAGCTGTTTATATTATGATAAGTAAATACTACTGATGAAACTGAAGGAAATGCCTTTTCTGATTTTATGCAGGAATGATAACAGAGTTCTCCAATTTTAAGCATTGAAGATCAACAAGAACTTGTAAACTCTATGTTAAGATAAATCTTGTTCAGTGTGAAACTATGAAGCACTTTCATGGAAGAGACAATACTCACACCACAAAGAGGAACAGAAGCAGTTCCAGCATGAGGTCCTGCGAGAGAGACAAAATTTTTAACCTGTTTCGAGGGATGAAAGAAAACATAAAATATTATCATATTAGATTGCGGTACAAAGCGAATAGTTTATGGTGAATACAAAGCATTTGTTCTTACAGGAGGTGCACCATCACAGAACTCAACAACGCCTCGACCAATTAAGTTTCCCTGTGGACCAAAAAATAAAATAATAAGAACAACAAGTACATCACTTTTTTAGTATAATCTTTCCATGTCCAGGTTCTACTAGCTCTCTTCTTCAACTTCTGTTAATATTATACAACTTGCCTGTGAAAGAGCAACTATGTTGTAACCCTCACTCAATTCTTTCATTTCCTTCACCTGTAGGCGAGTTAATGAACTTGTCATTTAAATTCTTCATAAGCCAGACCAGTTAATAACCTTAGTTACTGAAGAGCTTCATCACCTTCTCACATACAATGCTGGTCTGCAACATACAGCTACTTTAGAACAACGTCAAAAATACATATTTAACACGGAAAACATAAACTAGGAAGCATAATGATCTTACCTGTTCTTCAAGGGACTTAAACCATGAGTCCCATGTTCCATCACCAACTTCTCTGTGGAACAAGAAGAAATTCAGCACTAACATTGAACTTAGGAACTACATATACAGAAATGAAAAGTACACCGGAAACTTGCTGGAAAAGAACCAAAGATTGATTTACATAAAAGCAGTATAGCAAGTTCCCAATAAATTAACATAGCTATAACAACATAGAACCACCCCGTCATTTGAACTTTTGTTACATAAAAGCACTATAACAAGTGACCAATAATGGTACATAGTGATAACAACCTATAACCAACCGGTCATTTGAACTTTTCTACTATGCAAATATGTCTCCAAACTGACTGGAAGAGTTTCCAATTAAACCTGGAGACTAGTTGGATTCTGATCTTATAGTCTAAACTTCGACTTCCACACTTATGTAGAAAATTAGCAACTAAGCAGCCGTTTTCTAGTAGCAGTAATAGAAGTAAGAAAGAAAGAAAGAAAGAAGTTAAAATTAGCATACATGCAATATCCTGTAGAACCAGAAAGATCGCCCAGAAGCTCAGTAAAGTGTTTGACCCCTCGGTTGGAGCACTGATCCCCAATACCTAGGCATAGTAATAGAGGCAACCTTAGAAATCATGTTACAAGAAGACTATAGTTTCCACATCCTTGAAGAATTTGTACCCTAACACTAAACACAAAGTCAGATGATGAATCGAATCAATCCGATTATAGCAAAATTACACACCCTTCACAAAACAAGATTGGTATGTTAAGTCCTATCGTATCAAACGCCTTAAGACAGACTGAGTTCTAGCAAATTGATATATCTTCTTAATCAAATAATTTTTGCAGTATGAAACGAGTTAAAGAGTAAAGAACGAAATATAAAATTACCGTGAAGAACGATGAAAGGAATGGAGCGACAAAGTGGAAAAGATAGGAGGAAGATGATGATGAAAATGGACTGCGGAAAGACATAAACCATTGTTGTTTCAAACCTTCGTATCTGAACTCGTAGTCCCAATTCTGTTAAATTTATTAATAAAATGAAGTCAAAACTGATTCATAAATTCATCACAGTTGTATCATCCGTTGTAAATGGTCAAATTAATGGGCTTAAATCGTTGTTTAGTCCTTCGACTACCACATTTTCTGTTATCTAGTTCCTTCACTAAAATATTACGGGTGAAGATCCTTTTAACTATTGAAAATTTATAAATTTAGTTTTCGCGCGTGGTCTTTTTTCTCGTTCTGCCACGTGTCGCTATAGTTAAATGGTTCTTGTCTCACAGATAGTCTTTTGATTTTTAATTCCATTTTTACCTTTTAAATTTAATATATTTTAATTTTTTATTTTATTCTTATGAAAACAGAGTATCAAAATTTGCAATACTCTTTTTCATTAAAAGACCATTTATTAAAGCGTAGAAGATATTCTACATCGGGTATCGCAAAGTCCATTATTCATTAAATAAATAAAGAATTGGTGTTATAATTGATGATAGTTCTCGAGAATGAAAGGAGAATAAATTTGGTATGGGTAAATATACTTTGTTTTCTGATTTTACCCTTAGCTAAGGGTAGGTACCCATTAAAAGACCATTCATTAACAGTTTTTTGGGTAAAGAATTAAAATTGGTAGCTAAGGGTATCTGGTTTGGTTTGGTTCTTATCAACGATCCATATATAATCTTAAACCACCTATATTTGGCTTTATTTCTTGCAACTAATAACTGTTTCCTCAACTTTGAAACAATAGAAGTGGAGCTTGAATATATCGTGCTACTTGTATCACGTAGCACATCTACAACTTTGAGAACAAATTAAAGCTTAGAACCTAAAAACAACATAATTCAAATGGGTAAGGCCGCAATCTTGGTGGCAAGCCATGATCATGGAATCATTCAAACAAAACTTGAATGAAGCCAAATTTCAAACATGAAATCAGCCTAAGATATAGGGGGAGGTATGTCTCAATGATAGGCACGCCAAATCCTAATTTCACTGACACTATTTTTATTGTCTAAAGCAGAGACAAAAGTTGCTTCTTGCTTTGTAATTGTTCAAACAATGGATTTCATGTTATTTCTAATAGTTGAATTGCTGCATGAGTTTGAGAGTAAATGTAAATATAGGATATTACTACATTCGAGTTAGTAGTATGAATATAACTTATAGATCGTTTTTATTTTAATTATGATGTCTTAAGTACAATTCTAACAATATAAGGAAAAAATAAGACATTTAATACCAGAAGAAACTGTAAGTGTAGGGTCTCCATGCGAACGAGAGAAGCTCAAGAGAACCCGATGTGAAAAATTTGAGTAATTGTTGAACTCTTGAATTGCTACTGCCATATGGTTTATCTCGTTTGGTAAAGAATTTGCGATACGCTTTAATGAAACAAATTATCGCAAATTTTGCGATATTCTATTTACATACGAATTGAAAAAAGTTTTAAAAAATATAAAATTTAAATGGTAAATATGGAATTAAAAGTCAAGGGACTATGTGAGACAAGAACCATTTTACTATGGTGACACGTGACAAAACCAGAGAGAAGACATGCAAAGAGACTAAATTTATAGATTTTCAATAGTAAAAGAACCCTTACCCGTAATTTTCTAATCAAGGGATTAAATGGGAAAAAAACGTGATAGTCGAACGACTAAACATCGATTTTAAGTCAAATTATTGTAATAAACATCCAATGGAAATCCCTAATACAAACAATTTAAATGGTAATATATATTTTATATATGATAAAAGTTTCAATTGTTCTGTTCATAGAGCATAATTTTATTATCCAATACTTAATTAAATATATAAATATATCCATATTTTATTTAAATAAAAATAATAGATTTAAAATATATTATCTTTATATTTTTAATTTTCATTTTTTTTAAATAGATGAAAAAATAAATTATGAATTTTATTAATAGATATGATATTGAAATTATATTTCCAATCAATTAAACACAAAGAAATGTCTATTTTGAAAAACTATTCGATCTTATGGATGATGAAAATATTAAAATAAAGATTTATAGCAAACAACTTCTAGCTCCTAGCGCTTTTGTAATATCTATCACAGATTTCCTTAAACTAACGAAAAATAAATTAATAATTTTAAAATATTGCACGATGAATTGTGAATTGTGCCTTAACCTAAATGTGAAACACATACCATATCTTAAATTTTATGTGAATCATGAATCATGTTTTAATCTAAATGCGAATCGTGAATCATCTCTTAAACTAGATGCGAAATCTGATAGTTTTCTTAAAGTAAATTCCAAACAATTCATTACACTAAATTGAATCGAGAACTACAAAGCAAGTTTAATATAATACCATCAAAAATACAAGCCGGAATTTAGCTACTAGGTTTGATTGTAAAAATATGTTCTTTGTAATTAAAATCAGGATATCATAATTTATCCGTGAAAATATATCAAAATATTATTCAAACTAACAAATATAAAGTTAAATACGATATGCAGTTTAATATATGATTGAGTGCAAGGTGTAAGTTGTTATAAAATAGATTATAATGTACTATGGTATATGAGTATATAATATAATATAATATAATATAATATAATATAATATAATATAATATAATATAATATAATATAATATAATATAATATAATATAATATAATATAATATAATATAATATAATATAATATAATATAATATAATATAATATAATATAATATAATATAATATAATATAATATAATATAATATAATATAATATAATATAATGTAATATAATATAATGTAATGTAATGTAATGTAATGTAATGTAATGTAATGTAATGTAATGTAATGTAATGTAATGTAATGTAATGTAATGTAATGTAATGTAATGTAATGTAATGTAATGTAATGTAATGTAATGTAATGTAATGTAATGTAATGTAATGTAATGTAATGTAATGTAATGTAATGTAATGTAATGTAATGTAATGTAATGTAATGTAATGTAATGTAATGTAATGTAATGTAATGTAATGTAATGTAATGTAATGTAATGTAATGTAATGTAATGTAATGTAATGTAATGTAATGTAATGTAATGTAATGTAATGTAATGTAATGTAATGTAATGTAATGTAATGTAATGTAATGTAATGTAATGTAATGTAATGTAATGTAATGTAATGTAATGTAATGTAATGTAATGTAATGTAATGTAATGTAATGTAATGTAATGTAATGTAATGTAATGTAATGTAATGTAATGTAATGTAATGTAATGTAATGTAATGTAATGTAATGTAATGTAATGTAATGTAATGTAATGTAATGTAATGTAATGTAATGTAATGTAATGTAATGTAATGTAATGTAATGTAATGTAATGTAATGTAATGTAATGTAATGTAATGTAATGTAATGTAATGTAATGTAATGTAATGTAATGTAATGTAATGTAATGTAATGTAATGTAATGTAATGTAATGTAATGTAATGTAATGTAATGTAATGTAATGTAATGTAATGTAATGTAATGTAATGTAATGTAATGTAATGTAATGTAATGTAATATAATATAATATAATATAATATAATATAATATCGAATGATATAATATTTTTTAGAAAATGAGAATAAGGAGGAATACGACATAAAAGAAGAAAACATAGTTGTAGAATAGTTTGTAACTTATTTATATATTTAGTTGTATTTTCAATTATGTTAAACTCGTTATGTTTATAAATAAAACAAAGTTTTTTTATTTCACTAGTTTTTGTATTAAAAGATCTAATCCAAAAAATATCCAGAATGGATCTGGTAGCTTATTATTTTTTGTCTTATCTCAGATATCGAAAGTTTGACAGTTTGAATTTTTCATAACTAGTCAGTAGTGTTAAGTACAAAATCTTATGTGTAAAGATGAAATGATTAAAGTGATTTTAGAAAAAGAAAGTAGCAAGTCTTTTTAGAAAGAGGAAAATACTAAAAGAAAATATGAGTAAAAGTGTCAATTTTTTATTTATGTAGTACTCCATTCTATTCTAAGAAATGTTATGAATAACTAATTTAGTTACAAATTATGACTAATTGCACTATAAGCTTTTATAATTTACATTTTACATTTAATATACCCTTTAACTATAAAAGACTTAAATAAAAATCTTGTTCATAATTACTTTTACTCTTTGATTATTTACATCCTTATCACTAGCCCCCTAGTCTTTGTGAAGATTTCTAAAAAAGGACTAGTTTTTATTATATGCTAACTTATTACTCTAAAAATTCCCCTTGGCTTTAGCTTTACTAATTGCTCAGATAACTTTGAATAGAATTTTTATCCTTCTTCGGAAATCTGTTTGTTCTTTCTATGATCACCTTGAAAAATTTCCAAGACCACCTCAAAAAACAATTATGTCCACCTCAAAAACTTTTTATGATCGCCTCGAAAACTTGCCTAAAGTTTTTTATAACCTTTTTACATTATGTGACCTTTCGATAATCACCTCAGAAACTTTTGTGTATTTGCTAATCATTCACCTAAAATAGATTGGAACCTTACAGATGCTCCTTAGTGCGCGTGCTTATTCAATTATGACACTTTATATGTATCAGCCTCCTTTAGACTAGGTAACCGTTGTCTGTCGGTTCATATTTTGACCAATAGACGTCTGCCAACCTTTTAGTTTCCTTCTCATAAAATCTCAATTCTTTTTCCATAATTTCTTCGATAAATACCATCTTAACTCTTATTTTTCCTATCACACATTTTTTCTAGAGATAGAGAAAGAAATTCGCATAAGAGATTTTACTCCACTGTCATCATCATCGTATTGATCCTTACTCAATCATATTCAAATTTATTTCATTCCCGTTTACTCTATTCATGCATAATTTGAAGAACTGTTATCGCATCAATTTATAAAAAAGCCAAATCTGAACAAAAAACCTATCTTTGGTATCTACAATTACTTCAGTATCTCTAAGAGAGATGTCGAATACCGAGCAGTAGATGTGATTGAGAATTTCCTAAAACTATCCACCCATACCACTTTATACTTGACCTTCAACCCTGATAAGAGTTCTCCTGGAAACCAAATTCCTTATGATCTAGCCCCTAAATCCTGCTCACAACAATCTCCTCAAATCACAAAAGAGAAACCTCTTTGAAACTAAACAAAAGCGTATTCCCACGACACTCAAACTCCTTGTCAAATCAACAGAAAACAAAATCCTCGAATTCATTCACGAGCATCTTCTCAAAAAAACCAACTCTTTAAAAGAGTGCATTTGTAACAATGGGAGATTATGAAGATGTCAACACTTCATAAAATCATATACCATATATTCCATCGAATGAAAAGGTTATGACAAACAAAGAGTCACATGAAATTTCTTTGGAGATCAACCAACAAACCAACACAAGTTCCCATGATAACTCTCAAATTGTTGCTACCAATACTTCCCCCCTCAACTGCAAGACGAAGTCTCTGAGGAGATTGTTGAGTCAGAGTCCAGGACAGAGACTCACACAAATGTTCAAAATGCATAAAGCAGTTCTCCTTCAGACTCTGAGGATAATACTTCAAAGAAACCTGATCTAAAGAAAAATTAGAATAAGAACAGAGAAAAAATCACTCTTCTCGGAGACATTTCTGCAAACCTAAGTGTGAATTTCAAGGAAGTTCTCCCCGAGTACCTTATTGCACTAAAAATATGCAATATGAGTATTAAAACCAACCCAAGGCTGACATTCTCAAGAAGAAATATAGCATTCCTGATAAGATCACTCTTCGGCTACCAGTGGTAGGAAAGACTCCGCATTTTATGCAGAAAAAAAAAATCGTTGTCTACCCCGAGATCATAAACTGGGGCCTTCGGTTTTCGTTGGACCCAGTCATAGTAGACTACTTTGAGATTATCGACATGTATCTAACGCAAACAAGTCTGAACTTGTGCTTTACATTGCTATCTAGTTAATGACCTCAAGACTTGCCCAAATACCCATTCCAATCGAACAGTTCATTGTGCAGACTGGCCTCTAAAAAAATCATGTGTTGTCTTTCTATTACCTCATGCTCAGAAACTCTTCAAAACTGATTGACAATCTCCTAGAGGGCGTTTTTTTTTTAAATAAATATTTTTCTTTATCTAAGGCGTTTGGGAGAATGGAAAATAAATTTTCACCGAGAATCCTTCGGGGCTAAACCTCAAATGGAAAAGTACCAGTAAGTGACATAACGTATTTTTATTCCAATTGTAATTCTGTTTTAAATATTTTATATCTTATTGTTTATTTTAGAAATTTTGAGGTGGTACAAAATCCATCAAACTGCTTCCAATGATACATTGCCAAACTATTTGAGTGGGCGGAAAAAGAGTGGTGTAACAAATTTTACAAGGAAATTGTGCCTATGAACTTTGTCTTGGCAATTCATGGAAGATCTCCTCGGACTGTGTTGTCCCAACTAATAAACTAATAGAACCCCACAATACAGAAGATATCGTGAAGAGGCTAGCTGCTCATCAAGCACACGTCATATCGCATGTTCTGAATAGAGCACAAAGCCACTTTCCTCCATAGAAAAAGAAGAAGAAAAATCTCAAACTAGCTCCTCCAAAGAACCGAAAAGAAAAAACCATCAAAGGAAATGAAAAAAGAAAATCTAACAAAGCTAACCCCCCGCCCCCCAACAATGAAGAGGTTCCAACTGAGTCTTCGAAAAAAAGAAAAAAAATTGTTTCTTATAATAAAAAGAGCTCTTCAAAAACTCTACCAAAAACCTTGATAGAAAATGTGAATGAAGCGTCTTCTCCCAATATGACCCCCGTTGTCGAGGAGATAGAAAAAAATATGGAGTTTTAGAAGTTGAAAATCAAGTAAATGAAGAGGTGGTTTCCAAAAAAAAATCCAAGAGCTCTACATGGACATAGATCCTCAAATCCAAGAAGTTCAAAATTACATAACTACAATTGGAAATCAGATCTTTGAAGCTGCTACAGATCGTGCATTAAAAGTGGTTGCTAATCCATCTGACTCACTTCAACAAAAAATTCATCTCCACCTTGGGTTTCTTCCTCAACTACCACTGCTTTATATAACAAATTTCCTCCTCATCCTGCAGGTGAGCCTTCTCAAGAAGTTTCAAATATGCTTCTACCTTTCTCAGACCTCGAAAGTACTGCCAAAAAAATATGCGAGGAATTCAGGTCTGATCAAACCCAATTAAAGAACCTTGAAAATGATGTTATATGGTGGAAGAAAGAAACTGCTCATAGAAAAAAATGGGCAGATATCTGTAGTCTAAATATTATCGAGCAATTTCAAACTTTTCAAGCCAATAGGTCAGAATTCTACAACATGAGCCATTAAATCCCCAAATGTCAATGCTCTTCTCCTCGTAGTCTCGTGCGCTAAATCACCTAGAAACAATCCTGGCTTAAAAGCTGCTACTGCAATAAATTCTTCATAATCTTTCAGTTCTATCTTCATTAGCACAAAACGTTTAGTATAATATTTTTAATTTCTCTCCCACTACTTGTTTACATTAAATCATAGTATCACTATTAGCTCGCATCTATTTGATTCCCACAAATTATCTTTGGAATGCAGTATAGCAGATCCCAAAGCTGGTTATAGATACCTTCGAAATTATATTATACCACTTTGGTGTAATGCCCTTAAAAGTTTGCGAAAGTGCTCTACATACCAACATATCATCATCCTCGAAGTTCATCATATAATTTTTAAAATGATCATTATGATCATCGAGATCATATGTTCCATCAAATTTTTTAACCTTTGAAATATCAAAGCGCCTAGGAAGAGGTATCGACCTAATTTCAGAAGACAAATGAGAATTTTCCAATCTACCCACTTTATGTATTGATTGGCTCTAGTGGTTCCCATAATTGCATAAAATTTTTGATATGCAGTATTAACATACTGTTGGATTTGTTACCCTCGAATAATGGGTTATCCCTCATATTGCTAGACTCACCGTTCTTCTTGGATCTATGCTCTTTACGAGATTTTCAATGCCGACTTCCCTCTCTTTGAAGAACGACAATATATTCCTTGTTTAGACGAATCACCCTCGGAATTCGAACAAGAGAACTCACTAACACTAGTCAAAATATATTGATGTTTATCTTTCTTCTCCTTTCATGAAGAGTGATGTTCCCTGTCTGACTAACATTGTGCTTTTCTACGGTTACTTCGAACTTGGCGAGCAATATAAGACTCATCAAACAAATAATCCAACTCTTTTTTCTCATCGACTCATCGTACCTCAGATTTTAGTCTATCAGATTGAATTTGATGTTCCCTTTGATCAAGCTGATCGTTCAAAACAACTATCCTTTCTAGTATCTAATTCATTCGATCCTCCATATTAGATTTCTCACGCTATTCGTTTCCCTGACTATCAACCCAGTTTCCTTCTCTAAGCAAACCTGGATCAAACACTTCATTTTCTATCAAAACCACAAGATCAATTCTGATTTTTGGTTCCATCATAACTTCAATCGTGAATTTTGGTAACTTCAATCGTAAATTCTGTGGTTTTAGATTTGTTATCTAGGTACCTCACTCAACACATCAGACTCGAAGTGTTTCAGCAAACATACGGTTATGACATGAATCATCAGTCCAAATTCTTAATCATATAATCAACTACCTTAGTCATTCCTTATATTGCAAATGATCAAATAGGTTACCCATATGGACAGAGTGAAGTTTTTTTCGAATAAAAAATTTAAATTCTTACAAATCCGAACACTATTGTGAATATTACATACGAGATAAATCGCTACAAGAAAAAAAAATTGCTCATATTTGTACTCTTTTTCTTTTGACAAGATAAAATATATTTTTTCAAATAAAGTTTTAATCGGAATTTTTTTAACAAAACAAAGACACCGTACTTTGAGGCTCTACAAAATTCAATCATAATTAACTCGATGGTCTGACATGCAACTTGGATTTATAGCTTCTAAAATCCAGTTATATTTGAGAAACACAATCTAATTTAATAGTAATAAAATATTAAATTTTAAAAAATATCAAATTTAATATAGAACTCTATAAAAATGAGTTAAAATCCTATTATATTCTGACAATCACATTTTTTTAACAAAACAAAGACACCGTACTTTGAGACTCTACAAAATCCAATCATAATTAACTCGATGGTTTGACATGCAACTTGGATTTATAGCTTCTAAAATCAAGTTATATTTGAGAAACACAATCTAATTTAATAGTAATAAAATATCAAATTTTTAAAAATATCAAATTTTTAAAAATATCAAATTTAATATAAAACTTTATAAAAATGAGTTAAAATCCTATTATATTCTGGCAATCACATTTGAATTTCAAATTGGATAAAAAGAATCAAAATAACATAGATATATAGTTCAAAATAGAGATTGATTTTTTAATTATTTATAATAATAAATTAAAATAAATTCTAATAAAAAATATACACTTTCGTCTAAATATTAATTAAAATCTTATATTTTAAGTTATAAATTTTTTATAAGCTTAATTTTATTTAATATAGACGTTTTAATATATAAAAAATAAATAAATCAATCAAAAATCAAATCTTTTTAATGTAAGATGTTTATATTTTTACAAACATTTACAATCTTTTATTGTTATTTAGATAATATATTCAATTTTCAATTTTCAATTTTTTAAATATTAAATCTATATTTTATTTTATAGTTTAAAATGATTAAGGTAATAATAAACTATCCATAACCTTACATATTGTCTATCTATTATCTTCCTACATCTTAAATATCAGTTATTATTATTTAAAATTTGGTTAACTTTGTCCGTTATTGCATATTATCTATCCTTTTTAATATTTTAAGTACTATTATGCATTATATAAAACCGAACTAATAAGAAGACAGATTGGACTGACGAATGAGCACGGCGATAATTTTGACATCTCTGAAGTCTATTAGAGCGGTCAATACCTTTCAACAAGCTAATAAAAGACCATATAGACAAACTAAATCAGAGCGAGCATACACCTTACCAAAGAATCGACTAACAAAGACGAGGACAAAGAAGAGCGACCAGACCTCCAACGAGGCGAATAGAAAAACTGACCGACTGCAAAGTATAACCGAGCGGAAAGGTAGAACTTGGAGCAGCGCTCGACTTATTGTGCGGATGAAACCGATCAAAACGTGCTTATGGAAAAAAGGTTAAGCAACATTTATTAACCAGTCAACCAACTACATTCGTAACTAGGCTCCATACCATAAATATAAATTTACGAGCATTATTAGTCCATCAATAATCTAAAGATTACGGGTAAACGGTTAAACAATATATAAATATGGAGATAAACGAAACATAAGGTAAATTGATTATAAAATCGGAGAAACCAATAACTAAATTGATGCTCATTAATTATTAAAGTATCACGTTAGAAAAACATAATAAACATAGTATATAAATCTTTTAAAAAAACTATATTTTCGTATCTTATTAATTTATTTCTCAATTAGATAAAAAAAATTAATTTATAAAGATTTTATGGTGGTTTATATAATTTTTTATAATCATATTTTAATACAAAAAATATTCTTTTAGGTATAATAGAATGCAAAATTTTAGTTATTAGATATGCGAAAAAGGCGACATACAATTACAAATTGCGAAACCCTAGTTAAATTTGAAAAAATAAAATCTTAAATGTGATATAAGAAACCAGGGTTAAACGAAAATGAAAAATGCGAAAGCATTGTTAAATTTGAAAAAATAAATAACACGAGATGTGAACTGCGATACAAGAGTTAAACGAAAAGGTGAAATACGAAACTAGGGTTAAATTTGAAAAAATTTGCTTAAGTGCAAAACGCGAAACCACACATTCAAAATGAAAAATAAAAGTTACAAACGATTTTTTGTGGTTAGTCCTAGATAGTTATATTGGTTGAAATAAAAAAAAAACAATTTTCTTGGATATAACGGATCAAAATGTGGAACTTTAATTATCGTAAATGCAAAAAAAAACAACGTACAATTACAAATTGAGAAACCAATATTAAATTTGATTTTTTTTGTCCAAATGTAAGATGTGAAAGCACAATTAAACGAAATATGGAATGGGATATGCGAAATTAGAGTTAATTTGAATATGATTTTATTTGCTTAGTGCGGCATGCGAAATCATGGTTAAACGAAAAATCCGACAATTGGAGATTTTGATTTTGTTTCTAAGTGTGAAATAACGAATGTGTCATTACAAGATAGTACAAGATATGAAACGATACACGAAAATGCAAAATATGAAATAAAGATTAATTGTGCTCACAAAAAAAGTTCAAAATTTTTTATTTATGAACTTAATTTTGTACGTTTTAAACTCGCAAGACCAACGATAGCTTCAAAAAGAATGATGATTTACAAAAATTAATTTTAAAAATTTTTAAATTACAAATAAGAAAAACACAAAATTTTCGTGAAAGTAATTTTGTAAAAAAAAATCAAACAAAATTAAAATTAAATTCCGAAAAGATAATTTTAAATTAAAAGACTAGTCACGTAGCTATTCAACTGTCTGCCTATAAGTTACCGTCTTTAAATTGAAATTAATATATAAAAGGCTTTGGGTAAATTATGACCTTTTTGGATAAACAACTCCAATTTTAATCATACCCATACATATTTTAAGTAGTCCCATCTTTATACCTAAAATGCCCTTTCACTTTTACTAACTATTAACCCTAAACATTAACTATCCCCAAAACAAAAACAAACCAAAATCATCCACAAATTTCCCTCTCCTTTCTCTCCTTCTACAAACCTCTAAAATCAGCCCTAAAATCGAACTTCAACAACTCTAGTAGATTGATACTTACTCAACAACAACAATGGGAAAATGAAAATAGTAAGTTTCTACTTTTAAATCTTGTTTTTCTTATATTTAGTTTTTCTTTATTTTTCAAGATTTTGAATTACATTGGTTGTTAGAATAGGCAAAACATGTGTATTTAGGTGTTTGTAGTTGTATATTGATGCGATGAGTGTTCAGTTCTGACTGATTTGGTGTTTTAAGGATAGATTTTAAGTTTTGGTCTTAGGTCCTTCAATGGCGTTTTTTGGTCTATTCATGTTCCCCCGCCGGGTGAGAACTAGTCATACCGCCGGGAGGGTTTTTTTTCTAGATTTTTTTTCATCCCTACCAGATGTAAATTGGTTGACCTGGCGGGGTAGCCAACCTGGAATTGCTATTGTTCGTCATCCCCGTCGGGTTTGGCTGGATTGACCCGGCAGGGTCGAAATTGAATTTCTAAAATAAAATAAAATCCCCGCCAGATGAAAATTGTTCAACCGTCCGGGTCGAAATTGTTTTATAAATTAATATTAAATCATCGTCGGATGAAAATTGTTCACCCGGTGAGGACCTACTACCTTTTCACTATACTACTAACTTGTTTGCTTTTATTTCTTCCCGCAGGCATGAAGCACTTAGACCAGAGAAAGAGAAGGCGAAGAAAATCGCAAGGCGTGAATGGGAAGAAGTCCCTCCGCTCAGAATTGGTGAAGGTAGTGGTCAATCAAAGGGTGATCGACCCGAACGTGGGGATCGGACCGAACGTGGGGTGTGTACGGTCCAGACAGAACGCTCCTTGCGGTATAGAAAATATGATGCCACAAGGGAGCGCCGAGTACAACCCTCTCCTCCACGAGAGATCCATAGTCAACGGCGTGCACTTATCGACGAGGAGGAGACGGAGGAGGGAACGGAGGTCCTCATGCCATCACCTCAAAGAGAGGTCCATGCGGAAGGACGTCCAACTGATCCAGAAGGATGGAGAAACCTATTTTTATCCCAAAACAATATCCTTCCGTTCCCGGACTATACGCGGCATGAGGCGTACTACACATTTATGGACGACGTAAGTTTTTGAATTTCGGACTTAATTATCTGTTTTATTACTTAAATTGTTTTGTTAACATTATATCTATGTTTCATTTTTTTTAGTCACGATCTGGTATCACAGTCCAGTAGAAGTACGATCTGCTCGGTTAGTGGGACCTTAGCAAACAATTGAGAGTGAAGGATTTATTGGAAGAGACACCGTTCTGGCCACTAATGCGTTATCTACCGAAGTTCAACAACCACGTACAGTTGTCCGAGGTGTTCATTGAGAGGTGGCACCAAGAGACGAATACCTTCGAGTTTTGGTTCGAGGAGATGACCATGGCGCTGGATGACGTGTACGTGATTACTGGCCTCCCGGTCGAGGGGAGAATTATCCACGTCTTTAGGCCGGAGTCGATAGATGCGACATATTCACGTTATGCATATTTGTTGCGAGTTTCGGCGGATGTTGTGCTGGAGGATATAGAGGCGCATGACGGGAGTGGATTCAGCCTCCGATGGCTAAGGACGACGTTTTCCGCGGAGGAGTATTTGGATTCCAATGCCACCCTCACTATGGAGATGAAGAAGGCATCTGATAGGGCATACATCATGTTCTTCCTAAGGTGTACCATCTTCACCAACATGAGCCAGAAGAACATCCAGTGCGATTTTCTCCATCACCTTGAGGATTTGTCAAAGCTTGGTGAGTACGCATGAGGAAGAGGAATATCCTCCCGAGAAACTCTATGAGCATGGATAGAACGATCCGTCCCCATGAACCTGAGTATGTTATGCTAACTCAGGGTTAACTTATCTATCTTTCAATTTAAGTTATTTGTTTATGCATTTCTAATTACGCAATGTTTTTTATTAAAGTGTAATGTTTTAATGCAATCGACAAATTAAGAAGTTAAAGTGATAACATTTTTAAGATAAACATCCAAAAAAAGCATCCTAAGTTTACATTCATTACAATCATCTATTCATCAAGCAAAAGCGGATAAATCGGTTACATTAGGGAAACTAGTTTTAAGTTCTTCGTATCTCTTGCAACGAGATACAATCGGCAATGCCCAACCTTATACTTCCGGTGAACGAAACTTTAAGCAACAAGGATGTATCCTCGCGCATGGGGCCTCCACTCTAATCCCAAGCTACAAAATGAAACGTCGATAAAATTAATGTCTTAATATTTAAACTTGGTGTGGATAAAAGTAGCCTGAGGGTAGGCTGGTAATTTCAAGTGGAGTTTTAAGACGGTGTAAGGGTGTTTCACGGTGGTATGGTGGTGTTTAAAGGTGTTTCAAAGTGTTTCAGGGTGTTTTAAGGGTGGAGAGAGAATTAAGCAGCCTAGCAGCAGTTAATTTTCTTACCCATAGTTAATGCTGGTGGTTGGGTATTTATAGTGTGAAATTTGGGCCCTTATGGGCTTTCGGGTCAAGTTTAATGGACCCGGGTCATGTTTAAAGACCCACAAGTTTTAAGCAGATGTGCAGGTAGCTTAGTCAGATAGTGTTTAGGTTTTTTAGTACTTTAGTCATAATTCGAACTGCCTTAGGTTTATAGTGTTCGAATTTATCTGTCCGGTGAAAAAGTCCTGTTCGAATTAATATGCTTGGAGTCTGTCCGAATTTTACGGGGAGATTTACCTTGGACCGCCCTTCCGGGGAGCACTTCGAATTCGGACTCATCAGGAGCCCCTTTTTTAGGTATTTGAACAAGTGTCCTTGTTTAAAGAACTGAAAAACAGTCCGACTTAGGAAGTGGTCTTCTAATTCGAAGAGTTGAAGATGGACCCGGACAGAGCAATCGTTACAAATTCCAAACAGTTCTTTGTCAGAGGTAGTGGGACACGTGTCACTCTCTGGTTGGTTACTTTTAGCCGTTTTTTCACCTTGAAAGTTGCACCACTTTCTCGAATAAGTTACTTCTTTAAATGCTATTGATGACGTCAGCGCCGTTTTTAATCATTGCCCAACTTTTCGGATTCTCCTAGGAATCAAACCCTTTTTTACATTTACTATAAATCCCATTTGTCTTTCACAGTCTCATTTTCACTTTCACTTTGCCATTTCACTCAAAACTTCATCTCTCTAAAACTTCAAACTTTCCTTAGTTGTTTTATGTTCACAGCAAGAACAGCTCTAATCAAGGGTGGCTGGCTTAATCTCTCAGAATTGGAGAAAGCTCAACGGGTTGAAAAAGAGAAAAGACTTGCAGCAGGGATTCCAGCGTCGCCTGTCGAGAAACCAGCCCCTTCAATCGAAGAATCTGATAGAGGTTCGTCTTCTTCGAAAGGTACGAAACCTAGAAAACTTTTTCAATCAACACTCTCCCCTATAGTTTCTGGCTCATCAGTCCAAGAGTCAATCCCCATTGTCGAACCGGGGGTCATTGTCACAAGTGTCAGGAAGAAATCCACTTTTATTGCCATGGGGTCCGACTCCGACCATTCTCCAGACAAACTAATCATGAAAAGACCAAGCAGATTGGTTAAGGGACTTTCTTCAAAAAATACCAGCGATTCAGGGTCCGGGGCAACTGTTAGGACTCTCCGGGAAAGGCCGGTTGGTCCGGAGGCTAGCAGTCCACTACCTCCCAAGGAAATTTCGACCTCAGAAACTCAAACTGAGGTGAGAACTCAAAAACATACATCGAGCCATCAGTCCGGAGGATCAGCTGTGCCAAGCTTTATCCCTCCCCAGGCTGTTTCTGCAGAAGCTCCCCCAACAATAATGGAGGAGAGGATGGAAGACTCCACTGAGGAGGTTAGGTTTGAGTCCGAGTCTTCCGGACAAGCTGACACTGCTATAGTTGTTGCCAAGAAGGGCAAAGAGGACTTATATCTGAGGCGTCCGGATCTGCCGGAGAGCCTCGAAGGGAGAGTAGGGCCCTACTTTCACAAGGTAGAGTTCAAGTATCTTTTGTCTCTGTTAAAGACCAAGTATGCGTTTATCCATACTAGAGATTTGGGACGGTTTCGCACCAAGTGGGGGATCCCTGAAAACGTTAAAATCCGAATTCCCATCGATCCGGAGACCCCAATGGATTGTAAAAGGAACGAGATAGTCTTCTTTACGGAGCTATTCAACTGGGGACTTAGGTTCCTACTGGATCCAGAGATAGTGCGCTATTTCCACCTAGTCAAACTATGTCCATCACAGCTAAGCCCTAACGGATGGTACACCTTGATGTCATGCATTATGGCATCTAGGTTGTCCGGAATTCCTCTTCCAATGGAAGAGTTCGCTGCTGTTGCTAGTTTGTGCAAACACCATCAGTTCCCTTTCTATCACTTTAATATGGGGAATGACTTGAAAGCCGTCGATGATCTCCTGGAGTCGGAGAGTAAGTGGAGGAGCCAGTTTTTGTTTGTAAGTGGCTCATGGGAGAATGGCAATAAAATCAAGGTCGGGGAGAATCCTAGCCTTCTTCGAAGTAGATGGAGGAGCGATCGTAAGTTTTCCTTTAAGTTTCTGTTCGAATTTCTCTTTTCATTAACTTTATGCTAACTAGCTACTTTCTTGTTTCATTAGAGCTGCCAAAAGAATTTGGAGACTACCTAAAAGCCGGACAGGTCACCTGTGGCAAGATAAATATATGGGCCGCAGAGAACTGGGAGAACCGGTTTCACAAGGCTTTTACCCCTGGGAATTTAGCGAGATCCCATCTGTGGAACACCACAGGTCGGAGGGATCTATCCTGGGAGGAGTTCTCCACCCCACCTGATGAGGATGTAGTTTTGAGAAGGTCTCGTGAGTTAGATGGGACCCTCTTCCTTCCTGTCCGGGCCAAAGCCCCAAGTAAAATGAAGGGCAAGAAGAAGAAAAGCAGGAAAGCGGTAGAGGATGCTGAGAAAGAGGTCCCAACAGGCTCAGAGGTGCCAGCTCAGGCTCAAGTCGATGCAAACCTTCTACAAGTGGTAGAACAGGAGAGCGAGAAACAAAGAGCGAAGTCCCCAAAACCCTCAAGGGCTTCTAAACGGACTCGTAAGCAAGCGAGTGACAGTGCTGATAGGGAGGTCAAAAAGAAGAAGATTTCCCAAGGAGAGGAGCTTGCTCTCCGAGACCCGGAGCCCACTTTCCCAACTGATCCAACCTTAGCCGAAGAGATCCCAGGGAATCTTAATGAAGGGATTCCAATGGAATTTCACACTGATGAAGTGGATAGGGGAGAGATTAATATGGATGAAGTGGACGTCACCGGTCTGGGACCCCTAGGTGATTACTTCCTTGGCCTGTCAAGAGATGAGTTCGCAGGGCCATATGTTCCTCCCAGTAGTTCCAACACAGTAAACTTCAATGGTAAAACTTTTTTGGTCTCCAGCGAGAGGGATGTTATAGCTCATTCCCTCCTTAGCAACATACAACCAGTACTCACCCTGGAAAGGCAAGTCCGGAGTCAGGCAGAAACCATCAAAGAACTTAAGTCTGAGAAGGAGAAACTGTCCGATGACCTCAGGACTGCCACTACTAAGGTTGACTTGCTTAAGGAGTCGAACGAACAGCTAAAGATGAATCAAGAGAAAAGCAACACAAAAGTTGCTTCTTTAGAAGAGACCGTGAAAGATCTCCAGGCTAAGCTATCCGGATTGGAGAAGGACTTAACAGCCTCAAGAGGAGAGACTGCAGCACAGGAGAAGCTTGTCACCAACCTGACTACTGACAAACTTGCTTTAGAGAATGCAGTGACTCAGGCTGTTGAGGAGAAAGCTGCTTTGGTGAAGGATCAAGAGGCCATGATCAAGGCCAAAATTAACGCTTATGCCAGGGAGATGATACGGAGTGAAGAATTAATGGTTGAGAAAGTGAAGTCCGACATGGTCCTCTTGTTTCACGAGAAGTTCCCGAAGAGGAGACTAGGGGACTTATGGCGTTATGTGGATGACGATGATCTCCCCTGCTGGACCATGGTTGATGAAGGGTACACTGATATATCCTCGTCTGGTGATGAAGAGGAAACCGGAGAGAGTCCGGGTGAGGAAGAGGTTGACCCCAAAGGCAAGAAGGTCATTGAGGAAAAAAGTGACATCAAGGGCAAGAAAACAGATGAGGGTGAGCCATCTTCAAAGGCTCCTCCTTAATTTATAATCTGTTTTGTTTATCTTTTACTTGAACCAAAGTCCTTGGAAGGCCAAGGCACCTTTTTTGTGATGTTGTCCGAATTATTCGGACAAATTTTTGTTCTGCACCCAAACTTGTCTAAAAAGTCCTTGGAAGGCCAAGGCAATTCTAAGTTGTTGAATGAATGTTTTGTTTTGCTCAACCATTCTCTTCTTTCATAATCTGTTTAAATAGTTGGAGTTTAAGTAGTCTTGAGTTATTGTGTTGTGAGAGTGTTTAGTTTCTCTGGCTAGAATTTAAGTAGCCCTTAGACCTTTCAGTCCGGATAGTATGACAATCAACAGAATTTTGCAAAAACTTAGAAAATTATTCAAGAAAGCTCCAAGTTTCATTTAAAGCTCTCCGTGGCGCCGGAGAGGGGTAGCGGTATGCCCCCAAATATTTACATGGATGTTTAAACAAGTAAATATTTACATAAGTTTTATTCTAAGTACATTCGAAGGTGTTCAACATTCCAAGGGTGAGTTAAAACCCTGCCATATTTGTCTTCTAACCAGTACGTTCCAGGCTTGATTCTTTCAACCACAGTATAGGGACCCTCCCAAGTTGGGGTCAGCTTTCCGAAGAGTTTTTCCTTGGTATGCAAGAAAACTTTCCTCAATACCTTATCTCCTGGTTGAAAGTCCCTTCTTTTAACTTTAGAAGCAAACCTGCTTCTCATCAAGCCCTGATAGTGTGCCACTCTAAGATGAGCTTTTACTCGCCTTTCTTCAATTAAATCAAGTTGATTTCTAACTGCCATTTCATTAGCCTGTCCGGAGAAGTTGTGGACTCGAAAAGAGGGGAGTGTCTTCTCTATGGGGGCTACTGCATCCATCCCATAGACCAAGGCAAAAGGTGATTCTTGTGTTGCAGCCCCAGGTGTTGTCCGGTAGGCCCACAAGACTTCTTGTAAATAACTAGGCCACTTCCCAGCAGCCCCTTCCAAATTTTTCTTTAAACCGGACAGTATTGTTCTGTTAGCTACTTCAACTTGCCCATTGGCTTGTGGGTGGAAAGGTGAAGAAAAGCAGTGCTGAATACCCCTCGAGGCACAGAAGCGTTCCATTTCTCTGTTGTCAAACTGTGGCCCATTGTCTGTTGTTATTCTCTGGGGGACACCAAATCTGCAACATATGTTGAATATAATGAATTTTATAAAAGCCTTTGATGTTGTCCCTGCCAAGGGGGCTGCTTCTATCCACTTCGAAAAGTAGTCAATGGCTACGATTATGGTTTTACGCCCTCCGGACGCCACAGGTAGAGGCCCAACCAAGTCCAATCCCCATCGAGCAAAAGGGATGGGCTCAAAAATTGATTCCAAAGGAATGGCTGGTACATGAATTTCATTGCTGTACCTCTGGCATGGGTCACATCTTCTTACCAGCTCCTTAGCATCTTTCATTATTGTTGGCCAATAATATCCGGAGAGAAGCACTCTTCTTGTTAATGCTCTAAATCCACAATGGGCTGACCCCTCACCATCGTGCAATTCAGAGAGAACCATTAGAGACTCATGATCCCCTAAACAGCGTAGGAGAGGTTTGCTATAGGATTTCTTGTACAAGACCTCTCTAATCATGATAAAACCACGAGCCCTGTGCTTTAACGTTCTGGCTTGTGGTTTATCCAAAGGCACGATGCCATCGGACAGATATTGTATAAGAGGAGACCTCCAATCCTGAGGCTGATTTACTTGTATTTCAAAAACTTCCTCTTTCTCCCCTTCATCAAGTTGAATAGAAGGGCTTTCAAGCACATGGATCCATGGATAGGACTCCGTGTATGCTATTGTTGCCAACGAGTCTGCTAGCTCATTCTCTGCTCGGGGAATATGCTCATAGACAACAGCTTTAAACTTCATTGCCTCATTTTTCAAGAGAAGTAAATATTTGATCAATTGTTCCTTTCTAGCTTCTGATAGGCCCAAGGCATGGTGGACAAGAAATTGGGAGTCACTTAGCAGCTTGACCCTTTTTGCTCCACAGATGTAAGCCAACTTCAACCCAGCTATAGCTGCTTCATATTCGGACTCATTATTGGACGCCCTGAAAGCAAAACAAATAGCTTGGAACATGTTGTCCCCATAGGGGGAAGTGAGGCATATTCCTGCCCCAGATCCTATGGCACTGGACCCTCCGTCTGTTTGGACGATCCACACTTTTTTGTCTTTTAAATCAGCTGGTTGTTCTGAGTCCCTATCAGAATGGAATTCGACCAAAAAATCAGCCACAGCTTGAGCTTTTACTGCTGTTCGAGGAGCAAAGTCTATGTCGAAGTCCCCCAACTCTACTGACCACTTTGTCATTCGGCTTGAAATGTCTGCTTTTTGAAGGACATTCTTTAAAGGGAAAGATGTCCGGACAATAATAGGATGAGCCTGAAAATAAGGCATCATCTTTCTTGCAGCTATCACCAAGGCCAATGCTAGTTTTTCAAGTTTCAAGTAACGCTTCTCAGCATCAATCAAGCTTTTGCTGATATAGTACACTGGGTGAGGATACCCATCAACCTCCCTTACTAACACAGCACTAATGGCACAACTTGAAACAGCCAGATATACGAAGAGAGTCTCCCCATCAATTGGTTTGAACAAAGTCTTGGGAGAGGACAGATGCTTCTTAATTTCATTGAATGCCTCATCACACTGTGGTGTCCACTCAAACCCTTTTGCACCCTTCAAGGTTTGAAAGAATGGAGCACATCTATCCGAAGACCTGGAGATGAATCTGTTCAAGGCTGCTAACCTCCCCGTTAACCGCTGTACTTCTTTAACGTTTCGAGGAGGCTCCATTTGGAACAAAGCATTGAGTTGGTCCGGGTCGGGCTGTATCCCATGCTCACTTATAATATACCCTAAGAATTTCCCGGACTGCACTCCGAAAACACACTTTTCAGGGTTTAACTTTAAATTCACCTTGGCCAGATTGGCAAAAGTCTCTTGGAGGTCGGACAAGTGCTGCTGCTCATCCACACTTTTCACCATCATATCGTCAATGTAAACCTCCATATTTCTTCCAATTTGATCAGCAAATGCCTTATTGACTAACCTTTGATAAGTAGCCCCAGCATTTTTCAAGCCAAAGGGCATCACCTTATAGCAGTGCAGACCCCTATCAGTAACAAAAGTGGTATGTTCTTGATCTTTTGGATCCACCTGGATCTGATTATACCCGGAGAAAGCATCCATGAAGGAGAGCAGCTTGTTCCCAGAAGTAGAGTCTACTAACTGATCTATCCGGGGAACCGGATACAAGTCTTTTGGACAAGCTCGATTGAGATCTGTGAAGTCAATGCACATTCGCCATTTACCGTTTTTCTTTTTTACCAAGACTGGATTAGCAGTCCACAAAGGGTACTGAGATTCTTTAATGTGCCCCCATCTTTGTGAGTCTGTCAACCTCTTGTACAATGACATCAGCCTTTTCTTTTGAGAAAGCTCTCCTCTTTTGCACCACTGGCGCCACGTCTCTCCGGACAGATAGGTGATGGGAAATCACCTCTGATGGAACTCCAGTAACATCAGCGTTGCACCAAGCAAAAACATGCTGATGGTCTTTTAAGAATTTCAACATACCTTCTTTTAACATTGGTGGCATTTTGGACCCTATCTTGACAATTTTTCCTTCTTCCAAGCAATGTGTTTCAACCTCCTCAACCGGGATCAACACTCCGGGGGTCTCTCTGGGGTCATCAATTTCACCCTCACCCCCAGAAAGGCCCTCAAACTGCTATTGGTCATTTATTCGGACTGCCCCCAGCGTTCGTGGAGCCAAGGCAGTGGCATAGCATTCTCTTGCAACTTTTTGACTGCTCCGGACAACCCCAACTTGCCCCTGAACAGCATATTTTAGACACTGATGGACTGTCGAAGCCACTGCATGCATCCTAGAGAGCCAAGATCTCCCTAGAATAGCATTGTAGCAAGTGGGACAATCCACCACAATGAAAAGTATTCTGACTGTTTTCTTGAAAGGGCCTCTGCCCAACAATACTTCTTCTTCGAACTCACCGATTACATCAGCTGAGCTGCCCGTGAAGCCTACTATCGATCTGTCTGACTTTTGAATCACAGCTGGATTTTTCATTTTCTTGTAAGTATCTAGGAAAAGGATATTGGCAGAGCTCCCAGTATCTACCAAGATTCGCCTTATCTCATTGCCCCCTATTGATGCTCCTATAACAACAGCATCTTCATGAGGGCCAGCAATGTCTCTCAAATCATCCCCATCAAAGACAATGAATGGGAACAAACTTGACGATTGATATGAGGTCATGCCCCCTTCTAGCTGGGTAGCCAAATTATGAACATGCCTTTTTCTTGATGAAGTGGTAGGAGCCGTTACAGTGTCCCCTCCGAAAATTGTCAAGGACTCAAAGAATTTAATGAGCCCGGAGACCGACCTGGAACGCTCCTCTATTGCACCCTCTGGGCAGCATTAACCGGACCAGCCCGGTGAGTGTTGTCAGGCCTGTTGCCTCCTCTCCTTTTAACGTATGCACCCAATTTCCCTCTTTCAATCAGGTGTTGAACCTCTTGTTTCAGTGCTATGCAATCATCAGTAGTATGGCCAATATCATTGTGATATTGACAAAAAGAACTGTTTCGATGTTCTCTGGGAGACTGCAAGGTTGCTGGTCTCCGGTAGTGTACTTCATCTTTTGTTTTATCGAAAATGGTTGCCACACTTTCTTTGAGTTCTGCAAACCACTCCGGCTGGACCCATGGTCCCCTTTTGTTTCTAGACTGTTGGCTTTGTGCAGGAGCAGCTGGTTGAGACTGAGCTTTTCCCCTTCCATGCCCCTGTCCGGTTTCTCTAGCTTTGTTTCCGGACTGGTTTTGATTTGGAGTTGGTGCCACCGGGGTGGATCTCACCTGTCTGTGCACCCTGGTCTTCTTTGTTTCATCAACATTTATTTGTTTGCCAACTTGATTTAGCAATCCCCCCCAGGTCATGGCCTTCTTTCTGGTTACTGAATCGGCCAGGTTGCCCGGGTTCAAACCTTGTCTCAGAGAGGCTATTGCCACTTGTTCAAAGCAATCAGCCAGCCCGTTTTTTGTGTTCATAAAACGACTTATGTACTCCTTTAATGATTCGTTTGGTTCATGGGCACAATGGATTATGGTATCTCCATTACCCTTTAGCTCCTTACTCCCCACAAATTGCCTTCGAAAGGCCACCCAAAAAGTATCAAAGTCTCTGATACAACCCTGAGGAAGGCTGTTGTACCACTTCAGAGCACTCCCTGTGAAGGATTGGGAGAATGCCCTGCAGAGTAGTTTATCATCATCATCAAAGTTCATCATGAAGTTCTTGAATTGCTCCAGATGATTGTCTGGATCAGTACTGCCATCGTACTTCTCCATCTTGGTGCTATCAAACCTCTTGGGGAGGTTTCCGGACAGTATTTTGGAAGACAATGGCGATTGCCTCCAATTCCTCCCACGACTGAACGCAGTATCCTCATTAGGTGTTGCAAAGATACCTGGCTCATCATGGAAGGCAAAAGGATCCACCAGCATCCGGTCTATATGCCTCCGGCTGTGAGATGATCCTTTCCCAATGTCCCTTTTCATTCTTCCGTGGTGATCTCTTTTTCTGGAATACTTTTTAACTTGCTTCTGTTTTTTCCTGGTTCGCCCCTCATCACTACTGGAGGACAAGGACTTTTCATTTCCCTCACTGTCCGAAGAGCTGTCCGAAGATTCTGAGCTTGAGTCAGAACTCTCCACAGGCTTGGACCGGTGAGACTTTTTAGAACTGGCATGTGTCTTTTTAGTGCTCACATGAGTTTTTGAAGCCTCATGCTCTCGAGGGTTATCAGAGCGATGAGCAACTGACGCTTTGGATTTCTCCTTCATGCCCATCTTGGCCTTTTCAGCCCTCAGAGCTTCTATTTCAGCCCTCAACTTGTCACGCTCTTGGACAGTATATTCATCGTTCTCTTCCACCACTTCGAGCAAAGCTGGTGGAAGCTCTGGATTATCCGGATTCATTCGGACAGAATTTCCTTACTTGGTTTTGAATGCTTGATTCAGGCACCGTCGCCTCCCACTGTGGTCGCCAATTTGGTGTGGATAAAAGTAGCCTGAGGGTAGGCTGGTAATTTCAAGTGGAGTTTTAAGACGGTGTAAGGGTGTTTCACGGTGGTATGGTGGTGTTTAAAGGTGTTTCAAAGTGTTTCAGGGTGTTTTAAGGGTGGAGAGAGAATTAAGCAGCCTAGCAGCAGTTAATTTTCTTACCCATAGTTAATGCTGGTGGTTGGGTATTTATAGTGTGAAATTTGGGCCCTTATGGGCTTTCGGGTCAAGTTTAATGGACCCGGGTCATGTTTAAAGACCCACAAGTTTTAAGCAGATGTGCAGGTAGCTTAGTCAGATAGTGTTTAGGTTTTTTAGTACTTTAGTCATAATTCGAACTGCCTTAGGTTTATAGTGTTCGAATTTATCTGTCCGGTGAAAAAGTCCTGTTCGAATTAATATGCTTGGAGTCTGTCCGAATTTTACGGGGAGATTTACCTTGGACCGCCCTTCCGGGGAGCACTTCGAATTCGGACTTATCAAAACTAATTGTTAAGGTAAAAAAAATACTTACGTTCACGAAATGGTTGGAGTTGACCCAACCCAATCCGATTTCCAACCGGTTTGGCATCTGAGACGGTGCACCTCTTAGCAGAAGAAAAGTGAAGCCAACATCCATATTTCGGTACTGTCCAACAAAATGGAGTATGCAGTTAAACGCAGATGCAATTGCCACTCCCATCTCGGGCATATACATCCAATGGTCTTTAGTACCACATCACTAGAGCATTTCACACGCTCCGCAACATCAATCAAATCCTTCATGCTTGTAAATATTTTAACATACATGGATGCATAATCCATCAGCTCGTTGTAAAGGGAATCCCTTATCAACCTCTACCCATCTTGTTGCCCGTTCAAGGCAAACACTATCGAACAGTACCTACAATGGCTATCAGATTTAACATCGCTAATGGACTCTACAAAATGTCTAATGTAGATGGGGAATTTTTTTAAGTATCCTTTGGGTATATAAAACTTTCCTTTACCGGCATCGTAGAGCTTGACCTACAACCCACCGTTCCACTACAAAGCATTGTCCCACTTTTTTGCGTTGGAATCACGCTACCTTTCTTACGAGCGGTGGTGTTTTCGGAACCAAGTTTTGGCCCCAGTATTTTTTCCCTTTACTTGACGTTACGGGCGGAGCTTTGAACTCTGCAGCAAGTGATGGAGAACTTGCATTTTCCGATTCGTGGACATAATCGTGCGCACTTTTGTTGCATTTAGTGGATTTATCATCAATGACAATAGACAACTTACGTTTGTTAGCTGGACGAACGTGCGCTTTTTGCTTCACCAATGGCTCCAAAATGGTAGTTGTTTCGGGATGGACGACGACAAACCATTTTTTATAAACGTGCTCTATTCGTGTTTCGTCATTGGATTCCATGACAACGCATACTAGTTTATCAAGTTTTATTTTTAGTTATTTGATCGTCGTGAGGTTGGTACGGACTAGAATGGCCAACCTCTTCCAATGTTTGTTAAATAACTCTAGAAGCACCTCTAAGCCTTTAGCAACAAACTCGTAGATTTTGTGCGCGCAAGGGATACCGTGCGTAGTTCGTATTGCACAACCGCATGGCATGCAGGCCGCGATTGTCATGTTGCGAGCACAATCTACTTCTCCGGACAGAAGTTCCAAAGCATAGTGGGAGATGCTGCTTTTAGTTTACCGTACACAATGTTCGCAAATTTGTGTAGGGCTAACATGGCTCTTTTCGAATGAACCCTTGATGTCCCCGTGTTGCAATTCTATCAAAGTATGAAACTTCAACAAAAAAGATTCAAAGTTACCTTTGCTCGTACCGATGAAATGTTTGAGGCTCGAATGAGCGCTCTCCACGCGGTTTGTGGTTTGGTTACCAAAGTGCATCCACATGTTGGTTCTCCATATGACAAACTTGTCACCGTACGACCCCAACTAACTTTCGGTATACTCAATTGCTTGCAGATACTCTTTGAAGTCATGGTGCAATTCGGCTCGATAGTCGTTGAAGGCTACTTCCATTTCCGCCAACATCATTTGATTCCACACTTTCAAGAAGGCGTTCGACACTTTCTTCTCCTTTATGATTTTTTTTTGTTTTCCTTAGGACGTTCATGTTGATGTGCCATCGACACAACATGTGTGTTGCATTGGGGAACACTTCCTCCACCGCCTTCACAAGCGCCAAGTCTCTATCCGTCAAAATGATGGATGGTAATTCGATGGAGTGAGTTACCATCAACAAATATAAGCACTCTAACACCCATTTGTAGCTCTCGATTTTTTCTCCCGACATAAACGTAAATTCGATGTAGAAAGTCTTCCTCATAGAAGTGGTTCCGACAACCTCGTACAATGGCATCCCGTATTTGATCACCTTGTACGTGTTATCCATTTCAATGACGTTCAGAAATGTGCGTAACAAATCCAAACTAACCGGGTGCGCGAAGAAAAACTCGTCTATGGCATCACTTTCGTCTTCGAACTTTCTATAGAATTCGTAGTAGTTTAGCCGCTTTAGTTCACCCAACAAGTATTGGAATTGCGACCGATCGCCTTTCTCGAGCTTGCGGTGTTTTAGTTGAGTGTTGTAGACGGTGCGCATTGAAGAAGAATTCTTAGGGTTCAATTTCTTCACCCCACCGAGAATGTCCCAAGGACGGGATCCTATTTTCATAAACTAACTACGAAATCCATATCTTCTTTGTTCAATCGTCCCAAGCACGAATGACCTTCTTTGTACGATGTAGTATCGTGATTGTGAACGCCGCATTCGACTTCTAAATCCCACAAATCATCACCCAAGTTCTTTCTTTTAAGGTGAAATGGAATCCGCATTTTTTCGTATCAGTAGATTTCCTCTTTAGATGCTCCAGATCTACCAATTTTGTGTACACTCCAGATATTTCACACACAAACTCACTTATCAGAGTTTTTCGATCAAGTCTATCGCATCGTCGTAATATTACCACAAAACCGTTGTGTGTTGCGGTTTGGTTAACCCATTCAATCAACTCCACTTGAGAGTATTGAGATTTGGTGTCGAACAAGTGGCTATAATCGACCGAGCAAGGCACCGACATTTCCTCATCCTTCACCATGCACGAACTATACAAATCATCCTTTAACTCTTCATCCTTTAATTCTTCATCCTTTAACTCTTCCGCCTTTAAATATTCATTCTACATAAAAAACCGTAAATTATGTTAGCTTAGCACAAAACAAAATTACCGACTCACCCCGCCGGTTGAAAATACTCACACCGCCGGGGAGGTTCTCAACAGCCGAAGAAGTTGTTAATCGCCGGTTGATAATAGTCCAACCGGTGGGTATGCCTTACCGACCCGACGGTTGAAGATACTTACACCAGCTGGGACATACTCACACCAGCAGTTGAAAATACTAAAACCGCCGGGGACATTGTCAACCGCCGGTTGATAATAGTCCAGCCGACGGGGGTGGACAACAACATCCTTCTCCATGTGTGAATAAAACCAAGGGCTATCAACTGTCGGTTAACTTGTATTTGAAGTCGATTAAACCGCCGGTTGGACATGACCACCCCCGGCGATGGACCTTTATCAAAATATATGAAGGTTCTTCCCCGTCGGTTGATGGGACTTTCACCGGCGAGGTAGTTCGGGTCCAACTTTCTAAAATTAGAACAACTACAAAAAATGAAACCTTTTTCAAAAGATTGGTTAGAACAACTACCATGTTCAGAGTTCCACGCTCCCGAGCAAGCTTCTCACGCTATGAATCCATCCTTCAATGATTTGAATTTTTAAAAAAAATGTTGGTTTTTGGAGGTTTGGGAGTTTATTTGTGATTTTTGGAGTTTTTGAATTATTTTGAGTTTTTGGTAAAGTGTTGAGTATAAGAGGGTTGTTGGGATGAGTAATTTTATGTCATTCTATATTTGGTTAACTATACCCACAATTTCACTACAAGACAAAATTAAAGATTATTGGTCAAAAGACAAAACCGTCTTTGACTATTTATCAAAAAAGATTATCCATAATTTAAAAATGGTTAACAAAATTTGAACCCTAATTTTACTAAAACCTATATCAAAATGGGTTAAAAATTGAGCATAGCCACTCGAATCGAACTGGTCATTCGTTTCAAAAACACCACTTATTTAATTTTTATATCAAAACTCTGGTTTACTGTATCCGGTATGGGCCTAGGTTTTGTATTATTAATCATAAATAGTGACAATTTTGAAACCAATGACTATTCTGGTGATGACTAAGATACTTGCTCTATAAAAAAAAAATGTGTGAACGACTTGACAAATCACGAATCGGATTCAACAAAACATGTACTCCTAGCTTGCCATGCATGGATAATTTATACAACTATCATGTTCACTATATTTATAAAACCAGAACCAACAATGAAAGAAGTAGGAAGAAAATAGTAACAACTCCTGTTGGGCAACTAAAATGGCAAGCCACAAAACACAATTGCAGAACCATAATGAAGCTGGATCTACAGCCAAACAACTCATCACATCCGTAGAAATCCTTTTTTCTGGTTATAAATATCTACAACAAACCTCGATCTAGCTTAAGAAACTAGGAAACAATCTCAAGTTTAGACAAACATATACAGGTCAATAGACACAACCCTTGGTGCTTATCAAGGGCAGATGGTGGATTCAAACATCTAATTGCAAAGAATAGGAAGGACAAATTTACATGAGCTCTCTCGCCAGCCTCACCGGCTTTTCATGCAAGTAAGCCAATTCAGTGCCCGGTGTAGTTAGAAGATGATGATTCGAACCTTCCTCATCACTCCCTGACGATGCATTTGACCCTGACCCATCATCATCTGCAATCAATGCGGAAAAATACTGACAAACATTTCCAGATAGTTCAAATTTTCACACTCCAGAAAATGGAGTTACTTTCTTCTTACAGGTTGCTTTGTGCTAAAGCTTATTTCAAAAAGAAATAGTTTTCAAATAAATATTGTCGGTTTTTCGTGCCTATTAAAAGCCAATCTTAAATGATTAAAACAGCATTATAAAATAAATAATGATAACTAAAATAAATAAAAAGCAACATCATTTTTTATGAGAACATATGTATATTTAATAGAAACAAGTGGAAAAAAAAATGTAAGGAAAAAAGGCCAAATAATTGATTTTTTTTATAGATTCTTTTAGTTTATTGGATTTTATTTTCTTATTTTACACCAAAAGAAGCTAAGCTATTTTAAGATAAGATGATTGCGCCAACCAAACAGTCGTACTGCTTATAACTTAAGGCCCAATAAGCTGGTGGCACCATATAACCTATAGTGTCTTATTTGAAGGACCCAAACAGTAAGTGTTGAAAAAAGTATCATTATGATGCTTTAGAAAGTTAAGCTATCCTGTCCAGATAGAGGTAACTTCCTCCAGTTAGCTAGATACTCCTTTTCAGAGAAAATTAACTGCCTCAGCTCCAAAACCAAGAACTTATCTCTATTGATGGCCAATACATGTAAACGTTCTGTTCAAAGGAATAATGCAAAAAAAGTAAAACGGTGCCATGGACAAACCTGAAAAATCTAAACCATCTTGAAGAGGTCCAACAGCTGTGGCCTGTATGTTCTCAGGCAGAAGACAATTACAAAAAGCACCTGAAATTTCACAAAAATCACTTATTAGAAAATGCCTTCATTCTTCATATCCAAAATGAGCTTAAATTAATAAAGAGTGCAGCAATACGCACCCAAATAAGCAACTTCAGGAACCACATTTTTAACTTTTATGTTTTTATCTTCAATACTTTTTAGTTATTCCATTAAGAAAACTACATGTATATATTTCGTAAGTTCATAATACTTTATACTTCCATAGTAAAATAAAATAATGACATATTTTCATTCAAAACATGAAAAGAATTCTTAATCCTCAATAAAAATAATACTAACATATATAATAACTTAATTGACCTGAAATTAGCGTTTGACATCAACAACTTGTTTTATTCGGGATGCGTTCGGGTCAATCGCATCCCAAGTAAGGGCTTCCTGGATGAAAATGGCAGCTCACTTAGGATGAGCTTTTCTTCAAACATTCTTTATTTACGCAAACTTTGGGTCAATTCATTTTAAAATATATCATGAGATTAAAATTAATTTTTATGTGGTGGGTTATCTTAAGAGTTATGTTGTTCACAATAAGTTTTCATTTAGTAATTATGGTTTCAAAATATAATTTTTAACAAACCCATTTTAGGGGTATTTTTGGATTTACATAAAATATTTAGGTGCGTCTTTCAATGAGATAAGCTGCATGAACAGAAATTATATATACAGAGTGAAGAAGATCGTCTTACCAACTCGAGCCATCCGGTTCACCCATCCAGGAATAGGCTTTCCTGTCAGCTGCATGCATACTTCATCAGTAAAATGGTTGCAATTCTTGGCAATCAAATGATAAGTGTCTCCGTGGTACTTTCTAGCAAGTCCCTCCATGAACATCCTAAATTCTGTACGGGTCAAGCTTGTGGTTCCCAACAACACTGACCTTCTAAAAAAGAAGCCAGGGCAACATCTAGGTTCAACCTCAAACACACCGCTTGTAGAGTACTCGTGAGCTCCAAAACCATACTCCAAACCATGTGCTGCAGAGGCAGTTTTGTAACACAATAAATTCGACTTAGACAAACAGATTATAACATTTCTATCAACTTATGATTCATAGGAATATCTTTAGTAGAAGCAAGCAGATAGATTGACTCGAGAATATCTACATTGTTTTCCTTGGACTTTTTACTCTTCACTCCTACCTTTTCGAGAATCCTGGCTAGGGAGATCAAGATTCCTCCTTACAGTAAGTTATATAAACAAGTTTGGATGTGCAAGAAAAAACTTTGAAAATACTAAAAATATTTACTGCAGTTTGAGATTTCTATCAAACTGAAATACTAAGCTATCCAGAACCCACCCGCTCATTTTTTCCGATTCCGTACACATCTTCAGATTCTTGAAAACTAAGGCCTACTAAGGAAAAACCAATTCTCCATTTGTTTACACTTGACATAGACTGCTCAAAAGATCTCAGCATTCTTACCATTCATCCCTGCAATTATTAAGTTCTTGTCTACTTTATAACAGAATAAACTCTTTGTTTGGACATGTGACTCCAAGTAACACTACCAGCTGCGGATGTAATTAGGTGGGAATTGAGCCATAAGTATTGTCATCATGTACCATTATGTTCAAAGAGTTAGAATTTATATTTGATTGCGGGTGATATATATAGATAGAGAGAGAAACTAAACATAATATCAAGGTTCAAAACACATGAGGGTGGTTCTTGGTGGTTAGGAACAGGCTCAGGACTAGTCGGTTAGGCGGTGACTAGTCGGAAATATGGCTGTTTTTCAATATATTCAAAACATCTATAAAACTATGTTTAAAAATACTTTCAACTTCACTTGTATTTTCTAATCACATAACTAAATTTTTATGATAGTAAGATCATAATATAATAATATTTTCATAAAATACTAAGAGAATGCAAATACTTCACATTCTAAATTATGTTTGAACATCAAGTTCCAATCATATGTCAACAAAAACAAACTAAAGCATATACTCGTATCTGTTACTTATACTTCCAGTTCTCCTTATCATTCCAACATGGAATGTAATCGATGTGATACGTACCGGCACAAATATGATGTCCCAATTCGGAGTTGGAGAATATAGATAAGTCAGGACTTTCTAATTTTGAAACAAAAAACCTTAAAAAGCCTTTTTTAGTTCCTAATTTTGCCTCAAAGGTTTGACCCACCTCAAACCCGCCTCGGACCCAAAAATCTACTTTTCAAACCTTTTCAAAGAAAAGTGAAGGTTTACTACCTTCACCTTCGAGGCGGCCTCCACGACCCACTTATAGAAAACTGCATAATACATGAATTTTATTTTCTTCCTACTTTAACTACCTTGAAAGCCATAGTGCTAATACCTAAAAGCAGTAAACCAGATACCTCCTCAAACTAAATACTTGTATTGCCTAAATGCCAAAGACTAAATTACCAATAAGATCCAAATCTTCAAACATAATTAACTAACATTTTTATAAAAGGTAAAATGATATATAACTTAAATACCCAGCTTATGATACAGGAGTAAGTAGATATAGGGATATAGTTTACATACCCTCAATACCAGAGTGGAATATTCCGAGGCCAAACCAATAAATGTAGTTATTTACAGGTGTGAGATCATACACATTCAGGTACACGCATACAGAACCACTTCCTTCGTCCTGGTCCTGCTCCCTTGTTTCGCTCGAGCTCGAGCTTGAGCTCGATGGAAGCACATGCATTTTCTTGAACTCACCCTTTGATTCTTCACCTCAAACCCGAATCGCTGAAAAACCCAACCCAAAATATAATAATAAAAAACCAAAATGACACAATTAGTAATATTTCTTGCAATATAACAAAATCCTAGGAAGCCAAGCCACAGTGCCATTTTAGGGTTCTTTTTGAAAACTAATAAACATTAAGATTTAAGAAGTTGTGGTGGCTGCCAAATATGGCAACAAAGAAGGTAAATGTCACAACCCGAAAACGAAATATCCAACCCAGTATCTAGGTTCAAGGTTTTGGGATCTAATTGTTGAACAGCAGTGGATGATAATTACATTGGCGTTTCTAAATTCTCTCAGGAACCAAACAAACATCAAATAGAAGTAACGTTATAGAAAATCGCAAAGGAATTATAACATCGGCCATACACTTATTACAGATATCAGAATTATCAGTTGTATACCTAACAATTGCAGATATGGATAGAGAGAAATATTACCCAGAAACCGATTCTTCGTAGAGATCGAAGCTATTTTCAGGGAATTCAACAGCTGTGTGCCCCTTTCGGTGAAATCAAAAGGTGAAAAATTTAGAAAGGAAAAACAAAATTGAAATGAAAACCTTGCGGGTTTTGATCTCATCACTACCAAACAAAAAAAAAAGTAATATATATTTAGGGCTTTCTCTGTGGGTTTTAATTATCTTTTACTGCTAATAATTGCAAATCAACTTTTTAGGTTTTAAGAGCATATATATAGTTTTGTTTAGAATTGTCCTTAAATTTAAATTTTTAAATGTTTTCGGATTTCGATCCCATAGTGAAATCTAAATTTAAATGTTTTAATTAAAAAAAATGGATGAAACAAATATAATATTTGTTTTTAATAACAAGGTTATCGAAATTTATTAGGTTTTTGAAATATAATTTTTTAGATGTGATTTTTTTTAAAAAATTATGTTTTTTCAAACCATAACTTTAACAAATTCGAAAATATTATTGGTTTTGTTATTTAAGATAACAAAACTAGTTCTATAAAAAATGATTTTTTTTTAATTGCGTAATTAGGTATAATTGGATTGCAAAATAAATTTGGAAAAATAATTGTATTTCAATCGCAAAATTACGTGTAATTTGATTGGTAAAAAGTATTTGTGTTCCGGTTGCGAATTACATGCAATGTGTTGCGTAAATAATAAGGAAATAGTTGTGGTAATAAAACTTTGGTTTCTAAATAAGTCTGGTTTTGTGAGAAAAAAAAATATAACTTGTAAATTAAGTGTTAATTGAATGTGAAACAACTAACATTTTTGTAACTGTGAAAAATATGTGCAAATTGTATTGAAAAAACTTTTAAAAAAATTCAAATGTGTTCCAGTTGCGAAAATATGTGCAATTGGGTAGCTAAAATATAATTGTGTTCTAGTTGCGGAATAACGTAAAAATGTGTTGCATAAATAAGATGAAAATAGTTGCGAAAATAAGACTTTGGTTGTTAAATAATTCTAATTGTGTGAAAAAAAATACAAACTTGTTTGTGAAAATGAGTTTTAATTGGGTGTGAAACAACTATTTCTTTTGTAGTTATTGAAATATGTGCATTTTTGTGTTAAATAATTTTTTTTTTAAAATAGATTATGTTATAGTATCGTAAACACGTGCAATTTGGTTGCAAAATTAACCTAAAAAAAATTATGTTCCAGTTGCGGAATGACGTGTAATTTGGTTACTAAAATACAACCGTGTTTCGGTTCCGGAATTACGTGTAATCTAGTTGTGAAAATTAAAAAATATCTCCAAAAATATCACTCATTAAGTTTGTTTTGATCATCTTTTTTAAAAATAGAAATATATATGTTTTTGGAATATTGTTTTGAGTTAGGGTTTGAATAAAATGAAGTTCTGAATGTTAAAAATAACTAATGGTTAAGTTTATACGTGTTTGTGTGTTTCAAGGATGTTGTTGGAAGAATTTATATTTCACCTGGTTTTTGGTAAACTTTAAAACTCATGTGGTTATTAGTAATTTAATTTCAACCCAGGTGGTTATCGGTAACTTACCAATTATTTTTTAAGGTTAAGTATCAATAATTTAGATCTTATTTCTTCTCTTCTTCTTTTTTTTGGGGGGGGGAGTATATTCGAGTAATGGAATCAGATTGTAAACTGATATATTGTGATCGAATGGATAAAACATAATATTTAGATTCAGAATGTGTTTCTAGGTTTATGATTAAGGATTATCTCGAGAAATAAAACGATTTTATGTGTTACGTAAGTTTTACTGTATTTTTATAAGGAAAATGAAGTCGATGTCCCGTGTCTCACATATCGCATATCGCATTTTCCTAGACGCAAGACCGGTAAACATAAATGATAGATATGAGACCTAGATGTAAAATAGAAATGGTATATGTAAGACCTATATTTTAAATGCTAAATGTAAGACGTGTGTAAAATGAAAATGCTAGATGTGAGATCTAGATCTTTGATGATAGATGTGTAACCTAGATTTTAGACTTCGGATGTTAGACCAAGATTAAAAAAACTCCTATATGTGAAACATAAGTGCTAGATGATATATGTGAGATCTATAATGCTAGATATTAGACCATATTTAACTCGGCTTGCAGATTATTTTTTAAAAATATCATTCATTTGTTCATCTAAAAAAACAAAACTAATGATACTTCCAGATTTTTTTGTCCAAGTTACGGTTTAAAAGATACAGATATTTAAAAATATAAATCATAAAAACACAAACGAAATAAAATGTAGACGTGTTTGATAAGTTTGTATATAAGGTGTTTTTGGTAGAAAATATGGTTTAAGTAACTATTAGTAATTTGTATTTTTATGGTAGTATGCCGCAATTGAATTCTTGGATGGGTCTTAAATGATAAAATGCCCTATTTTTATATAATATACTTGAAAAAATTCTCAATATTTCAAGCAATTGTTTTTTAGATTTATAGCTTTATACCTTTTTTTCTTTTTTTTCAAAATTTTAGATCATAACTTATGTCTTTTATTCCAATCGAATTAGGGTTTGAAATTTTTACAGGATAATTGAGGTTTAAGAACCAACAAAAAAGCTCGCTCGCGATTTCAAAAACTTAAATCTCAATTTCGAGCTCATTAAGAATGAAATTTCTAGCAAACAAAAACTTAAAATATATATATGGTTTGGTTTGTGAAAAACTAGCGCATCCACCACCAAAGAAATTTAACACCATAGACAGCCATTAAAGACCTTATCAATGTTGATAACGTTGAAGATATATTTTTCATAGATAAAACCTCCATTGTCGATACACCGTTCTCTAATAACTAACCGAAGCCTCGTTGACAAGATGTGACGCCTACTGAAAGGTTATGTATGAAAAATGGGTGGATTTTCTACAAGAAATATTATAGTCATACTAAACCATCCGAAGAAGCACAACAATGAAAACTCTTTTTGTTATATCATATGTGATTGAAGTTATAGTCCTAGAACAAAAAATTTGCCCATTTAAGGCTTACCAACTATAATGAAGTTATGGTTAAGAACACAGATTTGTAGTTCTAGCATTAACATTTTCGACTTCTTTCATAATTATAACTATAATGGAAGAACGAACGAGAGCATACACAAAGTCAAATTGGACCGATAAAAAAGATAATCAAAATACATCCTCGAATGAAGCACTACCAAATGCTAATATGAAATAGGTACGACTCAAAAATTTATTTTCATGAGTTATAAAAAATGGATAAAATTCTATAATGGTATTTGTTCATACAAAATACAAAGACCTTGGTAAATAATAGCCAAAGTAGGAAGACTCTATATGGTAACTACTAAAGTTAAGTCGGGTACTTACAAGCACGTTTGATGTCTTGGCACACAGTCATAAGGCATGGTTGAATGTGAAGACCGAGCCAACATGACCCTGATAAGTACCTCAAAATGTGTTTAAGTTTTTGCCAATGAATTGAAGTAGCTCGTCGAGTGTGAACATGGAGTCATTTGGACCTAAACATCAAAGAAATATCATTGAGAGGTCTTGGATGTAGAGATATTAGTAAGTAAAATGTAGTGAGCTGATCATATTTTGACACTTCTCGCTTTGGCTTTGTCTTTCAGTAGTGTCAGGTAAGCTCGGATTGCGGCGAACCATTTTTCTCATCTATGACCATATCGTCAGATACTGATTCAGAAGACTCAGTGACTCAGTGTTTCTCACGGATTACGTTTACATTTTTGTTTACAGTATGCAGTACTTGTTCATATTGCACATATTCGAGTTTCTAGGACTTGGCCTGTATTAATTCTACATGAACGACAAAAGTATCTTTTTCAGATTCAACATATCCTAAAGCATGGTTAAATATAAATTGAGAGTTAGTGATAAGTCTTACCCATCGTGGCCCACATATTTAGGGTAGTCGGAGCCCCATTATTATTGTTTTGTACTCGACCTCATTATTTGAGTTTGGGAATCCAAATCTGATCCCATATGAGAAATATGTTGTATACCAACACCAAACCTTAGCTATTTGCGTCCTCTTACGTATGGACTTTCAATAGTGTCTCATGATTTGATTCTGAGGGGTAGGTCGTTTGACTTGGAATTTGGTGAGAAAATCTGCTAGACTAGGCTTTAATAGTTATTCATGGCTCAAACTTGATGTAATAATTCCCCAGCTTAATAGACTATCGTGTTAGTCTGCCCGAGATGTCCCATTGACCACAATGGGGTGACCTTGGAAATACAACCTTATTTTTTAACTGTTTATACTAGAGCTATGGTGAGTTGCTCTAGTTACAAATATTGAGTTTTGTCAGTGATAAATAACTTGATAACATAATAAATACCTTGTGTGATGGTTATTTTCTTTTTTACCAAAATTTCACTTAAATTATAGTCGTAAACTGCCATATAAAGATGAATAGTGTCACATGGGTTCAGCCAGATTAGGACCTTAAGAGAAGCCAAGTGCTCTTTGATGTTGTAAAGTGTCTCATAACATTCTGGTATCCATTATAACTATAAAATCCCTTGAGTAATTTAAAGCATGAAGCCATCTTATCGAAGGATCGAGAAATAAATCGACTAAGGCAACCAACATGCCGATGAAGATTTGCATATTTTCTATAGATTGTGATGACTTCATCGTCACTAAATTTGCTAGCTGAATATTGTCCACATTGAACCTTTTTTGCTAACTAACTACTCTAAAACATTAATTGAGTAGACTCTGAATCTACATCTCTATAGATTGAGTTAAAGATTGATTTCTCTAAGGTATTGAAGGTTTTTGTATGAGGTTAATAATGTGGTTTAGCTCTTCTCAGTTAATGACTAGCATGTCATTAATATATGTCTAAACGTTTTATCCAATCTGATTGGAGAATACATTATTTAACAGGATCTGGTACGTTGTACCTGCATTATTTTCAACTAAAGTTTATTACCTTATATTAGTAGAGACATCTCTGTACCATGAAGTTGGTATGCTCAGCATCATCAAGATGCATGGCGATTTGATTGTAACCCAAATAGTATCCATAAAAGATAATATATTGTTCCCCGAGGTGGAATCCATCAAGAATTCTTGGTTGAGGTGGGTGAAGTCTACACACACCATCCATTTTATATTTTTATTTATTATGAAGATAGGATTTGCGGTCCAGAAAATGTATAGCATTTCCCTGATATGACTCATTGGCTTAATTTCTCGACCTCAACAACAATTTTTTTTGTGAGAGAACAGTTTGTGTTTTTCCTTCATTGACTAAAATCTATTTTTTATTGATAATTTATGATATGATGTCAAAGTTGTGGCTCCTGTGTTTCATGTGCAAACCAAGAACAAATATCCAAATTCTAGGATAAAAATTTAAATATTTAAGCTTGTAGATCCCTTTGTAGCTCTGCCCTATGTGAAGGTTTAAAAGTAAGTATGACTTCTTCTACTACTTCCTTAGGCTCTATGATTCGGAGGAATCTCTTGGCTGTGTAGATATTCTAAGACGATAGAGGCCCCAATTAATTGATATTCTTTTGGATTAAGGGAAGTGGCGTACAAATCTCTAACGACGCGTCGATTATCACAGATTGTACTATTTTTTTAAATTGACGATATACTATATATATTGCTGCATAATTAAATTGATATAACACATTTAATTGAGTTATGGCTTCCCGAGGATAATTTTTTAAGACGACAGTCCATTTACAATCACGAAAAAACTTTGGATTGTTTTTCAAACCCACATGTGATCATAACTTCAAGTGTTAGATATTAAAACAATGAAATTCCAGCTTTGCTGAAACCTGCAAGGACCCTTTGAGTGGGTGAGAGATGTGTTATATCTTTGATTTGTTCCTAATTCTTCTTGTACATAGTGTTTGCAAAACTATCAATGTCAAGCATGATACATCTAACTTCTACTTCTCACATATCGGTGTTAATAACTATAACATATTTGTGTTGCCCTACTACCTATCTTAATTTATCTTCATTGAATGTTATCAAAAGGAGGCGATTTTTCAAGAAGTATGTTCTAAAATTTATGTTCTGGAAAAAATAGCATCATCTAGAGTGTTATATAACAAGTATACGTGAATAAAACTAAGCCATAAGGCCATTTTTTGGATTAAAAGCAGGTCTGGTGATATAAAAAACATGCATTCAGCCTTCTTGATATCCTTCCACGCATCATATTTTCAGTTTTGATTTGTTGTTCCACTTAAACTATGAGTTATTCAAAATTAAGAGCCTTGTATTTCACAATATCAGTTTAGAGGCTACTTTTTACGTTGACAAACCTCTAACTGTGATTGATTTCATTAGGCTCGTGCTTGTAAGGGTTAATATAATCCGCATCTCTATGAATTATCTTACTTCCGATAGAATGATCTTCTAAGGTAGTTTAGTAAACATCAAAAGTTTGAATCGAGCCCAAATGAAAAGTATAAGACCATGTTAGAGCATTACATATGAAATACATGGAAAATGCAAAGCATATCAGGTTATCATTATCGTCAAATCAGAGCATCGTGTTTAAACTATTCAATGTAAGTCTTGAGATGTTCTATACCATCGTATTTTTCTATCTTAAATGGAGTAAATCATTGTGGTAAACTACTCGTTGTTATCTCCGATGCTAACGGTGATCTTGATATACAATTTCTAAAATCGTGCTTTCCTGCTTAAGCTGTTTGCTTATCTCGAGCCACGTCATGCCATCGAAAAGTGCTCATTGACAAAGAGGAAACCTTGGCAACATTACATAATAAACTAGTCAACCTTTTCCCTCTCTAATGTTGGACTCAACTTTCGGGGAAACATGGTTTTATTGATGGAAAACAACAGATCGGGTATGTGAGTAAACCGATAATGTCTGGGATGGCGGTGTTTGTGATTTTGCGACTTCCAGTTAACATGTCTTCAGATCGTGCACATATGCATTTAACTTGGAGAGGTTTATTAGAGTACAATATTATTTGCATTCATGGCAAGACGAGAGATCCACTATTAGTGTCTGATTTAAATAAAAGAGGAATCGTTTTCTTTCTATAATTGGTCCTTATATTCAATATGGTTAATGATCGTGCTCCCTACCAATTTGCGATTCCCGCGATGGAAATTGCATGTACCAGTTTTTTAACGGTGGTGATAAATCATTTGATGAGCAAAAACTCTCCCACTTAGTTTGACTCATATTGTTAACAAAGTTTGAGTGTGGTAATAGACTTTTCTCTAGAGATATCGCATGTGGTGGATCAACACAAAACGTTTGAGCGATTGCAGCGGTAATATGCTATTTTGCAGCGTTATGAATGCGATTTTACGACGTGGCGGCAACAATAGGGCTTTGCAAGACGGTGGTGGTTGGTAGGTTTTATACTACTACAACATCAATATGGTTTTATGTGGCGGGCTATGACGGTTCTCAACTTTAGCATGGTTGCGACAAGACTGCGATGAGTCGATGGATCAGACATGGTGAATATCCCGTTTTTTTTTTCCGATTGTAGATATAATGAGTTTTAATTTAGGTTTTGAAGATAAATTCTTATGAGCACCCTTAGATTCCCATATGAGGCCAATGATGTGGTTAGATTTTGGTTGGGCTAACAAATTATATTCCAGACGAAAATTACTAGGGTTTTAAGCTAGTTTATGTGTAAAACTGATAATATGGGATTAATAGATTTAGTCAGAGAAGATGAATAATTTATAAAAATATATTTAAATGAATAATAATGTTTGGGTGTGCAATCATGCAAGCATCCTAAGCTTCTCGAGTTGATTTCAATAATAGGGTCTATTATATGTGTAACTGCTACACTAAATTACATTTATTACATAAGTAAGTGGATATTATGTCACACGTTGACTGTCGGTTATAATTTCTTGTTGTTTAAGTTTGTTCTCGAACCCTTTATGAACCAAGGCTCGACCACGCTACATATAGTGGTGCTGGTCCAAGCTCATTTATAATAGTAAAGCTTAGATAGATTATATGTCAAGCTCAACATATGCTTGGTTTTGGGCACAATACAAATCTCGTATGTATCGCTAATGATACATAAGAAGCCAATTGTATAAGTTATTCATTTCAAGAGATGGACCTATACATAGTGAGACACTTTCTAAAATCATCATATGGTTTACATTATATTCTTGTAGAAATACACAACCACTCCAAATGAGTGGAGGCATATCCATTAGCAATCATTTGAGCCAAAGAAGTCTATAAACTTCATAAGAATAAATATTTGTTATAGATATGGAGTCTCTAAGGTCATAAAATTTGATAATAGGTTATAATTCCTTGATTCATTATTAGATTTATTTTGCTAAACTAGGGGAATTAAACATAATTTCTTGGCACTCTTCCAAATTGGACAGGTAGAAAAATAAATAAAAATACATCCTCGAATGAAAAACCACCAAATGCTAATATCAAATAGTTATAACTAAAACATTTGTTTTCGTGACTTGCAAACAATGGATAAATCTCTGAGAATGGTATTCGTTCACACAAAAGAAAATAACTTGGTAAGCAAGAGCCACACTCGGAATACTCAACATGGTAACTACTAAAGTTAAGTCATGTACTTACAAGCTAATAGATATAAAATAAAATATTCTACTATATCCATAGAATGTAGAGCATATGAAACTTTATGTTTTCTGAAAAGTAATATTCTCTCAATACATTTTACATATGTAAACATGTTCTTACTTTGTATTTTTTTATGTACAATGAATGTACAATTTCTTATTTTGGTGGTGCATATAGATTTCAACGAGGCATCTTACTATTAATGAATTTTAATGTCATCTTAACTTATGTGCTCTTATATTTCTATATTAGAAAATTAGCTTGCAAGATAATCATATGTGTATAAGCTCTCTAGTTATAACATTAGATGTGTGTATGCTTCCGAGTTAGAGCATCAATGTACAAAATGACTTTCAAGTCAAAGCATCAATTGCATAGCAACTTCCAAGTCAGGGTACTAATGTACAAAATGGTTTCCAAATCAAAACACTAATGTGCAAAGTGACTTTCGAGTCGGAATACCAATGTGGAAAGTGATTTGTGAGTTAGACCAGCAATGTGCATATGGTTCTGAACCAAACACATAACCTCTATATTCGGGATTGATCACCGTGAAAGAGGTGTATAATCACTTGTAGTTGTGTAAGAGCACGTAAAAAAAATCTAAGCAACATATTTCTCCTTACAAAAATATACTCATAATATTATCAATATATACACAGTGTAAATAAAAAAAAGAAAAGTAATCACGCTAAAAAGTTTATTTAACAATAAACAAGTAACAATAATTATATATATATATATATATATATAATTTACATGAAAATTTACTATGGTAACACATATCTATTGGCAATAAAAAAACACAAATTATATGTTAAGAAGAGCGAGCAAAACCCATACATGACTTGAAAATTTGAAGTCTTGTCCTAAATTAACAAGTAAACCATACTTAAATTAATACGTAAAATGTAAAATGTAAAGTAAGAGCAAAATTATTTTAAGCAATCGTTGGATTTATTAAATAAACTTTAACGAGAAATAATATTTTACCAATTCATGGAATTTAATACTCAAAGGATAAAAATATACAACAAAAAAACAAATGTAAAATATAGATTTCTCGATGGAAGAACCTTATCTTCATCGGTTTACAGTTTAAGAGAAAATTGTTTGCTTCTAAATTTATATGCTCTGTAGATGTTTTGGATGGGGAAATTTCTTCATCTTCCATAAATGATTTAAAATGCATGATTTATTGCACATTATCAAAACGCATGAAAGAATGGTAGACAACTCATTTGTGTATTTTGGTGACTATTTCGCCTAATCACTTGCACCCCACCACACAAATTCTTTGGGCACATTTGTGAGGATCACTCAAAACCCTTCAATAATTTCTTACGGGTACTAACTCCCAGAAAATATTGTGTAAAAGTCCGACCAAGTCTAGTGAATGACCCAAATGATAGAATGTTTATTTTTATAGTCAAATTTCATAGATTAAGCACAATTCCTAAATTATATTTTGCTCAACCTCATAGAGTTTTCGCTTTTTAAAAAATTCTCTAGTAGAAGTATAAATAACACTACTCTTCTTGTTGCGTTGACAGTTGACGAGAGATGTTTTTTTTTATTTACGAGTTTTGTCTTTAAGAGCTTCGATTTTGGACACAATTATCTTAAGATTCGAAGGCTTATTTTGGTAAACGTACCATAAGACCTCAACCGCCTCCATCTTGGAAATTATATTTTCTCACTCGGCTAAATGGGTATAAACATAGTTAGTGGCTCTCTTCTCATTGAATAAATCATCCTATAAGGAAATGTTATTTCAACGCCCTCTATTGAGGAAACCTTTCTCTTCTGCCTATGTCTCTCTTGTTTTCAATCGACCGTCTTTGATCCACTACAAGTTTGACCATCATCAACAATTGGAAAAATATGTGTATTAGTGTTGTCTCATCTTTTGTGCTCTCACTACTGATGAGGAAGAATAAAAGACAAGGGCCAAAATACGTAGAAATAAATGTATAAGGGCCAAAATACGTAGAAATAAATGTATAAGGGCCAAAATACGTAGAAATAAGTGTATAAGGGCTGAAATGCGTTAATTGCAAAGATATAGCCAAAATAGGAAGGAACCTTAAAGTAAGAACCAAAGGTTGTAATTAAACCAAATTGAAGCGTGTGGGGTCCACAATCGTACTATAAAAGGACCACACACGCTTCACGAATTTCAAGATGAATAGTACGACTTTCTCTCTCTACCTTTTTAGCATTTTCTCTCTCTAGATCTAATACTCAAGTATTACTCTATCACCAAATACTCTATCAACAAATCCTCACATAACAAAATCACCCTCGGACCATCTTTTTACTCTTCAGTGGCGCCGTCTGTGGGAAACGAAAATCGCTCCGACGACAATCGTTTCCTAGAAATAATCCCCGTTTCAAGGAGAACCATGGAAGGCTCGGGGGACGATTTGGTTGATCACTGTGTGGAAAACATGGAGGCGGATGACTTCCAGGATGACCTGGAATCCGATGGAGAAAGAGGACGACGAGTCGAGAACACCTTCGACGACTCCGCCCTCTTGACTCAGAGGAATGAACTGCTGTTGGAAATCGAAAGGTTGAAGGCGGAGAAAGAAGCCGTCCTGAGAAATGTTCGATCTGAAGTAAGAAGAGAACCTGTCGAGCAAATGGAGGAGCGGGACGTCGAAATTCGTCCCAAGAAAAGAGATGATAAGTATCGGAGGCGTGGGCGACGATCGCCGAGGAGGAGAGAAAAGTACCGATCGGACTCGGTTACTTCGAGTGACTACTCGCGCTATAGTACTTCAGAATCATCTCCCCGAAAATACCACAGGAGGAAAAAACATGACCAGAGGCGAACTGGTGCCCGAAGGGGGAAGAGTTCGGAGAGGAAATCCTCGCGGGAGAAGAGTCGCCACGACCGAGTCGCTGATCGTTCTCACGAGCAGGCAAAGTGTCTTGGGAAAGATGAGATGGGCCCACGAAATTCAGAATGGCAGCAGCAATACACGCTGCCCTCCGAGGAGGGCTTGTACTTCTCAAATAACGACAATTTGAGGTCCAATGTTTATCGTACAGGGCACAATTGGAGAGCTTCTCCTCTGTCATCGGAGATCTTAGTGGGGAATCTCCCGAAGCACTTTGACATTTCGAAGCTTGAAAAGTTCGATGGGACTCAGGATCCGGATAATCACATCGAGCAGTTTAAGAACTTTATGATAAACTTCGACGACGATGATAAGCTTTTGTGCAGAGCTTTCTCTCAAACTTTCAAGGGAGTGGCATCTAAGTGGTACAACAGACTACCTCAGGGCTCCATTAAGAACTTTGACATGTTTTGGAGCATCTTTAGACAGCACTTCGTTGGAAGCAAGAAGTTTCGGGCCAACAAAGATACTATAATCTACTGTCGACAAAAAGTGGGGGAGAGCCTGAAAAACTATACCAATCGCTTTGTAAAAACCAAAACAGATATGGAGTACTGCAAGGATTCGGTCGCGCTTGCGGCGTTCAGGATGGGTTTGCTCCCCGGGTTGTTAAAAGACACTGTGGCAGAAAGTCAAGCAATGACCTTCGGGGCATTGCTAGATCAAGTTGAGAAGAGAATCTTGGTGGAAGAAACCCAAGCCTCGGAGAAAGGTTCCGGAGAGCAATTGGACCATAATCAATTCCAGAGGACCGAGTCAAGCACTCAGGTCCCTCGATCAAACGTCCAAGCTAAAAGCACGGGTCAGTATCCTCCGAGGCAAAAATCAAACCCGCAGTACTATGGCAACCAGTCAAACCACAATCAAGGGGGAAGATACATGTCGAACAAGTGGACTCGACCCGACTACTATGCGGAGTTGACGGAAAATGTCGCTGCAATATTTGATAAAGCTAAATCTTCGGTCACGTTTAGGAAGCCCTTTCCCATACAAACACCGAGGGAGAGCAGAAGCCTTAACAAATATTGCAAGTATCACGAGGATGTGGGCCACGATACCAAAGATTGCATAGCCTTAAAGAAGGAGGTGCAGGCTCTCGTCGAGAATGGAATGTTGTTGGAGTATGTCAAGAAACACTCCCAGAAGAGCGCCGTGGTAAAAGCTGTCTCGAAGAACACTGACACAGCCATGGTAATCTCCGAAGGGGTTGACGACTTTGACGTTGAGCAAGAATATTTGGACCCAAAAATTGGGAAGAACAATGTAAACTTGGTCGAAGAAGAAATTCCAAAGGGAAAGGTGGATAGTCTTTGTGCATTTTTTGAGTCCTTAGCAATCTTTGGCGGAGACACTATCGCAGGGAATTCGAACAGCTCCCGTAAAAGGCACATGGTGAATTTGACCACCCAGATCGAAGCTGGAGTCTCCGCACAAATGCATCGATCGCCTTCTCCTATTATTTGTTTTGATGATGATGATATGCGTAATGTTGCAGGCCCCCATGAGGACGCTGTGGTGATCGCAGCGGGCGTTGCCGGGGATCGGATTCAAAAAATACTCATCGACACAGGAAGCTCTGCGAACATCCTGTTTATGAGCACCTATCGCCGCATTTCCGACCCACCGGTCATCCGAAGATCTGATAGAACGATAGTGGGCTTCACTGGTGCCACAGCGGTTGTCGTGGGAGAGTTCCAATGTATGGTGGAGTTGGGTCGTGGACCATTCAAGAAAGAAGTGGAGGTACTCTTCATCGTGGTTGACGCACCCACCTCATATAATGCTATCATGGGACGCTCTTGGTTGTCTCAGATGCACGACGTCATCTCCACGGTGCATCAATGTCTAAAGTATGTTATCGGGAACAATATTGGTACGGTCAGAAGCAGCCAGAAGATGGTACGAGAATGCTACCAAATCGCCCTGTCCTCCAAGGGAGTTCGAGGGGGGCCCTCTGACTCAGCATAGCAATTAAAGGGGCTACCCTCCGAGGTCATCCCTTGTGATGATCCGAGGAAGGCCCCCGGATTTCAGGTCCCGGAGGAGGATTCTGCAACACATGAGTTCGCGGCTGGCAAAGTTCTGAAAATAGGAGTTCATCTCTCCCCCGAATTCAAAGGAAAGTTAATTGCTTTTTTATCTGATAGGCTTGATATGTTCGCTTGGTGTGCGCAGGATGTTACTGGGGTGCCGACGGAGATTATATGTCACCAACTTGCCTTGCGATCGGATGTTTGACCAATAGTCCAAAAAAGGAGACCTATCTCCCCGAAAAAGGCCTCAGCAATTTTGTTGGAGGTCGAGCGACTTTTAAGTATTGGTCATATTCGTGAGTCGCACTATCCCCTATGGGCATCAAATCCGGTATTGGTGAGGAAGAAGAACGGCAAGTGGAGGATGTGTATCGACTTCACAGATTTAAACCGCGCTTGTCCTAAGGATCCTTTTCCTGTCCCGCGCATTGATCAATTAGTAGACTCGACCTCCGGAAATCGATTACTATCTTTCATGGATGCTTACTCAGGCTACAATCAAATCCGATTGGATGCTAACGATGAGGAGAGCACTTCTTTTATTACCGGGCGGGGTCTATACTGTTATAAGGTCATGCCGTTCGGGTTAAAAAACGCGGGGGCAACTTATCAGCGTCTGGTTAATAAAACTTTCGAGGAGCAGATTGGGAGGAATATGGAAGCTTATATCGACGATATGTTGGTGAAGAGTGAGAAAGACGACGACCATTTCGCTGACCTCACAGAGACATTCCACAACTTGCGAAGGGTCAACCTCAAGCTCAATCCAGAAAAGTGTATTTTTGGAGTACGATCGGGTAAATTCCTTGGCTACATGATCAGTGAAAGAGGCATTGAGGCGGACCCAGAGCAGTTAAGAGCGTTGATCACCATGAGCCCTCCTCGAAACATTAAAGAGGTACAAATCCTAACAGGGCGGTTGGCTGCCCTAAATCGATTCATCTCCCGCTCATCGGACAAGTGTGCCCCATTCTTTAAAGTATTGCGGAATGCCAAGCACTTTTGTTGGACCGAAGAATGTTCGACGGCATTTCGTCAAATTCAGGAGTATCTAACCTCTCCGGAAGTTTTATCTAAACCCTTGATGGGAGAGACGTTGATTGTTTATGTAGCGGTATCCACGTATGCTGTCAGTGCTGTTCTCCTCCGAGAAGCTGACTCTCTCCTAAGGCCAATTTATTATGTCAGCAAGAGTTTGCTGGACGCCGAGAAGCGATATCTTACCTTGGAGAAGGTGGCTTTGGCATTAGTCACAGCGGCGCGAAAGATGAGGCCCTACTTTCAAGCCCATCCAATTGTGGTTCGAACAACGTTTCCCCTGAAGAGTCTATTACAAAGACCAGACATCTCTGGTAGGATGACTAAGTGGTCCGTAGAGCTGGGAGACTTTGACATAACATTTAAGCCTCGCACAGCGATAAAGGCACAGGTTTTAGCAGATTTTCTGGTTGAATTCCACTCCGACAGGGACGAACAGGAGGTATCTGACATAGTTGCCGAAGAAGAGTGGGTAGTACGGACGGATGGGGGGTCGAACGTCTCAGGCTGCGGGGCATGTGTTCAGTTAATATCCCCGCGAGGGGTCGCTATGTTCCAAGCCATCCGTTTCGGTTTCAAGGCTACTAATAATGAGGCTGAGTATGAAGCAACTTTAGCCGGCCTACGTTTAGCTCAGATATGCGGGGCTCGACGGATAAAGTTGATCAGTGATTCTCAGTTGGTAATAAATCAGGTTTCGGGGGAGTCCGAGGCAAGAAAGGAAACACTGATACAATACTTGAAACTGATGAAAGATTTGGCGTCGGGTTTTGAGGACGTTAAGTTCGAACACGTCCGACGGGAATTGAATGTCATCCCGGATTCTCTTGCTTCTGCTTCGCGGACAGAAGGTTATCCCTGGGTTTTGGTCCAGACATGCCCGTCGATCTCAATCGATAAAGACCATGTGATGAACGTCTCCGAGGAAAATCATGCGATCACATCTGACTGGAGAACAGTCCTCATTGATTTTTTGGCTCATGACGTTTTGCCCACCGACAAATATGAAGCCAGAAAAATTAGATTTAAGTCTAATGGTTACATTTTGCTGGACGGGACGTTATATAAGAAATCTCTGAGTCGGCCATTACTGAGGTGTTTGAATGGACCCGAGTCACAAATCATCCTCTCTGAGTTGCACGACGGTGAAGGATCTGCTCATTGTGGATATAAAGCTTTGATACGCAGGGTATTCTTGGCAGGTTATTATTGGCCAACTATTTCGGCTGATGCAAAAGACCTGGTCAAACGTTGTGACACGTGCCAGCGGTATGCTAATGTAATCCACAAACCAGGAGCATTGATGGAAAGCATCTCTGAGGCAGTTCCTTTTGACAGATGGGGCATTGACTTGGTCAGACCTCTACCAATGGCCTCTGGGGGCAGACAGACGATAATTGTGGCCGTTGATTATTTTTCTAAGTGGGTGGAAGCTGAGCCACTCGCGGGAACGAAAGCCAATGACGTGATCAAATTTGTTTTGTCTAACATCTGTTGTCGTTTTGGTGTACCATTGCAGATTACGACGGACAATGGACCACAGTTTGATAACAAAGAATTTCAGAGTTTTTGCGTGTCAAGGGGCATACGACAATGTTTCTCGGCACCATTTCACCCTCAGGCAAATGGCCAGGTGGAGGTAACTAATCGTACCATCCTCGACGGGTTGAGAAAGAACTTAGAAGGTAAGGTGGGGAAATGGCCAGACTATTTACAGGAGGTGTTGTGGGCATATCGAACGACCCCACGAACAGCCACCGCTGTGTCCCCTTTTGCCTTAGTTTATGGAATGGATGCCGTGGTCCCTCCGGAGATCCTCTTCCCTTCGCACCGAATAGCAACTTATGACTCGAACATCAATGAAGAGTATAGAGCATTGGCTTTAGACTTGGTGGAGGAAAAGAGGCAGCGGGCGCAGTTGGCTTCCCTTCACTATCAAACCCTTATGAGGAGCCGATATGCATCCAAAGTTAACCATAGGGACTTTCAGGTGGGAGACAAGGTCCTACGGAAAATTTTCTTGCATACTAAGGACAAGAGTTTGGGAAAGCTGGGCCCTAATTGGGAAGGCCCTTATGAGGTCACTGAAAGGATAAAACCAGGCACTTATCGGTTGAAAGATAAAGATGGACGATATCTCCGCCTACCTTGGAATATTGAGCATTTAAAGCTGTACCTCGATTAGCAAAGCTCGGAGAAAATATTGTATATCTTTTTACTTTCTATGTATCCCTCGGGAAAAATTTTGGTGAGGACACACTCTTTCCTACCCTGTTAGGCACAGGAAGGTTTTAATGAGGTGTTTCGATGATCCCACTAATACAAAGTTTCTTTGCCTTGAACTATTTTTTGAGTCACATTCACATGTGCCTCGAATTGTTGTCCCTCACACTATTTTTTGAGTCACATTCACATGTGCCTCGAATTGTTGTCCCTCACACTATTTTTTGAGTCACATTCACATGTGCCTCGAATTGTTGTCCCTCACACACTATTTTTTGAGTCACAGTAACATGTGCCTCGAATTTCCGTTCTTCGAACTATTCATCGGGTCACATTAAAGTATGCCACGATGTTTTGGGACCTTCGAACTATTCATCGGGTCACATTAAAGTGTGCCACGATGTTTTGGGACCTTCAAACTATTCATAGGGTCACATTAAAGTGTGCCACTATTTTTTGGGACCTTCGAACTATTCTTTGGCTTACATTAAGGTGTGCCACAATGATTTAAGGCCTTCAAATTATTTTCCGGGTCACTTTAGGGTGTGCATCGAAGCCAAACAGATTGGCATTCGAAGACCCTACATATTATTCGACGGCCAAACAGATTAGCATTCGAAGGCTTCATGGGAAGAATAAAACTTGGTAAATCTATCTAAGTAATAATTGTTCGAAGACCAAGCGAGTTGGCATTCGAAGGATTCATGGCAAGTATAAAACTTGGTAAATCTATCTAAGTAATAATTGTTCGAAGACCAAGCGAGTTGGCATTCGAAGGCCAAATTGCAAGTATAAAACTATAGCAAAATCTGTCTAAGTAAAATAATAAGTTCGAAGAACGATACATTGATGAGTTAAATATCTAAGTACTTATTGGAACAGCACAACAGCTTCCAACCATTACAAAAAGAGGCCTTTTTAGGCCTTACACAAAAAAAAAGAACTACCTACAGCAACTTTGTTCATTCAGCATTTTTAGAGGTATCACTTTCTTCACCTTCTGAGTCCTCACTCTCACTTACAACTATTTGGGGTGGTCGAAGTTCTGGGGGGACAAGCTTCCAGAAAGGCCCCAGTTCATAGTCAGGGTGATCGGTGTATATTTGGGTCAATAAGCCGGCTCGAGTGGCAGCATCTCGAGCTTGCAAAGTCTTCGAACATGTTGCAGCATAAGCATCTGCACCCTTCTCCTTTGCCTCTTCGATTTCTGCTGGGAAACATCTAATTTTTCTCTCCAATTTGTCGCGCTCTTCGACTACTTTTCGAAGAGATTCAGTACACTGCTCAAATCCATCACAGGCCTTGCGATGCCCTTTCTTATATTCAGATATCAACAACTCTTGGGTACTGGTTTTCTCCTTGTACAAATCCCTTTCTTGTTGGCAACATCTCTCTAGCATGATCACATAGCTCTCAGAGGCAGAAAGGCGCTCGTACAGGGCGTCAGCTTGGCCTTCGACCACTGCATACTGCTTCTTGGCTTCCTCGAGCTTAGTGGCAGCAACTGATGCTTTGAACTTATAGTGATTTTTGCGCTTCTCGAGATGGCGCATCTTCTTTCCTCGATTTACTGAAGTATGCAGCAGCTTTCGCAGATTCATTGAAAACTCATCGTCTAAGGGGACCTCGAAGGAGCTCGAAGGAGACCCTAAATCTGCAGAATCGAATTCAGAAAAATTACCACAGGTCACATCAGGGTGAACAAGTAATGGAGGGTTTGCTCGAGGGGCAAGGATAGGAGCCAGCCTTGGACTGCCTTCGAAGGAGGCTGGGTGAGACGCCTCAGTCAGAGGAGAGTGCAAAGATCGGTTGGAGGTTTCCTTGGGTGATAGGCCACCCCTGTTTTCAGCATCAACTGCACCATCTTGAGCTTCTCTTTCGAAGTTAGTCCCTTCGTTGTTATCAGGAGTTTCTCCTCCCTCAGATTGTTCTTCGATGGGCTCAAGAAGAATGCCCTTTCCCTTCAAGTCCTTTTTCTTGTTATCTTTCTTGGGTGGAAGGATGGTAGCAGGGGGCGAATGAGTGGGATTTGTTGAAGCAGCAACATTTGATCGAGGGGTTTCAGCTGTTCGAGGGGCCTCAGTTGTTCGAAGGTCACCAAAATTCGAGGCCCCTATATTCTTCGAAGAGTTTGGTTTTTTAGTCTTAGTGATTGGTTTGGGATTTGTTGGTTGAGGTGGTATAGCTTCATCTTCTGGAGGTTCATCCAGGTGACTTTGCGAGCGAGAGCGTTTGGGCAGATAGATTGTCACATCCTAGTTGCTGCATCGCTCTAGCACTTCTCGTTCAGAAGGCGGAGTCATTAGGCTTCTCATACTTATACGATCCAGTGGATCAAACCTCTAGAGTCGACTTCTGGCCAAGTTCTCATCGACAAAGCAACGGCGAAAACGATTGTCCCACTGTTCTTTCGCCCACAAGCGAAGGTTAGTGAAAACAGTGGTAGCTCCTTCGACGTAGTCGGTGTAGGGTTTGGATACTCCGGTCATAGCTGAAGCAAATAACAAAGGAAAAGAATGGTTACACAGAATATGCTGTTCGAAGGCACATGTGTCTTCGAGGGTGTCAATTTTTCGAAGGCAACTATGAGATTCGAAGGAGTAATAAACTTAGAGAAATGTACTGACAAATTTTAAATTCGAGGGCGTATAATGATTCGAGGAGTACTTACATTTCATGGTCCATTTCAAGGAGAGCTTATGTGGATTCGAAGGAGTGGCTGGGGAGCCGGTCTCCCAGCAACCAGAGAAGAAGAGGAACTGTTGCCTCCATTTTTTGTCTGCCTCTAAGAGATCCTTTAACACTTTTTGCCCCCGGTTGAATGTCATTGAGTAGAAGGGGAAGTAAGGGTTTCGAGCAAGACCAGCCAGACCAATGATTTGTTCTAGCAAAAATTCTTGGCCTCAAAGCCTTGAGGCCATTATGCAAGCCATTAATGTGAACCACATGTTGGGCCCAACTTGTGAGGGACAGAGATCTATTTTTGAGAGGTATTCAATAAATAAGGGGTCTAAGGGATACCTTAGCCCCCAGTTCATGATCTCTGTGTAGACCACCACCTCGTGATCCCTCACAGATAAGGGCGTCTCTCCTTCGGAGGGAAATCTGATATTAATGTAAGTAGGAATGCCCCATCGAGCCCTAAGCATTGTCTCTTCTGCCTCCGAAATACTTATACTTGATATTGGCAAGGGCCACCATGTGCTTATTCTCAATGCCTCTAATATTATTGTCGGCGATATTGTCTAACTCCAAGGGAAGTACAATATCTCCTTTTAATTTGGGAGCAATCCGGCGAGCTTGCTCCTCAGACATTGTCGAAGAGGATGTTGCACCGTTTGAAGGGCCTGAGGGAAGAATGATGGGCAATTTCTGATCAAAGGATTTATTAAGAGGCTTGGTAATTTGGGGATCTAAAGTCTGTTCATGTAAGACACGCATATCTTCGTCGGTAATGAGGGTCCTTGAGGGGGAGAATTGAGTACCATGAATGGTCATGGATGGTGTGGAGGGCAGACTAGAAACATCTGTTCCATGTCTTTGAAGAGGGCTGCCAGCATCGTGGTGACGGTCTGGATGTCGAGGAGGACTTCCAGAGTTCTGCTGTTGATTTTGATTTTGAGGAGAACTTCCTGAAGTCTGTTGCTGATTCTGTTTTCGAGGAGGGCTAGCAGAGCCACTTTGGTTTGGGTTTCAGGGAGGACTCCTCGAAATCCGTCGAGGGTTAGCTGGGTTTCGAGGAGGACTCCTCGAAGTCTGTCTAGGATTAGCTGGGTTTCGAGGAGGACTCCTTGAAGTCCGTCGAGGGCTTGAAGATCTTTGGGGAGGATGTTCAGTATTGGTTAGGGCAGCTGGTTCTCGAATGGTTAGGGGAGCTTCCTTGGCTCGCTTTCGATCATGCGAACCTTTTCTGTCTCTATGGGATTTCTTCCTCTTCGAACCTGATGAATGTTTGTGTGACCTCTCTTTGCCCATTTCTTTAGGCGGGTTTGTTTCGCTGAGTAAGCTTTGACGAGCTACTTCACGAGGTATAATGGCGGTCGAATTGTTCGAAGGAGGCCAAGCACCGAAGAAGGTTGTAGTCAACGGTGGGGGATGAGGCCTTACGTCTTCGCCATCGGCAACCCTCTCTTCGAACCGTTTACTAATCAACAGCCACTCAGGAATTCGACGAGGTTTGTGCGCCAGCTTTATCTCTCTAGAAATAATTGAACAGAAGTTGCATTAATGAAGGGAGAGGTTGGTATTTATAGAAGATTAATGGGCTTCTTAGGCAAATGGAGCCCGCGGACATTTTTATGTTGTTTGCCTAGGGGTATGATGGTCCTTATAGGTGAACAATGTATGGCAACCTAGCTATAGCAGAAGATGAAGAGTCTTGTGTCAGAGATTGTCATGGGAAGCGGAAGAGTTTTCTGACAAAAGAATGGGTATCGTTTCTCCAAAAGTATGCTGATGTTGGTATCTGTGCAGTGACATCATCAATCCTAGCACCATTTTTCGCCTAAGTACATAATTGTCCGACGACCATTTTGCTTAAAATGTTGCAAGGATTGAGGGGGCTACTCAGTACAATAGAAGTTCGAAGAGGCCCTTTTTTAGATATTCGAGGAGGTTTATAAACGGTTCGAAGAGATGTTGTTTCGAAGGGGTTTTGTGGAGCTCTTGTTCGAAGGACTCATGTAGTTCGAAGGAGTAATAATTTTGGCCTGAGGAGAATTTTTCAGTCTTAGCAAAACGATTTTTACTAAGACTGGGGGGATACTGATGAGGAAGAATAAAAGACAAGGGCCAAAATACGTAGAAATAAATGTATAAGGGCCAAAATACGTAGAAATAAATGTATAAGGGCCAAAATACGTAGAAATAAGTGTATAAGGGCTGAAATGCGTTAATTGCAAAGATATAGCCAAAATAGGAAGGAACCTTAAAGTAAGGACCAAAGGTTGTAATTAAACCAAATTGAAGCGTGTGGGGTCCACAATCGTACTATAAAAGGACCACACACGCTTCACGAATTTCAAGATGAATAGTATGACTTTCTCTCTCTACCTTTTTAGCATTTTCTCTCTCTAGATCTAATACTCAAGTATTACTCTATCACCAAATCCTCTATCAACAAATCCTCACATAACAAAATCACCCTCGGACCATCTTTTTACTCTTCAACTACTGGTGTGGATAATTTTGGTCTGAGGATAATTTTGTCAGATGTTTTATGATGTTTCCAGGGTATTTAATGTTTGGGTAGTTTGTAGTGAGAGATTTGAGCTTCCTGGTTGTATTAAATGTTCATTACCCTCATTAATGAAAGTGGTTGGGTATTTATACCCTTAATTGTGGGCCTCATGGGTTTTTGGGTCAAACTCATGAAACCGGGTCGACTTCAAAGGTCCATAAGTTTATTAAGAAGGTTGATAATTAGCTTAGTCATAAAGTGATTAGTTTTTAATACTTTAGTCCTGTTCGGATGGTTCAGTGGGTGGTTTTTGTTCAAAATGCCCATGTCCGGTTTCTACAATGAGTGGTGAGAAAATCTGGACTCATCAACTACCATGTTGAAGGCATTGAAAATAGTCTGCCACATGCTAAACTTTATTTAACAATGAAAATGAAAAGAATTGAACTAACCTTAAGTCCTAGCTCTACTTACACATTCGTGAGATCTAGTATGCTAAACTCAAATCTTACGTTTTGTTCATGAAATGATGTCATCATGCGAGTGACCACTTCTGTAAGTTTTATAGAGGGTGTTTTGGAATATTGGTTATAACAGTTTATGATCGTCGAATGGGAGCATCATATTGAATGATCTATTCTCGGTGTTCAATGACAGATCCAACATAATGATCATATTCTTCCTCTTAAACATATTACGAGAGTTAAGAGGAATACTCCCCACTTCTAGGGGCATGACATAAGATCTTACAATATTTTTTACTTTATTTTACTATATCGTCGAGGGGTTGGCATGGCATTTTGTAGCTTTGAACCATTACTACATTCACTTTTATCGGTTTTTTTATTTGCAAGTTCATTATGAGACCCTATATATTTTATCAATTTATCCAGAATCCCTAACCTTCAAGCTTGAAAAGACTTTTTGTGATGTTACCACTTCGCAACCAACTTTTTTTATTTTCTCTATTTTATCTTGGCTTTTGTTATGACTTCAACATCAATAATTATAAATTTCTTATTTTTCCCTATACTACCAAAAAATTGAAGGACACTCTTGAAGCACGATTATCTTTACATTACTGGAGGCCGCATAGACTTTGCTTCTTATAAAAAAAGATTATTATATTTATATAGGGAAATAATTTCACCGTGATCAGACAATTTGTGTCTTTTATGCTGATGTGGACAACCACAACAATAGTATGTACCATCTTCATGGCCGGCTTGTGAGGAGACACTAATAGGATTCAATCTCCAAAGGCTATCTACCATATGCAACAATATTTTTGGGATAAAATAGTGAATGATGCCCGCTCAAGAGATAAAATTGCTTCTTTCCCGAGTTTTTTCGATTAACAAAAACAAAACTGGCATGTTCTACAAAAATACAACAAATAGTCAATAAGTATTCCGACGAGATCATATACATGAAATTTCAAACATAACAAAGTACTAGTAAAGATGAAATTCCTGGAATTTTTCGCCTCTTAACAAGGGTTGCATGGATCTCAAACACCAGTGAAGAAGATATAACTCATTTTCCCCTCAATTATGATTATCTGAAAGGTCCTGCAACATCTTGTACTAGCTGGGGATTTATAGGTATTAGTAAGGATTTTCTTTCGGTAAACTAATAATAATAATAGTCAACAAATCTTCCATGGACAATGGATAATTAGCAACGTTTATAACTAAAATAAAAGATGCCGATATCTTTCAGCCGTTTGACATCAGCTAACTTAGACACATTTAAGAAAATAAATAAAAATCTGGTAATGTTGAGTGTAAGGGAAGGGGCACTTTCGCCTCGAACATGCATGTGAAGAAAACAGGTGCATCGCTAAAATAATATGTCGATGTTTTTCACTCGATATGAAGTCTAATATTTATAGATACATAAATATTCTATTGCGATCATAAAGTACGAAGTTATTACTGCTAGCCAATATCATATTGCTAGTGAATTACTTTCACACACAAATATTAGAGAGAATATGTTAATTTGAATTGTTTTTCAATGGAACTGACTCACATGGGACATTTATTCCTAAAACTTGGGTAAGTTCTCTACTACATAAATGTGAAGTGCGTCTTGATTATATGTAAGGACGTCTGGGCTACATGAGTTGGTGTCTCCCTAATGAAATTTCCATGTTTTGAATGCTTTACATTTTGATCTTTCATCTTTTGATGCTCATAATCCGCTCGGGGTGCCCAAGTACGGGTCATATTTTACCAAATTCAAGTAGAAAATATGAAAAAAATCTTACATAATAGAATTGTAAAAAGATTAAAATCTAGAATAAATAGAAATCATGGAAACTGTAAAGAGAAAAATAAGTATTTATACTTATGAGAGTAACATATCTTATATTGACCGTCTAACTATAAAAAAATCCAACGCCAAGCATAATTAGTCTAATGATATAGAAAAAGCCACCTAACATTTGTTGATGCGTATGGACACGTGTTGAACATGCTTTTGTTAACCGTTATTTACAACGGCAATCATTTCTCTTCCGTTTGTGCAATATTCACGTGGATGTCTCCTCCAATTCCTCTATAACTTTTTACTATTTGTCATATACTCGATCTACTACCAAATTTCATTGAAAAATGTTCATATAAAATCCAAAATACTAATGACCATTTTACTTATTTTTTAATTTTATTTATTAATAATAAGATTTTTTCTATTTTCATTTCGAAATACCAAAGGCTACCCACTTAGGTAAAATTACCAGAAATTTTTTCTTACTTCATAAAAAATATACCAATTACTTTAGCAATTTACTACTTATTTGTGTCCTATTTGTTTTTTTGTAAACTTGAGATTTTTTTTTCTCAATAGAGTTTTGACCGATAAATTTTTTTAACGAGCCAAAAGTAGGATCATCGAACCAAAATCCCCGGAATCTTGACAGTTTGCTAGAGATAACTAGACTAGACATAGGGTAAAAGAAGCAAGACGTAAATACCCACTCAAATAAAAAATCACAAGATTGATTGCTTAGGGAAAACAATTCAAAAAAACTTGAAAGATCATCTTCTTCTATGGGTCGGTTATTCTTTCTATTCCATCCAGGATTTGAAGGTTTGCTTGTATGACGGAACCCAAAACTAAATTCTTTAAGTCTGGCTATATCGACCAACAATAAGGGCTAGCAAGATTCAAACAACTTGATCTCACAAAGGACAGTTCGGCTACACCAAGAATGATAGACATAATTCTGTACTCCCCATTATTTCGTTTGTAATGACTAAGCGGCTATTGAGAAAGGCCAAATAACTTAACCAAACCTTAACCAATAAAAATTAATTAATATCACTTAGGAATATCAATTAAATATTAGTTTCAATTTGAAAAAAAAAGTTTTTTCTTTAAAAATTGAAAAAATAAAAAATCAAACTAGGATTTAATAAGTATTAGACATGTGATTTATATGCTCAATCTATGTTTATTAATGTTCCATGTAAACTAACAGTATAAATAAGAATTCCGATTTAAGAATTCAAGATTACACTTTTATTATTTTAAGCTATATTTATTTATTAAAAATCCTAATCTTTCTAAACATATTATTTCGGTTTGTATATCTTGGTCTAGATAAATTAAAATATTTTTTAATAATAATAATAATAACAACAATAATAACAATCATAATAATAATGTTTACTTATATAAAAAATAAAAATAAGATATATTAATTTTTGAAAAAGTGATAATAGAAAAAGCTTCAAGATTCAAGATTGCTTCACTTCTCTGCTTTCTCGTTGTTTTTCACATTCTTAATGGATAAAGAAACAATCCATAAAGTGTTTATAATCAAGAATAGAAACAAAGATCATTATGAACTTGTTCCCAATCAATAAATCATAGCTTACGTGAATAAAAATCAAAACACAGCATTTCTATTCTGATTATCCAACAATTTAACAAACAAAACGATTGCAAAATGATTCTACAATAAATGATGCAACATCAAATAATCCAAAATCATATGTAAAACTGATCAAAGCTTCATACAAACCCAATGACTACATTCCTTCTGCAATTCAAGAAAAAGTAATCACATATCTCTCCAACTCTTAAAATAAGATAAAAAACAACTAATGGTTGCATCAAGATTCATTTTAATTGGAAAATTCTCCAAAGTATTCTGAATAGACAAACCTTGACACAATTTTAAAATGCTCAAAATTTTATAGGTGATTATAGTGTTTCAAATTGGATACTCGTCATATCATGTTGGAATTCACGCTAGAAGGTGATCTTTGCTAGCTATGGGCCAAGAACGTATGGACAGTTGGATAGTTTTCTATGAGAATTCTTAAGTGGACTTCATCATTCAACCCAAAAATTGAAAGTTCTATTACTCCAGTGTGGATCATAATAGTCAAAGTTCTAGAATATTTATAAAATGATTCTATTATACAGACTATTGCAGCTATCATTGGCCAACCTATAAAGATTTGGGTTCCAGATAAAAACATGGAAATTCACAACGCATGCTGCGCTTGGATTGAAATGGACCTTACAAAGAAGTTACATCACCACATTTGGGTTGGTTTTGGTGATAATGAGGGATAATAGCTCAAAAAAAGTTACAAGGATCTTATTTAATATCACCAATTATGTAATCACCTTGGTCATGGTTATGAAATCTATAAGAAATCTAAATATAAAACTCAGGAATTGGAAGAAGAAAAGATACACGCCAACCATGAATCTAAAGATCATGAAAGTCCAGCAATCAAGCTTCCCAAATTCAAATCAATAGTCATAAATCCTCATAAAAATTTCAGCAATCATGGTAATGGTGATGTTGATAACAAGTTGAAACAGAAGAAATGCAATGAACATATCTGCACAAATGATCAGCAAAACGTTAAATCAGTTAAAAAATTATCCAAAATCCTTGTTAAAGATGTTCAAAACAAAGTCAAGACTAAAGAAATTCATATTACCTCTAAATAGAATGATATTATCATCAATGAATAAGAGTTCATATAGGCCATAAAGCTTCTTGATTATGATCACAACTTGTATCACTCCCTGGATTATGAAAATCATATATCAGGGATCTATACTCATAATTAAGACAATATATGAAGCTTACCAACTAGACCAATTCTAAAAAGGAAATAGTTGGATAAAAGCTTTCAACATCTATTATACAAAAAACTAAAATAAGCTAAAAACAAGAAGAATGGAGGTTCATTAGTCATCAAGTCTCTGCAATTTACAGAGCCCAGAAGATCTACCCTCAAAAGTCCAATATGATCAAGGTTCTCAATTGGAACATTTGAAGGATCGACAACAAAGCTGTGAAGGTTGAAATCTATTGTTCTCAAAGAAAATATAAAATCTATCATCATCGAGGAGCCCCGTATCAACTAACCACTAGGATAAAATTGCTACTAAGATTGGCTTTAGTCATTACAAAGCCAACACATCCAATAAAATCTAGCTTTTCTAGGAAAGATGATGTAGTGGTTAACATTCTGCTTGAACATATTCAGTGTATTCATGTTGAAATTAAGCACAACATCATTGACAAACTTTTCTCAGTTACTTCTGTATACGCTAAATCCCAGAGAGCTTAACTAATTGAGCTTTGCGATATCCTTAGACACATCTCTACCTATGCTAATGAATTGATGGTGTTGGAGGATTTTAATTCTATTGTTCTCTTGATGATCGGTTTGGTTCTTCAACCTACTGTCACAAAAGTTCTGAATATTTTAATGATATGATTAATGACTGTTTTTTAAAAGATGCATGTTATGCTGAGACTAAATTTACTTGGTATAATAAAACTAAATTGAAGTATTTGGATAGAATTCTTTTTAATCAAGCTTGGTATGATCATTTCTATGAAACTAAGATAATCTATTTGGCCATGACTTGTTCTAGATCACAATTCTCATTACATCAATATATGCATCAACAGAATTAATCACAAGAATGGATTCAAGGTTTTGAATATTTGAACTTTGGATAAGTAATTCCTTATCTTTGTGGAGAATAACTGGAATCTAAACATGAATGGCTTCCATATGCTTGTTTACTAGAATAAAATAAAGAGACTCAAGGTTGCTCTTAATGATTGGAATAAAAATTACTTCGAGAATATTTTTTATAAGGTTCTTGAGACCGAGGAAGCTGTTAAATTTTGTGAAACAAAGTTTCAGATCTCCAACAATGTGAATGGTATAATTAATCTATCTAAAGCCATTGGTAATCATCTTAAGGATCTTACAATTGAAGAAGATTATTGGTTCCAAAAATGCTACTCCAATTGAATCAAGGATTGAGATATGAACACCAAGGTCTACCACAATTATGTCAAGAAAAAAAAGAAGAAAAAGTAGAATCCCATGTATCAAAGAAAACAATAACTGGATTACTGATGATGATCTCTTAAGTTCATCTGATGAATCATATTTCAAAGATATTCCAACTGCTTTTCTCTATCCTAATTTTGCTGATGAAACTAATAGTATGAATGACATGCTTTTTGAAGCTAATAAGACTATGAATTACTCTTGCAAAAGTAGCATTGATATACCATGTCTTGCATACGCTGATGAGTTACTAATCTTTACTAATGGTCTTTAGTTCAATTATGAATACTCTTAGTATTTCTTTTAAATAATATCAACTTCAGGTCAAACAATCAACAAAGGAAAACCAAAGATCATCACATGTAACAACCTATCTTATGACAGAATCAGTTCATTAGCCATTTAGACCAGCTTTAATACTAGTTTACTCCCTACTACTTATCTTGGCATCATTCTCAACTCAAACAACAAAAGCAGTAATTTTTTCACTCTTCTTAACAAAATCAGAAATAAGATCAATGATTGGGAAGACAAGAAGTTGTCTTATGGTGGAAGACTCGCCCAGATCAACTCAGTCTTAATGTTTATTCCTATATATTGGATGCAAAGTTGATGCCTTCCCAAGACCATCATTATTAAGATTGAAAGATGCTTAATAAATTATTTTTAGGCTCCTATAATGATAGTAGTAAAATTCACTGGTCTAACTGATCTACTATTTGCAAGAATTTTAGTGAATGTGGTCTCAACATAATTAACTAAAATGAAATTCAAGACATATTCTCTTGCAAGCTTTGGATTAGATTTAGAGAGACCAAGTCTCTATGAGATAAGTTCTTTCACAATATCTACTACAAAGGTAAACATCCTCTCCAGGTCAACTAATCTAAACATGATTCTAAAACATGAAAAAGGCTTTCTAAAATCGAGAACTTTGCTGAAGACAATATCATGTGGAAGTTGGGTAAAGGCAACATGGATTTCTGATTGGATAACTAGTTTGGCCATCCTCCTCAAATCAAATTGGATGCTAATTCTGATAGCAGCTGGTTCATTGGTGACAAATTCAATACTTTCTAGGAAATTAACACATGGAATATGAACAAGATTAGGCCTATATTTACTTCTTCTAATATTAACTTGATTACTAAAAAATCTTTTGATGACCAGGTTGATAAATCCATTTTGGAAGCTATCTAAAGATAGAAACTTTAACACAAAGAACACTATGAACGATGTGAGAGTTAAGCACAACAAGTCTATTTTGCCTGCTTTCATTAACTAGGTAATTTGGCAAACTATAAATAAGGTCAAATTCAAGCGAAGTTATATCTCTTTTATCTCTTCTATTAACTATATAAAGTTCATTATAACAATCCCAGATCAATCTAACCTCTTTAAACATAAGAATTGGAATAACATTGATAATGCAGCTACTAACCGAGGATGCTGCAGTCATCTTAAGACGAAAAATAAAACAACTCACCTTTCATGGTTTCCTTCTCTCTCTGGAAGATACAAATTAAACACTGATGCATGTTGTCTTGCTTTCGGAGAATCCAGTGGAGGAGTCATAATAACGAATTATAATGGTAACATCCTTCATAGTTATATCAATCAATCTATATGACAAACTCTCTTTTATCAAGGTTGAAATAAGATCTCTCCATGATGATCTCCAGATCTGCAAAACCAACTTTTTATTTAACGTTTATATTGAAACTAACTCATACATTTTAGTCTCTCTTTTATCCTTGAGTAAAACTCCACGGGCCTTGGAGCCTATTCTATATTACATCAGAACTTTAATTTCTTCATCTATGGTCCTTCATCATACTTTTAGAGAGCAAAACAAAGCGGCTGATTGGCTCGCTAGATGGACTCTGAAATATAAAATAAAAATGGATCACCTTAACTTTCAGGTTCCTCCTCAATTGAATGTAGGCATTCTTGTTGAAAGTGTTGGAATGAGCTACATTAGATTAAAATAACATATTCCTAATATTGTTAATCAATTTAACTTCCTCTGTAAATTTATTACTAATTATCTCTAACCCTTATCAATGCAGCTATACGAATCGTAACAAGCAATGCATAGATAATGTTTTTTAATTTTAGGTTATAGCCTCATGAATCTTAATTTAGCTTTTTAATGGCTCATCAAGGTGGTACCATACTCTAGATCATGGTTTTTTCAACTGAAAGTCTTCCTCAAACATCATTAGCCTATTTTAATATAGAATCAAAGCTTGGTGTTCTCAACCTGTGCGAGTTTGTAATCGAAAGTTTGGAAGCTATCTCACAATCAAGTTAGCTTTTGATTCTCTCTAAGATTAACAGATAATTAGAGCTTACCGGAGGCCTCATGTTGGATCTTCCTTTCATCATATCCCGCTTGAAAGCTGAAAGCTAGTAGTTTGCATTTTGTCGAGCATTTCATATGCCTATCTGTAGTTTGATTTTGATTGTAGAGCTCGTCTTTGAAAGAAGAGGCTTCCTCTGTTCTTTGAATTCTTCTAGCTTGTGCATTGAAATGGTTTCACATCTCCATTGAAGATCTCACTTGCCCCCCCCCCCACCCCTTCTCTCTCTCGTCTCCAAGCATAGAGATGCTTCAATTAGCTCAACCATCTCTTATTCAACTTCAATTTTCAGCTATCCTGTTTTAGCGTCTTTATTTTGTTTGGCGCTTTTGTAATTTCAAAACTCCTATGTTAAACCCTATGTTTCAAATAAAAGGTTTCTTTAAATTAATTTTTTATATATAAAAATAAAAATAAAATTTTAAACTATAAATTGTAAAAATCTGAATTGGATCATATAATACCAATAACTATGTACCCATCAACAAGTATAATAACAATGATAATGTACCCAAAACAAATATAATAATTATATTGGATTTACAATTAAAAATATATATGAAGCTCTTATACATATATTACATAACAGACGATCTAATTGCCTTGTATAATTTTTGATCCTACTGTTGTTGTGGAAAAACAAAATCCATGTCCACCACAAGAGAACCCTGATGTTAGGATCAGAAACCAAATATTACCCCTAATGTAGTTGTTGAAAGAGAAGATCTCAAAGTTGTTAAGTTTTTCTGAACTTATCTGCATTTCCAATGAAGCCAGTGCTTGCCATCACTTGAGTAAGATATATCATAACCTTCAAGTAGAATGTGAAAACAGTGGAGATGAGGCAAGTGGTTAGCACATTAAAGAGAACTGGAGTGAATTGAAAAGACAGTGTAATTTTAGGGGGTTATAAATTACACATTAAGGACTGTAATATTTTTCCCTTCTTTAAGTGTTACAGTCTCTATAAAACCTAGTGTTAGGGTTTTGTGTATTCACAAGAAACGGCAGTCACTGTGTTCTTCCTAATAAAATCGATCTGCAGCAGGTCCGGAGACGTAGGCATAATTTGCTGAACTCCGTTAACAATTGTGTCTTTGATTTCACTTTTGTTTTTGTGCTTTCCTTTTCTTTTTTCTTTTTTGATCTGATTTGACAGGAAATTAGGATATTTCCCCAAGAAAAGTTACTCTTAATGTTGAAAAACATGATGTTCATTCTCATGTTGATATTGCAGAAGTGAGTGATCATCCTTATATTGATGTTGTTGTCCAACATAAAAATATTTAGCCTATTCTGATGCTTTGAAATAAAACTCTCACTATACTAGACTAATTTTGTTTAGTTAAATTTAATGGTAAAATATGCGTTTTCGAAAGTTAGTGTCCTAACCCATTCGGAAAATGATATATCTTTAATTTGGGCTTATGATCTACTGTTACTGTCTATCTTTTTTAACCTAAGTAGAAACACCTTACACTTTATGCATTAGATTGGAACCAGTTTTTTTTAGTAATTTTCTTCTTATTTTTTTTTCATAATCTTCCTCATTTAAATCAGAATAATTAACTTTTATTTAGAATTTATGAATATATTAAACTTTTATATTATCTTTTACTATATCTATATTTTGTGGTACCCATCTTCCTTTGGTTGAATTTCAGTCGGATTCATTAATCCGACCACTATTAAAATTCATAGAATATTAATATTTAATACTAGCCCATTCTAAAAAGATTTATAACAAATCTTGAAACCATAAAATATTTAATGTCTCATATTCAGTTAATTTTATTTCAAAATTGTAATTGTTTGTATTTATTTTTAAATTTTGATGATTATTTGGATCTTATCCAAATTTATTTGATTATTTAAATATTTTTATTATAATACTATTATACATTTGGATGGAGGAGGGTGTAATAGTTTTAGTCGGATTGATATATAATTTTATCCAAAAATCTAAATATGTATTTAGACTAAATAAAAAATACATATCTAAATATTTATTAAGACTAAATCAAAATTACATTTAACTGTATTGTTTTAGAGAAATATCGTCTATTAAAATTGAAACTACATTGTAATATAAATTGTAATATAAGTTTTTGTTGAGTATGGTGTCATACAACAGCTTTACATTAATCATACGCAGGGATTTGTCGGGTACAAATTTTTGTTGAGACAGTGTCATGTGGTAAGATTTACATTAATCAACATACGCGGGGACTAAGTTTATCCAAACTGAATAGTTCATCAACTACCCATGAAAGTCCATGGACTATCTGTCGCCAAAGATACTCGGCCAGGGGTCTCAATGCATGGTCGCGCATATTTTGCGAGACCAGGTATAACAAAATCTGACCGAAAGGTCAGGTCTCGCTCGGTCATGCGTACTTGCGCACAATAATACCTGACAGATTAGCCAGATATCGTCCGGTCGCGCATGTATGCGTGACCAAGGGCCTTAGCACTTGGCCGTGCATACTCGCCTGATATATCTTACTGTCATGCCTGCCTGGATATAATTACTACATTGACATGTGTTTGTCTGTTGAAACGTACTACTATTATGTTTGTGATTTCATGGGCACTGTTCTTGTCTTTCAGTGCTCACACTGATGTGTTATATCATATATGTGTTAAAAGCTCTGTTCAGACGGAAACATAATAAAAATCATCGATATTACTCTCATTATCATGCTGCTAGCCAGCGCAAAAAAAAGTTCTTAGCTGCCCTGTTGGCATTTTATTTTTCAATAGTTAGGGCTGGCCGATCCTACTTGCAAGATGAAAAGAACTTTAGTTGAGAAACAAAAAATTACGAAAAACAGATATAAACAGAAGACCCACTGTAATTTACAACTTTTAATATATACACAACCAGTCTCATTTTATTTTTGTGTTTACTTCTTATTGAAGTTCACATTTTTAGGACACAACACAGCTTGATTGAAACTGACTTCTTCAGTTGGTTACGCAATTGGTACCTTGTGTGTCAACAACATTATAATACAAAGAGGATGGTTGTCCATCAAATGCGGAGACAAGTCGATGCGGAGATAAGCCACAGTAATGTTTCCCCATTCTCGCTATGCATATATCCATCACTTTCTTGAACATGGAGTCGCCTCGGATCAGTGGTTGCTCCACAAATTCAACTAGGGGCATCCACTGCATTACAATTTACAACACTAACTTTATTAGGCCCTGAATGTTTCAGACATAAAGTATGGCTTATTCTAAGGCAGGCTTGCGCCACATAGTTCGTGAAGGAACTTTAGTAGTAGGTGAAAAAATTCATTAACTTATAGATTGTAGCAACGGATCAGTAGTCTTGAAACTTGTTCACGAACTACCAAAATTTGTTCATGTACTAACAAGAATATTTAAACTACATTCAGGAAGTACTGAAGTTTGTTCATCAATTACTGAGAAAATATATCTGAGCATAGTATTTTTCTTGGATCGAACTTGAACAAAATTCAATATAGAACCTAGGACCAAATTTAGAAATTTCAGTCATTACTTACTAATTTTGATAGATTATCTATTTTGAACAACTAGAAAAGTTATGTTTCTCTCTTACATTAACAAGAACAAAATGACTTGTTTCTCAAACAAAATATGTCTTATTCCAATTAGTTAAGAGAAGATAGGTTTTGGATTACCATGGCTGCCTGAACTTCAAGATCATCAACCACAATGTCAGTTGATAAAGGTTTCAACATGCAGACGAAAAACAAATCTGATTTTTTAAACGCTACATCATGAGCATGTCTGAAATCCCAAAAAACACGAGAAAATCAATTACATTGTAGCCGTGAAATAAACAGGTAACATAAACTTAAGTGTGATTATTTTACCTAAATGCTATAACTTCGACGAACTCAGTATCAACCTGCGAGAATAAGACAATTTGGGACACGATGTCGAAGCAAGTAGTCCAAAGAAGTTTGACTTGATATAAAAGAACGTAAACTCGAGAGCAATGTAGATCCATGCATTAACATAATTCTTACCCCAGTTTCCTCTTTCACTTCCCTAACAGCTCCGTTGAAAATCTCTTCGGACTATCATGTATGACAAATAAAATACGATCACAAATGGAAACCCAAATAAGAAACGTACATATCTCAAATTAAAACATCATATTCATACCTCATGAATGAAACCTGTTGGTAGTTTCCACAAACCAGAAAATGCTGGGGCACAATACTTTTCTTGTACTACAAGAACCTGTTGTACATAATGTATAACTAATTAAGTACCCCCGAGTTTCCTTTGTAATATAATTTAACAACTCAAGCGACCATATATACCTCGTTTTTATCATTGACTACAAATCCACCGACGCCTACTTGGTGAGAAGCATTAGCCGGAAGCAAGGACGGTCCATCAGGAATCCAGTATGTTAGCATCACATATCCTCTCTCGGCATGATGATATTCAAATCCTTCCTGACACGTTCCGATTTTCAAAACAACGCCAATAAAACATAAAATATATATTTTGATTCAACTGTCGAAAACCTCAAGCAACCAGTCTCAAAGCAACCAGACCCGCTTAGTTCGACTAAGTTAGACTTACTTTTACAGCGATTGGAACTAATTCAGATAGTTCCACTGGCAATTTAAGCCAAACTCCTTTCTTTTCCTGCAACTAGATTACATTAGGAATGCCAGTGTGTTAAAATGTTAAGTGACATTTTCACTTTGAGAATCTAAAGCTGTTACCTGTTTTTTCCAGTGCGAAAGCGAGAATCGAAGCATCGAGGTAAATGCATTAGGATTGGAGGGTAAGTGTTGTGGATCAACTACAACACCTCCATACTCATCATCAATCCCATCAAGAATTCTTACATTTTTTCTAAACAAACTCCAATCGGTTCCATTCATTTGGTACCCATAATTACCAACTGCAAGTTTTTCTTGATTCACAGGATCCAAATCCTTTTTGGATAGATAAGTTCCACTTGAAATACTCGCCTTTGGAGAATTTCCTGAAAAATCTCAACTTTTGATAAGTAAATAGACTTAAACCAGAAATAGCATTCAAAAATATCATTCTAGACTCTAGCATCACATAACACGATCCCCAAAGGCCAAAGCTAGACGGCTCTTCGTTTCCTGGTTAGTAGTCTTGCTTAGTTGCGTCCTAATTTTCTCAGGTACCAAACAGAAACAAAAGCAAAAGAAAGGCAGTGTTATATAAACTTCCGCTTCCATTTTCTCCGTCACTAAATCTAGAAACAGACCCATGTTGAAATTTATCACAACTAATCTAAACAGAACATTACTAAAACCCTAGACTAGAAACACAACAGAGGTCCTCTGTTTCGAATGCCAACAACAAGTTTTAACATGATTTCTATCAGAAAAGAACGAAAAGTAGATACCTTTACTGCAAGAACAGAACGTTGGAGAGAATCTAAGACCATTTCTTCGTCTAAAACTCGAATACGTCCTTCTTACGAGAACAATCTCGGACGGAGTTATGGATTCCATGAATGACAAAAAAAATCCCAACTTTTTTTTTCTTCTTAAATGTGGAGAAGTATAAACACACTGACACACAGATCCAGAAAACAAATGATACCAGATTAGTACTATATTGCCTGCTTGATTTATAAAAAAAAAAACTTGGTATTTTATTGAAGAAAAATGAAATTTAATAAAATATCAATGCATGAATAGTATTCATGTTGTATTCATGTGTGGTGTGAAATGCTTTGTTGTCTAGTAAGGAAACTTTTATATGAATGAGGAACTCGTGGAAACAATAGACAAATCCAAGATGTGATACGTGACGAGTGTGTTGTAAATTTAGTTTTAATATTATTGAAATCTGAAGTACCAATACTTATGCCAAATTTAACATAACCTAGAAGAAATACATTTAATAAGATACTTTTATATATTTTAGGACAAGGTTATACAAGAACCCAGGAAGGTGACACAGATACAGTGAGATCCGGATATAAAGCCGCTTTTAGAGAAAGTGGAATGTGTGTGAATATACTGATCGACAAACCTCATATTCTTACTGATGGACAAAAACACGTACGAAGCTCATAAGAACGACGAAAAAACGATGCAGATACTTCAACGATTTTTGGATTGCATAATCAGAATTTCTGTGGAAATTCTAAATAGAATCATACGAACCAGGTTTTGTACAGTATTTTTGTAATGTTCGTGTGATTTAACGCAGCCAAGGTTAGTATAAATTTTGTTTAAACTTGTATATTGCTTTGGCTGATGTTTTCAACTAGTTTTTTGTTATTTTAATAGTTATATTCATAGTTTTCTTTTTCAAAAAGCAACATGTTTATGTGCGGATCACATATATTTATTTACAAAACAACAATATTATACTAAAACCAAATTTATCAAATGATTTAAATGCGTAGACAATATCTCATCACTATTAGTACTTACGATGATGGATGAAGTTATAAATCTCCTAAGATGTATTAGGAATGTGAGAGGTATGGTGTTTAATAAAAGGTTGGTACGAAGGGTGTGAAAAAAATATTATTTTTAACAAATAAATGGTGGTTATCCGTTTAAGTTGAGATCTTATTCTATAACGTCGCATATTGGTAATTGAATCGTTATACAAAGGTAACACAATCACTTACCAGTCACGCATTTCAAAGATCCTTCAAAATTCACCAAACTAAAATCGTACGAAGATGAGTTAGTCTATAATTTATTGTTATCGTGTGCTCGTTATAGGGATACATATTTCTCTTTGAACCGAAAACAATGTATCCAACATGAGTAACACCTACAATATTCGGCAAAAACATCGTTTTGATGAATAAACTGGCCAATCCCACATGTAATACTTGTTATCAAAACTGAAGGAATACAATTATATATAGTGACATTGGACAACTGAGTGATCATACGTGATTACCAAATTATTTTTCGTGCATCCTATAATTAGTGAGTTGTTGCGCACATTCTCACGAGTACTTATCATGGATAATACTTACAGTATATTGAGGTACAAAATAACATTATTCGAAGTTGTTCGTGTAACTTTAACAAATCTGACATTTTGTATTGGTTTCGTCTTTATGAGTGTGGAGAAATAAGTGGACTACACGTGGGATTTGATCGGTGATGAAAAATTAAATTTTTGTACCTTATCAAGCATTATCTTGAGCGATCGAGAGTTAGTGCTAATGTGAATCTATGTTGTTTTTTAAATATTTGAGTATGGTCCAAAAATATCTAACTTAAAATATAGACAGTTGAACCAAAAATTTTGAATTTTGAGTTTGGTCCAAAATTAATTTACTAACCAAAACGATATACATTGGCTACAAAAGTTTTGTTTCAAAGTTAAACGAATTTAGAATTACATAATATAACATATTGATAACTCAAATAGTCACAATAAAAATATATCACAACATAGTGATAACTCAAATATCATAACACAATACACATAGTCATGATACCAAAATGTCTTGATAAAGTCATAACATGCAATACTTAAACAAAGTCAAAATACAATATAATAAAACAAAATCAAGCTATATGCATGTACATAAGATGAAAACACTCAAATAATGTCTCGTTTCTCATTAGAGTCATAGTGTCATAATGTGGCTTCATCGCTACAATACTATACTAACCAAGATCAGTTGGTCATGTACATGCTCACTTGAGAGGTTTCGCCAGTATATGTCTCGAGGTCAAACGAATCCGGTTTATATAATACGTACCATAGGTTTTTTTTTAAATAATTTAAATTTGTAGTTCGAATCTCGCATTCATATGTTGGACCTCTATGTTTATCGTCCATAATATGTTGTGACCAATTCCTTCACACTATTTGGTCACACAAATACTTTATTCTGACACATCTATTAGTCTTTGGTAATACATTCCGTGGAGGGCATGGTATCATCTAAATATGCTCCTATCTATCAAACCACACGTTCAGGATGATAAGCTATGATATTTTCAATTGACTTTAACGTTTTCTTTATCCAAGTAATATCTTGAAAGGGACAGACCGTTTGTGGATAGTCATACAACTGGAAATGAACTTATCATAGAAATTTTACAATAATGTTAGCATATATTAATTCATAACAATATATAATAAAAAACTCCAAAATATTAATCTAAACTTACCTTGTGCTCTTAAATCACATAAATGGTGTGACGAAGTGAATCTCGAGTAAGTGCTTGCGTCTGAACATTAATTGGTTCATATACATACGAGTGTGTTAAAGCGATAACATACACAGCGTATAGTTGAGCCACTAACCTATAAAATTGATCGTCAATCCACACCTCTAACATATCGACGAAGCCATAAAATCCATTTGTGTCATAAAAGAACTCTCCCTAAGAAAATAGTATAATTAGCATATAGTCTGACTGTAGTTATACATTTTAGCTATTTTGGATGCTCCAATAAGTGTTGATAATCAATGGAAACAATACACTTATCTTATTGAAAAATATGCAACAACTGAATAAATACAGAAAAGCAGTTTGAATTGCAAAGGTGACCCGAGATTTTGGGAGAATTGGATTATCTTTATACCTCATACGAGAAAACATATCCCACAACGATGTGAGGCAAACAACGTCAATGCTTATCTTTGGTCACTACAGCTCCGATTTAAGTTGTGGAACAAGAATACCTAATATGTTGGAGAAAACCTGAACCTCACAACATCATTTGCAAATGCATGAGGCTTCAAAATATCAACGGAACTCTATGATCACATAGACGTTGTCTAATGTCATCATCATCTCACCAAAACTAAAATGGAATGGATTTGTCTATGGATGTCATCGCTCGATGAATTCCCCAACAAAAAGGACATATGTCGGCCAACATTACATACCTTCGATGAGAGGGTCGAATGATATTCTTATAAGCTCTTCCCAAAACCGAGTTTGACTTTCCAAGTCTTATATCCTAAGTGTATCATATGAAACGAAACACCAAAGATTTTATCAAGCCTAAAAACATATGAATATATATATATATATATAACAAACTATCACATAAATAAACCAATCCAAATTATTAAACGTAATTATAATAATATAACCAATCAAAACTTATTATACCCAATTTTAATAATATAATTAATCAGACCAATCCAAACTTAATAACGCATAACAACCAATCAATTACGTATAACATAACCAATCAATTTTTTTTACATAAAACATAACCTAATCATATAAAAACAAATTCAAAATAGTCAAACTCATTAACATAAAGAACCTAACTCATATCAGGAAAGATAAATAAAGCAAACCAACTAAAACGAATAACCAAAATCAACTAACACTTTAATCGTATGTTTTGATAAACTTAACTAATAAGCAATTGAAAAATTTGTTTTGATAAACTTAACTCGCTGTTGAAAATTTTTGTAGGTCTCATGTTCCTTGTACTCCTCATAAAAAAAAGGTTGTGAAATAAGGCATTTGGAAACACTGTATCATTGTTCGGTTATGAAAGAGAGACATGAACAACACCGGTTGACTCTCATCTTACTTCAAAATTACTACAAGTGTGAGAAAAGGTACAATTATCATCTTATAACTGATGGACAACTCATAATTTATGCACGTGCGCAGACCGAGAAGAATGACCAACTTTGACTAAAAGTTATGAATCTGGTTGAACCTCCACATATACTTATAATAAGTTGTCTATGAGGATTCATCGTGCAAAAATAGTCAAGTATTATGCTTGATAATTTTTTATCAAAAACATTTTCATTTGAATTCATAATAACACTCATAAAATATAAATTATCTATTCTTAGTTAAACAACATATCTAAACTAGTATAAAAAAATATCGCACAACAATATAAACCATACCAAATATCAAATTGGGCTTCAATAATTTTTCACACAATAATATGTCGACTTTTTTAGACATTGTGTAAATCATGTGCAAATATATTTCTTATCTTGCACAACTCGTGCGAAGATAAACACAATACTTGTAACGATAATTTTAATTCCAACTTCTCTAAATATTAACTAAATGCAATATATATACACCCAAATCATATAACAGTTTAATATCAACAATTGACAACTAACAAAACATAAAATAAACAAAAACTAACAAATTAAAAAAAAACAAAGACTTAAATAAATTATACTATTAGTTCAAATAATACTTATTTTTAATTTTTTAATTTTTTAATAATATTTTTGTTTATCTAGTTTTATAAAAATAATAAGCTATTTGTATGCTTTTATTCTAATTATTAATTTTCAATTTTTAATTTTCAATTAGTTATTATATATATTTATTTTAATATTGTATGTTTATACTGAAAGTTCCATTCAAATTTGTTTATTTTTATTTGTTGATGTCAAAATATAAGTTATTATGATTAAAATATTGCATGCTCATAAAGAAATGAATAATTTAATATTTCTGGTTAAAAACATATGCTAATCTTTAATGTTCGGTCGTGTTTACACCCAACAAAATGAATTAGCAAAATACAAACGTAATTGAAGTGTATAATGTTAGGTTAATTATATCTATATTTCATGTTAATTTAATTCATCAATCCATATAAAAAAACATGTCATTTTATTAATTGTGTTCTTTTTAGAGCTTAAATATCGACATATAAGCTATTAAAAAAAGAAAAAACCGAATATTTGGGTATTTTAAAATGGATGGGTGTGTTTTTTTTACTAAAGCACAAATCCAATAATATAAAAAATAGTTATAAAATTCATTGCATTCATTTTTGTAGATTACATGACAAATAACTAAATTTATAGGTTACTAAACTTGGATTTATTGTCGTAATATATTTTATAGTCCATGTTATTAAATATTAACAAAACTTCTAATATTACATAAAAACCCATAATTGTTTTTTTAAATCAATCTAAAGACCATTGAAAACCAACAAAACTTTGTAAGAATTCAAAATATGAAAATATTAGGATTTTAAAATATATATTTTAAATATATCTATATTCATTTCATAGAAGAGAATCATCAATAAATCACCTTTAAAAAACCGCTAATATTTATATGAAAAGATTACCTATATAATTATAAAGATGCAATAGTTTTAGAGACTACATATATTAGTAAGAGACATCAAATGATAAAAATAATATTATTTATATCAAACCACCTTTGAGAATTGGTTTGGTAAACGTTCATGGTAAAATCAATTAGATTAATTGGCTATTTCAAAATAAATATCATACATATGAAATTATTTGAGATTTAAGACTAGATCGGATACAAAATAATTTTGATAAAATAGAGAATATTAATTTGATATATATATACTACAATTACGATAAACATAAGTCTTACAATGTTAGTTGTTATTAGAATTTGTATATAAAATTAAGATTCATCAAATAGATATAAAATAGATATTCCTAAATGGATATCTTGATAAGGATGTCTATAAAAAAAAGTGAAGAATTTGTGCTTCCATTACAACTGAATATGTAAAGTTTTGTTAAATCATTATTTGGTTTAAGATAAATGCATAAAAATGACATGTAAAGTATAACTGTCATTGTATACAAAGATTTTATATATAATTGTTTAAATAAATATTTATAGACCAAAATATACAGTGACATATTTATCATAGTTTTTTTTCCGGAGGGAACCAGCATTCGCTACTCAACGAGTGCGCACATGGTAAACCCTTAGTCTGACGCAATAGCCTACAAACCAACGTCATAAGATAAACCACACAAGGTGACAGATTCAAACTAAGAAAGCGTCTGTAGAGGGACTCAGACTCATGACCTTTTGGTCACAAACATGCCATACTCCATCAACTCGGCTACCCCTTTCAGGGTATATTTATCATAGTTTCTTAATTCATGTATGAGATAATACAAACAAATATATATATTTTTGTATTTTACGCTAAAGACGAAAAAAAATGAGTTATATTATTCTCATAATTAAATAGTTTAAAATACTAAAGCTTATTCCTTAAGTCAATCTCACTCTATAAAAATTTTGTTTGAAAACCATAACTATCTTAAACTATTAAAAACATAATTTGATGAAATTATTAAATACAAAAGATAAATAGTAGAATGATGTTTAAATTGAAACACACTAGTATTATAGTAAATCTCATGTACGTAGTTTTATGCACTAAATACGATATTTTGTTTGTGGTTAGTAAATTGAGTATATTTACTTATAGTCCAAGTATAAAAATTAAATGTACTGTTTAAATTCTAATTTTTTAAAAAATAATGATGACATTCATATGTAAGTTAAATCATTAGTCTAGACAATAATAAATCGATTACTAGGTGAATATTCACTTTTGTATTTGATAATCGTTTTAAGGATCAAAGAACAAACATTTATATCTCATTCAACTATACTTATAACATTTACCACGATCATAAATTAAAGTTAATAGTTGAGAACCCAGTCACTAGATATATCATTCAGTTAAAGAATATTATAATACAAATACATCATGATATCCAAACAATATTAGAGAAAATGTACAATATTACTAACAATAGATAATATACATTCTTCTATATATATTAATGCATAAAATAATTAGTTTAAGATGAAATCATATCGATTTCTTATATATAATATCTAATATGCTTATGTTAAATTTAATATTTAGAAGGATGAGATTGATATTATTAAAATAAAATTTCAAATTATGGTTACCTATCTCAACGAAAGATAAAAAATCTAAATATTACCTTGGAGAATAACAACTCATCGATATGATTGAAGGATCGAGAATATTATTTGTATATTTACTCCAACACAACGTTTAATATTCATTTAGAATATTTATACTTAGTCAAATATATAATTTATTTCATAGCACGTGGAGCTCTATATATACATATATTTGTGATATTTGTGTAATCAATATAATATAAAAAATTATTCTTTCTCTAATTTTTTTGTTTTTAAGCGCAAACCAGATTTTTGAAATTTTCTTTCGTTCACCAATTTAAGATAAACTTATACTATAGAAATATTATTTTTATATAAGAGAAATTTTATTTTCTTTTGTTTTCTCTCGTGGAGTATTTAGGTGGTAATATTTTATTATGGAGTGCATGGGTGAATTTGATTTGATTTTCTTTTCTTTTCTCTCATAAAATATTTGATTTATGATATTTTTATTCTTTATTGTGGAGTCTTTGGGTGATATTTACAATGACCACTGTATCTTGCTTGTATTTGTTTTATTATGGTAGATAATATTATTGTTGTTAAAGAATGTGATGTCTTCTTCATCAAAAATTCATGATGGTGATGTGTTAACATCTCTATAAATTAAGTTTAGTTTTTTCAGAATGAATTCATATCAAAAGAAATTACCATTAATCATTGTGGTAGATCAATGTTGAGATTCATTAATAGTATTGTCAAATATCCTACATCCAATTCATTAAAATATGAGGCGTGGTTTTCAAAATACCAGCATGTTATGTGATGAATGCTTAACTCGATGGAGAGTAATCTTGCTGAGATTTTCAACTATACAATTGTTTTTGGATTTACAATATTTATCTGTAGTATGCATGGTAACAAAAACAATTCTACAAAGATTTTTCAAATCCATAAGGAAATTACAAGCTTTCATCAAAATGGAAATCCATTCATAAGTTTATTGGGAAAACTAAGAGTTTCTAGAGTGATATGGATATTTATAGACCTCATATTGTTGATGTTGTTATTTTACAAAAGCAAACAAATAAGGACCATATTTTCAGCTACTAGCTAGTTTTACTCATGATTTTTAGGATTTAAAGATATATATTCTAATTAATACCAACTTAAATTCCTTCAAGAACGTTTGTGCGACCATTTAGTATGAAGAACTACGCCTAAAAATCATGCCACATAATGTTAATCTCATTCTTCCTGATGTTTTTTCCTATATTGTTTGCTCACCTTCTAAAACAAATCTTACAAAGGAAAACTCTATGTGTTAGAATGTGTTTATTAAATATATTTATGGACCGACAACAACTTGGACCGACAACAACTTGGACTGACAACAACTTGGACCGACATACTGAATAAACATATATGGTCATTGTCTTAAGGAAGTCCAAATTAAAATTAATCGAGTTAATTATTTAATTAACTAAATTGGAACAATGGGTGAAATATGTTATAGGCTAAAGTGTGGTAACCGGGTTGAATTTGGGCATTATGATGAAGAGGTCAGATCTCAACACTTAATCCTGAATTAATAAATCATGGAAATAAATTGAATTATCAATTTATCAGGTTATGGTCCCGGACACAAAGAAGTATTAAATGATGGAATTTACAATGTTGGGCTTCACATTGTGAAGACTTAAGTAAGAGACTAGGTTTAGGAATTTCATCATTCTAAACCCTCAACACAAATCTGCCGTTTCCTACAGTGTCTTGAAAACCAAACCCTTTAATTTTCTAATTTAGTTCTCCAGGTTCTTTCAAGTTCATTTACGAAATCGATAAAGAATGAAAAGGAACACACCACGAGATGGATAACAGCGTGCGAATTCTCAAGCAATCTATTTTCGTTTATTCATTAGGTGAATCTATTAAACATGTTTAATTTCTTTTCGCGTTTTGTTATTTATTTGATGTGATTTCGAATAATATTTAACAATTGGTATCAAAGCCTGCAAAACCAGTTTTTTTATTTGATAGAATAATCGAATTGTATGACGATGTATATTGATGCATGTTTTTTTCAGTGTAAAGAATCCATGCCATTAGGATTATGTGTTGATTGAGATAGTTATGGCATGGATTTAAGAACATTTTGAAAAACATGCTTATGTGATTTATTTATATTGAAAAGCATGCTTATATGTATTTTCATGTTTAATATGAATAAATTGTATTTTAATATTTTGGGGTTTTTTTCGATTAAATTATGGTTGATTGGTGTATGGAATTCTCAAAATTGACATCAGATTAACCTTAATATAACGAATAAAATCAAAAATATTGGGGCAACGACTCATCGACGGCTTAATCCATGATGTTAGTGCTGATTGAAATCTATCATACGACGTTCATCATGGCCAGCGAACTGTGGATGCTGTGATGAACGCCATGACTTTCGAGATCATTACCAATTAATTTTAATCGCGATAACAACAGTGGGAAGCTGCTGGTTGGGCTATCGCCAAGTGACAGCAACAGCTGTTGCAGGCTGGGCGCGACCCAACAAACTACTGCAGGTGGGAACTGCCCAAGATCTACAGCAGGTAGGTTGCTGCTGCAGAAAGTAGGTAGGTATGCTGATGCAAACTGCAGCAAGCACGTTGCGACAAACTGTAGCAGACAGACAAGCAAGCTATTAGTGCACGCTAAACCATGTAAAACGGGTGCAGCAAGTAGGCTGCTTCATGCTAGGTATTGTCTAGTGGGTGCTGCAGGATAGTTGTTGTTTATTAAAAAGAAATATTAATTAAATTTTAAATTATATAAAAATTAATTATTTAATTAGTTTATAATATATTAAATTGATTTATTTGACAAATACGATATGTTTGGACATGCTAATTATTGTATGTATATTTGTGACTTAAATTATGGATGCTTAAATTGTTAAATAGTGATATATGACTTAGATTTCGTAAACCGGTAGGCGAAACTAAAGAATTAATTTAATCGGCCCTTCAGAAGGTTAAAATTATTTTTCTTATGGATCCTAGGCTTCGAAAGGTTCGGGGATTAATTTAAATTCAAGTATTCCAGCCCTCCAGAAGTTTATATTTGAGTTAAATTAATCATGAACGGGAGAAAATCAGTGAAAATGGTCATTGTGTTGATTTTAATTTTAAGTAGATGAAATCAGCCATCCAGAAGGTTTCTCTGGTACTTATGATAAATTAAATTCATCATTGTACTTTTTTAATCTTAAGTAGTGAAATCGGCTACTCGGAAGGTTTCATCGGTACTTAAGAAAATCAAATAGGGTTATTTTAATTTAAGTAAATGACATCGATATGATCATGCATTATCAACTCCCAAACCATTCCCCTTAGTTTGGAAATTACACTGGAGGAAACTAAGGCCAATGAAAGGTGGGAGAACTCAAATAAGTTGTGCATAACGCTCTTGTTACAAGGGATACCAATAGTATTGTGTGTGGTTGTCCCTAAAGGTGTTACCACTACCTCAGTATCTCTCGTGGAGGTCGAGAAAGCCTTTGTAAAAAATGAAAAGGTAGAGATGCAACATTTGCTCATCGAGATAATTACCAAACATTATACTGGAAAAGGTAAAATCCAAGAGCACATTCTGGGAATGTCGTTGATTGGCCAAAATTTAAAGGCAATCAGTTTAAACCTTCCTGAGAAATGCATAGTGGGGTTCACATTTCATTTGTTGCCATACCGGTTTAAGTATTTCCAGTCCATCTATAACTACATGCGGGAAAAATGAAATATCAATAAGTTGATTTCCCACGCTGCACATGAGAAGGATAAACTTAAAGGCACAGCTACTGAGGTTAATGTGATTACATCTGCACAAGAGGCAAGCTTAAGCGGAAGACAGATGGCAGAGGACCAGGCCAAGGTCTGGTCAAGAATAAAAGCATGAGTCCCTAGACAAGTTCGAAGCTTTTAGGACTGAAGTTGCAAAAATAACTTGATAAGAGCATTAAGACCGTTAGATTTGGTCGTGGTAGTGAATACTATGGTAGATATGACGGATCGGGTGAACAACATTCATGACCCTAGCATAATATCTAGAGAAGTGTGAATTAATCCCTCAATACACTATGTTGGGTTCACCTCACATGAATGATGTATCTGAGAGTCGGAACCAAACACTAAAAGGTATGGTTAAAAGCATGATAAGTCACTCATCTCTACCATTATTACTTTGGGGGGGGGGGAAGCAATCAAATGTGCCGCTTATATACTCAACCGAGTACCAACTAAGGCTACTATTAGGACCCTATATGAGCATTAACACGGGTGTATACCCAATTTAAAGCATCTGCATGTGTGGGGTTGTCCAGCTAAGGTGAGGCCTTATAAGCCTCAAGAAAAGAAACGTGAGCAAAAACAATTAGGATATCTTTTTATAGGTTATTACAAGCATTCCATAGGGTTTAAGTTTTATGATTCTCTCACTGGTACAATATTTAAGACATGCACGACCAAGATTCTAAAGGATGTTGAGTTTAAGGGGAAGAATAAAGGAACATATGTTTATTTTGAGGAATAATTCATAGATATTCATGAAGTTTGTAATGGGGATACTCAGGTATTAGAAGATTGGGTTGTAATTCTAATCATTTGGGTCCCATTAGAACAAGGTAATCCTCAAATTAACACTAATGCTCCATTTGAGGGTTCTAACCAGGATAAGGATATGGTCCGGATAGAACAAGAGGAACCTCAAGATAATATTCCACTAGAGAATTCAAATAACATCATTCATAATGATCAAACTCTACCTCCTCGAGAAGTGAAACGAGATGAAATAGTGCTCTTTAAAAGGTCCATCAGAGAAATGATAAGTACTATAGGTCTAGAATTTATTGTATATCTTCAGGGTCCTGATAAGTTATATGTTGGAACTCTAGATGATCCTTCATCCTACAAATAGGGCATGACAAGCTCTGACTCTCCAAATTGGATTGACGCTATGAAGGAACACTATAAATCAATGCAGGACAATGCGCTATGGGATCTTGTCCCAGTACCTGAAGGGAAAATTAAATTGGTTGTAAATGGGTTTACAAAACCAAATGTGATTTCTTGCATAATGTAGAAAGACATAAAACACGTCTTGTAGCGAAAGATTATACTCATCGTGAAGGGATTGATTTTAAATAAACCTTTGCAACGTTATCGACAAAAGATTCCTTTAGAATGATCATGGCATTAGTTGCATATTTTGACCTTGAGCGTCATCACATAGATATTAATACCGCTTTTCTCAGTGGTAATATTGAGGAAACGATCTATATGGTGCAACCAGAATACTTTATGAAAAGTAACTCAAAAGCTCTGGTTTGCAGGCTTAAGAAATCTATCTATGTGCTTAAGTAGGCCTCTCGTCAATAATATCATAAATTCCTTGAGATAATAATCGGTTATAACTTTGAGATCAACTTAGTTGAGGATTATGTGTATCACAAGTCCAATGAGAGTAATTTCATATTTCTTATATTATATGTGGATGACATATTGCTTGCCTCGAACAATAAGAAACTGTTACACATTACAATAAAATTTCAATCAGAAAACAAGTTTGATATGAAGGATCTACGTAATTCCAGTTTTGTATTAGGAATCCAGATACATCGGGATAGCTCTCGTGGTTATCACAAAAGACATTCATTGAAAGTGTGTTACAACGTTACGGATTGGAAAATTACAAACCCCTAAGTACCCCTATATCAAAGGGTGACATACTTAGTCTGGGTCAATGTCCTAAGACAAAACTTGAGATTAAAGAAATGAAAATGGTCTCTTATGTTTCTGCATTTAGGAGTTTAATGTAAGCTCAAGTTTGTAGTAGGCCGGATATTTCATTTGCCGTAAACATGTTGGGGAGATATATTAGTAACCCAAGCATGGATCATTAGAAATCCGTTAAAAGGGTACTCCGATTATTGCAAGGAACAAATGGGCTCGTGTTGACATATGGAAAGTCAGATAAACTGGAGATTATTGGGTATCCCGACTTAGTTGTTGGTGGATGGAAGGACACACTAAAAAGCACTTCGGGCAACATATTCTCATTAGTTGGAGGTGCAATATCCTGGAAAATTGTAAAGTAAATATTTATTGCATCATCCACCATGGTGGAAGAATTTGTTGCGTGCTTTGAGGCATCTAACCGGTAATTTTGGTTGCAAAATTTTATAGTGCAATACTCTAAAAATAATAAAAAGTTATTTAGGTCCAAACACATAGACGAACATTTATTTTTTGTTAAAGTGATAGTTTAGATGGGTCAGATAAATATAAAGCACATCAGCACAAACTCCATGATAGAAGATCCTTTAACAAAGGCGGTTTTGCCTAAGGTTATCCAGGGACACACCATTAGTACAAGTGTAATTGATTTAGAAGATTGTTGATCTCAGTGGGAGAGTTTATAATAAGATCATATTTTGAAATATTATGCACATTAAGGTTTATTGCAATATATATATATATATATATATATATATATATATATATATATGTTTGGACATATTTATTGATATATGTAAGGTATTGGATCTCTAAAGATATGAACCATTTAAAAGTAGACATGTACGATTAAAAACAATATTACTCTTAAGCCACACTCCATAGTTGGACCAAGTAATTGATTGATAATGGTAATGTGATTATTGTTGCATCCTATTGTTCACATTACGAGAAAGAGGTCTTTAGTCCTTTATTATTATCAATCATGTATGGGGTTGTACCGCTTTCCCATTGAAAATGAATATATGGATCCCATTAAAGTTGAATATGTATTCTTAAGTAACATGTGGTGGTCCAAGTAGAAGATTGTTCGAATATATTTATTTAATATATTTCTTGACCTCACATGGTAAATAAACATATTCGGTCATTGTTTTGAGTCTAAATTAAAAGTAATCGAGTTAATTATTTAATTACCTAAATTGGAGATATGTGTGAAAAGACGTTATGAGCTCAAGTGTGGTAACCGGGTTGAATTTGGACACTGTGATGAAAATGACCCAAATCTCAACACTTAAGCTTGAATTAATAAATCAAGAAAATAAATTGAATTATCAATTTATTGGGTTATGGTCCCCGTACACAAGAAATTATTAAAGGATGGGCTTTAAAATGTTGGGCTTCACACTATAAAGACTATAAGTAAGGGGCTAGGTGTATGACTTTCATCATTCTAAACCCTAAACACAAATCTGCCGCTTCCTAGAGCGGTATCTCGAAAACCAAACCCTTTTCTTTTCCAACTTGTTCTGCAGGTTCTTTCAAGTTCATTTACATAATCGCTAAGGAACGAAAATAGACACAATACAAGATGGATAATAGTATGAAAATCCATAAACAATCTCTTTTCGTTATTCATCAAGTGAATATATTAAAAAAGAGTTTAATTATTTTCCATGTTTCGTTATATATTATTTTATGCGATTTCAAATAATATTTAACACTCTTATCTTAAATTCTAGCATTACCATTATATTAGACATTTTATTGTCATTGTTGGATTTTAACCTAAAATTGAAGTCGAAATTTTCTAAATATCAAATTGATTAAAGATATAAAAAACCAATCACTAATCATAATGTTCATCTGGTTATGCACTTCATTAATATTTTACTTATACTCCTACTTATATGAATGAATGTGCTGATAATACACTTGATTAGTTTGTTTATATATTTATTGAGGGTAATTTAATGTTTTAAAAATACAAAAGACAATACGCAGTCGGTTGGTCTAACGCCGGAATTGAATATCTTACGCTGACTTTCGCAGTATATAAACCTGTATAGTTTTATAATTCTTTTATTGGTCTAAATTATCCAAACACTATTTTCAGAAAGTATTGTATACGATCATCAAATTGCAAATACACATTATATTTAATTCTGTATTTCATAAAAAAAGCCAAACGCGTTAAAATGGAATATCATTATCCTCACTACGTATTTAATCTAAATGAATTAAAATATAACACCACCATCATCATCAACATGTTCAATCGAAAACTTAATATACGCATAGAGCATGTACAGCGTACGTGTTAAAGAGTGTTTTAACTTTTTTTTTAATTAAAAATATCTCCACTCAACGTGTTAGTGGTGAAGTTAACTAACACTAACATAAAAAAAGCTAGTGAGTTTGTTAAATTCCCAAAGTTATTTAACAAAGCCACGTCAGCTCTGTTAACAATTTGACGGAATTTTTATTTCTCTCTCGCTTTTTTAACATCTTTTTTATTTTCAGTATTTTTTTATGTATTCATTCATCTTCTTCCTATTGCAGTTTTTTTGTCAGAGTTTATTCATCTTCTTCCTATTGATGTCTCAGATTTCTCAATCACAATTTGAAGGTCAATCTGAATTTCAAAACAGTGATCAACAATTTCTTTTTAATTCATTGTATGGAGATTTAGAATCTGAATCAGATATATCAATTTCCGATGATAGATTCACAATACAACCAAATTAAAGTTTTAATTAGAATACTTTTGAAAAAATATCTTTGATATATATATATATATATATATATATATATATACACACGGATAAGAACAAGTGAAATTAAAATCGTTAATTAAAAAGATAAGTTAATTAAAATCGTTAATTAAAAAACATTTTAAAAAATAAGTTAGAAAAACGGGTGGAGTGAAATTAGGGTTGTTAGCTAAAACATGGCTAATTAGTGTTTCTCTCTCCTAGTTGACGCCCACTAACACACAACTTTAACAATAACGAATGTACATGCTCTAACCAACTGTCTTAGTGTTAGTTAAAAATAATTAGAATATATATATATATATATATATATATATATATATATATATATATATATATGAAATCACGTCCACATAAAAACGGACTTTATAAATACTAATTTTGATTATATGATTAAGTATTTGGTTGTCCTCTTATTTATTTATTATTTTCCAAAGGTTTATGATATTTTTTCTTAGTAAATGAAAAGGACACTTTTAATTTAAAACGTGAACGTGGCTTTCATATGACCAACAACGCGTGTAATCGAAAAAGATTGCCAATCAGGCAATCAGACTGGAAAGCCGTGAACCACGTGACTTTTATATATAAGGATGAGCATTTACACACAAATTGTCCGGTCCCCCAATGATCACGTGCTGATTACTTCAACACGTACTATATTGATATACTCTCAAAACAATGATACGGTATTGCTCCAATCAATTTAAACGGTTTATATTTAATATTACTATATTAAAATTACTAGTAATAATTTAGGAGGATAAAAACAGTCTTCTAAATTCATAATTACTTAATTAAGGAAGAAACCGTTAATAGTGTTTTTCTTTCAGCAAATGAAAATTTGAACCGAAAAACCATGAAAATCAAGAATGAATACCGTTTAGACCAAATTTTGATCAAGTTTGAGTTGTCATTAGACTCAGATTAATAATCGAGTCCATGTAAAAGTTTGATCTTGGTTCTTTTTATGGTTTGTAATTTTGGACGAGTTCTTTGTTTTTAATTTGTGTATATGTTTTTGTATTTAAGTGTTCGAGTTCTTAGAATTTAGACCTCCATTCATATATAGAAATAAATCATCTTTGAAACATTTGATCAATTTATTAGTCTGGGATAACACATGTTCAAACTCTTAATAAGAAATATTGTTTTAAAAATGAAAGGAGATTTATTTGGAAAGAATCCAAATATTTTTGGTTGTTAGTTTTATTGACTCATATCAAGGTGAAGTTCGGAGCATAATTATGCTCTTATGATAGTTTGAAGTTTTATTAAATTTCTACGTCAATTTACGAGTTTTGAGATACCAACACACAATACCAGAAACTTAACAAATCTATTAATATCAGAAAAATCAAATCAACCCTTACTAAAATGTTTTTATAATTTTTTTTTTTAAAATTTAAATGAATTTAATTCTTTTATTTAGTTATTAATATTGTTTAACGATAATCATGAAATATTTTAACCGTTATTTTTAATATTAACTAGTTATTTATTTATTTATTTTCAAATTTTGTTAACCAGTATCATAAACGCTAATTAAACAATTATTAATTGATGGGATTTCAAAATATTATATATTTTAAAAATAAATACATTAAATTTAAATACTTAATTATAAAATATTTTTAAATCAAATACATTGATAATTATTTAAATATATGTGATAGACACCGGTTAAGAGAACTTTTTATTTTATATAAAATTCATTCAAAAAAAATTAATACGAAAATAACAAATTGATACAAAAATAACAAATTAATTAGTTATCGTACTTTATTATATTTTGTAATTAATACTAATAGTCACATTGTAGAACGGTTTAAGTATCTCGAAATAACTAAACAAACAAAAACATGTTAGATCTAAATGTTAATCAACTCTAACTTTATTAGATATTGTTAAAACTAATTTGACTTGTTGCGCTTTATAATTTTTACCCTAATTTTTTTAGATTTTGTTAAAACTAATTTGATTTGTCATGCTAAAATTATATTCTCGATCAATTTTCTATTTGAAATGTGTTAGATATGGATTAAAGATGACAGTGATAATAAGATTTAAAATTTGTACACATTGTGATTTAAAAGTTGTAATTGTTGGGAATCTTGATAAAAGCTTAGATAAAATTTATGTACAAAAACATTTGTTAGAGTCTAGAGAATGAGTTGTGCTCAAACTATTATATAAAAATATGCTGGGTCAAAGTAAAAGAATGTTGGATGTAAAGTTTTGATTACCCAAACTTAAAGGTTTGGATGAGACTGAACTTCTTATTATGATAAAAATCTAAATTGACAAGACATCTTCAATTCTTGAACAATTTATTGTTGTTTTGAATATGTTTGGAGGATGATCAGGATAGTACACAATCCAACTAATGTCAGATGTTAGAGGTTGGTGGTGTCATTATTTGTCTGAATGTACAAGCTATATGGATTTTAGGGAATTTGCGCCATTATCGATCGAATTCTTTGTGAAAATAAGTTGTCAATTGTTATTGTGAGCATGAGGTATCCTCTCACCCATCTTAGGTTCTATAAATAGTGAAGGAGATATATGAAGTTTGTGTACGTTAGCCATTAGAGAGAAAGCAAGAGAAAACATATAGTTTTATGAGGTTTTAGAGAGATGATGTTTTTTAGAAATAAACACAAAAAGAATATAGTTATTCTTCTGTAAGTTTGAGAAATCTTATAGCAGAAAAATAATAATTATGTTTGAGTGTTTTAAAGTTTTCTTGTAATCTTCTTCTAAATAAAATCAATATATACTTTTGTTGCCCAGGATAGGTTTTAACGAAATACCTTAATATTAATAAATTATTATTCCATTTTAACTTGAGTGTTTGTATATAAATATAGTAGAAAATATGAATGTGAAGTAGGCTCTTGAGCTAGAAAACTAATGTGTCTACATTTCAGCATGATCACCTTAAAAGATGTTCAACATCACTTTTTATTGTGTGAAAATACGTAAAATCAATCTAAGATACACATTAGGTTCTTCTTCATACTATAGTTATAGTATTTCCAAGTAATACACAAAATAAATAAATTAGAATAACCCATACTATTTGAAAAGTGACAAAGCTAAAAGATTATTTTAAAAGTAAGAAATCATAAAAAATGTGTCTTTATATATTCAAGGCTTTGAACAATAAATTTTAATTTGACTATCCAATTTCGAGACTTATAGTCCATCGATTAAAAATCTTATAATGGTAGTCCATTGACTATCCATTTTTTAGACAATATAGTCTATTTGACTAAAAACTATATGGTATTAGTCCAATGAGTCTTCATTTTTTATAAATTTAATCTCATATGCATGTTTATTTAGAGACTAACTCTATCAAAAATAGATGATTGAGAGATTAACTTTATTGAAAATAGATAGTCAAGGGAATCCCACGAGACGTCTTTTAGTTGAGAGACTAGTTGTCTAAAAAATAGACAGTGAATGGACTAATTAATGTTCAAAGTTACATCCAATGGAAAATTTACTAATGTAAAACATAGATGTTGCAAAAGGAATTTTTTTCTCTTAAATGGTATAATTCGAGAACCTATACGACATCCAAACTAAAAGTATTGTTTAAAAATAAACAAGTACAAACGTACTTAAAATATTTATATGAAAAAAGTAAAAACATTCAAAAAACTCTCCGACCATATAAAAACAAAGAGCTTTAGTCACACATAAAATTTTGTTCCACGGAAGGACTTTAGTACTTGAGGTATTTAGAGATTAGAACAATTAAAAAAAAAAACTCTAAATTTTGTCAACATAAACCTTTCTAAATCATCTTTCACGGTTGGAAGAACCCCATATCCATCAACATTTTCAAGTGGAAGAATATTTATTTTTAATTGGAACCTCAGAGCAGAAGAATCATTCATTCTTGTTTGGCTGACTTGGGGGGCATAACCTTTTTTCCTACATCATTATTATTGACATGACCCTTGCATGGATACATATTTTTTATTCTTTATTAGATGACTTGGGTTTCCGAACTTCTTCCATGCCATTAGTATTTTTGGAAATATAACTCCATTCTTTTTTTTCTCCTATAGAAGGAAACTCAACGACTGCTTCATCATTTTTCCTCAACGAAGGAGGAAATTAATTTACATCTTTCAAGATTTTCTCCATTTACTTACTTGGTTCCTTATAGTCATTATCGTTGAACATGACCGTTGGAGACCACTCTACACCAAAAAATCACTGCTCATGAGGTATGATTTCCCCAAAAGGACCAAGATCCAAGTATATTTAGGCTTACAACACAAGTCTCCCTGTTTCTCTCATATTCCACAAACAGATGCCGCGTTTCTTTTTGCTTGGCCACATAGAGCTCATGTTTCTCAACCAGTATCCTAGTGGTAGCATCCAAAGAGATCTCGGTTTTCCTTGTTACATTTTTTACAACAACCAAAATATGCCTCTCTAATTAGAGAATCTTAATACTTTGGATTAAATTTCCTCCAGCTTCACGAGTCTTCTTTGGTAACCATTGCACATAACATCGATCTATTTTAGATTAGTAATTATTATTATTTGATAAGCTAGACTCAACATCCTCATTTTCTTTTTTCTTAATGGAAACTTGTTTCTCAAAAAAAGTATGTAAGTCTTCCCATGCCTTTTGTTGGACGAAAACCCGATCCTCTATCAGGGTTTCTCTTTCCATAATTTACCTCTCATTCTCTAGTGACTTGGGAGCCATAATAAGTAGCGGTTGGAGATCGGGCATGATTATACTTTTATCTTAGTATACTCCCATCAACATGTCGAAATAATAAAATATTACCAGTAACAAATTCTAATTGATTCACAAAACCTAATATAAAATTAAATAAATAAAAATACGACACTTAACTCAATTCTAATTTCGACTTCCCAAGCCGACAAGTCTATCATAGGGTGATTTGACCTTATTTTATAGTTCCAAAATCATGCCTCCACGTGAGATACATGTAGAAACTTAGACTCATGACAAAAATAGAGGCATGAACTACTTATTTCTTCTGAATCAAAGCAAGAATGACAAAATATAAAATATCATCTTTTGGGAGTAAATCATAAAACCCCCCAAAGAACCATATTCTTTCATCAGTAATATCACAGAGATTTCAATGAAGAACTTTGTAGGCTTTGAACCATTACTATGGTCATCCCCTTTTTAATCTTCCTCAAAGAATCACTGTTAAATTTCACCTGCACGTTTTAAACCTTTAGACACAATTATCGACATCAACAACTATGGGCTTCTTCTCTCTCTCAACTTTAACAAGGTTTAGGGATTCCATCCCCTCGTGCAACACATTCCCTTTCATATAAGATTTTTTTTATTCGACAGGCAACAACTTTTTTTAAGGAAAGTAACCTCATGATTCTAAATCTACAACAACAAATATAAAAACACCAAGCCTACCATGACATTTTCTCCAAGGAGAGACAATTGAAAAAACTCATCCTCAAAGTTCCAGTAGCCGTACTAAAAAAAAATCTTAAAGGAAAATAAAGCACGATTGACTTTTCCAACATGTCAGAGAAATCTCACCCAAACATTGGTTATTTCTATATTTTATAACTCTTATTGATCAATAATGATAAGGTCGAATTTTGTTGATAGTGAGGGTCAAATTTTATTTAGAGGGTAGTTTAGACATAAAAGAAAACCATGCCATGCGAGCTGAGTACTTGTTGACCAAACAGTATGTCAACTTTGAACGTTACTGGGCATGGGGGCTCATAAGGCTTGACCATATTATTAACCCGACCTCATAAGCCCATACACCTAAACTCTTCAATAAATTGACTAAAACAACATTAAATGAGGTGGTTAATTCTCTTTACGTATTGATAGTTATCACCTCTATTATCTTTTTTTTACTTAAAGATCTAAAACATTTACCAAAAATACCCCTGAGTCATAATTTACTATCACCAGATTGCCGACCACAATGGGAGTAAAGGGTACATGAATATTGATATTTAAAACCTGTTAATATGTCCCATGTGAATCATAATATTGAGGACAGACTCTTAATGCGAGAGGAGTGTGATCTGCTTATAGTTGAGACACTCAAGGCCCAGAGGCAGACTTGAACAAATTTTTATAAAGATAATCCAATAGAGAAATTCAAGCCTGATAGGGTAGAAAATAACTTCAAGAAGAATTCAGATGATCGGCTCCTTAGAGCCCACCAAGAATCTAAAAAGGAACATCGGGCTAGATATTGTACACGTACATCAGATTCTATTAATGGGTCCACAACTAAGACCAATTCAGAAGTTTCTTCTTTCTCTTTAAGTAGTGATCACGGACGTAAAAAGAAAAAAGAAAAGTTAATTAAGAAGCTTTCAAAAAGTCATCGAAAGTAAAGTAAACATGACTCATCAATAAAAAAAGAGATAGAAAGGGTAAACGGAAAAAGGTTTATTAAGGGAAAGTTTAAAGGGTTATAGATCATAGTATAAATCATTTACTAAATGACCAATTTTTTGTCCAATCTGAACCTGGTTTTTAATCTACTCCTAATGAAGACCACATGTTCAACCAGGGGCATAATTGGAGGTAGTTACCATTGTCTTAGAAAATCTTGTCTGGACATCTGCCCAGACGATTCAATAGTTCAAAAATAAATAAAAAATACGATGAAAGTCAAGACCCTGAAAATCATCTTAAACAATTCAATAATTTCATGATGAACTTCAATGCTGAGATAAGTTGCTATATAGGGAATTTTCCCAAATGTTTAAAGGTAGTGCATTGAAATGGTACAATCAATTACCCCGATGGTCGATTAAGAATTTTGATATGTTCTTGATGGATTTCTGGAGACAGTTCGTAGGAAGAAAATAACTCAAAATAAATCGAGACATAATAATTCATTCTGCGTAATATCCAAATAAATAACTTAAAGATTTCATCAACCCTTTTGTAAATACTAAAAATGGATTAGCTGATTGCTTCGAACAAGTGGCCATAATCTCATTTCGACAAGGGTTGTTGGCTGGAGAATATGATGATTCAGTAAGTTGGAAAAAAACTTATACTTAGGGTGGATTGGTGAATCGGGTTGGAAAACATATAACGGTTGAGGAAACTAAGAAATCAAGGCAACATTATAAGTACAAATTTGCACCTCCAGTTTATGTCCCAAAAGCTAGTACTCAATCACAGGTCACAGTTAACAATCGACCTAAGGATTCGAAGCAACCTTCACATCAACCTAGATAAAGTCAGTCTAATCAGGGTTGATAATCAATGCTGAGGGGAAATCAATGGGTCCAACCAGATTATTTTACGGAATTGGTTAAAAATATGGCTACTATCTACAAAAGGATTAAGAATGTTGTACAGTTCCGAACGCCTGCTCCCATCCAAACTCCAAAAGAAAATTGAAATACACATTACTATAGATACCACAATGATGCGGGGCATGATACTAAAGACTCTAATTTTTTGAAGCAAGAAATACAGGCTTTGATTGAAAATGGGAAATTTACCATTTTTGTGAAGTCACAAAAGGGGAATATACAACTAGGAAATATGGAACAACCTAGTACAAGTGGGGTTCAAAATGCATCGCCCAATATCGAAAAGCAGAATACTGAAGCATTTAAACAAGAGAGTACGATGGTAATTGTTGAGGAGTCCGATATGGACTCAGAGTACTTGGATCCAGTTCCAGATCGAAACCCAATCAATGTGGTAACAAAAGGTACTGAAAGAGTATCTAAGTTATTCTCATTCTTTGAATCACTAACTATTTTTGGAGGGATACCCTCACAAATTCATTGAATTTTCTCGGAAAAGACATGTAGCCAGTTTGACTACATAATTGGGATAAAATATGCCTACCCACCTTTACTAAACTCCTTTCCTATTTATCGTTTACGATGAAGATGATATGAGAGGAGTGGCATCCCCTCCCCCCCAATGAAGATATTGTGGTAATAGGGGCATCCATTGAAGGTACTGAGATTCGAAGAATTTTAATTGACATAAGTAGTTCGATGAATATTATATTTTTGTCCATTTACAAACAAATGAATAATCCTACAGTTATCCAACGATTGAATAGAACCATAGTAGGATTTACTTGCAATACTGTTGAGGTCATTGGGGAGTTTGAAGGTGAAGCTTTGTTAGGAAAATGGCCATTCAATAAAATGTTAAGAGTATTGTTTGTGGTTGTTGATTATCCGACCTCATACAATGCAATTTTTGGTAGGTCATAGTTGTCAAGGATGCATGTTGCTGCATCAACAGTTCACCAATTTTTGAAATATACAGTTGGATCTCAAGTAGTAGTGGTTTGAAGTAGTTAAAAGGTAGCCAGAGAATGTTATGTTATGGATCTTGCTCATAAATCACTAAAAGATGTGTCAAGTAAGAAATAATAGAAATTATTAAAGTCCTTTTCGGATCCAAGCAAGATAGATAACACAAGAGGGACTTCTAGTTCTATGATTCGAATATAAGAAGTTGAAACACATAGTCTTGCAGAAGCAAAAAATGTTCGAATCGGTATGAAGATACCATCAGAATTATAAAAAGAAGTTGTTGGCCTTCTTATCCAAAAACTTAAATTTATTTTCTTGGTGCAATGAGGATGTGACTGGTGTACCAACATATGTTATTTTCCACAAGATGTTAGGTCATTGGGATGCAGGTTTGGTAGTACTAAGAAAAATAGCATTTTCTAAAGAAAAATACGATGTAATAGTACAATAAGTGGATAGGTTAACTAAGGTGGGACACATCCGTGAATCCCAGTATCGACTTTGGACTGCAAACCTGATTCTTGTAAGAGAGAAAATAGTGAGTGATGTATGTGCATCGATTTCACAGATCTTAATAGAGCTTGTCTAAAGAATCTTTTTCAGTTCCCCGGATAGATCAGCTAGTGGATTCTACTTCGGGTAATGAGTTATTGTCTTTTATGGATGCATTTCCTGGGTATAATCAGATTCAGATGGATCTGAACGACCAAAATCACACCATTCATCACGGATATGGGGCCTAATTGTTATAAGTTAATGGCCTATGGGTTAAATAATGTTGGGACAACCTACCGGAGATTGATCAATAAAGCTTTTGCCGGTCTAAATTTGGAAGAAAGTAAAAGTATACATTGATGAAATGATGGTGAAGAGTATAAAAGAGGAATATCATATACTTAATCTCCAAGAAACGTTTTCTAATTTGGAACTTATTAATTTAAAACTAAATGTTAAGAAATTTTCTCACGAAGATATTTTTGGAGAAGTAACAAAAATCTATTTGAATTAAATCAGTATCCAATAAGAAAAAAGATACGTTCAAAGGCAATTGTTTATGTGGTCCTCAGAGGCATTTTATACAAAAAATATATTTTAAAAGACATATATTTCTATGTTTGGGGAAATATGAGTCATATATGATACTTTCAGAATTACACGACGTAGAAGGTTCCACGCACTGCAGGTACAAAATATTGATACAAAGAATATGTCTGCCAGGATATTATTGGTCCACGATCTCCTCTGATGCCAAAGAACCAGTTAAAAGATGTGACACTTGTCAAAGGTTTGCTAATGTGATTCATAAACCTTAGCCCCCCTCGAGTCTATATCTGAAGCATTACTATTTGACCGATTGGGTATTAAACTCGCCGGACCATGACCAGTGGCATCAGGTGGTAGACAGACGATAATTGTCGCAGTAGATTATTTTTCAAAGTGAGTAGAAGTCAAACCATTAGATGGAACAAAATCCAAGGATGTAATAAGTTTATCATCACAAATATATGTTCTTTCTTTGGGGTTCGGATGCGGATTACTATGGACAATGGACCATAATTTGATAATAAGGACATGAACGCCTTTTGTTCCTCTTGAGGAAGACAACAATGTTTTTCGTCCCCTTTCCATCCTCAAGTGAATGGGCAAGTTGATATGACTAATCGGACAATCCTCGATGGATTTAAAAATAATTTGGAAGAGAAATAATGATAGTGGAAAGATTATTTACAAGAATTTTTTTGGGTGTACCAAACTACTTCTCGAACTGCAATTTTAGAATCTCCGTTTGATTTAGTATATGGGATGGATACGATAATACCTTATGAGGCTATTTTTCCTTCATATCGTGTCACTGAGTACTTTGAAGACACTAATTATAAAAGGAGGCGAATTGAACTAGACTTAATTGAAGAGAAAAGAAGGCGGGCACAATTGAATTCGTCGCATTATCAAACTTCGATGAGAAGCAGATATGCCTCGAAGCTTAAGCGGATAGAGTTTAAGGTAGGAGACCAAGTGTTAAGAAAGGTATTTCTCCACACAAAAGAAAAGCACATCGGAAATTTGGGACCTAATTGGAAAGTGATGTATGTGTAAAGGAAAAAATAAAGCCATGAGCTTATCAGATCAATGATAGAGAAGGAAAAGATCTCCGACGCCCATTGAATATTGAGCATCTTAAGTTGTATTTAAAATGATTGTAAATAATTAAATGGTTGAAACATGTAAAATATCGGTGGCATACTCTTTCCAACCCCAGTGGCGCGTGAAGGTTTTAACGAGGTGTCATATTAGCCGATTTGTATATATAAAGTTTTTTTTCCATCTTAAAAATTGTCTATTAATTTTGGACCTAAAGGGTCTTTCGAAGAAAGTTAGTCTCTAATAATTAATTTTGAACCTTAAGGGTTTTTCAACGAAAGTTGGTATCTAACTATTAATTTTGAACCTTAAGGGTTTTCCGACGAAAGTTGGTCTCTAACTATTAATTTTGAACCTTATGGGTTTTCCGACGAAAGTTGGTCTCTAACTATTAATTTTGAACCTTAAGGGTTTTCCGACAAAAGTCGGTCTCTAACTTTTAATTTTGGACCTAAAGGGTTTTCTAACGAAAGTTGAACAAGAAAACATCAAGTTCAATTAAAAAGAGTACGAAAAGTAAAATCTGATTATCATTCACAAAATAGCCTCAGATAAACCTTAAGACTTCACAAAATTGCCTTAAACAAACCGAGGGATTTAGTACAAAAAATATGAAAACATTTTAAAATCTTAATCTTCGGAGGAAGATCCAATGGGATCATCGTCTAAGAATTAAGAAGAAATTTCATCATCATCCAAAGAAATTCTCGCTGGACGAAATCTGATGGGAACCAAATTCTAAAAAGTCCCTAAGTTCAAGTCAGGATAACGTTCATTAATTTCCAAAATCAAACTATTTCACATCAATCTTAGCAACCCATTTGGCAGCATATGCTTTACTAGCAGCCTTTTTGTCAATTTTAACTTGGGCTTGAAAATCAATAAAAAAAATTTATCAGTCTCAATTTAGGCTAGAAGGGCCTGTTTTCCTTCAACATTCTCTCAAAGTATTTAAAACTAAGCATTATGAGGATTTATCATTCCTCTCCTTATAAGATTTGATAAACAAATATTTTCAGACATTTTTGTCAATGTAAAGATTTCTATCTCATCTTGGCAACACTTATCATAAATCATGATGTAATCTTCTGCAAGAACGAGCTTATCGTAAATTGTGTTAGCTTATCTTTTAAGTGTAGAAATATATTGTTCAAGTTCTTTGATCTTCGATTTTGATTTCAAAACCTCTGATTTATGGTGATTTTTAAGATCTCTCAAGGAATTCATCTTCTTTCCAAGAATAAGTGAGGATCACAGAAGTGTGTGTATACGAAGAGAGAATCCATCACCAGGAGAGATTTTGAATGACTCAGGGGAGGAACCAGCTTCAAACAAAATAGCCATCAAAGAATTATCCTCTTGAGCAGCTTTATCTTTATGATTTTGAGGAGTATCACCTTCATAATTTTAAGCAACTAGTTTATCATATGAAAGACGAGAATAATATCATATAGTGACAATTTTTTTTTCCGAGAAGGGCATGTTATTATCGATAATTTCATTTTCCGAAGAAGTGATTTTTTTCATTTTGTTGAACACCCTATAACTTTTGTGGACGGTTCTTTTTGGGAAGGTTTTCTTGAGACTGTGTTTTTAGAACGTTTCTCCCCCAAATGGATTTTTTTCTACGTCAACGTCAGCACTTTGGAATATTGGGATGAACGTCTCTAGGGCTTCCTCCTCTCCCGAAGATTCACCAGTATCATTTTTGCAATGGCTCTGAGCTCTATCCCTAGATAAGGAAATAAAACTTTGATGACTGAAATGTAAAAAATATAACTTATTATGACAGATTGTATAGTTAGAGGAGAAAATTAGAACTTTATATTCTAGTCGTGGACTAACACGTAATTACCCTATTTTGTAACTACTTCAGTTGGATTTAAGTCTTTGCGCCTTTATATAAAGGCCATGGCTAATCTAATAAAGGGTCTGACTTTTTTAGATAGATCACTTTGAAAATTCGACTTTCTCTCTCTATAAGATATTTCTCTATCTACATCCGGACTTCTCTCGATTTACTTAGACAATCCAAATATTTAACTCACCAAATTGGCGACTTCACTGGGGACCTTATCATTGATTGGTGCCCGGGTTATTCAAACTACTTTTCTCTTTTCTTCTTTCTGAATCTTGAAAGACAACTTTATTCATAAAAATGAATCCAGAGAACGATCTGCTAGTTTGATCGGCTGTTGAGACACTAAAAAAAGACATGCAAAGGAACTCTGGGCATGTGCCAAATAACCAGGTTTCGATGAGTAATTGGAACTGGTCAAAGGAACTCTGGGCATGTGCCAAATAACCAGGGGCAATCTTCGAAATCATGCTCAACAAGCACGTTCCAAGAACAACAACCTACCACCTTGCACTGGAGGGTATTCGAACCAGGTACCAGTGTACCAATTTCATAGGACGAGGCCCACTCAATGGATAAGACCCGAATATTATGTAGATTTGACTGAGAGTGTGGCTACAATCTTTGACAAAGCCAAAAGGTATGTGAATTTCAGGAACCATGTTTCAATCAATATGCCTAGAGAGGAGCAAAATAACAGGTTTGGTAGATATCACGACGACATCGGACATGATACCACAAACTGATTGAGAAAGGAAATTCAGAGTTTAATTGAAAATGGGATATTTCTAACTTATGTGAAAGCACAAAGCAATGCATCGAAGAATCATGTCGCATCGACTTCACAACCAAAAAATCCAAATGCACAGTCTAAAAATCTGATGATTATGGATTCGAAGGTTGATAATTTTGATGCAACATCAGAATACTTAGATGCAGATCTAGATCGGTTAATCTTAATGGAAGTAGAGGAACCAGTCAAGTAAGGCCACGTTCGAATCCTTTGTGAGTATTTTGAGTCCTTAGCAATTTTCGTGGGATTCTATAACTGGTAACATTGATATTTCAAGGAAAAGGTACATAGTAAGTTTGGCTACTCAAATAGAGGGAAAGATGTCTACTCATATGTATGGTAAGAGAGACATTACTTTTATCTTTTTTGATGAAAATGATTTTATGGGGTGTTACAGGGCCACACGAGGATGCGGTGGTCATTGGGGTAGAGATTGTTGGTGTTGAAATTTGACGCGCGTTGATGGATATTAGAAATTATGCAAAAATTCTTTTTAAAGCAACTTATGATATGATGCACAACCATTCTCGGATTTCCCAATCAGAGAATACCATCATCGGGTTTACTGGAGTAACTGCACGAGTAAATGGGGAATTTAAGGGAGAGGTGAGCCTGGGAAAGGGACCTTTCAAGAAAAAAGTTTAAGGTTCTTTTTATGGTGGTGGATTGTCCAATAAGATACAATACCATTTTTGGAAGATCTTGGTTATCAAAGACGTATGACGTTGTGTCTACACTCCATCAATGTTTAAAATATGTCGTCAAAGACCGAGTGGGGGTCGTTTAAAGTGACCAAAAGGTTCCCAGAGAATGTTATGCCACTGCTCTTCAGACCCGAGGATCAAACAGTGGTGATAAAATGGATGAATCATTGTCAGGGGGGTTGACCTTGGACCTCGAAGAAGGGGTTGACAATCCGAGGGAAGCCCCAGGGTCATTGACAGTAAGTAAAGAAATAGAAGAATGTGATTTTCTTAGTGCATGAGTTCTTCGAATAGGAACCTTACTAACATTTTGAATTTTTTGATTAAATGAGAGCTTCCTGAAGATGTGAAATTGGCCAAGAAATTGCGAGCCAAAGCATTTGGATACATAGTATTAAATGGGATTTTATATAAGAAAACATTAAGAAGGCCATTATTGTGATGTTTGAACAAAAAAGAATCACAAGAAGTTTTGTTAGAATTACACGATAGAGAAGGTGCAACGCATTGTGGATTCAAGGAATTTCACGAGTTTTGTTGGCAAAATTTTATTGGCCTTTGATTATGAACGATGCCAACAATTTGGTTTGAAGCTGTGATACTTGTCAAAGGTTTGCTAACGTTATTCATAAACCACCAGTTGCACTTATGTCCATCACCGAAGCCGTTCCATTTGATAGATGGGGAATAGATCTGGTGGGACCTCTGGAGGAAGGCAAATGATAATTGTGGCAGTGGATTATTTTACAAAGTGAGCATAAGTTGAGCCATTGTCTAAAATAAAAGCTAAGGATGTGATTAAATTCATTGTAAACAGTATTTGTTTTCGTTTTGGAGTATCTCGAAGAATTACTACAAACAACGGTCATCAATTTAATAATAAAGAAATGGCTTCGTTTTGCGCTTCGAATGTGATAAAGCAATGTTTTTCCAAACCCTTTCATCTCCAAGTAAATGGACAAATAGAGGTGACAAACAAATCCATTTTAGAAGGTTTGAAAAAGAATTTGACAGGAGCTGCAGGAAAATGGTCTAGTTATTTGCAAGAAGTTCTATGGGCTTATCGAACAACCCCCAAGGAAGCTACTAAAGAACCTCCTTTTGCTTTAGCGTATGGAATGGATGCTGTTAGTCCTATAGAATCTACATTGCCTTCTTTTATAGTAGCTCAATACTTTGAAAACCTAAATGATGAAAGTAAAAAAATAAAGTTTGGATTTGATTGAAGAAAAAAGAGTTCGAGGTCACCTGAACATGATTCACTATCAAACTCTTATGAGGAGTAGATATAATTCGAGGGTGAAAATGAGGGAGTTTATGGTGGGTGATAAAGTGTTAAGAAAGGTATTCCTCCATACTAAAAAAAATACCATCGGTAAGATGGCCCCGAATCGGGAAGGTCCTTATATGGTTGTTGAGAAGATACAACCAGGTTTTTATCGCATTTGTGATAATCAGGGAAGGATGCTTCAACATCTCTGAAATATACAACATCTAAAATTGTATTGGAAGTAGTTGTGTTGTATTTTGAAATTGTTTTCTTTGATAAATTAGCGCACTCATTCCTACCTTGTTGGCCTAATGAGGTTTTTACGAGGCGCTATGTACATATTCAAAGCCATCAATAAAATGCATTTTTTGGCCAATGATTGTTTGCAAAAACTTGTTTAAACTATTTTGGTAACTTGACAAAGACTGATCATCTTTGAGATTGACTAAGAGTAGAATATTCTGAAGTGTTGAGTACACTTTCTAAAGAAACAACCATATTCGAATTGCTACGTTCTCTAAACGCACTATTATATTCGAAGTGTTACATTCTCTAAACGCACTATTACATTCGAAGTGCTACGTTCTCTAAACGCACTATTATATTCAAAATGCTACGTTCTCTAAACGCACTATTATTTTTGAACTGATACGTTCTCTAAACACGCAATCATATTTAAGGTGCTATGTACAATGTTATTTAAAATATCATGTTGCATTTTCACTTCGAATAACTAATATATATATATAATAGTTAGAGGTAAATATAACTTAAAAAAATAAAGGATAAACAAAATCCTTTTGTCATTTAATTCGATTCGATGAGAATAGAGTAATTTCTTAGATGCAAAATGAAAAGGCATATATTAAAAACAAAATATTACAGTGATTGAAGGACATGCACAAAAAAGATATGGTAGAGTTACTCGTCTTCGGAAATTTCTTCGGAATTTTCTTCTAATTCTTCCTCTTCAGATGAAGATTTAGGAACAAGATTAAAATCCTCCTTAGGATACCGTTCGATGAGGATTTTCTCCCAAACACTAGAGAGGTTAACCTTAGGATATGTAGCATGAATCTCGCGAAAAAGGGTAATGATTTTTTTCTCTTAACCATTTTAATGTTTGCTAGCATGTCCTTTGCACATTCATCCTCAGCAGTGGCGAAAGAAAGTCGTTTTTCCTCATCAAATTTGACCTTGAGAACGGTCATGTCATGTGATAAATTTTTCTTCTCTGCCTCATGCTTGCTAAAAGAAACTTGAAGATCATTAAATTTTTTCTTTTCTGCAGCTAACTCTTCAGAATGCTTAATCTTAAGTTGATCTATTTTCTTCTAATAAGAGGTATTGAGATCTTTTTTTTTATTTTCGATGCACTTCTCTGAGATGCTTCTTGATGTGGAGGTGTCCTCTGAGGAATTCAGATCTGGCCATTTGAAATCTATGAAATTTTTCTTTTACGAGGTTCTAAAGATGCCTGTCATGCTTTTCTCAGTTGCAGTAACATTCTTGTAGCGAACCATCTCTTCAGCCATGTATTTTAACTGATTCAAGAGGATTAGATTTCTTGAGTCAGTTTTTGTGGTGCAGCATCGAGATCAGAAAACGGTTGAAGAGCAGCTAAAACCTCTTCGGATGGCTCCTCGAGAGGGATTAGCATTGGGCTAGGTCGAGGTATAAGAGCAAGAGAGGTTGTAGGAAAATTAACTTCAAGAGATGCGGCTTCAGAGGTAGCAGGTGAAAATCTTCTACCAAGATTATGCAATTGATCTTGAATTTCTTAAACAATGGGATCCTCATTTCTAGCAAGCTCTTGAGAGTCATTGAAGTTGAAAAAGCTATCAGGATCAAAATGGTCGTCGCCTCGATCATCATCTAAAACCACAGTTTCTCTTTACTGATTGACAACATCTTCAACATCTTCAACACTTACAATATCATTTTATTTTGTTGAATTGGTTGATTTTTTACAACCACAATATCATCACCATCGGAAGAAACCTCTTCGATAGTTTCCACGGTTTTGTTTTTTCCTTTTTCCGAGGAGTGGTTTTAGTTGTGATATTTTTTATGGGAGAATTGTTTTCTTTTTCGAAGAAGGATCTCCTTCTACTACTTTTTTCGATGGTGGGAAGGCTAATGTCTTGTGCTTTTCTCTTTGAACCTTTTGGCTTCGGATTTACTAAAGGGCTAGCACCAGATGCGCTAGCTGCCTTTTTATTCTTTTTTTCCTTCTTCTTCTGAGGGAGGTGGCTATCCGATTTGTTTCGAATTGGTAAAAATACTTTGCAATCAGGATGTACTAACCTTCTGACAGTGTGTAAAGGATTGCGTTGTTCCATCAGATTCTCAGGAGGGAGAGCTCCAAACTTGATTGGAAACAAATGGTTGTTGAGAACATTGATAGATTGGAAAGCTGTGTGGAAAGCATTGTTCCATTATTTTTCAGCCCAGACAATAAGTTTGACAAATATATCTTTTGTTTTTTCTCGATGAAGTGCGTAGCGCCTCAAAATTTATATACAGAGCATAAAATTTGATAAGAAATAAGGAGAATATAAGTTGAAAATATAATTCAAAAAAATGAAAGTGAAGGACTTACGATTACTCATCTAGACGAGGTCCAATTTAGATGGGTTCGCTTCAGATATTTCTTTACTAATTCTCCCAAGCTCCTGAGATGAAGACAATTTTTTCTCTCCAAATTTTGTCCGCGTATTGTAGATCATCGATGATCTTCATGTCATCATCCAAGGTAAGATAATAGAATGGAAGCACTGGTCCCTTCGACGGTTTGGTTAAGGAAATGAAATCCTCGATGCAGGACGGAATTTTGGACAAGCGAGAAGCCATAATCACAGAGAGCAGTATGAACCATTGATTTTGGGTCACCTGGTTTGGACATAGATCCAAAAGTTTGAAATATTCAACTATCATGGGGTCCAATGGAAATCGAAAGCCCCAGTTGATGATCTCTGGGTAGACAACTAGTTCATATTTTCTGCAAACTAAAGGCGTTTCCCCTTCTTTGGGAAGACGAAGAGTAATATTGTCTCTCATTCCCCATTACTTCTTTAGATCTGTTGCTTGGCTCTCTTTGTAATATGTATATGGAACATTTTTCAAAGCCAATATGTAATGCGCTTCAAGATAAGCTCGTCGGATATTGTGACATGAACTTTCTTTTTTCTTGTTTTACGATCCTTTCATTTTGAAGCATTTTCTGACTCTTTCGAAGCCTCTTCCTCTGCTTCAGCTTCGTTTTTTGACTGTATAGCTTCAGAATCGATTTATCCTTCAAATGCCTCGTCCATCAGTTAAGGTGGATCACTTGAGAGATTTTGTTGAGATGATGTAGTTGTCTCAACAATCTCCCTCAGGGGAGGAGAATTGGTTGCTGGATTCGAAGCAACATTAATGTTCGAGGTGACATCGACATCATCACTCATTGCTATGAAAGTTTTTCTTCTTGGAGTTCGAGAAAGGTGAGTTTTTTTAGGATTGGTTGAGGAAGGAGTCTCTTCAGATTTCTTCGGAGAATATTTGCTCACCTCACAACTGATTTGAGATGATGATCCAATAAGAGAGGGTGAGATTCGAGGTGTCTTTGGTGTTCAAGTTTTTGATGATTGACATTTTATTGTAAGAGGAGAAGGTTAAAAAACAGGAGTTTTGGAAGGATCAAAGTTACAGTAATATATTGTCTCTATAGACAGACCACAAAGAGCATTGCTTATTAGTCCAGCTGCTCTGTATTCATCTGATCTTTTACTAATACAGAAATATTCGTAAGCTCTAAAGACTATGTTATCTGATTTTGGACATTTGGGATCTTCTAGTCTTTGGATACTTTCTCATAAACTAGTTGAAGATTGAATGAAAATTTTAAGTTTTCTAAGTGAAAATAGCCAACAGATTGAAGAAGCCGTTGAAGGGAGCAAAGGAATTTTAAGTTTCCACAGTTTCTATCTCAATGAATTTTATTTCCGAATCAAACAATGGGTCACATTGATATTTATAAGAAGATAAAAGAAGTATCGAGAAGTGGAAGGGACAATGATTGGATAAAATATGAAGTGGTTGCATAGATGAGGATCTAACCTCTGTCACGCTATCGGTCTAGTGGCAAACCTAGTGCCTAGGGTATCATCATTTGATAAAAGGTAGACTTGGTATCTAGAGTGTCACCATATACTTGGCTCACGCTTCGAATCATAATATAAGGAAGTGATTTCCAGTTAAAATAATTTGATGCACTTAACCAAATTATGAGATAACAGCACATTCGAAGAAGTTCAGATTATGGATAAGGGGATTTTCTTCACCATCAAATATTTTCGAGCTTAGTTAGTTCTCATTCATTTACTTACATGAGAACTAAGGGGGCTTCCAATAAGGAAATAGAAGTTTGAGGACTGAAATGTAAAGAATATAACTTATTATGACATATTGTATAGTTAGATGAGAAATTTAGAATTTTATATTATAGTCGAGGACTAGTATGTAATTACCCCATTTTCGTAACTAATTTAGTTGGAGTTAAGTCTTTGCGTCTTTATATAAAGGTCAGGGCTGATCTAATAAAATGTCTCATTTTTTGAGATAGATCACTTTGGCAATTCAAATTTCTCTCTCTAAAACCTATTTCGCTTTATACATTCTGACTTCTCTCGATTTACTTAGACAATCCAAATAGTCAATTTCACCATCCTCGAAGGTAAAAAGACGAGTATATCTTGTGGTTCTAACGTGTCTAATACCTAATCTTGGGTAAGGAACCATGAGTTCTTGTAAAGACAACTGTTTGGATGGATCAACCCTCCAAAGATGACTGTTAGAGAGGTTGGTCGAAGTAAAACAACGATGAGATTTGTTGGACCAAGAAGCCTGTGCCCACCTTCGCCATTTGACAAATACTTTTCTTGTTGCATGAACGTGATCCATAAAGGGTTTAGATACTTTTGTCATCGCTTTTTAAAAAAGAAAAGGTATTAGACTAAATGAAAAAAAGTAAAACAAAAATAAGAGGATAATTTATGCGGGTTATCAATTGTAGCATCTCATCTAGTTTCCCAAAGACCAAAGAGATATAAAAGCCCTTGATTCCATTTTTTATCGGCTTCAAGAAAATCGTCGACAATTTTGACCTTATTATTAAGATTTAATGAATACAATGAGAAGAAGGGACTTTTGCAAGGACAATAAGACTGACAAACTGCTCTAAATAAAATTTTATTCCAGATATTCGAGAAACCATTATATAAACCATTAAATTAAATTACATATTAGGCCCGACTTGGGTCAGACAAAGGTCGACCATTGCAAAATATTCAACGAAGAAAAGATCCAGAAGGAAACAGAGCCCCCAGTTCATAATTTCTGGATAAACAATCAATTCATGATTAGAACTGATAAAGGCGTCTCCCCAGTAGTCGGAAATAGGATAACAAATGAATCATGAATTCCCCATCGGGCCCTTAATTTAGCCTATTTGGATGCAGCATAATATTTATATTTACCTTTTACAAGGCCAAAATGTGTTTATTTTCAACGGCCTGATGACTTGTTTTTAACAAGAACATTGATATGTGAAGGAAGTGTAAGATCTTCTTTTAATTTGGCTTTCTTGCTTAAGGAGAATCTTCCTCAGCAACCACTAGGTCTTCTTTACCACAATCTGGTATTATGGCTTTTCCAGTATTAGCAATCTCTTTGGATTGAGCGGTATTGGTAATAATGCGGTTTGATTCTGCATCATAAATAAGTTTGAGGGACCTTTTTTCCGCAGGAACTGCATTAGTTTTCTTTAACTTCCGCGCGTGAAGTTTTGGAGTTGGACGTCGAGTTCCTTGTGGTGTAGAAGATGGGGTAACTAGAATATCTGATAAAGGGTTGAGTATGCGTCTTTTAAATAGATTTAGGAGCTCGCTTTCGCTTCAAAGCTTCACCTTTCGAGGACCCAGTGGCTTTTCCTATGACAACGTTGTAGTCACTCTTATCAATCACTAAACAAGCATGACTAGGGGCTGAGAAGGTATATTCGAGGAGATTTCCACGTCGGTGGAATGGTTAGTTGGAGACCAAATACCATATTACGTGTTAACAATTGGTTGAGGTTCTGGTTCAATGTATAACCCATCAGCTCGTCTTTCTTCAGCGTTTTGACTAATATAAAACCAATCAAAGATGGGAGAACTTATGGGCATAAACTACTTCATCTCTAAAATAATTCTTTGAAAGTTTTCTTTCTAAATATTGTAAGTGAGAAGAAATGATATGCGTGAGAATATTTATAAGAGAATGTTGGACCTTAGTGAACTCTAAGCCCAGAGGGTTTCAAGAGATGTTTTCCTATGGGCAAAATGCATAAGGAATATGCAATGAATGCCTAGAATATGAGTGTGTCGCTTCCAATCACTTTGAAATCAGACCAAAGGGCACGCGTTGATCGTGCCAATCGACAGCTAACACTACGAATGAGAAATGATTAATTGGTTGTGTCAGAGAATTCCTAATGTTTCATAATTTTTTTTGGAAAATACGCGTCGGCAACTATAACAATTGTTCAACACGTGCAAGAAAATCAAGATAAAAATTCTTTATAATTTGGGCTGACAAAATCTGATGAGAATTATTAAGAGCACCAAAAGCTTGAAAAAATAAATTGAAGCATTGCCAAATTACAGTCCTTGTTCGAACATTTTCACAAGGACTGAGGCCTAATAGTAAGAGAAACATTATTTCATAACATGAGATAGGTAAAATAAAGGATTAATATGGCACAAAGAAAACATCATAGGAGAAATGTGACAATTGTATAATATAAATGATTACTTTGTAAATTAATTATAAGTGTGAGGAAAGAACCACAATTAATTATTTTCTAGACGCGTGAGACCCAACAAATGTACTGTTAAAAGATACCACATCTCATAAAGAAAGGTGATTGATTAATGATTAGAAAAATATACTTCATTAGTTCTTTTCTCTCTACGAATTTGGTCCTCCAAGCATTATTTTATCACCAATTCCATTCTAACGGTTTACTGGAACAATCAATTTTAACTTTATTTTTGGTTTTTTTGTCAAAATATTCTTGATGTAAAGGTATTAAATCTGTAAGTTAAAATTTTATTTAATATACAAACTCGCAGAGATATGCGAGACATTACATAACACGTGGAGCAAATACATTATATGATATACATATCCGTGAAAGATGTATTCATGTGATACATATCCATACCATGCATAATCATGCGAGATATATTAATTACCAATCCTACTTATTACCATATGCTACATTGAAATAATACTTTTTAGAATTTTTATTATTATATTAATCTATACATGTTTGTAAAAATGTATGATGATTAATGTTACTCGCCGAGATATGATTTTTGCACGAATAACTTCCATCTTCCTTTTGAAACCAGCATTAGGTATTTTAAAATATTTTAGTATAATGTACCAATATATGTAACCGTTAATAACCTATGTGATGTGAAAAGTGGAACTAACAATAAGTTAATCGTATATGAGAAACCAGACATACAAATAAATTTTAGATAAACTTAGTCGATCTTGTTGGAATTAATATCTCCATCATATTACTAACATAAATATGACATGCTTCCAATCCTTGGAACATATCATGTTGTTTGATCTTGCTGTTTTTTCACTTTTTTGAACGTGTTCCAATATTTACTTGATTTCAACTATTTGTGTTATTGGGTTTTCAAATGACCATTTTGCTTTGTATATTGTAAAGTAAATTATTTCTAGGATTCGATATTGAGTAGGATCAAAATATAATTTAAATGAAGGATGTTCTTCGAGTTATTTTTGCAAAATGTGAAACCAGTGTATTAGCAAATGTATTAAGATGAATTAAGATAGATGCGAGATAAAATATAAGAGATAAAATATGATCCATGCGAGACCAGATAAATATGATTCATGTGAGACAATATATTATTTTAGATGAGAGACCATAGATGATGAGAAATGAGAGATAAAACTAGAGATAAGAGCAAAGATGATTCACCTACTTCTTTATTTTCTTAAATTATTTCTACCCGGATCAGCTCATCCTCAACATGATCAAATTCATAATTTTATTCTAGGTGTTGATGAATATGAGTCTTCATTTCCAGGACTTGGTGATAATGGCATGAACCTTCACAAAATTGTGTATATTAGTAATTCAACACTAAACAATAATGACTTTGTAAAACCAAGACAAAAAAATGCAAGACAGTGACGTAAACAAATATGAATCATGAGAGAATATCATACGAGACAATATCATGCGGGACACTATCATAAGATTCTAGACATTATCAATTTTATGTGAGAATATATCATGAGAGACCATTTAATGAGAGACTATACCATGCGAGACCAAATATTACAATTTTAATGTGAGACCAAGTATAACAAGTTATAAGTAAAAGATACGTTAATATACAAATAAATACATATTCCAAAAAATTACAGTGATACATAGGTTTTTTATCAATATTGAATAATCTAAATCACCTCTTTATCTACAGTAACATTCTCCACAACATCATTCTGCCCAAAAATATCTTATTTTTCCTATATATGAACATCATCTTCAATATCAATATTAGAAAGAGTTTCATGTTTTTTCATAGCAACGGTAATAGGATTCTCCAAGTTTGTAACCATATTTAATATCACCTCTGTAGTCGTATGGTCCCGTTTTCCATAATAACATTAGAAGCGAGGTCTGAGACAATCATTTGTTGATCATCTTGTCTTGTAACCACCTCCTAGCTTGTATTAACAATAATAATAGGATTCTCTTAACTTGTAACCATCTCTTGTATCACTTTGGTAGTACTAGGTTGTTGTATATCAGGAGGATCATGATGATACTGCATATCAGTAGGAGATCCTTCAATACATACTTTTTAATTAGGTGATTCTTTTATGTTTTCATGTGTATGTTTTACACACACATATATATATATAGAGGTATTTTTTTCACCTTTGTGTTTACTGTCAACATAGGCAGTTGAAGTGTATATTCAAGTTCCATCTCTTTTTGTACTTCATTTCTTTCTTCAAATTTCTTTACCTTTTTTTCCAGTTATTAAATAAACTTTTCTTTTCCAATAATTGTCTCTTGTAGTTCTGTAATTTTAATTTTAATATTTTTATGATCAGTTGCGTAACTTTCGCTTTGGTCCACTATTGTTAATTTTATGCTTTGGCTAGACACATGCTCGATTATTGTTGGTATTTTCATATTAATACTATGTAAAATAAATGACATAAATATTAAAAAATAGACAAGGGGAATAAAAAAATGATTGATGCAGAGCAAAAATGATAATGGATGCGGGACCGGACAGACAATGTATGCAAGGCTAGTCAAAGATGATATATACAACATCATGCGATGATAAAAGATCATAAATGATAATAAATGGGGGAGAATACAATGCATGAAAGACTATGTAATGATGTGAAACCATGTAAATAATAATAAATGCTTAATCATATAAACAATGATGGATGCACAATTATATAAATAATGCGAAATCATGTAAATGCTGATTGATGTGCAATATTGATAGATATGAAACCATGTAAATGATGATAGATGTGTAACCATAATAGATGAGAGACCATAAAAAAATGATGGATGTGAGATTTCTTACCTTTTATTTGTACAATAATATTTTTAGTCTTCTATTTTCTACTCTCAAATAGAAGTTTATGTCAACTACTTTCTTTGAAGATTTCTCTTTTACTAAGTTTTCAGGTCTCTTTAGTTCCTAAGAATATGAGATACTAATTTTTGATTTTGTGAACTAGTAACATGTGTTCTCGCTACTAGTTTGTATTTTATAATGCCAACTTCGGTTGCACATTCTGAATATTTTATTGGTTGTGCAATATTCTTTGATGATTTTTTTTTCGATGTGCAGTCTTTTTAGTCCGTGCAGATTTTTTACTTGACGTTCTTGAAAAATGAATTTATTTACTGTTTTTCTCTACACCAATGTAATCATTTCCATCCCATCTTGTTACGTATCCCAGTTTGCACATCTATCATTATTTTTAAGATTAACTTGCCAACCAGTAACCTCTTAATCTTATAGTTCCTCAACATGAACATCATATTATTTTTCTTCTTCATTTTCATCAACATATTCTTCTTGGGAATCTTCTTTCTCTCTTCTTGTTGGACGTCCCCACTAAATGCCTCTTATTTTTCATTTGTTAGGTTTAGTTTTTCATTCTTCATATTGTAAGTTCCTTTAAAAGAGGAATAAAACCCTATTTTCTTCAAAGCTTCTATGTGTACCTATTTATATTTTTTGCTTTCATTTGATTAATAATTGCAAACATGCCTGATTTGAAAATGCAAGATTTTGGCGGCATATTTCTTATAAATTTTACGAGATCAGTAGATGTGGGACTACTTAAGAAGTAGATGCACAACTACTTATAAAGAAGATGAACAATGTGATATTACTTACAAAGTGGATGCAGGACTACTTATAAAGGAGATGAACCATGAAAGACTCATTAAAAAGTAGATGAGAGATTACTCACAAAGTCTATGCATGACTACTTATAAAGTAGATGCCAGACTACTTTTAAAATAGATGAACGATGTAAGACTACTTACAAAGTAAATGCGAGACTCTTTTTTAGTAGATGCAGTACTGCACAAAGTTAATGCGAAGCCATACATTGATGTAAAACTAATTACATACCAGTAATGCGTGTCTCGTCTCTCGCTTTGCGAGACCCATCAATGTTGGAGATATGGGCCTAGACCCATTAGCACATATAGTTTGTCTATAAATAATAGCATTATACTCTATGCAATTGATACACTTTGTAAAATATACAAAACCCCTAGCCGTTCTCTTTTATCTCTTTTGTTCATTATTTTACATGGTATCAGAGCGTAAGTTTAGATCTTAAGTTTAAGTTTTCGTATCTTACGTTGTGCCGGTGGGAAGTTGTTTTAGCTGTCCGCCGAAAGGAATTTTTTGTTTTTTTTTGTTTTTGGATCTGGTGTGTGCTGCCACAATCAATAGACCTGATCGAGAGGTAAACGATGTCTATATTTTATGAATTTTGGACAGTGGGTTCGAGACATCTAATCCTTTAATATGACTAGTTGGATTATGATTCAATACTACGATTCGGGAAAAATCGCTACATAAACAGTGCGAATTTTTGTTTGTAAAATTGTAGATTCAATTTTGATTTTGTTTTGTATTGGGAATTAGATTTGAATTTGGATTTGGTATTTGAATTTAGTTATGGATTTGGATTTGATATTTTTATTTGGCATTCAAATTTTGTTTGGATATTGTCTGGGTATTTGGCGTTGAGATTTCGTTTGGATTTTGTTTGGTGTTTAGGTTTTGTTTGACGTTTGGACTTCGTCTGGCGTTTTCTTAGATCGAAGTTTGTCGTTTTGATTTTGTTTTGATGTTTAAATTTTGTTTGACATATGGATTATATATGAATTTTTCTTAGATTGGCATATGTCGTTTTGATTCATTTTGATTTGTTTGGTGTTTGGATTTCGTTCTTCGTTTGGGTTTGGATTTGGTATAAATTAGTTTGGATTAGTTTGGTTTTGTTTGGTTGCGTTTGGATTCGTTTTGTGTTTAGATTTCTTTTGGATTAATAAGAGTTTGGAGTTTGGAGATTGTAGTTTGAATTTTGAGGAATGGAGTTTAAATATTGGAGTTTGGAGATTGGAGACTAGATATTTGAGTTTGGATATTAGAGATTGAAGTTTGAATATTAGAGTTTGGAGATTGAAGATTGGAGTTTGGAGATTGGAGTTTGATTTTGGGTTTTGACGTTTTGCTGCAATTTTGGTTTTATTTTGTGTAACAAACTCACAATGCAAGAATAAACATTGTGAGTTTGAGAGAGGGTATTAGAGATATAGGGCTAGACTCATTAACCCATATAGTTTGTCTATAAATAAGAGCTTTAAACTTTATGTAATTGATACACTTTCTAAATAATACAAAAACCATAGTCGTTCTCTTTTCTCTTTTCTCTTTTTTGCTCATTATTTTACAGAAAAATCTAAGACTAGAAAACCAAAAACAAAAAAAACAACACTTAATTTCTTTTAACAACTACAAGAAAACTATTTATACATTATGATATATGGAATAATTTGCTTATACAAGATGATAGATACGCGACATTAGTAATTAGCTACTGTAAAAACTAATAACTAACAGTATAACTGAATAAAACATGCAAATGAAGAAGAAGATGATCTAAAAATAGTTTTTCATGCATTCAAACACTAGTTTTTTCATAATTTGGAAATCGAACTGCAAGTAGAAAGAGATGACGATCAAATATTTTTTTCTTACTGTTTTAATGAAGAGGATGATTGAAAGCTTCTCAGAACTTTAGTGGGAGTCAATTTTGCTACTTTAACGACATAAAAAAAGATGAGTAGATAGTGTGTAGAGATAAACAATCTCTCTCTAAATTTAACCTTCAATAGTTTTTTCTCGGAACGCCAACCAAGAAAAAGGAACGTTAGAAGGTAAACCACACAAGGTGACAGGCTCAGCCAAAAAAACTTTTGTAGAAGGACTCAAACTCATGACCTTTGGTCACAAGTATGTCTTACTCCACCAATTCTTTCATGCATAAATCTTATTATGTTTATATTGAGTTAATTTTATGATATATATATATACATATTTTTATTACAAAATATAATAAATTGATTGATTTATAAATTTAATTTTTTAATAAATCTAATTCAAATTACAAAAGGGTGTTGAATCCCAATAAATCCAAGCATTTAAGTTAGCACCAATGTACCACCAAAATCCCTTCTTACCTGAAAAGCTTTGAAAATAAAATCTGATAACTTTTGAGTATAGACAATTGTCGAAATTAGGGCTGTCAAAAAAATCCGAAAAATCCGATATCCGATCGAAATATTTGATATCGAATCCGAATAAAATGGATAATATCCGTATTTGAAAGAAAACGGATAGTATTCGTATCGAAAATAGCGGATACAGATATAGTCATATCCGTATTCGAAATATTCGATATCCAAAATTTTATAAATAAATATATATAAATATTTATATTTAAGCATGTCTTTTAGCTATCCCACATTGTAAAATCAAAACAAATTACTAATAAAGTTGGTCATAAAAATGAAGGATTTCTTCTTTAAAAAATGTATCTTATGCCACATTTAAAGTTCAAAAAAGAGTTGCTACCAAGCTGTTTATAAAACATTTGGTGGCTTTTCTTAACAAATATATCTTTTTTAGTCTTATGACTCTTATCTCATGTCTAAAAGATGGAAAAGAGTTGCTACTAAACTTTCTATAAAAGATATGGTGGTTTTTCAAAATAAGTATATATTTTTTAGCCTTATCCCATGTCCAAAATGAGAATATGAATTTCTACTAAAGTGCCTATAAAAATAGCTCAATCAATAGTGCAATTAGTTAGAAAATTTAATGGAAATTCAAATATTCGGATATTATTTGTATCTGGATAATATCCGTCGGATACGAATTCAGATATTATTTTTGAAAAAAATTTGGATTCAAATTCGGATAGTAATTTCGGATATAGGCAGATCCGTATCCGAAATATCCGTTTGACAGCACTAGTCAGAATTCAGAAAGAAAAATATGGCTATCGGGCTGGCTTGTTTTAGTTTTGTGAGGGCTATCTTTCAAGGTGCTTGTAGCCCATAAAATGTAATCAAAATTACTAATTTTTATTGTAATAAAAATGATAGTTTTGTTTAAAAAAAAAATTAATTTTATAATAGAAATAAAAGCCCTAAAAACAAATGCCTCTCAAATCAGAAGCCTTAGAAAGCTCCCAAACTGAAAGAAACAGGTCACATCTGCTGCTAATTACTTCGAGATATAAAAAGAAATTATATTAACAAAAAATTCGTGTTAGTGGCGAATTGACTGGTCCCAGGCGTATCAACAGCCCAAGTGTGGGAACTGAATACGACCGGAAAGAAAATAAATATTCAACCCTTTACACATTAAATAGATGAAGCTTCATAATATACTTTTCTGCAGCTACCACCAAAAAAAATTTAAACGCTCAGCAACTGATCTTACCAAAGCCGTATCTGATATACAATACTTCTTATTATTACTTGGTTTATCACAACACCAAACAGCACCAAGAGTTTATTCAGTTTATATGCTATAACACTACTCTTCAAATTAACATCAATAAAATGATGTTCACTCACCATTGTATATCGGTTTCCTCTTTTCAGCAAAAGCTGCTAATCCTTCCAACCGATCGTTTGTGTTCAAAAGCTGTTGGTAACAATACTCCTCCATCTCTAGTGCCGATGCCATGTTCGTCTCAAATCCTTCATTGATAGCCTTTTTTGCTAACTTTACTGCTAAAGGACCCTGTTATCAATTTTTAACAAGTTATTGTCCGAGGTATTATGGAGTAATATTTCAAACTGATAATGGTACACATTTATTACCAAAACAATAATTCAGACACAAATTATGTACCTTATCATTTATCTCCCGAGCAATATCAAGTGCCTTTGATCGAGCACCACCAGCAGGGACACAATAATTTACAAGACCTGTCATATTTACCGTTACATTAAGGGATTGATAAATGCATGTCGAAAATCAAGTGACACTTAATAAGCAAAGTGGGAACTTTATTTTGGTAACACTTCGAGAAATTCCGTAGTAAGGGTTGTTTGGTGTCATTAGCGTATTGGCTAATTAGCCTATAAGCGATAAGATTTTTTGGTTGGTCAAGCTTATTAATCTTAAAATAAACAAGCCTTTTTGGCTTAAAATAGGATTAAAAATAGAACTATAAACAAAAAACCATAAAGGTTCTTTTGGCTTACTGAATATTTTTTTGCTGTACTTTTTCACCGATTTGTTTTCATAAAGCATATTTTAAATTTTTTAGTTGAATTTTTTTATACTATCGTTTCTAACCGTAAAATTTAGCCTTTTTCCTAAGAAGCAAAACAACTTTCATCTTATATTAGCAACCTAGCTTTTAATACTTGCTTATTGGCTTATAAGGTGTGCACCAAACTACCCCTAAATAATAATTTGAGGCTATGCAAATAAAGATATGAATAGAAAGTTCATGTCTGTCTAAAATGCTATTTGGTCAACAACGCACCAATGGAAACTGCTTCTAATCCGCTGAGCTTCCTACCGGTAAATATAAGTTCTTTTGCGATCGATTTTCCAACCAATCTGGGAAGTCGTTGTGTCCCACCAGCCCTGTTAACAAACACAGGTGTCACCATCAAAAGCGATATTAACCCACCATTTCTATAGTTCCAGCATTTTTTCTATTGTTTGGAGTTTAAGGAAAACTGCTGACACTAGGTTTTAATTTTTCGTCACAGAAAACTGTATCCTGATAAAAAATTTCCTTAAATTTTCCGAGAGTAAAATACATTCATCATGATTGCAACCAATAAGATCCATACAAAAAATGCGCTACGTCTCAAGACATTTCATATAAAATAGACCTAAAAATATCCTCACACAAAATAACAACTAAATCATGTTGATCCATAAAGCAATCTGATTTCCGAATATATAAGAAGAAAGATAGTACTTACCCTGGAATTATAGCTAGTCCTGTTTCAGGCAAGCTAAATGCCGCATCTTCTCCTGAATAATTTGGCTAAAAACTGTTAGTAATAATAAATCAGGTAAAACCAATGCATTTCAAGAGACAGCATTTTCCAAAGACAAATGCTGAGTATAAAATATTGTTCTTAAATCTACCAGAAACTCGAAGATCACATGAAAGAGCCATTTCCAGTCCACCACCTAAAGCTGCTCCTTCAATAACAGCGATAGTAGGAATATGGAGTGCCTGCATCCTCCCAAAAATTTGAAACAATTGGAACACATATTTCTAAAATTATATATTATAGTTTTGTTTTGTTTTCTTCTCTATTCACTACCAAAATTAGGCTTAGTTTAGATTCGACCTAGAAGTTTGGCTCGTATCGAAGTTACATGTTAGAAACTAAAAATTTAATGATAAACTGTGAACTATTTAAAGAGTGTATGTTTAGAACTTGGGAGGGTATTATATTATCATATGTTGCTAAGGTAATATATGAAATTATACTTATAATTATAAAAAAAGAAACCTATAATAAATGTCCCTGCTTTATATCTGCCATGTCATGGAAGATAGATGCAAGGCCAAAGTGATAGTGAGATAATATGGCTAATTTTGAGAAGGAGAACGGTATACCTCTATAAATGAGAAAACGTATCGCAGTGTGTTGACAAAAGTATGAACCTCAGAAGGAGTCATTGTTTTGCGTTCCTGCCAATCGAAACAAAGGCAGAGTGTCAAGCATCTTTATCAGCCATCAAATATACAATGAGTAAATCATACCTATACTAATTGATCATAACTGAATTCAAAGTCTAGAAAATCCTTTGACAATTCTACCATATCTTAACAAAATCAATGCTCTCAACATCATTTTTGAAATTAGACCAGTCACGTCCCCCATACAGAACACTGTAAAGGAAAGTGTTATAGTGGTACCTCCTCCTATGCAAACTCTTATGAAACTCCTATATGCTTTCTCATATCAGTAAGGCTATATAGCCTACCATATTTTTAGGGGACCCAAAACTTAGGAGAAAAACATATTTCACATTTTCTTTTAGAAAGAGAGACAACGAGCAACACAAAGCGGAAAGCAAGTCCCCGAGGTTTACCTTTAAATCTCTCAAAAGATCTACAATTCCTTCTTCAATCGAAACATACACATTCAGACATCCGCGCAATTTCTTATTTTCTAAAAAGGATACTTCGAAATTTGCCACAATATCAGCTATAAGAATCTTATGCCTTTACATGGCATCGACAAGACAAGTGGTATTATATCATAAGAAGAGAAATGAAAAGTATCATGCAACTCTAATTTCGTCAATGCTTAAAACAGGTAAAGTGTAACCTTCAGATCAGCGCCTGCACAAAATATTCGGGGAACTGAACTGCATATCATTACTACTCTAGCGGAGTTGTCCTTATGGATGATCTCAAAACTATGCTGCAACTCTTTAAGCATGTCCCTTCCGATGGCATTTTTCCTCTCCGGCCTGTCCAGATTCACCTCAATAATTCCTGTTCACCAAACTTATTTTACTTTCTAGTTTTTCCAAAAGGCAAAAGATAAAGTCTCCAAGGATTCACTTGTCCCAACATAATTTTTTTTAACTTTTACAAAACTTAGCACCTAAAAAATAGCTCAAACTTCACACATTCAGTATTTCTTTCATTTCTCTAAAGCTGAGGATTTAACAATACCTCTTAATGCAAATGACCTTATTATACATTTGGAAAAATAATCATAAACAATGTACATAAAATTCCAAATTCACAATTTCCCCTTCAAATTAAACCAAAACCCACATAAAATAAACATGCAAAAATCACAAATTTTCATAAACCCTTCAAGAATCAAACCCAAAATTTTCAGCGGTTCAAGTGAAATACCAGAATCCGAGTGGGAGAGCCGGTTGATGGTCACGGATTTCGAGGAGGTGGACTCCAAAATTAGGGTTCTCCGACTCTGAAACTGATCACCTCGATGCTGAGAACTAGAATTGTGTGAAAACAGTAACAATCTAACTAATGATTGTTGAGTGAAAACGTTAGGTGTATTTGCTATGCACAAGTTAGCTACGCCATTTTTGCCCAGCAATCTCGTTAAGGCAACTAAAGCTGTCATTTCTTTTGGAGTAGTAGAAGAAATTGTAACCCAAAATTGCGTCTCTTATATAGGAAGAAGATTCGTTGGCTGGCTGGCTCAAGGGGTTTGCAGATTCGTTTTCCGGATCGGTTCAGTCATGTGCTGATGTTCGATTTGCGGTTAAAGAGGGTACATGCAGCTGAGTTTCTGGGCAGGAAGAGAAGCTGAAGGCGCGTGGATTTTTTTCTTTGGCTAGGTTTGGATAATGGAGGTGTTTGTCTCCTTCACAGCTGGGTTTGTGGACAGGAAGAGAAGATGAAGGCGCACATGGATTTCTTATTTGGCTCGATTTGGATAATGGAGGCGATTGTCTCTTCAAAGGTGGGATTTTGGTTTAATGGAGGGTTTTGAGCAAAGGAGGCTAGAGAGGTAAGGATGCGGCTGCTGGTTAGGGTTTCGTCAGAGTGAGGAGTGAAGGAGAAAAATTGGGTTTGTTTTGATTTTGTCTTTATTTAAGGCCTAATTCTTTAAAAATATATATAAGATTGAGTTTTGAATTTCCTTGGGTTCCTGCTAACAAGGATAATATACAGAATCTGAAACAGAGTCATATTTTGGTAGATTACAATAAAAGCTGAAACCTAAGACGTTCTAGTAATGGATTCCTGCTTTCTTCTGCAATAGATTTGGAATTCGCTCGTCTTTTTATTTTTTGGAGTAAGAAAAAAAAGCTATGGCAAGCGATGACTTGGGGGACATCAAGGACGAGAAAATTGATCTCGAAAGAATTCCAATGGAGGAATTATTCGAGAAGTTAAGGTGCAGTAAAACTGGTCTTTCATCATCAGAAGGAGCTCAAAGGCTCGAGGTCTTTGGTCCAAACAAGCTCGAAGAGAAAAAGGAGAATAAAGTTTTAAAGTTTTTGTCAGAAATATCTCCACCAACTAACTTGATATTGTCAGCTTTGGGCGATTAGTCCCGCACGATTTTGCTCTTGGTTCACTCCAAAAAGGCATTATATATGGTCATGTTTTGAATTGTCCGCTTTACTCACTCTTAACAGTTTTTGGGTTTTATGTGGAATCCTCTCTCGTGGGTCATCTCTCGTGGGTCATGGAGTCCGCAGCTATCATGGCGATTGCATTAGCAAACGGAGGGGGTCAGCCTCCGGACTGGCAAGATTTTTTAGGTATAATGGCATTGCTTGTGATCAATTCGACTATTAGTTTCATCAAAGAAAACAATGCAGGCAATGCTGCTGCAGCTCTTATGGCTGGTCTTGCTCCAAAAACCAAGGTTTTGAGAGATGGAAAGTGGGACGAACAAGAGGCGGCGATTTTAGTACCCAGAGACATAATCAGTGTTAAATTGGGAGATATCATCCCAGCTGATGTTCGTTTACTCGAAGGAGATCCACTAAAGATTGATCAGTCTGCACTTACTGGCGAGTCCTTACCCGTTACAAGAGGGACAGGTGAACAAGTCTTTTCTGGTTCTACTTGCAAACAAGGCGAGATTGAGGCTATTGTTATTGCCACTGGCGAGATTGAGGCTATTGTTATTGCCACTGGCGAGATTGAGGCTATTGTTATTGCCACTGGAGTTCGTACCTTTTTTGGTAAAGCTGCTCATCTTGTCGACAGCACCAATAACATCGGCCACTTCCAGAAGGTGTTAACATCAATCGGGAACTTCTGTATATGTTCTATCGCGATTGGAATGGCCATAGAAATATTGGTGTCAGTAGTACAGAAACGTAAATACAGAGATATAATTGACAATCTGTTAGTGCTTCTCATCGGTGGAATTCCAATCGCAATGCCAACGGTGTTGTCTGTGACAATGGCAATCGGGTCTCACCGTCTCTCGCAACAAGGCGCTATCACAAAGAGAATGACCGCAATTGAAGAATTGGCGGGAATGGATGTCCTATGCAGCGACAAGACCGGAACTCTTACTCTCAACAAACTCACAGTCGACAAAACAATGGTTGAGGTATTTGCCCTTGACAAGGACACCGTAATTTTATACGCCGCCAGAGCCTCGAGGGTTGAAAATCAGGATGCTATTGATACTTGTATTGTTGGAATGCTTGCTGACCCCAAAGAGGCCAGAGCCGATATCAATGAAGTACATTTCTTGCCTTTCAATCCAGTCGACAAACGCACAGCTATAACATATATAGACTCTGACGGAAACTGGCACCGAGTCAGCAAAGGAGTACCGGAACAGATAATCAAACTGTGTAAGCTTCGAGAAGATGTTAAGAGAAAAGCTCATCAAATCATCGATAGGTATGCTGAACGAGAGGACCATGGCAGTTTCTTGGTCTGTTGCCGCTTTTTGATCCACCAAGACACGATAGTGCTGAGACAATTCGACGTGCCCTTGATCTTGGTGTTAATGTTAAGATGATTACTGGCGATCAGCTTGCTCTTGGTAAGGAAACCGGTCGTAGGCTTGGGATGGGGACCAATATGTATCCTTCGTCATCACTTCTTGGCCAAAGTAATACAGATGAGCTTATAGAGAAGGCCGATGGCTTTGCCGGTGTCTTTCCAGAACACAAATACGAAATCGTGAGTAAGTTGCAACAACTGAAGCACATTTGTGGCATGACTGGGGACGGAGTGAACGATGCGCCAGCTCTCAAGAAAGCAGACATAGGAATAGCCGTTGCCGACGCAACAGATGCAGCTAGGAGTGCGTCTGATATCGTCCTTACAGAACCTGGATTGAGCGTCATAATTAGTGCTGTTTTAACAAGCAGAGCTATCTTCCAAAGAATGAAGAACTACACCATCTATGCTGTTTCTATAACAATTCGTATCGTCTTTGGTTTTATGCTCATATCAATCATCTGGAAGTTCAATGTTTCACCTTTCATGGTTCTGATCATGGCAATACTCAACGATGGCACAATCATGACCATTGCTAAGGATCGAGTCAAACCATCTCCACTCCCTGACTCATGGAAACTCAAAGAGATATTTGCCACAGGCATTGTTCTTGGTGCCTACACTCATCTTTGTCACACGGTCGCGTAGCTGGTCTGTTGTTGAACGCCCAGGTTTATTTCTCGTGGCCGCCTTTCTTATTGCGCAACTGGTGAGTACTCCCTTAACCCAAGTTCAAATTTTTAAAATGTGGCGTCATCATTGTGTTATTGTTATTATTAGATTGCTACTATTATTGCTGTATATGCGAACTGGAGTTTTGCGAAAATCCAAGGTATCGGTTGGAGTTGGGCTGGTGTTATTTGGCTTTACAGCATAATCACTTACATCCCACTCGATGTTCTCAAATTCACCATCCGATATACTTTGAGTGGCAAGGCTTGGGCTAATTTTCTCCAGAAAAAGACGGCTTTCACGACTAGAAAAGATTACGGAAAGGGGGAGCGAGAAGCGCAATGGGTTCTAGATGAACGTACGCGTGATGGATTACAGTCTGCTCGAACAGTTGAACTTTTCAACGAAAAGAACGACTTATCTGACATTGCCGAACAAGCTAAAAGACGTGCTGATATTGCAAGGTTAAGGGAGCTACATACACTGAAGGGTCATGTTGAATCTGTAGTCAGACTTAAAGGACTTGACATCAGTACTATTAAGCAGCACTACACTCTTTGAAAAAAGAATGGCTAAACTAAAGTAGGAAAATATTAGCTTTTCTCTTTGTTTTTCCTTTTCTTTCTCTTTTGATTTAGTTTTTCATGAAAATAGCATATTTTTTATAATGCTATTTTTTTAATAGTAACACCTAACTTTATTTTATCATGCTAATCCATAATAAATACTCTTTTCCTAAAAAAAAAATAAAAAAAATAAAATAAAAAATAAAAAAAAAATAAAAAAAAAAGAATTCCCTTGGTTCCTATCAGACTCCTTAGTTAGAATATAAATTATTGATACCCATCTCAATAAAAGAATTCTCTTTCAAGACCTAATTTTTTTTAATACCATAACTACCTTTAACCTAGTATATAAGTCTTATTTTGAGAACCTAGTATATAAGTCTTATTTTGAGAATTAATGAGTATTTTCAGCCATCAACAATTTTGAATTTTGAATTTTGAACCAGCCTCCACTCTCTCTCTTAACCCTCTCTCTCTTAATCCTCCCAAAACACCAGAACCACATTCGACCTCCCTAAACCACCAAGATAACTCTGAACCCACTTTGCCATGACTATATTTCGTTCAATTTTTAACGTGTTTAAGAAACATCCGGTTCGATTTCCAGTGTTTCGGGTCGTTTCCTGCACCGGTGATATCTAGCGACAGCGAAGAAGAAGATGATGACGAAAAATTAGAAGAAGAAGAAGAAGAAACAGAGTCATCGAAAGATTCGAAATCCGTTTTCTCTAAATGGTATATGGTTTTTGTGCTGTTTTCCTACACTGATTCGATTCATTGCTTCGAATTCTACTGATTTCGATAAAGCTTTGGGGCTTTCCATGTCTGGTTTTGTTCATGAGTTTAGTGTTGGGTTCGTAGTTATCATGTAGCAATTCAATGAATTCGATTCGTTTTTTATATTTTGTTTTGAGAATATAATCCAGATCTGTAGTGTGAGTTCATTCGTTTGCTTCAAATCTAATTGTGAGAGTGACCTGCGTTATATATGTATTGTAATATAGTGGAATTATTACTAGAAGTTGCTTGATTAAATCCTTTTGGGCAGATCTCAAAGGACTAGACCTCCAAACAGGAGTTTCACTCTGAGACAACAAAGAGCTGCCACTGAAAATTTTAATATAGCTAATAAGATCGGAGAAGGTGGTTTTACATCTGTCTATAAGGTATTAAAGTCATCCTCACATTTGGCTTTTATGTTAAATTCATCATTACATTTGTTACTGAAAGGTTGATATACAGGAATACATATTGTTTTACTCCTTAATGCAAAAATATCGGACTTTGGATTAGCTAGGCTCCTTAGCTAGGCTACCATTTTTCTGTGGCAGTGTGAAGTATGAAGTGAGGGAGTAACTGAGGAAGTGCCATTTTGAGTCGGCTTTGGAATGTTTGTGGTGGCATCGTCAAAATAAGACTCGTTGCTGTCTCTTCTTCCTGTCAATGTCGGATAGTAGGGTGCACCAGCCTGCGAAAAAAACGGCAGCACCTTAGATACCGATGAAGTAAACAATAAAACATATATAGGAAGGAAACCAATTGCCAACGCGGCGAAAGAAACAGTGGGACAGACCAGAAGAACGGAATCCCTGGTGGCAAGGCATCTATACAAGAAACCACCCTAGGACATGCTTTTTTGAGCTCCAACTTTATCAAAATGATTTCTTCAAAACCTTTCAAGGTTGTGTTAGGCACAGCCTGATGCTCATTTTCACGAATCTTGTATATAGTTCATGTACCTTCTTTAAGTTATTGCATTGTATATATAATCTGACTCACTGTTTCAATCCAATTAAGCTGTTGTGTTTCTCCCTTTTGAGTTTCAAGCTATTATTATAACTTGCTTCACCATTTATGCTAACTGAACCACCTAACTGATCTATAGACATTGCTAGATACCGAACTTTTTAGTTGCTAAATACGACATATGGGCATTGATAGATACTTGACTATAAGTCTGATAGATATGAAATATAGACATTGCTAGATGCCGCATGTTTTAGTTGCTAGATACGACATATGGACATTGATAGATACTTGACTATAAGTCTGATAGATATGAAATATAGACATTGCTAGATGCAGCACTATATATTTGCTAGATACAACATATTAACATTGTTAGATACGTGAGTATAAGTCTGATAGATACGACATATAAACATTGCTAGATACGTGATTAATAGTATGATAGATACGAAATATAGGCATGGCTAGATACATAGACATTACTAGTTATGAAATATAGACATTACTAGATGCAGCACTTTTTAATTGCTAGATACGACATATGGACGTTGATGGATACTTGAGTATAAGTCTGATAGATATGAAATATAGACATTGCTAGATGCAGCACTATATATTTTCTAGATACGACATATAGACATTGCTAGATACGTGAGTATACGTCTGATAGATATGACACATAGACATTGCTAGTTATGAAATATAGACATTACTAGATGCAGCACTTTTTAATTGCTAGATACGACATATGGACGTTGATGGATACTTGAGTATAAGTCTGATAGATATGAAATATAGACATTGCTAGATGCAGCACTATATATTTGCTAGATACGACATATAGACATTGCTAGATACGTGAGTATAAGTCTGATAGATACGACATATAGACATTGCTAGATACGTATCTAATAGTCCGATAGATACGAAATATACGTATGGTTAGATACTTGAGTATACGTCCCATAGATATGACACATAGACATAGCTAGATACGTGGTTTTGTGGTTGCGATTGCGGTTGATTTATTTCAGTCGTTAAGGTTCACTTTGTTTTGATAGATTAGTTATCTTTAAATTGCGATTGTGAATTCTAACTGCCATTACGATGCTATGTCATTGCTATTTACTACTACTGTCATTGCTAGATACAGTACGCCACATTTCTAGATGGGCGAACCAAGAGCTTAGGAGAAACTCTAATAACACATTGCTAGATACATTACTATGGGATTGCTAGATATGGCCACAAACACTTTCAATATATTATTAGCATTCAATTTTATACCAAGTTCAACTAACTCGAAAACAAAATCGAACTCACTTCAATGCTACATTGCTATTTGATACTATTTTTTTTTACAATAGCAGCCGATATACTCAAATTATCAGAAGAGACAGTATCTAATGAGTTTTTACACAAAATAGCCAAACAATATATATATACAAATTGTGGATATAAATGATCATAATAGATTACTAAAACGTTGATGGTTTCTGGCTTCTATATAAACAACGGGTGAAGGACCTTTGAAGGACAGTACACTGAAGAAACCATTTCCTACTTTGTTAATTCCAAAAAACTCTATACCGTTTCCGACGAACTTCCCAAGAGCTACTCAATTACATCCTAAAGTATCGAGCAGTGTCGAGCATATGAAAAGTATCAACAGACGAACAGTGTCGAGCATATGAAAAGTATCAACAGACGAGCAACATCCTTCGCTTCGTCTTCCCCTCCTTCCCTTATTTCTATCTCGATCGCTTCCTACAAAATAAATAACATCATAGTAGGAATACATAAAGAACAATTAAAAGCAGTTACGCCTACTACGACATTGATATATATGAATCTAGACATTGCTAGATGCATATTCCCAAAGACAAACATACTATTATACTGCTAACACATTGCTAGATACAGTATACTACATTGCTAGATACGTGCATACACATGCCGATTATCGTATCATGCCGATTATCGTAAAAAGATTAGATTCACCTTTATCTGTGCAGAAACTGATTTGTCGTTCGTTGCTAGATGTGCATTGCTGACAGTAAACCAGTTCCAGACATTGTTGGATACGGCAAAAAATACAGTCCACATTGCTAGATCAGTACAATATATTTGCATAATCACACAAAACAACCTAAACCCTGTACGTTGCTAGACGATGCTACACATTGCAATTTCAGGCAACATAGCCTCTAACCAGTTGCCGTCGATGTTGTCGGACGACACTATCGTCAGTAATAACAACTAAATCAGTACTACTTACGGTCGAAAGCCATGTCTAACTACTTACGGTCGACTAACACTACGTCCTACAACTAGATTTCAACACCAACGATTAAAACTAAATTAGTACGTTAAAAGAAACGACAAAATCTCTTCGGATTAAGGAGAAGTGTTCAATACCTAACTGCATCGACGTTCAGGACTCCGGCGACATCTATAAAATCTAGCCTAATGCTCACTGGTTAGTTACGGTGACAAACACAGATAGTAGGGAAGACAGCGACAAAAAACGTACATGTTCGACGGAGACGGAGGCGGACGATGGTGCTGTCGATGCAGTTACGGTGGCCGGAACATTTGGTATCGTTGACGGGTTTGGGTGGCCGGAACGGTTACGGAAGACGATTCAGTCGTAGAAGTTTCGTTTCGGTTCAAAATCGTCTTTTGGGTTCGCTCTCATGTTTGTGTTTCTCTCTCCTCAAATTTAGAAATGTGAAAGTAGAGGGAATTGGAACCCAAAAGTCAGATTAGAAGGTGAAAAGTGAGTTTCAACCAAAAATCCCCCTTTTATATCGTAGAGGGTATTTTTGTCCAAAATGTGGCTTTATGTATTTTATGGAACTAGTCTAAAAGTGGGTACCATTTTGGTATTTGAAAGTTGACTAGGTATTTATGGGTAGTTTCCTCTTTAAATTATTTGGTTATTTAAATAAGAATATAACATAATTAAAAATATATATTTTTTTAAAATTTAAAACAAATAGAAATCATCTTTATTGAAATGGGGTGTTTGGTACACTGCAAAGTACTTTAAATTCACAAAGCGCCAAAACAAATTTAAGGTGAAAATCAAAATCGAGGTTAAGTGAACTTCTTGTATACAGCAAGAATGATTTTGAGTTTCGAATGGAAAAAAACTATTACTTTTTAAAAAATCGATTTCATTGAAGATGGTGATGAATAGAGGAAAGATTCAATACTGAATATGATTATTCAAAAAGAATGAGGGGGAGATACTTGATTACCAAACCAAATCTTTTAGATTTGATGATTTGGTAGCATCTTGATTCAGAGAATTATTAGCCAGATCAATGAAGAGCGGTTTTGACTGAAAGGAAGAAAGTTTCACGCATAGAAAAAAAAGCTATCTGCTCGACGATAATGAAAAGGCAGATGCTTGATTTTTTTTTATGATCCAATGAGCTCAAGGCTTATAAAAGCTTTAGGGACTATGAACTTATAAAACTGGGAAGATAGAAAAGCTGATCCACCAGTTGAAACAAAGCTTTGACTATTGCTTGCTTGAAGAGTGGAGGAGTTGCTCATGATGATCCAGAGTTGCTGATCTTTATTTCCTGCAATTGATTTTGTCAGGTAAAAATTCCATGCTTTGAAGTTAGTTAGATCATTTGACAGAAAGTGTATTATGACTGTAGATTATGTAAGAAAGTATATATAGATTTATTACAATGCTAGAAAATGTCTCTAAAGAATCGAAGTGTTAAACTGTCAAGTAGAGCTATCGCTCTTAACTTGTTTGGCATTTGGTCTTCATTTAGATTTATTTTGAGCTTGCATTTGTAAGTCAATCTAGTAATTCATTTATCTGCTATATTTTTTTTCTCTATAGATGTGAGAAACTGTAACAGTATAAAAGTGGTGAAAGGTACCAATGGGCATTTTGATTAAACAACAGCACAATTAAAATGTTTGAGTATGTTTCAATGTCTATGTTAGTTAATTTTAGTTTAGAGCGTAAGAGAATCCCGTCTATAAGAGCACGACATTCAGCATTGAGAGGATCCTGTTTACCATACAACCTACCCGTAGTAGAGATTATGTCACCCTTTAAGTTTCTGATAATGGCACTTCTACTAGCTTCTCCATCTAAGGCACAAACACCATCTATGTTAAGTTTTTGTTTGTTAATTGTATGAAGATCTTAGTTGATATAACATACCTTTTTAGGGTATTTAAGATGGTTGTAGCAGCCTAGGTTTATGACAATATTGTTGTTTTTATCCCAATGGTCCCTTTTAAGAAGATTTACCATATCAAGCATTTGGATTAGAGTTTTGATTTGGATGATGGTTGAAGGAACACAATATTTTTTTGTTGACGAGGGAGGATAGTACGGATATGAGTTTCTTCTGATGTAGACCAGAACCAAAGTATTATTATGTGCTAAATGATTATGTAAATTCTAATAGTTATGTTAAATAGACTGCTGAAATATAGCCAAACTTCCCATGAATTCCTGCAGAGAACAAAAATGTGGTAAATAGTCTCATTATTATCACAATATTCCTAGAAATAACACTTTTTTGGAGTAATTGAATTCCAGATTTTGTTGAATAGTTTAGATTGGTGCCTTTAATTCTTATTTTGTCCCAAATTGCTTTGATATTGAATGATCATTTCTGAGTACGTGTCCATTGGATTTGGTCCTCTTCAGTTTCTTTGATGGATAGATTGTTGATTTCGTTGATGTGTGAGGGGAGAACACTCCTGCTAAGTTTCTCAACATTGTCCCCATGGTTTGTAGTACTCTATATTTCTATCTAGTTGAATTATCGGTTCCTTTTCTTTTCCATCCTAGCCTCTCTACTTTTTTTTTTGTCTTCGGTCGCAGTTAGGAACTGGAGTTCGAATCCTCTTTCTATCCATGTATTATTTCCGATACTTCCGATCTTTGTTGTTGGATCCTCAGTTAAATTTTTTTCCTTTCTTTACATGCTCATTTATAATATTTTTTATGGCTTATTTTCTAATTTGTCATATAATATTATCGAGGTAGCGTTATCTCTTTTGTCGTCATTCACTATATCCACTGCCTGAATTATATTTTTAGCTTTAAGGTCCAACACTAATAATTGTTTATGAGGATCATGTTCCTTTCTCAATTAGCAAAACAGACGTTTGATCTTACTTGGAGGTATTAGAAGGTATTTTTTGGACTTTGGGATTTGGTCGTTAGGGTCATAAGTTTTCCATTCAGATGTTCTTCCTCAATCTTTCTTCCTCAGAAAATAAGGTTCTTTTGTTGGACTTCAACATCTCTTTCGTTTGGATTTTTGAATTGTAATGATTCTAACAAAAATAAAATAAATTATTCCCAGAAACGACGTCTATTAAAGTCAGCTAGGCTTAGCCGAAGCCGAAATAGAATTGGGAGTGAAGTAAAGAAGTTTGGGAACAAAGATGGTTGCAATAAGTAAAAACTAGTATGAATGAAAAGTTTGTTATCTTATTAATGATTGCTAAACATTATGAGATAATGACTTAAATATTTTTAACTACTTATGTTTGCATTCAAGTATATATTTGAGTAAGTCTTTTCGATATTTATATAATTGGATAACTGATGAGTTGATAAGTTTAAGCTGAACTAATTACAACCAAAGATGACAAACGTCATGTGACACAACATGAATTTACGGGATCATGGTAGATCTATAATAGTATTCATGGTAGTAGAACACAACATAACACGTTAATGTCACGCACACGACTGTCCGACATAACACGTTAACATCACGCACACGACTGCAACACAAATGCTAATGTTATGCACAGAACAGAACATCGCAATATTAATGTAACGTTAGTCACACCAATCAATTTTATATTATGTTTATAATAAATAATTCTATTTGATAAACAAATTAATATATAGATTACATATTATAATTTTACAGTAATATAAAGTTATTATAATTTTATTATTATACTTTTATTATTATTATTATTATTATTATTATTATTATTATAAATACTACAAGTGTTGTTATACTTTGAAATTCCTTACTAGTACAAATGTTGTAATTGTTTGATAAACGAATTGTTATATAAACGAATTGTTATATAGTTTGTATATTATAATTTAGAAGTAGTATAAGATTATTAATTATTATTATTATTATTATTATTATTATTATTATTATTATTATTATTATATTATGGTTATTATTATGGTTTGATTATAATTACTACAAGTGTTGTTATATTTTGATTTATACGCTAATGATAAAATTAGCGTATAAATAGTTTGATTAAACTATAACTTTGTTTATTTTTTTTAAAATGGTAATAAAATTATGAAAAGTCGTCACATTATGAGACTCAAAGATATAAAATAAATTGTATTGATTTAAACATTTCACAGTTTGTACTCTTGCGCGTCATGAGTTGTAAAAATATTGGTAAACTACCGTAATACAAAATCTTTCAAAATAATTTTAATAATCTTTCAAACTAAGAAAAGAAACTATGGAGTCTAATGGATAAAGTTTACACTAGTGACCATCAAATTGAAACTGAAATTATTTTTAATAAAACTATGCCATATTTTTTAGAACTCCCTGAAAATAATTATAATACACATCGTAAATGGAGAACAATAATAATTTTGATGATATATGATGTAGTTTATTTTCGTTTGAGGGTAATTTTGTAATTATGTCTAGATTTTTGTGGATATTTGAGAGTATTTAATATTTGGATAGAATGTAGAGGGAGAATTGAGCTGCCTGGTTGTATTTAATTTTCATTACCCTCATTTAATGTAGGTAGTTGGGTATTTATACCCTTATCTTTGGGCCACATGGGCTTTCGGGTTGTGTTAATGGATTCGGGTTGAGTTTAAAGACCCATTAGTTTTAAGTAAGCAAGTAGTCAGCTTAGTCATAAAGTGATTAGGTTTTAAATACTTTAGTTCTGTTCGGATAGTTCAGCAAATGAAGGTTTGTCCGAATTGCCTTTGTCCGGTTCTCATAAAGGGTGGTGACAAAATCCGGACTTATTAGTAACCCCTTTTTTAGGTGGTGTTCAAAGGCCTTTGGCAAGACCTAAAAAATAGCATGTAGCTGGTCACAACCATATCCGGACAGATTCTTAAACTGTGTAATAGCTTTATCCGAACTGAAAAAGTTCTCAGAAACTAAACGGTTTTTTGCCAAAAATCGTGCGACACGTGTCTCTCTCTGGTTCGCCACATCAGCCGTTTTTTTCCCTAGAACGGCGCTCCCACTTTCTCCAAAAAGCAACCTCTTTATTTAATGAGGATGACATCAGCGCCGTTCTTAATCATTGCAATCCTTTCAAATTCTCCTAGGTATCAAAGCATCTTTTGCATATTTACTATAAATTAGTCACTTCTTTAGTGTTTTATCATATTCTTCATCCTTGATCTGCCAAACTTCAAAGCTTTCTCTCAAAAACAAACACTTTCTTTCGGTGTGAGTTTATGTTCACATCTAGGAACGCTTTAATCAAAGGTGGGTGGCTTAATTTGTCAGAGTTAGAAAAAGCTCAAAAGGTCGAACGAGAAAGGCACATTGCTGCAGGCCTCCCTGTTTCCCCCGTTGATAAACCAGAAACACCAACCACAGAGCCTGATCAGGGCTCTTCTTCAACCAAAAGTGTTAAACCTAGGAGTTTGTTCCAACCCAGCCTTTCACCAATTGTTTCGGGCTCATCGGTTCAAGAATCAGAGCCTACTGTTGAACCAGGACAGGTACTCACCAGTTTTAAGAAACCTTCCCCATTTATTGCCATGGGATCGGATGCTGATGCCTCTCCAGAGAAGTTAGTAGATCGGAGAAGAGGCCGCTTGGTAAAAGGGCAGGCTCTAAAAGGCACACCTTTTAAATCAGGGGCCAAAGATAGCAATACGGGGTCAGAGGCACCCATCAAGATTCCTAAGGACAAGCTGTCCGGCCCGGAGGCATCTAGTTCAAGTCTCCGAAAAGAAACCACTGCATCTGAGCCCCAGCCGGAGGTCAGAGTACAAGAAACCAGTGAAGCCCAACAGTCCGGAGGGCATGCTGAGCCAACCTCTAGCTCCCCTCACCCAAAACAACTGAAAACCCCTCCCTGGTAATGGAAGAAGTGATGGAGGATTCTATTGAATAAGCTCCCTTTGAGTCCGAAGTCTCTGGGCAAACAAGTGAGGCTGTTGCTGCCAAGAAGGACAAAGGCAAAGAGAAACTATGCTTAAGGCATCCAGATTTGCCGGAGTGCCTTGTGGGAAAAGTGGGACCTTGTTTCCACAAGGTAAGTGTTAAATATTTGATATCTTTGCAAAAACTTAACTATGCTTTCATCCACACAGCTGAACTGGGTCGGATGCAAACAAAATGGAGAATCCCGAGAAGGTCAAAATAAGGATTCCATTGGACCCAGAAACACCGATGGACTGCAAGCTCAGTGAAATAATTTTCTTCACTGAGCTGTTCAACTGGGGACTAAGATTTCCCTTAGACCCGGAGATGGTCAAATACTTTCACCTCATCAAACTTTGCTAAAGTCAACTGAGCCCTAATGCATGGTACACTCTCATGGCCTGTATTATAGCTTCTAGGCTCTCCGGAATTCCTCTTCCAATAGAACAGTTTGCAGCTGTGGCCAGCCTCTGCAGAAACCACCATATTCCCTTCTATCACTTCAACATGGGTGATAATTACAAAGCAGTGGATGACCTGCTCGAGTCGGAAAGGAATTGGAAGACTCAATTCTTGTTTGTGAGTGGCGCCTGGGAGAATGGGAGGAAGATTAAAACTGGTGTCAACCCAAGCCTCCTTACCAGCAGATGGCGAAGTGATGGTAAGACTCTCATCTCAAATTCCTATCTGTATTAATTACAAATTTGTTTATCTGACTTGTGTTTAATGTTTCTTGGCAGTGTTGCCTAAAGATTTCAGTGACTACTTGAAGGCTGGGCAGACCACTTGCACCAAGTTAAATGCTTGGGCTGTTGAGAAGTGGGGGAATCGCTTCCACAGTGCCTTTACCGGAGGCAATATAGCAAGGTCCTACCTTTGGAATACCACTGGCCGAAGAGACTTATCCTGGGAGGAACTTACCACCCCTCCCCCTCCAAAAGTAGTCCTCAAAAGAACACACACACCGGATGGGTCATTTTATCTGCCTGGTAGAGCCAAAGCCCCAAGTAAGATGAAGGGCAAGAAAGGTAAAGGCAAGCAGAGTGCAGTTGAAGCCAATCCCCCCTAAAGTGGAGGAAACTGCTCCAACAAACCAAGAGGGGCCAGTTCAAGAACAGATTGATGCTGCTCTTCTTGAAGTAGTGGAGCATGAAAGTACTAGGGAAGTGGCAGGATCTCCAAAACCTCCAAGGGTTCCTAAGAGAGATAGGAAACAAGGAGCAGAGGACAAGGACAGGGAGGCCAAGAAGAAGAAGAAGACCTCTAAGGGAGATGAGATTTCCCTCCGGCCTCCGGAGCCCCTTCTCCCTGTTGATCCTACTGATCCAACTCAAGCAGAAGGCATCCCTAGTGACTATCAAACCGGAGGGGGGGAGGGGGGGGGTGCAAGAGGGGGTATCAGCATTGATGGTGTTGATATCAGTGGTCTCGAGGAAATTAGTCTTTACTTCAAAAACCTTTCTAAGGATGACTTTGCTGGACCTTACCTCCCCCCGAGCTCTTCGAAAATTGTTATCTTCAATGGTAAGTCTTTCTCTATCTCAAGTGAAAGAGATGTTATAACTCACTCTATATTGAGTAATATTCAACTAGTGCTTAGTTTGGAGAAACAAGTGCGAGGTCAGTCAGCTATTATTACTGCCCTCAATTCTGACAAAGAGAAATTGTCTGGTGACCTCCTCATTGCCAACCAAAATGCTGATGTTTTGAAGAGGGAAAATGAGGAGTTAAAGAAGAACCAGGAGGGTTGGGCCACAAAGGTAGCTACCTTAGAAGATACTATCAAAGAACTCCGGGCAAAGCAATCCGGGTTGGAGAAAGATCTCTCTTCTTCGAAAGAGAAGGTGAAGGCCAGGGACAGGGTCATTCATACTTTGACCAATGACAAGATCTCGCTTGAGGACTCGGTGTCCAAGGTTGCACAAAAAAGCTGATCTGCTAAGGGAGCAAGAGGCAAAAATCCAAGCTAGGATTGATGCTTATACCAACCAAGTGATAGACACTCAGGAAGAAAAGTATGCCAAGGTGAAGTCGGACATGGTCTTGCTCTTTCATGAGAAATTTCCGAAGAGGAATCTGGGAGACTTATGGACTTTTGTAGAGTATGAAGACCTCCCCTTCCACACGATGGCTGATGGTGACAAGCATGACTACTCTAGTGCCGACTCAAGCGATGAAGAAGAGAACGCCGAGGAGAGTCCGGATGAAGAAAATGACGACCTCCAGAAGAAGAAAACTAGTGAGGCTGAGCCATCTTCAAAGGCTCAGTCTTAGAGTATCAATTATCTTTTAACTTTTGTTTTGATTGAACCAAAGTCCTTGGATGGCCAAGGTATTTTTTGTAACTATGTCCGGTCCTTGTCCGGATAAATCTTTATGTTTTGACAATTTAAAGTCCTTGGATGGCCAAGGCACTTCGTATATTTCAATGGGTATCTTTATTTCGCACAGCTCTTGCATTTTTTCATAGTTTTTCAATTATGGTGGCTAATGTTTAAACAACCCTTAGTTATTTCATAAACATTCTAAAGTGAGAGTGTTTAATTTTTCCGATGACAAATGTTTAAGTAGTCATCACTCCTTTAATTTAATCCGGCCTGTGTTTAAATAAAAATTTCACAAGAAACTACTAAGTAAAAACATTCCGAATTTTTAAGAAGGCATCAAATTTTATAAAAAAGCCCGGACACCTCATTAAAACCTCACCGCGCCACCAGGGTAGGAAAGAGTATGCCCCCAAATATTTACATGGACTTTTAAACAAGTAAATATTTACATAGTTTCTATTCCAAGTACAACCAGAGGTGCTCAATATTCCAGGGGTGATTCAAAATCCTTCCATCTTTGTCTTGGAGCCGGTATGTCCCAGGCTTAAGCTTTTCAATGATCACATAGGGTCCTTCCCAAGTTGGAGCCAATTTACCGAACTGCTTCTCTTTAGTATGTAGGAAGAATTTTCTCAATACCTTATACCCGGTTGAAAATCTCTTCTCTTAATTTTAGAAGCGAATCTGCTTCTCATCAAACCTTGATAGTGTACAGCTCTAAGGTGAGCCTTAACTCTTCTTTCCTCTATTAAGTCAAGCTGGCCTCTGATAGCCACCTCGTTAGCGTGTTCGGAGAAATTATGGACTCGAAATGAAGGGAGAGTAGCTTCTATGGGAGCTATGGCATCCATCCCATAGACTAAGGCAAAAGGAGACTCTTGTGTTACAGCCCCGGGAGTAGTCCGGTAAGCCTACAGAACTTCTTGCAAATAACTTGGCCACTTTCCAGTAGCTCCTTCTAGATTCTTCTTTAGACAGGATAGTATTGTCCTGTTGGCCACTTCGACCTGACCATTTGCTTGTGGGTGGAAAGGGGAAGAGAAGCAATGTTGTATACCTCTGGAGGCGCAGAAACTCTCAATTTCCTTGTTGTCGAACTGTGGTCCATTGTCTGTTGTTATCTTTTGTAGAATTCCAAATCTACAACAGATATTGGATAAAATGAATTTTATAACAGCTTTTGACGTTGTACATGCCAACAGAGCTGTTTCGATCCACTTCGAAAAATAATCAATAGCAACGATTATAGTTCTGCGCTCTCCGGATGCCATGGGTAGAGGTCCCACTAAATCCAACCCCCATCAAGCAAAAGGTATGGACTCAGAAATTAACTCTAAAGGGATAGATGGGATATGAATTTCATTGCTATATCTCTGGCATGGGTCACACCTCCTCACCAACTCCTTAGCATCTTGCATTATAGAGGGCCAATAATACCCAGCCAACAAAACTCTCCTTGTTAGAGCCCTGAATCCACAGTGAGCTGATTCCTCACCATCATGTAATTCAGAGAGCACTATTTGAGATTCGTCAACCCCCAAGCATCGTAAGAGGGGTTTACTATAAGACTTATTATAAAGAATATCTCTTAGGATGAAAAAACCGTGAGCCTTGTACTTTACTTTTCTTGCTATTGATTTATCCGGAGGCAAGATGCCATCTGAGAGATATTGAAGGAGAGGAAATCTCCAATCTTGAGGCTGTTTTATCTATATATAAAAACTTTCTTCTTCCTTACCCATACTGAATTGAATGGATGTGCACTCCAGCACATGAATCCAAGGATAGGACTCATTATAGGCTATGGTTGCCAAGGAGTCTGCCAGTATATTTTCTGTTCGGGGTATGTGCTCATAAACGATGCTCTTGAAATTAAGTGCCACATCTTTAAGAAGAAGTAAGTATTTTACCAGCTGCTCCTTTTTGGCTTCGGATTGACCTTTTGCATGATGGATAAGAAGCTGAGAATCGCTCATCAACTTGACCCTTTTGGCTCCACAAATAAGAGCTAACTTTAAACCAGTTATAGGAGCTTCATATTCGGACTCATTATTCGAAGCCCTAAAAGAAAAACATATAGCTTGGTACATTCTGTCACCGTACGGAGAGGTCAAGCATACTCCAGCACCACATCCCATGGTACTCGATCCACCATCAGTCCAGACAACCCAGGCTTTTTTGTCTCTCACATCCGTTGTTTGCTTAGTATCCCTGTCTGAGTGAAATTCAACTAAGAAATCCGCCACCGCTTGGGCTTTGATTTCTGTTCGGGGAGAAAAATCATTATCAAAGTCTCCTAATTCCACGGACCCCTTAGTCATTCTACTTGAAATGTCTGCCTTTTGAAGAACGTTTTTTAGGGGAAAGGACGTCCGGAAAATAATGGGATGAGCCTGAAAATAAGGTCTCATCTTCCTCGCAGCAATCACCAGGGCTAGTGTTAACTTCTCAAGCTTCAAATAGCGCTTTTCTGCATCAATCAAACTCTTGCTAATGTAATAAACTGGACGGGAATAATTATCTACCTCCCTCACCAATACTGCACTTATGGCACAATTGGAAACTGCCAAGTATATGAAAAGAGTCTCTCCGTCAATGGGTTTAAACAAAGTCTTGGGGGAGGACATATGTTTTTTGATTTCATTGAAGGCCTCATCACACTGTGAAGACCAGTCAAATCCCTTTGCACCTTTTAAAGTTTAAAAAAACGGGGCACACCTGTCTGAAGACCTTGAAATGAATCGATTTAACGCAGCTAACCTCCCAGTCAACCGTTGTACTTTTTTAATATTCTGAGGAGGCTCCATTTGGAATAAAGCATTAAGCTGGTCCGGATCAGGCTGTATCCCTTGCTCACTTATTACATACCCTAGAAATTTTCCGGACTGTACTCCAAACATACACTTTTCTGGGTTTAGTTTCAAATTTACTTTTACCAAGTGAGCAAAAGTTTCTTGGAGATTTGTCAAGTGTAGATCTTCGTCCACACTTTTTACCATCATGTCGTCGATGTATACTTCCATGTTTCTTCCAATTTGATCAGCAGCTTTGTTTACCAACCTCTGATAAGTAGCCCCAGAATTTTTTAAACCAAATGGCATCACCTTGTAACAATGAAGGCCCATATCAGTAACAAACGTAGTATGCTACTTATCCTTCAGATCTACTTGAATCTGATTGTACCCGGAGAAGACATCCATGAAAGACAATAGCTTGTTCCCAGATGTGAAATCCACCAACTGATCAATCCGGGGAACTAGGTATAAATCCTTTGGGCAAGTTCTGTTGAGATCTGTAAAATCGATACACATACGCCACTTGCTATTTTTCTTTTTTACCAATACCGGATTGGCTGTCCATAAAGGATACTGAGAATCCTTTATGTGCCCCATTTTGGTAAGCTTGTCGACTTCTTGAACTATGACATCAGCCTTTTCCTTACAAAAAGGTCTTCTCTTTTGTACCACAGGTGCTATGTCTGTTCGGATGGATAGTTGGTGTGATATAATATCTGCTGGTACTCCGGTAACATTAGCATTGCACCAAGCAAAAACATGCTGATGGTCTTTTAGGAACTTCAACATTTTACCCTTTAATTCCGATGTCATTTTGGACCATATCTTAACATTTTTTCCCTCTGCCAAAGAATGTGTTTCAACTTCTTCAAGCGGTATTAAAACTCCAGGGGTCTCTCTAGGGTCATCAATTTCACCCTCACCCCCAGAAAGCCCCTCAAACTGCTATTCCTCATTGATACTAACTGGCCCCAACGTTCGAGGAGCCAGTGCTATCGCATAACACTCTCTTGCTACCTTTTGGCTGCTCCGAACAACTCCCACTTGTCCTTGTACATCGTATTTCAAACATTGGTGTACTATTGAGGCCACTGCATGCATCCTAGAGAGCCAAGACCTCCCCAGAATAGCATTATAACAAGTGGGACAATCCACTATGACAAACAGTATTCTAACCATCTTCTTAAAATGGCCTTTGCCCAACAAAACTTCCTCCTCAAACTCCCCGGTCACATCTGTTGAGCTTCCAGTGAAACCTACAATTGACATGTTCGAACGTTGAATTACTGCTGGATTCTTCATCTTTTTATAGGAAGTTAAAAAGAGAATATTGGCTGAACTCCCAGTGTCCACCAAGATTTGTCTTATGTCATTGCCCCCGATGGATGCTCATATGACAACAACATCTTCATGAGGACCAACTATATCCCTCAGGTCATCCTCATCGAAAACAATGAAGGGAAATGGAATATGTGATTTATAGGAAGTCATGCCTCCCTCCACTTGGGTACCTAAAGTATGAACATGCCTCTTTCTCGAAGACGCAGTGGGTGCTGTCATGGTGTCCCCTCCAAAAATTGTGAGTGATTCAAAAACGTCAATAAGCCCGGACATCGTCTTGCAACGTTCCTCAATGGCACCTACTCTATTCCGAGTTGGGTCAGGGTCCAAGTACTCTGACTCTACATCAAATCTCTCGATTATCACCATAGCCCCCTCCGGAGCTGATGTGCCTGCCTTGTTTGGACCAGCCCGATGAGCGTTATCAGGCCTATTTCTTCCTCTTCTTTTAACATATTCTCCCAACTTTCCTCTTTCAATTAAATTCTGGACTTCTTGCTTTAAAGCAATACAATCCTCGGTGGTATGGCCAGTATCATTATGATATTGACAGAAACTATTGTTACGGCTCTCCCTATGAGATTATAACGCAGCCGGCCTTCTATAATGTACTTCTTCTTTCGTTTTGTCATAAATGGTGGCTACGATTTCTTTTAACTCAGCAAACCACTCCGGTTGAACCCAAGGCCCTCGCTTATTCCTAGATTGTTAACTCTGGGCTGGCACAGCTGGCTGAGACTGAGCTTTGGCTCTGTTATGACTCTGCCTGGCCTCCCTAGCCTTGTTCCCGGACTGATTTTGGTTTGGGTTTGGTACAGCCGGAGCAGACCTCACCTGCCTGTGCACCCTAGTTTTCTTTGTTTCATCCACGTTAATTTTCTTTCCAGCCTGATTCAGTAGATCTCCCTATGTCATGGCCTTTTTCATGGTTACTGAATCAGCCAAGTTTCTAGGGTTTAAGCCCTGCCTCAGAGAAGCTATTGCTACTTGTTCAAAGCAATCAGCCAACCCATTTTTGGTGTTTACAAAGCGACTTATGTATTCTTTTAGGAATTCGTTCGGTTCTTGGGCACAATGGATGATTGTGCCTCCATTGCCCTTCACCTCCTTACTTCCAACAAACTGCCTTTGGAAGGCCACCCAAAAAGTATCGAAATTTCTGATGCAGACTTATGGTAGACTGTTGTACCACTTCAGAGCACTCCCCGTAAATGATTGGGAGAATGCTCTACAAAGCAACTTGTCATCATCATCAAAATTCATCATAATTTTTTTGAATTGTTCCAAGTGGTTGTCCGGGTCTTTACTACCATCGTATTTTTCCATTTTTGTACTATCAAACCTCTTAGGGAGGTTTCCGGACAGGATCTTGGACGACAATGGAGATTGTCTCCAATTCCGGCCACGACTGAAAACGGTATCCTCATTAGGAGTTGCAAAGATACCTGGCTCATCATGGAAGGCAAAAGGATCCATCACCATCCGATCCATGTGTCTATGGATATGAGATGATCTTTTGCCTATATGCCTCTTTAACTTTCCATGCCTGTCCCTTTTTCTTGAATACTTCTAAACCAACTTTTATTTTTTTAGAACGGCCCTCATCACTGCTGGATGACAAGGATTCTTCAACTCCATCTTCGCCCGAGGAGGTGTTGGAAAATTCTGAGTCTGAATCAGAGCTCTCCACCGGTTTAGACCGGTAAGACTTTTTGGAGCTAGCATGAGTCTTCTTCGTACTCACATGGGTTTTTGAGGGCTTATGCTCTCTAGGGTTGTCAATATGATGAGAAATTGACGCCTTTGATCTCTCTTTTGTGCCCATCTTTGCCCTTTCTGCCCTCATAGCTTCTATTTCAACTTTTAATCTATCACGTTCCTCAATGGTATATTCATCATTTTCTCCCACCACTTCAAGCAAAACTGGTGGTACTTCTGGCACGTCCGGATTCATTCGGACTGGTTTTTTCTGATGGTTTTGAATGCTAGATTCAAGTACCATCGTTCTCCCACTGTGGTCGCCAATTTGAAGTGGTTTATTTTTGTTTGAGGGTAATTTTGTAATTTTGTCTAGAGTTTTGTGGAATTTTGAGAGTATTTAATGTTTGGATAGAATGTAGAGGAAGAATTGAGCTGTGTGGTTGTATTTTATTTTCATTACCCTCATTTAATGTAGGTAGTTGTATATTTATACCCTTATCTTTGGGCCACATGGGCTTTCGGGTTGTGTTAATGGATTCAGGTCGATTTTAAAGACCCATTAGTTTTAAGTAAGCAAGTAGTCAGCTTAGTCATAAAGTGATTAGGTTTTAAATACTTTAGTTATGTTCGGATAGTTCAGCAAATGAAGGTTGTCCGAATTGCCCCTGTCCGGTTCTCATAAAGGGTGGTGACAAAATCCGGACTTATCAATATATATCTTACAATGTGTATTATAAGTTAATATAAGTATTTATCCAAAATACGAAAAAGTTTTGTTAACAAGAATGTCAATTACAATATGGTGGTCATCATTGTAAACTTTATTCATTAGGCTTCATAATTTGTTTTCCTTTATTCGAATGATTATAATATAAAAAACTAGTAAATGAAACAAATACCAATCAGTTTCACAAATAAAAGAAAAGAAAATGTATATCAAATAATCGAAGATTGTAAAATAAGAATATAGAATAAGATACTGGTTTATAAATAATATAGTAGTAATTGTACTAATAGGTTTTGAGAGCTTTTAGAAGAACAATATTGTAGTAGAGATGATATGAGAGGTAAATGATAAATTTATTGACTTTTTTTTAATATTTATAGAGAATAAACTAAAAAATTCAGATCAAAATGGATATCCGATATTATCAACGACAATTTAAAAAAACACGATCAAATCGGATATCCAATTTGCTAAAACAAGTTAATGGATATCCGATATTATCAACTACAATTTTAAAAAAACTCGATCAAATTGGATATCCAATTTGCTAAAACAAGTTAATGGATATCCGATTTTATCAACGCCTATTTAAAAAATTCCAATAATTTAAAATATATATTTAAAGATCTAATAGAGTTGAAAAATCTAATAAACTATTTAAATAAATACATATCTAATATTTGGAATATCTAATGAACTATTTAAAATATCTAAACATATATACTTGAAATATTTAAGAAACTATTAATTAAAAGATTAAAATATATTAAAAATATAAATAGTTGATATATATATATATATATATATATATATATATATATAAATTTCAACAACTTAAATACGGTTAAAAAATCTAATGAACTATTTCAAGATCTAATAAACTATTTAAAATATCTAAATATAATTAAAAAAATATCAAAAAAATATTATAGATATTTCAGATATATTTAAATATCTTAATTTTACTAGAAATTTGAATAAATTAACATATATAATTTAATTTTTAATAAATATATAAAAAATATGATAAACTTATAAAAAACTGTCACGCATGACAGTGAAATCACGTGAATGTCTCGTCAACTGTGATATGGTAGAAACATTATAACAACGTGAAATGCGAAATTGTCACGCTATAAACGATAAAATGTGGTATGATGGGATGTGTTGTAACGATTATCTTATTTAGTTTTAAAACTATATTTCATTATATATTTTTATATATTTAATTATATTTTAATTATATTTGATAATAACCAATTTATTTTATTATAATAATTTATTACATTAATTATAAATTTATTACTTTTATTAGTAATTTTATTAGGTTATTCTTTTATCCCAAAAACTATTGTATTAGTCTCACTAGTTTCCATTTGCTAGTATTTAAAATTTTGAAAGGTAAGAGGTATGAAATATGTTGAGCAAATACATGAGTTATTTCTCATGTGTTATCTTATTAGACGCGAATCCTATGAAATATGTTGAGCTATGTTATTTTGTAAGATTTTATAAGGTATTCATATGGTATAACTTTATATACTACTTTTGGTCAAACACGTACTTCAATAACTTCTCCAGATGTACTTCCTCTAGTTTTAAAAAGAAAAGGTGGAAGACCTAAAAAGAAACAAATTCCATCTAGAGGAGAATTAAGTTTTCAAACTATAACTTATTCTTGTTGCTGTAAATCTGGTCATAATAGACGATCATGTGTAGACATTTTGTAAGATCAATGTAATTTTTAATACTTTGAGTTTTTCTGACCTTTTTTATCATTAAAAAAAATAGATGATTCACAATAGATGCGAAACATTATGGTAGATGGATTTGATAGATGTGGAATATTTTATAACCAAAATAGATGGATTTGATAAACGCAAAAATGGGCATCACCAAATATATTGATTTGGTAGATAAGAAACATGTTAGAACAAAAATTTATCTTGATCTTCCTACTGGTCACGTTTCATCTTTTTTTAAGAGGACAGTAATCAGATCCTAATCTAGATCCTCATTATCTTCAGAAAATTCATATTTAGAATAGTATTCATCATAAAAAGAACTGAAAGCATCATCAGAAGAATATGAATAGAATTCATTTGTTGTGGTTTGTTTCCAGTTTTTGGTTGCTTCAGGCGAATGAAAGGATGATACATCATTGTAAATGAAGTCATCATCTGAAGAATAATTTAGAGGTTCCATTTTTTAAAATATTTTTTTGTATGAGAGCTTAAAGTATGAACTGAACTTTATAGTTAAAAAGTATAGAATTTGAAAAGTTTAGAAGTTGAAATGTTTATAAGCTTTGACAGTAATTCTATCTTTCTTGTTATTGGTGAAGGTTTGTAGTTATTTCACAATAATCATAACTATCTAGTTTTATAAAATCATATAAGTAAATAACCAATCAAATGTAAGCCACTAGTTTAAATTTGATTTGATAGAATATGTGGGAGTTTGGTAAAATACATTAATTACAAAAATAGATAACTTCTCTAAATATTAATTGGATTAAAAATAATAATTAGACCTTAATATGAGAAAACTGCCTAACAAAAATAATAAGTCGATAGATGCGAGACACGGTACACAAAATTAAAGATAGATGCAAAACCTAGCCTACAAAAGATATGATAGGTGTGAAACATTTTATTTATATATCTGGTAGTGTGAAACAATGCCACAAATGATAAGGAAGATGCAAAACCTTTGCATTTATATATATGATTGATGTGAGACTGTATATATATATATACATGGTGAGAGTTGCGATACTTGAATAAAATTATTCAATGTAAAAGATATACTGATTGTAGATAAATTGTACAAAAAATATTTATTATACACATTACAAAACAAATTACAACATATATTACAAAATACCATCCCAAAATCTGTTAGTGTTGTATTCATTAAGAAACATGTAAAACATTTATGCTCTTTTTAATGGTGCAATGTCATAAGTTTTTTCAAGGTCAAGTTTTATGTACAAAACATAATCTTTGAAGTAATTGCAAACCATTACTCCATAATCAAGTGATACACGTTTTTGTTTAGGAATTTTTGTTGGACATACGATCTTTATTTTTGTTTTTTCTCGTAAAATATTTTTGCTTTGGAGGTATTGAATCTGTAATTTAATAAACATACAAATAAATATGATTAAAGAAATATATATACATATATATATGTTATGAAGAGAGACACTTAATAATATTTCTGCACTTCTTTTTGTTAGATCTGGATGTTTTGGCATTGGGTTTGGATTTACCAGTTATTTCATGTTCGACATCTATTACTAGTAATGTCTAATGGGCAACATTCCCTCGTTGGTCTTCTGGTAGAAGCGGAACGAAGGTGTAACCTTTTGTGATACTTTGTAGCTTATTGTCAACATACGGTGTTAGATCCGAATTCCGGTGTAGCATTGGCTACATTGAAATAATAATATTTAAAAACAATTTTCATTTATTAATTAATAAATATGTTGTAAAAGTATTTTATTCTTACCATTATGCTTTCAGATAAGTATGTTATTGTCATAAATTCTCTTGGATATTCAACAACAGGTATTTGATAATTGTGTTGTTTAAGGTGTATATACATATAACCATTTATTACTTGTGTTGTAAAAAATAGAAGCTAAGAGTTAGTTTATCTATGTAATGGAAAGCAAGGCAAAAGAAAATAAATGTAAATTGAACATTTACCTTAGAGTCGATTTCATATTCGTCTAATATCTCCAGCATATCAGTAACAAAAATATTAGATCCTGCTATCTTTGGAACTGACTATACTGTTGGATCGAGAATTTTTTCTCTTCTTTTATACAACTCTAATTTGTAGTATTAATCTATTTCAATTACGGCTATTACTTTGTTTGTAAATAGCCATTCTTTTTTGGTAATTTCCAAGTTAGTTAGTTCATTTGGGATTTGTTATTGAGAAGGATCAAAATTTAGTTCAAATGAAAGTCCTTCATCCAACTCTTTCTGCAAAAATGCGAAACCAGTGAAACAATAAGATGCAATAAATGCGAAACATTCAGAACTATGATAGATGAGAAACCAACCAAACTACGATAGATATAAAACCTAAAAAAATGTGATAGATGAGAAGCTAGTCCAATTATGATAGATTTGAAACCAATGAAACTACGATAGATGTGAAACCTATGAAAATGTAATACAACTATGATAGATGAGAAACCAGTGAAACTACGCTAGATGCAAAACTAATGCAAATATAATAGGTGCAAAGACAATGCAAATTTAGAGAATAGAGGAAAGGTAATCCACTTACTTATCTCTTGTGTATATCATTTTCAATCCTTATAATTTCATTCTCAATAGTTGGGTCTAAGCCACTTACTTGTGGTATTTCGATTTCTCGGACTTCAGAGGCCCGATATTTTACAAAAAAGAAAATTGCACATTAGATGCGAAACAAGTGTTAAAACAATAGTTCAGAAACAAGAGTAAATATGATGCATTATGAAAGATAGATGCGAAACCATAAACAAAATGATAGATGCAGATAATGGATCTTTGATATATGTAAAATGTTATATTATGAAAAACCATCATGCAATTAGGATATACAGATATTAAATACATGGATACTAATTATGTTACGATATTTAAGTAAAAAAGAAGATAATACCCAACAAAATATATCTCAAAACACATAGGTTTTTTAAAACATGTTTTCTTAATTTTGGGTTATTTATATCACCTTTTTGTCAACAACAATAGATACTTCAACAACATTTTTGGTCACTTCAGATACTTTAGCAACATGTACAACAGCGTTAGTATCTTTATCTTTTATGAATTTAGTACTTGGATCCGTTTCTTTTACAACAACATTGATATCAAGATCCTATTTTTCCATAATAGCACCATCAACAGGGGGATCATGTTGGTTTTGAGGAACATGTTTATCTTTAATAGTAACCTTAGATGTAACAAGATCAACATTGACATAGGGATCATCTTGCTCTTCAACCCCAACAGCAATAGGAGTAATATGCTAATTTTCCACAACAACAATAACCTTAGATGTAACAAGAGAAACATCAACAGGGGAAACATTTTAGTTTTTAACCCCAACATCGACATGAGTAACATGATCCTGTTCAATAACAACAATACCTTTAGATGTAATAACATTAACATCAACCCCAACATCAATAGGAGTAACATTCTCATCTTCAATAGTAACAACAGTGGGATCAATGCGCACCTCTTCCACAACAATCGTAATTTTATGGTATGTTGTGCACACCAACTTTACTGTTCACTTGTGGTGGAGGTAGACCCTAGACTTCCACTACAATATTAGGTGTAATGTATGGGCTTTTGACATCAACAACAGGTTTTTCGATACCATATTTTTAATACATATTTTTTATATTTGGTAAGTGTTGGGATTGATCATTCAATCGTTTTTTTCTTGCATAAGTTTTTGGTTGCTTTTCATATGTTTTTTAAATTCATCCTCTGTGTTTGGCTTCAACATAGACAATTAAAGTGTCTTTTATAGTTTGGCCTTTGTGTCTATCTCTGCATCAGCTTTCATTTGTGAGTGATTTTCTCTTTTTCATTGAGTTTTCTTTTTCTTTAATTTCTTCTTGAAAATCTCCTATGTTTGATTTCATTTTTCTTTCTATTTGTTCTACTATTGATAAGTAACGCTTTGCGAAGAGACATGGTCTGTTGGTGCCGGGGCTGGGGATATTTTGTTAATTTATTACAAAATAATAACCCATTTCAAAGAAATGAAACTTTTTTTTATAAAGATGATGAATGATAGATGCGCAACCTTAATAAATATGATAAACGTGAAATGTAAATAAACATGATAGATATGAAACCTATTATGAGATTATTCATGATAGACGTGAAAATTTAATAGGCATGATAGATTTGAAACATGGATTAAAATGATAGATGTGAAACGTGAATTTAAATGATAGATGCACAACATTTAGTAAATATGATAGATGTGAAACGTAAATTGTATATGATAGATGCAAAACATATTATGACATTATCTGAAGACAAAGTCAACCTGGAGGATCTTCTTACGAAGAAGAGAGAGGAGAATACATCTCTAGTAAAAAAGCAAGCCAAAGAGATAGCTGCTGGAATAGAGAAGTATGCATATGGAGTGGTGGACTCTTTGGAGAAAAGAGATGACGAAATTAAATCCGATATGGTCTTACTATTTTATGAAAAATTTCCTAAGAGAAATCTTGGTCTTTTCTGGAGATTTGTAAAATATGATGACCTTCCTTTCCATATAATGGCTGATAGCGATAAGGAAAACTACTCAATCAGAGAAGATTCTGAAGATAACGAAGGAATGGGTGAGAGTTTAAGTGCTGAATTTAAAAGTCCGAAGAAGGGCGATGGTGATGAAAAAACTGAAGGGAACAAGCTCTAAGGTTATATTGTTATGTTGCGTGTTTTTTGTTGACAAACCAAAGTCCTTGGATGGCCAAGGAATTTTGTTGTATTATTTTTTAATATCTGTTCTTAAAACTCAAAGTCCTTGAATGGTCAAGGAATTTATGAATCATGGATCGGTTCTATTCCGATCAAACTTCAATATCATATTTCTATTTGTATAAATTTTGTTTAACTCTTCATTGCTAATGTTTAAATAACCTTTAATATTTCAGATCTGTTAAGTAAGTGTATTAAATAATTTCGATCACATATGTTTGATAAATGTGATCAAATGTTTAACATATCCGATCACCTCAAAGATATTTGAGAGCTGGGATGTTTAATAAGTATTTAATATCTGACCACCTCACATTATGATTAAGTCAAGAAGAATTTAGCACCATACTTTTGAAGAAGGCATAAGATATTATTGAAAAACTCGGACAACTTGTTAAAACCTCCACGCGCCACCAGGGTAGGAAAGAGTATGCCCCATAATATTTACATTAACATTTAAAAAGTAAATATTTACAAGAGATTTTTATTTTAAGTATAACCTGAGATGTTCAACGTAAATGGGTGCTTTAGTGTTCTCCCGTTCTTGTCTTACAGTCTGTATGCTCATGGTTTAACTTTTCCACATACCATATAAGGACCTTCCTAATTTGGATCCAACTTGCCGAACTGTTTTTCCTTGGTGTGAAAAAAAACTTTTCTTAAGACTTTGTCTCCTAACTGAAAATCTCTTCTTTTAACTTTGGAGGAAAATCTTCTCATCATCAAACCCTGATAATGTACCGCTCTTAAATGCGATTTAACTCTTATTTCTTCAATCAAATCCAACTGATTCCTGACTGCCATATCATTTGCCCGTTCAAAACATTTTTGGATTCTGTAAGATGGGTAAAGTAACTTCTATGGGAGTGATTGCATACATTCCATAAACGAGGGCAAAAGGAGATTATTGTGTAGCAGCCCGAGGAGTAGTTCGGTAAGCCCACAATACTTCTTGTAGATAACTTGGCCACTTTCCTGTAGCTCCCTCCAAAATTTTCTTCAGCCCAAACAAGATTGTCCGATTAGCAACTTCAACTTGTCCATTTGTTTGAGGGTGGAAAGGAGAAGAAAAAAATATTTAATTCCTTTGGAGGTGCAAAACATTTCTATGGTCCTATTATCGAACTGTGGCCCATTATATGTGGTGATATTTCGGGGAACCCCAAATGTGCAACATATATTAGATAAAATGAATTTAATAACTGCTTTAGAAGCGGTTCCAGCTAAGGGAGCTGCCTATATCCAATTAGAGAAATAGTCAATACCCACTATGATTGTTTGACATCTACCGGATGCCAGATCCAACCCCCACCTATCAAAGGGTATTGGTTCAAATATAGATTCCATAGGAACTGCTGGCACATGAATTTCATTTCCATATCTCAGGCAAGGATCACACTTCTTTACCATATCTTTAGCATCGCTATTATGGTTGGCCAATAATATCCTGCGAATAAGACTCTCAGGGTTGTGGCTTTGTAGCCACAGTGTGCAGAGCCTTTCCCGTCATGTAGTTCAGATAACACAACTTGGGATTCTTCAAATCCTACGCAACTCAAGAGGGGTCTGCTGAAAGATTTCTTTTAAATAATCTCTCTTAATACCAAGAAACCACGAGCCTTATATTTATTTTTCTTAGCCGTGGATTTATCCGGAGGCAAAATCCCATCAGAGATAAACTGAAGAATATCATACCTACAATCCTCAGGTTGAATGACCATGAAACCACAAGCTTTATATTTTTAATGGACATTCTAACATTAGAATCCAATGGTAAGATCAGAATAAGTTATGGTTGCCATATAATCTGCCACAGTATTCTCCGATCTAGGGATGTGTTCATATTGGATACTCTTGAAGCTTGCAGCAACTTTCCTCAACATAAGCAAGTATTTTATTAATTGTTCTTTCTTTGCATCATAATTTCCCTTGAGCATGGTGAATAAGTAATTGGGCGTCACTCATTAATCGGACTCTTCTAGCCCCACATATAAGGGCTAGCTTAAGACCAACTATAGCTGCTTCATATTCAGATGCATTGTTAGAAACCCTGAAACCAAAACATATAGCCTAGTACATAGTACTAGATGTGCCATCAGTTCGGACCATCCATTCTTTTTTAGACTGGTTCTCTAGCATCTGTCCGGGGGATCTATCAACATGAAATTCTACCAAGAAGTCGACCACTGACTGGGCTTTAACGGTTGTTCATGGTACAAAATCAATATCAAAATCACCCAGCTCAACTAACCACTTGGTCATTATCTTTGATACATCAGCTTTCTCAAGAACATTATTCAAGGGGAAAGATGTTCGAACGACAATAGAATGAAATTGGAAATACGGTCTCATTTTTCTTGTTGCAATTACCAAGGCCAATGCTATTTTTTCTATCTTCAGATATCTTATTTCATCATCCAACAGACTTTTGCTAATGTAATAACCAAACGAGGGTAATTATCCACCTCTCTTATGAGCACAACACTTATTGCATACTCTGATACACCTAAGTATATCTAGAGCTTTTCCCCCTGAACATGTTTAAAGAGAGTTTTGGGTGAAGACAAATGCTTCTTGATTTCAAGAAACGCTTGATCACACTCTGGAGACCAATTAAAGTCTTAGGCATTCCTTAAAACCTAGAAAATAGAGCATATTTGTCTGATAATCTCGAAAAAAATCTGTTTAACGCAGCCAACCGTCCGGTCAACCTTTGAACTTTTTTGGTGCTCCGAGGAGGATCTATTTCTAATAGAGCATTTAGCTAATCTAGATCACGTTGAATTCATTTTTCACTTACTATATATAGACCTGTTATCGGGTCGGGTCGGTCCGGGTTTGGACGGGACCGAGACCGACTCGTTAAGCTACCGGGCGGGTCGAGCCGGACCGCTAAGTGAAGGGAGTCAAATATGATGGACCGGGACCGGCTCGTTAAGAGTCGAGTCGGTCCGGTCCGACTCTTAACGGGCGGGTTTGTTAGTTTATCATAATTTTTTTAGAGTTTTAGTAAAAAATATACATAGATTAGGAAAAAACAATTATATATCTCCCTTACCGGGCTGGTTACCGGGCGGACCGGTCCAGACCGGTAAGAGAATCAGTCCAAAATTTTGGCTCCCAACCCGCTCCCTAAGGTATCAGGACCGGTCTCGGGCGGGCCTTACCGGTCCGGTCCCGGACGGGTTAACGGGTTGGGAGGCCCCCTAACAGCTCTAACTATATAACCCAAGAAATTTCCAGACCGGACCCCAAAAATATACTTTTCAGGGTTTAACTTCAAGTTCACAACTTATAAGTTAGAAAACGTTTCTTGAAGGTCAGATATATGCGCATCTTCCTCCAAATCCTTTACCATCATGTCATCTATATAAACTTCCAAATTTCTGCCAATTTGAGTAGCGAAGGATTTATTTACTAACCTTTGATAGGTGGCCCCAAATTTTTTTAATCCAAACGACATCACTTTATAACAATGAAGACCTTTGTCCGTAATATAAGTGGGGTGGTCTTGATCCTTCAGATCTTCTTGTATCTGGTTGTACCCCAAAAATGAATCCATGAAAGACAACAATTTATTCCCAGAAGTATAACCCATAAGTTGATATATTTGGAGGAACAGGATAAGTATCGTTGGGGCATGCCCTATTGCGATCAATAAAGTCGATACACATGCGTCATTTGCCATTCTTTTTCTCGATCAGAACATGGTTGTCAGTCCATAAAGGCAACTGAGACTCTTTTATGTGGCCCATCTATGCAAAATGATCACAAAAGATCTTCTTCTTTATACAACCGGCACAAAATCAGTTCGTATGGACAACTTATGAAAAATTATATCAGTTAGCACTCCGGTAACATCATTATTGCAACATGCAAATACATGTTGATTACTTGTTAAAAAAGACAACAACATATGTTTCAAACTTGGTGCCAACTTGGTAACAGTTTTAATATTTTTTTCCTCAGCCAGGGAATGGATTTCAACCTCCTCCACAGGTATTATGAAACTGGGAGCCTCCCTAGGAGCATCAATTTCATTCTCATCGGTGGAAGGTTCCAGTAGTTGCTAATCTCTGTTAATTGAGTGCATCTACAGACTTAGAGGCAAGGAGCTTTGCATAACATTTCCTTGCTACCTTTTGACTACTCCGGACAACACCTACTTGTCCCTGGACAACATATTTCAAACATTGATGGACCGTAGAGGCCTAAACATGCATTCTGGAGAGCCAATACCTCCCAAATATTACATTATAAGATATTAGGCAATCCACCACAACAAACAATACTCTCACTATTTTCTTAAAAGGTCATTTGCCCAACAATACTCCTTCTTCAAATTCCCCAATCACATCTGCATAACTCCCTGTGAAGCCCACGATAGTTCTGTTCAAGCGTATAACCAAAGAGTTTCTCATCTGTTTGTAGGAGCTGAAAACAAGATGTTTGCCGAACTACCTGTGTCAATCAGGATTTTATGTATATCATTCCCCTTATTGATGCCCCTATTACCACAACGTCTTCATGAGTCCCTACAATATCTCTTAGATCATCCTCATCGAAAACTATAAAAGAAGATGGAGCTTGTTACAGGTATGTAGAAATTCTTCCATCCAACTGGGTGGTCAAATAGTAGACATGTCTCTTCCTTGAAGAACTAGAAGGTGCAATCACAATGTCCCCTCCAAAGATGGTTAAAGATTCAAAATACTTAATTAAATCGGAGATAGTATTAGTCTTGTCTGTTATTACCCCCACCCGATTTTGACTCTGATCCGGATCAAGGTACTCAAAATCTATATCAAACCTTTCAGTACTCACCATTGCATCTTCATGTATAGACGTTCTAGGATTGCTTGAAGGAGCAGTTCAGGGGGTGTTGGCATTGGATTGTGTGTTATCCGGTCTGCTACCCCCTCGTCTCTTGACATAGACTCCCAACTTACCCTCTCAATTAGGTTCTGGACCTCTTGCTTCAAGGCTATACAATCATGGGTATTGTGCCCTATGTCATTATGGTACTTGCAGAAACGGGTGCTCCAATTTTCCCTGGAGGACTGCAATGTTGTTGGTTTTCTAAAGTGTACTTCACTTTTAGTTTTATCATATATTGTGGCCATACTTTCCCCCAACTCAGCAAACCATTCAGGTTGAACCCATGGTTCTCTGTTGTTTCTAACCTGCTAGTTCTGATCTGGTTGGACTGATTCTACCTTGATCAGTTGTATCCCTGTCCAATCTCCTTCGATCTGAAACTGGACTGATTGGCAGCTTGAGGGGCTGATGCTATAGTAGTAGACCTAATCTGGCGATGCACTCTAGGTTTCTTTGTTTCCTCAAAATTAATATGTTTCCCAACCTAATTCAACTACCCTCCTAAGTCACAGCCTTCTTCCGAGTCACTGAATTGGCTAAATTACTCAGATTTAAACATTGTCTGAGAGAAACAATAACAACTTGTTCAAAGCAATTTACTAGCCCATTTTTTGTATTCACAAACTGGTTGATGTACTCCTTTAGAGACTCATTTGGCTCCTGAGCATAATGGATGATGGTATCCCCATTACCCTTAAACTCCTTGCTTCCAACAAACTGCCTTCGGAAGGCAACCAAATTTTTTTTTATAGATACCTGAGGGAGACTACTATACCATTTGAGGGCGCTTCCTATGAAAGTTTGGGAGAAGACCATACACAACAGTCTGTCTTCATCATCGAATTTCATTATAAAGTTCTTAAACTGCTCCAGATGGTTGTCCGGATCTTTGCCCCCATCATATTTCTCCATCTTAGAGCTGTCAAACCTCTTGGGAAGATCTTCAGAGAGTATTTTCGCAGATAAAGGCGATTTCCTCCAGTTCTTGTTACGGCTAAAAACATTATCTTCACTCGGAGTAGCAAAAATACATGGTTCAGACTGGAAAGCAAAGTGATCAAACAACAAACGGTCAATATGCTTATTAGCTGAACCCTTAACCTTCCCATGGTGTTTCTTAAGCCTACCATGGCTATCCCTTTTTCTTGAATGTTTTTTAGTCAGCCTTATTTTCTTTTTCGATCGCCCTTCATCACTGCTGGAGGAAACTGACTCTTCAAAATCTGCCTCATTAGATGAGCTGCTGGAGGAATCCGATGTAGAGCTCTCCACATGTTTAGATCGATGCGTTTTCTTGGAGCTGAGATGAGTCTTTAGGGACTGCTCGTTCTCTCCAGGATTGTTAGTATGGTGAAGTACCGACGCACTAGATTTTTTAAACCCCTTTCTCTATTTGTTTTAGCGCTCTCAACGCCTCTATCTCAGCCTTCAACTGATCACGATCCTCGATAATGTATTAATTGTTTTCCTTTATAACTTACACCTCAAGAGATGGAACATTCTCCATATTTGGATCCATCCGAACTACCTTGTATGCTGGTTTTGAATATGAAATTTAGGCACCGTCGTGCTCCCACTGTGGTCGCCAATTTGGTGTGGATTATTTCTGATTGAGGGTAATTTTGTAAAGTGTTTTGGGAATTTAATGTTTTGGATGAAATATAGAGTGATAATGAATGTGTGTACTTGTATTAAATTCTGATGACATTCATTAATGAAAGTAGTTGAGGTATTTATACTTAACTAATGACCCATGGGCCTTTCAGGTCGGATTGTGGGCTTAAGTTAAGTTTAAGAACCTATTAGCTTAAGATATGACATGACTAACACCTTCCTTAGTCATGTTCCACTAATATTATCCTATTCGGTATCTTATGATACTGGTTTAGTCCAAACTGCACTCTGGATATAGTTAAGCAGCAGTGTCAAAATTATCCAACCTCATCAATTACAATAATGTTAGGGCTGTAGAATTTATGTTGCATATAAATAGTTTGTGTCTTTAGCCGAATCCATAGACTTATTTATGCATCATAAAAATATATAACACAAACTATTTCGATAAAAATATTTTATTGAATACCAAGTTCCTCATTAAAACCTCACTCGTGCCATCAAATAAAGAAAGACTATAATATTGATGTTATCACGATAAAACATTTACATAAACAATTATAACTTACAAATGATAATAAATTTTCACATGCTCCTCATTTTAAAGATGTGGGTTGGTTCTTTCATTCATCATCTAGGAAACAGTAAGTTCCTAGTTTGACCTTTGATTGCATGGTGAATGGTTTTTCCTAATTTAGGGCAAGTTTTCCTAAGCGCTTCTTCTTTGTATAAAGGAATACCCTTCTCAAAACGTTATCTCTTGGTTTGAAGCTACAGAACCAAACTTTTGAATTGCATCCACTTCTAAACAAGGTCTAGTATTATGCTGACCTAAGACGAGCCTTGCCATTGTTCTCTTCTATGATATCAAGTTCGGCATGTCTGGCTTCAATATTCATTTATTCCTCTTCGTTGGAGACATTGTAAGAAAGTATAATTGTTTTTGTACAACCGCCTCCATTGCATATACTATAGGGAAATATGTTTCATTTGATGCGGTGCTTAAACGGTTCTATAACACTATAATGCTTATGGTAAAAAAATTGAGCCAAGTTCAATGTGATATTTCAAAGATCTTCTTGATCCTTTCAGATATGGTTAGTTTGTGACCTCTACCTTGGCATTAGCATGTGGGTGAAAAGTAGATGATAATATTTTCTTGATATTGTTCTTTTTGCAATACCAGGTTACTTAATCATCGTAAATTAAGTTCCAGTCTCTATTGTTATAACTTAGGGTGTTCCATAACGACAACATATGATCCCAGGTTACGAAATCTAATTATTTCTTTGGATATGATCCCAACAAATTGGTTTTCCTTTGTTTGTTTGGAGAAGTAATCAACTGCTACGATTATATATTTCCTTCCTCCCAAAGCTGGAAGATAGGTCCTAAAATATCTATTCCCATCTATCAAATGGTTTTAATTCACATATGGTTTCCAATAAAATTATAGGAACTTTGATTGAATTTAAGAAATGTTGGTAGGTGTCGCAATGATTCATTTTTTTGTATCCTTCGTAATTGTTAGACAATAGTAGTATTGAAGCATAGCTCTTTTATACAAAGATAAGTAACCATAATATGCACTAAATTTTGTGTTACGTAGTTCATCAACAACAAAATATGCTTTGTCTGGGAAAAAAATTTGATTAGTGATTTTGTCAATCCCTTCTTGTATAGTGTGCCCAAGATTTAGATAAATTGTGCTACTTTGACCTTGAGTTTTTTTATCTTTGGCCTTGGTTTTCGATAATGTACCTCATGTTGGGTAATTTGTGATAGGATTTGTCCATTCATCCTCTTATTCTTCCCCTTCAATTACCATAACCCGTGACATGAATAAAACTACAATGAACTTGTTTGAGAGTATAAAAATGATGGACAATTTATTTGGGAAAATGACTCATTCTCTAATATTTGTGCACGTTGAAGATGGTAAGACATATACTTCAATATTTTCAGCTCTTGGTACTTGCTCGAAGATGGAGATCTGTCGCTGAAAATCTTTTAGGTATTGAATGGTGTTTTCTTTCTTTGCTTCAAATTGACCCAATACTTGGTTAATTATAAGTTATGATTGAGTAAAGAAATGGACTTGTTTGGCCCCTCATATGGTAGCTAACCATAATCATATGATGAAAAATTTGTACTCGGCCTCACAGTTTGAAATAGAGAACCGAAACACAATAGTTAGTGTCAGAATTTTTCCTATTAGAGATATAAGTTTGATTCATTTTTTGTGACTTGTTTGTTACTTCTTGCATTAATTTTTCACTTTCCATGTGGTCTATGTTTGTTATTTCAAAGGTATAAGGTCTTTTGACTAGAATTTTATAATAAAATATGTTGAAACTTCAGCGTTGAAAATAATTTTGGATTCATATTATATGACATAATTTCCTAGTTTGACGGACTATTTTTTTAATCATCTTGAAACTTCTATATTTTTTTTATCACATTTCATAACCGAAAGAAATTTCATACGATGATGGTATGTGCTTAGAGGTAATACCACATATTTCTTGCTGCCACCACGAGTATTAAGGCTAACTTTAGCAGTTGTAAATATCTTAATTTTTACAGTATAGTGGAGATTTACTAATGTATTATATTAGCATACACTTTGTACTTTGTTATTTTATAAGTTTGGGGTTAAGTTATCTGAAACTGCAAGTACAAATATTAGAGGAAATATCTCAAATATATTCCAAGTAATAAAATATTTATCCAGGAAGAAAATAAGATTGTTTTTACATAATCGTAATCATATTTATACTATTTACAAAATGTTTTTTTCCCTCTCACTAATCACATAACTCTCTTTATTACCGTCTTTGACCTGCTTTTATGGCCATTATTTCGGTCTTGGTAAGTTATGTTGCTATGAATAACTCTTGACTCCATTGAGAGCTCTTCATTACGCGTTGATTGTGGTTATGCCTCACATGCATTGTTAATTGTTAGTATTTATTTGATGAACGTCGACCTAACTATGTTAATCTTACCATGTGGCATCTACACGATAAGCTGACCACTTGGATGGGCCCTGACTGGATTTGCACTGGTTTTGGCCTATGACTTCTACTCGGATATTTTACCTTTCTAGACGGCCTGCTGATTTATACTAGTCTTCCCATATGATTTTTGTTCGGTTGCGGTTTGTAAGGTGACCTCGATATCTTACTGTTGGGCCTTAGTTTAGTCTCATGGGGTGATCTTGCCCAATGGTTCACGGGTTGCCTTGATATAGTGCGATTACCCCTTGGTTAGACCTCAACTTAGTTATTTTTTATGTGCTTGTGCTGCTCGTTATGTTATTATATAGTCACATCTTGCCCAATGGCATCTACTCCGATGATGGCGACCTTATCAGGGATCTTCCTAGTCTATTGAGTAGGTTTTCAAAAGGTACTGATTGGAATAAGTAAATTTGGAAAACAGATATGAAGAGTCAGAACCGCACTCCGCGATGTGGTCTAATGGTATAGTGTGTCAGCTAGCGATGTGACATAATATCAACGTGAAAGGACACATGTTGTTAACTAGCGGCGTGTGCACCTTGGTGGACCTTGACACAACGGTGGCGTAAATAAGAGGATATATTTTTCCGCTTTGATTCTTGTGAAGCGTATAAATTTAATTAATGTGTTAATCATGAATGTAGTCCCATCATATGTAGATGGTAAACCCAATTTACAAACTAAAGTAATTATGACTTAATTCATAATTCATTTAGGTATTATTGCATCATTTGGCTAGAGAGGAAAACACTTCTATTTTTTGTGGAACATTGAATCCCACCATCGATCTTCACTGTAAATCTCGTCTATAGAAAATGTATGTTTGATATTTAACCTATTTATACTTTTACTTGTGTAGAATTCTAGGGGATTGGTTTTAGGGTTGTACAGAGACCACTTAGATAGTATTTCCATCACTTGGTCGATTACTTTGAATACCCACCCGACATGTTCGAAGTAGACTATCTTGGATTTTAGCTTGGTTTGATAACCACTATTGGATCATTGCACTTATTCAATCAATCCAAATGGCGCTAAAAAGGTTAGGAAGAAAAAGAAAAAGGCCAATAACATTGTCGGTGACGGTACAGACTCAGATATTGAAAGAACTTCGTTTCTAGAAGAGTACTTTGCTCGGGTGACTTCCAAATATGGGTATTTAATATAAGATAGTCTTAATGAGTTTAGGGTTAGATATGGTATTCTCAATAATTTAATAGTGTGGGTGACGATATTCGGGGAGCAGCTTTATGAGGCTCGGTAGAATGAAACGTGTTTGTACACAACAATCTTTGACTGAGGTATTCTTCTACCCATACCCTCTTTTATTCGTGAATTTTTTAGCTTTATAAACATATGCCCTACAAAGTTAACAGCCAACGGTTGGAGGGTTCTACTAAGCATAGTCCTGAAGTCCAAAATGCTAAGCATTCTAGTGTGGTTAATAAATTTCTTAGTCGCAGTTTATGTTTCCAAATTGGCCCGATCCCTATTCATTTATCTATAATTAATTGGGGTAAGAATATTGGTAGATTTACCCATGTCAGATAAAAATATAAATGACAACTTCGTGTTTATGTCTGGAAATTAGGAGCACCAGAGTGCTGTTATGAATCTTCAATTGGACATATATTGGAAAGATACGTGTAAGGCTTATATGTTATGTAGTTAGTATGTATAAATTCCATTGATGACATTCGATAATAAACTTTTTGCATTTACAGCTGAAGGAAAACACCAAAAATGGAGTAGGTAAGGATTTCTAGAAGGTGTGGTAAACCCCTTGCTCAGTTTATTGGCGGCCGAAAGCACGAAGTGGGGTTTGGAAGCTTCTCGTGTATTTACACACGTGATTTACCTTAGGTCTGGGTTATGGCGTGTGGTAAAGTTGGAGATTTCAAAGGACGGACATGTGAAAATGGTGGGTAGTGGGGAGATGTCTACGATGGAGTGACTTCAGGCTTTGATAAAGAAAAACTATCAAGATCAGAACAACATGAGGGTTAGATTAATTGTGCCCCAGAGTCGCAGAGTGAAAGAGACAGTAGATTCCTCGCCCTCTCAGGATAGAAAGAGGAATGAGAAATAGGTTTTCGTGATTCACAATGTTAGAGAGAATAGTTAACAAGAAGACAACCATGCGTAGTCGATAGAAGAAGAGGTTAAAGATGAGGGTCGACGTCCCCGTGATGATGATGAGACTGATAAGGACGTATGCTCTCTAGTAAAAAGAATCATTTCGTACTGAATGCGATACCAATATCGCAACATAAGTTACCGTTAGTTGATGAATATGGTGAGGCATTAGAGCTAAAGGTAGTGAAATAGACGAGCATGGCGCCTGCGATTATCTTGATAGAGGAGTCGAAGGATGTTGGTAAACTAAAAAAAACAGATGGGGTGATGATATTACGGGGAAGAATAAAAAATTACATGCGAGGTTCGCTCAACGTATGGAAAACTTCGTGAAAAGTGCAGGGTCTGGGTCGACATACGTGAACATCAAGAGGCCATACCTCATGCCAAAGAAACGCCAAGCTTGAGAGGCTGCCTGGGGTCCGACGGTGACTGGGGAGAGGCCTCATATACACCGGATGATGCCTCGCACTTCACAACTTATGGCTGAACAACTGAAGAACTGTCTAAAATTGTCGTTTTATGACAATATGCCCATGAGTGAGATTCTTCAGCGTCAACTGGAGCTAGCCATCAAGGTAAACCTTAATATGTGCATACTTATTTACTGGCCATTAGAACTAAGTGTGAAATAATTTTTCCAGTGTGTGCACATAAACCCATCATAACTCGGTGATGCTTCCCTATCTATGCATGTCGTCATTTTATTGTCAAGCTATGAAGAAATAGAAAAAGAGGCGCAAGAATGATGACATGTTAGTTGTTAGCCCACTTCAAGCATACTTACAGGTCGGTGATGACTCGATATGAGAAATATTCATGCGAAAATGAGAAGCTGTGACATGAGCTGACCTTAGTTGCTAATGAACGTGACTCTTATCACAAAAATGCATGGAATTAGTCAATGGTACTACATTTTAGTCTGCACAGAACAACGATCTGATGAGAAAAGAACGATGGGCTGGTGTTGCAGAGTGCCGGCCTGCTAACCAAAATATGTCATAGGCAAATAAAGTAGAATACCATGTCAAGAATATAGCCAAGCTGACCGTGGAGAACGTCAACATGAGGGTGTCCATTGGGGAAGCTAAAGTAGAGAAGGATTGACAAAAGGAAGATTTACCGAAGAAGGCTGCGCAAGAGTTGGAAGACCGAGAGAGACAAGTCATAGAGATGGCAATGGGAATGATAAAGAAAAATCTACGAAAAATAGTTTTGGAATTGTTAACACTTAACCCCAGGATGGTATTGGGATCTCCTTAGATCTTTTCACCCAGCGAGGAGTAGTTGGACTTGGAGGTGACATATCCAGCTATTCAAAAAATCGTTGTACATGTTTTGTAAAGTTGAACAAAAGAAATATTTTGGTTGTCATATGATGTATGATTGTGATATTGTTTTCGTATGTATGAATAATATGGTTATAAGTTTTATTTAAATGATATGCCTTGAAGTAAAGAAAAGTTAGAATTTATTTGAGTGAAGATCAATGTGTTTGTTAAACGTTTTTTGTGACTCATCATGTCGTTACAAAATTAGGCGCATGATGACCCATCGCGTGGCCTTGACAAGGGCATACCTCTCGGATTTTTCGTAAGATAGACCGATTTAGCCTTTTGCATGGCCTCGTGGGCTTGGAGTTTCGCAGATTAATACCACTACACGGTATTTATCACAGTATGAACCCTTACGTATCCTCAGTGGGCATGCCCAATTATCTCGTTCGTATTATTTGACTTATTTGGTCCGGGCATTTTATAGCCCCTTGCGTAACCCGTAGGCATGCTCAATGACCCATTCACATTTTTGTAAAGATGGAGAGAAATATGAAACAAACACATCAATTTGATAAAGTGATAAAATTTCATTAAATGAAAAGAGTCTGATGCCTCATTAAAAAACCTCTTCGCGTCATCAGAAGAGAAAAAGAGTGCATCAGTGAATTATAAAGCTTGGTGATACATCTTTGAATGATTTATATTCGAAGGATGTTTAAGAATGTGTCCATCTATATCAGTGAGGCGGTAGGCCCCATGATGTCCATTTAAAATGATTGTATATGGGCTATCGTTTCATTATAACACGGTCACCAATTTTGAGAGTACGCGCTCGCAATCGTGGGTTAAAACGTCTCCTCATCAAACTCTTGTAATGTTCGGTGTGCACGCATACTTGATCACGACGCTCCTTGATTTAGTCGATGATAACAGATTGGTTAACTTCATTAGAGACCTCATAGTAGTTGGTGACTCTATGACATGAGATGATAACTCGCAGGTACCACCCGTTTTATTCCATAGACGAGCGCAAAAAGGGTTTCACCGGTTGCTGTGTGCGGAGTAGTGCGGTAAGTCCATAGTAACTCAGATGGTTTATCAGGTCATTTCCATTTAGCACCTTCGAGCTTCTTATTGATGCTAGTATGAGCTTAGAAGTAAGACCACATATTTCTTGTTGCCACCACGAGCTTTAAGGCTAAATTCTCCAGCTGTAACTATCTTGTTTTTTATCATTTAGTAGAGATTGAATAATGTATTAAATTGGCTTACACTATGTCCTTTCTTATTTTATAAGTACGACGCTGAGTTATCCAAAATTCCAAGTACGAATATTAGAGGAAAATATTTCAAATATATGCCAAGTATTAAAATATTTATCCTGGAAGAAAATAAGATTGTTTTTACATGATCATAATCCTATGTACACTAGATACAAAATGGTTTCTCTCTCTCACTAATCACATAACTCCATTTATTGCGATAGAGACCCGCTTTTATGGCCATTATTTTGGTCGTGGTAAGTTACGTTGGTTCCTTAGTTATAAATGTTATTAATAAGTTTTGACTTCCTTGAGATATCTTCATTATGTGTTGACTGTGATTAGGCCTCACGTGCATCAGTAATTGGTAGTATTTCTTTGATGAACTTCGACCTGACTATGTTATTTTTCTATGTGGCCTATGCTCGGTAAGATGACCATTTCGATGGGCCATGAATGTATTTGCACTGGTTTCCTCCTGTGACTTATGCTCGGTCATTTTACCGGTAGGGAGGGCTTCAGTCGGTTTACGCCGGTCTTTCCGTATAACTTCTGTTCGGTTACGCTTTGTAAGGTGGCCTCGATATCTTACGGTTGGGCCTTGGCTTAGTCTCATGTGGTGATTTTTCCCAGTGGTTCGTGGTTCACCTTGATATAGTGCAGATATCCGTCGGTTAGGTATCAACTCAGTTGTTGCTATGTGCTTATACTGCTCGATATGTTATTATACAGTCACATTTTTCCTATGCCATCTACTTCGATGATGGAAACCGTATCAACAAATACAAAGACTCTCTTGGATTCAGCTTAGTTACTTGTTCTGGAGATGCAAGAAATTTGTTTATGTTATGAAAATTCATTCACAAGTTGGTATTCATCTGATTTTTTATGTTCATCCCAAAACTTTGAAAGAATGATTGGTACTTATCTAAAGATAAGGAGATGAATATGTTTAGGGCTGTCAATCTAAGAACTTTTACTTTTTTAGTATTTATGGGTGGAGGCATCACTCCAATTTTTTTGATTGAGCGAGGTTAGCTTTAATAACATTTTCGCTGACCCTATAACTAAAGAATTTTACCAATTAAACACCAAAAATAAATTTCTTTTTATTTAGCTTTAAGTTGACATTTTTTTTAGATTTGTGAATGTTTTAGATAAATAGGTTATTTGTATGTCGTCTTGTTTGTTTGTCACTAACATATGGTCTATATAAGTTTTTAAGAATCTTCTTCACCTGTCTGGAAAAATCTTATTTCTCAATCGCTGAAAGGTTTGACCATGTATTTTTTAATCCAAACGAGACTACCTTACAATATCGAGGGCCCTTTTCAGCTACGTACATTGTATGCCATTGATCATCCTTGTGAATTTTAATGTGATTCTATTCGGAGTTAATGTCCATGAATGAAAACATTCGATTTCCATAATTAGTATTTACTAGCTGATCGATTAGTGGGAACTAGAAAATGGTATTTCTAACATATCATGCTTAGATTTGTAGACATAATGTTTAGATTTGTAAGGTTATCACTTTTCTTTTCTACTAGTAATTTTTGTGTGTGTGTTTAGAGTGAGTAGCTTGCTTTCCGAAAGTATCCAATGATATAAAATCTCTTATCTTTTCCAAAAATTGATGAAAAATGCCCCGATACTTCAAACAAATAAATTAAATTATAATATAAAATATCTAACTTTTTTTAATCCAAAAATTATATAAAAAATATTATTTAATATTCTTCTGATTATTATACTTTAATTATAATATCCATTTTATCTAAAATGATAGTTTCTATACTTTTTAAATTAAATAATATCATACGGTTATACAACCATATGATTAAAAATAATAATTTTAATTAGAATAATAGTTTTTATACAGAAAAAAATCTTACAGTTGAGATAGTAATTTTATTTATCCTATTTTTTTATTTGTTTATTTATTAAAATTTGAACATTTGGATTATTTATTTTAATTTATTTTACATCTATCCAAATTTGTCCATATAATTTTTCAATTTTTAGGTGCATCAGTTTAATTTGATCATAATAATTTATTTTACATCTATCCAACTTTTTCCATATTATTTTTCAACTTTTGGAGGTAGCAATTTAATTTAATCATAATTTTAAATTTAGTCTTTGTACGGTTCGTATTAAAACATTATAAAGGGAAAAATAAAAAAGTAAAAATTTTAGATATTTTTTTAAATTGACTTTTTTTTGTTTAATTAAACTTTTTTTTATTAAATATAAAAGTGATAGTATTAGATGTTTACTCTTTGGTTCCGTCTCTTTATTTGTGGATTATTTATGAAAGGTGTTTCTATATTTATGGATTAAAATATGGTTTTTTTTAAGAGGGAATCCGCCGGTAAACCCTATGTATGACGCAATGCAACTCGAGAAAGTAAACCACACAAGATGACAGGCTCAGCCGAGAAAGCGTATGTAAAAAGATTCGAACTCATGATCTTTAGTCACAAGCATGCCTTACTCAACCAACTCGGCTATCCTTTAGGGACTGGATTAAAATATGTTGTTTATTAGTTATGAATGTTTAAAAGTACTATTAAAATCGGAAGTTCGAATAGATTTAGACTCACTGACTCCAACTAACTAACATCAACAATACGATTGTATTAATAAAGCAGATTATCTAAGGACGAATTATTCATAAATTATAGGTTTAAAAGCCAGTAAAAATAAACGGAAACAAAAAAATCAAAATGTAAAATTTATGTATGGAAAAGGTCTTTTTACCATCTTCATCACAAACATTTCTATAGTTATAATGAGTTGAGATTAAATCTGAATCAATTTTACAGATATTTATAAATTTATCAATAATTAGAAAGAATAGTAAAGAACAAAAAAGAAAAGTACGAAAAAAAAATATCACAAAAAAAAAAAACGGTTGTACGGTTCCAGCAGTGATTTGTCCGGTTTTGTAGCACCAAATCATAATCCAACCGATCAGATTGAAGCTTCAAATGTTCCAAACATGTGTCAAAATTTCAGCAAGATTTGAAACCGTTTGCTCACCGTTCAGACCTCTTTACAGTGATTGTTGAAAATAAAAGATACTCTCTCTATTTATATTTTTGAAAAGTCCTATATCTGTTTGTTTTTGTGTCTACGTCTCACATAATCTTGCCCCCATATATATAATAGATAGATGAAAACCCTAGATTATAAAGTGGGCCTAATTTGGGTTAGACTCCGACATAAATAACTAACCAAGTTTCTTATTACCACATAATACCCAGAATTAATAAACTATCAATAGCTACCAAGTGCAAATCTACAAGTAACTCTCTTCTCATTCTTTGAACAAAACCTTCTCTTTCTTAATTTTTTTAATTTTTTTTTGTATCTTTCAAATCGTAGTTCAAAAAGAAAATCTTAAATTAATATCAGCTTTGTTTTATAAGACGAACAAAACTAAATTCATGGATGATATATTTTAATTTTTTTCGTGAGCTCCAGAACCCTTGGCCTTGAATATTTATCATCATGTAGTACATGTCTCATATCTCTGAGCTTTAATACGCATGGTCTAGCATCTAGCCACTCCCATCATTCCTGGTCTCACATGATTTAATAATGTGTAGTCTTTCAACTTTATTATACCCCGTATTGCTTGGTTTAATAATATATGCTCTCTCAATTTTAAAATAGACCGTCTTGCTTGATTTAATAATGTACGGTTTTTGAACTTTATAATTCTTTGTCTCATATGGTTTAATAATGTATGGTTCCTTAATTTTATCATGTCTAGTCTCACATGATTTAATAATACATGATTTTTCAACTTATGATCGCTCGTGATTTTATACTACATGATCTCTCAACTTTTTATCATGTCTGGTCTCGTATGATTTAATAATGTCTGATCTCTCAACTTTTTATCATATATAGTATCGTATCTTTATCATCATGGTCTGGATAAAATAAATTCATAAAATAACAAAAAATAGCAATGATCTAGTTTTGTTCGTCTTTTCTATTATCTAGTTTTCTACACATAAACTAATTTTTTAATATAGAAAAGAAAGAAGGTTCATATTTATTTAAATTGAAATAAACAACGTAAATATATAATAAATACATATAAATAGATTTGTATTTTTTTTATCTTTTACGGAAAAAACAATCATATTATGTTTGAAAATTCAACTTATTTTTTATGATGCTTGAATGACTTCCTTATTCCTTGTCGAGTGTTGCCTTGCATTTGTGGTATTATTATTTATACTTCTAATTTATTTATTAGGTCATATTATGATTTTCACCCAGTATATTTGTACAGATATTCCAATAGTCCCTTAGCCATTAGCGAATGATGAAGCAAGAAATGCGATCTATTTTACATTGAATGGATTTATTCCAGCATATGTATCGTGTTTTGATATTTTGCTTTACCTCTATCTATTCACTCCAAACAAATATTGCTAATATTGATGAAGGATATTTTTTTAGAAAAATATTTTTATACATAGTACATTGTGTAAATGTTTCACTTATTTTTTATTCTCAGGTAACCATACTCTTGAGAATTGAAGGGTTTGTTTTTATTTTTAATTAATTGTTTAAGTAGATAAAGAACTTACATGCGTCGATTACTTCTTTTTGTTACACGCGTGATTTAGTTTTAACTTTTTTAATCTTGATCTTTGTTTATCCATACCATTTATCTTTTGATTGATCAATGTCATTAATGCAAATAAGATCTATGGTTGAACTTTTACTTTTTTGTTTGGATTAAATTCCTTGTTCTTTTGTCTTTTGACTTTCTCTTCTTCATTATTTCTTCTTTATTCATTATTCTTAGATTTTTTAGCTTTAATTTGTTTGTTAATTTGTTCCAACATATTTAATAAAATCTTCCACTTTTTATAAAAGTTCATTCACTCAAAACTTATAGTTTTCAAAACTATGAGTTTTTTAAAATTTCCATCCAGTAGTATTGATACTTCCGATATTTTTTCTGCCAAAGCCGACTATGGGAGTCTTGGTTTAATCGATGCTAAAAAACTAAGCTTCTTATAAAGTCTATATCAAATCTTTTCAGAATGATTACTTTTAGTAGTTGAAATATTATGCCATACCTAACGATATGCACCTTTAATTTCCTAGTGATGGGGAAACTACTTTGATCTTTCACTATGTATTGGATTATGGTCTTTGTTATCCATTAAACATGAATATAATCAGGTTTATTCTTACGAGCCGAATGTTTATGAGCGAATTTTCAATGATGAATAATATTTGTGCATTTTCAAATATAATCATCAATATTTTGGAGTTAGCATTGATGCGAGCTACTAAAAACATTTTTCTAGATGCTACCTACATGCTATGAAAATGACATATTAACAAAAATAGTTTTACATACGCTAAAAAGATTATTCCCGAAGTAGAATTGACGAAAGAGTTTACAATTTTTTATGACGACCTTTTGGGATTGAACATGGTTGAAAAGTATAACAAAATTATCGCAATAATTAGCTAAATGGTCTTATTTTACCCGAAAGCTATAAATTATGTCATGAATCAATGGAGAACGATATATGCGAAGACATGTCATCATATCTTCATGAACAAGCATAAATATTTAGGCGACTAAACTAGAACAGAGCTTAAATTTTATAAATTCAATGTTATAACCTTACTTTATTCATTTATATATTATAGGTGGAGAGTGCTCACTCGAACATAAACACTACCTCAGTACGAGTCTACATTTTTGAACAATTTTGGATGTTCGTTCATAGATTGTTTGATGCTCAACACTCGACTATTTTTGAATCACTCAAAAGAATTAACCATCTTTCAAAAATGTTTTATATAATTAATATCTATAAAGAATGAAAAGGTAATTTATTTTCTACGGGTTTCGAATTTGTCAACGAGAGTTATGAACGTTCTAGACAAATAGGTGTATATCAGGTAGCTTATGGTTGTATTGCTACAAAAACATACGGGTTACCATGTGTATGTGAGCTAGTTATGACTCAATGAGAATGTAGATGATTTTCATTTAGAAGAATGTGATGTACATTAGAGTACTTTAAAAATTATTCCCAAAGATAAAATTAGTATGCAAGATGACCTAACAAGAAAACTCAGCGTAATTGATAATTCTATCCATGGTTACAACCAAATATACAAGATCATATTATAAAAAGGGTGATACAAATCTTCAAAGCAGAAATAAGTCACATATTAGAGCCTAAGAAACTAGTTATTACTAAAGATAGAAAAAAAGATGGCCTCAAAAAATCGACTAAACGAGACTCATCTCTATTCGAACATTCCTATAGTCAATGACATATCACTAGTACGCCCAATATGATAGCTAGCATGAATGCCTCGTAAAAAAAATTCATTCATAATACCCAAAGCCAAAGCTCATCCAAAGAAGAAAAATAAAGTTTGTTGACTAAAGAAATTTAGTAAATCCAACGATCTTATTGGTTACAAGGGATGTTTTACGAATTAATTACTCAATTATATCATTAACATGGTGAATATTTCTCCAGACGATCAGTGCGGTTATTAGGCTGTAACTATTTATGTTACGATATGTTACATTATGCTAAGTTATTCAAATTTTATTTCTACAAGTTGTTTTGGATGGACCGTTGCTGACAATATAGCTGGTATGGCACCCGTTTCACACTAAATGCGCAACGGTATGGGAAATTCCGCTCAATCAAATATTTAAGAAATTTAACAAAATCAATATGGTCCAACTATCTACTGCATGATGGTGCACAAAATTTAATGATTTGATCAAACACTCTTGATTATGCTACGATTGTGTTACTTATTTAAGTTTTGTTTCGACGATATAATTACGATATATTTACTTATCATTTAGATATTAATGTTTCATCTAAGACTAATTTATGTATTGTTCGCATTTTTTTAATCCATCTAATACTTATGTATCTTGTATTTCTAAATTGACCATAACATGCAATATTACTATTCACACTTGGTGCACAAAAAATGTACATTACTATTCACACTTGAAATAAGTTATCGTCAAATTAAGTTGTTACAAATACATGGTGAAAAAAAAAACGATAAAATTGAAATACTTAAATTTGACCAAAAACAAATAACTTAGAAATTCTGAAACTGAAACTGAAACAACGATGTTGTAAGACTTAGGATACTAAAACAACAATAACTTAGTCTTTCCATGGCAACGCTCCAAGAGTTCCTCAAGTAAGTGAAGTTTGGTGAGATAAATGGGAAGATGACCGAAACACGTCCACATAACTTGATCTCTGATCCGACTATGGCGAGTGAAATCTCACTGGCGATCAAGAGTGTACATATCATAGAATCATAAAGATACTATAGCCTACAAAATGTAAAAAAAAATTAACGACATAATGTACAATATAATTAACTACAAGATCATTGGTAATGATTAACTACATATTATCTCAGCAACCGGTGTCCACCAAATAATATCTCAAAAAATATTCAGAATTACAGACATAACATGATAATTCATAAAACACTACAAATTTATAAATACAACCATAGAGTTGAAAGAAATATAACAAATGTATCATAACAAATCAAGATCTTATATCTCTTTTGAAACAACGATAAAATGATTGCTAATAAAACATTAAAAATAAAGTAAATAGAACAAAATAAAGAAGCACACAAAATAACATCATTATTCCTCCAAAAGTTTTACACATCATTTGAACATCAAACCCCTCCCACCAGATAAGCAATCACAAAGAAAAAATCAATGACACTATTAAGTACCTAAAACATATGAAAATAAAACTTAATATAACCATTTTACCTTTATATCCGAAATATAATCACAAAACCTAAAAAATATTTTCAAAAACTTCAAAAGTCAAACTAATATATCAGTTTGAAACAAATATACAATAGTAAAAACTATATTATGTCATGTTTATTTCAACATGCATATAAATTTAACTAAATCTATATTATATTGCAAATAAACTAGCAAACTTACATCATTGTTGAAGACGTTATACATCTCGTGGGTCTTATAGTCGCTAAAGTTGGAGTACAACTCAGAAATATGACGGTTGACGCGGAAAAAATGCTGGTCTAGAGTCATTCGACGATTAACAACAGCCAGACAACTATGGCAATCGACTCTTACACTACGTGAAGTTTTATGAGGAAAACTATGTCCAGGCTCGATCTCATGCTTCGAATAAGAGAACTAACGACGAGGCAACATTAAAAAATTTAACAATTTATTAAATCTAAGAAAAAACTAACAAAATATTTTCTCAAACAATTGATAAATACATAAAATTTGTTCCTAAGTTGTACAAGAAGTGTAGTTGCAGTGCTACAGAAATAAACTAGATTTATATGCAATAAACAGGTAGTTTCACGCATAAGAAGCGATGTATTATGTGCGAAATTGCACACACTTAACGATCTTGTTAGGAAAAAAGATGTTGCTAATTTCATAATTAGTAATAGTATCTCCATGTTAATATTAGTAGAAACTAAAGTCTAAGTACATAAAGTAGACTCCATTATTAAGAATATGGTCTCCTTTTGGCATGTTATCACTAATCATTCCTCCCATCCATTTGGTAGAAATTGGATCGTGTGTAACCCTAATGCTATTACCATTTCTAGGATTTCCCAATCCGATCAGTTTATTCATTATTTGGCCAATTGCCATAATTTCAAGACCTCTTTTAGATTCTCTGTCATCTATGATTTCAATGATGCGCTGGATCACTTCCTTCTTTGGAAAGATTTAATCACTATTTCCAACCAAGATAAGGGCATTCTATGGTTTGCGCTCGGTGATTTCAATGCCATTCGTCATCCGGAGGAACATTTAGGTTCCTCCGATAACTGGTCTTCTGCCATTGATGATTTCAATCATTGTTGCTACCTTAGTGAGCTCAGTGATCTCCGTTCAATGGGGTACCACTTCACTTGGATTAATAAGCAACATTCTCATCATATCCTATCCAAAATCGATCGTGTCCTAGTCAACCCTGATTTGGACGATTTTTTCCCGATGTCCTTTGCTCACTTTGGCTTTCTCCGCTCTTCTGACCATACCACTGTCACACTTAATCTTGGTCTCTCTCGTCAAAGACGCAAAAAGCCATTCAAATTATTTAATATGTGACAATCTCATCCTCTCTTCCAAACCTCCCTATCTCATACTCTGGGATAAGACTTGTCACTGATAAACTCAACCGCCTCCAGCTTGAGCTTGCTTCTCTCAACCGTAAGGAGTTTAGTGACATTAGCTCTATGGTTTTGATTGCTCAAAACAATCTCTTTCAAGCCCAAAACAATCTTGCTCTAGACCCTCTCAGCCTTATCCTTGTCTCCAATGAAGTCGAGGCTTGCACGACTTTGATCTTTATTAGTCGTACTGAAGAATCCTTCCTCAAGCAAAAATCAAGGGAAAACTCAATCAAGCTTGGTGATAAAAATACCAATTTTTTTTATAATAGTATTAAGACCCGTCTTTTTGTAACAAGATTGTTTCTATTAATAATGATCTCGGGGTCACTGTTTCTACTCCTGCTAGCGTTTCAAACGTTATTATTAAATTCTTCGAGAACTCTCTCGGTACTAGGCATCCTGCTGGTTACCATGATCTTGAGAAAGTTTCCTTTATGATTCACGAAATCACCTGCAATGAGATCAAATCCGCCCTTTTCAGCATTAACAACAATATATTGTCATGTCCTGATGGATTTAATTCCATTTTCTTCAAGTCCACTTGGAACATAGTGGATCATGATATCTGCAAAGGTGTCTTTGAATTCTTTCACTTTGGTTCCCTCGATTTCTTTTAGAATTCCACCTCCATTGCCCTCATCCCTAAAAACGATTCCGCTTCTACGGCTGCTAATTTTAGACCTATTGCTCATTGTAATGTTGTTTACAAGATCATCTCTTAGATCTTAGCTAACACAATTAAAGATTCTTTCCCCTCTTTGATTGATAATTCTCAGTCAGCTTTCATCTCGGGTCAGAATATTTCTGATAATATCCTTCTCGCCTAACAAATTCTACGTGGTTATCATACTGCTAGTAGAGGTAAAATGATTGCTGTTAAAATCGACCTCACGAAAGCTTTTGATAATGTCTGCATGCATTATCAAAAGACATCCTTGTAGCTATGAATTTTCCAGAGAAGATGATCACTTGGATCATCAACTGTATTTCCTCCCTCTCTTACTCTATCATTATCAATGGGGACCCTCACAGAAATTATAAAGGTAGAAAATGTCTCAGGCAAGGAGACCCCCTCTCCTCTTTTCTATCTTTCCTTGTCATGCAAGTCTTTTGTAGCTGTCTGAAGGAGAAAAGTAATGACAATAACTTCCGATTTCATTGGAAGTGTCATAAACTCAAAATCACTAATCTCTATTTTGCAGATGATCTTATGATTTTCTGTCATGGTGATATTAACTCCCTTCTTCTTATCATAGAGGCTCTTGATGATTTCTATGCCCTCTTTATCCTTAGAGTAAACCCGTCTAAGAGTCAAATATTTCTTTCGGGTATCGAAAATTCCCTCCGCTCTTATCTTCTGCCTATAATGGGCTTCTTGGAAGGTTCTCTCCCAGTTAAATATTTGGGAGTCCCCCTTCTAACTGTCCGCCTCTCTCACTCAGACTGTCGCCCTCTCGTTCATAAAATCAACTCTAGGATTGACTCTTGGATTAAGCACCTCTCCTATGCTGGTAGACTTCAACTCATCATGTCTGTCTTATTTGCTGGCCAGGTTTATTGGTCCTCCATATTTATTCTTCCTTCCAAGATCATTAAAGAGCCGACTCAATATCTTCACCAATTTCTTTGGTCGAGTTCTGTAATGACAATTCATGGGGCCAAAGTGGCATGGTCTACTGTTACCACTCTCTCGTCCGCGGGTGGTCTTGGGATTTTAGATCTAAAACTATGGAATGAGGTTGATGTCCTCAAACATCTTTGGTCTATTATCAGTAATAACAATCACTCAATCTGGTGTGATTGGATAAAACTTGAAAAAACAAAAAATAATAACTTCTGGGATCTTTCTATTGGTTCATCCCCCTCTTGGATCTGGAGGAAAATTCTTCGTCTTCGCCCGTTGGCTTGTAATCTTTACATGGTGGCTATTGGCAATGGCTCTAGTACTTCACTCTGGTACGATCCATGGTTCCTCCATACCTCCATTGCTTCTCACTATGGTCCTAACATCATTAAGGATTCAAGACTTGGGAAAAACCTCAAGGTCTCGGATATCATCCTCAATGGTCATTGGAATTGGCCTTCTAACATCAAATCGGCCAGGGCTCGAAGTCGCTTCAATCTCCAGGAGATAAAAAATCTCATTCTCTCTCTCCCCTTTTCGAACATCATCTCCAAAGATGTTCCTTATTGGATCGCGAAAACTGGCTGCAACATCTTCTCTATCAAGGACACGTACAACACCATTCGTACGCCTACCCCCTCCGTGGGGTGGGCTGGGTTAGTTTGGAATAAATTCAATATTCTCCTTCACTCTTTTATTTCTTGGCTTTCTATCCTTGGCAAACTCTCCACTAGTGATAAACTTCTTAGTTGGGGTTTCAACACCCCACCTGAGTGCGTCTTATGCAACTATGTTCCTGAAACTATTCCTCATATTCTCTATGATTGTAGTTTCACCCAGAGTCTTTGGTCTCATACAAGTTCTAAACTTGACTTCCTTATCCTCGCTCCTTGTTGGCTTTCTTGGGTGAGTGAGGCGTCAAATTGGTCTCACTCTCGAAACCGACATATTTGGCGCACTTGCTTTGGCGCGATTATATATCACGTTTGGAAGGAGAGGAACTCAAGAATTTTTGGTTCCCCTCCAGCCATTGCCTCTCTGGTTTCCTACTGAATCTTCTCAGATCTTTGGTTCTGATTCCACGACACCAAGATTAGCTTGCGAACGTAATTATTTCATACTTACTTACTACTTCTTTTATGTGCAGGATCCCCCTTGTTCCTGTCAGGTATGGTAAGAATAAAAGTTGATTTGAGAAAGTAAAGAACACAAGTATCCACAGAGAGAATTTTAGGTAGTGAAAGTAATATTTCGCTTCTGATTATTTCATAGGTGTCAATAACCTCTTCAGCCTCTTTAAATAGGCTGAGTAAGTTAGTTAGAAAAACGGTTACATAGAGGAATATTTACAATTCAGCCCCTATCTTTCTTATAAGACCTAATTTTACTCTATATTAATAGAACTTATCAATTAAGTCCTTATTAATTACATTTAGGTCCTTAAAGGATATATTTCCTTATCAGTAGCCCCCTAGTTCTTATACAGACAATTTATAAGAACTATTCGCTCTTCGGACTTTACTCCAAGTAAATACAACTTCCTCCATTTCGCGTCTTCATTATGATTAAGCCCAATGACCTGCAACTTCTCTTTGAATCTAAGAATAAGTACAAATAAATTCCCCAATCACTTCGAATCTGCTAACTTGAAATGCAACCTGGCCTTTACTTTGAGTATTGTTACTAGAAACATAACTTTGCTTACGCTTCAAACTTTCTGATCCCTACTTGAAAGATTGATTAGACCCTTCTAGATAGGTTTTTAACACCACATGTTTCCTTTACGTTTCACATTCCACCCAATGAGAGCAACTCACTGGTTTTGCCTCTTCAAATTCTCAACGTCATTTCTTTTAACTATAAATACTCAGCTCTACCTTCACTAAGAACTTTTTAGATAAATCACTTCAAAGTCATCTTCATCCTGTTCTTCATCTTCATCCTACTCTTCATCAATCTTCAAGTCATCTTCATCCTGTTCTTCAAAAACTCCACCTTGTTCAGCCATTAAAACAACTTCTCAGATCGATACCTATTGTATGAGAAGATATCCCAAATACAAAAGATCTAAACCCAGAAAACCAAGAACAGCAAAGAAATCTCTCTTCCTTGGTTCTAGCAATCAAGTATTCGGTGCCTACGATTATCTTTGTATTGGAGAGAGAGCTGAAGAATACAGAGCAGCTGGGTTGATCTACAACGGTCCTCACTCTTCCCTTACCACCTTCAAGTACGGTAACTTCGATCCCAATCTTGCTACTTCATCTCTAGCTTCAAACCCAGAACCTAACCAACAACCTTTTCCTCCTCGAAATCAACCTACTTCTCCACCATTAAGACCTTATCGAAAATCTAAGGGTGTCACTTCTGACAAAAACCACCAACTGATAAAAATCTACCACTCAAATTGCCTATCCCGCAATTCGAAGCAACTAGAAAACTTCAACCCAAATCACTTACCCTTCAATCCGAAGCTGTTAAAGTTAAAACACGCAAAAAATCAACCTTTCTAGCAATGGGTGATGATGCAGAGACCTCTTCTCCTCCCCCACAAGAAGTGGTTGACACTACACCAGAAAGTAGTCAACCAATTCCTGTGACTCAAACTGAGACTCAAATCCAAACTCGTCCCGATGAAGCCACCGATGAGGACAATAACAAAGAAAATGATTCTGAAGCTACTGAATCTGATGCCGAAGGGGAATCCGAGGCTGACGGGGCAACCCCTCCGAAGAGAAATCGAGGAAAGAAACCTCTTATTACACTCCCCGAAGATGTTGCTGCTTTGGTTCAGGAAAACCTTCAACCGCTTAGTCCTCGGACATTCTCGCCCTAAAGAATGTACCCTATACTTACTACCTCGAATCAGAAAAAGAGGAACTCAGGAAACTATATGGATTAACAGATAACATGACTCTTCGACTACCAGTAGAAGGAGAAACACCTCTAAGCTGTCAGAAGAACGAACTAGTAGTCTACCCTGAGCTCTTCAATTGGGGACTTCGATTTCCCCTCGATCCAATGATTGTAAGGTACTTCGAAATTCTTAAGTTGTGCCCAACACATGTTACCCCAAACCAATTATTCACTTTATTATCCGCCATTATGGTGTCGAGGCTAGGAGGCATCCCCCTCGAAATGGAAGACTTCATCTCACTGACCAAACTCTCAAATGGGCCAGTTTTACCATTCTACTACCTAACACTGGAGGATGATCTGAAGATTATCGATGACCTCCTTGAAGCTGATAAATTTTGGAAGTAGAGGTTTGTCTTTTTATCAGGAGCTTGGGAAAATGGTAAAGAGATTTCTGATGACAACCCCTCAAAACTTACTCTCACCTGGAGAGATAGCAGTAAGTGAATCATTACTATATTGTTTAACATTTTTGACTTATTAAGCCTAGCCAGATTAACCAAGTGCACTTATCTAACTGTTCATTCTCTTTTCAGAAATTCCGAGGAGATTCAAAGGTCGTCGAAAAACTACAAAGGTTATCTTCCAGAAAATGGCTGAATGGGCAGAGAAAGCCTGGGGAAACGGCTTTCACTCAGCCTTTTTACCAATCAACTTCGTCAACAGCCATCTGTGGCGCATAACCTTAGGAGCTGACTTCCCTGAAGATCCGATGACCCCCCCAGATCCCATCATAGCAGTCCAAAGAATACTCGCACCAGATGGGAAAACCTACCTTCCCACCAGGAATCGAAGTGACAGTCACCTGCCACTGAAGAAAAAAGGAAAGCTAACCCTCAAAAAAGCCAACACAAACAAGGCTAAGCCTTCCAAAACTTCGAAGCGTGCAGGGAAACGAAAAATATCTACATCTCAACTTCCCCCAATATCCGAGGAAGATGAACCTGCTCTGAAAAAGAAAAAGAAAAAGGACAATACTCCAAAAAAGAAAAAGAACAAGTCCGCCACTCCAAAGAAAAAGAACGAGGCTGACATACTCGAAGAGGTACTGGCTTCCGAGGTGCACGAGAAAACTTTTATTGAAGAAAATCCTCAAGGGGGTCTGGCACTAGGAGATAACCAAGTAGACGATTACCTTAACCTCGAAGATTTCAATTCCAGCGGGGATTTTACATTCACTGGTGAAGGCTCCCAGCCTACCAACACCATTCCATCCACTTCTACTGGGGTTGCCATGGTTTCAACATCTAACGCAATTTTTCCTGTTCATCACCAGCCATCAAACTTGCCCAATCCAGATAAATCCGATTAGGTAACTTCAATTCTTCGACCTTTTGATAACTTAAGTGCTGCAGCCAAAAAATTATGTGAAGAAGTAAAACATTCACACACACAATTGGAGCTCCTTGCACAAGAATTAATCAGGAGCAAGAAAGAAACAGAGTCTGAAAAAGCTTCAAAAAATGAAGCACTTCAAAGTTTCGAAGCTGAGAAAGGAAAGCTTCTTAAGGAACACAAAGAAAAAATCGAAGCTCTGGAGGCTTCTCATCGACTGGCGTTTGAAAATCTAAATTCTCAACATTCTACTGCTATTTCTGAGGCAAAGAAAAAATCTACCGATGCTGAGAAACTTGTTAAAGAAATTGAAGAAAAATTGGATAATTGCCAAACTCAATTGACTACGCTTCGAACAGGATTCGAGGAAGAAAAGAAAGCTGCCGTCAAAAAAGCCGAAGCTGTCGTTGGTTTTGTGATGCTTGAAGGTATCAGAAAGGCTGAAATCGATACAACTAATAATCTTCTTCGAGAAATTCATGCTGCCTACCCAAGGCTAAACTTAACAGAATTTTGGAAGCAAGTCCCAGAGAAAGATCGTCCAAAAGAAGCATTCGAAGTACCATCAAGCTCTTCAGAAGAAAGTGACGCTTCTGACGGGTCATCGGAAGAAGAGGATGATTAATCAATAGTTTACATATGTGGTGATTGTTTTTTGTGTGTTTTGATTAAGTAGTTTGTCCTCTTTTTTTTGTAAGCTTCACCTTTATCCAATGAGACAAGCAACCTTCTTAATATTTCAAATCCCTAGTGCACTTATAAAATATGACAACTCGAAAATTAGATGCACTTATAAGACGTGGCACCTCGAAAATTAGATGCACTCATAAGACGTGGCACCTCGAAAATTAGATGCACTCATAAGACGTGACACCTCGAAAATTAGATGCACTCATAAGACGTGGCACCTCGAAAATTAGATGCACTCATAAGACGTGGCACCTCGAAAATTAGATGCACTCATAAGACGTGGCACCTCGAAAATTTGGTTGTTTCTTCAAAGCTACTGCTTCGGAAAATTATTCTTGGTCAACTTTCAAAGGTGATCAGTCTTTGCCAAGTTACCAAAATAATAAATCACCCATCATACTAAACAACCAATGGCCAAAAGAAATTTTATTAAAAAATTCAATATTAACCAGACACCTCGTTAAAACCTTTCTGGGCCAACAGATAAGGAAAGAATATGTCTGTTTTACAAAAAGTCGAAGTTCGATTCTACTCACAGTACAATTTCAAATGCTCTATATTCCAAGGGTGCTTGAGCATCCTCCCCTCGCGATCAGACAACCTGTAGGAACCTGGCTTGACTTTCATTTTGACTTTATAAGGACCCTCCCAATTCGGAGCCAATTTTCCGAGGTGCTTGTCCTTAGTATGAAGAAATACTTTTCGCAGCACCCGATCACCAACTTTGAACTCTCTCTTCTTAACTTTAGCATCGTACCTGCTTCTCATTAAGGTTTGATAATGAACCACATTTAAATGTGCTTTGACCATTTTTTCTTCTAACAAATCAAGCTCAACCCTTCTAGCTTCACCATTATCCACATCGGAATATCGTAATAACCTGTAGGAAGGCAATGTAGATTCAGCAGGGCACACAGCGTCCATTCCATACACCAAAGAAAAAGGAGTCTCCTTTGTGGCCTCTCTAGGGGTTGTTCGATATGCCCACAACACTTCTTGAAGATAATTTGGCCATTTCCCTGCTGCTCCTGCCAAATTTTTCTTTAAACCCTCCAAAATAGATCTATTTGGAACTTCTACCTGCCCATTTGCTTGGGGGTGGAAAGGAGTAGAAAAATATTGCTGTATTCCTTTCGAAGAGCAAAAAGAATCCATTTCTTTGTTATTAAATTGGGGACCGTTGTCCGTTGTTATTTTCCGAGGAACTCCAAAACGGTAGCAGATGTTACTTTGAATAAACTTGATTACATCCTTAGCTTTTGTCCCAGCTAAAGGTTCTGCTTCTGCCCACTTCGAAAAATAATCAACTGCAACAATAATCATCTGTCTTCCACCTGAAGCCATAGGTAATGGTCCTACTAAATCAATCCCCCACCTATCGAAAGGAACCGCCTCTGATATTGTCGTTAGGGGTACTGCTGGTTTATGTACTAAATTTGCATACCTCTGACAAATATCACAGCTTCGAACTAATAATTTGGCATCCTGCAATATGGTAGGCCAGTAATACCCTGCCAACAATACCCTACACGTTAAAGCCTTGAATCCACAATGAGCTGACCCATCTCCATCATGTAATTCAGATAGAACGTTTTGAGACTCTTGCTTACTCAAACACCGTAACAAAGGTTTCGAAACAGATCTCTTGTACAACACCCCATCTAATACCACATAACCAAGAGCTTTATACTTTATTTTCTTGAGCAAGTGTTTATCAAGAGGTAATATTCCCTTCGAAATAAAGTTTAACAAATCAAACCTCCAATCACCTCGAACGAGCTTCGGATCATTTACTACCTCCTCAACAAATTCACATTGCTCAGAACTTGATATAATCGAGGGCAATGGATGTGTTACAATCCATGGATATTCTTTAGAGTAAGCCATTGTTGCTAAAGAATCAGCCCTTGTGTTGTTACCTCTTCGAATATGCTCCACCTCGACATTTTCAAATTGTGCCATCATACCTCGTAGCTCTTGCAAATACAAAACCAAACGATCCTTCTTAGCTTCTGACACCCCTTTAATATGGTTAACCACCAACTGCGAATCTGTTTCTAAGCGCACAAATATTGCTCCACAAATCTTTGCTAACCGCAAACCTGCTAGCACGGCTTCATATTCAGCTTCATTATTCGAAGCATGAAATCTAAATTTTATAGCTTGAAACATAAACTCCCCTGTTGGTGCCACCAATTTAACTCCTGCACTCGACCCTTTATTACTGGATCCCCCATCAGTTCGTATCGTCCACGTCGGATTCATGTTCACCTTTTCACCATCTTTCTCTTCGGGTCTGCTCGAATGGAACTCAACCAAGAAATCTGCTAAGGCTTGAGCTTTGGTAGCTGTTCTAGGAGAGAATAACACATCGAAATCTCCTAGTTCTACAGACCACTTAGTCATCCTTCCTGAAATATCTGGCTTTTGCAACACATTTTTCAATGGATATGAAGTTCGAACCACAATCGTATGCGCTTGGAAGTAAGGACGCATTTTTCTTGCTGCCACTACTATACACAGTGCCAATTTTTCGAGCTTCAAATATCGTTTCTCAGCATCAACCAAGCTTTTATTGACATAATAGACAGCCTTCGAAACCCTCGCATCTTCACTAACCAGAACCGCACTTACTGCATAATCCGATACTGCTATATACAAAAATAATTGCTCACCCTTTCGAGGCTTTGATAATATTTCAGGAGAGGACAAAAGATTTTTTATCTTCACAAAAGCTTCTTCACAATCCGAAGTCCACTCAAAATTATTTGGTCGACGCAGCACCTGGAAAAAAGGCAAGCACTTATCTGAAAAACGAGAAATGAATCTGTTCAAAGCTGCTAACCTGCCCGTTAACATTTGCACTTCTTTGATATTCCGAGGTGAAGACATTGATATCAGAGCCTTCAACTTTTCTGGGTCCACTTCGATTCCTCTTTCACTAATCACGTAACCCAGAAACTTACCAGATCGGACTCCAAATGTACATTTTTCTGGGTTTAACTTCAATTGTATGGCTCTGAGATTCAAAAACGTCTCTTCCAAATCATCAATGTGTTCATCATCACTTTTGCTCTTAACAAGCATATCATCGATGTACACTTCGATATTCCTCCCTATCTGTGAAGAAAACGCCTTATTCATCAGCCTCTGATATGTAGACCCAACATTTTTTTAATCCAAACGGCATCACTCTATAACAGTGTAAACCTCGATCGGTGATAAAATTTGTACTTTCTTCATCCTCTGGATTCATTCGAATCTGATTATACCCTGAAAATGCATCCATAAATGTCAAGATTTTATTTCCAGAAGTTGAATCCACTAACTGATCAATCCGAGGCACTGGAAAAGGATCTTTTGGGCATGCTCTGTTTAAATCTTTGAAGTCTACACACATTCTCCATTTTTCGCTCTTCTTTTTCACCACCATAGGATTAGCCGTCCACCTCGGATAATAGGACTCCTTGATATGCCCCATCTTATACAATCGATCTACCTCAGCAACTATGGCCTCGGATTTCTCCAACAAAAAAGCTCTTCTTTTTTGAATTATCGGCTTGATCTTTGGATCCACTGCCAAACTATGACATATGATATCACTTAGGACCCCCACTACATCCTCGGACCTCCAAGCAAATACATCCAAATTCTCAGACAAAAAATTCAACAATTTTTCTGGCATTGATAAAGACAACAAAGTCCCAATTCGAAGTACCCTGTCATTATTGAAAACATATTCTTATATTTCTTCACTGACCACCACAGAACTCGGGGTTGACCTCGGATCATCAATTCCCTCATCTGTACCACCAGAAGACAACCCCCCAAACTGCTAATTCTCCATCGGATACTTTTGCCACGTAGTCTAAACGCAGCAGCGTAACACTCTCTTGCCACCTTTGATCACTTCGAACTACGCCGACTCGATCCTCGATCACATACTTCAAACATTGATGAACCGTAGAGACTATAGCATACATTTTGGCCAGCCACGACCTTCCAAAAATAGCGTTGTAGCTCGATGGAAAATCTACCACCATAAAAAGTACTTGTACTTTCTTTTTGAAAGGCCCCTTTCCCAAAGAAATCTCACCTTCGAACTCCCCTATCACATTTGCTGTTGCGCCAGTAAACCCAATGATAGTTCTCTCTGACCTTTCTATTCGAGGCGGAGCGGTTAATCTATCATATGTTGACTTGAACAACACATTAGCAGAGCTCCCGGTATCAATTAACACTCGTCGAATCTCCACCCCACATACTTCTGCTCCTATGACCACTGCATCTTCATGTGGCCCAGTAATTCCTCTCAAGTCATCTCCATCGAAAATTATAAAGGGGACATCCTTCTTGTTGCTTAGGTGCGCCGATGCTCCTCCCTCAATTTGACGCGTTAAATTCACTATATGTCTCTTCCTCGAATTATTAGTGTTGTTAGTCATTGAATCTCCCCCAAATATTTTCAGTAACTCAAAAAAGGCACACAAATCTCGAACACGTCCCTGACGCATCGGCTCATCCACTGACATCAACAATAATCGGCTAGGGTCTGGGTCGACATATTCCGAAGCCACATCAAACTCATCACCTGCAACATCTAAAATCATCAGTGCAGTTTCCTGCTTAGAATTAGGATTACCAATTTTCTGAGTTACAGCTTTAGCATTCTTTTTGACATACTCCAGCAACTTTCCATTTTCTATCAGAATCTGCATCTCCTTCTTCAAAGCAATACAATCATTTGTATCATGCCCAACATCATCATGATACCTGCAGAACTTGTTATTGCGTTCCTCTCTTGGCCTATTAATCGCTGGTGGCTTTCTGAAATTTACTGTTCCCCTGGTTTTCTCATATATCGAAGCCACACTTTCAGTCAAATCCGCATAATATTCTGGTCTTACCCACACATTCGATCTGGATCTGAACTGTTGTTGATTATTAGAGTTGTGCTGATTATAACCCCCTTGGTACGAGCTCGAAGGACCCCCTCGATTAGAAACATTTTGGTTAGCCCTCGGGCGCGATGAGTTATTGTTCGAAGTGTTCACTTGACTATTCCCTTTCTGAATAGTACTGCCTCCTCCTCGAACCCGCGTCGACTCTTCGACTTTGATCTGATCCTCAACCTGAGCCATGAGAGCTCCAAATGTCAATGCCCTACGCCTCGTAGTCTCATCTGCTAAATCTCCTGGCAACAGTCCTTGTCTAAACGCTGCCATAGCCACCGCCTCCTCACAATCATCTAGTCCAGCTTTTGTTGTCACAAATCTTTTGGTATAATCCTTTAACTTTTCTCCCACAGCTTGCTTGCATTGTATTATCGTATCCCCATTAGCTCTCATTTCTTTGCTTCCCACAAACTGTCTTCGAAAAGCTATGTAGAAGCCTCTAAAATTTGCAATTGAATCCTTATGAATCTTGTTGTACCATTTGAGTGTAGTTCCCTTGAATGTCTGAGAGAATGCTCTACACACCAACTTATCGTCGTCTTCGAAATTAGTCATATAGTTTTTGAATTGTTCTATATGATCATCGGGATCTTGAGTTCCATCAAACTTATCAATTTTGGAAATATCAAACCGTCTCGGAAGCGGCACAGATCTAATCTCCCTGATCAACGGTGAGTCCCTCCAGTCAACTCCTTGAACATATTGGTCTTCGTTTCTCATTCCCACAGTAGCATATAAAGTTGACTCACCTTCATATTTTTGAGGCGAATATTTCCGAGGCGAATATTTCCGAGGTGAATATTTCCGAGGTGAATATACTCGCCTTTCCTTCTTTTGCTTTCCTTGCTTATACTCCTTAGCTGGCCGGAGTTCATATCCTCCTCCTCTTGAATGGCCTCGAGAATGCTCGTACCTCGGTGTTTCATCTGACTCCGAATTTTCGAAATCCTCTTCATCACTAGATTCCACATACTGTCGCTTCTGCAATTTTTTCTTTCTTTTTATTCCACTATACTCTTTTTTTCGTTTAAAATGTGTTTTACGCTGTTCGTATTGAACGTCGCCGTCGTCATCCGACGGATGCGACTGATCATCTTGATCGCCTCTTGCTATTCTAGATATAAGTCTAGCGCCATTATTATTTTTCTTCTTTTTAACCAATTCATGAAGCTCTGCCACCTTTCTTATCATCTCATTCATTTTACCTTCGAAATCAAATTGGTTTGATTGAGTTGGAATTGACTTACCTGCCTCTTGCAAATCAAATTTCAATGTTTCCATAGCCTTCCGAACAGACGGATTGTCACCTTCTTCTGAATTCATCTCCGATCAGCGAAAAACTAAACAAAATATTCCAGAAAACGAAAAGAAACTCGAACGAAAAGCTTCAGAAAACGAAAAAACTCGAGACTCGATTTTTGATCTCTCGATCAAGGTATCTTCGCCCCCTCCTTCTAGCGCCAATTTGGTAAGAATAAAAGTTGATTTGAGAAAGTAAAGAACACAAGTATCCACAGAGAGAATTTTAGGTAGTGAAACTAATATTTCGCTTCTGATTATTTCATAGGTGTCAATAACCTCTTCAGCCTCTTTAAATAGGCTGAGTAAGTTAGTTAGAAAAACGGTTACATAGAGGAATATTTACAATTCAGCCCCTATCTTTCTTATAAGACCTAATTTTACTCTATATTAATAGAACTTATCAATTAAGTCCTTATTAATTACATTTAGGTCCTTAAAGGATATATTTCCTTATCAAGGTGACTCTTGTGGTCTCTAGCTGTTGTGGATTCCTCTTGATGTTCTTCGTCTGTTGTAACTCTACTTTCGTACCTTATCTTAGTAGCTTTCTACTTCATCTATGTTTGGTTTTATAGTTTTGTTTATCAACCCTCTTTTGTCGATTGTATTTTCATTTTATTTAATATTTTTTTAAATAAAAATAAAAATAAAAATAAAAATAACATAAAAATTAATTTATTTTTATTAAAAATGAATTTTGTAATTATTGAGCACATTTCATTAATTTTTACAATTTTTCAGACATTCTGGCTGAGTTTCCCAACAATTACCAGCATCATGACAACACCATGATTTTGGAAAGTCCTCGTCACGTGGAAAGCAAACTCCATTTTGTCCGCTGTCAATCTCTTCCATCGCTTTTATCGGAACACCTGATTATTATATATATATATATAAAAAAATATAAAAATATATTACTACAAACATGTTTATCTTTTCAAACTTGCAGGTGGAGCATATGTAAAACAAAATCTCAATTCAAAAAAGAAGTTTGTATGATTACAATGTACAACAAGTCTATGCATAGACTAACGGTTTAACATAGAAAAGAGATAAAAGTTATATTTAATTAAATTGAAATATAAAACATAATATATAATTTCATAGTGTATAAAATAACTGTAATTTTTGTATATTATTCTTATTAAGCAAAGCACCATAATTTTTTTTAATAGTTATAATAAAATATGCTTATAACAATTTTATATAAAAATATTAATAAATTATGGTAGTATAATAATTTTAAAACAAGAATATCAATTCTTTTAGAAAATAGATGACAAAGAAAGAACAACCCACAAACTTAGTAAAAACAATAATATGAAATACTCACTTCTATTAAAATGTAGAATATTTGCAATGAGGATGAAAACATATATCATACAAATCGCGGTGCTTTTCTTCATTTTCAACTTTTCTTTAAAATATCAATAAAAATAAAGAATGATATGGTGTACAAAAAGCCTTTATATATAGTAATAAATATTTGAAAAATGCCATTTTTTTAAAACTACTTTTTTATATAAATTTAGAAAACAATAACGGCCTAATAAAATATTTGATTAAAAATAATTATTGGTCCTCGTATCTTATATTTGTTCTATTATGATTTTTTCATGTATATTTTTATATTAAACTTATTCCATGTTATAAAAAAGTTGTATTTTTAGTCTCGAACCGATAACTAATAATAAAATCCTTTCAAATATACAAACTTTTTTAAATATGAAAAATAAAAATGAACAACATAGACCATATTAAAACTATATGCAAATAAAAAGGACCGATAATATAACTTTCAAAACATAGGAGATTTATTTAATACAAACTAAACATTGAAAATCCATACTAAAACAAACAAATGTTTGAGCAATTGTGATTTTTATCTAAAATATTCTCATAGGTTACGAGTAAACCTACAAATTTAACTTGTCCGTTATATTAATTAGAATATATTAAAAGATTTTGGTTATTTCTTTTTAGAAAGTGTTACGTTAAAATTGAAATCCATTTTTTTTAAATGTTATAATGAGATCCATTTTTTATATGGGCAAGGCTATTTTGAGACATCTTTGGCTATAATGAAACCTTGTTATAATGATATCTCTTTTGGTTATAATGAGATCCAAAAATGACTAATTTGCTCTTGATATAAAAGCTCTATTTCAGCTCAAACTTATTCCTTTTTGTTTCTTCACATAAAAAGCTCTCAAAATATGTTAAAAAAAAGCTCAAAAATTTTCAAATCCGAACTTACAAACACGTTAAAGTATGAATCCTATACTTATTGATGTAATTTTTATTTAATTTAGTTATGTATTTTTAGTGATATTTAGAGTTATAGGTTCTGCCGAAAAATTCGAATTTTCATCTAAATATTGTATTTTTTGGAAAGTAAATTCTAGATATGTGTTAGTCTAGCGATTGTCGACGTTTTGATATGTTGATTGTTGAATTTGAGTTAGTTTACCGCGATTAGGATTTTTGAGTTTGTAAATTTCTAATAATCATCAGATTCCAACAGAAAAGTAAATTTTTTTCAGAAAAAACTCATAGCGCAAATGAATTTGTGTACAAAAATATTTGGTAAGAATAGTCCTTCAACTAATAAGCTATATATTATTTGTCCACCCTGGCAGTGACAGATCCAAAAAATATTATATAGTCAACACGAAGAAAAAAGAGAAAACAACTAAAAAATATGGAACTAGCAAACAAAGGTCGAACCTAAACATAGCATTACAATTTTTAATGAAAATTCAAGAAACAATACAGAAATATATAAAGCAATCCCACATTTTTTTATCTCAATCTGCAATGCAATCATTGTAGATAATAAAAACAAAAAATAGCAACTATCCAAGCTAGATATGCAAAAGGACTCAACTGATATGTTAACTGAAGCTGCCACTTTAGAAGATAAATTACTAAAAAATAGCAGATGAGTTTTAACTCAAATTTGGTACCAACTATCTTTTAAGGGGGCGATTGTTTCAAGGGTGGATCCGAATTCAGAAAAACAAAACTAGTTAAATAGCTATTTTGGTACTTTTCTGGATATAAATTTATAAGAATAATATCAAGACTTTAATGGTTATGATTCGATTCCAAGTGCATTCAGAAGAACAAGATTGGATAACTGAGGAGTGACAGTATTAGTATCACAATGCTAGGATCATAAGGAAAATTGATTATACAAAATGTTATCCTCCGCACTTAAAAATAATAGACAAGAAAACAATGCTTCAAAATGATATTGCAGCTCAATTTTTTATTTAAATCGCTCAAATTTATGGTTTTTGATGTTTTTTTAATTTCTTTGTTTAGTTAGAGTGAGAAAGCTTTAGGAAGAAAAATAAAAAAGTTGGTTTTTAGTTAGAAATTTGGTTTTATATACGAAGGGTAAATTGGTCAATTCACATAAAGATAATTTTGTTTTAATTTTGGAGTCTCGTTATAGCCAAAAGGGGTCCCAATATAGCTTTGCCCTTTCTATATAATAAGATCCCAAAATCTGACAAAAACTTGAGATCACCATTTAGCCGTCGTAATGAGTTTATATATGTGAGAGTAAAATGATATTTTCAATTTTTTTTATATAAAAAAATCAGTTTTTGGAGTCTCATTATAGAAAAAGGTATTAATTTAGTCGTGTTTTTTTAGAAAATGTAACATTAAAACAAAACTATTAATATAAGAATATTTTCTTTAAAATGTTTTTTTCCCTTTAAAAAAAGATTTTGATGTAACATTTATCATATCATAATTATATGGCTACATTATCGATAAACTAAATTAAATAACTTAATTTTTACAAATGTTGATATTTCCAAATCACTATGTTCAACCGAAAATAAGATTTTTATTAAAGTAAACAAGCTTGAGAATGGAGAAGATCGCAATAAGTAAAAACAAATATAAAACTTACACTATTTTATTACTTATGGTTAGCTTTTTATTTATAGCTATTCTGTTACAATAAATATCTCTTAAATATTTATTGGAATCACTTAAATATCTCTAACTACTTACATTTCCAAGTCTTTTAGATATATGTATAATTGGATAAATTAACTTGACCAATAACTTCGGACTAAACTAATTATACTCTTATTAGTAACCACATAATCTTTGTGAGAGTAACGAAGAACGACTAGCTCAATGTAATCAGGAACGTGTTTGATGTTTGCCAAGACATTTTTTGTCTTCCCCGATACGCCTATCATTTATGGATTGATTATTTTTGTTGAAGTATATGTTCTTTTTATAGCTTTGCTAGTTTGGACGACGTTTGGTCTTCGACTTTGTAGTTGCTTTAAAAACTTCAACTTGTCGCTCTGATCTTGCTCGCTGGATGTGTCGGTCCGAATTTGAAAAACGTAAGTGTAAAATATCTTTTCGCACTAAATCAATTATCTTATTTCTACTTTCACGTTAAAGAATTAGATGTCGTTCGTACTAAATAGAGATTCCCATATACGATTAAGGTTAAATTTCCTAAGCATGGGGAAAATACAATGAATTGTTGCTCTAATAAAATCGTAGTCTATACAGATGTGCTCAATTGTGTCCTTCGGTTTCCTCTAGATCTTGAAATAGTTAGGTGTTTCTATCTAGTTCGGTTGTGTCCAAGCCAGGCCAGTCCGAATGCTTGGTTTACTTTAATTTCTTGTATCATAGCGTTTCAGATTTCTAAAATTCAAATACCAATGGAACAAATGACGGATATTAGTGGGCTGTGTCGCAATAATATGATTCTCTTATACTAATTTAACATGGGGGATTATTATAAAGTAGTAGACGATCTTCATCGAAAGGAAATCCAAGCCAACTTACGAGATTCTGGAAGAGCCCAGGTAATCCTTTTTAAACTCATATTCCGTAGTTGTTTGTTTATTTGTTCATCGATTCTAATTTCCTTTCTTTTATACTCATTTCGCATCTCTTAGTTTATAATCTGAAGGATGCGTAAGTTACTTTTCAGAAGTTACATGACTGGGCAGATAAAAAATGAGATAATGCTTTTCGTGAATGTTTCACCCCTGCCAACTTAACTCGCAACCATCTTTGGAGGAACAATCGCAAAAGAGAGTTGTCATGAGAAAAATGCACAACTCCTCCTCTATCTATTGACCTTGTATTGATGATCAAATCTGTCGATAGGAAGCTATACCTTCCGACCATTAATAGAGCCCCCAGTCATCGACTTAAAAAAGATAAGCAGTATAAGAAGAAAGTAGGAGCTTCTCAAAGTATCGTCGAAACGGTATACCGAAGCTCAATCCATTGAGATCGATGCATCATTGTTAGATGCAGTTTCTGCCATATGGAGGGAGGTAATATGCCCACATATATTCTTGAGTCTTAAGTGAAGGTTAAAAAAACAAAGAAGGCGGCAACGAGAGAAAAAAGAAGAAAAACAAGACTTCAACCAGTTCAGAGCTAGTATTACGTCCGAACACTAGTGTTCCCATCATAAATGAACCCGATACTACCATTCTATTTTCAAAATTCAAGGGAGAAGCTAATGATAGAGTTAATAATCCAATGGATGAGCTGACAGGGTTCGATTATGAAACATTTGACAAGTTCTTCCCAAGTACTGCACCCAACATGATATACGGTGGTATACCCTTTAAAGTTTCAAAGGAACACAATACAGTTGGGTGTTCAATAATGGGTTTTGTGAAACCTATTGTCGAACTGGAAAGGAAAGTCGAATCCCAAAGAGGAACCATTTCCTCTCTTCAATAGGAAAACTGAAAATAAAAAATTTCCTTTGAAGAGGAAAAAAATAAGGTAAAGAAGGTGATCATAGAGGCTGATATATTGAAAAATGAGGTGGAAACAGTAAAAATAAAATGGTCAGGGTTTGAGATGATCTCGAGAAACTGAGGACATCCGGCTCTACTAAGATTACTTTATTAAATATCGGAAACAGAGAGATAATGAAACTATGGATCGTATCCTTGGTGAATAACAACTCTAGAAAATACTAAAAAAAAGTTAGAAGAAAAGATCAAGTCCTTAGAAAAAAGTCTACACAGGAAGCTGGCACTGTTGTTGAAGCAGATGCCGATGCTACTATAGATAAACTAAAGGAACGAGATGCCTTGATCAAGCCGGACATGGTCTTGGCTTGTCATCAAAATTTTCCAAAACTAAGCCTTGGTTATTTATGGGGATGGGTTCCAGACAAGTTATTTCCCCCAGATATATCTTCGGCAGATGAGATGGATGCTTCTAATGAGTCGTCAGATGACGATTTCGATGAAAATGATGGAATGGATTCCGAAAAAGAAGGTTTAGTAGTAAAAGAAGAAAAGACCAAAGGGTTAAAAATATTGAATTTTATTGTGTTGTGCAAGTTCTTTATGATAGATCAGAAGTTTTTTGGATAAGTATATGGTAATGCCAAAGTCTTTTTGTTGTTTTTAAATTCAAAGTTTCAACAAGTCCTCACAGTTTTCGAGGCATTTTGTACTAGTCATTTTTTTATCAACTTAATCTTATTTCCTCATGTATGCATTTTTACCTCCATTTATTGGTATACTTTATTCGACGCCAAACAAAACTTATAAACAAGCTATTCGAAGGCATACAAAATCAATAAACAAACCATTCAAAGGCACGTAAAATTCCAAACATATGCCACTCGAAGGTAATCTATTAAGGCAAACATAGTTTCAAACGTACGAAAAAATCAAGCAGAAGCCATTTGAAAGTAATCTATTCGAAAGAAAACAAAATTATTGAATATAATTAGAGACAAGCGATTTCAAAAGACAAAAAATGGTAAATTGATGATACGGACACCTCGTTAAAACCTCTTCGAGCCACGAGGGTAGGAAATAGTTTACAATAAATATTTACAAAAAAACAAAGGTAAAGTAAATATGTACAAATATTTACTCAAGGTATAATCTTAGATGCTCAACATTCGATGGGTGTCTCAATGGAATTCCATATTGATCAACTAGCCGATATGTTTGATTTTTTATTCTTTCGACAATAGTATAGGGGACCTCTCAATTTGGAGACAATTTTCCAAATTTTTTGTCTTTAATGTGTATAAATATTTTCCTCAGAACTTTATCTCTAACTATAAACTCTATCCTTTTGTATTTTTAATGTGTATATGCTCCTCTTTAAGCCTTGATAGTGAACTGTTCTAAAATAAGCTTTGAGTCGTTTTTCTTCAATCAAGTCTAGTTGAGCTCTTACTGCGATTTTATTTTTTTATTCTAAAAACAATTGGACTCTGAATGAGAGAAAATTAGACTTTATTAGAGTTATTGCATCTATCCCGTAAACCAAGGCAAAAATTAGACTCTGTTTTTTAGGCTTTTAAAACGGTTATGTTCACCACTTCGACCTGCCTGTTGGCTTGGGGATGGAAATGTGAAGAAAAATAATGTTGGATTCCTCTTGATATACAGAATACCTCTATGTCTTTGTTGTCAAATTGAGGGACATTATCTGTTATAATACTTACTCATAGGTATTTTGAATCTGCATAATATATTGAATAAAATAAACTTTATTACTGCTTTAGAAGTAGTTCCAGATAGTGGTGCAGCCTCTGCACATTTCGTAAAATAATCAACTGCCAAAATAATAGTTTGACATCCTCTAAAGGACATTGGTCGTGGGCCAATTAAATTAAGCTTCATTTGTAGAAGGAAACTACTTTGCATATAGTTTCCACAGGAACTGCCGGAACATGAATTTCATTTCCAAACCTTTGACATGGATCATATTTTTTTAACCAATTCCTTAGCATCTGCATAATGGTAGGCCAGTAATATCATGCTAATACAACCCTCATAGTTAAAGCTTTATAACCACAATGTGCAAAACTTTCTCCATCATGTAATTCATAAAAAATTTCTTGAGACTCATCAGACCCAAAGCATCTCAGTAATGGTTTGCTAAAAGATTTTTTGTAAAGAAATTCCTCCAAAACTAAAAATACATGTGCTTTAAACTTCACCTTCTTGGCTACGCTTTTATCTTTAAGAAGAATACCCTTTGTGAGAAACATTTGGATTTCATACCTCCAATCCTGGTTTACCGTGGTAAACAGTTGACAACTTTCTTCAACTTTAACTTTCATTCGAAGAGTTGTTGTTATTGAAGGATATTCATGTATTATAATCCATGGGTAGGCTTCAGCATATGCGGTAGTGACGAATAAGTTAGCCATCGAATTTTCCTTCTTTGGGTACATGCTCATACTTTAAAATTTTCAACTAGAAGTTTCTTTTAATACTTATAGATATCTTACTAATTATTCCTTCCTTGTTTCAGGTATTCCCTGAACCTGGTGTATAAAATATTATGAATCACTTATCAATCAGATTCTTTTTGCTCCATCCATGCAAGCCTTAAACCCACAATTTTTGCTTCATATTCAATTTCATTATTGGAGGCTTTGAAACCAAATCGGATAGCTTGGTACATTGAATCCCCAAAGGCGGAAGTTAAACAAATTCCTGCTCCACATCCCAACATGTCCGATCCCCCATCTATATAAACCACCCATTATTTTTCTGGTTTATTGATATGCGTTCAACATAAGGCATATCCAAATGTAATTCAATAAAGAAGTCTGCTATAGTTTACGCCTTGATTGTTGTTCAAGGAGAAAAATCGATGTCATAATGCGTCAACTTAAAAGATCACTTCGTCATTCGACCCGATACATCCAGCTTTTGCAGCATACTTTTTAGTGGAAAAGAAGTTCAAACTGTTAAAATGCACTTGACAATATAGTCGCATTTTTCTGGCTGTTATTACCAAGGTTAAGGCTAACTTATTCAACTTTAGATATATTTTATTCGCATTTAACAAAGTCTTACTAATGTAGTACACCAGTCGAGGGTAATTATCAACCTCCTGAACTAATACTGCACTTACAACATGATCTGAAACGGCCAAATATATATAAATTCTTTCTCCTTTTACTCGTTGAAACAAAGTCTTGGAGGAAGACAAATGTTTCTTCATTTCAAAAAACACTCTATCATAGTTCACAGACCAGCTATATACTTTTGTGTTTCTCAATATTTGAAAGAATTGTGCATATTTATACGATCATCTAGACACAATTCGATTCAAGGCTGCTAATCTTCCAGTTAACACTTGGACTTCTTTTGTAGACCTGAGGGGGTCCATGGTCAATAACGCATCTAATTATGCTGGATCTGCTTGAAATCCTTTTTCATTGATGATATAGCCTCCGGGTCGTACACCAAAATTAAAGTTCTCCGGATTCAGTTTTAAATTAACGACTTTTAAGTTGGAAAACGTTTCTTTGAGATCAGATAGATGGTCTTCCTCTTTTATGCTTTTCACCATCGTGTCATCAATATATACCTGTACATTTCTTCCGATCTAAATATGAAAAGCTTTATTGACTAAATTTTGATAAGTGGCCAGCATTCTTTAAACCAAAAGGCACCACCTTATTCAGTGATAAATGTAGTATGATCTTGATCCCTCGAATCATTAGATCTGGTTTTAGCCAATGAAAGCATCATTAAAAGATAATAATTTATTTCAAGAGGTAGAGTATACTAACTGGTCTATTCGAGGTACCTAAAATGGATCTTTAGGACAAAACCTATTAATAATGGTAAAATCAATACACATTCGTTTGGCCATTTTTTGTTTTTACCATAACCGGATTTGCTATCCATAATGGGTATTGGGATTCCCTCATATGTACTATTTTTGTTAGCCGATCAACTTCTTTGCAAAATTGCTTCTTATTTTTCTTTAGAAAATGCTATATTTCTTTGAATGGCACGGCTTGTATCAGATTGTAATGATAACTTATGACAAATAACACCAGATGACACACTTGTTACAACTTCACTGTATCAAGCGAACACATACAAATATTTCGACAAGACGATCAATAATTCCTCTTTTCACTTCACCCGTAACTTCGACCCGATTATAACATTTTCCCATCAGCCAAGCTATGAATGTCTACTTCTTCAATGACAATAACGACACTAGGTGTCTCTCTTTGATTATCTATAGGGTTATAATCTTGTTTAGTAACTAAAGGATTAAGAGATTTCAAAGCAAGTGCAGTAATATAATATTCTCTTGCTATCTTTTGACTATTTCGAACCACTTCGACTTGGCCTCCAATAACATATTTTAAGAATTAATGTATATGTGATGCAACAACATGAATTCTTGAGAGCCAAGATCTTCTAAAAATATCATTATAAAGGGCCTGACAATTTACTACCACAAATAAAACTCTGATAGTTTTCTTGAAAGTGTCCTTGCCCAGAATTGTCTCCCCTTCATATTCTATGATTACATCTGTAGTATTTCTAGTGAATCCCACTATGGTTCGATTCGAATGTTAAATAAAAGTTGAGTTTTTTATTTCCTTATAAGTAGACAAGAATAGTATATTAACTGAGCTGCTTATATCAATTAGAATCCTTTGGATTTATGTTCCTTTGATAGACGCCCCGATTACTACATCATCTTCATGTGGCCCAACAATATCTCTTAAATCATCTCCATGAAAAACTATAAATGGTACAGGCTCTTGATATAAACGAGTTAACAATTTTTGTTTCAATTGATCACTTAAACTACCCACATTCCTTTTTTTGGAACAACTCAAAGGCGTTGTCATTGTATCTTAACCTAATATTGTTAACAATTCAAAGTATTGACATAATTTGGAAACCCATCCACTTTCTTCACTTATCATATTTACACGACCTCGATCTGAATGTTGATCCAAATATTCTGAATCCACATCAAATTTTTCCATAATTACCATAGCGTGTTCTACTTTAGGAGCTTCTATAGTTGGCCTTCAAACAATTGGAAAACTTGATTGTTCTTTCCCAATGTTAGACCCAAGACTATTCGTCCCTTGTGCTTTGAAACAAGTCACCAATTTCCCATTCTCAATCAACATCTGAACCTCTTGTTTCAAGGCTATACAATCCTTAGTATTATGCCCCGTTTCCTCATGATACCTGCAGAAACGAGTATGTAAGTTTTCTCTTGAGGTTTGGAGAGACAAAGGCCTTCGGAATTGTATATAACCTTTGGCCCTATCGTAAATTGTTGCCACATTTTCAATCAGTTCTGAAAAATAACTAGGTTGAACCTGTTCGTTTCCCCTTGGTATGGATTGTTAACACTGATTTGACTTGGGACTATTAGAACCTTGAACATACTCTCGCGGAAACTTGAGATTGACTATCAATATGTGGCTGCGATGTGATTCTGAGAGGTTTATTTTGTCGAGGTTTCCTTAACAGTTTAGTTTTTTCTATTGTAATTTGTTTCCCAACTTGGTTTAACAAACCACCCGAAGTCTCTACTTTATTTATTATAAGTGTATCCACTAAATCTCCGAATAATAACCCTTTCCTGAGCAAAGCTATGACCACTTGTTTGTGACAATCAGTCAAACCATTTTTAGTATTCACAAATCGACTAACATATTCCTTTAAACTTTCATTTACAAGTTGCAAGTTGGTGAATTATCGTGTCCCCATTTCCTCTTAGTTTCATGCTTCTCACAAATTTCCTTCAAAATGTCATCCTAAACATATCAAAAAATTTAAGTGACCCCTTCAGAAGCCTATGTACCATTTCAACGCACTATGTTTAAAATTTTAAAAAACGCTCGACACAACAACTTATTATCATTATGGAAACTCATCAGAATTTTTTTGAACAAATCTAAGTGATTATCTGGATCTTTACTTCCATCCTACTTTTCCATCTTGGAAATATTAAGTCATATGGGTGATGTCCGAATAAAATCTTTGCTTATACAGAAGATTTCCTCAAATTACTCCCTTGGCTAAACCGATCGACTTCGCCAAAATCAACTAATATACTTGGTTCAGATTGGACAGCTAACGAGTCTCTCAATAATTGGTCTATGTTTTTATCACCCGATCCCTTGGCCTTACCCTTATAATCCATCTTCTTATTTTTTTAATGTTTCTTTGTTGAGGCGTCTTGGTTTTTCAACTTTTTACTTCGACTAACAATTTTCTTACATCGACGCTCGTCTCATTGCTTATCTTTATTATTTTGATAATAACCACTGCTCGACGAGGATGACGAGACATCTAATGAGGATGATTTTTTTTTCTTCGATTTCGAAGAGCTATAATAGTCTTTAGTTTGAGGTTCTTTTCTAGAAATTTGGTGGTTTTTAGGTGAATTATCACTCGCATACCACTTTGGATAACTTAGGGGATTATCATCTAGTACCATTAAATCTCTTTCGTCTCGTCTATATATTTTCATAGCCTCGATTTCTTTTCATAATTCAGAAATCTCATATCACAATTGAGTTCTTTCCTCACGCCCATCGTTCTCAGATGAGGCTCTAATATGTTCTCTATTCTCCTGGCCCTCTTCGACCATCATGGGTAGATACACTTGTATTTCACCTTCCATTATCATGTGGTCACCAATATGGTGAGTTAAAAAACTGGACAAGGGTCTTTTCGATAGTTAATTGAAAAGATACTTAATGTTACGTGTCTTGTAGTGAGATAATTCATTTGTTTATTTATTATAGTAGTTAATTTTCCGTGTCATTCAGTGATAAAGTATTTAAGGGTACTCATAGTTCATTTTAGGGTCATGGGTTAGGTTATGGTTTAAAAACTTAAAAAGCTCAAATCTCATCAGTGTAAACATTGTTTTAGTAGCCATACAATTGAGTCAAAAGGTAAAAAAAATGTCTTCTTAATTCTCCGTATAAACTACCTTTCTAACTATTTTGACACATTTGAGGAACCACTTCCAAACATATCTAACCCTATCAAAGGTGACGCATAATAAAGTTGTTATAGAACCTTTGAACAAGTCGATGTTACCTTACAATGATAATCCGCATGAAGTTACATATCGCTAACTAAAATAATTGCTACTATTTTTGATAAATGAAAGATAAAATAATTTTTAGACCACCTTTTCAAATGTTTTCACTTGATAATGGAAGACCTAAAGGAATGGTTTGTGCATATCATAAAGACCATGGACATTTGATGAGTGATTGTTTTCATCAAGAAATAAGTGCAAAGTTTGATTGATAATGAAGATTGATGAAATTTAATAAAAGAAGAGGTGATGACAAGATTAAATAAAAAATGAAAAGTTACATAATAAGTTGGAGCCAAATGTTAACACGGATGATAAGCGAAAGAAATGGTTGTTCACTGTTTTTGGGGAAGATACTTGTTCGGGTACAAGTTCTAGTTCTAGAAAGAAGCATACGAAAGATTTAGACGTGCATCTCATTGATGAATCATCATTATTTTTATGGGAAAAACCTAAAACACCAAAATGCCAAGATAGTAATATTATTAATTCGAGAAGATTTCTGAACCTATCTTTGCATTGTCTTTTATCCGTTATATATACTACTCTTGGCCGTTATTTCCTTATTAATTATAAGTACTTAATGGGCCAAGACCTACATTAAGTCGATTGCTATATATTCTCCTTAATCAGTGATCTCTGAATATTCAACTGTTGATTATCTATCCTTAATTAGTGGTCTTTAATACAGTCTACTATGCTGACTTCATTAATATTTGTTGACGTAAACGGTTAGTCTTGTGATTTGCCGAGCAGAGCAGATTTTCCCATTTTGCTCGGTTGACTTTGGTACTGTCTTGTCTGCTCAGTCAGCTCTGGTACTAACTCGTCCTCGATCTGTGAGGTTTCTGATTGTGCGCACCAAAATCCTTATCGACTTGTGTCGGGCATGCATACTATTAATCGTGCTCTGCTCGACTAGACGCTGAGCTCGGCTTAGCTTTCGTATCTTCTTTGTTTGACGTATCCGCTTTGGCCGAGCGTGCCTATATCTAATCTTGCTCTACCCGACTTAGATCAAGTGCGCCCGGTCTTATATCTTTCCTGCTCATATTGAATTCTTTGTCTACTATTCTAGTCTTTCCTTTTGTTATGGTCTGCTTTGTTCTGCTCGACTTCTGTTCAGTTCTGCTTTGTCCTCCTCTGCTTACTTCTGCTATGCTTCAATGTTTATCTTTGAGAGTGGCTATGGGTATCTACTCCCTTATCAGGGTTCCCCCTAGTCTAATGGGTAAGTGTGAAATAGTTACTGATTGGAATAAAAAAGAAAAGAAAAATGAAAAAAGGCGTGGGTGACATGTCACTCTCTCATTCGATAGCGTGTGTCGATTTGGTTTGATTTTCTGACAAGTTACTGTAGAAAAGCGTGCTAGGCGTTTGAGTTCTCGATGCATGATTTGACAGGTGTCATCATTCTGGTGACGGTTGGGTAAGAGAACTGCTTTTTGGGTATTGAGAGGTTTTTAAATAAAATCTAAGACTTTACTCTGCGTAGAGTTTTTGGAAAATTTCTTGAGAGAGACTTGGAGAGGAAAAGAGAAATTCTCTTCGCGACTTAGTAGCAATTTGATTCACTGTTGGGGAAGGCTACCGGTGATGGAATCAGAGAACGAAGTACTAAAACAGGTACGTAATCTCTGTTTGGATTTCTACTGTAAGTTAGGTTAGACAGTATAGGGAAAGAAAATTTTAAATAACGGTAAGGGCTTGTAGAATTCTTAGAATGTATACTTTGTTGGACCAACTACTTGGTTTACTGAGAGTAAGACCATGTATTATGCGGGGAAACCCTATTCTGATAACCACTGTTGGGTAATTGCAGTCGGTTTATACATGGCGCCAAAGAAAACTATGAATAAGAAAACTGTTGAAGTGAAATCGGAGTATGAGGAGATGGATGTATTAGAGGAGTATTTTGCTAAAATCACCCCAAAGTATGGGTATCTGACTGAGTAATCCCTAATGGAGTTTAGGAGTAGGTATGGGTTTCCCGATGACATGACTATTAGGGCGCCTCAGGCAGGGGATCAACCTTATATAACTGAAGAGTACGTGTTCTTTTAATAAATAAAGATTTGGGAATTCTGAAGCCAGTGTATTATGTCAGCAAGAGTTTGGTGGCAGCAGAGAAAAGGTATTTACACCTAAAACAAATTAGCTTTGGCTTTAGTGGTAGCTCCCGGGAAAATGCAACCTTATTTTTAAGCTCACGCTGTTGAGGTTTGAACTTTGTTCCCACTGAAAAATGTTTTACAGCATCCCGATATTTCTAGGAGGATGAACAAATGGTCAGTGGAGCTGGGAGATTTTGATATCATTTTTTCTCCTTGGACGGCTATCAAGGCCAAAACCTTAGCTTATTTTTCTTGTTGAATTCCACTCAAGTAGATCAGATGAAGAGATAAACAAGGAATTATTGCCAAACAACTCAATGTGGATGGTTCGAACTGATGGAGGAACTACTGTTTCAGGAGACAGTGCAAAAGTTCAACTAATAGCACCATCTGGAGCAAACGATGTTTTGAGCCATTAAATTATTTTTTCATGCATCTAATAACAAAGCTGAATATGAAGCAACATTAGCTGGTTTAAGGCTCCGAAGCATTTGTGGGGAAACTTCAGTTCGTTTTAGAAACATATTCCCAATTAGTAGCAAATCAGGTGGCCGGTGTTTCTGAAGCTAAAAAAGATCACTTAATTGTGTACCTTCGAGAGCTTCGAAATCTGAGTCTTCTGTTTGACCACGTTACTGTAGAGCATATTAGTCGAGGAGATAACAGAGTTGTTGATTCTTTTGCAACTATCGCTTACACAGAAGAGTATCCTTGGATTTTGTTACAGGAAAGTCCTTTGATTCTAACTCGATCAGAGCAATGTAAATATGCAGAAGAAGTTTTTATCACACCAAATGTAGTTCAAAATGACTGGAGGACTGATATCCTGAACTTCTTGTTAAGAGGAACGTTTCCCCAGGATGTGCAATTGGCTAAGAGGTTGTAGCCTAAAGCGTATGGCTACATTGTGTTAAATGAGATCTTATATAAGAAATCACTGAGTAGTCCATTATTGTTTTGCTTGAATAAACAAGAGTCACACGAACTTTATCAGAATTTCATGATGGGGAGGGTTCAACACATTGTAGGTTCAAGGCATTGACACGTCGAGTTACGTTAGCAAGGTATTATATGCCTTCGATCATGAACGAAGTTAAGAGTTTAGTTTGAGAATGTGATACTTGTAAACGATTCGCTAATTCTATTAAAAAACCTGCAGTTCCACTTATGTCCATTATCGAAGATGTCCCTTTTGACGGATGGGGAATAGATCTAGTGGGATCATTACCCATGGCTTCTGGAGGATGTCAGACTACTATTGTGGCGGTGGACTATTTTTTAAAGTGGGTAGAGGATGAAAAATTATCTGAAACAAAAGCTAAAGATGATATTAAGTTCATTGTGAACAATATTTGTTGCCGCTTTGGGATACCTCAAACATTTACCACAGATAACGATTGTCAATTTAACAACGGAGAAATGGCTTCTTTTTGTGCTTCGAGGGGAATAACATAATGTTTTTTTATACATTTTCATCCCAAGAAAATGTTCAAATAATGGTGACATATAGATCTATTTTAGAAGGTCTAAAGAAGAATTTGATAGGGACTGCAGGAAAATGGCCTAACTATTTGCAAGATGTGTTATGGGCTTATTGAACAACTCATAAAGAGGACATTAAAGAAACTCCTTTTTTGACTTGGTATATGGAATGGATAATGTTAGTCCTGCAGAATCTACATTACCTTCTTATAGAATAGTTCAGTATTTCGATGACCTGAATAACGAAGCGAAAAGAACAGATTTGGACTTAATTGAGGAAAAAAGAGCTAGAGCTCATCTGAATATGATTCGTTATCAGACTTTTATGAGGAGTAGATATAATTCAAAGATAAGAAGGAGATATTTAAAAGTTGGTGATAGTATTCCTCCATACTAAGGAAAATAGCATCGACAAGATGAATCCAAATTGGAAAGGTCCCCATATGGTTATGGAGAAAATAAAACCAGATTTTATCGCCTTTGTGACGATCAGGGAGGATGATTCAATATCCTTGGAATATTCAACATCTAAAATTATATTGAGTCTAAATACTTCTTTTAAATATTTTTGAATAATTGGCACACTCTTTCTTACCATGTTGGCCCACAGAGGTTTTTAATAAGGTGTTGTGTAAATATTCTGATATTATCAATAAAACTCTTTTTTGGCCAATAGTTGTTTGATTATACTTATTTGAACTATTTTGGTAACTAGTCAAAGACTGGTCATTTTTGAAGTTGACCAAGAGTAACTATTCTGAAGTGTTACTTACACTTTTCGAAGATACAACTATTTTCGAAGTGCTACATTCTTTAAACGCACTACCATTTTCAAAGTGCTACGTTCTTTAAACACACTACTATTATTGTTAAAGGTGTGAAATTTGAAGTTTCATTCTAATAAGTATAATTGTTTGTAGTAAACATACCTTACAAATAAAAAATAATAGAAATATTAAGAGGAACAATATACTATTGCATTAATCAGATGACACATATTTTTTTAAATGCTAGATCAAATAACATTCAACAAAGTCAAGTCGTCCTAAAACAATTGGATGACAGATAAAAAAGAGAGGAGAAAGCAACGCTAGTTATCCTTTGAATCTGCTTCAGTAGATTCCCCTTGGTTAGAAGCATTGTCCTCAGATTCCGCCTCTTCGGATGAACAAGTAGGAACATGATCAAAGGCTTTGCTGGGACGATTTTCAGTGGGAATCAGTTCCCAGAAGTTTGAAAGATCAACCTTTAGAAATGAGGCATGAATTTCGTGAAGAAGGTTAACAATATTTTGTTCCCGATATTTTTTATGGCCACAAGCATGTCCTTCCCACATTCGTTTTCAGGAGCAGTCATAATTTTTTTTTTCTCTTCATCTAACTAAACCTTGAGAGCATAAATGTCCTCTTTTAACCTTTTCTTCTCATCTTCACTCTTGTTTAGTGAAACTTTAAAAGTATAATAATTTTGCTTATCCTCAGATAACTCTTGAACATGCTTAGATGTAAGTTATTATATCTCGTTTTTGTGAGAAGTATTAAACTCTTTTGTCTCTTTCTTGTGCAAAACCGTGAGATGATTTTTAAGATAAATGATTACTCTAATAAATTCTGATCTGGCAGATTGAAATTCATGGAATTACTTCTCCACATTGTCACCGAATATTTCTCTCATCTTTTTCTCAGCAGCAGCAATTTCTTCTTACTCTCTAAGTGGCTTCGGGCATACTCAACTTCTTAGCATAATTTTTGTGTTGCAGCTCCAAGGTTAGTAAATATTTGGAGAGCAAGTGCAACATCTTCGGATGGCTCTTCGATATGTATGAATACTGGACTAGGGTAAGGCATACGAGCGAAGGAAGATGGAGGCAAAGAGATTTATGGCGAAGTTACATAAGGAAGAACAGAAGTAGGTATTTCACCATAGTGTTACAATTGGTCCTGAAGCGCTTGGACGTATGGATCTTCATCTCTGGTAAGCTCTTGAGATTGATTGCTGTTGATGAAGCTATCAGGATCAAAGTGATCGTATCATCAATCATTGTCTATGGCAATCACTCTTTGTTGATTGTATGTTTCTTCGCTATCAGCTTCTTTTTGTTGGTCTTCTACCACAATGATTTCATTAGATTCCGAAGACACCACCTCTTGAGCAGTTTGTACAGCTTTGTTTTTCCCTTTTTTGGTGGAATTGAGTTTTCTGGCGAATATAGCTTAGAAGTTGAAGACCCTTATAAAGGTAGCTAAGAAATCTCAAGAACAAGTAGATTCTCTCTCTAAAAATATCTTGTAAAGCAAAATAAGGTGCAAACATGTATTTATAGAGGGAAGTGGTAGAGGTGGAGAAGATAATTGGGTAGAAATCCAAACAGTTATGTAAAGGAAAATTTGACACTTGCTAAATGATATGCATAGTGGCAAACCTAGTGCCTAGGTCATCATCACCTATTCGATTTCCACTTCGAACGTTTATGGTCGTTAGAAGAAAATATCTCCATATGAAAATGACCGAAGCATTGACAAAAATTTGCATCAATTCAAGGACAAGATTTTGCCAAAAATATTGGGACTAAAAACAACAGTTCAAGTTCTAATCGAATGAATTTTTCTTTACTACCAATTATTCCCGATGATAGTTAGTTCTTATTCATAGACTTCCATAGGAACTAAGGGAGCTACTGATAAGAAAATATAGTTTTGAGGAGTAAAATGTAATAAATAAGACTTTGTATAATAAGTTATAAAGTTATGGGTGAGATTTAGAGTTTTATGTAAATGTAAAGGGCTAGAATGCAACGAGACCTTTTATGTAACAAATTCTGTTAAACTACTCTTCACTTCTTTATTTTTTCTCTTTAAAATTTACTTTCCACTATCTCTCTTTACAAACAGATTAATTCCACACCAGAAGCTCCACCACTCTCCAGCACGACTTCGAAAGCGGTAACTATATTTATTCTCTCCAATATATGTTGTAGGTTCAGGATTCCTAGACGTATTACCACAGACTATGGTCCATAATTCGATAATAAAGACGTGGAGGTATTTTGTACATCAAGGGGAGTTCATCATTTCTTTTTCTCACCTTTTCATCCCCAATCCATTCGACAAGTAGAGGTGGCAATCATAGTTATTCAAATGGGTCTTAAAAATAACTTAAAAGGAGCACTAAGTAAATGGCCTAATTATCTATAAAAAGTACTTTAAGCTTACCAAACTACTCCGCACACTGCCATGCAATAAGCTACTATTCTTTCTTTCAGGGTTCAAATTATTCTGAAGAGGATAATGAAGTTGCAATAAGAGTTTATTAGATCTAACTGAAGAAAAAAGAATAAAATCCCATTGAAGACCCAGGGTTTGATGAATAGTAGATGTGCATCGAAAGTTCGAAGAAGATATTTCGAAATAAGCGATTTTTTTTAAGAAAAGTGTTTTTGCACATAAACGAGATGAAGTTTAGAAAGCTAGCTCCCAACTGAGAAGGACCATACACTTTGTATGAAAAGATTAAGCATGGAACATACAAGCTAGTTGATCAGGAAGGCAGTCCTTTAAGGTACTCGTGGAATGTCAAACATCTAAAGTTATATCTGTAATAGACTTATATTGTAAATATTTACTTTGTTTTAACTTCAATGTAAATATTATGGGGGCATACTCTTTCCTACCCTGGTAGCGCATGGAGGTTTTAATAAGGTGTCTGAATCATTAATAATCTACCGTCTTGCCTTTAAAATTGTGTTTTAAACTATACAAGTTTGCATTGCTTTCTAATAGATTACCTTTGAATAGCCCAAGTATACCATATTGTCAATGCTTTCGAATGAATTAACTTCGAATGAATTACGTTCGAATGGCCCAAGTATACCAGGTTTTCATTTCTTTCGAATAGGTTGCGTTCAAATGGCTCGTATTGGCCCAAGTGTATTCAGTTTTTATTACCTTTGAATGGATTACCTTTGAATGACATACTTATTCCAAGTTCCAATCACCCTTGAACAAATCATAGCTAATTATATTCGGATAAAAATGGAGGTGAGAATAGATAGAAATGAAACAAGTTGTTAAAGATAAAAATAATATAAAAAACTTTAGGTGATCCAAAGGTTTAACAAAATCTGATGGGAAGATTACAAAATGCATTAGCCAAGCCAAGGACTTGCACAAACATATCTAATCAACACAAAAAATGTCATGTATACATCAAAGGCTTACTTATAAACAAAAACATCAAAACATACTGGTCTCATGACTTGTTCCCGTCGGTCTTTTCTTTTTATTTTCCTTTTAGACTCTCACCATTAGAGTCCTCTTTGTTGGAACCATCTTTTATGAATCATCAGAAATACCAAGTTTATCATCTAAACGCATGTTATGATGAGGTAGCAGATCAACTGGTACATGTCCCCACAATTCCCTAAGGTCTAACTTAGGATGTTTTCTTGTGAAACAACAATACCATGCCTGATTTGACTGACTCATCCCTCTCTTGGAATGTGTCTATCACTTTGTCACCATACGCATCTGCAACATCTACTATATCTTGAGTATACTTTCCCTTGAGATAATATTACCCTCTTGCATAACAAGATCTTCAAGTTTTTTTCCTCCAAAAAGTGCTCAATGGTAGCTTTGTCATCGGATTGCTCATTTATCAAGGAGGTAATCTCCTCAAAAGTAGAAGAATGTAAACCTTTATAATAAAATTACAATGCGTCACGATCCAATTTTTCCTGGACTAGCTCATCTTTGACGAACTTCACCTCTCTGTTTAGACTTTCCACCTTGCCTTTTTCTTCCTTAACTTAATTCTTCAAACTCTGGTTCCTTTTTGGAAGAGAAGTTATTTCTTCAACCTTAGACCTCACCTCTCTCTCCAAGTCAATGATTGGTCTTACAAAGCCCAAAACTGCATACCTCAGCTCATCTTTCTCCTTTGATACTTCGAAGGGAACCTTATCGTATACCACATCAGTTGCAGTACTGGTAGACTCGGGAAATGCAGTGTCAAAAACATCAAAATCAAAGTTCCTTATTTCTTCCATTTGATCACCATCTGTAAAAACTAGCATATCAGATGGAGGAAGGAAAATAGAGGGACGCATCATATATTGTGATTGTAGGAGGAGGATCATCAACTAAGTGGTTGGAGGAGGAAGTTCTGGACGAAGTATAATCTCTGAACCCATCAAAATCCTCTTCTTCGTTTTCTTATAAATTTTTTCACTACCCTCTTTACTCATTTTCCAATCGTTCTTCTTGGGAACATGGGATTCCGATGGCATTTTACTTCCTTCAACATTAACAACAAATTGTGATGAACCATCTTTTTTTTTCTTGTTCTTGTTTGATGGCTGGGAGCTTTACTCATGGCTGGCAAAAATAATTTTCCATTCGTTGCCTCCACTCTTTTAAGGATTTCAGCAGCTTGATGACGAGTAGAAAACTGCTCCCCTAAGAGTTCCCAGACATGATTGGTCCTCCAAATATGCGACCTCACAAAATTTCCTAGAGTGAAAAAATTATGGAACTTGTTGGACTATTTTTCATTAGCACATTGGTTTAGCTTCCCAAATATCACTTTTGCATCCTCCAAGTGTTGTGGAATGAGCTTCGAAATAACTTGAATAAAAAAATGAAAGGTAATCAAGAGAAGTTGTAGGAAGTAATAGAGATATAAAGAAAATCTGGAAAAACTGATGTGAACTCTTCCAGTATCTTGTGAGCAAGCTCAGATTCTCTTTAAAGGTAATGGTGTTTTCCAAATCTTGTCTGCCTCTAAAAGATCATCTACCACCTTGCAGTTATTCCTCTTATTGAAATAGTAAAATGGAATATAGCTATTACGAGACAAACATGCCACAACAACCAATTTTTCCATGGGCATCATAATATTGGATAGCCTTGAGTCTATGATGCACACTAGATATTAAAACCAAACATTAGGGATAGCTTTGCTTGGGAACAACTTGACCAAGCTGAAATATCTCACTATTTTGGGGTCCAAGGGAAATCAAAGGCCTCAGTTGAGCACATCGGGATAAACCACCAACTCACTAGATTTATAGTCCATTAAAGTTTCTCCGGATTGGGATAGCCTAACTCTAATTGAATCAAATAAACCCAATTTAGCTCGAATCCCCTAAAAATAAAATTCATGGAAATAAACATAGGATATTTTTTTCTAAGGCCAAAAGATACTTGACACTAACCTTAGTGAAATTAGGCCCAACTCGTCCGATGAGAGACCAAAGAAGCGGCTCAAATTCTCTTGAGAGGGATTTATCTGTTACTTTAGCATCACCAACTTGTGGGGCCTTTGGATTTGTCTGTCTTGTTGGCTTCAGAGTTTCCCTTGTTTGACCTGATGTCTCAAGAGGGGTATCTTCACCAGTATCTTCCATGACATGTGGTGTTTATTTTAAAGGTCCACAAGGTTGAGAACTCTGGTTTTCTTCATCGAATCGAGAGGACTCAGCTGCTACACTTCTAAGATTTTCCTTTATATTTGAACCTGATGGCAGTTCAGTTACAGTGGTTTCTCCTTCCATGATCCAAATTTGTGGTGGGGTATTTTCAGTAACTATGAGCGGTTTGGTTGGCTTATTTGGTGTAGAAGGCTTATTCTTTACCATAGAAAGTCTTGTAACTCACTCGAATTACTCTCATCAAAATCCACCCCATAGCTATAAAAGTAGAGAGAATTCTATGGTTAGTGGCCCTTCGGGTTTGGGATGATTGATTGACTGAAGAGAATTAATATGTGATTTGAATGACTAGGCAGTCGAAGTAGGTTCAAAAGGAATGCGATGCTTATTTAAAGATAAACCCCCTCGTATCTTGTAGGTTAATTTATAACAACTTTACCCGAAGAGGTAGGTAACCCAACAACAAGTTTTGCTTTGTTTTTCTCTTCTTCTAATTTGGATAAATTAAGCTAACCACCTTTCATTAGATCATTCATGGTTGTAAACATACAACCCCTAAAAAGCACTAACAAAGGTGATTGACGATGGCAAATATGAAAGGGAAAGATAAATTTCATCAGAAAAAACTAAGAGCTTAAGAAAAAAACGTTCTCTATTTAGATTTTAGAAGGTAAGATTTTTCTCACTCTAGAAATATCAACTTGTAAAAATGTAAGAGGTTTATATAAGGGTTAAGATACGTTTATAGAGGAGTGTAACCATTTCTCTCGTTTGATTGAATGAATTTACATACGACAAAACAAGATTGTGGGTCCAATAAAAAATTGAGACGTGCTCCAAAAAGTGACTAGTCAAAAGTTGTGACATTTGAATAATAATCGTTCTTAAATAAATCCATCAGAAGCTGTTATGATATATTAGCTCTCCCGACATTCTTTTGAGAGAGCTAAGGGAGTAGACGATAGGGTCAGATTTCGTTGGAGGCTAGGATCAAATTTATCTTAGGGAATGTTTTAGACTCGTGATAAAAAAACATGTTGATTAAGTTGGGTGGTTAGTGACTAAGCTGTATACTAGCTTCATATGTTCTTGGGCATCAGGGCTTATGAGACTGACCCATACACACGACACGACTTGATTGGCCCATGAATCCAAATTGTCCTATAAATTTTCCAAAAAGACGTCATTTAATGGGTTGGAACATTCTCTCTCTAGTAATTAATAGCTAACACTTCTATTATCTTTCTACCGTCTTCTAAAAATTAAATATAATATCTAAATATTTACCTTAAATACCCTCCGACAAGATTTTAATATCACCAAAAACGATTCGGCATTCACCCTGATAAAATTTAACCTAGTTTATATAAACTCCTCATTGGTCATCGTATATAGACCCACCTCGGTAGGGTTACAAACTGGTCACTCACCCGGTAGCCAAAGCTTTGACTACTTGAATGGGCCTGGACATGGGCGCTCGTTTGATGTTCATCTTTAGCCTCATACATGGATGTCAGCTTTTCCATGTTATCCTTCTCCTTCCTCGGACTACAACCCCAAAAGGATGTCCGACGATAATCCAATCATATTTTAAAACTTTGTTTTAGAGTTTATTTTGCGCCAATGACCTCTTTTCGGGGAAGAAGATTCGCTCAAGTTGTAAATAGAATCATCACTAGACTCTAAAGAATCATTGTGGTGTCTCGTCTTTATCTCTGTTTTAGAAATATAACAGTCTCAGTGCATTTTATTATCACACTTATCGTTTACACGACGACCACACTCAGTTTTGCTTTGATTTTCTCGAATAGTGCCGGTCCTAATTGAGAACTTGATTTACCGGGTTCTTCAGAGAATAATTCTCTCCTAATCTCATATTGGATCTTCTTATCAGTAATCGTTGTATCTTTCCTAGTGTTAAGTTTTGTTATGTCTTAAATTTCCTTTCATTGTGCTACTAGAGCGAATTGCTCGAGCTGCTCTTTCAGCAAATTGATCGTTATAATGCTCATCTTCGAACTATTGCTCTTTCAATCATTTTTCCTTGGATACAACACTGATCATCAAACTCTCAACCTTGGCTGGAGGCTCCTCGTGCATGTCAGTGTTCATATCACATTATTTGTTCCTTTGTGGCCACTTCACCCTATTTTTTACTAATCTTAACCATATTTATTACTTACTACATCAAATATCCTGCATATTATACATTTATTAGACCTGTATTACAAGACTTATGTAAAGCCACATAAACCTCATATTCTTCCGATCCCGTTCATAGTTTGGACAAATGTCACCCTTATCAGTTATGAAAAAATGGTGGGAGTGTCGTCATTTAAGAATACATAAAATTAATTAGTGAGTTATTATGGCAAAGCGTCAAGTTGTGACAGGGAAATTGAATTGCATATAACTGTGGGGTATGGTCGTACAGAAAAAATTATCTCAAAGTTGTAGAAGTGTAGTTGTACTGTTATAGAGATAAACAAGAGTTCGAACCAATAAAAATACAAATTTGTGCATGATAAATGATATATTCTGTGCGAAATCATGCACAATTGAAGCGCGGTTTCGCACAAAATACTAAGCATAAATTTGGCATTTTTATGCATCAGCCGCGTGTCGAAACGTCAAATTCACACATTCTTGTTGTGCGAATATAGTTCTTTATTGCGCTATTAATGCGCAAAAATACAAGGACAACTAATAAATGAACATCTATAAAGAAATATCTACAACCAACCTAAAAAATACAACTAACTAGAAATCAAACAAAGAACGATATATATCAGATTTTTTAAACTCAAATATCTGAAAATATATACATTGAAAGTGAAAAACGACATATCATAGATCACGTAATACGTACCTTAACAAGATTGTGAAGTCTGATTTTGAAACTCACAAACTTTCCAAATGGTAAAATTAAAAGGTTTTCAGTTTGCGTAGAAAATTATAGGGTTTAAGGGTTGAGATCTAGCATAAAGATTTGTAGAATATGATGACCTTCATTTCCATATAATGGCTGATGGAGATAAGGACAACTACTCAAACGGAGAAGATTCTGAAGATAACGAAGGAATTGGTGAAGGTTCAAGTGCTGAATTCAAAAGTCCAAAGAAAGGCGATGGTGATGAAAAAACCGAAGGGAACAAGCCCTAAGGTTATATTGTTATGTTGCATGTTTTTTTATTAACAAACCAAAGTCCTTGGATGGCCAATAAATTTTTTTGTATTATTTGTTTAAATTCTGTTCTTAAAATTCAAAGTCCTTGAATGGTCAAGGAATTTTTGAATCATGGATCGGTTCTATTCCGATTAGACTTTAATATTGGTGTGGATAAAAGTAGCCTGAGGGTAGGCTGGTAATTTCAAGTGGAGTTTTAGGGCGGTGTAAGGGTGTTTCACGGTGGTGTGGTGGTGTTTAAGGGTGTTTCAAAGTGTTTTAAGGGTGGAGAGAGAATTAAGCAGCCTGGCAGCAGTTAATTTTTCTTATCCATAGTTAATGCTAGTGGTTGGGTATTTATAGTATGATATTTGGGCCCTTATGGGCTTTCAGGTCAAGTTTAATGGACCCGGGTCATGTTTAAAGACCCAAGAGTTTTAAGCAGATGTGCAGGTAGCTTAGTCAGACAGTGATTAGGTTTTTTAGTACTTCAGTCATAGTTCGAACTGCCTTATGTTTGCAGTGTTCAAGATCATCTGTCCGGTTCAATCAGTGCTGTTCGAATTGAAGTCATGGAGTCTGTCCGAACTTACGGGGTGATTTACTTTGGACTACCCTTCCGGAGAGCTCTTCGAATTCGGACTCATCAGGAGCCCCTTTTTTAGGTATTTGAACAAGTGTCTTTGTTAAAGAACTGAAAAACAGTCCGACTGAAGAAGTGGTTTTTCAATTCGAAGAGAATTGAGATAGGCCCGGACAGTCCAATCGTCACGAATTCCAAACGGTTCCTTGTCAGAGGTAGTGGGACACGTGTCACACCATGGTTGGTCACTTCAGCCGTTTTTTTATCTGAAAAATCGCACCACTTTATTGAACAAATAACTTCTTTAAATGCTTTTGATGACGTCAGCGCCGTTTTTTAATCATTGCCCAACTTTTCGGATTCTCCTAGGAATCAAACCCTTTTTACATTTACTATAAATTCCATTTGTCTTTCACAGTCTCATTTTCACTTTCACCTTGTCATTTCACTCAAAACTTCATCTCTCTAAAACTTCAAACTTCTCTTAGTTGTTATATGTTCATAGCAAGAACAGCTCTAATCAAGGGTGGCTGGCTTAATCTCTCTGAATTAGAGAAAGCTCAAAGGGTTGAAAAAGAGAAAAGGCTTGCAGCAGGGCTTCCAGCGTCGTCTTCTTCGAAAGGTACGAAACCTAGAAAACTCTTTCAATCAACACTCTCCCCCATAGTTTCTGGCTCATCAATCCAAGAGTCAATCCCCACTGTCGAACCGGGGGTCGCTGTTACAAGTGTTAGGAAGAAAACCACTTTTATTGCTATGGGGTCTGACTCCGATCATTCTCCAGACAAGCTGATCATGAAAAGACCAAGGAGATTGGTTAAGGGACTCTCTTCAAAAAATACCAGTGAGTCAGGGTCCGGGACAACTGTTAGGACCCTCCGGGAGAAGCCGGTTGGTCCGGAGGCTAGCAGTCCACTACCTCCTAAGGAAACTTCGACCTCAGAAACTCAAACTGAGGTGAGAACTCAGAAACATACAACGAGCCGTCAGTCCGGAGGATCAGCTGTGCCAAGCTTCATCCCTCCCCGGGCTGTTTCTGCAGAAGCTCCCCCAACAGTAATGGATGAGAGGATGGAAGACTCCATTGAGGAGGCTAGGTTTGAGTCCGAGTCTTCCGGACAAGCTGACACTGCTATAGCTGTTGCCAAGAAGGGCAAACAGGACTTATATCTGAGGCGTCCGGATCTGCCGGAGAGCCTCGAAGGGAGAGTAGGGCCCTGCTTTCACAAGGTAGAGTTTAAGTATCTTTTGTCTCTGTTAAAGACCAAATACATGTTTATTCATACTAGAGACTTGGGACGACTTCGCACTAAGTGGGGGATCCCCGAAAACGTAAAGATCCGAATTCCCATCGATCCTGAGACCCCGATGGATTGCAAAAGAAACGAGATAGTCTTCTTTACGGAGCTACTCAATTGGGGACTCAGGTTCCCATTGGATCCAGAGATAGTGCGCTATTTCCATTTAGTCAAGCTATGTCCATCACAGCTGAGCCCCAACGGATGGTACACCTTGATGTCATGCATTATGGCATCTAGGTTGTCTGGAATTCCTCTTCCAATGGAAGAGTTCGCCGCTGTTGCTAGTCTGTGCAAACACCACCAATTCCCTTTTTATCACTTTAATATGGGGAACAATCTGAAAGCCGTCGATGATCTCCTGGAGTCGGAGAATAAATGGAGGAGCCAGTTCTTGTTTATAAGTGGCTCATGGGAGAATGGTAAGAAGATTAAGGTTGGGGAGAATCCTAGCCTTCTTCGAAGTAGATGGAGAAGCGATCGTAAGTTCTTTCCTTAAGTTTCTGTTCGAATCTTCCCTTCCTCAAGCTTTCACTAACTAGTTATTCTTTTGTTTTGTTAGAACTGCCAAAAGAGTTCGGAGACTATCTGAAAGCCGGACAGGACACCTGTGGCAAGATAAATGTATGGGCCGCAGAGAACTGGGAGAACCGGTTTCACAAGGCTTTCACTCCGGGGAACTTGGCGAGATCTCACCTGTGGAACACCACAGGTCGAAGGGATTTAACATGGGAGGAGTTCTCCACCCCTCCTGATGACGACATAGTGCTAAGAAGGTCTCATGAGCTAGATGGGACCCTTTTCCTTCCTGCCCGGGCCAAAGCCCCAAGTAAAATGAAGGGCCAGAAGAAGAAAGGGAGGAAAACAGCAGCAGATACGGAGAAAAAGGCTCCAACTGACACAGAGGTGCCAGTCCCGGCTCAAGTTGATGCAAATCTTCTTCAGGTGGTAGAGGTGGAAAGTAAGAAACACGGAGAGACTCCCTCAAAACCTTCAAGGGCCTCCAAACGAACTCGCAAGCAAATAAGCGATAGTGCTGATAGAGAGGTAAAAAAGAAGAAGACTTCTCAAGAAGAAGAGTTTGCTGTCCGGGATCCGGAGCCCACTTTCCCAATTGATCCAACGTTGGCTGAAGAGATCCCAGAGAATCTTAACGAAGGGATTCCAAGGGAACTCCATACTGATGAGATTGAAAGGGGAGAGATTAATATGGACGAAGTGGATGTCACCGGCCTGGGTCCTCTAGGTGATTACTTCCTTGGCCTGTCAAGAGATGAGTTCGCAGGGCCATATGTTCCTCCCAGTAGTTCCAACACAGTAAACTTCAACGGTAAGACTTTCTTGGTCTCCAGCGAGAGGGATGTTATAGCTCATTCCCTCCTGAGCAACGTACAACCAGTACTTACCCTGGAAAGGCAAGTCCGGAGTCAGGCAGAGTCCATCAAAGAACTCAAGTCTGAGAAGGAGTCACTGTCCGAAGACCTCAGGACTGCCACTACTAAGGTCGACTTGCTCAAGGAGTCGAACGAACAGCTGAAGAAGAGTCAAAATGAAAGCAACACAAAAGTTGCCTCTTTAGAGAAAACCCTAGAAGATCTCCGGGCTAAGCTGTCCGAGTTGGAGAAGGACTTGAAAACCTCAAAAGATGAGACTGCAGCAAAAGAGAAGCTTGTCACCAATCTGACTACTGACAAACTCGCTTTAGAGAATGCAGTGACTCAGGCTGTTGACGAGAAAGCTGCTCTGGTGAAGGACCAAGAGGCCATGATCAAGGCCAAAATCAATGCTTATGTCAGGGAGATGATACGGAGTGAGGAATTATTGATTGAAAAGGTGAAGTCCGACATGGTCCTCCTATTTCACGAGAAGTTCCCGAAGAGGAGACTTGGGGACTTATGGCGTTACGTGGATGACGATGATCTCCCATATTGGACCATGGTTGATGAAGGGTACACTGATATATCCTCATCTGGTGACGAGGAGGAAACCGGAGAGAGTCCGGGTGAAAAAGAGGCTGACCCCAAAGGCAAGAAGGTCATTGAGGAAAAAAGCGATATCAAGACCAAGGGAACAGATGAGGGTGAGCCATCTTCAAAGGCTCCACCTTAGTTGGTAATTTATTTTGTTTACTTTTTGTTCGAACCAAAGTCCTTGGAAGGCCAAGGCACCTTTTTTGTGATGCTGTCCGTTTTAACCGGACAGATTTTTGTATTGTGCTCAAACTTGTTTAAAAAGTCCTTGGAAGGCCAAGGCAACTTTAAGTTTATTGAATGAACGTTTTATCTTGCACAACCTTTCTCTTATTCCATAGTCTGTTTAAATATCTTGGAGTTTAAGTAATTTCGAGTTATCGTGTTGTGAGAGTGTTTAGTTTCTCTGGCTAGAATTTAAGTAGCCCTTAGACCTTTCAGTCCGGATAGTATGACAATCACCAGAATTTTGCAAAAACTTAGAAAATTGTTTAAAAAGACTTCAAGTTTTATTGAAAGCTCTCCGTGGCGCCGAAGAGAGGAAGTGGTATGCCCCCAAATATTTACATGGATGTTTAAACAAGTAAATATTTACATAAACTTTATTCCAAGTACATTCGAAGGTGTTCAATATTCCAAGGGTGAGTTAAAACCCTGCCATCTTTGTCTTCCAACCAGTATGTGCCAGGCTTGATCCTTTCAACCACAGTATAGGGACCCTCCCAAGTTGGGGCCAGCTTTCCGAAGAGCTTTTCCTTGGTATGCAAGAAAACCTTCCTCAACACCTTATCTCCTGGTTGAAAATCCCTTCTTTTAACTTTAGAAGCAAACCTGATTCTCATCAAACCTTGGTAGTGTGTCACTCTAAGATGAGCTTTTACTCGCCTTTCTTCAATTAAATCAAGTTGATTCCTAACTGCCATTTCATTAGCCTGTCCGGAGAAGTTGTGGACTCGAAAGGAGGGAAGTGTCTTTTCTATGGGGGCTACTGCATCCATCCCATAGACCAAGGCAAAAGGTGATTCTTGTGTTGCAGCTCCAGGTGTTGTCCGGTAGGCCCACAAGACTTCTTGTAAATAACTAGGCCACTTCCCTGCAGCCCCTTCCAAATTTTTCTTTAAACCGGACAGTATTGTTCTGTTAGCCACTTCAACTTGCCCATTGGCTTGTGGGTGGAATGGTGAAGAAAAGCAGTGCTGAATACCCCTTGAGGCACAGAAGCTTTCCATTTCTCTGTTGTCAAACTGTGGCCCATTGTCTGTTGTTATTCTCTGGGGGACACCAAATCTGCAACATATGTTGGATAGAATGAATTTTATAACAGCCTTTGATGTTGTTCCTGCTAAGGGGGCTGCTTCTATCCACTTCGAAAAGTAGTCAATGGCTACAATTATGGTTTTACGCCCTCCGGACACCATAGGGAGAGGCCCAACTAAGTCCAATCCCCATCGAGCAAAATGGATAGGCTCAGAAATTGATTCCAAAGGAATGGCTGGTACATGAATTTCATTGCTGTACCTCTGGCATGGGTCACACCTTCTTACCAGCTCCTTAGCATCTTTCATTATTGATGGCCAATAATATCCGGAGAGAAGCACTCTTCTTGTTAATGCTCTAAATCCACAATGGGCTGATCCCTCACCATTATGCAATTCGGAGAGAAACATCTATGACTCATGATCTCCTAAACAGCGTAGGAGAGGTTTGCTATAGGATTTCTTGTACAAGACCTCTCTAATCATGATGAAACCACGAGCCTTGTGTTTTAAAGCTCTGGCTTGTGATTTATCCAAAGGTACGATGCCATCGGACAGATATTGTATAAGAGGAGACCTCCAATCCTGAGGCTTATTTACTTGTATTTCAAAGACTTCTTCTTTTTCCCCTTCATCAAGTTGAATAGAAGGACTTTCAAGCACATGGATCCATGGATAGGACTCCGTGTACGCTATTGTTGCCAACGAGTCTGCTAGCTCATTCTCTGCCCGGGGAATATGCTCATAGACAACAGCTTTAAACTTCATTGCCTCATTTTTCAAGAGAAGTAAATATTTAATCAATTGTTCCTTTCTAGCTTCTGATAGGCCCAAGGCATGGTGGACAAGCAATTGGGAGTCACTTAGTAGCTTTACCCTTTTTGCTCCACAGATATAAGCCAATTTCAACCCAGCTATAGCTGCTTCGTATTCGGACTCGTTATTGGACGCCCTGAAAGCAAAACAAATAGCTTGGAACATGTTGTCCCCATAGGGGGAAGTAAGACATATTCCTGCCCCAGATCCTACGGCACTGGATCCTCCATCTGTTCGGACAATCCACACTTTTTTGTCTTTTGAATCAGCAGGTTGTTCTGAGTCCCTATCAGAATGGAATTCGACCAGAAAATCAGCCACAGCTTGAGCTTTTACTGCTGTTCGTGGAGCAAAATCTATGTCGAAGTCTCCCAACTCTACTAACCACTTTGTCATTCTGCTCGAAATGTCTGCCTTTGGAAGGACATTCTTTAAAGGGAAAGATGTCCGGACAACGATAGGATGAGCCTGAAAATAAGGCCTCATCTTTCTTGCTGCTATCACCAAGGCCAATGCTAGTTTTTCAAGTTTCAAGTAGCGGCGTTCAGCATCAATCAGGCTTTTGCTGATGTAGTATACTGGGTGAGGATACCCATCAACCTCCCTTACTAGCACAGCACTGATGGCACAACTTGAAACAGCCAGATACACAAAAAGAGTCTCCCCATCGACTGGTTTGAACAAGGTCTTGGGGGAGGACAGATGCTTTTTGATTTCACTGAATGCCTCATCACACTGTGGTGTCCACTCAAACCCCTTTGCACCCTTCAAAGTTTGAAAGAAAGGGGCACATCTGTCCGAAGACCTTGAGATGAATCTATTCAAGGCTGCTAACCTCCCCGTTAACCGCTGTACTTCTTTAATGTTTCGAGGAGGCTCCATTTGAAATAAAGCATTGAGTTGGTCCGGGTCGGGCTGTATTCCATGCTCACTTATAATATACTCTAAGAACTTCCCGGACTGCACTCCGAACACACATTTTTCAGGATTTAACTTTAAATTTACCTTGGCCAGGTTGGCAAAAGTCTCCTGGAGGTCGGACAAGTGCAGCTGCTCATCCACACTTTTCACCATCATATCGTCAATGTAAACCTCCATATTTCTTCCAATTTGGTCAGCAAATGCCTTAGTGACTAACGTTTGATAAGTAGCCCAGCATTTTTCAAACCAAAAGGCATCACCTTGTAGCAGTGTAAACCTCTATCAGTAACAAAAGTGGTATGCTCTTGATCTCTTGGATCCACCTGGATCTGATTGTACCCGGAGAAAGCATCCATGAAGGAGAGTAGCTTGTTTCCAGAAGTGGAATCTACCAACTGATCTATCCGGGGAACCGGATACAAGTCCTTTGGGCAAGCTCGATTGAGATCTGTGAAGTCAATACACATTCGCCATTTACCGTTTTTCTTTTTTACCAAGACTGGATTGGCAGTCCACAAAGGATACTGAGATTCTTTAATGTGCCCCATCTTTGTGAGTCTGTCAACCTCTTGTACAATGACATCAGCCTTTTCTTTTGAGAAAGCTCTCCTCTTTTGCACCACTGGTGCTACGTCTCTCCGGACAGATAAGTGATGGGAAATCACTTCTGATGGAACTCCAGTAACATCAGCATTGCACCAAGCAAAGACATGCTGATGGTCTTTTAAGAATTTTAACATCTCTTCTTTCAACACTTGTGGCATTTTGGACCCTATCTTGACAAATTTCCCTTCTTCCAAGCAGTGTGTCTCAACCTCCTCAACTGGGATCAACACTCTGGGGGTCTCTCTAGGGTCATCAATTTCACCCTCACCCCCAGAAAGGCCCTCAAACTGCTATTGGTCATTTATACGGACTGCCCGCAGCGTTCGTGGAACCAAGACAGTGGCATAGCATTCTCTTGCAACTTTTTCACTGCTCCGGACAACCCCAACCTGCCCCTGAACAGCGTATTTTAGACACTGATGGACTGTTGAGGCCACTGCATGCATCCTAGAGAGCCAAGATCTCCCTAAAATAGCATTGTAACAAGTGGGACAATCCACCACAATGAAAAGTATTCTGACCGTTTTCTTGAAAGGGCCTCTGCCCAACAATACTTCTTCTTCGAACTCACCGATTACATCAGCTGAGCTACCCGTGAAGCCTACGATCGATCTGTCTGACTTTTGAATCACAGCTGGATTTTTCATTTTCTTGTAAGTATCTAGGAAAAGGATATTGGCAGAGCTCCCAGTATCTACCAGGATTCGCCTTATCTCATTGCCCCCTATCGATGCTCCTATGACAACAGCATCTTCATGAGGGCCAGCAATGTCTCTCAAATCATCCCCATCAAAGACAATGAATGGGAATAAATTTGACGATTGATAAGAGGTCATGCCCCCTTCTAGTTGGGTAGCCAAATTATGAACATGCCTCTTTCTTGATGAAGTGGTAGGAGCCGTTACAGTGTCCCCTCCGAAAATTGTCAAGGACTCAAAGAATTTAATAAGCCCGGAGACCGATCTGGAACGCTCCTCTATTGCACCCACTCTGTTCCTTGTTGGATCAGGATCCAAATATTCAGATTCCACATCAAATCTTTCAATGATCACCATAGCCTCTTCTGGGGCAGCATTAACCGGAGCAGCCCGGTGAGTGTTGTCAGGCCTGTTGCCTCCTCTTCTTTTAACGTATGCACCCAATTTCCCTCTTTCAATCAGGTTCTGAACCTCTTGTTTCAAGGCTATGCAATCATCATTAGTATGGCCAATATCATTGTGATATTGACAAAAAGAACTGTTTCGACGTTCTCTGGGAGACTGCAAGGTTGCTGGTCTCCGGTAGTGTACTTCATCTTTAGTTTTATCAAAAATGGTTGCCACACTTTCTTTGAGTTCTGCAAACCACTCCGGTTGGACCCATGGCCCTCTTTTGTTTCTAGACTGTTGGCTTTGTGCAGGGGCAGCTGGTTGAGACTGTGCTTTTCCTCTTCCATGCCCCTGTCCGGTTTCTCTAGCTTTGTTTCCGGACTGGTTTTGATTGGGAGTTGGTGTCACCGGGGTGGATCTCACCTGCCTGTGCACCCTGGTCTTTTTTGTTTCATCAACATTTATTTGCTTGCCAACTTGATTTAGCAATCCACCCCAGGTCATGGCTTTCTTCCTTGTTACTGAATCGGCCAGGTTGCCCGGGTTCAAACCTTGTCTCAGGGATGCTATCGCCACTTGTTCAAAGCAATCAGCCAGCCCATTTTTTGTGTTCACAAAACGACTTATGTATTCTTTCAACGATTCATTTGGCTCTTGGGCACAATGGATTATGGTATCTCCATTACCCTTGAGCTCCTTACTCCCCACAAATTGCCTTCGAAAGGCCACCCAAAAGGTATCAAAGTCTCTGATACAACCCTGAGGAAGGCTGTTGTACCACTTCAGAGCACTCCCCGTAAAGGACTGGGAGAATGCCCTGCAGAGTAGTTTATCATCATCATCAAAGTTCATCATGAAGTTCTTGAATTGCTCCAGATGATTGTCTGGATCAGTACTGCCATCGTACTTCTCCATCTTGGTGCTGTCAAACCTCTTGGGGAGGTTCCCGGACAGGATTTTAGAAGACAGTGGAGACTGCCTCCAATTCCTTCCACGACTGAACACGGTATCATCATTAGGAGTTGCAAAGATACCTGGCTCATCATGGAAGGCAAAAGGATCCATCAGCATCCGGTCTACATGCCTCCGGTGAAATGACCCTTTTCCAATATGCCTTTTCATTCTTCCATGGCGATCTCTTTTTCTAGAATACTTTTTAACTTGCTTTTGTTTTTTCCTGGTTCGCCCCTCGTCACTGCTGGAGGACAAGGACTTTTCATTTCCCTCACTGTCCGAAGAGCTGTCCGAAGATTCTGAACTTGAGTCAGAACTCTCCACAGGCTTGGACCAGTGAGACTTTTTTGAACTGGCATGTGTCTTTTTAGTGCTCACATGAGTCTTTGAAGCCTCATGCTCTCGAGGGTTATCAGAACGATGAGCAACTGATGCTTTGGATTTCTCCTTCATGCCCATCTTGGCCTTTTCAGCCCTCAGAGCTTCTATTTCAACCCTCAACCTGTCACGCTCCTGGACAGTATATTCATCGTTCTCTTCCACCACTTCGAGCAAAGCTGGTGGAAGCTCTGGATTATCCGGATTCATTCGGACATAAGTTTCTTACTTGGTTTTGAATGTTTGATTCATGCACCGTCGCCTCCCACTGTGGTCGCCAATTTGGTGTGGATAAAAGTAGCCTGAGGGTAGGCTGGTAATTTCAAGTGGAGTTTTAGGGCGGTGTAAGGGTGTTTCACTGTGGTGTGGTGGTGTTTAAGGGTGTTTCAAAGTGTTTTAAGGGTGGAGAGAGAATTAAGCAGCCTGGCAGCAGTTAATTTTTCTTATCCATAGTTAATGCTAGTGGTTGGGTATTTATAGTATGATATTTGGGCCCTTATGGGCTTTCGGGTCAAGTTTAATGGACCCGGGTCATGTTTAAAGACCCAAGAGTTTTAAGCAGATGTGCAGGTAGCTTAGTCAGACAGTGATTAGGTTTTTTAGTACTTTAGTCATAGTTCAAACTGCCTTATGTTTGCAGTGTTCAAGATCATCTGTCCGGTTTAATCAGTGCTGTTCGAATTGAAGTCATGGAGTCTGTCCGAACTTACGGGGTGATTTACTTTGGACTACCCTTCCGGGGAGCTCTTCGAATTTGGACTCATCAAATATCATAATTCTATTTGTGTGAATTTTGTTTAACTCTTCACTACTAATGTTTAAATAGCCTTTAATATTTCATATCTTTTAAGTAAGTGTATTAAATAATTCTGATCACATATGTTTGATAAATGTGATCAAATTCTTAACATATCCGATCACCTCAAAGATGTTTGAGAGCTGAGGTGTTTAATAAGTATTTAATATCTGACCACCTCACACTATGATTAAGTCAAGAAGAATCTAGCACCATACTTTTGAAGAAAGCATAAGATATTATTGAAAAACTCGGACAACTCGTTAAAACCTCCACGCGCCACTAGGGTAGGAAAGAGTATGCCCCCTAATATTTACATTGACATTTAAAAAGTAAATATTTACAAGAGATTTTTATTCTATGTATAACCTGAAATGTTCAACATATATGGGTGCTTTAGTGTTCCCCCGTTCTTGTCTTGCAGTCTGTATGCTCATGGTTTAACTTTTCCACATACCATATAAGGACCTTCCTAATTTGGATCAAGCTTGCCGGACTGTTTTTCCTTGGTGTGAAAAAAAACTTTCCTTAAGACTTTGTCCCCTAACTGAAAATCTCTTCTTTTAACTTTGGAGGAAAATTCGCTCCTCATCAAACCCTGATAATGTACCACTCTTAAATGCGCTTTAACTCTTCTTTCTTCAATCAAATCCAACTGATTCCTGACTGCCATATCATTTGCCTGTTCGAAACAGTTTTGAATTCTGTAAGATGGGTAAAGTAACTTCTATGGTAGTGATTGCATCCATCCCATAAACGAGGGAAAAAAGAGATTCTTGTGTAGTATCCTGAGGAGTAGTTCGGTAAGCCCACAATACTTCTTGTAGATAACTTGGCCACTTTCCTGCAGCTCCCTCCAAAATTTTCTTAAGCCTTAACAAGATTGTCCGATTAGCAACTTCAACTTGTCCATTTCCTTGAGGGTGGAAAGGAGAAGAAAAGCAGTGTTGAATTCCTCTAGAGGTGCAAAACATTTCCATTCCCTACTATCGAACTGTGGCCAATTATATGTGGTGATATTTCGGGGAACCCCAAATCTGCAACATATATTAGATAAAATGAATTTAATAACTGCCTTAGAAGCGGTTCCAGCTAAGGGAGTTTCCTCTGTCCACTTAGAGAAATTGTCAATAGCCACTATGATTGTTTGACATCCACCGGATCCCAAGGGTAGAGGCCCAACCAGATCCAACCCCCACCTATCAAAGGGTATTGGTTCAGATATAGATTCTATGGGAACTGCTGGCACATGAATTTCATTTCCATATCTCACGAAAGGATCACACTTCTTTACCATATCTTTAGCATCGCCATTATGGTTGGTCAATAATATCCTGCGAATAAGACTCTCATGGTTGGGGCTTTGTAGCCACAGTGTGCAGAACCTTTCCCATCATGTAGTTCAGATAACACAACTTGGGATTCTTCAAATCCTACACAACTCAATAGGGGTCTGCTGAAAGATTTCTTGTAAATAATTTCTCTTAATACCAAGAAACCACGAGCCTTATATTTAATTTTCTTAGCCGTGACATTCAGAGGCAAAATCCCATCGGAGATAAACTGAATAATATCATACCTACAGTCCTTAGGTTGAATGAAGAGTATGCTCAAAATTTGTTCATTTTTATTGCCTTTTTTGGCCCGTATGTATTAATGGACATTGTAACATCAGAATCCAAGGGTAAGATTCAGAATAAGTTATGGTTGCCATAGAATCTGCCAAAATATATTCCGATCTAGGGATATGTTCATATTGGATACTGTTGAAGCTTGCAGGAACTTCCCTCAACATAAGCAAGTATTTTATCAATTGTTCTTTCTTTGCTTCATAATTACCCTTGAGCATGGTGAATAAGTAATTGGAAGTCACTCATTAATCAGACTTTTCTAGCCACACACATAAGGGCTAGCTTAAGACCAACTATAACTGCTTCATATTCAGATTCATTGTTAGAAGCCCTGAAACCAAAACATATAGCCTGGTACATAGTATCACCATAGGGAGAAGTTAAACAAATTTTAGCCCCACATCCCATAGTACTAGATCCGTCATGAGTTCGGACCACCTATTCTTTTTTAGGCTGGTTCTCTAGCATCTGTCCGGGGGATCTATCAACATGAAATTCTATCAAGAAGTCGACCACTGACTGGGCTTTAACGGCTATTCATGGTACAAAATCAATATCATAATCACCCAGCTCAACTAACCACTTGGTCATTCTGTTTGATACATTAGCTTTCTCATGAACATTATTCAAGGGAAAAGATGTTCGAACGACAATAGAATGAGATTGGAAATACGTTCTCATTTTTCTTGCTGCAATTACCAAGGTCAATGCTAGTTTTTCTATCTTCAGATATCTTCTTTAATCATCCAATAGACTTTTGCTAACGTAATATACCGAACGAGGGTAATTACCCACCTCTCTTATTAGCACAACACTTATTGCATACTCTGATACACCTAAGTATCTCTAAAGCTTTTCTCCCTAAACATGTTTAAAGAGAGTCTTGGGTGAAGACAAATACTGCTTGATTTCAAGAAATGCTTGATCACATTGTGGAGACCAATTAAAGTCTTTGGCATTCCTTAACACCTGGAAAAATAGAGCATATTTGTCTGATGATCTCGAAAAAAATCTGTTTAACGCAACCAACCGTCCGGTCAAGCTTTGAACTTTTTTGGTGCTCCGAGGAGGATCCATTGCTAATAGAGCATTTAACTGATCCGGATCAGGTTGAATTCCTTTTTCACTTACTATATAACCCAAGAATTTTCCAGACCGGACCCCAAAAACACACTTTTCAGGGTTTAACTTCAAGTTCACAACCTCTAAGTTGGAAAACGTTTCTTGAAGGTCAGATATAGTTGGATCGTTGGGGCATACCCTATTGAGATTGGTAAAGTCGATACATATGCATCATTTGCCATTATTTTTCTCGATCAGAAGAGGGTTGGCAGTCTATAAAGGGTACTGAGACTCTTTGATGTGGCCCATCTTGGTCAAACGATCAGAAAAAGATCGTCTTCTGTGTACGACCAACACAAAATCAGTTCGTATGGACAACTTGTGACAAATTACGTCAGCTGGTATTCCGGTAACATCATCATTGCAACATGCAAATACATGTTGATTACTTGTTAAAAAAGACAACAACATATGTTTCAAACTTGGTGCCAAATTGGTAACAGTTTTAATATTTTTTCCCTCAGCCAGGGAATGGATTTCAACCTCCTCCACAGGTATTATAAAATTGGGAGCCTGCCTACGATCATCAATTTCATTCTCATCGGTGGAAGGCTCCAGTAGTTGCTAATCTGTGTTAATCTTGACTGCCTCTACAAACTTAGAGGCAAGGACCATTGCATAACATTTCCTTGCTACCTTCTGACTGATCCGGACAACACCTACTTGTCCCTGGACAATATATTTCAAACATTGATGGATCGTAGAGGCCATAACATACATTTTAGAGAGCCAAGACCTCCCAAATATTACATTATAAGATGTTGGGTAATCCACCACAACAAACAATACTCTCACCATTTTCTTAAAAGCTCCTTTTCCCAACAATACTCCTACTTCAAATTCCCCAATCACATATGCAGATATGCCTGTGAAGCCCATGATAGTTCTGTTCAAACGTATAACCAAAGGGTTTCTCATCTGTTTATAGAAGCTGAAAACAAGATGTTTGCCGAACTACCTGTGTCAATCAGGATTCAATGTATATCATTCCCCTTATTGATGCCCCTATTACCACAACATCTTCATGAGGCCCTGCAATATTTCTTAGATCATCCTCATCAAAAACTATAAAAGGAGATGGAGCTTGTTACAGGTGTATGGAAATTTTTCCATCCAACTGGATGGTCAAACTGTAGACATGGCTCTTCCTTGAAGAACTAGAAGGTGCAGTCACAGTGTCCCCTCCAAAGATGGTTAAGGATTCAAAATATTTAATTAAATCGGTGATAGTAGTAGTCTTGTCTGTTATTATCTCCACCCGATTTCTACTCGGATCCGGATCAAGTTACTCAAAATCTATATCAAACCTTTCAGTAATCACCATTGCATCTTCCTGTGTAGACGTTCTAGGATTGCTTGAAGGAGCAGTTCGGGGGTGTTGGCATTAGATTGTGTATTATGTCTGTTTCCCCTCGTATCTTGACATTGACTCCCAACTTACCCCTGTCAATGAGGTTCGGGACCTATTTCTTCAAGGCTATACAATCATGGGTATTGTGCCCTATGTCATTATGGTAGTTGCAGAAACGGGTGCTCCAATTTTCCCTAAGGGACTGCAATGTTGTTGGTTTTCTAAAGTCTACTTCACTTTTAGTTTTATCATATGTTGTGGCCATACTTTCCCCCAACTCACCAAACCATTCAGGTTGAACCCATGGTTCTCTCTTGTTTCTAACTTGCTGGTTCTGATCTGGTTGGACTGATTCTACCTTGATCGGTTAGATCCCTGTCCAATCTCCTTCGATCTGTAACTGGACTGATTGGCAGCTTGAGGGGCTGATGCTGTAGTAGTAGACCTAATCTGGCGATGCACTCTGGTTTTCTTTGTTTCCTCAACATTAATCTATTTCCCAACCTGATTCAATAACCCCCCCCCCCAAGTCACAGCCTTCTTCCGAGTCACTGAATTGGCTAAATTACTCGGATTTAAACCTTGTCTGAGGGAAGCAATTGCAACTTGTTCAAATCAATTTGCTAGCCCATTTTTTGTATTCACAAACCGGTTGATATACTCCTTTAGAGACTCATTTGGATCCTGAGCATAATGGATGATGGTATCCACATTGCCCTTAAACTCTTTGCTTTCAACGAACTGCCTTCAGAAGGCAACCAAACTATATTTTTTTTATAGATACCTGAGGAAGACTACTATACCATTTGAGGGCGCTTCTTGTGAAAGTTTAGGAGAATGCCATACAAAACAGTCTGTCGTTGTCATCGAAGTTCATCATAAAGTTCTTAAACTGCTCTAGATGGTTTTCCAGGATCTTTGCTCCCATCATATTTCTCCATCTTAGAGCTGTCAAACCTCTTGGGAAGGTCTCCAGAGAGTATTTTCGCAGATAAAAGTGATTACCTCCAATTCTTGTTACAGTTAAAAACCGTATCTTCACTTGGAGTAGCAAAAATACCTGGTTCGGACTGGAAATCAAAGGGATCAAACAACAAACGGTCAATATGCTGATTAACTGAACCCTTAACCTTTCCATGGTGTTTCTTAAGCCTGCCATGCCTATCCCTTTTTCTTGAATGTTTTTAGTCAACCTTATTTTCTTTTTTGACCGCCCTTCATCACTGCTGGAGGAAACTGACTCTTCAAGTTCTGCCTCATTAGATGAGCTGTTGGAGGATTCTGATGTAGAGCTCTCCACATGTTTAGATCGATGCGCTTTCTTGGAGCTGAGATGAGTCTTTAGGGACTACTCATTCTCTCCAGGATTGTCAGTATGGTGAAGTACTGACGCATCAGAATTTTTTAACCCCTTTCTCTGTTTATTTTAGCGCTCTCAACGCCTCTATCTCAGCCCTCAACTGATCGCACTCCTCGATAGTGTATTAATTGTTTTCCTTTGTAACTTCCACCTCAAGAGGTAGAACATTATGCGCATTTGGATCCATCCGAACTACCTTGTATGTTGGTTTTGAATATGAAATTCAGGCACCGTCGTGCTCCCACTGTAGTCGCCAATTTGGTGTGGATTATTTCTGATTGAGGGTAATTTTGTAAAGTGTTTTGGGAATTTAATGTTTTGGATGAAATGTAGAGTGATAATTAATGTATCTACTTGTATTAAATTCTGATCACATTCATTAATGAAAGTAGTTAGGGTATTTATACTTAATTAATGACCCATGGGCCTTTCGAGTCGAATTGTGGGCTTAAGTTAAGTTTAAAAACCCATTAGCTTAAGATATGACATGACTAGCACCTTACTTAGTCATGTTCCACTAACATTATCCTCTTCGGTATCTTATGATACTAGTTTAGTCCAAACTGCACTCTGGATAGAGTTAAGCAGCAGTGTCAAAATTATCCAACCTTATCAATTACAATAATGTTATGGCTGTAGAATTTATGTTGCATATAAATAGTTTGTGTCTTTAACCGAATCCATAGACTCATTTATGCATCATAAAAATATATAACACAAACTATTACGGTAAAAATATTTTATTGAATACCAAGTTCCTCATTAAAACCTTACTCGTGCCATCAAATAAAGAAAGACTATAATATTAATGTTATCGCGATAAAACATTTACATAAACAATTATAACTTACGAATGATGATAAATGTTCACATGCTCTTCATTTTAAAGATGTCGGTTGGTTCTTTCATTCATCATCTAGGAAACAGTAAGTTCCTAGTTTGACCTTTGATTGCATGGTGAATGGTTTTTCCTAATTTTGGGCAAGTTTTCCTAAGCGCTTCTTCTTTGTATAGAGGAATACCCTTCTCAAAACTTTATATCTTGGTTTCAAGCTACAGAACCAAACTTTTGAATTGCATTCACTTCTCAACAAGGTCAAGTATAATTCAAACCTAAGATGAGTCTTGCCATTGTTCTCTTCTATGATATCAACTTCGACATGTTCTGCTTCAATATTCATTTATTCCTCGTGGTTAAAGACATTGTAAGAATGTATAATTGTTTTTGTACAACCGCCTCCATTCCATATACTATAGAGAAAGATGTTTCATTTGATGCGGTGCTTTTGCAATACCAGGTTACCTAATCATCGTAAATTAAGTTCCAGTCTCTATTGGATTCATGTTAGGGGGTGAGAAGACCAAGTGGATGGGCTCCAAGAACCAAGAAACGGGTTTCTTGGTTTCAAGGCCATAACCCAAACCGGAGGCCTCCTCTACACAACCCTAGATCCCCTCTCTATCGATGCAATACCCAATTTCTGCTCTTCGTCTCGAAGTACGAAATAACCCTAGATCCTCTCACCTCTTACACAACCAAAAGCATTTCCCTAACCTCTCTCCAGATCGAAATCGTTCGATCGATTTCATGCAAAATCCTGTTGCTCAAGACCATATATTTGAAAAGCCAATTTTCGAAGAGGAACAAACAACTCAGAAGAGATCTGAAGAAGATTCAAAGAACCAGAAGCAACTCTCAAGGCCTACATACACATATATGTTGAAAAAGAACACGGAAAGGATAGATTCAGAAGAAAATGGGAGAAGCAATCAAGGATTTGTCCATGCAAGAGTCACAAGCGGAGTCGAGGAGGACTACACCTTCGTAAAATTTTACGAATCAGATAAGCCTAAACTCTCCTCTCTAGCTAAATTTAGTTTAATTGCAAAATTTTCATATGGATCCCCTTCTGTTATAGATTTTAGGGATTTCTTGGAAACCTTTAGATTCATAGGGAAATTTAGTACTTATAAATGGGACTATAGACACATCTTTGTGCAATTTGATAATATTAATGATGTCAAAACTTTTTAGAAACGAATAGTTAGAACCATTGGTCAATTCTACTTTAGAATTCTTAGGTGGACCACTAATTTTAACCACAAACGGGAGTCCCCTTTGACTCCCGTATGGATGTCCTTTCATAAAATCCCAGAAATAATGTATAACCCAGATACAATCGAACATATTGCAAAAGCAATTGGATTGCCTTTGACAATATGGATACCTAACACAAATCGTGCAAGTTACAACCTCTGTAAAGCTTGGACAATACTAGATACCTCAAGTCTCCTTCCCCAAAGACTTTGGATAAGCTTTAGAGATCGAGATGGATACTGGCAAGATGTCATTTATAATGACAAACCTGCATATTGTAAAAACTGTAGGCATTTAGGACACAGAGAAAATTCTTGTAAAATAGAGGAATTAAAATCTAAAAATCAACAAATTTCAAGAGAAAATGATAAAAAAACATAAAGCGAAATGGATTCCCAAAATTAAATCCGTGGTAGTATCTAGTGCACAAGAAAAAAATGAACATGTAGGGAATAATCAGAAAGATCATACTGAGAGTGATGGAAATAACATTGTAAAATCTTTATCAAAAAGGCTAAACTCAGAAGAAAATTGCTTGGTTTTTAATCAAAATACAAATCCTCCTAATATTAATGATAGTGGTCTTGAGGCTATACAATCTATAAACTTAAGTAACACTTTCAACATATTGAATGAGGATAACTTTTCTGATAAAGAATTCTGTGAAATTTCTAGTGATAGACACTTACCAAACTCTCCAGTAGCTAAACATAAAGATAGGTTAGATCAGATAGGTCATAAAAAATCAAATAAAACAAGGATTAAAGGTCTAAAGAGTAATCTAATTAACAAACCAATAACTTTCAAAGGATCTGTAAGATCCTCAAAAAGCACTAAAAATGACAGTTTCTTTTTTAAATTGGAATGCCAGAGGTGTTGGTAATCTTAACACTATTAGAAGAATAAAATATATAACTAAAAAGTTCTCAATAGATCTCATAGTTCTTCAAGAACTTATGATTTCTAGTGAAAAAACTTCTAAAAACTAGGTTTTGATCACTACTTTGGCAATACCAATAATAAAATTTGGCTGTTTTGGAGAAACTCTTACAAAATTAACATAGTTTTAGAATCTGATCAATTAGTTCATGCTGTGGTAAACTATTCTGACTCTTTGAAAGAGTTTTTGGTTACCATAGTATATGCAAAATGTAATAGACTTCAAAGAAGTACCCTGTGGAATCAATTGAGAGACCTGTCCAATAATAATAGTCATGACCCCTAGCTAATGGTTGGATATTTTAACACCATCTCTAATGCTAGTGAGCAACTTAATTGTGTTACACTGTGTAAGAATTTAATGGAAGACTTTAATAAATGATAATAGACTGTAAACTTGAGGATCCAAGATTCTCATGTTCTAATTTTACTTGGACAAATAACCATAAATAGAAAAGACTAGATCGGGCATTACATAATGATAGATGGAGAGAATACTTTGATGTAACTAGGGTGAGGCATCCGACCAGAACAGGGTCAGATCACTCACCCTTAATAATTTCAGTATCATCAGTGTCAACTAAACATAAATCACCCTTTAGGTTTCAAAATATGTGGTTAAGTCTTCAAAACTTTTTACCAACAGTTGAAAGTAATTGGAATATCCCATTAGATACATCACCTCATACCAATTCCTTCATTCATTTATTCTGGTTTAAGCTTAGAAGATTACAAAATCACTTAAAAACTTGGAAAAAATATATATTTGGTAATATTTTTGACTGTATTGAGAAAATTGAAGAGGAAATTAGTATACTAGAAAGGATATTAGAGTCATCTTACTCTATAGAAAACAATAGAAAACTATCTGAGTTAAAGTCTAAACATTTGGTTCCAATGGCTAGGGAAGAAACATACTGGAAGCAAAAGAGTGCCTCCAAATGGTTAAAAGATGGAGATAAAAACACTATAACATTTCATAACTTTGTTAAAAAGAAAAGATATAGAAATTGGATAGATGAGATCATTAACGAAAATAATATTTTAGATGATAAAAAACAGATAGGTGAATCAGCTGTTAACTATTTTCAAGAACTACTAAATACCAAAACCGATGACCCTATCCCTGATTTCCCACCTGACATTATACCACAATTAGTCTATGACCTAGACAATATATCACTGTTATCTGAGCCAACAATAGAAGAGACACATAGAGTCATTAAGAGCCTCAATAGTTGAAGTGTGTCTGGAGTTGATGGTTTCAAGTCCAGATTCTATATTGAATGCTGGCCCATAATTAAAGAAGACCTAGTTAATGCTATCTCTGAATATTTTAACAAAGTTAGCTTTCCAAAAGTAATGTTTGCTACTTCCATATGCTTAATACCAAAGAAATATCCAGCCAAAACGTGGTCTGACTCCAGACCAATTAGTTTGTGCTCTGTTTTTAATAGACTTATATCAAAACTTATAAATAACAGACTAATTTTAATATTTCCCAATCTAATCTCTAAAGAACAAGGGGCATACGTCCCTAATAGAACTATACAGGAAAACATTCTGATCACACAAGAGTTAGTTTATGATCTAAATGAAAACAGAGGGGTAGTAATATTATAATTAACTTGGATATGAAAAAATCTTTTGACAAACTGAACTTTAACTTCATTTACCAAGTAATGAAATCTTTTGGCTTTAATAATCAAGTAATCAATTTAGTTAAAAAAGCATAGAACATATCCAATACTCTGTGATTATCAATGGTATACCATATGGATACTTCAAATCTTCAAATGGTATTAGGCAGGGGGATCCTTTATCCTCATCCCTCTTTATATTAGCTGAGGTATATATAATTATAGGAGTGAATAAGAGTATATCATTAGATCCCAACCTAATCTTTAAGACCAGAAGCTCTATAACTATAAATTGCCTAACTTTTGCAGATGATGTACTATTACTTTTAAATGGATCAGTCAGGAACCTAAAAAAGATAAGCAACTTTATGAAAACTTATCAAATTTTATCTGGCCAGCAAATTAATTTACAGAAAACTACATTTATTGCTCCATCAACCTTGACCAGACAAAGAATTAGAACTCTTGAACTTTTACTTGGTTTTAATCTTAGCATATTACCTTTTAAACATCTATGAATTCAAATATTTCTAAAGAATACAACTTTATACTATGATGAAATCATTAACAAGATCAGAAATAGTATAGAACATTGCAACTCTAAGTCTTTATCCTTTGGTGGCAGACTGATTTTGATCAAATCAGTCTTGCTAGCTTACCCATTATATTATATGCAATGTATCACAATACCTAAATCAATCATTAATAGAATCAATAAATTCCTTAATAAGTTTTTATGGGGTCACACTGAAAACAACAAAAACATTATATGGACAGACTGGTCTAGTTTGTGTAAACCTTTTAGTGAGAATTGCCTAAATTTCAGAGACCTTTCTACAGTTCAAGAAGCTTTGTCTTACAAATTATGGTTTAACTTTAGGGCTAATAATACGTTATGGGCAAACTTACTAAATAATATATATTGCACTAAACTACATCCACTACAAGTCCTACCAAAGCAATCAAATTCTAGAATATGGAAAAGGATGATAAAAGTTAGAACTAAAGCAGAAGAAAATATATAATTGGGAAATTGGGAAAAGTAATGTTGATTTTTTCTTAGACAATTGGTTTAATTGTAATGCAATAATTCAGTTAACTCCAAACATATCAAACACTTGGTATACAAAAACTAAGGTGAATGAATACTTGACTAATTACTCTTGGAACATGTTAAAAATAAAGAATGATGTCATTTTTGATTCAGTTATTAACAAAATACTTAATATTAAAATTAATAAAAATAATGATGACTCTATCATCTGGAAACAATCTTTATATGGTAAATTCAATCTAAAACTAACTGTTGATAGCATAAGGATCAAATATGTTCAATCTTTCTTTAAAAGTAAAATATGGAACAATCTTACACCAACAAAGTGCTCTATAACAATATGGGGAGTTATAAATAACCTTATTTCAGTAGACACTAACATCCAACATATAGGAATTAGTTTAGTTTCAAAATGTCAATTCTTTTCAGAATGTGAATCTCTAAACCATTTGTTTGTCTCTTGTCCCATTGCATGGAATGTTTGGACCTATTTCTCAAATATCTTTAAAATTATAGTTGGAAAACATATGACAATAAATCATATCATCAATAAATGGTTCTCCTTTACACAGTCTAAGATACACATTGGAACAATAATACCATCTTTGATAGTCTGGTCAACTTGGATAGCTAGGAACAAAATGAAACATAAGGGAAGAATTAATTCTGACAAATCAATAATAAACCAAGTCAAGTACATTTTATTTACTTTCGACAGATCATCCTTAATAAAAAACAAACATTGGAGAAATGATCTTCAAATAGCTAAGGAACTAGACTGTTTTAACCATATCTTTGATAGTGCATCATGTCTATACATTTAATGGAACCCTCATTCTATTAATAGGCTTAAGCTTAACTGTGATGGCTCCTCAATACACAATGGGGAGTCTAGCAGTGGCTTCATCTTAAGAAATTCTAGTGGTCAGTTAATAGCAGGACAAGGTATTCTGATTGGTAAATGCTCACCATTAGTTGCTGAATCCTTAGCTTTGTTACATGGACTAAGACACTGTCAAAAGAATAACTTGATAGAGATTGACATTGAGATTGAATCGTTACAATTATTCAACATGTTAGCATATAATAAGTACCCATGGTTTCTATCCAAAGTATTAACATGTTACAGAAAGCTGATAACTTCAAAGATGATTTTAAAACATATTTTTAGAGAAGAAAATGGTATTGCAGATTGGATTATCAAGTTTTCTTTGGAACAGAAGCATGATTTTTCATTCAATAGAATGAACGTTCCTAGCCCACTCAATGCTATTATTTTGCTAGAAAGCTTGAACTTGGGCTACTTTAGACTCTTAGACTAACATACTAATCTCTTTCAGACAGGTTATCAACCTGACCAATAATTGTTTTTTGCAGGTATCAAAACAGGATGACTCATGACATGAATCTATAGATTACCAAAGAATCAAGAGTAGCATGAATGAAGATTTAGGACTTGGAGCACTGAAGTTCACACCAAGTGTAACAAGTAAAACAAGGACATGACATCACTCAAACAAGGATATATAATAAACAAGGTGAAGAAGTACTAAAGCACTACGAGGGTGTTCCATAACGACAACATATGATCCCAGGTTACGAAATCTAATTATTTCTTTGGATATGATCCCAACCAATTGTTTTTCCTTTACTTGTTTGGAGAAGTAATCAACTGCTATGATTAGATATTTCCTTCCTCCCGAAGCCAGAAGATAGGTCCTAAAATATCTATTCCCATCTATCAAATGGTTTTAATTCACATATGGTTTCCAATAAAATTATAGGAACTTTGATTGAATTTAAGAAATGTTGGTAAGTGTCGCAATGGTTCATTTTTTTGTATCCTTTGTAAATGTTAGAAAATAGTAATATTGAAGCATAAATCTTTTATGCAAAGATAAGTAACCATAATATGCACTAAATTTTGTGTTACGTAGTTCATTAACAACAAAATATGCTTTGCCTGGGGAAAGACATTTGATTAGTGATATCGTCAATCCCTGCTTGTATAGTGTGCCGAAGATTTAGAAAAATTATGCTACTTTGACCTTGAGTTTTCTATCTTTGGCCTTGGTTTTCGATAGTGTACCTCATGTTGGGTAATTCGTGATATGAGTTGTCCATTCATCCTTTTATTCTCCCCCTTCAATCACCATAATCCGTGACATGAATAAAACTAAAATGAACTTGTTTGGGAGTATAAAAATGATGGACAATTTATTTGGGAAAATGACTCATTCCCTAATATTTGTGCACGTCGACGAATGGTAAGACATATACTTTAATATTTTCTGCTCTTGGTACTTGCTCGAAGATGGAGATCTGTCGCTGAAAATCTTTTAGGTATTGAATGATGTTTTCTTTCTTTGCTTCAACTTGACCCAGTACTAGGTTGATTATAAGTTATTAATGCGTAAATAAATGGACTTGTTTGGCCCCTCATATATTAGCTAACCGTAATCATATGATGAAAATTTTGTACTCGGCCTCACAGTTTGAAATAGAGAACCCAAACACAATAGTTAGTGTCAATATTTTTTATTAGAGATATAAGTTTGATTCATTTTTTGTGACTTGTTTGTTACTTCCTGCATTAGTTTTCACTTTTATGTGGTCTATGTTTGTTATTTCAAAGGTATCAGGTCTTTTGACTAGAATTTTATAATAAAATATGTTGAAACTTCAGCGTTGAAAACAATTTTGGATTCATATTATATGACATAATTTCCTAGTTTGACGGACTATTTCTTTAATCATCTTGAAACATCTATATTTTTTTTATCACATTTCATAACTGAAAGAAATTTCATACGATGATGGTATGAGCTTAGAGGTAATACAACATCTTTCTTGCTGTCATCACGAGCATTAAGGCTAACTTTAGCAGTTGTAAATATCTTAATTTTTACAGTATAGTGGAGATTTATTACTGTATTATATTAGCTTACACTCCGTGCTTTGTTATTTTATAAGTTTGGGGCTAAGTTATTTGAAACTGCAAGTACGAATATTAGAGGAAATATCTCAAATATATACCAAGTAATAAAATATTTATCCACGAAGAAAATAAGATTTTTTTTACATGATCGTCGACCTGCTTTTATGACTATTATTTTGGTCATGGTAAGTTATGTTGCTATGAATAACTTTTGACTCCCTTGAGAGCTCTTCATTACGCGTTGATTGTATGCCTCACATGCATCGTTAATTGGTAGTATTTATTTGATGAAAGTCGACCTAACTATGTTAATCTTTCCATGTGGCATCTACTAGGTAAGCTGACCACTTGGATGGGTCGTGACTGGATTTGCACTGGTTTTGGCCTATGGCTTCTGCTCGGATATTTTACCTTTCTGGACGAACTGTTGATTTATACTAGTCTTCCCATATGAATTATGTTCGGTTGTGCTTTGTAAGTTGACCTCGATATCTTACGATTGGGCCTTAGTTTAGTCCCATGTGGTGATCTTGCCCAATGGTTCACGGGTTGCCTTGATGTAGTGCGATTAACCCTTGGTTAGACCTCAACTCAGTTATTTTTGTGTGCTTGTGATGCTCGTTATGTTATTATATAGTCACATCTTACCCAATGACATCTACTCCGATGATGGAGACCTTATCAAGGATCCTCCTAATCCATTGAGTAGGTTTTCAAAAGGTATCGATTCGAATAAGTAAATTTGGAAAACAAATATGAAGAGTCGGAACCGCACTCCGGGATGTGGTCTAATGGTATAGTGTGTCAGTTAGCGATATGACATAATATCAGCGTGAGAGGACACATGTCTTTAACTAGCGGCGTGTGCACCTTGGTGGACCTGACACAACGATGGCGTAAATACGCGGATATATTTTCCGCTTTGATTCTTGTGAAGCATGTAACTTTAATTAATGTGTTAATCATGAATGCAATCCTATCACATGTAGATGGTAAACCCAATTTATAAACTAAAGTAATTACGAGTTAATTCATAATTCATCTAGGTATTTTTACATCATTTGGCTATAGAGGAAAACACTTCTATTTTTTGTGGAACATTGAATCCCACCATCGATCTTCATTGTAAATCTCGTCTATAGAAAATGTATGTTTGATAGTATTTTTATCACTTGGTCGATTACTTTGAATACCCACCCGACATGTTCGAAGCAGACTATCTTGGATATTAGCTTGGTTTGACAACCAATATTGGATCATTGCAGTCATTCAATCAATCCAAATGGCGCTAAAAAGGTTGGGAAGAAAAAGAAGAAGGCTAATAACGTTGTCGGTAACGGTACAAATTCGGAGATTGAAAGAACTTCCTTTCTAGAAAAGTACTTTGCTAGGGTGACTTCTAAATATGGGTATTTAATAGAAGATAGGCTTTATGAGTTTAGGGTTAGATATGGTATTCTTAAAAATTTCATAGTGTGGGTGGCGATATTTTAGGAGCAACTTTATTAGACTCGAAAGAATGAAATCGTGTTTGTACACAACCATCTTCGACTGTAGTATTCTCCTACCCCTTCCCTCTTTTATTCGTGACTTTTTTAGCTTTATAAACATATACCCTACAAAGTTAACAGCCAACGGTTGGAGGGTTCAACTAAGCATAGTTCTGAAGTCCAAAATGCTAAATATTCCAGTGTGGTTAACAAATTTCTTAGTCGTAGTTGATGTTTCCAAACTGGCCCGATCCCCATTCTTTTATCTCTAATTAATCTTGATAAGAAGATTGGTAGATTTACCCATGTCAGATAAAAATATAAAGCACAATTTCGTGTTTATGTCTGGAAATTGGGAGCACGAGAGTGCTGTTATAAATATTTAATTGGAAAGATGTTGGAGAGCTAAGTGTAAGACTTATATGTTATGTAGTTATTATGTATGAATTCCATTGATGAAATTTGATAAGAAACATTTTGCATTTACAGGTGAAGGAAAACACTAAGAATGGTGTAGGTAAGGATTTCCAGAAGGTGTGGTAAACCCCTTGCTCAGTTTATCGGCGTCCGAAAGCACGAAGTGGGGTTTGGAAGCTTCTCGTGTATTTACACACGTGATTTATCTTAGGTCTGGGTTATGGCGTGTGGTAAAGTTGGATATTTCAGAGGACGGCCAGGTGAAAATGGCGGGTAGTGGGGAGATGGATACGGTGGACCGACTTCAGGATTTGATAAAGAAAAGCTATTAAGATCAGAACAACACGAGGGTTAGATTGATTGTGCCCCAGAGTCGCAGGGTGAAAGAGACAGTAGATTCCTCGCCTTCTCAGGATAGAAAGAGGAATGAGAAAGAGGTTTTAGTTATTCACAATGTTGGAGAGAATAGTTAACAAGAAGATAGACACGCGTAGTCGATAGAAGAAGATGTTAAAGATGAGGGTCAACGTCCCCGTGATGATGATGATGAGATTGATAAGGACGTATGTTCTCTAGTAAAAGGAATCATTTCGTACTGAATGCGATACCAATATCACAACATAAGTTACCGTTAGTTGATGAATATGGTGAGGCATCAAAGCTAAAGTAAGTGAAATAGACGGGCATGGTGCCTGAGATTATCTTGATAGATGAGTAGAAGGATGTAGGTAAACTAAAGAAAGCAAATGGGGTGATGATATTACGGAGAAGAAGAAAACATTACCCGCGAGGTTTGCTCAGCGTATGGAGAACTTCGTGAAAAGTGCAGGGTCTGGGTCGACATACGTGAACATCAAGAGGCCATACCTCATGCCAAAGAAATGTCAAGCTTGCGAGGCTGCCCGGGGTGCGACGGTGACTGGGGAGATGCCTCATGTACAACTAATGATGCCTTGCCCTTCACAATTTATGGTTGAACAACTGAAGCACTATCTAGAATTGTCGTTTTATGACAATATGCCCATGAGTGAGATTTTTCAGGGTCAACTGGAGCTAGCCATTGAGGTAAACCTTAATATGTGCATACTTATTTATAGGCTATTAGAACCAAGTGTGAAATAATTTTTCCAGTGTGCACACATAGACTCATCATAGATACTTCCCTATCTACGCATGTCATCATTTTATTGTCAAGCTATGAAGAAAAAGAAAACATAGGCGCAAGAATGATGACTCGTCGGTTGTTAGCCCAGTTCAAGAATACTTACAGGTCGGTGATAACTCGATATGAGAAATCTTCATGCGAGAATGAGGAGTTGCGACATGAGCTGACCTCAGTTGTTGATGAACGTGAAAATACATAGCATTGGTCAATGGTACTACATTTTAGTCTGCACAGAACAACGATCTGATGAGAAAAGAACGATGGGTTGGTGTCGTAAGGCGCCGACCTACTAACCAAAATATGTCGTAGGCAAATAGAGTAGAATACCATGTCGAGAAGATATGCGAGCTGACCGTTGAGAACGCTAATATGAGTGTGTCCATTGGGGAAGCTAAAGTAGAGAAGGATCGACAAAAAGAAGAGTTACCAAAGAAGGCTGAGCAAGACTTGTAAGACCGAGACAGACAAGTCATAGAGGTGGCAATGAGAATAATAAAGAAAAACATACGAGAAATAGTTCTGGAATTGTTAACACTTAACCCCAGGATAGTATTGGGATCGCCTCATAAATTTTCACCCCGCCAGGAGTAGTTGGACTTAGAGGTGACAGATCCAGCTATTCAAAAAATCGTTGTACATGTTTTGTAAAGTTGAACAAAGGAAATCTTTTGGTTGTGATTTGATGTATGATTGTGACACTGTTTTCGTATGTATGAATAATATGGTTATAAGTTTTATTTAAATGATATACCTTGAAGTAAAGAAAAGTTAGAATTTATTTGAGCGAAGATCAATGTGTTTGTTAAACGTTTTTGGTGACTCATCATGTCCTTACAAAATTAGCCGTAGTATGGCTCATCTCGTGGCCTTGACAATGGCATACCTCTCGACTTTTTCGTGAGAGAGACCGATTTAGCCTTTTGCATGGCCTCGTGGGCTTGGAGTAATTCGTAGATTAATACCGCTAGACGGTATTTAGCACAGTATGGCCCCTTCGTATCCTCAGTGGGCATGCCCAATTACCCCGTTCGTATTATTTGACTCATTTGGTCCGGGTATTGTATAAACCCTTGCATAACCTGTAGGCATGCTCAATGACCCATTCACATTTTTGTAAGGATGGAGAGAAATATGAAACAAACACATCAATTTGATAAAGTGATAAAATTTCATTAAATGAAAAGGAGTCTGATGCATTATTAAAAAACCTCTTGGCGTCATCAGAAGGGAAAAAGAGTGCATCAGTGAATTACAAAGCTTGGTGATACAACTTTGAATGACTTATATTTGAAGGATATTTAAGAATGTGTCCATCTATATCAGCGAGGCGGTAGGCCCCATGATGTCCCTTTAAAATGATTGTATATGGGCAATCGTTTAATTATAATAAGGTCACCAATTTCGAGTGTACATGGTCGCAATCGTGGGTTAAAACGTTTCCTCATCAAACTCTTGTAATGCTCGGTGTGCACGCGTACTTGATCACGACGCTCCTCGATGTAGTTAATGCTAACAGATCGGTTAACTTCATTAGAGATCTCAGAGTAGTTGGTGAATCTATGACATGAGATGATAACTCGCAGGTACCACCGCTTTTATTCCATAGACGAGCGCAAAAGGGGTTTCACCGGTTGCTGTGTGCGGAGTAGTGTGGTCCATAGTACCTCAGATAGTTTATCAGGTCATTTCCATTTAGCACCTTCGAGCTTATTATTGATGTTAGTATGAGCTTAGAAGTAAGACCACATATTTCTTGCTGCCACCACGAGCTTTAAGGCTAAATTCTCCAACTGTAAGTATCTTGTTTTTTTATCATTTAGTAGAGATTGAATAATGTATTAAATTGGCTTACACTATGTCATTTCTTATTATATAAGTACGGCGCTAAGTTATCCAAAATTCAAAGTACGAATATTAGAAGAAAATATCTCAAATATATGCCAAGTATTAAAATATTTATCCCGGAAGAAAAGAAGATTGTTTTTACATGATCGTAAACCTGTGTACACTATATACAAAATGATTTCTCTCTTTCACTAATCACATAACTCCATTTATTACGATAGAGACCCGCTTTTATGGTCATTATTTTGGTCGTGGTAAGTTACATTGGTTCCTTAGTTATAAATGATATTAATAAGTTTTGACTTCCTTGAGATATCTTCATTATGTGTTGACTGTGGTTATGCCTCACGGGGCATCAGTAATTGGTAGTATTTCTTTGATGAACTTCGATCTGATTTTGTTATTTTTCTATGTGGCCTCTGCTCGGTAAGCTGACCATTTCGATCGGCCCTGACTATATTTGCATTGGTTTCCTCCTGTGACTATTGCTCGGTCATTTTACCGGTCCGGAGGGCCTCAGTCGGTTTACGTCGGTTTTCCCGTATGATTTATGTTCGGTTACGCTTTGTAAGGCGGCCTCGGTATCTTACGGTTGGGCCTTGGCTTAGTCTCATGTGGTAATTTTTCCTAGTGGTTCGCGGTTTACCTTGATATAGTGCAGATACCCCTCGGTTAGGTATCAACTCAATTGTTGTTGTGTGCTTATGCTGCTCGGTATTTTATTATGCAGTCACATTTTTCCTATGCCATCTACTCCGATGATGGCGACCGTATCAATAAATACAGAAACTCTCCTGGCTTCGGCTTAGTTAATTGTTCTGGAGATGCATGAAATTTGTTTATGTTATGAAAATTCATTCACAAGTTGGTATTCATCTGATTTTTTATGCTCATCTCAGAATTTGAAAGGATGATTGGCTATTATCTAAAGATAAGGAGATGAATATGTTTAGGGTTGTCAATCTAAGAACTTGTACTTTTTTAGTATTTATGGGTGGAAGCATCACTCCAATTTTTTTGATTGAGCGAGGTTAGATTCAATAACGTTTTCGCTGACCATATAACTAAAGAATTTTACCAATTAAACACCAAAGATACATTTCTTTTGATTTAGCTTTAAGTTGACCTTTTTTCAGATTTGTGAATGTTTTAGATAAATAGGTTATTTGTTGTTTTACATAAATAAGATACATGGTCTATATAAGTTTTTGAGATTCTTCCTCACCCGTCTGCAAAAATCTTATTTCTCAATCGCTGAAAGGTTTGACCCTGTATTTTTCAATCCAAACGAGACTACCTTATAATATCGAGGGCCCTTTTCGGTTACGTACATTGTATGTCATTGATCGTCCTTGTGGATTTTAATTTGATTGTATTCGGAGTTAGTGTCCATGAATGAAAACATTCAATTTCCATAATTAGTATTTACTAGCTAATCGATTAGTAACATCTAGAAAATGGTATTTCTAACCTATCATATTTAGATTTGTAGACATAATGTTTAGATTTGTAATGTGTACGCACATTCTCGTATTATCAATTTTCTTTTCTACTAGTAATTGATTTTGTGTTTAGAGTGAGCAGCTTGCTTTCCGAAAGTATTCAATGATATAAAATCTTTTCTCTTTTCCAAAATTTGATGAAAAATGTTTCGGTACTTCAAACAAATAAATTAAATTATAATATAAAATAAAATATCTAACCTTTTTTTATCCAAAAATTATATGAAAGAATGTTATTTGATGTTTCCTGATTATTATACTTTAATTATAATATTCATTGTATCTAAAATGATAGTTTTTATACTTTTTAAATTAAATAATATCATACGATTATACAACTATATGATTAAAAATAATAATTTTAATTAAAATAATAATTTTTATATAGAAGAAGATATATATTAGTATCTTACCGTTTAGATAATAATTTTATTTATCCTATTTTCTTTTTTATTTGTTTATTTATCAAAATTTGAACATTTGGATTATTTATTTTAATTTATTTTACATCTATCCAAATTTGTCCATATAATTTTCAATTTTTAGGTGCATCAGATTAATTTGATCATAATAATTTATTTTACATCTAACCAACTTTTTCCATATTATTTTTCAACTTTTGGATATATCAATTTAATTTAATCATAATTTTAAATTTAGTTTATAAAGAGAAAAATAAAAAAGTAAAATTTTTAGATATTTTTTTAAAATTGACTTTCTTTTTGTTTAATTAAACTTTTTTTATTAAATATAAAAGTGATAGTATTAGATGTTTACTCTTTGGTTCTGTTTTTTTATTTATGGATTAAAATATCTTGTCTGTTATTTATGAAAGGTGTTTTTATATTTATGGATCAAAATATGTTTTTTTTTGGAGAGAACCCGTAGGTAAACACTATGTTTGTTTGACGTAATAGGCTGCAAGCCAACGCCAGAAAGTAAACCACACAAGGTGTCAGGCTCAGCCGAGAAAGCGTATGTAGAAGGACTTGAACTCATGATCTTTAGTCACAAGCATGTCTTACTCAACCAACTCAACTACCCCTTGGAGACTGGATTAAAATATGTTGTTTATTAGTTATGAAGGTTTAAAGGTACTATTAAAATCGGAAGTTCGAATGGATTTAGACTCACCGACTCCAACTAACTAACATTAACAATACGATTGTATTAACAAAGGAGATTATCTGAGGACGAATTATTCATAAATTATAGGTTTAAAAGCCAGTAAAAATGAGCGTAACAAAAAAATCAAAATGTAAAATTTATATATGGAAAATGTCTTTTTAACATCTTCATCACGAACATTTTTATTATTATAATGAGTTGGATTAAATCTGAATCAATTTTACAAATATTTATAAATTTATCAATAATTAAAAAGAATAGTAGAGAATAAAAAAGAAAAGCACGAAAAGAAAAATATCACAAAAAAAACGGTTGTACGGTTCCCGCAATGATTTGTCCGGTTTTGTAGCACCAAATTATAATCCAACCGATCAGATTGAAGCTTGAAATGTCCCGAACATGTGTCAAAATTTCAGCAAGATCTGAAACCGTTTGCTCATCGTTCAGACCTCTTTACAATGCTTGTTGAAAATAAAAGATACTCTCTCTATTTGTATTTTTGAAAAATCCTATCTCTGTTTGTTTTTGTGTCTACGTCTCACAGACTCTTGCCCCGAATTATATAATAGATAGATGAAAATCCTAGATTATAAAGTGGACCTAATTTGGGTTAGACTCCGACATAAATAACTAACCAAGTTTCTTATTACGACATAATATCCAGAATTAATAAAGTATAAATAGCTACCAAGTGCAAATCTAATAGTAATCCTCTTCTCATTCTTTGAACAAAACCTTCTCTTTCTTAATTTTTTTTTAATTTTTTTGTATCTTTCAAATCGTAGTTCAAAAAGAAAATCTTAAAGTAATTTCAGCTTTGTTTTGTAAGACGAACAAAACTAAATTCATGGATGATATATTTTAAATTTTTTCGTGAGATCCAGAACCCTTGGCCTTGCATATTTATCATCATGTAGTATATGTATCATATCTTTCCGCTTTGATATGCATGGTCTAGCATCTATCCACTCCCATCATTCCTGGTCTCGCATGATTTAATAATGTGTAGTCTTTTAACTTTATTATACCTCGTAGTGCTTGTTTTAATAATATATGCTCTCTCAATTTTAAAATAGAATGTCTTGCTTGATTTAATAATTTATGGTCTTTGAACTTTATAATGCTTGGTCTGATATGGTTTAATAATGTAAGGTTTCTTAATTTTATCATGTCTCGTCTCACATGATTTAATAATGCATGATTTTTCAACTTATGTTCGCTCGTGATTTTATAATACATGATCTCTCAACTTTTTATCATGTATGGTCTCGTATGATTTAATAATGTCTGGTCTCTCAATTTTATTATATATAGTATCGTATCTTTATCATCGTGGTCTGGAGAAAATAAATTCATAAAATAACAAAAAATATCAATGATCTATTTTGTTCGTCTTTTCTATTATCTAGTTTTCTACACATAAACTAATTTTTTAATATAGAAAAGAAAGAAGGTTCATGTTTATTTAAATTGAAATAAACAACGTAAATATATAATAAATACATATAAATATGTTTGTATTTTTTTATCTTTTACGGAAAAAACAATCATATTATGATTGAAAATTCAACTTATTTTTTATGATGCTTGAATAACTTCCTTATTCCTTGTCGAGTGTTGCCTTGCATTTCTGGGGTATTATTTATACTTCTAATTTATTTATTAGGTCATATTATGATTTTCACTCAGTATCTTTATACAGATATTCCAGTAGTCCCCTAGCCATTAGCGAATGATGAAGGAATGAATGCGATCTATTTTACATTGAATTGATTTATTCCATCATATGTATCATGTTTTGATATTTTGCTTTACCTCTATCTTTTCTATTTGAAACAAATATTTCTAATATTGATGAAGGATATTTTTGATATTTTGTACATAGTACATTGTGCAAATGTTTCACTTATTTTTTATTCCCAGGTAACCATACTTTTGAGAATTGAAGGTTTTGCTTTTATTTTTAATTAATTGTTTAAGTAGATAAAGAACTTACATGCGTCGATTACTTCTTTGTGTTACACGCGTGCGTTAGTTTTAACTTTTTAAATCTTGATCTTTGTTTCTCCATACCATTTATCTTTTGATTGATAATGTCATTGATTCAAATAAGATCTATGGTTGAACTTTAACTTTTTTGTTTCGGTTAAATTGCTTGTTCTTTTTTCTTTTGACTTTCTTTTCTTCATTATTTATTCTTTATTAAATATTCTTACATATTTTTAGCTTTAATTTGTTTGTTAATTTGTTATAACAGATTTAATAAAATCTTCCACTTTTTATAAAAGTTCAATCACTCAAAACTTATAGTTTTCGAAACTATAAGTTTTTAAAATTTTCCATCCAGTAGTATTGATACTTCAGATATTTTTTCTTCCAAAGCCGACTATGGGAGTCTTGGTTTAATCGATACTAAAAAATTAAGTTTCTTATAGGGTCTGTATGAAATCTTTTCATAGAATGATTACTTTTAGTAGTTTAAAGATTATACAATACCTAACGATGTGCACCTTTAATTTCCTAGTGATGGGGAAACTACTTTGATTTTTTACTATTTATTTGATTATGCTCTTTGTTATCCATTAGACATGAATATCATTAGGTTTATTCTTACGAGCCAAATGTTTCTGAGCGAATTGGTTTTTCAATGATGAATAATATTTATGCATTTCCAAATATAATCATCAATATTTTGGAGTTAGCATTGATGCGAGCTACTAAAAACATTTTTATGGATGCTGCTTACATGCTATGAAAATGATATATTAACAAAAATAGTTTTACATACGCTAAAAAGATGATTCCCGAAGTAGAAATGACGAAAGAGTTTACAATTTTTTATGACGATCTTTCGGGATTGAACATGGTTGAAAAGTATAACAAAATTAACGCAATATTAAACTAAATAATCTCATTTTACCCGAAGGCTATAAATTATGTCATGAATCAATGGATAACGATATATGGGAAGTCATGTCATCTTATCTTCATTAATGAGCGTAACTATTTAGGCGACTAAACTAGAACAGAGCTTAAATTTTATAAATTCAATGTTATAACCTTACTTTATTCATTTAGATATTATAGGTGGAGAGCGCTCACTCAAACATAAACACTGCCTCAGTTCAAGTCTACACTGTTGAACAATTTTGCATATTCGTTCATAGATTGTTTGATGCTCAACACTCGGCTATTTTTGAATCATTCAAAATAATTAACCATCTTTCAAAAGTGTTTTATATAATTAATATCTATAAAGAATTAAAAAGTAATTTATTTTCTACGGTCTTCGAAATTGTCAACGAGAGTTATGAACATTCTAGACAAATTAGTGTACATCGAGTAGCTTATGGTTATATTGCTACAAAACACACGGGTAGCTAGTTATGACTCAATGAGAATGTAGATGATTTTCCTTTATAAGAATGTGATGTACGTTAGAGTACTTTAAAGATTATTCCCAGAGATAAAATTAGTATGCAAGATGACCTAACAAGAAAAACCAGCGTATTAGATAATTATATCCATGGTTACAACCAAATATACAAGATCATATTATAAAAAGAGTGATACAAATCTTCAAACCAGAAATAAGTCACATATTAGAGCCTAAGAAACCAATTATTATTAAAGATAGAAAAAACGATGGTTTGAAAAAATCGACTAAACGAGACTCATCTCTATTCGAACATTCCTATAGTCAATGCCATATCATTAGTACGCCCAATATGATAGCTAGCATGAATACCTCGTAAAAAAATTCATTCATAGTACCCAAAGCCAAAGCTCATCGAAAGAAGAAAAATAAAGTTTGTTGACTAAAGAAATTTAGTAAATCCAACGATCTTATTGGTTACAAGGGATGTTATACAAATTAGTTACTCAATTATATTATTAACATGGTGGATATTTCTCCAGACGATCAGTGTGGTTATTAGGTCGTAACTATATCAATATACGGATGTTACAATTCATAAATATTTGTGAGATAAGATTTGATTTGTGAATTGAAAGCTCAATGCGATTTTTGGGTGACAATGTTCGGTAATACATAAATTATAGAGCAACGTACTAGAAAGATTAGATTGGTTTGAAATATAAAATGGTGGTAATAAATATGGGATGACATTACCCGGAATAGGATGCATGCAGAGATATATTTTTTACCACGTATTTATATATAGTGGCTAGTACTAAGCCTATTCCGGGTAATGTTTACGCGTATCCCTGCCTTGATCATGTCCTACAAAAGAAGTTGGTCCTCGTTTTGTACATGGTAACTACTTCATTTACTTAAGTAAAAAAATATAATTATTTTATACTAATTTATGTTACGATATGTTACATTACGCTAAGTTATTCAAATTTTATTTCTACAAGTTGTTTTGGATGGACCGTTGCTGACAAAATAGTTGGTATGGCACCCGTTTCACACTAAATGCGCAACGGTGTGGGAAATTCCGCTGAATCAAATATTCAAGAAATTTAATAAATCAATATGGTCCAACTATCTACTGCATGATGGTGCACAAAATTTAATGATTTGATCAAACACTCTTGATTATGCTACAATTTTATTACTTATTTAAGTTTCGTTTCGACGATATAATTACGATTTATTTACTTATCATTTAGATATTAATGTTTAATCTAAGACTGATTTATGTATTGTTCTTCTTTTTTTTATCCATCTAATACTTATATATCTTGTATTTCTAAATTGACCATAACATGCAATATTACTATTCACACTTGGTGTAAGAAACAATGTACATACCATGACAACAAGTGTGAGCGAAATGGTATAAATACGAATACTGTTAGTAGGCGTCTTGGTACTTTATATGCGCACTCGAGGTTCATGTATTTGTACCATTTCACTCATACTAAGTCTAATGGTATGTATATTTTTGCACACTCTGAGGGTGAATAATAGTCTGCCCGTTTGAAAAACATTAATTTTCACTTACTTGTAGTATGTAAAACTGAAATTTGAAATAAGTTATCGTCAAATTAAGTTGTTACAAATACATGGTGCAAAAAAACACCAATAAAATTGAAATACTTAAATTTGACTGAAAACAGATACAACAATAACTTAGAAATTCTGAAACTGAAACAACGATGTGGTAAGACTTAAGATACTAAAACAACAATAACTTAGTCCTTCGATGGCAACACTCCAAGAGTTCCTCAAGTAAGTGAAGTTTGGTGAGACAAATGGGAAGATGACTGAAACACGTCCACATAACTTGATCTCTGATCCGACTCTGGCAAGTGAAATCTCAGTGGCGATCAAGAGTGTACATATCATAGAACTCAAGAGTGTACATATCATAGAACTGTAAGAATACTCTAGCCTGCAAAATATAAAAAAAAGTAACGACGTAAGGTACGATATAATTAACTACAAGATCATTGGTAATGATTAACTACATATAATCGGTGTCCACCAAATAATATCTTAAAAAATATTCTGAATTACAGACATAACATGATAATTCACAAACCAATAAAAATCTTAAAAAGTTAAAAATAAAACACTAACAATTTATAAATACAACCCTATAGTTCAAAGAAATATAACAAATGTATCATAACAAATCAAGATCTTATATCTCTTTTGAAACAACGATAAAATGATTGCTAATAAAACATTAAAAATAAAGTAAATAGTACAAAATAAAGTAAATAGAACAAAATAAAGAAGCACACAAAATAACATCATTATTCATCCAAACTTTTTACATATCATTTGAACATCAAACTCCTCCCACCAGATAAGCAATCACAAATACAAAATCAATGACACTATTAAGTACCTAAAACATATGAAAATAAAACTTAATATACAATTAATATAACCATTTGACCTTTATATCCGAAATATAATCACAAAATCTAAAAAATATTTTCAAAAGCTTCAAAAGTCAAACTAATATATCAGTTTGAAACAAATATACAATAGCAAAAACTATATTATATCATCTTTATTTCAACATGCACATAAATTTAACTAAATCTATATTATATTGCAAATAAACTAGCAAACTTACATCATTGTTGAAGACGCTATACGTCTCGTGGGTCTTATAGTCACTAAAGTTGGAGTACAACTCAGAAATATGACAGTTGACGCGGTAAAAATGCTGGTCCAGAGTCATTCGACGATCAACAACAGCCATACAACTATGACGATCGACTCTTACACTACGTGAAGTCTTATGAGGCAAACTATGTTCAGGCTCGATCTCATGCTTCAAATCAGAGAATTAACGACGAGACAACATTAAAAAATTTAACAATTTATTAAATCTAAGAAAAAACTAACAAAACATTTTCTCAAACAATTGATAAATACATAAAATTTGTTCCTAAGTTGTACAAGAAGTGTAGTTGCAGTGCTATATAAATAATCTAGATTTATATGCAATAAACAGGTAGTTTCACGGATAAGAATCGATGTATTATGTGCAAAATCGCACACACTTAACGATCCTGTTAGGCAAAAAGATGTTACTAATTTCATATTTAGTAATAGTATCTCCATGTTAATATTAGTAGAAACCTAATTCCAAGTACATAAAGTAGACCCCATTATTAAAAATATGGTCCCCTTTTGGCATGTTATCACTAATCATTCCTCCCATCCACTTGGTATAAATTGGATCGTGTGTAACCCTAGTGCTATTACCATTTCTAGGATTTCCCAATCCGATCAGTTTATTCACTATTTGGCTAATTGCCATAATTTTAAGACCTCTTTTAGATTCTCTGCCATCTATGCTTTCAATGATGCGTTGGATCACTCTCTTCTTTGGAAAGATTTAATCACTCTTTCCAATCAAGATAAGGGCATTCCATGGTTTGCACTCGGTGATTTCAATTCCATTCGTCATCCGGAGGAACATTTAGGTTCCTCCGATAACTGGTCTTCAGCCATTGATGATTTCAATCATTGTTGCTACCTTAGTGAGCTCAGTGATCTCCATTCCACTGGGTACCATTTCACTTGGATTAATAAAAAACCTTCTCATCATATCCTATCCAAAATCGATCGTGTCCTAGTCAACCCTGATTTAGACGATTTTTCCCCGATATCCTTTGCTCACTTTGGCTTTCTCCGTTCTTCTGGCCATACCACTGTCACACTTAATCTTGGTCTCCTTCGTCAAAGAAGCAAGAAGCCATTCAAATTATTTAATATGTGACAATCCCATCCTCTCTTCCAAACCTCCCTATCTCCTGCTCTGGGATGAGACTTATCACTGATAAACTCAACCGCCTCCAGCTTGAGCTTGCTTCTCTCAACTGTAAGGATTTTAATGACATTAGCTCTATGGTTTTGATTCCTCAAAACAATCTCTTTCAAGCACAAGAAAACCTTGCTCTAAACCCTCACAACCTTATCCTTGTCTCCAATGAAGTCGAGGCTTCCACGACTTTCATTTTTATTAGTCGTGCTGAATAATCCTTCCTCAAGCAAAAATCCAGGAAAAAATTGATCAAGCTTGGTGATAAAAATACCAATTTTTTTCATAATAGTATTAAGACCCGTATTTTTTGTAACAAGATTATTTCTATTAATAATGATCCCGGGGTCACTGTTTGTACTCCTGCTAGTGTTTCAAACGTTATTCTTAAAATATTCGAGAACTCTCTTGGTACTAGGTATCCCGCTGGTTACCATGATCTTGAGAAAGTTTCCTCTATGATTCGCGAAATCACCTGCAATGAGATCAAATCCGCCATTTTCAACATTGACAGCAATATATTGTCATGTCTTGATAGATTTAATTCCAATTTCTTCAAGTCCACTTGGAATATAGTGGATCATGATATCCGTAAATGTGTCTTTGAATTCTTTCAATATGGTTCCCTTGATTGCTTTTGGAATTTCACCTTCATTGCCCTTATCCTTAAAAATGATTCCGCTTCTACGACTGATAATTTTAGACCTATTGCTTATTGTAATGTTATTTACAAGATCATCTCTAAGATCTTAGCTAACAGAATTAAGGATTCTTTCCCCTATTTGATTGATAATTCTCAGTCGGTTTTCATCTCAGGTCAGAATATTGCTGATAATATCCTTCTCGCCCAACAACTTCTACGTGGTTATCATACTGCCAGTAGAGGTAAAATGATTGTTGTTAAAATCGACCTTACGAAAGCTTTTGATAAAGTCTGCTGGCATTATCAAAAGACATCCTTGTAGCTATGAATTTTCCCGAGAAGATTATCACTTGGATCATCAACTGTATTTTCTCTCTCTCTTACTCTATCATTATCAATGGGGACCCTCACGGAAACTATAAAGGTATAAAATGTCTCAGGCAAGGAGACCCCCTCTCCCCTTTTCTATTTTCCTTGTCATGCAAGTCTTTTCTAGCTGTCTGAAGGAGAAAAGTAATGAAAATAACTTCCGATTTTATTGGAAGTGTCATAAACTCAAAATCAATAATCTCTCCTTTGCAGATGATCTTATGATTTTCTGTCATGGTGATGTTAGCTCCCTTCTTCTTATCAAAGAGGCTCTTTATGATTTCTATGCCCTCTTTGTCCTTAGAGTTAACCCCTCTAAGAGTCAAATATTTCTTTTGGGTATCGATAATTCCCTAAGCTCTGATCTTCTGCCTATAATGGGCTTCTTGGAAGGTTCTATCCCAGTTAAATATTTGGGAGTCCCCCTCCTAATTGGCCGCCTCTCTCACTCAGAATGTCGCCCTCTCGTTCATAAAATCACCTCCAGGATTGACTCTTGGAATAAGCACCTCTTCTATGCTGGCAGACTTCAGCTCATCAAGTCTGTGTTATTTGCTGGCCAGGTTTATTGGTCCTCCATATTTATTCTTACTTCCAAGATCATTAAAGAGCTGACTCAATATCTTTTCCAATTTGTTTGGTCGAGTTCTGCAATGAAAATTCACGGGGCCAAAGTGGCATGGTCTACTGTCACCTCTCACTCGTCCGAGGTTGGCCTTGGGATTTTAGATCTAAAAATCTGGAATCAGGCTGCTGTCCTCAAGCATATTTGGTCTATTATCAGTAATAACAATCACTCAATCTGGTGTGAGTGGATAAAACTTGAAAAAATAATAAATAATAACTTATAAGATCTTTCTATTGGTTCCTCCCCCTCTTGGATCTGAAGGAAAATTCTTTATCTTCGCCCGTTGGCTTGTAACTTTTACAGGTTGGTTATTGGCAATGGCTCTAGTACTTCATTCTAGTACGATCCACGGCTCCTCTATACCTCCATTGCTTCTCACTATGGTCCTAACATCATTAAGGATTCAAGGCTTGGGAAAAACCTCAAGGTCTCGGATATCATCCTCAATGGTCATTGGAATTGGCCTTAGAACATGAAATCGGCCAGGACTCGAAGTCGCTTCAATCTCCAGAAGATCAACAATCTCATTCTCTCTCTCCCCTCTCTGAACATCATCTCCAAAGATGTTCCTTATTGGATCACGAAAACTGGCAGCAACATCTTCTCTATCAAGGACACATAAAACACCATTCGTACGCCTACCCCCTCCGTGGGGTAGGCTGGGTTAGTTTGGAATAAATTCAATATTCCCCTTCACTCTTTTATTTCTTGGCTTGCTATCCTTGGCAAGCTCTCCACTAGTGATAAACTTCTTAGTTGGGGTTTCAACACCCCACCTGAGTGCGTCTTATGCAACTCTGTTCCTGAAACTATTCCTCATATTCTCTATGATTGTAGTTTCACCCAGAGTCTTTGGTCTCATACAAGTTCTAAACTTGACTTCCTTATCCTCGCCTCTTGTTGGCTTTCTTGGGTGAGTGAGGCGTCAAATTGGTCTCACTCTCGAAACTGACATATTTGGCGCACTTGCTTTGGCGCGATTATATATCACGTTTGGAAGGAGAGGAACTCAAGAATTTTTAGTTCCCCTCTAGCCATTGCCTCTCTGGTTTCCTACTGAATCTTCTCAGATCTTTGGTTCTGATTCCACGACACCAAGATTAGCTTGCGAATGTAATTACTTCATACTTACTTACTACTTCTTTTATGTGCAGGATCCCCCTTGTTCCTGTCAGGTGACTCTTGTGGTCTCTAGCTGTTGTGAATTCCTGTTGATGTTCTTCGTCTGTTGTAACTCTACTTTGGTACCTTATCTTAGTAGCTTTTTACTTCATCTATGTTTGGTTTTGTAGTTTTGTTTATCGACCCTCTTTTGTCGATTGTATTTCTTTGGGGTATACTCTAACTATTAGCATGATTAATTTTCATTTTATTTAATGTTTCTTCAAAAAAATAAAAATAAAAATAACATATAAATTAATTTTTTTATTAGAAATAAATTTTGTAATTATTCAGCGCATTTCATTAATTTTTACAACGTTTCAGACATTCTGGCTGAGTTTCCCAACAATTACTGCCATCATGACAACACCACCATGGCTTTGGAAAATCCTCGACATCAAGTGGATAGCAAACTCCATTTTGTCTGTTGTCAATCTCTTCCATCGCTTTTATAGGAACACCTAATTATTAAACATATATATATATAACATATTAACAAACCTGTTTATCTTTTCAAACTTGCAGGTGGAGCATATGTAAAACAAAATCTCAATTCATAAAAAAAGTTTGTATGATTACAATTTACAACAAGCCTATGCATAGATTAACTGTTTAAAATAGAAAAGAGATAAAAGTTATATTTAATTAAATTGAAATATAAAACATAATATGTAATTTCATAGTGTATAAAATAACTGTATTTTTATATATTATTCTTATTAACAAAAGCACCATAATTTTTTTTAATAGTTATAATAAAATATGCTTATAACAATTTTATATAAAAATATTAATAAATTATGGTAGTATAATGATTTCAAAACAAGAATATGAATTCCTTTTAGAAAATAGATGACAAAGAAAGAACAACCCACAAACTTAGTAAAAACAATAATACGAAATACTCACTTCTATTAAAATGTAGAATATTTGCAAACACGATGAAAAAATATATCATACAAATAGCAGTGCTTTTCTTCATTTTAAATTGTTCTTTAAAATATCAATAAAAATAAAGAATGATATGGTGTACAAAATATATGGACTCGGAAGCCTTTATATATAGTAATAAATATTTGAAATGCCGTTTTTTTTTTCAAAACGAAACTGAAAATTTATGACAAAACTACTTTTTTATATAAATTTAGAAAACAATAACGGTCTAATAAAATATTTGATTAAAAATAATTATTGGCCCTCGTATCTTAAATGTGTTTCATTATGATTTTTCATGTTTATTTTTATATTAAACTGATTTCATGTTATAAAAAATTGTATTTTTAGTCTTGACATCACTATCGATAACTAATAATAAAATCCTTTCAAATATATGAAACTTTTTTAAATATGAAAAATAAAAATGAACAACATAGACATATTGAAACTATATGCAAATAAAAAGGACTGATAATATAACAGTCAAAACATAGGAGATTTATTGAAAATCCATACTAAAACAAACAAATATTTGAGCAATTGTGATTTTTATCTAAAATATTCTCATAGGTTACGAGTAAACCTACAACTTTAACTTGCCCGTTATATTAATTAGAATATATTAAAAGATTTTGGTTATTTCTTTTTAGAAAGTGTTATGTTAAAGTTGAAACCTATTTGTTTAAAATGTTATAATGAGATCCATTTTTATATGGGCAAGGCTATTTTGAGACATCTTTGACTATAATGAGACATTCTTATAATGATATCTCTTTTGGTTATAATGAGATCCAAAAATGACTAATTTGCTCTTGATATAAAAGCTCTATTTCAGCTTAAACTTATTCTTTTTTGTTTCTTCACACAAAAAGCTCTCAAAATCGGTAAAAAAAAGCTCAAAATTTCTCAAATCCGAACTCACAAACATGTTAAGGTATGAATCCTATACTTATTGATGTAATTTTTATTCAATTTAGTTATGTATTTTTAGTGATATTTAGAGTTATAGGTTCTGCCGAAAAATTCGAATTTTCATCTAATGTTGTATTTTTTGGAAAGTAAATTCTAGATATGTGTTAGTCTAGCGATTGTCGACGTTTTGGTATGTTGATTGTTGAATTTAAGTTAGTTTACCGCGATTAGGATTTTTTAGTTTGTAAATTTCTAATAATCATTAGATTCCAACAGAAAAGTAAATTATTTTTTTTGGAGGAAGCGCAAAGAAATTTGTGTACAAAAATATTTGGTAAGAATAGTCCTTCAACTAATAAGCTATATATTGAAACATTAGTCGATAGCGATGATGAAAAAACCAAGACATACCTATATGAAAAAGACAGGGTAGAGAGCTAATGTCTTTCTTTGAGGATTTACGGCCGAACTAATGAAAAGATAAGCAGCTCAGGAGCTCCAAGACAAAATGACAAACACAACTATCACTTTGAAAATTACGTTGTCTTTTAACATACAGACTATTGCGCCCACGTCCAGAGGGAATAGACAGTAACCCAGAAGACTTAGACTTTGGAAAAATATTATTTGTCCACCCTGGCAGTGACAGATCCAAAAAATATTATATAGTCAACACGAGGAAAAAAGAGAAAACAACTAAAAAATATGGAACTAGTAAACAAAGGTCGAACCTAAACATAACATTACAATTTTTTAATGAAAATTCAAGAAACAATACAGAAATATATGAAGCAATCCCACATTTTTTATCTGAATCTGCAATGGAATTATTGTGGATAATAAAAACAAAAAATAGCAACTATCCAAGCTAGATATGCAAAAGGACTCAACTGATATGTTAACTGAAGCGGCCACTTTAGAAGAGAAATTACTAAAAAATAGCAGATGAGTTTTAACTCAAATTTGGTACCAACTATCTTTTAAAGGGGCGATTGTTTCTAAGGGTGGATCCGAATTCCGAACGGTACTATCTTTTAAGGGGGTGATTGCTTCTAAACGATCCAAAAGGTTGCTCTGATCCTAGTTGTACAATTTAGAGAGAGTGATGAAGGAAGGGAAAGAAGAGCGGTCCCTGATGGTTTCGACCATGGGGTTTTCATGTTCATCTTTGTCCAACGACTGCGACATGTATTTTGTTATTTGTTCAGCTATGTATAAACATTAATAACAACAATGTAATACGTTTTCTTGAATGAAATATTTGATTTTGTTCAGAAAAACAAAACTAGTTAAGTAGCTATTTTGGTACTTTCCCAATAATGGATATAAATTTACAAGAATAATATCAAGACTTTAATGGTTATGATTCAATTTCAAGTGCATTCAAAAGAACCAGATTGGATAACCGAGGAGTGACAATATTAGTATCCCAATGCTAGGATATGATAAGGAAAATTGATTATACAAAATGTTATCCTCCACACTTAAAAAGTAAAATAATACAGTGGTTCAAAATGATAGTGCAGCTCAACTTTTCATTTAAATCGCTCATTCCTATAAAGAAAAAGTTGGTTTTATATATATGAAGGGTAAGTTGGTCAATTCACATAAACACAATTTTTTTTAAAATTTTGGAGTCTCATTATAGCCAAAAGGGGTCCCAATATATCTTTGCCCAGTTAAATATTTGGGAGTCCCCCTTCTAACTGTCCGCCTCTCTCACTCAGACTGTCGCCCTCTCGTTCATAAAGTAAACTCTAGGATTGACTCTTGGATTAAGCACCTCTCCTATGCTGGCAGACTTCAGCTCATCAAGTCTGTCTTATTTGCTGACCAGGTTTATTGGTCCTCCATCTTTATTCTTCCTTCCAAGATCATTAAAGAGCTGACTCAATATCTTCACCAATTTCTTTGGTCGAGTTCTGCAATGAAAATTCATGGGGCCAAAATAGCATGATCTACTGTTACCTCTCTCTCGTCCGAGGGTGGTCTTAGGATTTTAGATCTAAAAATCTGGAATGAGGTTGCTGTCCTCAAACATCTTTGATCTATTATTAGTAATAACAATCACTCAATCTAGTGTGATTGGATAAAACTTGAAAAAATAAAAAATAATAACTTATGGGATCTTTCTATTGGTTCATCCCCCTCTTGGATCTGGAAGAAAATTCTTCGTCTTCGCCCGTTGGCTTGTAATCTTTACAGGGTGGCTATTGGCAATGGCTCTAGTACTTCATTCTGGTACGATCCATGGCTCCTCCATACCTCCATTGCTTCTCACTATGGTCATAACATCATTAAGGATTCAAGACTTGGGAAAAACCTCAAGGTCTCGGATATCATCCTCAATGGTCATTGGAATTGGCCTTCTAACATCAAATCGGCCAGGGCTCAAAGTCGCTTCAATCTCGAGGAGATAAAAATCTCATTCTCTCTCTCCCCTTTTCGAACATCATCTCCAAAGATGTTCCTTATTGGATCGCGAAAACTGGCTGCAACATCTTCTCTATCAAGGAACACGTACAACACCATTCGTACGCCTACCCCTACGTGGGGTGGGCTGGGTTAGTTTGGAATAAATTCAATATTCCCCTTCACTCTTTTATTTCTTGGCTTGCTATCCTTGGCAAACTCTCCACTAGTGATAAACTTCTTAGTTGGGGTTTCAACACCCCACCTGAGTGCGTCTTATGCAACTCTGTTCCTGAAACTATTCCTCATATTCTCTATGATTGTAGTTTCACCCAGAGTCTTTGGTCTCATACAAGTTCTAAACTTGACTTCCTTATCCTCGCCTCTTGTTGGCTTTCTTGGGTGAGTGAGGCGTCAAATTGGTCTCACTCTCGAAACTGACATATTTGGCGCACTTGCTTTGGCGCGATTATATATCACGTTTGGAAGGAGAGGAACTCAAGAATTTTTAGTTCCCCTCTAGCCATTGCCTCTCTGGTTTCCTACTGAATCTTCTCAGATCTTTGGTTCTGATTCCACGACACCAAGATTAGCTTGCGAATGTAATTACTTCATACTTACTTACTACTTCTTTTATGTGCAGGATCCCCCTTGTTCCTGTCAGGTGACTCTTGTGGTCTCTAGCTGTTGTGAATTCCTGTTGATGTTCTTCGTCTGTTGTAACTCTACTTTGGTACCTTATCTTAGTAGCTTTTTACTTCATCTATGTTTGGTTTTGTAGTTTTGTTTATCGACCCTCTTTTGTCGATTGTATTTCTTTGGGGTATACTCTAACTATTAGCATGATTAATTTTCATTTTATTTAATGTTTCTTCAAAAAAAAAAGAATAACATATAAATTAATTTATTTTTATTAAAAATAAATTTTATAATTATTGAGCACATTTCATTAATTTTTACAATGTTTCAAACATTCTGGCTGAGTTTCCCAACAATTACCACCATCATGACAACACCACCATGGCTTTGGAAAATCCTCGATATCACGTGGAAAGCAAACTTCATTTTGTCCGTTGTCAATCTCTTCCATCTCTTTTATAGGAACACCTGATATATATATAATATAAAAATATATTAACAAACATGTTTATCTTTTCAAACTTGCAGGTGGAGCATATGTAAAACAAAATCTCAATTCATAAAGAAAGTTTGTATGATTACAATTTACAACAAGCCTATGCATAGATTAACGGTTTAAAATAGAAGAGAGATAAAAGTTATATTTAATTAAATTGAAATATAAAACATAATATATAATTTCATAGTGTATAAAATAACTGTAATTTTTATATATTATTTTTATATATTATTCTTATTAACAAAAGCACCATAATTTTTTTTAATAGTTATAATAAAATATGCTTATAACAATTTTATATAAAAATATTAATAAATTATGGTAGTATAATGATTTTAAAACAAGAATATCAATTCCTTTTAGAAAATAGATGACAAAGAAAGAACAACCCACAAACTTAGTAAAAACAATAATTTGAAATACTCACTTCTATTAAAATGTAGAATATTTACAAACACGATGAAAACATATATCATACAAATAGCAGTGCTTTTCTTCATTTTAAAATTTTCTTTAAAATATCAATAAAAATAAAGAATGATATGGTGTATAAAATATATGGACTCGGAAGCCTTTATATATAGTAATAAATATTTAAAATGCTATTTTTTTTCCACAAAACGAAACTGAAAATTTATGACAAAACTACTTTTTTATATAAATTTAGAAAACAACCGTCTAATAAAATATTTGATTAAAAATAATTATTGGGCCTCGTATTTTATATTGAATTGATTCCATATTATAAAAAGTTGTATTTTTAGTTTTGGTATCACTATCAATAATTAATAATGAAATTCTTTTAAATATGAAGAATAAAGATGAACATCACATACCATATCGAGACTATATCGAAATAATAAAGATTGATAAGTTAACTTTCGAAACATAACAGATTTATTTATACAAAAGTAAACATAACATGAAAATTCATACCAAAACAAACAAATGTTTGAGCTTATCTAAAATATCTCATATGTTACAAGTAACATACACATTTAACTTTTCGTGTCGTATTAATTAGAATATATTAAAAGACTTTGGTTATTTTTTTTAGAAAGTGCTACGTTAAATTGAAATCTACTTTTTTTTTTAAAGTAGTTTCAACTATAATGATATCCATTTTTTATATGGACAAGGTCCTTTTGGCTATAATAAGAATTTTTTATAATGATCTCTTTTGGCTACAATAAGAATTTTTTATATATCTCTTTTGGTTATAATGAGACTAAAAAATGACCAATTTGATCTTGATATAAAAGTTCTATTTCAGCTCAATCTTTTTTTTCCCACAAAAAGCTTTCAAAATGAACAAAAAGAAAAGTCAAAATTTCTCAAATCCGAACTCACAAACACGTTAAGGTATAAATCCTATACTTATTGATGTAGTTTTTATGCATTTTAGTTATGTATTTTTAGTGATATTTTGGAGTTATAGGTTCTGCCAAAAAATTCGAATTGTCATCTAAATATTGTTTTTTTTAAAGTAAATTCTAGATATGTGTTTGTCTAATTGTAGACGTTTTGGTATGTTGTTTGTTGAATTTCGGTTAGTTTATCGCGATTAGGGTTTTTGAGTTTGTAAATTTCTAATAATTATCAGACTCCAACAGAAAAGTAATAATTATTTGTGTACAAAAGTATTTGGTAAGAATAGTCCTTCAACTACTAAGCTATATATTGAAACATTAGTCTATAGCGATGATGAAAAAACCAACACATACCTCCATGAAAAAGACAGGGTAGAGAGCTAATGTCTTTCTTCGAGGATTTGCGGCCGAACTAATGAAAAGATAGGCAGCCCAGGAGCTCCAAGACAAAATGACAAACACCACTATCACTTTGAGAATTACGCTGTCTTTTAACATACAGACTATTGCGCCCACGTCCAGAGGGAATAGACAGTAACCGAGAAGACTTAGACTTTGGAAAAATATTATTTGTCCACCCCTGGCAGTGACATATCCTAAAAAATATTATATCCTCAACACGAGGAAAAAAGAGAAAACAGCTAAAAAATATGGAACTAGCAAACAAATGTTGAACCTAAACATAAAATATATGAAGCAATCCCACATTTTTTATCTGAATCTGCAATGGAATCATTGTAGATAAAAAAAACTCATCTTCCGTGTATTCGTGCAGTCAGGTTGAACAAAGACGTTACCAACAAAAAGTTAGGTACCGTTTGGTGTAAAGAAACTTGTACAAAATTGAAAAAATATTTCTTGGGTTTCGAGATGGTCCTTCAAAAGCTCATCCTCCTCCGATAAAAAAACCCATCAGTAATGTCCGGGATACAGCAATATATTCATAAACTTTTTTTTTTTTCGAACATATATCTTTTGAGGTTTAAATTACTTTATCCATAGGCTCCTTCCTATGTCATGTTGGGAATTCCGAAACCGGAAGATGCACCTCCTACTCCACAACATTCTCTTTCTCTGATTGGTGATGCCTGTACAAGGATGGACCTTAGTGCTATCCATTAAGTTCTTGAAATGACACAGTACAAAGATGATGAAGGCACATGTGAGGTAACAAAAATATCACTGATTACTATGTAGACTTGGGTTTTGAATGCTGATCAGTCTCTCGACTATGATATGTTTAAGAATTTAGTCCCCGTCTATCAAAGGTAACACTATTTCGTCACTGGAGTTATAAGAATTACTACAGAAATTAGTCGCCGAGTTAACAGGAAACCAAATTCTCCAAGGCTTCATAGTCAAGGGACTTAACAGCATTCAAAGCCTATAGACTTGCTTGGGCCATTTTGCTGATGGAAATGCATTTAAATATGGGATTGTTCAGTTGTCTTTTCAAGAGTGGGCTCAGCAGATAAAAGATTTGTTGGATGCACGAAAGCGTGGGGATTCAGCATTTCGCCGGAAAGATTACAAAGTTGCTATAGAATGTTATTCTCAGGTATATGTTTTTTTTTATCATTGTAGCCTAAAGCACCGGTAAAACCTGCATGAATTTTATTAGTTATCATCACCTGAAATTTGTTAAAATAACTTTTAGAATGAAATATCCATTAACTGGCAAATTTGAATGTATAAAAATCGTGGTTATGAAATAAAGTTTTAAAAAGTCACAAAGTCATAACATTTTTTCGGATCTGGTCTTAAACGGTATTAGTTGATATCAAAGATGTAATTCTTGCCGGCTGATTATCCAATGCTTACAGTTTGTAGATATGGGAACCATGGTTTCCCCAACAGTTTATGCTAGAAGAAGTGTTTGTCATCTCCTATGGGACCAACCAGACGCTGCCCTTCAAGACGCAGTGCAAGCACAATTTGTGTCTCCAAACTGGCCCACTGAATTATACTTGCAGGCGGTGGCTCTATCCAAGCTAGATATGCAAAAGGACTCAACTGATATATTAACTGAAGCGGACACTTTAGAAGAGAAATTACTAAAAAATAGCAGATGAGTTTTAACTCAAATTTGGTACCAACTATCTTTTAAGGGGGCGATTGTTTCTAAGGGTGGATCCAAATTCCGAATTTACGGGGTGATTGCTTCTAAGGGATCCGAAGGAGGGCTCTTATTTTAGTTGTACAATTTAGAGAGATGAAGGAAGGGAAAGAAGATCGGTCCCTGATGGTTTCGACCGGGGTTTTTTATGTTCATCTTTGTCCAGCGACAACGATTGTTATTTGTTCAACTGGTTATCTCTCTGTATAAACATTAATAACAATAATGTAATATGTTTTCTTGAATGAAATATCTGATTTTGTTCAGAAAAACAAAACTAGTTAAGTAGCTATTTTCGTACTTTTTTATAATGGATATAAATTTACAAGAATAATATCAAGACTTTTGTTAGGGTGGTCACCAAAGTCCCACATCCCACATCGGTTAAACATGAGAAGGATCAGTGCTATATAAGTAAGAACATATCTCAACTAATATGAAGCTTTTTCGTAGTGGACCAAATGCAAAGCCGTAAGGGCCTTCGGGTGCCAAAACGGACAATATCATAATAGTATTAGTACCACAATACTAGGATATGATAAGGAAAATTGATTATACAAAATGTTATAAAACAACCGAAGAGTGACAGTATTAGTACCACAATGCTAGGATATGATAAGGAAAATTGATTAGACAAAATGTTATCCTCCACACTTAAAAGTAAAAGACAAGAAAACAATGCCTCAAAATGATATTTTTTCATTTAAGATGTTTTTTAAATTTTTTGTTTAGGTAGAGTGAGAAAGGTTTAGGAAGAAAAGAAAATTGGTTTTTTAGTTAGAAATTTGGTTTTATATATGAAGAGTAAGTTAGTCAATTCACATTAACATAATTTTTTATTTATTTATTTTGGAGTCTCATTATAGCCAAAAGGGGTCCCAATATAGCTTTGCTATTTCTATATAATGAGATCCCAAAATCTGACAAAAACTTGAGATCACCATTTACCTCTCATAATAAGTTTATATATGTGAGAGTAAAATGATATATTCAATTTTTTTTTAAAAAAACCAGTTTTTGGAGTTTCATTATAGAAAAAAGGTATTAATTTAGTCGTGTCTTTTTAGAAAATGTAACATTAAAACCAAACTATTAATATAAGAATATTTTCTTAATTTTTTTCCATTTTAAAAAAGGATTTTGAAGTAAAATTTATCGTATCATAATTATATGGCTACATTATCGATAAACTAAACTAAATAACTTAATTTTTACTCATGTTGATATTTCCAAATCACTATGTTCAACCGAAAGTAAGACTTTTATTAAAATGAACAAGCTTGAGAATGGATAAGATTGCAATAAGTAAAAACAAATATAAATGAAAGTTACACTATTTTATTACTTATGGTTAACTTTTTATTTATAGTTATTCTGTCACAATAAATATCTCTTAAATATTTATTGGAATGACTTAAATATCTCTAACTACTCACATTTGCCAAGTCTTTTAGATATATGTATAATTGGATAAATTGACTTGACCAATAAGTTTGGACTGGACTAATTATACTCTTAACCACATAATCTTTGTGAGAGTAACGAAGAACGACAGCTCAATGTTGTCCGGAACTTGTTTGATGTTTGCCAAGACATTTTTTTGTCTTCCCTGAAACACCTATCATTTATGCATTGATTATTTTTGTTGAACTATCTATTTTTTTTATAGCTTTGCTAGTTTGGACGACGTTTGGTCTTCGGCTTTGTAGTTGCTTTAAAAAATTCAACTTGTCGCTCTGATCTTGCTCGCTGGATGTGTCGGTCCGAATTTGAAAAAATTAAGTGTAAAATATCTTTTATCACTGAATCAATTATCTTATTTTTACTTTCACGTTAAAGAATTAGATGTCGTTCGTACTAAAAAGAGATTCCCATATACGATTAAGGTTAAATTTCCTAAGCATGGGGAAAATACAATGAATTCTTGCTCTAATGAAATCGTAGTCTATACAAATGTGCTCAATTGTGGCCTTCGGTTTCCCCTAGATCCCGAAATAGTTAGGTGTTTCTATCTAGTTCGGTTTGTCCAAGCCATGCCAGTCTGAATGCTTGGTTTACTTTAATTTCTTGTATTATAGCGTTTTAGATTTCTAAAATTCAAATACCGATGGAACAAATGGCGGATATTAGTGGGTTGTGCCGCAATAATATGACTCCCTTATACTAATTCAACATGGGGAATTATTATAAAGTAGTAGATGATCTTCATCGAAAGGAAATCCAAGCAAACTTACGAGATTCTAGAAGAGCCCAGGTAATCCTTTTTAAACTCACATTCGTTAGTTGTTTGTTTATTTGTTCATTAGTTCTAATTTCATTTCTTTTATACTCATTTCGCATCGCTTAGTTCATAATCTGAAGGATGCATAAGTTACTTTTGAGAAGTTACATGATTGGGCATATAAGAAATGAGATAATGCTTTTCGTGAATGTTTCACCCCTGCCAACTTAACTCGCAACCATCTTTGGAGGAACAATCGCAAAAGAGAGTTGTCATGAGAAGAATGCACAACTCCTCCTCTATCTATTGACCTTGTATTGATGATCAAATCTTCCGATAGGAAGCTATACCTTCCGACCATTAAGAGATCCCCCAGTTATCAGCTTAAAAACAATAAGCAGAATAAGAAGAAGGTATGAGCTTCTCAAAGTATCGTCGAAGCGGATACCGAAGCTCAATCCATTGAGATCGATGCATCATTATTAGATGCAGTTTCTGCCACTATGGAGGGAGGTAATATGCCCACAGATATTCTTGAGTCTTAGAAGAATTTTAAAAAAACAAAGAAGGCAGCAACGAGAGAAAGAAGAAGAAAAACGATCTGTTGGACAACTTCCCCTTCTACCACTTCAATATGGGGGACAACTTCAAGGCTGTTAATGATCTGTTGGAGTCGGAGAGCAAGTGGAGGAGCCAGTTTTTGTTTGTCAGTGGCGCTTGGGAAAACGGTAAGAAGATCAAGGCCGGAGAGAACCCAAGCCTCCTCAAAAGCATGTGGAGGAGTGACCGTAAGTTTCACACTTCAAATCTTTGTCCATTTCTTTTTTTTAAGTTGGTTTAAATTAACTGGTGTCTCTTTTGTTTTAACAGAATTGCCTAAGGAGTTCGGGGACTACTTGAAGGCCGGACAGGTCACCTGTGGCAAAATCAATGCCTGGGCTGCTGAGGAATGGGGGAACCGATTCCACTACGCCTTCACCAGTGGGAACTTGGAAATGTCTCACCTGTGGAACACCACAGGTCAGAGAGACCTGACTTGGGAGGAGCTCACCACCCAACCTTCTGCGGACACTGTGCTCAAACGGTCCCATGAGCCAGACGAGACGCTCTTCCTACCGGGCCGGGCCAAAGCCCCAAGCAAAATGAAAGGCAGGAAGAGAGGCAAAAAGGTGGCGAGCGATGCTGAGAAGGATGCCCCAACCGCCTCGGATGAGCCGGCTCAGAGCTAAATTGATGCTGCTCTTTTGCACGTAGTGGAGTAAGAGTCCGAAAAGCAGGGAGCAGACCTCCCAAAACCTCCAAGGGCTCCCAAGAGGACTCCAAACAAGAAGGTGAAGGCGCTGACCGGGAAGCCAAAAAGAAAAAGGCTTCACAGGGAGATGAGCTTGCTCTCCGGGATCCGGAGCCTTCATTCCCAGCTGACCCCTCTGACCCAACGCAGGCCGAATAAATCCCAAGGGACTTTCATACCGATGAGGTGGAAGGGGGAGATCTCAACCTTGATGAAGTGGACATCACCGGTCTAGGTGGGCTTGGTGAATACTTCCTTAGCCTCCCCAGAGATAAATTCGCAGGGCCTTACATTCCTCCGAGCAGTTCCAATACGGTCAACTTCAATGGTAAGACTTTCATTGTTTCTAGTGAAAAGGACATCATAGCCCACTCCTTGTTAAGCAATGTGCAGCCAGTACTCACACTGAAAAGACAAGTCCGGGGTCAAGCAGACATCATTAAAGACCTCAATCTTAAGAAGGAAAAGCTGTCCGAAGACCTTCGCACTGCTACTGCCAATGCTGACATGCTAAAGGAGGCAAACGAGGAGCTGAAAAAGAGTCAAGAGGAAAGCACCACAAAGGTTTCCACTCTAGAGGAAACCATTAAAGACCTCCGGGAGAAGCTGTCAGGTGTGGAGAAAGACCTTACTGCCTCAAAAGAATAGACCAAGGCAAAGGACAAGACTATCACCAACTTGACCACTGACAAGATTACTCTTGAGAACGCAGTGTCCAAGGCTGGCGAGGAGAGAAACGCTTTGTTAAGGGATCAAGAGGCTACAATCAATGCCAAGATCAATGCCTATGCCAGCCAGATGATTAAAAGTGAAGAGTTATTGCTTGAGAGGGTGAAGTCTGACATGGTTCTACTCTTTCATGAAAGAATTCCGAAGAGGAACCTACGGGACTTGTGGAGCTATGTAGACGATGATGACCTTCCATATCATACAATGGGCGAAGAGGATGGAGTCTCCAGTGCGTCCTCATCTGATGATGAAGAGAGGACCGGAGAGAGCCCAGACAGGGAGGAAGATGATCCCAAAGGCAAGAAAGTAGTTGAAGGGAAAACGACTTTGAGGGCAAGAAGGCAGACGAAGGTGAGCCATCTTCAAAGGCTCAACCTTAAACCACAATCTACTTTGTATATTTTTATTCAAACTAAAGTCCTTGGAAGGCCAAGGCACTCGTTTTGTAATAGTGTCCCGAATTTGACCGGACAAGTTTTTTGTGTTCTACTTTGACTGTTAAAAAGTCCTTGGAAGGCCAAGGCAAGTTTAAGTTATTTCATTTAATGAATATCTCTGTTTTGTGCAACCATTATCTTCTTTCATTGTCCATTTTAATTTTGATAGCCAGAGTTTAAGTAGCTTTTAGATATTGCATTGTGAGAGCGTTTAAATTCTCCGGCTAGAGTTTAAATAGCCTTTAGATATTTCAGTCCGGATAGTATGATAAGGGATTGGACTTTAAAAGCACTTAGAAAATTTTGAAGAAGGCATCGAATTTTATTTAACAACCCGGACACCTCATTAAAACCTCTCCGCGCCACCGGGGAGGAAAGAGTATGCCCCAAAATATTTACATGGATGTTTAAACAAGTAAATATTTACACAAGTTCTATTCCAGGTACATCTGGAGATGCTCAATATTCCAAGGATGAGTTAGAACTCTGCCATCTTTGTCTTCCAACCAATAAGTTCCATGCTTGATTTTTTCAACCACCATATACGGACCCTCCCAGGTTGGGGCCAGCTTTCCGAAGAGCTTTTCTTTAGTGTGTAAGAAGACCTTCTTTAATACTTTGTCCCCTAGTTGTAAATCCCTTCTTTTAACTTTGGAAGCAAACCTGGTCCTCATCAAGCCCTGATAGTGTGCAACTCTGAGGTGAGCCTTAACCCGTCTTTCTTCTATCAAATCAAGTTGATTTCTGATTGCCATCTCATTAGTGTGTTCGGAGAAGTTGTGAACACGAAAGGAAGGGAGTGTCTTCTCTATGGGGGCTACTGCGTCCATCCCATAGACCAAGGCGAAGGGTGATTCTTGTGTTGCAGCCCCAGGTGTTGTCCGGTAGGCCCACAACACTTCTTGCAAATAACTAGGCCACTTCCCAGCAGCCCCTTCCAAATTCTTCTTTAACCCGGAGAGTATAGTTCATTAGCCACTTCAACTTGCCTATTCGCTTGTGGGTGGAAAGGTGAGGAAAAACAATGCTGTATACCCCTTGAGGCACAGAAGCTCTCCATTTCTCTATTGTCGAACTGTGGTCCATTGTCTGTTGTTATTTTCTGGGGGACACCAAATCTACAATATATGTTGGATAAAATGAATTTTATGACAGCTTTTGACGTTGTCCCTGCCAGGGGGGCTGCTTCTATCCACTTCGAGAAGTAGTCTATGGCCACAATTATAGTTTTGTGCCCTCCGGACGCCACGGGGAGAGGCCCTACTAAATCCAACCCCCATCGAGCGAAGGGAATGGGCCCAGAAATGGACTCTAGTGGAATGGCTGGTACATGAATTTCATTGCTGTAACTTTGGCATGGGTCACACCTCCTCACCAATTCCTTAGCATCTTTCATGATCGATGGCCAATAGTATCCGGAGAGTAATACTCTTCTTGTTAAAGCTCTAAATCCACAATGGGCTGATCCCTCACCATCATGCAATTCGGAGAGGACCACTTGTGACTCATCATTCCCCAAACAACGTAGGAGAGGTTTACTGTAGGACTTTTTGTACAACACTTCTCTTAATATGATAAAACCACGAGCCTTGTGTTTCAACGTTCTGGCTTGTGACTTATCTGAAGGCACGACACCATCGGACAGATATTGTAGGAGAGGAAATCTCCAGTCTTGAGGATGTTTCCCTTGTATTTCAAAAATTTCCTCTTCTTTACCCTTACTAAGTTGAATAGAAGGGCTTTCAAGCACATGGATCCATGGGTATGACTCCGTATATGCTATGGTTGCCAATGAGTCTGCTAGCTCATTTTCTGCCCGGGGAATGTGCTCATAGACAACAGTTTTAAATTTTAGTGCTTCATTATTTAGGAGGAGTAAATACTTCACAAGCTGCTCCTTTCTAGCCTCAGATTGGCCTAAGGGATGGTGGATAAGCAATTGGGAGTCACTTAGCAGCTTGACCCTCTTAGCCCCACAAATGTAGGCTAACTTTAACCCAGCTAGAGCTGCTTTATATTCAGACTCGTTATTTGATGCTCTGAAAGCAAAACAAATAGCCTGGTACATATTGTCTCCATATGGGGAAGTTAAACATATTCCAGCACCACATCACATAGTGCTAGATCCACCGTCTGTTCGGACGATCCATATTTTCTTATCTTTTATATTAGTAGCTTGCTCTGAATCCCTATCGGAGTGGAATTCAACTAGAAAATCGGCCACAACTTAGGCTTTCACTGCTGTCCGGGGAGCAAAGTCTATATCGAAGTCCCCCAACTCTACTGACCACTTAGTCATTTTGCTCGAAATGTCTGCTTTTCGAAGGACATTCTTTAAGGGAAAAGAGGTCCAGACGATGATAGGATGAGCCTGGAAATAAGGCCTCATCTTCCTTGCAGCTATCACCAGGGCTAATGCCAATTTTTCAAGTTTCAAGTAACGCCTCTCAGCATCTATTAAGCTCTTGATGATGTAGTACACTGGGTGGGGATGCCTATCGACCTCTCTTACCAGCACAACACTGATGGCACAACTTGAAACTGCCAAATATACGAAGAGGGTCTCCCCATCAACTGGTTTGAACAAAGTTTTGGGGGAGGACAAGTGTTTCTTGATTTCATTGAAAGCCTCATCACACTGTAGGGTCCACTCGAACCCCTTTGCACCCTTCAAAGTTTGAAAGAAATGAGCACACCTGTCCGAAGACCTGGAGATAAATCTGTTCAAGGCTGCTAATCTCCCCGTTAATCGCTGTACTTCTTTAATGTTTCGAGGAGGCTCCATTTGGAATAGAGCATTGAGTTGGTCCGGATCGGGCTGTATTCCATGTTCACTTATGATATACCCTAGAAAATTCTCGGACTGTACTCCGAAGACACACTTTTCAGGGTTTAATTTCAAATTCACTTTTACCAAGTTGGCAAACGTTTCTTGGAGATCAGACAAGTGCAACTGCTCATCTACACTTTTCACCATCATATCGTCAATGTATACTTCCATATTTCTTCCAATTTGATCAGCAAATGCCTTGTTGACTAACCTCTGATAAGTAGCCCTAGCATTTTTCAAACCAAATGGCATCACCTTATAGCAATGTAGACCCCTGTCAGTGACAAACGTGGTATGCTCTTGATCATTCGGATCTACTTGAATCTGATTGTACCCGGAGAAGGCATCCATAAAGGAAAGCAGTTTGTTCCCAGAGGTAGAGTCTACTAACTGATCTATCCGGGGGACCGGATACAGATCTTTTGGGCAAGCTCTATTGAGATCAGTAAAGTCAATGCACATGCGCCATTTGCCATTCTTCTTTTTCACCAAGACAGGATTGGCAGTCCACAAAGGGTATTGAGATTCCTTAATGTGCCCCATCTTTGTGAGTCTGTCAACCTCTTGTACAATGACATCAGCCTTTTCTTTGGAAAAAGCTCTTCTTTTTTGAACTACTGGAGCTACATCTCTCCGGACGGATAAGTGGTGTGATATCACTTCTGATGGAACCCTAGTTACATCAGCATTACACCAAGCAAAAACGTGCTGATGGTCTTTCAAAAACTTCAACATTTCCTTTTTCAACACTGGTGGCATCTTGGACCCTATCTTGACACTTTTACCATCTTCCAGGCAGTGCATTTCAACCTCTTCGATTGGTATTAATACTCCAGGGGTCTCTCTGGGGTCATCAATTTCACCCTCTCCCCCAGAAAGGCCCTCAAACTGCTATTGTTCGTTAATACGGACTGCCCCCAGCGTTCGAGGAGCCAGGGCAGTAGCATAGCATTCTCTTGCAATCTTTTGGCTGCTCCGGACGACTCCAACCTGTCCCTGAACAACATACTTCAAGCACTGGTGGACTGTTGAAGGCACCGCATGCATCCTAGAGAGCCAAGACCTCCCTAGAATAACATTATAGCAAGTGGGACAATCCACCACAATAAAGAGTATTCTAACCATTTTCTTGAAAGGGCCCTTGCCCAATAACACCTCTTCTTCGAACTCTCCGATCACATCTGCTGAGCTGCCTGTGAAGCCCACGATTGACCTGTCCGAATTCTGAATTACGGCTGGATTTTTCATTTTCTTGTAATTGGTTAGGAAAAGGATATTGGCTGAGCTTCCAGTATCCACTAGGATTCGTCTTATTTCATTGCCCCCTATAGATGCTCCTATGACAACAGCATCCTCATGAGGGCCAGCAATGTTTCTTAAATCATCCTCATCAAACACAATGAAGAGAAATGAGTTTGGTGACTGATAAGATGCCATGCCTCCTTCTAGCTGGGAGGCCAAAGTGTGAACATACCTCTTCCTCGAAGAAGCAGTAGGAGCTGTCATAGTGTCCCCTCCGAAAATTGTAAGCGACTCGAAAAACTTAATGAGCCCGGAGACTGACCTAGAACATTCCTCTATAGAACCCACTCTGTTCCGAGTTGGATCGGGATCCAAGTACTCAGATTCCACGTCAAACCTTTCAAATATAACTATGGCTCCCTCCGGAGCAGCATTACTTGGACCAACCCGGTGAGTGTTATCAGGCCTGTTACCCCCTCTTCTTTTCACATAGGCCCCCAGCTTTCCCCTTTCAATCAAGTTCTGAACTTCTTGTTTTAATGCTATGCAATCATCGGTGGTATGACCAACATCATTGTGATATTGGCAAAAAGAGTTGTTGCGATGCTCTCTGGGAGACTGCAGTGTTGCCGGTCTCCGGTAATGCACCTCATCTTTTGTTTTATCAAAGATAGTGGCCACACTTTCTTTTAACTCAGCGAACCACTCTGGTTGGACCCATGGCCCTCTCTTTTCTCTGGATTGTTGACTTTGAGCTGGAGCAGCTGGCTGAGACTGAGCTTTTTCCATACCATGCCCCTGTCCGGTTTCTCTTGCTTTGTTTCCGGACTGATTCTGATTTGGAGTTGGTGCCACTGGGGTGGATCTCACCTGCCTGTGCACCCTGGTTTTCTTTGTTTCATCGACGTTTATTTGTTTGCCAACCTGATTCAGCAACCCTCCCCACGTCATGGCCTTTTTTCTGGTCACCGAATCATCTAGATTGCCTGGGTTCAAACCCTGTCTCAGGGATGCTATTGCTACCTGTTCGAAGCAGTTAGCCAACCCATTTTTCGTGTTCACAAAATGGCTTATGTATTCTTTCAAGGACTCATTTGGCTCCTGGGCACAATGGATTATGGTGTCTCCATTGCCCTTCAGCTCTTTACTCCCTATGAACTGCCTTCGAAAGGCCACCCAAAACGTATCGAAATCTTTAATACATCCCTGAGGCAGGCTGTTGTACCATTTCAGAGCACTCCCCGTAAATGATTGGGAGAATGCCCTACAAAGTAGTTTATCATCGTCATCAAAGTTCATCATGAAGTTCTTCAATTGCTCCAGATGGTTGTCCGGATCACTACTGCCATCGTACTTCTCTATTTTAGTGCTGTCAAACCTCTTGGGGAGGTTTCCGGACAGAATTTTAGAAGACAGTGAAGACTGCCTCCAATTCCTTCCATGACTGAACACAGTATCCTCATTGGGAGTTGCAAAGATACCTGGCTCATCGTGGAAAGCAAAGGGATCCATCAGCATCTTGTCCACATGCCTCTGGTGGTGAGATGATCCCTTGCCAATATGCCTTTTCATTCTTCCTTGCCTGTCTCTTTTTCTTGAATATTTCTTAACCTGCTTTTGCTTTTTCCTGGTTCGACCCTCATCGCTGCTAGAGGGCAAGGATTTTTCATTTCCCTCACTGTCCGAAGAGCTACCTGAAGATTCTGAGCTCGAGTCAGAACTCTCCACAGGCTTGGACCGGTGAGACTTTTTGGAACTAGCATGAGTCTTTTTTGTGCTCACATGAGTTTTGGAAGCCTCATGCTCTCTGGGGTTATCGGTGTGATGAGCAACCGATGCTTTGGATTTTTCTTTCACGCCCATCTTGGCATTCTCAGCCCTCAGAGCTTTTATTTCACACTTTAGCCTGTCACGCTCTTAGACAGTGTATTCATCGTTCTCTTCCACCACTTCGAGCAAAACCGGTGGGAGCTCTGGATTGTCCGGATTCATTCAGACATATTTATTTTAGCTGGTTTTGAATGCTTGATTCAGGTACCTTTTCCTCCCACTGTGGTCGCCAATTTGGTGTGGGTAATAATCGCCTGAGGGTAGGCTGGTAATTTCAGTTAGTGTTTTATGGTGGTGTGTGGGTGTTTTAAGTGTTTAGAGAGTAGAGAGATAATTAAGCAGCTTGGTAGCAGTTAATTTTTTATTACCCATAGTTAATGCGGGTGGTTGGGTATTTATAGTGTGATGTTTGGGCCCTTATGGGCTTTCGGGTCATGTTTAATGGACCCGGGTCATGTTCAAAGACCCATGAGCTCTAAGTAGGAGAGCAAGTAGCTTAGTCAAGAAGTGTTTAGGTTTTTTAGTACTTTTGTCATAGTTCGAATAGTCATATGGTCATAGTGTTCGAAGTGATCTGTCCGGTCCGGAGACTTTGGACTGATCTGTCCCTGTCCGGGGAGCATGCTGAATTCGGACTCATCAACTTCGACCCGATTATAACATTTTCCCATCAGCAAAGCTATGAATGTCTACTTCTTAAATGATAATAACGACACTATGTGTCTCTCTTGGTTTAACTATAGGGTTATAATCTTGTTTAGTAACTAAAGGATTAAGAGATTTTAGAGCAAGTGCGGTAATATAACATTCTCTTGCTATCTTTTAACTATTTCGAACCACTTCGACTTGGCCTCCAACAACATATTTTAAGCATTGATGTATAGGTGATGCAACAACATGAATTCTTGAGAGCTAAGATCTTCCAAAAATAGCATTATAAACGGTCTGACAATTTACCACCATAAATAAGACTCTGATAGTTTTCTTGAAAGGCTTTTTGCCCAGAATTGTCTCACTTTCATGTTCCATGATTACATCTACAGTATTTCTAGTGAATCCCACTATGGTTCGATTCGAATGTTAAATAACAGTTGAGTTTTTTATTTTCTTATAAGTAGACACGAATAGTATATTAACTGAGCTGCTTATATCAATTAGAATCTTTTAGATTTATGTTCCTTCGATAGAAACCCCGATTACTACATCATCTCCATGTGGCCCAACAATATCTCTTAAATCATCTCCATAAAAAACTATAAATGGTACAGGTTCTTGATATAAACGAGTTAACAATTATTGTTTCAATTGATCACTTAAACTACCCACATTCCCTTTTTTGGAACAACTCAAAGGCGTTGTCATTGTATCTCCACCTAATATTGTTAACGATTCAAAGTATTGACATAATTTGGAAACCCATCCACTTTCTTCACTTATCATATTTACACGACCTCGATCTGAATGTGGATCCAAATATTATGAATCCACATCAAATTGTTCCATAATTTCCATAGCGTGTTCTACTTTAGGAGCTTCTATAGTTGACCTTCGAACAATTGAAAAAGCTGATTGTTCCTTGCCAATGTTAGACCCAAGACTATTCGCCCCTTGTGCTTTGACACAAGTCACCAATTTCCCATTCTCAATCAACATTTGAATCTCTTGTTTCAAGGCTATAAAATCCTTGGTATTATGCCCCGTATCCTCATGATACCTGCAGAAACGAGTATGTAAGTTTTCTCTTGAGTTTTGGAGAGACAAAGGCCTTCAGAATTGTATATAACCTTTGTCCCTATCGTAAATTGTTGCCACATTTTCAATCAGTTTTGGAAAATAACTGGGTTGAACCCATTCGTTTCCCCTTGGTCTGGATTGTTAACACTGATTTGACTTGGGACAGTTAATACCTTGAACATACTCTCGCGAACGACTGTTGGAAGAAACTTGAGATTGACCATCAATATGTGGCTGTGATGTGATTCCGGGAGGTTTATTTTGTCGAGGTTGCCTTAACAGTTTAGTTTCTACTACTGTAATTTGTTTCCCAACTTGGTTTAACAAACCACCCAAAGTTTCTGCTTTATTTTTTATAATTGTGTCCAATAAATCTCTGGATAATAACCCTTTCCTGAGCGAAGCTATGGCCACTTGTTTGTGACAATCAGTCAAACCTATTTTAGTATTCACAAATCGACTAACATATTCCTTTGAACTTTCAGTTACAAGTTGCAAGTTGGTGAATTATCGTGTCCCCATTTCCTCTTAGCTCCACGCTTCTCACAAATTTCCTTCAAAATTTCATCCTAAACATATCAAAAATTTTAAGTGACCTGTTCAGAAGCCTATTGTACCATTTCAACGCACTATCTTTAAAAGTTTGAATAACGCTCGACACAACAACTTATCATCATCATGGAAACTCATTAGATTTTTTTTGAACGAGTCTAAGTGATTATCTAGATCCTTACTCCCTAGTTACTTTTCCATCTTGGAAACATCAAGTCATCTGGGGTGATGTCCGAATAAAATCTTTACTTATATAGAAGATTTCTTCAAATTACGCCCCTGGCTAAACCGATGGACTTCGCCAGAATCAACTAATATAATTGGTTCAGATTTGACAGCAAACGGGTCTATCAATAACTAGTCTATATTTTGATAACCCGATCCCTTGGCCTTACCCTTATAATCTATCTTCTTATTTTTTAATGTTTCTTTGTTGAGGCGTGTTAGTTTTCAACTTTTTACTTCGACTAACAATTTTCTTACATCAACGCTCGTCTCGTTGCTTATCATTATTCTTTTGATAATAATCAATGTGAGGGTGACGAGACACCTAATGAGGATGAATTTTTTTTGTTGGATTTCGAAGGGCTATAATCGGCTTTAGTTTGAGGTTCTTTTCTAGAAATTTGGTGGTTTTTAGGTGAATTATCCCTCAAATACCACTTTGGATAACTTAAAGGATTATCATTTAGTACCACTAAATCTCTTTCATCTTGTCTATATATTTTCATGGCCTCAATTTCTTTTCATAATTCAGAAATCTGATCTCACAATTGAGTTTTTTCCTCACATCCATTGTTCTCAGATGAGGCTCTAGTATGTTCTTTATTCGCATGGCCCTCTTCGACCATCATGGATAGATACAATTGTATTACATCTTCCATTATCATGTGGTCACCAATATAGTGAGCTAAAAAACTGGTCATGGGTCTTTTGGATAGTTAATTGAAAATATACTTAATGTTACGTGGCTTGTACTGAGATAATTCAGTTACTTATTTATTATAGTAGTTAATTTTCCGTGTCATTCACTGATAAATTATTTAAGGGTACTTATAGTTCATTTTAGGGTCATGGGTTAGGTCATGGTTTAAAAACTTAAAAAGCTCAAATCTCATAAGTGTAAATACTGTTTTAGTAGGCATACAATTGAGTTAAAAGGTAAAAAACATGTCTTCTTAATTCTCCGTCTAAACTACACTTCTAATTATTTTGACACGTTTGAGGAATCACTTCCAAACATATCTAACCTTATCAAAGGTGAAGCATGATGAAGTTGTTATGGCACCTTTGAACAAGTCGAGGTTCCCTTACTATGATAATCCGTATGAAGTTACATATCGCTAACTAAAATAATTGCTACTATTTTTGATAAATGAAAGATAAAATAATTTTTAGACCACCTTCTCAAATGTTTGCACTTGATAATGGAAGACCTAAAGGAATGTTTTGTACATATAATAAAGACCATGGAAATATGATGAGTAATTTTTTTCCATCGAGAAATAAGTTAAAAGGTTGATTAATAATGAAGAATTGGTGAATAATAAAAGAAGAGGTGATGACAAGATTAAATAAAAAAGTGAAACGTTGCGTAATGAGTTGGAGCCAAATGTTAACAGGGATGATAAGCAAAATAAATGGTTGTTCACTATTTTTGGGGGAGACACTTTTTCGGGTACAAGTTCTAGTTCTAGAAAGAAGCATAAGAAAGATTTAGACGTGCATCTCATTGATGAATAATCATTATTGTCATCGGAAAAACCTAAAACACCAAAATGCCAAGATAATAATATTATTAATTTGAGAAGATTTATGAACCTATCTTTGCATTGTCTTTTATCCGTTATATATACTACTTTTGGTCGTAATTTCATTATTAATTACAAGTATTTAATGGGCCAAGACCTACATCAAGTAGATTACTATATATTATCCTTAATGAGCGATCTCTGAATATTCAACTGTTGACTATCTATCCTTAATTAGTGGTCTTTAATACAGTCTACTATGCTGACTTCATTAATATTTGTTGACGTAAACGGTTAGTTTTGTGATTTGCCAAGCAGAATAGCTTTTTCTATTTTGCTCAGTCGGTTTTGGTAGTGTCTTGTCTGCTCAGTCAGCTCTGGTACTAACTTGTCCTCGATCTGTGAGGTTTCTGATCATGCGCACTAAAATCCTTATTGACTTGTGTCAGGCATGCATACTTACAATCATGCTCTGCTCGACTAGACGCTGTGCTCGGCTTAGCTTTCGTATCTTCTTTGTTTGACGTATCCGCTTTGGCTGAGCGTGTCTATCTCTGATCACGCTCTGCCCGACTTAGATCAAGTGTGCCCCGTCTTATGTCTTTCCTGCTCAGATTAAATGTTTTGTCTACTTTTCTAGTCTTTCTTTTTGTTATGCTCTGCTTCAATGTTTATCTTTCAGAGTGGCTTTGGGTATCTACTCCCTTATCAAGGTTCCCCCTAGGCTAACGAGTAAGTTTTAAATAGTTACTGATTGGAATAAAAAAGAAAATAAAAATGAAAAAAAGCGTGGGTGACGTGTCATTCTCTGATTCGATAGCGTGTGTCGATTTGGTTTGATTTTCTCACAAGTTATTGTAGAAAAGCGTGCTAGGATTTTGAGTTCTCGATGCATGATTTGAAAGGTGTCATCATTGTGGTGACGGTTGGGTAAGAGAACCGCTTTTTGGGTATTGAGAGGTTTTTAAATAAAATCTAAGTTTTTACTCTACGTAGATTTTTTGGAAAATTGCTTGAGAGAGACTTGGAGAGGAAAAGAGAAATTCTCTTCGCGACTTAACTACACTTTGATTCACTGTTTGGGAAGGCTACCAGTGATAAAATCAGAGAACGGAGTACTAAAACAGGTACGTAATCTCTGTTTGGATTTCTACTGTAACTTAGGTTAGACAATCTAGGGAAAGAATAGTCTAAATAACGGTAGGGGCTTGTAGAGTTCTTAGAATGTATACTTTGTTTGACCAACTACTGGGTTTACTGAGATTAAAACCATGTATTATGCGGGGAAACCCTATTCTGATAACCACTGTTGGGTAATTGCAGTTGGTTTATACATGGCGTCAAAGAAAACTATAAAGAAGAAAACTGTTGAAGTGAAATCGGAGTATGAGAAGATGGATGTATTAGAGGAGTATTTTGCTAAAATCACCCCAAAGTATGGGTATCTGACTAAGTAATCACTAATGGAGTTTAGGAGTAGGTATGGTTTTCCAGATGACGTGACTATTATGGCGCTTTGACCAGGGGATCAACCTTATACCCCTGAAGAGGGGGAGACCTGCTTGTATACAAGTTTATTTAATTAGGACATGCGGCTCTCCTTACCCCTGCTTATTAGAGGTTTCTTTAGTTTTATTGGGATTTGTACCACCCAGCTAATGACGAATGGTTGGAGGACGTTATTGAGTATCGTCCTCAAGTCTCAGTATTTCAGAATACCTTTGTGTTTGGCTGATGCACTAGCTAGGATGGAGGTGTCCGAATTGGCGCGGTCACTATCTACAGTTAAATGGAGCGAGACACATAGTTGACCTCCCCAATTCTGATAAGACTTGGAAGCATAGGTTTATTTGTGTGTCCGATAATTGGGAGCATGCGAGTGCTACATTGAATCTTCAGTTAGAGAGACGTTGGAAGTCTAAGTGTAATATTTTCTAAATGTTAGAGTATATAGATTGGTTTGTAGGGTTTGCTATAACTGGCGATGTGTTGGTGCATGTTAAAGGAAGTACCACGAGTGGTGTAAAGAAGGTCGCCCGAAAGGATCAATGAACCTTTTGGCAAAATTGTTCGCTGCAACACACGCTGCTTGGGGAGGCGAGCTGACACGAGTCTTTTGTATGGTGAATTATTTGAAGGTCGGCCTGTGGCACATTCCTGAACTTTCAGTGGCAGAGGACGGGAGAGTAACAATGAGTGGTAGTGAGGAATAGGAAACTTTGGAGAGGCTCCGAGCATTGATGGAGCAGCGATATGAAGAGGGAGACTTTGCCGGGCCGGGGCTAACCGTGCCGATGGGACAAAAAGCACGAGAAACGAGCGAGTCTTCGTTTACGCTCGAAGGGAAACAGAAGGGTGAGGAGGTGGAGATGCAGAGAAAAGGGGTAAAGCTGGCTACTGTGACCGAAGGGGTGGAAGGCAGTGGCAAGATGGCGAGGCCGCGAGAGGAAGATTCAGAGGATGCGGCCAGTCTGCTTAAAAGGAAAAAGAAAGGGGTGATTAATTCCGCTTCCCCTTTCCCAACGGAAGATGACTTTGGTGGATGAGGATGGGATGGAAGGGTAAATGTGGGCACAAGTGAATGATGCTGGTGATGCTATCCGGACAAAGGAGAAGGAGATACCTTCTGGAGCCAGAGGGTGGGGCGAAGGGAAAAAAGGTTCCACCCCACGTAGCGCAAAGGATGAAGAATTTCGTACACGACCTTAGATCGGGGATCTTATTAGGAAATTTTGTTGTGCCTGATGGCCTTCATATGCAAAGGTCAGGAGAGGCCGCAGATATGGCTCAGAAAACCCCGCATCAATCTGAGCCGATGTCGGAGCCATCAGTGAAGTTGGTGATGCCCGCGGCCTCTTAGATGATCATTGATCAAGTCCGGCACGATCTGATCTGTCGTACTATGATACGCTGCCTATAAGTGAAATTCTGCAGCGGTAATTGAAGCTGGCGTTGGAGGTAAGTAATGTGGTATTGAATTTTTAAGTTATGTAGCTTATTTTGATTTATGTGCATTGAGGAAAGAAAATATGGTAACGTTGTGTGTTGTGTAGATGAAATATAACTTGCATGTCTTGGCGGACCGACGTATCTCCTTGGTCAACGTCCGGATGATGGAGAGGTGGAAACCGGAGCCTATGTTTTTTTGGCTCGGTGCAAGGTCTGACTATCGTGTTGGCTCGGTTCAAAAATGGGTATGAAGTGGCTAAGCAACGAGCGGAGAAAGCACAAAAAGAACGAGGAGCTATTACACCAACTTGGCAAGGCTTGCGCGGAGAGAGATGCAGGGATTAAGCATTACCTGGAGACGATGACGAGCACCACATTATTGACCGCCTAGAATAATGAGCTGCTAAAGAAGAGTGAGGCACTCAATACGCATAACTCGCAACCGATGGAGCAAAATGTTCGCCAGGAAATCAAAATGGAGGAGCAGGCCGCCAAAGTGGCCGACCTCTCGGTAGAGCTGGCTGATGTGAAAGTATAGTTGGCTGAGCTGCAACGGGAAAAAGAGGAGAGGCGTAGTGAAGTAACTGAGCTCAAGAAGAAAGTTGCTGCTGACGTTAAAGCCATTGAGCACCAGATGATGCAAGTGGCTCTATGGAAAGTTCATAAGGACAAGGTGAAATTGGTGGAGGAGCTAAAGGCCTTAAACCCAGAAAGGGATCTCGGGCCTTATCAGAAATTGCTCGCAGCGGTGGAGACGGGAAAAGTAGGCGTTGCGGATGCAGTGGCGAACCTTGTCAAAACATAGCATAGAAATATTTTGTAAAAACTTATTTATTTTTGTTAAAAAACCTTTGGATGCCCTCTTTTAATTTAACTGGTATTTTGATGCTTCAGCAATTGTATGGCGTATGTTTATACTTTTGAATTGTTCAGATTGAGAACTTTTTATGCAAGATCGAGCATGATGGGCTTATTGCGTAACTTATGACCAATAAAGTGGGCATAGTTGAGTCCGCGGTGCGACCGGTTCGGCCATTTGTGTAACCCATTGGGCTTGGGGTAGTTCGCGGTTATTAATACCTGAGTGTGGTATTGAGCACAGTATGGCCAGTTAACATAGCCCAACGGGCGTGACCAATCGATCCGTTTGTGATATTTATTCGATCTTGTCTAAGTATGACACAGTATGGCCCCTATTGCCTAGCCCTTTAGGCGTGGTCAGTGACCCTATGGCGGAGTTACAAAAAATAAGTATAAATATAAAGATGGCAAAAAAACGATAAATGTATTGATGATAGATATGTAGATGCCTCATTGAAAAACCCTTCTGCACTGTTAGAAGGGAAAAAGAGCGCCTCCAAAATTTTACATCGCAGTATGATTTAACTTAAGGTCACTGATATTCCATGGGTGTTTAAGGGAATTGCCCTCGGCATCAGCAAGACGGAATACTCCATGATGGCCATTAGAAATTATGGTGTAGGGCCCATCCCAGTTAGGGCCAAATTTCCAGAGTTTTTGGTCACCAGATCCTTGGAAAACCTTTTTCATAATGAGGTCATCGATGTTGAAGGTCTGTGGACAAAGCGTGGAGTTAAAACAGACACGCATCAGACTTATGTAGGGATATGCTCTTATGCGCGCTTGATCTCGTCCTTCTTACATTAAATAAATGTCTATTGCTCGCGCGACGTCATTGTCTGCTTCCGAATAAGTAATGATACGATGATAGGTGATTAAAATTCCAGCTGGTACGACGGCCTCAGATCCGTAGACCAGGGAGAAAGGAGTCGCGCCTGTAGTGGCCATAGGGGTTGTTCGATAAGTCCACAACACGTCGGCTAGTTTATCCGGCCAGCTTCCTTTTGCCCCGGTCAGTTTTTTTCTTAATACTGTCGAGGATTTTACGGTTGGTGACATCAACTTTCTCGTTCGCTTGTGATGTCTCCCCGTACCAATCAGTTACTCTTGGATATTCCCTGCGATGTCCATCATCGATCCTTCCACTACTCTCTTCAGTAGTTTTGATGGCTTGAGCGGCTTCTCCCAATGGAAGCAGGACCCCGGTGGCGTCATCTACCTTGATGAATCGGTCCGCTCGGGCCAAAAGGTCACCTATTTTATTACAGGGGAAACATATTAGATCAGCATATAGTTTACATTGCCTGTCCAGCACCCGCTTGAGGGAAGCGACCGCCATGTTTTTTCAGCTAGGTCGGGGAGTTTGTTCATGGCATGCACGAATATTATGATGTAACCCTTGAGGGGTTCCCCCCTCTTTTGGTAGAGGTCCATGATGGAGTCAGGATCCTCGCGTAATTTCTTTTTACCCACAAAACGGTTTCGGAACGCACTCCAGAGTCTTGCAAAATTGCTTATGGGGCCTTTAAGGAGGCTGCTGAACCAATCCATCGCGTTTCCCTTAAGGGTCATGGAAAGAGCCCTATACATCATTGCATCGTATGGGTTAAAGACGAGCATCATGTTTCTGAATTGTTCCAGGTGCCTTTCGGGGTCCGTCGATCGATCGTAAGCCTCTAAGCGAAATGGGTCGAATTTCCTTAGGAGTTGGGCGGCGAGGATTTTTTGGTAAACGGTGACTCTTTGAGAACGTAAACATCCATATTCGGGCATACATGATCGTATTTCTCGCTCACTCCTCCCTTGCCATCCTTGGGTGTGGTTTACTTTTAGCGTTTTTGCCCACCGTTGTCTCTCATTCCTTCACCGAGCTTGTCCCTTTTGGAGGATCCTTCTCGCACTACTGCTCGACTTACTTCGACGATTAATTTCAGGGGATGCTGGTGGTCATCCGAATGCAACTTTGATATCGGTATGTTAACAGCTTCCTGCAGCTCTGCCACGGTCACATTGTTTTCCAAATTTCTGACTTATTGGTCGCGATCAGCCTTACCTTAGGCTGCTTGCATCATCAAAATATGTTGCTCCAATCGTTGAACCTTGGTTGTGTCCTCTGAAAGGCTAGATTTTATGGGGCGGTTGGCCAGGTTGGTGACCAATTCTGCGAAGGCTAGTGCCACTAGTGGGTCTACCAGAATTGGAACATTTCTCTGCAAGGCTTCTTCCAGGTTGCCCTAGTTGGGTGGGGCCGGTAGTGTTGACCCTCTAGCAGGATCGGTCAATTAGTTAGGATTGGCCAAGGTGATGCGTCTCTCGTTCGGTTCAATATCAATCCCGGATCGAGTTAATACCATTGGAAATAAAAAAAACTTGTTTTGATCTTTCTCACAGACGGCGCCAAAAAAGTTATGAGAAAAACCTAAAACACCAAAAGGCCAAGATATTAATATTATTAATTCGAGAAGATTTCTAACCTATCTTTATGTATACTATGCTTGGCCGTTAATTCCTTATTAATTACAAATACTTAATGGGCCAAGACCTACATTAAGTCGATTGCTATATATTCTCCTTAATCAGCGATCTCTGAATATTCAACTGTTGACTATCTATCCTTAATTAGTAGTTTTTAATACAGTCTACTACGCTGACTTTATTAATACTTGTTGACGTAAACGGTTAGCCTTTTGATTTGTGGAACATAACAGCTTTTTCCATTTTGCTTGGTCGGCTTTGGTGTTGTCTTGTCTGCTCGGTCAACTCTAGTACTAACTTGCCTCGATCGAGTGAGGTTTCTGATCGTGCACACCAAAATACTTATCGACTTGTGTCGAGCATACATACTTATAATCGTGCTCTGCTCGACTAGATGCTGAGCTCTACTTAGCTTTCGTATCTTCTTTGTTTGACGTATCCTCTTTGGCCGAGCGTGCCTATCTCTGATCATTCCTTGCCCGATTTCGATCAAGTGCGCCCGGACTTACGTCTTTCCTACTCGGATTGAATGTTTTGTCTACTCTTTTTGTCTTTCCTTTTGTTATGCTCTGCTTTGTTACGCTCAACTTTTATTCTGCTCTACTTTGGTCTTCTTTGTTCTGCTTTGCTTACTTCTACTCTCCTTCAATGTTTGTCTTTGATAGTGGTTGTGGGTATCTACTCCCTTATCAATTATCATTATAGAAAGTCGGTTGCTTATTTATCTTTCATTAGTGATGATTTACGAGGAGTTGTTACCCTTCATGAAGATGCATTGATTGTTAGTTTGGACATATCGGAAGTAATGGTTACCCATATTTTGATAGACAATGGTAGTTCGACTAATATCGTTTTCAAACGTAGTTATTGATGGTTCCATAAATATCCTTCAGGGGGTAACAACTTAAAGATACCATCGAGAGCACAATTATAGAGAGAGAAACATGAGAATGCTATAGAGAGAAACTGTCAAAAAATAGAAATCAAGTAATAAGTATTCACTATTTCCCAAAAAGGAAATGTTTCTTTATATAATAATGGTGGTGGGCCTAAAGGCCACATGATTGGTCTATTTATGGTCACTTCACCCCTATTATTTTACTAATATTAACTATATGTATGACTTATTATATGAAATAACCTCAATATTTATTACACAAGACTTATATTAATCTAAATTAATCTGATATTCTTATGATCTGGTCCATACTTTGGATAAATCTCACCCTTATCAATAGCACATAGTCCGTGCGAAATTTTTTGAGTGAGGATTAGCTCTAATGGTGCGTCAGATATGTCCGACCTGCCTTTGTTATACTTTCATAATTTTTGTCACACTAACTCGGGTCATCTTCCCATCCGATGGTTCCTCCATAGGGATTTCTTACTTGGTATTCAAACGTCACTTGTGTCATGTTTTTGTACACGTGTCCCTCAGTCGATGAAAATATACCATAGGTCCTCAAATATAATTTCTGGGTGACTTGCCAAGTAAAAAACCTTTTTCACTTCTCTATGCATGTGTTTTTGAAGACATAGGAGAAAGGCTATGAAAAATTTCCCCTTCCCTAGGTTATATGACTGTTGGAGACTCAACATATCCACTATAAATAAACTTCATCTCTCACAATCCTTAGTTGTTTATTTTTTTGAGAGAGGGGGGGAGATTTTTAAAGAGAGAAGGTAAAATTGTTCTTCACCTTCGTGAGAAATCCATTCTGATCACCCACCACAAAATCTTACTCTTTAGATATCTGACGTTCATGAAAAAGAAGTTTACTATTCTAGTCTGGATTTCGATAACTTAAAAAAACCGATAAGAAACAATTCGATCAGAAAAAAGTCAGTTGGGATTGTGGATGAGGAGCCGAAACTATTGTTTATGTGCCAAACCATCTACTTTGGCCCTTGGCCTCCAAACAAAAAACAAACAAAGGCACCCACCATTTTTAATTCTAGAACAACTTGAATTTTAGAACCACTTCGATGACTCCCCACACTCAGGCTCCGGTCAAACGTTTTTTCAACAAGACAAGGGTGACCTCAGATCTTTGACCAAAAAGATCCTTCAAACTATTTATATTTTGATGGGTCAAATCAACCACGACCACGGAAGAGAAAATAAAACCAAGGATATAGCGTTGAAAAATAAGAAGTCTCATCGGCCAAAGGAGAAATGCTACGTAAAGACAAAAATCTCAAAAATGACAAATGTACTTTGGAAATTCCTACAGTGAGTGTCCAACTTGAATTAGGTTCCCCTCAGGAGGTTAACCTAGACTGTAATGAGCATAGAGTCGCAACCCCTCAAGCCAGTCGAAGAAAAAAGGTAAATACACTTAACTGATCTAACCTTCAAAGAAGCTGAAGGCTAATATACCACTCTTGACAACCCAGGCGAAGTAGATAATTAATTTTTTTTAACACCCACTAAGAAGAGGTCGAAACTGAGATCCCCGCAAAGAAAAAGAAATCTTCGAAGGTAAGAAAGAAAAATCCGATGTGGATCTTCTCTCGTAAGTTGCAATGGTTCTTAACAACAACCTTCATGATGTATAGAATAAACATCTCATTTCACTCTACAAGGTAAATTATTGGTATATTCTAGAGCTTGAGGAGGATAAGTTACGAGACCAATAGGGGAATCTGCGCTCGGTCATGATTCAGTTTCCTGCAGTGGGAGAGACCCATTTGTTGATGAAATATCATGAGTTGGTGGTCTTAGCCGAGATACTAAAATGGGGACTTAGTTTCCTTTGGACCATGCCATGGTTAATTTCTTCAAAATGTTGAATATATTCCCCAACACAACCAGGCTAAACTTATGGTTTACCTTAATAGCTTACATCATGCCCTCACGGCTATCTGAAATCGGGTTCTCCATAACCCATATGTCCTTTTTACTCGGTTACGTTAGGGAATAAGTTCAAGGTAGTTGATGATCTGTTGGAAGTTTACAAAAAATATAAGCAAAGATTCTTCTAAATTTAGAGGCTTTAGGAGACATGGTTCGAAGCGTCGCTCGATAAGGCTCACTGACTTTCCCTGAAGTGGAAAAGACCCGGTAACTCACTTATTCCAAACATACTCATTTGTTTTAAAAATCTCTCTTTTTCAATGGAAAAAATAAGGATGACTAAATTTTTGAGGAATAAAAAGTAGCTATCGAGAGGATTTTTATTTGGTTGAGTGCTTGGGCCAGAAGTGCATGGTCCAACGAGGTCCAACAATGCTTTAACCTAGCAAACTTAGTAAAGGGCCACCTCTGAAGGGTTGACCTGACCAATAATGTTTCGTTAGATAAACTCATGGCGCCTTCCAGAGAGACCGAAGTGTTGAAGAGACTAGATGCATATGATGTGCTTGTTATTATGCTGGCAAGATCTAAGGATCCGAGCCATCGTGTTTTGAAAGGCGATCATGAAAATACGGGGAAAAATAAAAAATGAAAAGTATAAGTTGAAGTTACGAGTGTGGGGTAGAGGTGTCAAACGGTTTGAACCAGCACCAACCCGCACCGTTTAAGTCTGAACCACGGGTTGCAGTCTCGGCGGGTTGCGGTCTCGGCGGGTTGCGGTCTCGGCGGGTTGCGGTCTCGGCGGGTTGCGGTCTCGGCGGGTTGCGGTCTCGGCGGGTTGCTCCTTATGCGGTCTCGGCGGGTTGCGGTCTCGGCGGGTTGCAGTCGTAATGGGCCAGTTTCACAGTTAAACCGCCAGTTCAAACCACCAGACGAACCATTTAAGAGCCGTTTACCAGTTCAAACCATCAGCCAAACCATTTAACCATTTAAGAACCGTTTATCAGAATATATTATAATGTTATTTAAAATTAATTTGTAAGTGTTAATTGAATCTAATTTCAATAATTGAGTTAATTATTCTATTTCATGTATTTTAATTTAAATATGTTATCATTTTAATCGAAATTTTATAATCATCAATTATATTTTAAAAAAATAATTGTAATTTGATTTTGATACGTTTGAATAATATATTACTATTAAATAATATATACCTATTAGACATATAATTGTATTAAAATTTTAAATTATTAGGTGATTCTTTAGATTCTTTCAAGCTTGAAGTGTTTATGGTTAGATGAATTATATAGTTTATTGTATTTTCGAACTATTCAATATTAGAAGTTTATATGCATAAACATAAATTACTTGTAATTTAAATAGAGTTTGAAAAATATAAAAAAAATTTAGAGAAGTGTAGTAGAGAGAGGGGATAGATTTGTAGTGGAGAGGGAGAGATTTGTAGTGAAAAATATAGGAGGATGTAGGGTGTATTTATAGGGTAATTTTGTGTTTTTTTTTTTTTTTTCTACTAGCCGTTTGATGACGTCAGCATGACGTCATCAAGCGGACCATCCGGCCACGCGTGCGGATGGTCCGCTTTTGGCCGTTGCCAACGGCTAGTTCGTTTGAACTAGCCGTTGGTTGAACCGGGGCATCCGGATGATCGTCCGGATGCCCCGGTTTATCCAACGGCTAGTTCAAACCAACTAGCCGTTGGTTGAACCGGGGCATCCGGACGATCGTCCGGATGCCCCGGTTCCAATCGGACCATCCGGATGGGCGTCCGGATGGTCCGAATTGTCTGTCCGGGCGTCCGGGCGAAACTGTCCGGATGCCCCGGATCATGTGTCCGGACCATCCGGACGCCCATCCGGATGGTCCGGGCGATTTTTTTTTTTTTGTTTTTTCCGTTTTTTTTTTTTTGGGTCTCCCCTATAAGTAGAGGAGACCCCAACACCAATACTCACACCTCTCAAACAACTCTCTACTTCTCTCTAAATCTATCTATTTGTTCGATAAGTTCTAGAAAACTACAATTAGTTATTTTACTTATTCTACTCCTACTTTCGAAATTGTTTGATTTTTGTTTTTCCGCAAATTGTTTCTTAGTTGTTATTAGTCTAAATTTAGTTGTTCTATCTTGTTATTAGTCTAAATTTAGTTGTTATATCTTGTTATTAGTCTAAATTGTGATTTTATTATTAGTATTTTATTGCATAAAATGACTTATATTTTATTATAACAACAACAAATGTATTATCCAAAAATGACTTTACCTTTTATTATAACAACAACAAATGTATTATGAAATACTTATAACTTCATAAGATCTAATTTTGGTTTAAAAAATAATATCAAACACTTGTAAAATTTAAAACCAAATCACAATAGTAATCAAAATGTAATATTAAAATTATAACCGTAGAATTTGTAATATTTTAACATGATAAGATATAGTTTTGCTTTGTATTAGATATAAAAACATAATAATAATAATATTCAAAATATGATAATAACATAAGTAATATTTAAAATTTTAGACTATATAATAATTACAACACTTAAAATATTAATAACCAAAACAAATTAATATTAACAAAAATGTAATAATAATTCTATAATAATATTCAATCTCAATATTTTTTAAATATAACATTTTGGATATAAAATAAATAAAATCAGCATAATATTTACCAATAAACCACCGGTTTTTTACAAATAAACCGTGGTTTCGCAGTCTCGGCGGGTTGCGGTCTCGGCGGGTTGCGGTCTCGGCGGGTTGCGGTCTCGGCGGGTTGCTCCTTATGCGGTCTCGGCGGGTTGCGGTCTCGGCGGGTTGCGGTCTCGGCGGGTTGCGGTCTCGGCGGGTTGCAGTCCTAATGGGCCAGTTTCGCAGGTAGACCGCCAGTTCTTAAGCAGGTTGTCAGCTTTAAACCATGGTTCCTGAACCATTAGACACCTCTAGTGTGGGGAATGAAATGGCTGCTTATGATGGTGGCACCAATATGTCATAAAAAACGCACGTTTAAAAAAAACAAAAGAGTGGTTAGTGACCACGATGGACAAAGTGAAGAGATAAGAGAGGAAAACTTGCCTCCAAAGGAACCTGAAGCTGAGGAGGATAACCCATAATCTCCAGAATGGATCATGATCACCGAGTCTGACATTATGCTAGACTCTTGTTGTATGAGAAGTTAAGATCCCGTCCCTTTAATGGTAAATAGAGAAACATCTCAACATGATCAAATGAAAAGTGGTCAATCCTTCAAGGGAGACCATGTGGAACCTCACGATGCATCTCCAAATTCAATCGAAGAGCTATTTGATCACTTCAAAAATGATGAGTTTGGTCTTTGGATAAATGAGCTTATAACCCCTGTAGTCCTACTTGAGAGGAAAACGCGACTACTCCCTGATCGGAAGACCTTTTATAAAAGGGAGACTCGAATATTGAATGATGAAGTTAAAATATTGGACGGAGAGGTTTCTGATTTTAAACAAATTGTCGTGGATCAGCTTGAACATCCAAAACCGTGGAATGATAGTTTGATATTGAGCATGAATACTTTGACATTGAGTGGGAGAATTCCTTGTTATTTTCTACTAGAAAAAATAATTATTATAGGAACTCTTACATAGGGATATTATAAAACCAAAGTTTCATTTCTAATGGAAACCAAAAACTTATGGTTGGCAAAAGAATGAGTCAAGGCTGATAAGAAGGCCGCTATCTCTCCATATACCACGGATTGTACGAGTAAGTGGGAGGTTCGGGATGCCAAGGTAAAGTCCGCTATTATTTTGGACCTCCATGAACGTTTCCTCGACTTAAAACTAGGTAGCTATCAGGAGCTTATTCCCAAGAATTTATGCCTTGGGTTTTACTTAAGGATAGTGAATAATCATCAAATATAAGTTCATGTGGGGAATCTAAGGGCACATGAAGCTCTTCAGATGATTCCTCCTAAACAGGCTCCGAGAGATCCCGTGAAATGTAAAACAGTTCATAATTTTTTGGTTATAACAGTTTTATCTCCATTTTTTGTAACTTTCTCATAACTATAAGTTTCTTTAAATAAGTACCTATATAGTCAGGCTTTGAACAGTGAGTCGTTCCTTGACTATCGCGTTTGGTGGCAGATAGTCCCTGGACTTTCAAATGTCCGTTGGCAGTCTCTGGACTATCGCGTTTGGACAAAGTTAGTCCAGAGGATCCTCTGATCCACCAGATGCTGCCACCTATCCACATACTCCCCAGTTTTTTGTGTCACCAGTAGTCCCTTGACTTTAGTTACTCTTTTGCCCTTTGACCAAAACCCTTGTTGACATAGTTGTAGGTGAGATGGCAAACTTAAATACGTGACACCTCCTATGTGTCATTTTTTAATTTAATTAAGTTAAATTAATAATTCTTTTTTTTTGGTTCAAAACTTGAAGGTGCATTCAAAATCATATAAAATTAAAGTATCCAAATACAAAGAAAGCAGATTTAAAAGACAGATCTGAATCCCAAACTATAACTGAATAAAAGATCCGACTTTTTTTTTTTTTAACAAAATGACATGTATCATAATCCTTTCTTACTTTTGACTAAACAAACTAAAACAAAATCCTATAGTTTATGATCCATTTTAAGAATCATCAGTTCAGAACCCTATTTTTGTTTCTCCATCAGCTTCTTCACCGGGTTGATCAGATACACCGGGCTGATCAGATCCACCGGGCTGTACTTCGATTTCATCAGGTGGATTATTAATTTGAGACGATTCTCCTTCTCCTTCTCCTTCTCTATCTCCATCTCCATCTCCATCTACACTGTTCTCATGATGAAAATTAATAAGAAATTTGGTGACCCTTGGTTTATCAGTTATGATGTTTCTTTGAACCTTATCGATCAACACTTTTGGAGGAGGGTTTTCTTTAAGCTTTTCATCAGTATATTCATTGTTGACGTAGTAGCCAACTCGGATAAACTCTTGATTCAGGTACGAACAGGTCAACAGAATGACTGTTATACCGACTAGATCTTCATTAAGGATCTTAGCCAGATCTGGAGGGTCTGCCTGTAAAACAAAGCGGTAGTTTCCAACATTCACAGGACCAACCAGGACACTCTCTAGCTGTTGATCATAACTCTGTCCTCGACCGATCCTTCTTTGAGAGATTCCAAACATTCGTAAGAGATCTCGAACTGAAGTGGAGCGAAAAAAGATGAAGGATTATCCAAGACGTTGACATTGGTAATGTTGATAACACTCATTATTATCACACAAAGAAAATCCACCAGTCGTACGTCACTCTATTAAGTAAAACACCAATCTCACAAAACCCTAAATTCTAGAACCTCCTTAGAACCCCCTAAAGAGTTTGGGATTCAAAACCCAAAAAGTATAAACAAAAAAAACAGCAGCAAATGGAAAGAAAGAAAGAAAGAAGAAGTGATTTTCGTTGCTGAATCCTTAAGCTAAATTAAGCATTTCTCCGGAAAAAAGAAGAAGAAGTAAACAACATAATTGAACAAGAAGAAATTCAAGAACCTCACGAGTCGAATAATCGAGGACTCCAATAAAAGATCCGACTTCAAAACCAAAATAAACTTAAAAAGCAACTGACTTTGAATTTAAAACCTAAGCTTGGTAAAGAACCACCTGTTCTTCCCGGACTTAAACCGTTCTTCAAACTTCGCCTTGGCTTCCTTAAGGGGGGCCACCTTCTTGTCTTTTGATTGCAATGCATCAGTTGATTGTATCCTTCAAGTCCACATCCAATGTGTAGCGGTTGGGCATGATATACTGGTAGTTTACGAGCTTCACAAAGCACTTCAACCGAGATTTCTTTGTGGTCTTCTTGGCTGAATCCTTTCTGATAACCTTGCTCGGGTACTTCTTCAGACCGGCGACCAAGCAGTGCCCATATGGACGGTTGCGGGTACCATCGTCGAAGGATTTTACGATCACAGCTTTGCGGCTGGCGTAGTGGCCTTGGAGGAGGATAACCGCCTTGTTCTGTTTCAAGAACTTCACCATTGTTTAGGGTTTGGTGCTAGACAACGACAGATACACGGGTTATATCTCTGGTGGAGATTGCCGCAAAGGCGGTCGGGCCGGTGAAGAAAGTAGGGTTTATGTTTCGATTAGGGTTTGATTTGGGGATTTGAGGCTTTGAACAAGGGAGAGTGGAGAGTGGAGAGGGAGAGGGAGAGGGTTTAGATTTAGTATAATTATTTTAATAAATTAAATTCAATTAATTAAAACATAAAATGAACGCAACGATTGATAAATGTTACAAATGAATTTGGGAAAAAATATTCCACGTAGGCTAAATAATGCCATATGGGTAAACTGATTTAATTAAATATGCCAAGATGGAAATTAAAGGGGTATGAGGGTCATTTAATGCCGTGGACTAAGTTTAGAGTTTGACCTAAAGTCAAGGGACTACTGGCGACACAAAAAACTGAGGAGTATGTGGACAGGTGGCAACATCTGGTGGATCAGAGGATCCTCTGGACTAACTTTATCCAAACGCGATAGTCCAGGGACTGCCAACGGACATTTGAAAGTCCAGGGACTATCTGCCACCAAACGCGATAGTCGAGGGACGACTCACTGTTCAAAGCCTATATAGTCATGGTATATCTTTAGTGCCGATATTTTATCAGTGGTATATTTCTTTTCACTTGTCTATTTTTTTGCTTGTTATTTTTTTCTTTGAAGTAAAAAATAGTTTCTTTGATTTCTCCCTAGTTGGAGGTGATCAATCTCAACCTAGTCCTGAACCAATCCTTTGGATCCAAAAATAAAATAGATGAATGTTGACCAACTTTCATTGCAAGACACCTCAAATCAAAAAATTAAACCAAATGGATGTTGACCAACATTCGCTCGAATACCCCTCGGATCCAAAAATAAAAAAGATAGATGTTGAAAAACTTTTGTTGGAAGACCCGTTAGATCCATAAAAAGTAAAAGAATAAAATTAGCCTCGAACCCAAAAAAATATACGATGGTAAAAAACTGTTTATATTCACAAACCAGCTATATTGGCTCCTCGTTAAAACCTTCGTGCGTCACCATGTAGGAAAATGTATGCCACTAATTATTACATATACTAGAGACAAACTTTACGACTTGTTTACATTTACTCTAGATTCAATTATTCCGAAGAAGATAATATCGACGGAAGACGATATGCACTCAATTTAGTTGAGGAAAATAGAAAGCGAGCACAACTGAACTCCATATATTACAAACATTTATGAGAAGTAGATACACATCTAGGGTTAAGCAACGATAAGTTAAAGTGGAAAATAAGGTTTTAAGGAAATTTTTCTTGCATACTAAGGAGAAACGGCTCGAAGTTAGGACCAAACCGAGAAGGACCATACACGGTAACTAAAAGGGTAAAGCCTTAAACGTACTGGTTGAGAGATCAAGAGGGGAGGCCAATACACCATCGGTAAAAAAGAAGCACCTCGAATACAGACTCGAGCGATACGACATGCATATGTATGGTATTGAGAAATTGTTGGCATGTGTCACACATTCTAACCAATGTTTTTTAATCGGCGGGCCAATAATACCATATAAGTAAAATTATCATTGTCAATGTTTTATATGCGCAATGTGTCGATCCTTCTCCATCGTGCAATTCAGGCAATATTATTTGTGATTCATTTTCTCCACAGAAAAATAATAAGGGCTTGCTGAACGATTTCTTGTACATGATGTATCCAAAGATCGTGAACCCATACGCCTTCGTATATTTTTAGCCACCGCTTTGTCATTTGGTGAAATTTGGAAAGTTTTATTTGAATTTGTGTGCTGCTTGGAGTTTTTTACTATCGAGTGATTTTCCGCTCGAAGTGGAATTTAACCAAAAACTATTATGGACCATGGGCCTTAACCGTTGTTGGGGCTACACATCAATTTAAAAATCCCCCAACTCCATAGAGCATTTAGTTATTCACTCTGACACATTAGGCTTTTGTGAAATATTTTTCGAAAGAAAATACGTACGAACTACAATTGAATGTTCTTTAAAGTAAGGCCTAATCTTTCGAGGCACGTTTACCAAAGAAAAAGCAATTTTTCCAACTTCAAGAATATGTTTTCAGTGTCTAATAGGATTTTGCTTACGTAGGATTTACGCGATGGTGAAGTTTTGGTACTTTTAAACCAATGTCGAAAAATAAGGCTTTTGGAGACAAACCGGTGGGTTATAACTAACATTTTATAACCCCTCGGTTCGTTCTTATAAATCCTGACACCTATTGAATCGTTAACTATTTTCGGAGGAGATATAGTGATAATACCATCAAGCTGTTTCAGAAAAAGATATATGGTTAGTTTGACAACAAAATTGGAGGGAAAGATGTCGAGACACCTCTATCAGAGCCATACTCCTTTCATAGTATTTAAAGAGGACGAATTAAGGGGGGTTGCAGGCCCATATGAGGATGTTGTGGTAATAAGGGCATCTCTTAAGGGCATTGAGATCCAAAGAATTTTGATTGACACAGGTAGCTTGACAAATGTCTTATTTCTATCCATTTATAAATAGATAAAAAATCCTTCTGTTATTGAACGGTTAAACAGGACTATAATGAGGTTTTCGGGAAACTCTTCTAAAATAATTGGAGAATTTGAGGGCGAAGCATTGTTAGGAAAAGTATCATTTAAGAAAAACGCGAGGGTTTTATTTGTGGTAGTAGATTGGCCGACCTCCTACAATGAAATATTTGGAAGATCTTGGATATCAAAGATGCATGCAGTAGTATCAATTGTTCACCAGTATTTGAAGTATGTAGTTGGTCATCAAGTAGGGTGGTTCGAAGCAGCCAAAAAGTGGCTATGGAATGTTATTTCACCGATTTTGCTCCAAAATCATTGGAAACTATGATTACTAAAAATGAATAACAATTAATGGTGTCCTCTTCGGATCCGAATAAGATAGATGATCCAAGAGAGGCTCTTAGTGCTATTATCTCAGTAGAAGAGGTCGAAATACATTATCTTGCAGAAGGGAAGAATGTTAGAATTGGAACCAAACGGCTAGTACAATAAAATGAAAGATTGTTATCTTTCTTATCTAAATATTTAAATGTATTTTCTTGGTGCAATGAGGATATAAATGGTGTACCAACATATATCATTTTTCATAAATTATCTGTATGATCCTATGCAAGATCATACCATATTCATCACTGATACGGGGCTTATTGATACAAGATAGTTCCTTTTGGATTAAAGAATGTTGGGGCCACTTATCGACGTTTAGTTAGTAAGAATTTGTTAGTCAGATCGTACTAAATGTCGATATATATATATATATATATATATATATATATATATTGATGACATGATCGTAGAACTTCCAAGGGAAGAGGAGCATATACATGACCTCCATGAAATATTTTCTAATTTGTAAGCCATCAACTTTAAATTAAATCCTATAAATATACATTCGGTATCCGATCTGGTAAGTTTTTAGGCTATATCATCAATGAGCAAGGGATCCAAGCTGACACAAACCGATTGAATGCTTTGTTAATTATGTACCCTCCTCGGATCATTAAAGAACTTCAACTATTGATTGGAGGATTGGAAAATTTGAATAGGTTTATTTCAAGATCAAATGATAAGTGAGCACAGTTTTTCCAAGTACTAAGAAATGCCAAAGACTTCAACTGGTCCACAAATTATGATAAGACATTCCTTGAAATCAAACCATATTTGTATGCACCTAAAACATTATTCAAACCCATTATTTGAGAAAGACTTTATATGTATCTAGCAGTGTTGGATTATGTTGTGAGTGCAGTACTAGTTCGAGAAGTTGATAAATATCCCCGCCATGTTTACTACATTAGAAAGAGTTTATTGGATGCTAACAAATTATACCTTAAGTTGGAAAGCTAGTTATAGCTTTGGTAATAGCAGCCAGAAAAATAAGGCCTAATTTCCAGGTGGATTCTATCATAGTTTAAACTTCTTTTCCTATTTAAAATGTGTTGTAAAAACCGGACATATCAAGTCGAATAACTAAGTAGTCTGTTGAATTGGGGGATTATGAAATTTCATTTACTACTCGAATGGAAGTCAAAGCTCAAGATCTAGCCGATTCCCTTCTTGAATTCCACTCGGGAAGACCTTATGATGAATCTCAAGTGAACAAGCCTTATGAAGAATCAGATTTGCTTTCTTTCTTAGTTTGGGGATTCAATGTACCAAGCTATATGTTTAGGTTTTAAGGTATCAAATGATAAAGGAACTTATGAATTAGCTATAACAGGTTTAAGGTTAGCTCAGATACGTGGTGTCAGAACAATCTGATTGTTAAGTGACTCACAGTTAATCATTCATCAGGCACAATGGCAGTCTGAAACCAAGAAGATTAGTTGGTGAAATATTCAAGGGTATTAAAAGAAGTTTCTACCGGTTTTAAATATGTTAAATACAAACATGTGCCAAGATTAGAAAATTCAATGGTTGATTCTCGAGCTACTATTTCATAGTCCGAAGCATATCTGTAAGTATTTGTACAAGAAAGTACCTCAATATCAACAACTGTTGAAATGGGATTCGATACATTAGAGAGTTTCCAAATAGCAGCCATAGTAAGTCTAGACTAGAGATACGATATCCACGAGTTTATTAATAATGGGATCCCACAAAAAGACAAGTATTTAACCAACAAATTAAAGTTCAAGGCGTATGGTTTCTTGGTTTTGGGAGGGGTCCTCTATAAAAAAATATTTCACTAAGACTTTACAATGTTTGCTTGGATCTAATAAATCCCAAATAGTTTTGTCTGAGTTACATGAAAGGGAGTCATCGGCTCATTGTGGCTACAAGGCTTTGATTAGAAGGGTCTTATTGGCAGGGTATTGCTGGCCATCTATTATGGAAAATTCTAAAGAGCTAATTAAAAGATGTGATCCTTGTCAAAAGTATAGAAATGCAATCCACATACCAATTGTTCCCATAGAGTCAGTATCTGAAGCAGTACCCTTTGATAAATGAGACTTGACTTGGTCAGACCATTTCCAATGGCTTATGCAATCCACTTCCAAATGGATAGAAGCTGATAAGGAAATATAGTTTTGAGGACCAAAATGTAATAAATAAGATTTTGTATGATAAATTATAGAGTGATGGAGGGAGATTTATACTTTTATGTAAAAGTAAAGGGCTAGAATGCAATATGACATTTTATGTAATAAACTTTGTTAAGCTTAAGTCCTTCCGCCTATATATAACGACAATGATGATATGAGATGGATTTTGACTTTTGATTGAACTACTCTTCACTTCTTTACTTTCTCTCTTTAAAAGTTACTTTTCACTATCTCTCTTTGCAAACGCATTAACTCCACACCAAATTGGCGACTCCGTTGGGGAATTTTTCAATTGGTACATTGATTTTCTTGATAAAAAATCATAAGAGATTGCTTTTCTTGTTTCATTTTTACTGGTATTGTTCGATTATCTGAAGCTATTATTAATTGAAAATCGAGCTAATGAATGAAAACAAGCCTCTGGTTCAAAAAACAGTTGAGACATTAAAGCATGATCTACAAGGAGCGAAAGGTAATAATGATGTGCCAATACCAGCTCAACAGACTTAATCAGATATCAAAATGTGAATGAACCAATTATTATATAAGATCACGGCTCTGAATGAAAGATATGATCGAAGAGAGCACGATATTCAATCGTCTAGGTTGAAATCTGTGTTGAGACAGATAGATAACAAAAATGATGTTGACAATCATTCTGATCAATCTTGCACAACACGTCAGGTTCGAACTGAAAAAAATAAAACACACTTTGAAGGTAACAAAGAGAATTATAATTTATGAAAACAGAAAAATGATACATAAAAATATGTTATGTCTAGTGATGATGAGTTGAATAGTTTGGGATCTAAGTATAAGAGATATCAGGGGTCTTCGCAACAGGAAAAATGACGGTCTTGAAAATCACGAAAAGAGCACAGATCAAGATATGAGAAAATTCCAAGTTGTTTGAGGGAGGCAAAGTGGTGTGAAGGGAACACATCGAATCAGTATATATGAATGGATGGTCAAAACTTGTATGCTGTTATGGGAACTAGAAATGACAGTCAGTGTGTGCAATGAGTCGACTGGAGAAATTCTCCTTTGTCATTTGAGATAAGGTCCATCCCTAATTAGAAGTGGGTTGATATCTCAAAGGTTGAAAAGTTCGATAAGATCCAAGACCTTGACCACATTGAACAGTTCAAAAATTATATGATCAATTTTTAGGACGATGATAGGTTGGTGTGCAGAGCTTTCTCTTAAACATTCAAAGGAACAACTTTGAAGTGGTATAACAGGATTTATTTCAAATTTCAGATATTCGTATACGATATTTCGAAGGAAATTTGTGGGAAGTAAAGAGATGTGGGCAAATGAAGACACAATAATACAGTATAAACAAGCAATTGGAAAGAAATTTAAAGACTATACTAAATAATTTGTGTTAACTAAAGCTGGTTTGGATAATTATGAGGAGTTGGTAACAATGGCAGCATTTCGCAAGGATTTTTACCAGGTGAGGTGGCCTAGCTAATGAAACAACAAAACAAAGATATTTGACTTTTGGAGCACCAATAGATCAAGAGGAGGATCAAATTAAGGTTGAAGAATTGACTAAATTTTGAGAAATAGTTGGGTCTGGTCAAAAGAGTTCAGGACAGGGGCCAAACAATCAAAGGAAATCTTCGAACTCAACCCAACCAACGCGCCCAAGGAACAAAAATAATTTGCCTCCTCGAACAAGAGGGTATTCAACTCATGCTAAGGGGTATCAGTTTCAGAGACCAAGTCCCAATCAATGGATAAGGCCAGAGTACTATGCTGATTTAACTGAAAATGTTACGATGATCTATGAAAAAGCAAAGGGATACATGAATTTTAAAAAGCCTGCTCTGATAAATAGGCCTAAGGAAGAATGTAATAACAGATTTTGTAAATATTATCACAACATCGGACATGATACAACAGATTATATTGCTTTAAAAAATGAGGTGCAAATTTTGACTCAAAATGGTAAGTTGTTAGCCTTTGTTAAAGGGCAGAGCAATGCATCACAAGCAGAAAATCTAATGATTTTGGATTCCAAAATTGATGATTTTGATGCCGCGTCGGAATATTTAGATACAGATCCAGATCGACTGGTTCTGATGGCAGTGGATGAGCAAGTAAAGCAAGGTCGAGTTCGAAGTTTATGCGAATACATTGAGTCGTTAGCAATCTTTGGAGGAGACACTATGGCTGGCAATACTAATAGTTCTAGAAAAAGGCATGCGGTGAGCTAGTCTACCAAATTAGAAGGACGGATATTTACTCACTTATATGGTAAGAGAGATGCTTCTTTTATTCTTTTCGATGAAGATAATTTGAGAGGCATTGCAGGTCCTCATGAAGATGAGGTAGTTATTGGAGCAGAAGTAGTTGGTGTATAAATTCAACGCATGTTAATAGATACTGCAAGCTCTACAAATGTTCTTTTCAAATCAACATATGATAGAATACGAAATACTCCTCGTATTTCCCAATTAGATCGTACTATAATTAGATTCACAGGAGTGACGACTCACGTAATTGGGGAATTCGAAGGGGTAGTATGTTTGGGAAAGGGATATTTTAGAAATAAGGTTCAAGTTTTATTCATGGTGGTGGATTGTCCAACCAGCTATTATACCATTTTTGGGAGATCTTGGCTTTCGAAGATGTATGCAGTTGTATCTACAGTCCACCAATGCTTAAAGTATGTCATCGGAGACCGTGTGGGTGTTGTCTGAAGTGATCAGAAAGTTTCTAGAGAATGTTATGCCACTGCTGTTCGGATCTGAGGGTCAATCGATGGAGATAAAATTACTAAATTGCAACCAATGGGTTAACCTTCGAGGAAGATGAGGGGATTGATGATCCGAGGGAAACCTCAGGTTATTTAACAGTAAGTGAAATTATGAAAGAGCATGTTTTTCCTGATGGGAAAATACTTTGAATAGGAACCGTACTGAACCCAGGTTTACGACAACAGTTGTCGGAGTTTTTGTTTTGCAATTTGGATGTTTTCACTTGGAAAAGATAGGGTGTGGTAGGAGTTCCAATTGAGGTAATATGTTATAGCCTAGCGATTATCCGAAGGTTAAACCTGTTATACAAAAAAAACGTGTTTTTTCTTTTGAGAAATCCAAGGCTATTGTTCCTGTGGTAGATCGTTTGTCAAGGTTCAGACATATAAGGGAGTCACAATATCCCTTATGGACAGCAAACCTAGTGGTGGTTGAGAAGAAGACAAGGAAATGGAGGATGTGTGTTAACTTCATAGATCTAAATCGAGTTGGTCCTAAAGATCCATTTCCAGTTCCTCGAATAAACCAATAGATAAAATGTTTTGATTTGGATTTTAATGTCTATTAGGGTTTTTTTTAATTTGGATTTCAATATCGATTATGTTTATTTGAATTTGAATTTGATTTAGATTTAGATATGTTTAGTTTTAAAAATAGATTTTGGAATTATGAGATGTGGATTTGGACGTGGATTGCAATTTAGATCTGGTTTATTAGTTTTTTGTTTTGGTTTTAGTTTTGGTTTAGGATTTTAGAAATTGGAAATTTTGAATTTGAATTTAGAACTAAAATTGAAAATTCGAAACTGAGAATTGAGAGTTTTAGGAAATGAAAGTTGGAAACTAAAAATTGGGAATTAGAAATTGGAAATACTAGGTTATTTTTTGTGTTATAATATCTTTTGGGTAATACAATTTGGTTTTGATTTTGATATTAAAACTAGATTTTGATTTTGATTTTGATTTGTTTCTAATCCCGCTACCTTATATATCCACGTATATGTCTCACTCGGGCTTTCGATCATTTACTTCTTTAAGTATTACTTTATCCTTCTGGATTTTGGATTCTAAGGTATCTCATAGGGATTGTAAAACAGTAAAATGTTATTCTTTACCGTTTGGTAGAAGTGTATCTTATTTTGTAACTCTATTTAAAATTATCATTTTCGATGGCTGGGTTCATCTCCTGTTTTCACAAAGGATGGTTCAACCTATTATGTATATTTTATTGATAATTATACTCAGTATACGTGGTTTATCTTATGAAATAAATATATGATTTCTTTAGAATTTATAGAATCTTTAGATCGTCGGTTAAGACTCAACATTCTTAATGTGATAAAAAGGTTCATATGTGAATTGGGGGGAGGGGAGAGGTGAATATAATACGAATGATTTCACTCAATTACTTGTATCAAATGATATCATAATCATCTTGAAACAATTTCTTGTCTTTTATGGATGCTTTTGCAGGGTATAATCAAATTTGGATGGATCCAAAGGATCAAGAGAGCACTAACTTCATCACAGATCGAGGCTTACATCGTTATAGGGTTATGCCTTTTGGGTTAAAAAATGATGGAGCAACATATCAGAGGTTAATGAATAAAGCCTTCACTTCTCAGATCGGAAGAAACATGGAGGTGTATATTGATGACATGATGGTCAAGAGAATAGAAGATGAGGTACATTTGGAAGATTTAGAGGAGACCTTTTTGAATTTCAGAGCTATTAGATTGAAGCTAAATCCTGAGAAATGTACTTTTGGAATTCGATCCAGAAAATGCTTAGGGTATATCATTAGTGAAAAGAGGATAGAAGTTGATCCAGAATAAATAAAGCCTTTGGTATCAATGAATCGTCTTGAACTATCAAAGAACTGCAAAGTTTAATAGGAAGGTTACCTCCTCTTAATAGATTCATTTCTAGATTTTCTAATAAGATTTTCCCTTTTTTTCAAGTGTTACGAAAACCAAAGGAGTTTGAGTGGACATCAGAATATGAAGCAGTATTCTCAAGCATTAAGGAATTATTATGATCACCAGAGGTATTGTCCAAGCCTCGGATTGGAGAACAATGTTTCTTGTATATTACAATATCAGATTTCGTAGTACGTGTTGTTTTAATAAATGAAGATTTGGGAATTCTGAAGCCAATGTATTATGTCAGCAAGAGTTTGGTGGCAGCAGAGAAAAGGTATTTAAAGCTAATTTTTTTTGGCTTTGGCTTTAGTGGTAGCTGCCAGGAATATGCGACCTTATTTTTAAGCTCACACTATTGAGGTTTGAACTTTGTTCCCATTGAAAAATGTTTTATTGCATCCCGTTATATCTAGGAGGATGACCAAATGGTCAGTGGAGCTGGGAGATTCTTATATCATTTTTGCTCCTCTGACAAAAACTTGTTAATCCTTTTCTCACGCAAGTATACGTGGTCAAATAATAGCAAGTAATAAGTAAGTAAGTTCGTTCCCACGAAGACCAGGTGTATATGACAAGAATTCACTTATGCAACAATGTATGATTATTAGACTAATGCTTGAACAAATATAAAGTTTGGGTGAATGATTATAACTAAGAAAATTAACTAACGAGTTTACTTATGCGAGAGAAAACATGGAACTCTAACTTCCTTGTTTATTTTACTCAAAGTCTTAATATACTTAATCAATATGTATGAGAATAACGATTACTAATTAGATAACACAAAATTAGTATACGCTACCTCTCATTACACGTAAACTAAACCACTTAAACAACCACAAAAGAGATAGAAGCTAAGCAGACATCGCTTGCATGAAAATCCTATATGTCTATACGAATTGAGGTACAATTGGTTCTAAGCGCAAGTTATCTATTTCGATTATATAGGGTAATATGATATGGTTAGTGACATATTATGAATCATGATCAATCACAACACGAATCATTCAAGAACCTATGCTAGCATGGCAAGTTCTAAACCCTTAAATCCACTTTCGTATTCATTAAAGATTAACAAACTAGATGTTCGCGACACATCTAACAATAAGCGCAACCATACTAGGTAACCGATAAACGTATCTCACAAATCAATCAAGCAATCAAACCATAAGTATTATTCAAACAAATCCATTAGAGTTCCATGACAACGATTAATTCATAATCGAACGAATCATCATCTTGGGCTCAAAAGTTAACATAGTTCTAAGACGAATATAAATAGATGAATAAGCGTTTAGAGAACGTCAAACCGAACAGTAGCCACTAAGTATCGCACAACAGAAACAATCCGTAAACTACCGATCAAAAGACAAAAAAACGGGTAGCCGTCACCTGTCTCGAGCAATACATAAACTACCGATCAAAAACACAGTAGTTGTCACCTGCTACTTCAAGTATCGCCTGTCAAGAGTAATACGGAACTGCCATTCGAAAACCACCAAAGCCATCACCTGAACTGCCGGCCAAAATACACAGTCGTCGTCCTGCTTCCTCTCGTTTTCTCTGTTTGTAGTATGTTGCCGAAAGAAAACCCAAAAAACAGGCGTCACCTGTGTTTCTCTCTCCCCGTTCTATGTTCTACCGAAATAAAACCACCGAAGTCGTCACCTGCTTCCTCCAGTATGGTTGTATGTTCTGATGGCGATTAAATCAAGCTTGATTACGACCGATTTTTCAATCCGGGTTCAGCAGTAAAAAAATGAAATGTCAGGTCTGTCACTAGGTTTTGAGTGGCCAAGGATGATTACATGGTAGCAGTTGGGCCGAGGAAGTCTTCTTCTGGGCTAGGAAGTGAAAAAATGAAGCTTGAATAAAAACCCAACAGACGATTTAGGCCGTTTCTCGAAGCATCCATCAAATCTGGGCCCGGACCAGATATATTTTATGCCAAAGACGTGTTTGAGTTCAGCAAGGCAGGGGATGAGACTTTGGTAGAGATGGGGCCCAAGTTAGTAACATATGGTTTTGTTCGACCTATCACATACATCATTAAGGAAAAAAAAGAAAGGTGCCTTCCTTTGCATTGACAAGAGCAAGGATTGTTTGGATCATATATCACTTTCACCAGAGCTGTCATGTTTTTAAGTTGGTTATTCATGAATGAAGGTTCATATGGTGAAAGATTGGTTGGCTCATATACATGTTTTCATTGATTCATGGAATGGTTTCTCTTCCTGGTATTAAACATGGCCAACACACCTTGTAAGCAGCCATTCTAGCTTTTGGCGAGCCACCTTTTGTTGTTCTGTTCCCTATGCCAAAAACATTGGCACCAGCGACGAAACTCCCTCCTGCTTTCTTCCCGTCCAACATACAATGGTGCTTTGACCCTTAAATCCAACATAAAGTCACCGAGAAGCGGTGAAATTCCATCGACGAGCATCCTACGAGAATGAATGAAAAACACGTTGAAACACAACGAATACTTGAGAACCGGCAACGATTTTAAGAATAATGGAAGTGTAATAAGTGACATGAAATGCACTTATCAACGGCTATCAAGGCCCAAGCCTTAGCTTATTTTTCTTGTTGTATTCCACTCAAGTAGATCAGATGAAGAGATAAACAAAGAATTATTTCCAAACAGGTCAATGTGGATAGTTCGAACTGATGGAGGATCTAGTGTTTCAGGATACAGTGCAGAAGTTCAACTAATAGCACCATCTGGGGCAAACGATGTTTTGAGCCATTAAATTATTTTTTCATGCATCTAATAACAAAGCTGAATATAAAGTAACATTAGCTGGTTTAAGGCTCTGAAGCATTTGTGGGGCAACTTCAGTTCGTTTTAGAAACATATTCCCAATTAGTAGCAAATCAGGTGGCCGATGTTTCTGAAGCTAAAAAGGATCACTTAATTGTGTACCTTCAAGAGATTTGAAATCCGAGTCTTTTGTTTGACCATGTTACTATAGAGCATATTAGTCGAGGAGATAACAGAGTTGTTAATTCTTTGGCAACTGTCGCTTACACAGAAGAGTATCCTTGGATTTTGTTACAGGAAAAGTCCTTCGATTCTAACCCGATCAGAGCAATGTAAATATAAAGAAGAAGTTTTGTCAAACCAAATGTAGTTCAAAATGACTGGAGGACTGATATCCTGAACTTCTTGTTAAAAGGAACGTTTCCTTAGGATGTGCAATTGGTTAAGAGGTTGAAGCGTAAAGCGCATGGCTATATTGTGTTAAATGAGATCTTATATAAGAAATCGATGAGTAGGCCATTATTTTTTTTCTTGAATGAACAAGAGTCACACGAACTTTATTAGAATTTCATGATGGGGAGGGTTCAACACATTGTAAGTTCAAGGCATTGACACGTCGAGTTTCGTTAGCAGGGTATTATAGGCCTTCGATCATGAACGACACTAAGAGTTTAGTTCGAGGATGTGATACTTGTCAACGTTTCGCTAATTCTATTCAAAAACCTGTCGTTCCACTTATGTCCGTTATCGAAGTTGTCCCTTTTGACGGATGGGGAATAGATCTAGTGGGATCATTAACCATGGCTTCTGGAAGATGCAAGACTACTATTGTGGCAGTGGACTATTTTTCGAAGTGGGTAGAGGTTGAACAATTATCTGGAATAAAAGCTAAAGATGTTATTAAGTTCATTGTGAACAATATTTGTTTCCGCTTTGGGGTACCTCGAAAATTTACCATAAATAACGGTCCTCAATTTAACCACGGAGAAATGACTTCTTTTTATGCTTCGAGGGGAATAACATAATGTTTTTATACCTTTTCATCCCAAGAAAATGGTCAAGTAGTGGTGAGATATAGATCAATTTTAGAAGGTCTAAAGAAGAATTTGATAGGGATTGCACGAAAATGGCGTAACTATTTGCAAGAGGTGTTATGGGCTTATTGAACAACTCATAGAGAGGACACTAAAGAAACTCCTTTTGACTTGGTATATGGAATGGATGATGTTAGTCTTGCATAATCTACATTACCTTCTTATAGAATAGTTCAGTATTTCGAGGACCTGAATGACGAAGCGAAAAGAATAGATTTGGACTTAATTGAGGAAAAAAGAGCTAGAGCTCATCCGAATATGATTCATTATTAGACTTTTATGAGGAGTAGATATAATTCAAAGGTAAGAAGGAGATATTTCAAAGTTGATGATAGTATTCCTCCATACTAAGGAAAAGAGGATCGACAAAATGGTTCCAAATTGGGAAGGTCCCCATATGGTTATGGAGAAAATAAAACCAGGTTTTTATCTCCTTTGCGATGATCAGGGGTGGATGCTTCAATATCATTGGAATATTCAACATCTAAAATTGTATTGAGACTAAATACTTCTTTTAAATATTTTTGAATAATTGGCACACTCTTTCCTACCCTATTGGACCACAGAGGTTTATAATAAGGTGTTATGTAAATATTCGATATTGTCAATAAAACTCTTTTTTGGCCAATAGTTGTTTGATTATAATTATTTGAACTATTTTGGTAACCAGTCAAAGACTGGTCATTTTTTAAGTTGACTAAGAGTAACTATTCTGAAGTGTTATTTACAGTTTTTGAAGATACAACTATTTTCGAAGTGCTACATTCTTTAAACGCACTACCATTTTCAAAGTGCTACGTTCTTTAAACACACTACAATTTTTGTTAAAGGTGTGAAATTTGAAGTTTTATTGTAATAAGTATAATTGTTTGATATAAACATACCTTACAAATAAAAAATAATGGAAATATTAAGAGGAACAAAATACTATTGCATCAATTAGGTGACACACATTTTTTTAAATATTAGATCGAATAGCATTCAACAAAGCCAAGTTGTCCTACAACAATTGGATGACAGATACAAAAAAGGAGAAAGCAACGCTAGTTATAGTTGCAATATTCTTCAGTAGATTCCTCTTGGTTGGAAGCATTGTCCTTAGATTCCACCTCTTCGGATGAAGTACGAACATGATCAAAGGCTTCGTTGGGACGATTTTCAGTGGGAATCAGTTCCCAGAAGTTTTGAAGATCAGCCTTTGGAAATGAGGCATTAATTTTGCAAAAAAGGTTAACAATATATTGTTCCTTGACATTTTTTATGGCCACAAGCATGTCCTGCCCACATTCGTTTTCAGCAGCAGTCATAACAAATTTTTTCTCTTCATCGAACTAAACCTTGAGAGCATAAATGTCCCATTTTAACTTTTTATTCTCATCTTCACTCTTGTTTAGTGAAACTTTAAAAGTAGAATAATTTTGCTTATCCTCAGATAACTCTTGAACATGCTTAGATGTGAGTTGTTTAATCTCGTTTTTGTGAGAAGTATTAAGCTCTTTTGTCTCTTTCTTGTGCAAAACTGTGAGATGAATTTTAAGACAAATGATTACTCTGATAAATTCTGATCTGGCAGATTGAAATCCATAGAATTACTTCTCCACAGTGTCACCGAATATTTCTCTTATCTTTTTCTCAGTAGCAGCAATTTCGCCTTACTCTCTAAGTGGCTTTGGACATACTCGACTTCTTAGCATAATTTTTGTGCTGCGGCTCCAAGGTTAGTAAATATTTGGAGAGCAAGTAAAACTTCTTTAGATGGCTCTTCGATAGGTATGAATACTGGACTAAAGTAAGGCATATGAGCGAAGGAAGATGGAGGCACAAAGATCTATGGCGAAGTTACATCAGGAAGAACAAAAGTAGGTATTTCACCATAATGTTGCAATTGGTCCTGAAGCGCTTGGACGTATGGATCTTCATCTCTGTTAAGCTTTTGAGATTCATCGATGTTGATGGAGCTATCAGGATCAAAGTGATCGTCTCCTCGATCATTGTCTATGGTAATCACTCTTTGTTGATTATATGTTTCTTCGTTATCAGCTTCTTTTTGTTGGTTTTCTACCATAATGATTTCATTAGATTCCGAAGACACCACCTCTTGAGCAGTTTGTATAGCTTTCTTTTTCCCCCTTTTTTGTGGAGACATTTTAGATGTGCTATTCTTTTTCTTTGAAGCAGTTATCTTCTTCGTTTTGGGAGAAGGGTCACCTTTTCTCATTCTTCTATTGTGGGGAGGCTTTTTTCGACTCACTTTTCTCTTTGATTGTGGTTAAAGCGTCGAAGTTTCTGAAGGGCTAGCACCAGATGTTCTAGCTGATTTTTTTTATTCTTTTTCCTTTTTTTCTTTGAGGGAAGATGACGTTTTCACCTATTCTGAACTGGAAGAAACACATTACCATCAGGCACCACTAGTCTCTTCACAACCATAATTGAGTTTAGAGGTTCCATCAGATTTTCTGGGGAATCAGCGCCCAATTTGATTCGCCACAAGTGGCCGTTGGTAAAATTAATGGGAAATAAAGTTCAGTGGAACTCATTGCCCAACTTTTTTCCGCCAATGTGGCCATCTTTGAAAAAAAAATATCCTTAGCATATTTTTGGCGAATCTTATATTGCCTCAAAATTTCTGGGATACGGTGCAACAAATAAGCAAATGAATTTCTAGGTTTTTTAGATTTTGGATTTTGGATTTTTAACTTTTGGATGCTTTCTCATAAACAAACTTAAAATATGGGAGGTGGATTTGAGTTTTCTGGCGAAGATATCTTAGAAGTTGAAGACCCAGATAAAGGTAGTTAAGAAATCTAAAAAACAAGTAGACTCTCTCTAAAAATATCTTGTAAAGTAAAATAAGGTGCAAACATGTATTTATAGAGGGAAGTGGTAGAGGTGGAGAAGATAATTGGGTATAAATCCAAACGGTTGCGTAAAGGAAAATTTGACACCTGCTAAATGATATGCATAGTGGCAAACCTAGTGCCTAGGTTATAATCACCTATTCGATTTCCACGTCGAACGCTTATACTCGTTAGAAGAAAATATCTCCATATGAAAATGACTGAAGCATTAACAAAAATTTGAATTAATTCAAGGACAAGATTTTGCCAAAAATATTGGGACTAAAAACAAGAGTTCAAGTTATAATCGAATGGATTTTTCTTTAATAGAGTTATGGGAGAGATTTAGACATTTATGTAAATGTGAAGGGCTAGAATGCAACGAGACCTTTTATGTAACAAACTCTGGTAAACTTAAGTCATTGCGCCTATATATAACGACCAAGGCTAATATGAAATATATTATGACTTTTGATCAAACAACTCTTCACTTCTTTACTTTCTCTCTCTAAAAGTTACTTTCCACTATCTCTTTTTACAAACAGATTAATTCCACACCAGAAGCTACACCACTCTCCAGTACGACTTCAAAAGCGGTAATTATATTTATTTTCTCCAATATATGTTGTAGGTTCAGGATTCCTAGACGAATTACCACAGACTATGGTCCATAATTCGATAATAAAGACGTTGAGGTATTTTGTACATCAAGGGGAGTTTATCATTGCTTTTTCTCACCTTTTCATCCCCAATCCATTGGACAAGTAGAGGTGGCAAACATAGTTATTCAAATGGGTCTTAAAAAGAACTTAAAAGGAGTAGTAAGTAAATGGCCTAATTATCTATAAGAAGTACTTTGGGCTTACCGAACTACTCCGCACACTGTCACACAATAAGCTACTATTCTTTCTTTCAGGGTTCAAAATTATTCTGAAGAGGATAATGAAGTTGCAATAAGAGCTCATTAGATCTAATTGAAGAAAATAGAATAAAATCTCATTGAAGAACCAGGGTTTGATGAAAAGTTGGTGTGCATCTAAAGTTCAAAGAAGATATTTCGAAATAAGCGATTTTTTTAAAGAAAGTGTTTTTGCACATAAACGGGAAGAAGTTTAGAAAGCTAGCTCCCAACTGAGAAGGACCATACACTTTGTATGAAAAGATTAAGCATGGAGTATACATGCTAGTTGATCAGGAAGGCAGTCTTTTAAGGTACTTGTGGAATGTCAAACATCTAAATTTATATCTTTAATAGACTTATATTTTAAATATTCACTTTGTTTTAACTTCAATGTAAATATTATGGGCGCATACTCTTATCTACCCTGGTAGCGCGTAGAGGTTTTAATAAGGTGTTCGAATCATTAATAATCTACCGTTTTGCCTTTTAAATTTTGTTTTAAACTATACAAGTTTGCATTGCTTTCTAATATATTACCTTTGAATGGGCTAGCTATAACACGGTGTCAATGCTTTTGAATGAATTACCTTTGAATAGATTACCTTCGAATGGCCCAAGTGTACCAGGTTTTTATTTCTTTCGAATGGATTACGTTCAAATGGCTCGTATTGGCCCAAGTGTATTCAGTTTTTATTACCTTTGAATGGATTACCTTTGAATGACATACTTATTCAAAGTTCTAATCACCCTTGAACAAATCATATTTAATTACATTCGGATAAAAATGGAGCTGAGAATAGATAGAAATGAAACAAGTTGTTAAAGATAAAAGATAATATAAAAAGCTTTAGGTGATCCTAAGGTTTAACAAAATATGATGGGAAGATTACAAAATGCATTAGCCAAGCCAAGGACTTGCACAAACATATCCGATCAACACAAAAAATGTCATGTATACATCAAAGGCTTACTTATAAACAAAAACATCAAAACATACCGGTCTCGTGACTTATTCCCGTCGGTCTTTTCTTCTTATTTTCCTTTTAGACTCTCACCATCAGAGTCCTCTATGTCGGAACCATCTTTTATGAATCATCAGAAATATCAAGTTTATCATCTAAACGCATGTTATGATGAGGTAGCAGATCAACTGATACATGTCCCCACAATTCCCCAAGGTCTAACTTAGGATTTTTTTTTGTGAAACAACAATACCATGCCTGATTTGGCTGACTCATCCCTATCTTGGAATGTGTCTATCACTTTGTCACCATACGCATCTGCAACATCTACTATATCTTGAGTATACTTTTCCTTGATATAATCTTACCCTCTTGCATAACAAGATCTTCAAGTTATTTTCCTCCAAAAAGCGCTCAATGGTAGCTTTGTCATCGGATTGCTGATTTATTAAGGAGGTAATCTCCTCAAAAGTTGAAGACTGTAAACCTTTATTATAAAATTACAATGTGTCACGATCCAATTTTTCCTGGACTAGCTTGTCTTTGACGGACTTCACCTCTCTGTTTAGACTTTCCGCCTTGCCTTTTTCTTTCTTAACTGAATTCTTCAGACTCTGGTTCTCTTTTGGAAGAGAAGTTATTTCTTCAACCCTAGACCTCACCTCGCTCTCCAAGTCAATGATTGGTCTTACAAAGCCAAAAAACTGCATACCTCAGCTCATCATTCTCCTTTGATACTTCGAAGGGAACCTAATCGTATACCACATCAGTTGCAGTACTGGTAGACTCGGGAAATGCAGTGTCAAAAACATCAAAATCAAAGTTCCTTATTTCTTCTATTTGATCACCATCTTTAAAAACTAGCATATCAGACGGAGGAAGGAAATGAGAGGGAGGCATCATATATTGTGATTGTAGGAGGAGGAACATCAACTGAATGGTTGGAGGAGGAAGTTCTGGACGAATTATAATCTATGAACTCATCGAACCCATCAAAATCCTCTTCTTCGTTTTCTTATATTTCTTTTCACTACCTTCTTTACTCGTTTTCTAGTCGTTCTTCTTGGGAACGTGGGATTCCGATGGCATTTTACTTCCTTCAACAGTAACAACAAAAGATTTAAGAAGGCTTCATCTATCTCATCGGGTTGCCCCTTATTTCCTGTTTCAGGAACAAACTATGACGAACCATCCTTTTTTTTTCTTTTTTTTTTCCGATGACTGGGAGCGCTACTCATGGCTGGCAAAAATAATTTTCCATTTGTTGCCTCCATTCTTTTAAGGATTTTAGCAGCTCGATGACGAGTAGTAAACTGCTCCCCTGAGAGTTCCCAGACATGATTGGTCCTCCAAAGATGAGACCTCACAAACTTTCCCGGAGTGAAACAATTATGGAACTCGTTGGACCATTTTTCATTAGCCCATTGGTTTAGCTTCTCAAAGGTCACTTTTGCATCCTCCAATTGTTGTGGAATGGGCTTCGAAATAACATGAATAAAAAAATCAAAGGCAATCAACAAAAGTCGTAGGAAGTAATAGAAATATAAAAAAAGTCTGGAAAGACTTACGTGAACTCTTCCGGTATCTTACGAGCAAGCTCGGATTCTCTTTAAAGGCAATCTTCTTACCGTTTTCCCAAAGACCACTGATGAAGAGGAACTGTGTTTTCTAAATCTTGTCCACCTATAAAAGATCATCTACCACATTGTAGTTATTCCCCTTATTGAAATAGTAAAATGGAATATAGCTATTACGAGACAAACCCGCCACAACAACCAATATTTCCACGGGTATCAGAATCTTTGATAGCCTTGAGTTTATGATGCACATTAGATATTAAAACCAAACATTAGGGGTAGCTTTTCTTGGGAACAACTTGACCAAGCTGAAATATCTCACTATTTTGGGGTCCAAGGGAAATCGAAGGCCTCGGTTGAGCACATCGGCATAAACCACCAACTCACTAGATTTATAGTCCAAGGGAAATCGAAGGCCTCAGTTGAGCACATCGGCATAAACCACCAACTCACTAGATTTATAGTCCATTAAAGTTTCTCCTGATTGGGATAGCCTAACTCTAATTGAATCAAAGAATCCCCATTTAGCTCAAATCCCTTAAACATAAAATTCGTGGAAATAAACATAGGATATTTTTTTCTAAGGACAAAAGATACTTGAAACTAACCTTAGTGAAATTAGGCCCAACTCGTCCGATGAGAGACCAAAAAAGCGGCTGAGATTCTCTTGGGAGGGATTTATCTGTTACTTTAGCATCACCAACTTGTGGGGCCTTTGGATTTGTTTGTCTTGTTGGCTTCAGAGTTTCCCTTGTTTGACCAGATGTCTCAAGAGGGGTATCTTCACTAGTATCTTCCATGTTTTCTTCCATGACATGTGGTGTTTATTTTAAAGGTCCACAAGGTTGAGCACTCTGGTTTTCTTCATCGAATCGAGAGGACTCAGCTGCTACACTTCTAGGATTTTCCTTTATATTTGAACATGATGGCAGTTCAGTTACAGTGGTTTCTCCTTCCATGATCCAAATTTGTAGTGGGGGCTTGTTAGTAACTATGAGCGGTTTGGTTGGCTTATTTGGTGTAGAAGGCTTATTATTTACCATAGAAATTCTTGTAACTTCGCGCGAATTACTCTCATCAAAATCCACCCCATAGCTATAAAAGTAGAGAGAATTCTATGGTTAGTGGCCCTTCAGGTTTAGGATGATTTGATTGACTGAGGAGAGTGAATATGTCATTTGAATGACTAGGCAGTCGAAGTAGGTTCAAAAGGAATGCGATGCTTATTTAAATATAAACTTCCTCGTATTTTGTAGGTTAATTTATAACAACTTTACCCGAAGAGGTAGGTAACCCAAAAAGAGGCTTTGCTCTATTTTTCTCTTCTTCAAAATTGGATAAATTAAGCTAACCACCTTTCATTAGATCACTCATGGTTGTAAACATACCAACCCGAATAAGCACTAACAAAGGTGATTCACGATGGCAAATATGAAGGGGAAAGAGAAATTTCGTCTGAAAAAACTAAAAGCTTAAGAAAAAATGTTCTCTATCTAGATTTTAGAAGGTAAGCTTTTTCTCACTCTATAAATATCAACTTGTAAAAATGAAAGAGGTTTATATATGGGTTAAGAAACGTTTAATTGCCCTACTAAAGAATGAGGTCGAAAACGGTAACTATGGGGCTATAGAGGAGTGTAACCGTTTCTCTCGTTTGATTGAATGAATTTACATACGGAAAAACAAGAACGTGGGTCCGATAAAAAATTGAGACGTGCTCCAAAAAGTGACTAGTCAAAAGTTGTGACCTTTGAATAATAATCGTTCTTAAATAAACCCATCAGAAAATGTTATGATATATTAGCTCTCCCGACATTCTTTTGAGAGACCTAAGGGAGTAGATGATATGGTCAGATTTCGTTGGAGGCAAGGATCAAATTTATCTTAGGGAACATTTTAGACTCGTGATAAAAAAAACATGTTGATTAAGTTGGGTGGTTAGTGACTAAATTGTGTACTAGTTTCATATGTTCTTGGCCATCGGGGCTCATGAGACTGACCCATACACACGACACGACTTGATTGGCCCATGGATCCAATTTTCCTATAAATTTTCCAAAAGACGTCATTTAATGGGTTGGAACATTCTCTCTCCAGTAATTAATAGTTATCTAAACATTTACCTTAAATACCCTCCGACAAGATTTTAATTTCAGCAAAAACGATTCGGCATGCACCCTGATAAAATTTCAACCTAGTTTATATAAACTCCTGATTGGTCATCGTATATAGACCCACCTCGGAAGGGTTACAAACTGGTCACTCACCCGGTAGCCAAAGCTTTGACTACTTGAATGGGACTGGACATGGGCGCTCGTTTGATGTTTATCTTTAGCCTCATACATGGATGTCAGCTTTTCCGTGTTATCCTGCTCCTTCTTTGGACTACAACCCCAACAGGATGTCCGACGATAATCCAATCATATTTTACAACTTCATTTTAGAGTTTATTTTGTGCCAATGACCTCTTTTCGGGGAAGAAGATTCGCCCAAGTCGTAAATAGAATCATCACTAGACTCTAAATAATCATAGCGGCGTCTCGTCTTTCTCTCTGTTTTAGAAACATAACAGTCTCATTGCATTTTCTTATCAAGCTTATCGTTTACACGACGACCACACTCAATTTGCTTTGATTTTCTCGAACAATGCCGGTCCTAATTGAGAACTTGATTTAGCGGGTTCTTCAGAGAATTATTATCTCCTAATCTCAGATTGGATCTTCTTAGCAGTAATCGTTGTATCTTTCTTAGTGTTAAGTTTTGTTATGTCTTAAAAAATTTCATTTCGTTGTGCTACTAGAGCGAATTTCTCGAGTTGCTCTTCAGCAAATTGATCGTTATAATGCTCATCTTTGAACTATTTCTCTTTGAATCATTTTTCCTTGGATTCAACACTGATCATCAAACTCTCAACCTTGGCTGAAGGCTCCTCGTGCATGTCAGTGTTCATATCACATTATTCGTCCCTCTGTGGCCACTTCACCCCATTTTTTACTAATCCTAACCATATTTATTACTTACTACATGAAATATCATGCATATTATACATTTATTTAGACATGTATTACAATACTTATGTACAGCCACATTAACCACATATTCTTCCGTTCTGGTTCATAGTTTGGATAAATCTCACCCTTATTAGTTATGAAAAAATGGTGGGAGTGTCGTCATTTAAGAAGACATAGAATTAATTGGTGAGTTATTATGGCAAAGCGTCAAGTTGTGACAGGGAAATTGAATTGCATGTAACTGTGGGGTATGGTCGTACAGAAAAAATTGTCTCAAAGTTGTAGTCAAAGTGTAGTTGTACTGTAATAGAGATAAACAAGAGTTCCAACCAATAAAAATATAAATTTGTGCATGATAAGTGATATATTCTGTCCGAAATCACGCACAATTGAAGCGTGATTTTGCACAAAATACTAAGCATAAATTTGGTATTTTTGTGCATCAGCCGCGTGTCGAAAATTCAAATTCACACATTCTTGTTGTGCGAATACAGTTCTTTATTGCGCTATTGATGCGCAAAAATACAAGGAAAACTTCAAAATCTATAAGTCATGCATTTATACACTATTTTCTATAAATGAACATCCATAAAGAAATATCTACAACCAACCTAAATATCTCCACCAACTAGTCCCGCACGGTTTTGCTCTTGGTTCACTCCCAAAAAGCTTCATATTAGTTGAGATATTTCATTCACCTATATATTGTAAGTACTTGTTCAGTCTAAGCGATGTGGGATAAATGATCAAGTTTACTCACTCTTAACAATCTAGCATAAAGATTTTTTTTATAAAAAAAAATATCACAAAAAGAATTGAAATTTAACGGGATTGAGATCCAACGAAATTGGATTAAGATCCAACTGGGTTGAGATACAACAATATCGTATCGAAATATAGCATTATCTTTAAAATTTAGTTTTGTTTTTATATATCAAATAAAAATTAAATATAGTGAAACAAACCTAATAAGAATTTTAATTTCTTTTTTATGTATTTAATATAAAAAAAATTACTCTGCTTTAGCTAAAATAATAGTTCTTTTTTAAATCTTAAGTTTTTATTTATTTTGTTACTATTTAAAATTTGAGAATTTGAATAATTTTCAATGTTTTATACATTTTGCTAATGTTATTTTACACATCCATTTTCGTCCATATTTTTTTATATATTTATTTTCTAATCAAATTTTTGTTTTAAAGTTCGTCATAATCTGAAATTCAAATGGTTTGTATTAAAAAATTAAAAAGTTAATCAATTACAATAGACTAGTTTTCCTTTAAATTAAAAATAGTTATTACATTTTTACTTTCCCTAGTGCATTTTATTTACTGAGTGAAGGTTTGAGGGTATTCCAAACAATTTACATCAACAATACAATTGTAATGCTAAAGCACATTATCGAACAAATAAAAAAATATATATAAATTAATTTATTTTTATTAAAAATTAATCTGGTAATTATTCAATACATCTCAGTTATTACCACAATGATGTTGACAATCTGGCTCGGCTTCGAAACAAGTACGAGGTGGACGCGCTACGGCACAACACCAACATTCTGGATAACCCTTGCAAGTGCCCTTGTAGCAAAAATTTAGTTTACTTTGTCCAATGCCAACCTCCTCCATTATTTTTACAGGAACGCCTAAATATTATAAAAAAACAATAATATATATATTAAAAAAACGTGTTTATCTTTTTAATCTTGCTGTTAGAGCATGTAAAAACAAAATCTAAATTGATAAATACACAGTATAATTATAATTTTTTAAAAAAAAAACTAATCATTAGATATAGAAAAGAAATAAAAATTATATCTAATTAAATTGAAATAGAAAACATAATATCTCATCGATAGAAAATCATAATACACATAAATAGAAGACTACTGATCTTATATCTAAGATGGAAACGCTCTGTTCTTGCGAAAGAACAGAGTCTCATTTTTTCCTTCTTTTCGATTGATTCAATCTTGAGTTAATTTTGCTATATTGTTTTATGGAAATTAATAACACAATGGAGAAAGAATTGACAGACGAATTTCCTTTGCTGAGGAAAATGTCGAATTTGGAAAAACAGAGTACCAAGAAGAATGAGTTCTTGAATTCTGGTGCTGAAGATTGTAATATGGTTTCGAAGCCTGTTTTTGAAGAATTGTTGAAGGAGAAAGAAGAGTTATCTCAGAGGAAATCTTATGCAAATTTGTTAAAACCTTCAAAAACAGAGTTCGTGCATACAAATGTTTCTGTCATGCTTTCTGATGAGATTCCGGTTATTAAGTTTGATGCTGCTGATAAAGATCAACTGTTAAAGGTTTCAATGCATACTCTAATAGCGAAATTCTCTACTGGTAAGCCTTCATTGGAACAGCTTCGTCAGTTTTTGTTGAAATTCAACTTCGTTGGAAAGTTCAGTCTTTCTGTGTGGGATTATCGTAATGTGTTTGTGGAATTTACTGATATTGAGGATTTTAAAAGATTGTGGTCAAGAAACATCTGGGTTTTGGGGAATAAAACTATGAGGTTGTTGAAGTGGACTCCGGGGTTTGATCCAAGTCTAGAATGTCCTTATACTCCGATATGGGTTTCTCTCCCTAATATCCCAGAATTTCTGTTTAATTATTCGACAATCAGTGAAGTCGCTAAGGTCCTGGGAACGCCTCTGAAGGTTTGGGTTCCTTCGATTAATAGAGCAAGACAGAATTGCTGTAAAATATGGGTGGAAGTTGATATCTCGAAGCCTCTAATTCAGAAAGTTCAGTTGAAGTTTGGAGAAGAAGACTGTTATTGGATTGATTTGGTGTATGATAAAGTTCCTCTTTATTGTACAATCTGTGATCACATTGGGCATGATAAAGAAAAGTGTAAAAAAGTTGTGAGGGTTGAAAATGGTGTTCTGGAAGCTGGCCAGAATAAGGAAGGTCTTGATAGTTCTGGGGTCCCTGATCAACAGTCTTGTTCTCAATATCTTGGTAATGATCTTGCTGGTAAAAGGGATGAGGCTGTTAAGGATAAAGAAGATAAAGAAGAGGCTGTTAGTATAAACAAAAATCGTTGGTTAAAGTTTATTGTGATTAATCAAGAATATGAGAAAGATGTTCAAAAGGAAGTGGAGGTTGATAGTAGTGCTGCTCATGAAATGGTTTCTGTGGATGATAAAGGTGAATCTTTAGATCATGTTAATGAGGAAGAAATGATTGAGGCCTTGAAGATGTTGGAGAGAAAGAATACGTTTGAAGTCCTTAGTGAAGAGATACATGACTCTCCTAAGCATGATGGAAGTCTGCCTGTCTCTCCTGTGAGGAATAAAGATGGAAACAACAAACAGGAGACTAGGAAACTGAAGAAGGTTCCCAAGTTATGGTCTTCAAAGGGTCCTATGTCTTCTAAAGTCATGAAGTTAAAGAGGAGTCACAAATCTGGTATTGATTAATGACTATTGCTATGCTGAATTGGAATGCAAGGGGTCTTGCAAATAAAGATACTGTGAAGAGATTAAAGTCTATTGTTTATTCTGAAAAAGTTACTTTTGTGGCTATTCAAGAGCCATTGGTTAATTCTGATAAGTTGAGTTTGTTGGCCAGGAAGTTAAAGCTTAATGGTTTTTTTGGAAATGTGAATAACAAAGTTTGGGTTTTTTGGCACCAGGATTTCAAGGTGGATGTGGTGTTGGATACTGAGCAGTTGATTCACTTAAAGGTTGGTCATCCAGTCTTAAATAAAGTGTTTGAGGTATCTGTAATCTATGCTAAGTATAAGAAAGAACAGAGGCTTGTGTTGTGGGATACTATTAGAGGTTTGGATGTGCAGAATGAGTGGCTGCTTTGTGGAGACTTCAATGTCATCTCTAATATTCAGGAACAACTGTGTTGTTCTACTATTAATCTTCGTGCTATGGATGATTTTAACAGTTGTATTATGGATTGTTCTTTGTTGGATGCTGGTTTTAGTGGCTGTTCTTTCACCTGGTCTAATGGTCAGAAGTGGAGGAGGTTGGATCGAGTCCTTTATAACAATGCTTGGTTGGAGTGCTTTGATTATACCTCGGTGTCTCATCTTGCTCGCAATTGCTCTGACCATTGTCCTATGCTTATTAAGATCTCTTCTAAGGTGGAAAGGTCAAAAACTTCTTTTAAATTTCTTAACATGTGGACAACTCATGATGGTTTTTTAAAGATTGTTAAGGAAAGTTGGTCTAATGTGATTAATGAAGAGGTGAGGAACCCAATTATGATTTTTTGGTTGAAACAACAGAGGCTGAAGTCAGTATTGAGGACATGGAATAGAAATGTCTTTGGAAATTTGTTTGATGCCATTAAGCAAGCTGAGCAGACTATCATCAATAGGGAGATTACTCTTCAGAATGAAGCTTCTGAGGATAATGTAGCTTTGTTAGTTGAGGCTAAAAAGCATCACTTGCTGTTACTTGATAGGGAAGAAAGTTACTGGAGACAGAAAGCACATGCTTCCTGGTTGAAAGACGCTGATAGAAATACTACGGCTTATCATGGTTTTGTTAAGAAAAGGCTAAAGAGGAACAGAATTGAAAGAATTAAGGTTGGAGATAGATGGCTTACTGATAAGGACAGTTGGTGGTAATACTCAGGCTATGGAGGCTTTTAAAGCTGTTATGGATCATTACCAGTTGGTGTCTGGTCAGGAGATTAATATATCTAAGTCTAAGCTCATTACTTCTACTAAAATGAGTGTTCAGAAGGTGTCTGGTATTGAAGCTATTTGGAATTTTAATCATACTCATTTACCATTCAAATATCTGGGTACTGTTATTGCTAATAATACAAGAGTGGCAAACTATGAAAGTATTATTGACAAAGTTAGAAAGAAGATCATGGAATGGGACAAACTGCATTTATCGTTTGCTGGTCGTCTTCAATTGATTCAAGCTGTCTTGACTGCCTTTCCAATCTATTTCCTGCAACATTCTTCTCTTCCAGTTGCTATTGTTCAGAGATTGGAAACTTTATTCACCAAATTTCTGTGGGGGACAAAAGAAGACAAGAATTCAATTAGCTGGGCTCGTTGGGACAGACTATGCAAGCCATATTGTGAAGGTGGCCTGAATCTTAGAAAGTTTAAGGACTTGCATCAAGTTTATGCTATGAAACTGTGGTTTGAATTCAGGATGCAACAGTCTTTATGGGCTAAATTTATGAGGTCTACGTATTGCTTTAACAATATCCACCATTTGATAGCTATTGTTACTCACAAAAAATCAAAAGTCTGGTCCCGTATACTGAGCACTAGAGAGATGACTGAAGAATATATGTTTTGGAAACCTGGTCAGGGCAACATTGGATTCTGGTATGACAAATGGTGTTCTAATAGGCCTTTTATTGTGATTACTGGAGATAGAGATAGAAGGTTCTTGATGGATAGTAGTAACACTCAGGTGAAAGACTTATGGTTGGGTAGCTCTTGGGACATTGAAAGGCTCAAGACTATGGTCTCCACTACTGAGATAAATAAAATTGTTGAGATCAAGTTGAATAATACTGATGATCTGTTGCTGTGGTCGCTGTCTAAGAATGGAATGTTTAATGTTAAAGACACTATTAATCACATTAGAGATAAAGGCAACATCTCTAGTCTATATAACAAAACCTGGAATGCAGTAACGCCAAGAAAATGTTCGTTTCTCTTGTGGAGGGTGTTACACAATTGGATCTCTACTGATAATGTGATGCAAAGGAGGGGATTCATGTTAGCCTCTAAATGTGTGTTTTGTGACAATGCTGAGTCTACTAATCATGTTTTTGTGCAATGTCATTCTGCGTGGGGTGTTTGGCAGTATTTCAGCGACATATTCAAGGTACATATTCAAACGCATATGACTGTTTCTCACTTAGTTATGAGATGGTACTGGGCTGGAAAGAAATGCGACATTTTTAGCATTTTACCAGCTATTGTAATGTGGTCTATATGGGCAGCGAGAAACAAAAGAAAGATGAGCAATGTGATTACCTCGGCTGGTTCTATTATCAATCATGTTCTTCTGATTTTGTCAAGCCTAGATTACGCTAAAATCTTAAGAAGGAAGCATTGGGGTAGTTTCAGCAAGCAAGCGGCTGACATTGGTTGTGTCAGTCAATTTAGAGACAGAAACAGGCCTCTTTTTCTGAAGTGGAAAAGCCCTAAACACGGTAGATTTAAGCTAAATGTGGATGGATCTTGTACCTTTAATGGTGAAGCAGGAGGTGGAGCTCTTATCCGTGACAGCAATGGAGACATTATCGCTGGCTGTGGTAGGCTGTATGGGAAGGGTTCTCCTTTGATTGCAGAGAGTAGAGCCCTTCTGGATGGTTTAAGATTGTGTGAAAGACTTGGGCTCAGAAAAGTTGATATTGAAATCGACTCTATGGTTCTGGTTAAGCTGATTCAATATGGTAACAGCCCATGGTTTTTAGAGTTGTTGCTTAACTGTTGTAGGAAAGCTATCAAAGGGGAGATGGTGGTTTGTCATATTTTCAGGGAACAGAATTTAGGAGCCGATTGGGTTGCTAAAGAAGTGCTTAAGATTCATCAAGATATAGAGTTTACGAAGATGAATGCTCCTGTTAAGTTGAAGGCTATTGTCTATTTGGAGAAGATGAACTTAGGTTATTTGAGACTGATTGAATAGTTTGATTTAGGGTTTGTTTGTTGTTTTCTGGTTTTGAGGATGATGAAGATGAAGGGTTCGCGCTCTTCATTTCAAAATTTTGTATTATTGCCTATTAAGGGCTTGAGGTTTTTCTTTTATGCAATTGAAAGCTTTGATAAAAAAAAAATATCTCATCGATAGATATAATTAGCTTTGTAATTTTCCATCTTTTATAAAATTTAACTCACTCATATTATATAATGTAGAGGGACTCGAACTCATGACATTTTGGTCATAAGAATGACATACTCAACCAACTCGGCTACCCCCTTAGAAGCTCACTCATATTTTTTTATTAACAAAAGCATCCAATTTGTTTTTAAAAAAGCCTTAAATATTATACTTATAAATAATATACTTATAAATAATAAATTTTGGTAGGTCTAACAATTTAAAAATAAATATAAATAACAATGAATACATAAATATATAAATATTTTTTTTTCACCAAAATTAGATGACAAGAAAACAAAATATAAACTTAAATAAAAAAAAAACATGTAATGCTCACTTTGATTGAAATGTAGAAGATTTGCACACATGAGAAGAAAAGTTATCATACAAATTGTATTATTTTTCTTCATTTTAAACTTTTTATTTTAAATAAAAATTAAAGTTATGATTAGTATGGTTTACAGAATACATGGTAAACCTTATACACATACGGGAACGAAACTGAAAATTTAATGCAGAATACATGGTAAACCTTATATACATACGGGAACGAAACTGAAAATACAGAATACATCGGTAAACCTTATATACATATGGAAACGAAACTGAAAATTTAAGACTGAAATTAATATTTTTACTTTTATTAATATAGACAAAATTTTAATACATAAGTATTAAATAAGATACTCTACTAAAAAACATAGAATTTTTTTTAACAAATAAGTATTAAATAAAATATTATGTTTAAAAACATTATTGATTACTCTACCTTTCCTATTTATTTTATTAGTTTGTCGTGTTTATTTTTTATTAAATTTGTTCAATACTTTTAAAAGTTTTAAGTTTACTCTTCACACATAGGATTGATCCAGAGTTGATATGAGTTGTTTTTTATATGTTTAGTCTGGTCAACATTTCATACATAATGATTAAAAATAATTTTTTTCTAAACATAAGAATTCTATCTAACACAAAAAATGAGTATATAAATTAAATTGAAATTTTGTCGAAACAATAAGTATTTACAAATAATTTTTTAAAATATATAAAAAAATTCAATAAAAAATAAACATAAAGAATCATAATAAGACAAACGTAAAATATAAGATAATAGGAGTAATTTTTATCCGAATAATTTTAATGATTTATAAAATTTTGAACTAAAATAACTTATTAAAAGAATTTTTTTCTTTTAAAAATTGTAAAAAGTTCAATATAATAATTATATAATTTGTTTTATAGTCTTTGTTAGGATGAATGTCATTTTTTATATATATTTTAAGAAAATAATGAGTAAATTAAATATTCGGCTGAAAACATTATTGGTCTTTCATGTTTCACATTTGTATCATTCTAATCTTTCATGTTTACTTTTGTTTTAAACGGATCAAATGTTTCAAAATTTTATATTTTTGTCATCGCATATGCGGTTAACCAGGAGTTGATAGGAATTAATCTCTATTTTTTTAGTCTCATCACCAAGAATCGAACCAGATACGCGAGAACTAAAAATAAATCCTTTTAAACATGGAAAACTCATTTAATACAAAAAATGAAGATCATAGATCATATTGAAACTTTTTCAAAATGAGAAAGACCAATAATACAAATTTTAAAACATATGGAGCTTATTTAATACAGAAATGAACATGCAAAACCATACTAAGACAAACGTGAAATATGGAGGATCAATTGTCATTTTTATCCAAAGCATTCTCATATTTTATGAGACATGAGACTTATAAAATTGTAGCTTCTCATGTTAATTAGAATTTCTTAAAAGAATTGTAACAATAAACAAAACTTCAAATATAAAACAAATATGAATCAAAAGATACAGTATCTTATTAATGATGGTTAGACTTTTATTTATAAGTATTGTGTTACAATAAATATATTTTAAATTTATGAGATAATGATTTAAATATCTCTAACTATTTACATTTGTATTTAATTGTACCAATAACTAAGTCTCATATATATATATATATATATGTATAATTGGATAAGCTGATTTGGACGATAGGTTTAGGCTGGACTAATTACACCATTATCCGTAACCCCCAAGTCTTTGTGGGAGTAACGAAGAAAGACTAGCTCAGTGTTACCCGAAGCGTGTTTGGCATTGGTCAACACATTCATTATCTTCGTCGAGACGCCTATCGTGTATCCTAAAAAACTAGCTCATATGTCTTTCATATATATAGTAACAAATGTTTGAAACGATTTTTTAAAACAAAGCTAAAAGTTTAAGATGAATGTAATTTCTTTTAGATAATTTTTTAAAATAACTAGTGAATGAAATATTAGTCTAAAAACATTATTGGTCCCTCATATTTCATATCTGTTACATTATGACTTTCATATTTATTTTTACATTAAGCGAGTCTCATGTTTCAAAAAGTTATATTTTTTTATCTTCGTGTATAGGTTTAACCGGGAGTTGATAGTAGTTGTTTTCTACATTTTTAGTCTTATCACAATGAATTGAATTAGATATTCGGGAACTAAAAATGAAATCATTTTTAACATGCATGACTCATTTAATACAAAAAATGAACATCAAGGAGTGTATTGGAATTGTGTCCAAAAAATAAAATCCAATAATACAACTTTTGAAAAAAAAACCATTCGGCCAAAAGAAAGATCCACAAAACATATATTTTCCTCAATTTCCTTATATATAGAAGACAAATCTATAATATGGATTCACACAAATACAAGATATCAGGAGCAACCCAGTCTTCGACAACCTCTCTCTCATTCATCACCAAAAGCAACTCGGTCATGTCACCAACATATCAAGATCCTATGTAGAAGTTATGGGTCTCGAAAGGAAGGAGTTTACTCGCGATAATATTCTCTACCAGAACAAAAGAGACCACAAAGTTTTCATCGTCCATGAATCATATACAATAACTCTTATCTCTTCCCCTGAATTTACCTTATTTGTAAAATTCTCGTTCGGCCATCCTAAAAAAGATGAAATCAAAACTTTCCTAGAATCTTTTAAATTTTTAGGATTATATAGTATTGCTGTCTAATATTACAAACACTTATTAATCAATTGGACAACTTAGAAGACGTTAAATGTTTTTAGAAAAGAAATGTTTGGAATATAGGTTAGTTTACATTTAGGTTACTAAAATGGTCTACTAAATTCATTCCCGGAATGAAGTCTCCTCAAAATCCATTATGAGTAACTTTCCTGAATTTTTTTAAATACTTGTTCAACCATGATTCAATAACCTAAATTGCAAAGGCTATTGGAATGCCTTTATAAATTTGTGTTCTTTCAAAAAACTGAGCAAGCTTTAACTGGTGTAAAGCTTGGCTCATAATAGATGTTTCTAAACTTGGTCCTAAAAAAATCTAGATAAGTTTTACGGACAGTGATGGATTTTGGCAGGATATCATCTATGGTGATATGCCATCATATTGGCTTCTCATGTAAACATCTCGGTCATAAAGATGTTAACTATAATAAGCGCCAAAATATCATAGATAGTTCTGTTAATACTGATAAACACCACTCTTTTGAGTAAATTAAAAACTCAAATGAGCACCCATTTCCCCAAAAGGAAACGTGTGTCTAGAAAAAAAAACTGTAATAATTAGCCCCAAACAAAATCAGTTAAGTTTAAAATTCTATATCTCTTATAGAACTGGAAAAATCAAACAACAATGGCAACCTAGAATCTGAAAACACCTATCTTTCTAAAATAAATTGTTCACAACTAGCCTTTAACAATAATCTCAGACAAAGCAAAACTGAAACAAAATAAAGACCGCTAAAATTATCTATGATCATAATCATATTAAAGAAGGCATAAACTTGAAAATAACTTGAAATTATGAATCTAATGAAGTCACGAGTAATGATATTATTGAGGTTTCTTCACATAATAGATTTAGGCAACACCTTCATTATTTCTAAAGACTTGGAAAATTCTTAAAATGAATAGGACTCTCCCAAAATCATAACATATGGAAGTTTATCTTTATCATTAGAAATGAAATAGGTATACGCTAGAAAGAAAATCAACAAAATCATTAGTAAAAGATTAAAAAAAATCTAAAGTTCAAATTACAAAAACCCTTAAATAACCAAAGCGTTCCATTTTAAATGATCTTTCATATCCCTAAATTCCTTACTCAAATGGTATTATCAATTTTAAACTAGAATGACCGTGTAATTGATAATAAAAGAATAATATGTAGAATTAAATCAATAGTTGTAACTGAAAAGATAGACTCTATTTCTCTGCAAGCGCTAATGATTTCTAATGTAAATCATGACAAAATGTCAAGAAAAAAAAGTTTTAAATTTGGATATGCAAATAACAGTAATAAACTATCGATATCTTGGAAATATCATTTACATATAAACATTCTTACTAATCATGATCAATTTCTCCATATGATAATGGGCTATCCAATAAATCCAGCCTTTCAAACTTAGATTATATTCAAGACATAATTCATGAGATAATAACTGACGAACATAACCATTCTCTAATACCTATTTCCTCTCTTGAGAAAATTATAAATTCAATTAACACTCTCAATCTAAATAGTATCTCTGGAGTTTATGGATTTAACTCCAAATTCTATTGAATTTGTTGGACAATTATATATAAAGATCTGTGTGAAGCTACTTGTGCCTATTTCAAAAGCCATCTAGCCTCCAATGGCATATTTCCTACTGCAATATGCTTAATACCTAAAACAAACTCACCTAAATTATTGCAAAACTTTATACCTATAAGTTTTTGCATAATATTCAGTAGAATACTGCCAAAGATTATATACTATAGACTTGCAAAACTCATTCCTACGATAATTTCAGAGGAGCGTAATGTATTTTTAGAAAACATAAATCTTCATGTAAACATCCTAATCACTCATGAGTTCACCTATGAAAGTAACAAAAAACCAAGAGAAGGTAATATGATCTTAAATTTGGACATTCTGAATCCTTTGATAGAATATATTTCAACTTCATATACATTATAATGAAGGGATTTGGATGCGATACTCAATTCATAGACCTAATTAAAAGAGGAATATAATCTTTTTATTTCTCAATAATAATAAATGGCTTCTCATATGGTTACTTCAACTCCAGAAATGGTGTTAGGTAGGATGATCCTCTTTCGTCGAGCATTTTCATCATTGCTTAAGAATACTTTCTAAAAAGTATCAAAAAATTATTTCAAAATCATTCTATGAAATTCAATTATAGAGGGTCAGTTAATATCGCATATCTTGCATTTGCAGATGATGTGATCATATTCATAAAAAGTTCCCTAAAAATGTCAAGCAAATTTGTGGGTTCTAGACCACTATCAGTTTGTCTCTTATTAGCTAATAAATAAATAAATATTCATTTCACCAAATTATATGAACAGAGACATGACCAAAACAATTAAAAATATTACTTGTTTTAAACATAGTCATTTACCTTTCAAGTACCTTAGAATTACAATGCATTCAAGTAAAAATTGATGTTACTTTCATGAATTGGTAACCAAAATAAGGACTAAAATTCTAGAATGGTACAATAAAACATTTTCATTTGGTGGAAGACTGATTCCAATACAATCTGTCTTACTTACAATCCCAATATATTATACCCAAACTAGTCTCCTTCCTAAAACCTTAATACCAAGAAGCAACAGACTACTTAACAAATATCTTTGGAGGTTTAAAGAAAACTCGAAAACCATAGCCTGGTCCAAATGGTCTACTCGTTGTAAACCATTCGAGAAAATGACTAAATCTAATAAAGATAAATGATATTCATAATTCATTTTCTTGTAAACTTTAAATGATTTTCACAGAGAATTAAACTCTCTGGTCCAATCTTATGCACTCAATCTACTGTCTAGCCACTCATCCACTCCATCTCAAGCTTAAATAAAAGACTCTAAAATATGGAAAATACTCATTAAAATTACAGGAAAATTTAAGACTTTATATTCTAGAAAGTAAGAAAAGGTAAAATTGATTTCTGGCTTGAAAGATGGAGCAACACTCATCCATTAAGCTCCATATCATACAATGATAACAAAACTTGCTATACAAAAGTAAAGATTTCTGACTTCTGGAAAGATGGTTCCTTGAACATCGTAAAACTAAAAAAACATCATTCAACCGGTATATTAATTTAATTCTTATTTTCTATAGACTTAGTATTACAAAAGAAAATGTTTAGCTTGGCATCTAAATGTCAAAAATGATATAATATTAAAACTATAAATAATCTCTTTTTATCATGTAATACCACATGGAATGTATGAAAATACATCACATGTATATTTGGTATACTAATAGGAAATCATATGACCCTCAATCATATCATTAACATCTGGTTCATGTCAACTAACAAAAATATACATATCATAACCATATTACTCCTTATTATCTGATCGGCTATCTGGTCAGTCTGAAATAAATCACAAATCAATAACATAAGCATATCCTCCAAAATCATAATATATAAAATCTTATACATTATCACCAAACTTGATTATTATAAGTTCATTAAAATTAAATACTGGTCAAGTGACCTAAAAATAGTCAATGCACTTAGTTGTTTTCATCATCTTGAAAAGTAAGAATATCTCAGCTTTTAAATGGCTCTCTCCAATAAATAATAAATTGAAACTCAACTGTAATGGTTCATGTTTGACTAATGGACAATCAAGTTGAGGTATTTTCATTAGAAACAATGAATGGAATTTAATGTATTCAATAGGGAGGCTGTATGGCAAAAATACTTGTATGATAGGCGAAACTATGACCCTTCTTGATGGCTTCCTTCTCTGCAAAACCAATGGTGTCAATCTTTTAGATATTGAAATAGATTCATTATCTTGTTTTAAATCCTTATCCGTGGAGATGCCCCATGGTATATTAAACCAATAATTAACTGCTGCAAAAACCTAATAACATCCAAACTGAATATCAGACACGTATTCAGAGAACAAAATTATGTTGTTGATTAGGTTGCGAAATAGGCTCTTAGTCAGAAATCAAACTGTGACTTTTCAATAAATCAAGTCTCATCCCTCTTTATGGCTATAATTATACTTGAAAGTCTCAACGTTGGATACCTTAGACTTGAAAACTAATTGATCTGAATTATTATAGGTTTTACTTACTCAAATGTTTAGTACTATACTAACCCTCCCAAGGTAGGGTAATCCCTCGCCAATTGTTTTCTCTAATTTTGTGGGCTTAAAGACATCATATACAACGATAGAAGTATACAATAATTTTGTGGGCTTAAATTATCTAAACTTCTAAAGTTCTATACACCCTAGGTTTATGGTTTATTTGGCTCTACTACTTCTTTGTTACTTTGCCACTATCAACGATAATAGTATCACCAACATATTTTATATTGAATTTTCTTAGCGGAATTTAACATGTAAGAATTCATTACGGCTCGTTTCCACTAATATATCATCATATATATATATAATATAAATAAAAGTATGAATCCACTTTAATTGGACGTCACGGTCCTTGACCAAGCTCATATTAGAACCAAAAGAGATTATTACTTCAAGGCACTTATGGTATCTACGTCAAAAATAATGTTTGAGGCCATAAATTGATTTTTAAAGTTTACATACCAATAAATTTGAATCATTAATTATAGAGTCCTAAGATCACATAATGTTGATCATTTCTTTAACATCGTCATTAAAAAATAGTTTAATATCCATTTGATAAAGTTCTAGGCAAGTGTGCAATTAGTGCAATAATTGTCCTACTAGATTTCATCACTAAACTCTAAAGAATCATAGCGTCGTCTCGTCTTCTCTCTGTTTTAGAAACATAACAGTCTCAGTGCATTTTCTTATCACGCTTATCATTTACACGACGACTACACTCAATTTGCTTTGATTTTCTCGAACAACGCCGGTCCTAATTGAGAACTTGATTTAGCGGGTTCTTCAGAGAATTATTCTCTCTTAATCTCAAATTGGATCTTCTTAGCAGTAATCGTTGTATCTTTCTTAATGTTAACTTTTGTTATGTCTTAAAAAAATTCCTTTCGTTGTGCTACTAGAGCGAATTGCTCGAGCTGCTCTTCGGCAAATTGATCGTTATAATGCTCATCTTCGAACTATTGCTCTTTGAATCATTTTTCATTGGATACAACACTGATCATCAAACTCTCAACCTTGGTTGAAGGCTCCTCGTGCATGTCAGTGTTCATATCACATTATTCATCCCTCTGTGGCCACTTCACCCCATTTTTTACTAATCTTAACCATATTTATTACTTACTACATAAAATATCCTGCATGTTATACATTTATTAGACATGTATTACAATACTTATGTAAAGCCACATTAACCACATATTCTTCCGATCCGGTTCATAGTTTGGATAAATCTCACCCTTATCAGTTATGAAAAATGGTGGGAGTGTCGTCATTTAAGAAGACATAGAATTAATTGGTGAGTTATTATGGCAAAGCGTCAAGTTGTGACATGGAAATTGAATTGCATGTAACTGTGGGGTATGGTCGTACAGAAAAAAATTGTCTTAAAGTTGTAGTAGAAGTGTAGTTGTACTGTAATAGAGATAAACAAGAGTTCCAACCAATAAAAATATAAATTTGTGCATGATAAGTGATATATTCTGTGCGAAATCATGCACAATTAAAGCGCGATTTCGCACAAAATACTAAGCATAAATTTGGTATTTTTGTGCATCAGTCGCGTGTCGAGAAGTGAAATTCACACATTCTTGTTGTGCGAATACAGTTCTTTATTGCGATACTAGGACAACTATGACAACTTCAAAATCCATAAGTCATGCATTTATACACTATTTTCTATAAATGAACATCCATAAAGAAATATCTACAACCAACCTAAACAATACAACATATAGAAATCAAACAATATATATCAGAATTTTTAAACTCAAATATCTGAAAATATATACATTGAAAGTGAAAAAAACATATCATAGATCAAGTAATATGTACCTTAACAAGATTGTGAAGTTTGATTTTGAAAATCACAAACTTTCAAAATGGTAAAATTGAAAGGTTTTCGGTTTGCGTAGAAAATTATAAAGTTTAAAGGTTGAGATCTAGCATAAAGATTTTTTTATAAAACAAATGTAAAAAAAATGATTGAAATTTAACGGGATTGAGATCCAACGAAATTGGATTAAGATCCAATTGGGTTGACATACGACAATATCGTATCGAAATATAGCATTATCTTTATATTTTTTGTTTTTTATATCTAATAAAAATTAAATACGGTGAAACAAACTTAATAAGAATTTTAATTTTTTTTATGTATTTAATATAAAAATCCTACTCTGCTTTAGCTAAAATAATAGTTTCTTTTTTAAATTTAAGCTTTTATTTATTTTGTTACTATTTAAAATTGAGAATTTGAATTATTTTCAATGTTTTATACATTTTGCTAATGTTATTTTACACATCCATTTTTGTCCATATTTGGTTTTCTAATTACATTTTTGTTTCTAACTTCGTCATAATCTGAAATTCAAATGGTTTGTATTAAAAAATTGAAAAGTTAATCAATTACAATAGACTAGTTTTCCTTTAAATTAAAAATAGTCATTACATCTTTACTTTCCCTGATGCATTTTATTTATAAGTGGATAAGTTATATTCATTTTCAGTTTTATCTTTCTTATTTAGAATATCTTGTTTGTTACTGAGTGAAGGTTTGAGGGTACTATAAAAAATTGAAAGTTCAAATGGATTGAAACTCATGGTTCCAAACAACTTACATCAGCAATACAATTGTAATGGTAAGGCACATTATCTAACAAATACAAATAACATATATAAATTAATTTATTTTTATTAAAAATGAATATGGTAATCATTCAATAGTACATCTCATTTGTGACCACAATGATGTTGACACTCTGGCTCGGTTTGGTAACAAGTACGAGGTGGACGCATTATGGCACAACACCAACACGCTGGATTATCCGCGCAAGTGCTTGAGTAGCAAAAATTTAGTTTACTTTGTCCAATGCCAATCTCTTCCATTATTTTTACACGAACACCTAAATATTATAAAACAAAATCTAAATTGATAAATAAACCGTATAATTATAATTTTTTAAAAAACTACACATAAACTAATTGTTTGATATAGAAAAGAAATACAAATTATATCTAATTAAATTGGAATAGAAAACATAATATCTAATTGATATGTATAATTAGCTTTGTAATCTTCCATCTTTTATAAAATTTAACTCGCTCATATTTTTTTTATTAACAAAAGCATCCGATTTTTTTAAAAGCCATAAAATAATATACTTATAACAATTTTATATAAAATATTAATAAATTTTGGTAGGTCTAACAATTTAAAAACTAAAAACAATGAATACATAAATATATAAATATTATTTTTTCACCAAAATTAGATGAAAACTAAACCTAATAAAAAAAAACAACATGAAATACTCACTTTGATTGAAATGCAGAAGATTTGCAAACACGAGAAGCAAAGATATCATACAAATTGTACTATTTTTCTTCATTTTAAACTTTCTTTTATATAAAAATTAAAGGTATGATTAATATGGTTTACAGAATACATAGGTAAACCTTATATACATATACAAACGAAACTGAAAATTTAATACAGAAATTAATATTGTTATTTTTGTTAATATAGACAAAATTTTAATAAATAAGTATTAAACAAAATATTCTGCTCAAAAACATTATTAATTATTCTACCTTTCATATTTATTTTATTAATTTTCCTGTTTATTTTTGTATTAAATTTGTTCCTATATTTTAAAAAAAATTAATTAATTTTCAAAAATAGAATTGATCAAGAGTTGTCTTTTATATTTTTAATCTCGTCAGCATTTCATACATAACGAGATTAAAAATGATTTTTTTAAACTTAAGAAATCTATTTAATACAAAAAAAATACGTAAAGATTATTTTGAAATTTTGTGGAAACAATAAGAATCAACAATATAATTTTTTAAAACATATAAAATTCGTTCAATAAAAAATAAACATAAAAATCGTAATAAGACAAACATAAAAATATAAAGGAACAACTGTAATTTTTATCCGAATCATTTTAATGACTTATAAAAGTTTGAACTAAAATGACTTATTTATTAAAAGACTTTTATTCATTTAAAATTTGTAAAAAGTTTACATATAATAATTATATAATTTGTTTTATAGTATTTGTTAGGATGAATGTCATTTTTTAAATATATGTTTTAAGAGAATAATTAGTAAATTAAGTATTCGGCTGAAAATATTTTTGGTCTTTCATATTTCACATTTGTCTCATTATAATCTCTCATGTTTACTTCTTCCTTAAACGGATCAAATGTTTCAAAAATTATATTTTTGTCATCGCATATGGGGTTAACCAGGAGTTTATAGGAATTAATCTCTATTTTTTTACTCTCATCACCAAGAATTGAACCAGACACGCAAGAACTAAAAAAAATCATTTTAAACATGGAAAACTCATTTAATACGAAAAATGAACATCATAGATAATATAGGAACTTTTTGCAAATGACAAAGACTAATAATACAAAATTTAAAGAATACAGAGCTTATTTAATACAAAAATGAACCTGCAAAACCATACTAAGATAAACGTGAAATATGAAGGACCAATTGTCACGTTTATCCAAAGCATTCTCATATTTTACGAGACAAGAGATTTATAAAATTTTAGCTTCTCATATTAATTAGAATTTCTTAGTAGAGGTTTGTTATTTCTTCTTAAAAAATGTAACAATAGACAAAACTTCCAATATAAAACAAATTTTGAATCAAAAGATACACTATCTTATTAATGATGGTTAGACTTTTATTTATAAGTGTTGTGTTACAATAAATATCTTTTAGATTTATGAGATAATAATTTAAATATCTCTAATTATTTACATTTGTATTTGATTGTATCAATAACTAAGTCTCTTACATATACGTATAATTGGATAAGCTGATTTGGATGATAGGTTTAGGCTGGACTAATTACACCATTATACGTAACCCTCGAGTCTTTGTGAGAGTAACGAATTACCCGAAGCGTGCTTGACATTGGCCAAAACATTCATTATCTTCGTCCAGACGCCTATAGTGTTTCCTAAAAGACTAGCTCATATGCTTTTTGTATATATAGTAACAAATGTTTGAAACGATTTTTTTTTTTAAAACAAAACTTAAAGTTTAAGATGAATTTAATTTTCTTAGATAATTTTTTTTAAATAACTGGTGAATGAAATATTCGTCTAAAAATATTATTGGTCCTTAATGTTTTATATTTGTTAAATTATGGCTTTCATATTTATTTTTGCATTAAGCGAGTCTCATGTTGCAAAAAATTGTATTTTGTATCTTCGTGTATAGGGTTAACCAGAAGTTGATAGTATTTATTTTCTATATTTTTATTCTTATCATCGTGAATTGAATTAGACATGCGGGAACTAAAAATGAAATCCTTTTAAACATGGAGGACTCATTTAATACAAAAAATGAACATCAAGGACTGTATTGGAATTTTTTCCAAATATTAAAAACCAATTTAACAAATTTTGAAAAAAACAAAATCATTCGGCCAAAAGAAAGATCCACAAAACATATATTTTCCTCAATTTCCTTACATATAGAAGACAAATCTACAATATGGAGTCACACAAAAACAAGATGTTAGGAACAACCCAGTCTTCGACAACCTCTCTCTCATTCATCAACAAAAGCAACTCGGTCATGTCACCAACATAGCAAGATCCTACGCAGAAGTTATGGGTCTCAAAAAGGAAGGAGTTTCCCCAGGATAAAATAACTCTTATCTTTGCCTCTGAATTTAGCTTATTTTTAAAATTCTCGTTTAGCCATCCTAAAATAAATAAAATCAAAACTTTCCTAGAATCTTTTAAATTTTCAGGACTATATAGTATTATTGTCTGAGATTACAAACACTTATTAATTGATTGGACAACTTAGAAGATGTTAAATACTTTTAGAAAAGAAACGTTTGGAATATAGGTTAGTTTACGTTTAGGTTACTAAAATGGTCCACTAAATTCATTCCCGGAATGAAGTCTCCTCAAAATCCATTATGGGTAACTTTCCCAAAAATTTCTTAATATTTGTTCAACCATGATTCAATAACCCAAATTGCAAAGGCTATTGGAATGCCTTTATAAATTTGGGTTCTTTTAAAAAAATTGAGTAAGCTTTAACTGTTGTTAAGTTTGGATCGTAATAGATGTTTCAAAACTTGTTCCTAAAAAAATCTTGATAAGTTTTAGGGACATAGATAACTTTTGGCAGGATATCACCTATGGTGATGTGCCATCATATTTCCTCTCATGTAAACACATGGGTCATAAAGATGTTAACTGTAATAAGGGCCAAAATATCAAAGATAGTTTGCTAATACTGATAAACACCACTCTTCTGAGTAAATTACAAACTCAAATAAGCACCCATTTCCCCAAAAAGAAAAGTGCGTCTAGAAAATAAAACCTGTAATAGTTAGCCCCAAACAAAATCAGTTAAATTTAAAATTATATATGTCTTATTGAACTGGAAAAATCAAACAACAATGGTAACCTAGAATCCGAAAACACCTATCTTTCTAAAACAAATTATTCTTAACTAGCCTTCAACAATAATCTCAGACAAAGCAAAACTGAAAAAATAAATATCGTCAAAACTAACTATAATCATAATCATACTAAAGAAGGCATAAACTTGAAAATAAATTGAAATTATGAATCTAATGAAGTCACGAGTAATGATATTATAGAGGTTCTTCACAATAGATTTAGGCAACACCTTTATTATTTCCTAAAGACTTGGAAAATTCTTAAAATGAATAGGACTCTCCCAAAATCATAACATATGGAAGTTTACCTTTATCACCGGAAATGAAATAAATATACGCTAGAAAGAAAAGCAACAAAACCATTAGAAAAATATTAAAAAAATCTGAAGCTAAAATTACCAAAGCCCTTAAATAACTAGAGAATTCTATTTTAAAGGATCTTCCAAATCCGTAAATTCCTTACTCAAATGATATTATCAATCTTAAACTAGAATGCTCGTGTAATTGACAATAAAAGAACAATATGTATAATTAAATCAATAGTTATAACTGAAACGATAGACTTTATTTCTCTGCAAGCACCAATGATTTCTAATGTAAATTATGACAAAATGTCAAGAAAACTAAGCTTTAACTTTGGATATGCAAATAATAGTAACAAAATATCGATATCTTGGAAATATCATTTACAAATAAACATTCTTACTAATCATGATCAATTTCTCCATATGATAGTGGGCTATCTCTCTTTGAACAAAAAATGTTTAGTCACCATCATTTATGCTAAATGTACAAGAACTAAAAGATAAGTACTTTGGGACAACTTAAGAGAAATTTATGTAAACACTCAAAAATGACTAATTGTTGGTGATTTCAATGTAATATTTAATTCATATGAGAACTTAGCTTGCTTTTCGTTATGTTAGAGAGGTATAAATTAAATTTAATAGTATGATTATTGATTTCTATTTAGAGAATTCCAGGTTCTCTGCATCCAAATTAATTTGGTCCAGTAACAACAAATGGAAGCACCTTCACAAAGCATTGTATAATGTTGCATGAAGGGACTTCTTTGACATCATAAAGGTGAAATATATGGAAAAGTGTACCTCATATCACTCACCCTTATGTATAAAAATGTCATCCTATACAAATAAGCCAAAAACCCCTTTTAAATTCTAGAATATGTAGACTCTCCACACTGATTTCTTAACAACAGTTGAACAAAACTAGCAATACAACATTTATAGAAATCCCATAACTGTTTTTGGTCTAAGCTTAAAATACTCAAACATAGATTAAAACTTTTGAATATAGAGGTATTTTGCAATATTTTTTTACAGTATTTCCAAGCAGAAGATAATGTAAAATTTGTTGAATGTTTCTTAGAATAATCTTATACTATGGAAGACAAAATTAAACTTTCAAAAGAAAGAGACCTCCACCTAAATTTGCTAGAGAGAAAAGAAGTATCATGGGAATAAAAGATTGTTTCTAATTCATTTAAAGATGGTGACAGAAACACCAACTAATTTCACAATTAAGTAAATATAAGACGTAATAAAAAAAATCGATGGTATAATGATTGATGATTTATGGGTTGAAGATAAATCTTTAATAAGAGCTTATGTTGTAGAACATTTCAAATCTTTATTATCCTACCAATCCATCCTTTCAAACTTATATTATATTCAATACATAATTCATGAGATAATAACCGACGAACATAACAATTCTTTAATACATATTTCCTCTGTTGAGAAAATACTGAATTCAATTAAGACCCTCAATCCAAATAATATCTCTGGAGTTTATGGATTCAACCCCAAATTCTATTAAATTTGTTAGAAAATTATATATAAAGATTGTCGTGAAGCTACTTGTGCCTATTTCAAAGGCCACCTAGCCCCCAATGACATATTTGCTAATGCAATATGCTTAATACCTGAAACAAACTCACCTAAATTATTGCAAAACTTTATACTTATAAGTTTTTGCACATATTTAATAGAATACCGCTAAAGATTATAAATTATAGACTTGCAAAATTCATTCATAATATAATTTCAGAGGAGTGTAGTGGATTTTTAAAAAATATAAGTATTCATGTAAACATCCTAATCACTCATGAGTTAACCTATGAAATTAACAAAAAACCAAGAGGAGGTAATATAATATTAAATTTGGACATACTTAATATTTTTATAGAATATCTTTCAACTTCATATACATTATTATGAAAGGATTTGGATTCCATAGTCAATTCATAGACCTAATTAAAAGAGGAATATAATATTTTTATTTCTCATTAATAATAAATAGCTCCTCATATGGTTACTTCAACTCCAGAAATAGTATTAGGTAGGATGATCCCCTTTCATCGAGCATTTTCATCACTGCCTAAGAATACCTTCTAAAAGGTATCAAAAAATTATTTCAAACTCACAATTCTATGAAATTCAATTATAAAAGGTCAAACAATATCCGATATCTTGCATTTGCAGATGATGTGATCATATTCATAAAGCACTCCCTAAACAATGTCAAGCAAATTTGTGGGTTTCTAGACCATTATCAATTTGTCTCTTATTAGCTAATAAATAAATAAGAAACAATATTCATTTCACCAAATTATATGAACAGAGACATGACCAAAGCAATTGAAAATATCACTCGTTTTAAACATAGTCATTTACCTTTCAAGTACCTTGGAATTACAATTCATTCAAGTAAAAATTTATGTTACTTTCATGAATTGGTAACCAAAATAAGGACTAAAAAAGTAAAGATTTCTGAAAGTCTAGAAAGATGGTTCCTTAAACATGGTAAAACTAAAAAAATGTCATTCGATCTGATATATATATATATATATATATAATTCAACTTAAATAAACACAAAAAAGATACCAAACTTCGGAATGTATCTTCTAATGACAACTTCCTTTTTAGAGAAACATGGAACAATATTAGGGACAATGAGACCATATAAACCCTCTACAATAAATTATGGAATAATACTACTCCAAGCACGTGTTCATTCACTCTTTGGATATTAATTTAATTCTTAATTTTTATAGACTTAGTATTATAAAAGAAAAGATTTAGCTTGGCATCTAAATGTCAAATTGATATAACATTAAAAGTATAAATCATCTCTTTTTATCATGTAATATCACATGGAAAGTATGAAAATACTTCGCATGCATATTTGGTATACCAATAGGCAATCATATGACCCTCAATCATATCATCAACATCTGGTTCATGTCAACTAACAAAAATATACATATCATAACCATATTACTCCCTATTATCTGATCGGCTATCTGGCCAGTCTGAAATAAATCAAAAATCAATAACATAAGCATATCCTTCAAAATCATAATATATAAAATCTTATACATTATCACCAAACTTGATTATTATAAGTTAATTAAAATTAAATACTGGTCAAGTGACCGAAAAATAGTCAATGCACTTAGTTTTTTTCATCATCTTGATAAGTAAGAATATCTCAGCTTTTAAATGGCTCTCTCCAATAAATAATAAATTGAAAATCAACTGTGATGGTTCATGTTTGACTAATGGAGAATCAAGTTGAGGTATTTTCATTAGAAACAATAAAGGGGATTTATTGTATTCAATAGGGAGGTTGTATGGGAAAAATACTTGTATGATAGATGAAACTATGGCCCTTCTTGATGACTTCCTTCTCTGCAAAACTAATGGTTTCAATCTCTTAGAAATTAGAATAGATTCATTAATCTTGTTTAAAATCCTTAGCCATAGAGAGGCCCCATGGTATCTTAAACCAATAATTAACTGATGCAAAAACCTAATAACATCCAAACTGAATATCAGACATGTATTCAGAGAACATAATTATGTTGTTTATTAGGTTGCTAAATAGGCTCTCAGTCAGAAATCAAATTGTGAATTTTCTATAAATCAAGCCTCATCCCCCTCATGGCTATAATTCTACTCGAAAGTCTCAACGTTGGCTACCTTACACTTGAAAACTAATTGTTTTCAATTTCTATAGGTTTTACGTACTCAAATTTTTAGTACTATACTAAGCCTCCCAAGGTAGGGTAATCCCTCACCAATTGTTTTCTCTAATTTTACGGGACGATAGAAGTATACAATAAAGCATCAAGTGTATATCATCTAGTGATAAAATCAACAAGGAAGTTTAAATTGAAGGACCTCAATGACATTGTCAACAAAAATATAATGTCTTATGTCAATTAGAATAAAACTTCAACTTTAGGCTAAATTGTTGCTCACGCAATTGTAAATTCTAATTTGGACCTTCCATGGTCATAAACTTGTATATTATTCCCAAAAGGCTATTCTCCATGGTATTTTAGTTTGGATTAAAAAATAAATATAATATAAAGTACAAATTATATAGCTCTCTTTAGATTTATACTTATATTTATATTTATAAAATTGATTCCCTTAAAATATTTATTTGTCCAATCCATTAACTTAACAACTAACCATTATATTGAGTATAATTGAAATTGTAAATACAATAAAATTTAAATTAATCTACCCATAACCATCCAAAATAAAAATAAAATTTAATTATAAAAATCTAATAAAAAAATATCCATAACCATCTAATTTTAAAACTTAATTAGAGATAACCATCAGAACTTTTTATTAATACTAATATTTGTCTAAACTCTTTTTCCTGGTTTTTTAATATCATATATTTCAAACCATAACTTTAGAAAATGATAATCCAAAAGTACCATTGGTTTTTTTAAGATGAACAAAACTAGAGTCATGAAACATATCTTTCAAACTACGGTAGCCCGATCACAAAGTTTAGAATTTTTTTAAAATACTTTATGGATTTCTTTAAAATATCTCATCAAATCCAATTTTGTTCAGGGTTGGCTGGACCATATTTTATTATTTTTTGAATACTTATGTAACTTTGGATTAGGGTTTAGGGTGTATACTATTTAAAGCTCTAAAATCCTACTTTTTAGCACTTTTTTGGTAATTTGAAAATTATTTTCTGAACTTTTAAAGTTCTATACACCCTAGGTTTAGAGTTTATTTTACTCTACTTCTTCTTTGTTATTTTACCACTATCAACAATAGTAGTATCACCAACATCTTTTATAGCGTATTTTCCTAGCGAAATTTAAAATGTAATAATTCATTACGGTCCGTTTCCACTAATATGTCATTATATATATATAAAAGGAGATTATTACTTTAAGGCACTTATGGTATCTATGTCAAAAATAATTTTTAAGGCCATAAATTGATTTTTTAAGTTTACATACTTGTGTGGATTAAAGTAGCCTGAGGGTAGGCTGGTAATTTCAAGTAGAGTTTCAGGGTGGTGTAAGGGTGTTTCAAGGTGGTGTAAAGGTGTTTCAAGGTGGAGAGAGAATTAAGCAGCTTGGCAACAGTTAATTTTCATTACCAGAAGTTAATGCTGGTGGTTGAGTATTTATTGTATGTTATTTGGGCCCTTATGGGCTTTCGGGTCATATTTAATGGACCCGGGTCATGTTTAAAGACCCATGAGTTTTTAAGTAAGTGGGCAGGTAGCTTAGTCAGAAAGTGTTTAAGTTTTTTAGTACTTTAGTCATAATTCGAACTGCCTCAGGCTCACAGTTTTCGAAGTCATCTGTCCGGTCCTCAAATCCTGTCCGATTTGAGTTCTTAGTGTCTGTCCGGTTTCCGGGGAGATTTACATTGGTCTGCCCTTACGGGGAGCGTTCTGAATTCGGACTCATCAGGAGCCCCTTTTTTAGGTGTTTGAACAAGCGTCCTTGTCAAAGAACTGAAAAACAGTCCGATTTAGGAAGTGGTTCTTGATTCGAAGAGAGTTGTGGATAAACCCGGACAGACCGAACGTTACGAATTCTAAACGGTTCTTGCCAGAGTTAATGGGACACGTGTCATTCTCTGATTGGTCACTTTAGCCGTTTTTTCACCTTGAACTTCGCACCACTTTCTCGAACAAGTTACCTCTTTTAAATGCAATTAATGACATCAGCGCCGTCTTTTAATCATTGCCAACTTTTCGGATTCTCCTAGGAATCAACTCCTTTTTTCACATTTACTATAAATTCTAATTCACTTTTCACTGTCTCATTGTCTCTTTCAAATTTCACTATGCAATTTCACTCAAAGCTTTATCTCTCTAGAACTTCAAAACTTCCTTGGCTGTTTATGTTTACAGCAAGAACAACACTAATCAAGGGCGGTTGGCTTAACCTCTCGGAATTGGAGAAAGCTCAAAGAGTTGAGAAGGAAAAACGACTTGCTGCAGGGCTACCATCGTCGCCTATTGAGAAACCAGCCTCTTCTGTCGCAGAATCTGATAGAGGTTCATCTTCTTCCAAAGGTACAAAACCCAAAAATCTCTTTCAATCAACGCTCTCCCCCATAGTATCTGGCTCCTCAGTTCAGGAGTCGATCCCTGCTGTTGAACCGAGAGTTACTGTCACAAGTGTTAGGAAAAAATCTTCTTTCATTGCTATGGGGTCTGACTCTGACCATTCCCCGGATAAGTTAATCATGAAAAGGCCAAGTCGGTTGGTCAAAGGGCTTTCTTCTAAAAACACACCCTCGAAATCGGGGGCAAAAAATAGTGAATCAGGGTCTGGGGCAACTATAAGGGCTCCCCGGGAGAGGCTGTCAGGACTAGAGGCCAGCAGCCCACTACCCCCCAAGGAATCTTCTACCTCAGCAACTCAAATTGAGGTGAGAAGTCGAGTAAATACGGACAGCCAACAGTCCGGAGGATCAGCTCTGCCAAGCCTCAATCCTCCCCGGACTACTTCTACTGAAGCTCCCCCAACGATTATGGAGGAGAAGATGGAGGACTCCACTAAGGAGGTTAGATTTGAGTCCGAGTCCTCCGGACAGGCTGATACTGCTATTGTTGTTGCCAAGAAGGCCAAAGAGAACTTATATCTGAGGCGTCCAGACCTGCCGGAGAGCCTTGAAGGGAGAGTGGGGCCATGCTTTCATAAAGTTGAGTTCAAGTATCTTTTGGCCTTGCTGAAGACCAAGTATGCGTTCATCCATACTTCAGATCTGGGTAGATTGTGTACAAAGTGGGGGATCCCTGAGAACGTAAAGATAAGGATTCCCATCGATCCGGAGACCCCGATGGATTGTAAAAAGAATGAAATAGTCTTCTTTACGGAGCTATTAAACTGGGGACTCAGGTTCCCACTGGACCCGGAGATAGTGCGCTACTTTCACTTGGTCAAACTCTGCCCATCACAGTTAAGCCCCAATGGTTGGTTCACCTTGATGTCATGCATAATGGCATCCAGGCTATCCGGGATCCCTCTTCCTATGGAAGAGTTCGCTGCAGTGGCCAACCTGTGCAAGCACCATCAGTTCCCCTTCTACCATTTCAACATGGGGAACGATCTTAAAGCTGTTGATGATCTCCTGGAGTCAGAGAGCAAATGGAGGAGCCAATTCTTGTTTTTCAGTGGCTCGTGGGAAAATGGCAAGAAAATTAAGACCGGAGAGAATCCAAGCCTCCTCAGGAGTAGATGGAGGAGTGACCGTAAGTTTTTATTTTAAATTTCTGTTCGAATCTCTCCTTTCTTCTTTGTACTAACCAATTTCTCTTTTGTTTTAATAGAGTTGCCAAAGGAATTCGGGGACTACCTGAAGGCCGGACAGACTACCTGTGGCAAAATCAACGCATGGGCTGCAGAGAACTGGGAGAACCGTTTCCACAAGGCCTTTACCAATGGAAACCTAGCAAGGTCCCATCTGTGGAACACAACAGGTCGGAGAGACCTATCCTGGGAAGAGCTTGCCACCCAGCCTGATGAGGACATTGTGCTGAGAAGGTCCCACGAGCTGGATGGGACACTCTACCTGCCTGCCCGGGCCAAAGCCCCGAGCAAAATGAAAGGCAAGAAGAAGAAACGCAGGAAGGCGGAAGGTGACACTGAGAAGGAGGCCCCAACAGACCCAGAGGGACTGGCCCAGGTTCAAATTGATGCAACCCTTTTACAAGTGGTGGAACATGAGAGCGAAAAGCAGGAAGTGAATCTCCCAAAACCCTCAAGAGCTTCAAAGAGGACTCGCAAGCAAGCAAGTGAAGGTGCTGACAGGGTAGCCAAGAAGAAAAAGACTTCCCAAGGAGATGAGATTGCTCTCCGGGACCCGGAGCCCTCTTTCCCTACTGACCCAACGTTGGCCGAAGAGATCCCAAGGGACTTTCAAGAAGAGATTCCAAAGGAATTTCATACAGATGAAGTTGAGGGGGGAGAGCTTAACTTGGATGAAATGGACATCACCGGTCTGGGTGGACTTGGTGAATATTTTCTTGGCCTGCCCAGAGACGAGTTCGCAGGGCCCTACGTCCCTCCGAGCAGCTCCAACACGGTCAATTTTAACGGTAAGACTTTCATGGTTTCTAGCGAGAAGGACATCATAGCCCATTCTTTACTTAGCAATGTACAGCCAGTGCTTACTTTGGAAAGGCAAGTCCGAAGTCAGGCAGACACCATCAAAGACCTCAAGTCTGAGAAGGAGAAGCTGTCCGATGACCTCCAGACTGCTGCCACTAAGATTGATTTGCTTAAGGAGGCAAATGATCAGCTAAAGAAGAATCAAGATGAAAGCAACAAAAAAGTTGCTTCTTTGGAAGAGACCATAAAAGACCTCCGGGCTAAGCTGTCCGGACTGGAGAAGGACCTGACAATCTCAAGGGGAGAAATTGCAGCCAAGGAGAAGCTCATCACCAACCTGACCACTGACAAAATTGCTTTAGAGAATGCAGTGACTCAGACTGCTGAAGAGAAGGCTGTTTTGGTGAGAGATCAAGAGGCCACAATCAAGGCCAAGATCAACGCCTATGCCAAAGAGATGATACAAAGCGAGGAGCTAATGATTCAAAGGGTGAAGTCTGATATGGTCCTCCTGTTTCACGAGAAATTCCCGAAGAGGAGATTAGGGGAATTATGGCGCTATGTGGATGATGATGATCTCCCATACTGGACCATGGTTGATGATGGGTACTCCAGTGAGTCTTCGTCCGGTGATGAAGAGGAAACCGGAGAGAGCCCTGGTGAGGAAGAAATTGACCCTAAGGGTAAGAAGATAGTCGAAGAGAAGAGCGACATCAAGGGCAAGAAAGCAAATGAGGGTGAGCCATCTTCAAAGGCTCAACCTTAACTTATAATTTATTTTGTTTATCTTTTATTCGAACTAAAGTCCTTGGAAGGCCAAGGCACTCTTTTTGTGATGGTGTCCGTATTATTCGGACAAATTTTTGTACTGTGCCCAAACTTGTTTAAAAAGTCCTTGGAAGGCCAAGGCAATTTTAAGTTGTTGAATGAATATTTTATTTTGCTCAAGCATACTCTTCTTTCATTATTTGTTTAAATAGCTGGAGTTTAAGTAGTTTTATTATATTGTGAGAGTATTAAGACTCTCCGGCTAGAATTTAAATAGCCCTTGGATTTTTTAACCCGGGTAGTATGATAAGAGACAAAATTTTGAAAATACTTAGAGAATTTTGAAGAAGGCACCAAGTTTCATTGAAAGCTCTCCATGCCACCGAAGAGGGGAAGGTATGCCCCCAAATATTTACATGGATGTTTAAACAAGTAAATATTTACACAAGTTTTATTCCAAGTACATTCGAAGGTGTTCAATATTCCAAGGGTGAGTTAAAATCCTGCCATCTTTGTCTTCCAACCAGTATGTCCCAGGCTTGATTCTTTCAACCACAGTATATGGACCCTCCCAAGTTGGGGCCAGCTTTCCGAAGAGCTTTTCCTTAGTATGCAAGAAAACTTTCCTTAATACTTTATCTCCTGGTTGAAAATCTCTTCTTTTAACTTTAGAAGCAAACCTGCTTCTCATCAAGCCCTGATAGTGTGCCATTCTAAGATGAGCTTTAATCCGTCTTTCTTCGATCAAATCAAGCTGATTTCTAATTGCCATCTCATTAGCCTGTCCGGAGAAGTTATGAACACGAAAGGAGGGAAGTGTCTTCTCTATGGGGGCTACTGCATCCATTCCACAGACCAAGGCAAAAGGAGATTCCTGTGTTGCAGCCCCAGGTGTTGTCCGGTAAGCCCATAAGACTTCTTGTAGATAACTAGGCCACTTCCCAGCAGCTCCTTCCAAATTTTTCTTTAAACCGGACAGTATTGTTCTATTAGCCACTTCAACTTGCCCATTGGCTTGTGGGTGGAAAGGTGAAGAAAAGCAGTGCTGAATACCTCTTGAGGCACAAAAGCTCTCCATCTCTCTATTGTCAAACTGTGGCCCATTGTCTGTTGTTATCTTCTGTGGGACACCGAATCTGCAACATATGTTGGACATAATGAATTTTATGACAGCTTTTGAGGTTGTCCCTGCCAGGGGAGCTGCTTCTACCCACTTTGAAAAGTAATCGATGGCCACAATTATGGTTTTACGCCCTCCGGAAGCCACAGGGAGAGGTCCAACCAAGTCCAATCCCCATCGAGCAAAAGGGATGGGCTCAGAAATTGATTCCAAAGGAATGGCTGGTACATGAATTTCATTGTTGTACCTCTGGCATGGGTCACACCTTCTCACCAGTTCCTTAGCATCTTTCATGATTGATGGCCAATAATATCCGGAGAGTAACACTCTTCTAGTCAAAGCTCTAAATCCACAATGGGCTGATCCCTCACCATCATGCAATTCGGAGAGAACCATTTGTGACTCATGATCCCCTAGACATCGTAGGAGAGGTTTGCTGTAGGATTTTTTGTACAAGACTTCTCTAATCATAATGAAACCACGAGCCCTGTGTTTCAATGTTCTGGCTTGTGTTTTATCCAAGGGCACGATACCACCGGACAGATATTGTATAAGAGGAGACCTCCAATCTTGAGGCCGATGTACCTGTATTTCAAAGACTTCCTCTTTTCCACCCTTACCAAGTTCAATAGAAGGGCTTTCAAGCATATGGATCCATGGGTAGGACTCCGTATATGCTATTGTTGCCAATGAATCTGCTAGTTCATTTTATGCCCGGGGGATGTGCTCATAGACAACAGCTTTAAACTTTAACGCTTCATTTTTAAGGAGGAGTAAATACTTGACCAATTGCTCCTTTCTAGCTTCTGATAGGCCCAAGGCATGGTGGACTAGCAACTGGGAGTCACTTAGTAGCTTGACCCTTTTAGCTCCACAGATGTAGGCCAATTTTAACCCAGCTATAGCTGCTTCGTATTCGGACTCATTATTGGATGCACTGAAAGCAAAACAAATAGCTTGATACATGTTGTCCCCGTAGGGGGAAGTGAGACATATTCCTGCCCCAGATCCCATGGTACTAGACCCTCCGTCTGTTCGGACAATCCACACTTTCTTGTCTTTTGAATCAGTAGGCTGCTCCGAATCCCTGTCAGAGTGGAATTCAACCAGAAAATCAGCCACAGCTTGGGCTTTTACCGCTGTTCGGGGAGCAAAGTCTATGTCGAAGTCCCCCAACTCTACTGACCACTTTGTCATTCTGCTTGAAATGTCTGCTTTTTGAAGGACATTCTTTAAAGGGAAGGACGTTCGGACAATGATAGGATGAGCCTGGAAGTAGGGCCTCATTTTTCTTGCAGCTATTACCAAGGCCAATGCCAGTTTTTCGAGTTTCAAGTAACGCCTCTCAGCATCAATCAAGCTTTTGCTGATGTAGTACACTGGGTGAGGATGCCCATCAACCTCCCTTACTAGCACAGCACTGATGGCACAACTTGAAACAGCCAGATATACAAAGAGAGTCTCCCCATCAACCGGTTTGAACAAAGTCTTGGGAGAGGAAAGATGTTTCTTGATTTCATTAAATGCTTCATTACACTGTGGTGTCCATTCAAACCCCTTTGCACCCCTCAAGGTCTGAAAAAATGGAGCACACCTGTCCGAAGACCTGGAGATGAATCTGTTCAAGGCAGCCAATCTCCCCGTTAATCGCTGTACTTCTTTAATGTTTCGAGGAGGCTCCATTTGGAACAAAGCATTGAGTTGGTCCTGGTCGGGCTGTATTCCATGCTCACTTATGATATACCCTAAGAACTTCCCGGACTGCACTCCGAACACACACTTTTCAGGGTTTAGTTTCAAATTTACTTTGGCCAAGTTGGCAAAAGTTTCTTGGAGGTCGGACAAGTGCAACTGCTCATCCACGCTTTTCACCATCATATCGTCAATGTAAACCTCCATATTTCTTCCAATTTGATCAGCAAACGCCTTGTTGACTAACCTTTGATAAGTAGCCCCAGCATTTTTCAAGCCAAAGGGCATCACCTTGTAGCAGTGTAAACCTCTATCAGTGGCAAATGTGGTATGCTCTTGATCTTTTGGATCCACTTGGATCTGATTGTACCCGGAGAAGGCATCCATAAAGGAGAGTAGCTTGTTCCCAGAAGTAGAGTCTACTAATTGATCTATCCGGGGGACCGGATACAAGTCTTTTGGGCAAGCTCTATTGAGGTCTGTGAAGTCAATGCACATACGCCATTTGCCATTCTTTTTTTTCACCAGGACAGGATTGGCAGTCCACAAAGGGTATTGAGATTCTTTAATGTGCCCCATCTTTGTGAGCCTGTCAACCTCTTGTACAATGACATCAGCCTTTTCTTTTGAGAAAGCTCTCCTCTTTTGTACCACCTGTGCCACGTCTCTCCGGACAGATAGGTGATGGGAAATCACCTCTGATGGAACTCCAGTAACATCAGCGTTGCACCAAGCAAAAACATGCTGATGGTCTTTCAAAAATTTCAACATTTCTTTTTTTAATACTGATGGCATTTTGGACCCTATCTTTACGTTTTTTCCTTCTTCCAAACAGTGTGTTTCAACCTCCTCTATTGGAATCAGCACTCCAGGGGTCTCTCTGGGGTCATCAATTTCACCCTCACCCCCAGAAAGGCCCTCAAACTGCTATTGATCATTTATACGGACTGCCCCCAGCGTTCGTGGTGCCAAGGCAGTGGCATAACATTCTCTTGCAATCTTTTGGCTGCTCCGGACAACCCCAACCTGCCCTTGAACAGCATACTTTAGGCACTGATGGACTGTCGAAGCCACTGCATGCATCCTAGAGAGCCAAGATCTCCCTAGAATAGCATTATAGCAGGTGGGACAATCCACCACAATGAAAAGTATTCTAACCATTTTCTTGAAAGGGACCCTGCCCAACAACACTTCTTCTTCAAACTCCCCGATCACATCGGCTGAGCTGCCTGTGAAGCCCACGATTGACCTGTCCGACTTTTGAATCACTGCTGGATTTTTCATTTTCTTGTAAGTATTTAGAAAAAGGATATTGGCAGAGCTCCCAGTATCCACCAAAATTCGCCTTATCTCATTGCCCCCTATAGATGCTCCTATGACAACAACATCCTCATGAGGGCCAGCAATATCTCTCAAATCATCCTCATCGAAGACTATGAATGGGAATGAGTTTGGAGATTGATAGAATGTCATGCCTCCTTCTAGCTGGGAAGCTAAATTGTGAACATGCCTCTTTCTTGAAGAAGAAGTAGGAGCAGTCATTGTGTCCCCTCCGAAAATCGTCAGTGACTCGAAGAATTTAATGAGCCCGGAGACTGTCTTAGAATACTCCTCTATGGAACCCACCTTATTTCGTGTTGGATCAGGATCCAAGTATTCAGATTCTACATCAAACCTTTCAACTATTACCATAGCCCCCTCCGGGGCAGCATTACTCGGACCCACCCGGTGAGTGTTGTCAGGCCTGTTGCCTCCTCTTCTTTTAACGTATGCACCCAACTTTCCCCTTTCAATCAAGTTTTGTACCTCTTGTTTCAATGCTATGCAATCATCAGTGGTATGGACAATATCATTGTGGTACTGGCAAAAGGAGTTGTTACGATGCTCTCTGGGAGACTGCAAGGTTGCTGGTCTCCGGTAGTGTACCTCATCTTTTGTTTTATCGAAAATGGTTGCCACACTTTCTTTGAGTTCTGCAAACCACTCCGGTTGGACCCATGGCCCTCTTTTGTTTCTAGACTGTTGACTTTGAGCAGGAGCAGCTGGTTGAGACTGTGCTTTTCCCCTACCATGCCCCTGTCCGGTTTCTCTGGCTTTATTCCCAGATTGGTTTTGATTTGGAGTTGGTGCCACCGGGGTGGATCTCACCTGTCTGTGCACCCTGGTATTTTTTGTTTCATCAACATTTATTTGCTTGCCAACTTGGTTTAGCAATCCTCCCCAGGTTATGGCTTTCTTCCTGGTCACCGAATCGGCCAGGTTACCTGGGTTCAAACCTTGCCTTAGGGATTCTATTGCCACTTGTTCAAAGCAATCAGCCAACCCGTTCTTTGTGTTTACAAAACAACTTATGTACTCCTTTAACGACTCATTTGGCTCTTGTGCACAATGGATTATTGTGTCTCCATTTCCCTTCAGCTCCTTACTCCCCACAAACTGCCTTCGAAAGGCCACCCAAAAAGTATCAAAGTCTTTAATACAACCCTGAGGCAGGCTGTTGTACCATTTCAGAGCACTCCCCGTAAAAGATTGGGAGAATGCCCTAAAGAGTAGTTTATCATCATCATCAAAGTTCATCATGAAGTTCTTAAATTGCTCCAGATGATTGTCCGGATCAGTACTGCCATCATACTTCTCCATCTTAGTACTGTCAAACCTTTTAGGGAAGTTTCCGGACAGGATTTTAGAAGACAGTGGAGACTGCCTCCAATTCCTTCCACGACTGAACACGGTATCCTCATTAGGAGTTGCAAAGATACCTGGCTCATCATGGAAAGCAAAAGGATCCATCAACATCTTGTCCGTATACCTCCGGTGGTGAGATGACCCCTTTCCAATATGCTTTTTCATTCTTCCATGTTGATCTCTTTTTCTCGAATACTTCTTTACCTGCTTTTGCTTTTTCTTGGTTCGACCCTCATCACTGCTAGAGGACAAGGATTTTTCATTTCCCTCACTGTCCGAAGAGCTGCCAGAAGATTCTGAACTTGAGTCAGAGCTCTCCACAGGCTTGGACCGGTGAGACTTTTTAGAACTAGCATGTGTCTTCTTAGTACTCACATGAGTTTTTGAAGCCTCATGCTCTCTGGGGTTATCGGTGTGATGAACAACCGAGGCCTTGGACTTTTCTTTCACGCCCATCTTGGCCTTTTCAGCCCTCAGAGCTTCTATTTCAAGTTTTAACCTGTCGCGCTCTTGGACAGTATACTCATCGTTCTCTTCCACCACTTCGAGCAAAGCTGGTGGAAGCTCTGGATTATCCGGATTCATTCGGACAGAATGTCTTTACTTGGTTTCGAATACTTGATTCAGGCACCGTCGCCTCCCACTGTGGTCGCCAATTTGGTGTGGATTAAAGTAGCCTGAGGGTAGGCTGGTAATTTCAAGTAGAGTTTCAGGGTGGTGTAAGGGTGTTTCAAGGTGGTGTAAAGGTGTTTCAAGGTGGAGAGAGAATTAAGCAGCTTGGCAACAGTTAATTTTCATTACCAGAAGTTAATGCTGGTGGTTGAGTATTTATAGTATGTTATTTGGGCCCTTATGGGCTTTCGGGTCATATTTAATGGACCCGGGTCATGTTTAAAGACCCATGAGTTTTTAAGTAAGTGGGCAGGTAGCTTAGTCAGAAAGTGTTTAAGTTTTTTAGTACTTTAGTCATAATTCGAACTGCCTCAGGCTCACAGTTTTCGAAGTCATCTGTCCGGTCCTCAAATCCTGCCCGATTTGAGTTCTTAGTGTCTGTCCGGTTTCCGGGGAGATTTACATTGGTCTGCCCTTACGGGGAGCGTTCTGAATTCGGACTCATCACATACCAATAAATTTGAATCACTAATTACAAAGTTCTACGAGCATAATGTACCTCATTTCTTTAACATCATCATTAAGAAAAATAGTTTTAATGTCTGTGATGAAGTTCTAGCAAATGTGCAATTAGTGCATTGATTGTCCTACTATATTTCATTGATGAACTAAAAATAATATTTTTTTAAGTTATATCACTTCATGCTCTCGATAATTGTTTGCCTCAAATCACGTTTTATGTCTCCCTATTTTATTTCTGAAATTTCTTTTGCCATTTTAAATCTGCTTACATCCAATAGGTTTGTTTCTTTCCTGTAAGATTAAAATCAATATATTTTATAAATAAAAATAATTGTTATTTCATTACTTTATATTATAAAGTTGTTATTCAAATAATCTCTTTTGTTACTTTATATATTTTGGTAGGTATATTGCACGACCAAGTTTTAGACACAAAAAGATTTATAGAAAAGTGGGAAAATGAGAGAAATTGTTCTATTTTTGAATGTCATTTATGGGTGTGAAACCCGACGCTACTATTAATCTCCGATTATCGATGTGCACACAGTTAATAACTTTAAAGTGCCGGTGACTAGGGAAAAAATTCATAGTTGTAAAATACTAGTAGCTTGTGGCGATTTGTTTCCAATATCAAAGTCTTTGAGGAAATTTTATTAAACATCATGCATGCCTTATGCTATATGGTTGTGCGGATAACGATAGCTTTTAAATGCATATTTACTTGAAATCCTATTTGTTTTACATAGTAGTGTACTGGTATTCATGTGTGTGTTGTCATTGGTTAGTTGTAGTATTTTACTCCGTTTGTTTTTTAGATAAATACTCACTCCGTCCCCTAATATAAGTGGTTCCAAAAATCTTCCAAAATTCTAAATTAAGTGTGTATTAAATATAGCTTTATAAAACCAATAAAGTACTTTCCGATCACTTTTTTTTATAATCAATAAGCTATTTATAGCTTTAAATCAGTCACGTTTTTTTTATAGAATCAATAAAGTATTTATAACTTTAAACCAATAATATTTTTTCTTTTAATATTTATTATATTAAAAATATGTAATCACTGCATTCGTACAAATACCTTCCCCACTAATATAGTGGAACAGAGGAAGTATTTAAAATTGATGCAAAGGATGGGTTAATTTTTTATTTTATTTTTTTTATTTTTATCAATAATTATGAATCAAATCAGTTGTAGTTATAGTTATAATTACAGTTATATACAGTATTGTTGTTATTTATTATAATAATATTTTATTTGTGCGTTGACTATACAAAGACTATTAGGTTAGACGTTGTATAATAGGTCGATTAGATCTTCCGGTCGAATTTATGCATATGTTGAACTCTTGTGAATGAGTTAAATAGTGCTTTGACAATTTACTGTGTCCGGTAGTACAGTTTTGTGTCTGTGGTAGTGTTATTGTGCTTTGACAATGTACAGTGTTTGGCAGTATAAATAAGTGTTGTGACAATACCATTGTTAGTCTTGTGGTATGGACGTAGACAATTGTCAAACCACGTTAAATCCTGTGTTCTATCTTTACTGTTTTTTGTTTTATTTTTGTTTAGTGCTTGAGCCATTTTATGATAAATTGCATAGTGAATTAATAACAAAATTGGTATCAGAGCCACGTGGTGAAATTATGGATTTTGAAATTAGGGTTTCACAATGGCGTCTACAGCAATAAAATACATGATTGAAAAACTTGATGGAGGATCTAGTTTGCGTTATGGAAGATTAAACTGAAATCTTCATTGGTACTGCAAGGGATGTGGAAGGTTGTGGAAGGTTGTGGAAGGCTGTGGAGAATAAGATACTAGAAGAGATGAAAGAAGAGGAGAAGCAAGATCTTCAAGAAAAGGATTTGTGCAGGATTTTAATGAGTGTGAAAGACAACGCGCTTCGTGAGATTAGTGGTGAGAAGACTACTTCCTGCGCATGGAATAGGCCAAGAGATATTTACTCAGAGAAATCAGTTAGTAAACCGATTATACTTGAAGAAGTGTTTGTACGATTTCGGATTGAAAGAAGGTATGCCCATAGCTTTGTTTGTATTAAGATCGTTAATATTGAGAACATATATATCAATATTGAGGATGATGATCAAGCTTTGTTTGTATTAAGATCGTTACCAACTCCTTATGAAAACTTCATGGATACCATTATGTATGGTAAGGATAAGTTATCACTAGCAGATATCAAAGGGGTCCTGAAATCAAAGGAGTTGAGAGAGTTGCAGCCAGACAATCGGGCTAAAGGGGAAGGTCTTATGACTAGGGGAAGATCTAGAAGCAAAGCGAGTTCTTTAAGATGGAAGAACTGGAGGTCCAAATCAAAGGTAAAGAACTCAAACTGTTATGAATGCGGTGAGCAGGGTCATTATAGGAGAGATTGTCCGAAACTGAATGGTAAGAAGGGAAATCAAAAGGAAAATACACCAAACATTGTTGAAGGTGTGAACGATTCCGACGATAGTGAAAATAGTGGTAGAGGAGATGTATCATCCGTGAGTTCAAAGTGTGAGAAAAACTCTTGGTTACTCGATACTGGCGCTACATATCACATGTATTAGTTCAACCAGTGGTTCGATACTTACAAGCCCATGCAGGGAACTGTCTATTTATAGAACAATTATTCGTTGACTGTTCGTGGTATCGGTAACGTCAGAATTAGAATATTTGACGGGGTTGTTAGACTCTTGACGTGCTGGCATGTTCCTAGGTTAAAGAGAAACCTGATTTCTCTTGGGACTCTAGACTCTCGGGGTTACAATTACAGTGCAGAAGATGGTGTAATCAAAGTGACAAAAGGCCCAATGGTATGCATGAAATGCAGTTTGTAGAAGAGTCTTTACATTCTCCAGCGGAGTGTTATTATGGGTGATGCTGCAGTAGCATCATCAGGGAGTAATAACCAAGGTAGAACGGATCAAACAGTTGTCGCATTGGCGTCTTGGTCACATGAGTGCCAGAGGAAGAAATATTTGTTAAAAGGATATAAAGTAGAATCATTGGGATTTTGCGAGCACTGTGTTTGGTAAACAAACTAGAGTCAATTTCAGCAAATTGGCTGTAAGAAAGACTAAAGGTACAGTGGACTACATCCAATCAGATCTTTGGGGTCCAAACAGAATTCCATCAAAGAGCGGAGCCAGATACTACATGAGTTTTGAGGCATATTCAACCTTTGTCAAATGGAAGACAATGATTGAGAAGAAAACAAGAAGAAAAATCAAACATCTTAGGGCAGATAATGGGTTATAATATTACAGTCGTGAGTTCAATGAGTTCTGCGAAGCTGAAGGAATAATGAGCCATCGCACTTATTCTAGAACACCACAACAGAATAGAGTCGTAGAAAGAATGAACAGAATGGTTTGTGACAAAGCACGAAGCATGCTCTCGTATTCCATTGTGGGAAAGGACTTTTAGGATGAAGCTACCAATACAGCGTGTTACTTGGTGAATCGGTCTCCATCAACGGCTATTGATTGTAAAACTCCTTTTGAGTTTTGGTATGGATCGTCGACTGAATACAAACATTTGAGGGTGTTCCACTTTCCTACGTATGCTCATGTAAGAGATGGTAAGCTTGAGCTGAGGGAAAATAGGTTCATATTTCTAGGAATAGCTACCGGAGTGAAGGGATATAGGTTATGATGTACCTTTTCAAAGTCTTCAGGTTTTCTTATCAGTAAGGGCGTTACTTTTAACGAGTTTCCTCCGATAGACAGTCAGAAGGAAGTAGGAGAAATTGTCAAATCAGGATCGATTGTGTGTAAACAGGTGGAGCTTGAAGTAGAATCAATTCTTAATAAGTCTAATAATTCAAGTGAATCCAAGGTGGATCCAGAATAAACAGGTGAAGCATCAATTGGATGTGAAGACTGTGTTTCTACATGGTGAACCGAAGGAGAAAATCTACATGAGACAACCAAAAGGATTTATCGAACCTAATATGGAGGACAAAGTTTGTCTCCTGAAAAAGTCGTTGTATGGTTTGAAACAATCACCTAGGAAATGGTACAAACAATTTGATACATTCATGGTGTCAAAAGAGTTCACGAAGAGTCTATATGATTGTTGTGTGTAACATCAAAATATGTCAGATGATTCTTATGTTTACTTGTTGTTGTATATGGATGATATGCTTATTGCTACTTGTAGTATGTCACACATTGTACTGATAAAAAAGTAGCTTAGTGCTGAGTTTGAGATGAAGGATTTGGGTAGAGCAAAGAAGATTCTTGGTATGGAGATTATCAGGAACAGAAGTGTAGGATTATTACACTTGTCTAAACGAAGCTATATTAAGAAAGTGTTAATACAATTTAACATATTTGATGCTAAGGCAGTTAACATTCTGTTTGCTACTCATTTCAAGTTGTCTTATGTAGGAGCGGCCAAAGACGATGTTGAGTTGGAACTGATAAGGGAAGATTAAAGGTCTAAGAAAGTTGAGGGTGTTTTATTGATAAATAAAGTTTCCAGGAAAGAATTGTCAATTATGTAAAAAAAGACTAATGTAAAGCAAACAGTAGACTTGAAGATATAACCATAATTATTGGACTTTTGAGCTTATGGGACCTACTATTTGTACTATAAATATATCCTTCATCCTTGGGAAAAGGGTGATTCATCAATGATTAAACTATTATTATATTTATTTTATCTCTCTAAAAATACGTCTTTCTCTCTCTAAGATGTTGTTTAAGTAATCTGAACAACACTAAAGCCCTCTAAACATAGTTTTATACAGAAAACCTCCTATAAGGATTTCTAGAGTGACCAGTTGCGCCGTCTGTGAGAACAATTTGGTACCAAGAATCGTTTTCCAAGACCAAACTAAAGTAAAAGCAGCATTAGAAATAAGAGGAGATTAAAACATGAGTAATGATTTGGAAGTTGGGAAAGAATTTGAGAAGGTCCAGGAGTAAAATAATATGGAAACTGATCAACAACACGATGATCAGCACGCAGGTGAAGTTTTGGAAGAGTCAATGTTGGTGGCTCGTAGAAATGAATTTCTAGAAGAAATTAAAATGTTAAACTCTGAAAAGAGATGCAGCGATTGCTGTTAGGAAAATTCGATCTGAAATCCGAAGAGAAAATGAGACAGAAAAAAATGAGCATGATCACTATTATCGAGTTAGTAAGAAGAACATGTATCAAAGGCACCGTCGTAATATTCCAAGGAAAAAAATGAAGCCAAGGAGCCATTATGAATCATCTGAGTCAAGTGATTATTCTGTTTATGATTTAAGAAAATCTTCATCGGAAAAATAGTATCGCAGAAAGAAAGATTCTAGAAAGAAATTCGAGGAAGTATAAGAAGGAGCATCGATCAAGTCGTCGAACTAATGAATTAAAAAGAAAAGATCAAGTATCTGAGGAATATATTAAGAAAGACAATGTGAATGTACAGAATCAGTCAGGAAGTTAAAATTTTGAATATCGTATAAGTAACCAGTATACTTTTCCTTCCGAGAAGGGTCTTTATGCAATGGCTCACGAGGGAACAAGGACTAATGTTTACAAAGCGGGTCATAACTAGAGGTCTTCTCCTTTTGTCTGCAGAATACTTTTTGGTAACCTTCCGAAGCACTTTGATATTTCTAAGCTAGAGAAATTTGATGGAACTCAAGATCCAAATAGTCATATTGAGAAATTTAAAAAATTTATGATTAATTTTGATAACGATGATAAGTTGTTTTGAAGGTCTTTTTCTCAGACTTATAAATGAGTCACTTCAAAGTGGTATAACAGATTACCGCAGGGTTATATCAAGAACTTCGACATGTTCTAGAATGTGTTCTGTCAGCATTTTGTGGGAAGTAAGAATTCGTGCGAATGAAGATAATATAATATATGATAGACAAAAGGTTGGGGAGAGCCTTAAAAATTATACCAACCGTTTTGTGAAGGAAATGAATGATATGGAGTATTATAAAGACTCTGTGGCATTGACAGCATACCGAATGAGACTTCTCCCCAGAATTTTAAAAGATACAGTGGCAGAAAGTGAGGCAATAACGTTTGGAGATTTACTTGATCAGGTTGAGAAGAGGACTTTAGTGGAAAAAACTCAAGCTTCGGAAAGAGGATCTAGTGATCAATTGGAACAAAATCAATTTCAAAGATCTGTTGCTAATGTTTAGACACCTAGAGTTAATTCTCAGTCTAAGACAGTGGGACAGTATCCTCCGAGGCCTAGAATTAATCAGTAGACGTATAATACGCAATAAGTAGGTATGCTTATATCTAACAAGTGGATCTGACCAGATTACTTTGCAGAGCTAACTGAGTGTGTGACAACTATATTTAAAAAAATGCATGGCCATGTACAGTTTAGAAAGCCATTTCATATTCAAACTCCGAGGGAAAGTAGAAACAGTAGGTTTTGTAGGTATCATGAGAAACTACCAGATTTTGTAAAGAAAAATTCTACCAAAAATATGGTAGCTAAAAAAAGTCAAAAAATGAGGAAACTGCTTTGGTTATTTCCAAAGAGGTTGATTCTTTTGATATTGCAGCAGAATATTTGGATCCAAAAGAAGGCATAAATTATATCAGCATGGTAGAATAAGTTGTTCCGAGGAAGAAAGTTAATGATCTATGTGCCTATTTTGAATACTTAGGAATTTTCGCAGTGGGTACTGTAGCAGGAAATTCAAACAGTTCTCGGAAAAGACACATAGTTAGTTTAACTACCCAATTATAAATAGGAGCCTCAACACATCAATATCGAGCTCCTTCTCCAATAATCTATTTTGAGGATGATGCTATGAGGAATATAGCAGGCCCACATGAAGATGCGGTGGAAATTGCAGCTGGGATTGATGGTGATCATTTACAAAGGGTATTAATACATACACAAAGTTCCACTAACATTTTATTCATGAGTACTTACAAGAATATTGTTGACCCACCTATTATCCGACGATCATATAAATATGATAGTGGGTTTCACAAGAGTAAGCGCAAAAGTAGTGGGGGAATTTGAAAGTGTTGTAGAATTAGGTCGAGGACCTTTCAGAAAAGAGGTTGAAATTTTATTCATTGTTGTAGATGCACCCACTTCTTCCAGAGCTATTTTTGGAAGGCCATGGTTATAAAAACTTCACGCTGTTACTTCCACGGTATATCAATATCTAAAGTATATCGTAGGGAATAATGTGTGAACAATCAGGAGTAGCCAAAAAATGGCGAGAAAATGGTGTTGAATTGCTTTGTCTTCCAAACAAGTTCGAGAAAATGAGTCAAGTAAGGCATAACATCTAGTGGGGGCTTCCTCTGAGCCAATTTTTTTGATGATCCAAGGGAGTCCCCCAGTTTTTAATCCCTGATGAATATTACGAAGATTATATATTTTGAGGGGGGAAAGTTTTAAAAATTGGGACAAAATTATCTTCGGATTCAAAGCAAGAATTGGTCGAATTTTTGTCAACAAAATTGGATTGATTCACCTAGTATTCAGAGGATGTAGTTGCTGTCCCTTCGGAAGTTATTTGTCATAGGCTGTCAGTTAAGAATAATGTATGACCGATAATTGAGAAAAGAAGACCTTTTTCCTATACAAAATCCAAGGTGATAATTCCAAAGGTTGAGTGTTTAACCAGAGTTGCGCATATAGAGAGTCTCGTTACCCGCAGTAGGCTGCAAATCCAGTTTTGGTTAAAGAAAAAAAAATGGCGAATGTGCTTGGACTTCATAGACTTAAATAACGCTTGTCCAAAAGATTTGTTTCTAATTCCACGGATTGATCAATTGGTGGATTCGACATTGGGGACTATTTTGTTTCATGAACGCTTTTGCTGGGTATAATCAGATTAAAATGTTTTCCGGGAAATGAAGAAAGTACTTTATTTATCATTGGAAGAAGTTTGTATTGTTATAAAGTGACGTCGCTTGGTCTAAAAAATGCAGGGAAAACTTATCAGCGTTTAGTGAATAAGACCTTTGAATCGCAAATTGGGAGAAACATAGAGGTATGCATTGATGATATGTTGGTTAAGAGTTCGAAAGACAAAAATCATTTTGCTGATTTGGAAGAAACCTTTGCTAATTTGAAAATGATAAATTTAAAATTAAACTTAGAACAATGTACATTTGGAGTCTATTCAGGAATCTTCCTCGGGTATATAGTCAGTGAGAAAGGGATTACAGCGGTCCCATTTCCACTGAAGGCTCTTACATCTTTGGCCCCCCCACAGAATATTAAGGAAGTGCAAATATTAACGGGAAGATTGACAGCTTTAAATAGATTCATATCACGTTCATTGGATAAATATGAATCTTTTTTCCAAGTGTTAAGAAATGCAAGTTGTTCTAACTGGACTACAGAATGTTCAGAGGCTTTCCACCGGATTAAAGAGAATCTTTATACCCCAAAAATTCTCACTAAACCATTGTTGGGAGAGATTGTTCGTTTATTTGGCTATTTCAGATTATGTCGTAAGTGTTGTATTAATTCAATGGGAAGAAAATGTCACAATACTGAAATATTACATTAGTAAGAGTTTGTTGGATGCAGAGAGAGATATCTAAAATTAGAAAAATTAACTTTTGCGTTACTAATTGTTGCTCGAACAATGCGGCCATATTTTCAGGCTCATTCTATTACAGTTCGAACTTATTTTCCATTAAACAAATATGCTTTGGAGACCAGATATTTTGGGGAGAATGACAAACTGGTCAGTTGAATTAGGAGATTTTGATATTGAATTTGAACTAAGGAGTGCGATTAAAGCCTAAAATCTAGTAGATTTTTTAGTGGAATTTTATTCAGATCGGTCGGATATGGATGTGGACAAGATAACTTCGGGGCAGAATGGATAATTCGAACTGATGGAGGATCAAGTACGTCTAGAAATGGAGCTAGGGTTTAGTTGATTTTGCCAGAAGGAATATCAATGTTTCAGGGTTTAGAAATGGAGCTGGGGTTTAGTTGATTTCGCCAGAAGGAATAACAATGTTTCAGGCTCTATGATTTGGATTTAAAGCGACGAATAATGAAGTAGAATATAAGCGACGTTAGCAAGGTTAAGGCTTGCAAAAATTTATGGATCTAAAAAAGTTATATTAATCAGTGATTCGGAATTGCTCATTAATATGCATCTGGACAATCTGAGGCTCGCAATAATCATTTGGTTAAGTATTTGAAAGTGTTAAAAGATTTATCCCTAAGTTTCGAGAGGATGAGTTATGAGGATGTTTGAAAGGAGGAAGATTCAGTAGCAGTATTTTTGGCTACAGTTGCATATTCTGAGAAATACCCATAGATTATTACGTTGGAAAGTCCGTCGATCAGTAAAAAATCAGAGCAGTTAATCGTGATCATCAATGAAGATAGTTGAGAAGCTAGCAGTGACACTAAATATTGGAGGCAAGACATGATTAAATTTTTAGTATATGATGAATTACTAGTTGATAAGTCATTATCTAAAAGAGTGCGGTTTAAATCTTATCGATACATTGTTTTAGGGGGTGTATTGTATAAAAAATCATTTAGTAGGCCTTTACTTCGGTGTTTGAGAAAAAATGAGTCACAAATCATATTATCAGAATTTCATAATGGAGAAGGATCTACTCAATGTGGGTATAAATCATTGATAAGAAGAGTATTTTTGGTTGGGTATTATTGGCCCACAGTATCGTCTGATGCAAAGGACTTGGTTAAAAAAGGTGATACATGTCAAAGATATGCGAATATAATTCATAAGACAGGAGTTCCCTTAGAAGGCGTATCAGAGGCATTTCCATTTGACCAATGGGGTATTGACCTGGTGGGTCCTCTTCCAATAGCTTCCGGGAGGCGACATACAATATTAGTGGCAGTAGATTATTTTTCAAAGTGGGTAGAGGTAGAGCCATTAGCACGAACAAAAACCAACGATGTGATCAGGTTCATTACTTCAAATATTTTTTGCCGTTTTGGGGTCCCAATGAAAATCACTACCGATAAGGGGCCTCAGTTTGATAACAAAGAGTTAAGAAGCTTTTGTAGTTCGAGGGGAATACAACAGTGTTTTTCAACTCCATTTCACCCACAAGGGAATGTCCAGGTAGAATTTACTAATCAGACAATTCTTGATGGGTTGAAGAAAAATGTAGAGAGAAAAATTGGGAAATAGCCTCATTATTTACAAGTAGTTCCTTAGGAATATCGAACAACTCCTCAAACATCAACCTCAGAGTCTCCATTTGCATTAGTTTATGGGATGGACGCCATACTACCAGCTGAGGTAGTCTTCCCATCTTATCATGTTATGGCATATTCTGAGGGACTCAATGATATAAGCAGGACGGCCGAGCTTAATTTGATTGAAGAAAAAATAAGGAGAGCACAAGTTAAAGAATTGCATTATCAAACGTTGATGAGAAGCAGGTATGCTTTTAGATTAATATGAAGAGAATTTAAAGTTGCAGATAAAGTATTGAGAAACGTTTTTCTTCATACTAAAGAGAAACATCTTGGGAAGCTAGGTCTTAATTTGGAAGGGCCGTATGAAGTAACTAAGAAGGTAAAGGTTGGGACACACAAAATTAAAGACAAAGAAGGAAGAAATCTCAAAAATCTGTGGAATATAGAACATCTAGACTTGTATTTGGAGTAAATGTAAAAATGTATAAATGTGTTTTTTCTTTATTTTTGCGTAAAACATCGGTGGAACGCTCTTTCCTACCTTGATAGGCACATGAACGTTTAAATGAGGTGCCATATGACGCCTAGATATATATATATATATATATATATATATATACGAGTTTTTTGCCTTAAAAACTTGATGATTGGACGTAAAAGGTCTTCCAAAGAAAGTTGGTCTAAAACGATTATATGGCTGGCGAAAGTTGGCCTACAACGATTATATGTCCAACGAAAGTTGGCCTACAATGATTATATTCCCAAAACAAATTTGGCTTACAATTATTAAGGTTGGATTGAAATTATTCGATGAAGTAAACAAAAAGATAAAAACATTTTGAAAATTCAGAGCTTCTATGCAAAACTGCCTCAAAATTTGCTTGAGGACTTCTCTTATAAAATTGCCTCAAAATTTATGCGGACTTCCAACAAAAATGCCTCAAAGTTGTAGAGGACTTTTACAAAATACTTCTCAACTAAGATAACTATTTCATCACTCAATAGATTCAGAAGAGTAATGACCATTGGATTTTGATATATCACTTTCACTTTTAACTTCACTTTTACTGTCGCTTAGCACTATCCGAGGATGGTGAAATTTGGCCAGAACATGCTCCCAAAAATTCCTTAAATTGAGGTAAGGATAGAGTGCATGAATTTCTTGAATTAAGGAACATCTAACAGTCGAGTCCTTCGAATCCAATTTGTCCACACATTTTGCAGCATAACTTTCAAATAGTGTTGAATTCCTCTTTTTCAAAATTAACCAATATGAGCTGTTTTTCTTTTACTACTCTTTCAAAATCCGCAAAACACCTTTTGAAGCCATCTGTTGATAAGCTACTAGCATCTTTTAAAGCGACAAGCAGCTTATTTTTAGTTGAATTTTACTCCGCGTAAAGTTCCCTTTCATCCTCACAACACTTTTTTAGAAACAATATATAGTGTTCTGATGCAAGAAGCTTTTCGAAGATGGCGTCAGCTTGCCATTCTAGGGTAGAGTGTTCCTTCCTAAGTTATTTAAGCTCTGATCTGATTTATGAGAGTTCATACTTGTAATGACTCCTACAATCTTTGAGATTTGTTAGTTTTTTCCCAATGGTCATAGAGGAGTGAAGAAGAGCTTGAATGAGAAGAGAAAACTCATCTGTCATCGGAATCTCAAAGGAACTTGTGGGAGACCCTTCTTCAAAATTTTCTAAGGGAGGGGAATCAGCTGGCAGAACATCCTCTTGAGAGCTTTGAATTTGCAAGTGCGGCATTGGAAGTGGATTGAGTTCGAGAAAAAAAAGGAACTTTTTCCGGCGAGTTTTTAATTGGAACATTTACCTCTATTTCCGGGGGAGTAGCATTAACAGAAGCCTCTGAAACTTCCTCGAAAATAGTCCTTAGCTTTCTATGTACCTTATTTTTGGGTGAGGCTTGAACCGATAGTTTTGGATGAGCCATATTTTTTTCTTTACCAATGTGCGAACAAACTACGAATTGTACCTTATTTTGAATATTTTGGTCGGATATCGGATTTTTTGGATTTTTTTTACAGTCATGCCCCAGCTTTTCTTTCTTCGAATTTCTCGCTGATCGTCAACCATTCCGCTATGGGGGAAATTTTTGGCATACACAATTGATTCTCTCTCTAGAATAAGTTGCTAGAGCTTTCTCTCTATAAAAGTGATTTGGGAGAAGTGTGAGGGGAAAGTGATATTTGTAACTGAAGTAATGGGCCTGAGTTTATCGAGGCCCAGAGAGCTAGCGAGTTGTTTGCCTAGGGGAAAACTGTCCAGTGTAGGCATAATAAATACCTAGGGAGCTGATGCGTCGTCCCTATGATATGCGATGTAAAAATAAGTTAGCACGCCAATGGCTAGTTAAGTGACATTTGTCAAGAGGATAATAAATTTCATTGGTGGTGTGAGAAAATATGACGTCATGAATTTGTTTGAAACGTTTGGTCAAGGTAATAAAGGTTTGATGAAATCCGACGTAATTATTTGCATTTCTTACATATTTTTGAGAAAATTCGATGAGCCAAAATCCGACGAGTATACATTATGCAAGATCTGAATGAGTTAAGAAATACAATAGTCCTTGTGTAGAACATTTTCATAAGGACTAGGGGGGCTACTGATAAGGGGATATTAAAGGTCTAAGAAAATTGAGGTGTTTTATTGATAAAGAAAGTTTATATGAAGGAATTATCAATTATGTAAAGAAAACAGACTTATGTAAAGCAAACAATAGACTTGAGGATAGGGCCATAATTATAGGATTGTTGAGATTGTGGGACTTACTATTTGTATTATAAATATACCATTCATTTTTGGGAAAATGGTGATTGATCAATGATTAAGCAATTATTATATTGATTTTCTCTCTCTAAAATACATCTTTCTCTCCTATTAAGATATTGTCTAAGTAATCTGAACAACGCTAAAGCCCTCTAAACATAGTTTTATACTGAAAATGTCCTCCAAATATTTCTGGAGTGATCATGAACAAATGTCGAAGGTTCCATATGCAAGTGCAGTTAGTAGTATCATGTATGTTATGGTATGCACACGTCCTGATATTTCATACGCGGTTAGTGTAGTTAGCAGGTACATGGGATGTCATTGGAAGAACACTGGAAGGCAGTGAAATTGATACTTTTATATCTTAAGAATACTGTGAACGTTGGCTTAACCTTTAACAAGACCGATATTGGTGAATCGTTGAATGATGCTGCAGGATCATTTGTTGGTTTTGTTAATTCTGATTTTGCAGGTGATATGGATAAAAGGAGATCTCTGATGGGATATGTATTTACTCTAGTTAGGATTGCGATCAGTTGGAAAGAACAGTTGCAAGCTGCTGCAGCTTTGTCTACAACAGAGGCAAAGTACATGGCCGTAACAGAAGCAGTTAAAGAAGCAATATGGTTGCAAGGTTTGGTGGCAGATTTGGGCTTGGATATGACCATTACAAAAGTGTTTTGTGACAGTCAAAGCACCATACCCCTTACAGGGAACCAGATGCACCATGAGCTTACAAAGCACATAGATTTCAGGTATCATTTCATTCGTGATATAATATCAAAGGGAATTGTTGAAGTGAAGAAAGTGTCTACACACGATAATCCAGCAGATATAATGACCAAGGCAATATCGGTTCGAAAGTTTAGGGAGTGTCTAAATTGGATTGGTGTTCGCAGTATAGAGTGAATGCCTTAAGGGAATTTGGTGAGTGAAAAGAAGAGAATTTTCTTTGTCGATAGTGAAGAAATCATATTCTTCTCAAGGGAAATATTTGTTGTGAATGCGTCGAATAGTGCCTTGTTAGTGTACTGTGTCCGGCAGTATAGTTTTGTGTCTGTGATAGTGTTATTGTGCCTTGACCATGTAATGTGTTGGGCAATATAAATAAATGTTGTAACAATATCATTGTTAGTCTTGTGGTATGAGCACATTAAGCCCATTATCTAGTAAGTTCTATTTATTCCTTATAAATAGACTACTAGGACTACACCAAAGCACGATCCGAAATCTATAACTCTTTTCTATCATAGTGAAACACTTTTCTCTGGCGGCGCCCGTGGAAGTACACAATTGTTGAACCATGTTATATCTTGTGTTCTATCTTTACTGTTCTTTGTTTCATTTTTATTCTGTGCTTAAGTCATTCTGTGATAAATTTCATAGTGATTTAATAACATGAACGATACAATAAATTTGTTAAGGATATAAAGTGACTTTTTTGTTCAAATTGTTTTTATGTGTTTTCCCATAACGAAAAAATGATGACGATCCTCTTTCGTGGTGATCATATCCGAATATAAAATTTGGTGTTTGGTTTAAAAACCATGTTCAAAGGTCATGCACATGCATGTGCTTAGACTCATTCGTTGTACAACACGATTGAAACTCAAATCAATCATTACTCAATGTGCTTGATGCTCAAAGTCATTCGGCGTAAAACATGATGGATGTTATGACTTATTTTTCGTATATCGTAATTGATACGTGGTTCCATTCATCGCACATCACGTTTGACACTCGAACTTAAAAAATACATAACGCAGTTTGACACTCGAATCCAAAGGTCTCATAGCATTGATGATGTTTGGATATTATTTTTCGCACAACAACGAATACTAGAAATGTTTAACTTTTACCAGCGAAATTCGAGGATAATAGGTCAATTTATCTACGTTGTGTTTATAATTTCAATTGAACGAGTTAAAACCAGACAATGTAACTCGAATTTATTGTAAATTAAATGAGATGAAGAAAGTCAAAACCGATTTAAGTTAATCATTAAAACTCTACAAGTTATTACCAAAAATATTATTTTGGGAAATTATGTGAATTTAGTTGAAGAATGGATAATGATGAGTTAATTAATGAAAATAAATTTATTTTTAAGGTAGAAGAAAGAAAAAGTATTAGAGAAAATCCTGGAAAAGTTAGAGAGAGAAAAACCTCTCCCCTCTCTCTTCCTTCAACGGTAATAAGCCGATAACGGTAAGTTTTGGTTTTTCTTCGGGTTGCAGGCCTTTTGGGCTGAAAACCACAACATTTTCCGTCCTTCTTTTAAGTTTTGGTTTTTCTTCGGGTTGCCGGCCTTTTGGGCTGAAAACCACAACATTTTACGTCCTTTTTTTTTTCACCGGCTCAGGCTATTTTGTCGGTCTCGAGTATCGTCGGATCCGAGTGTCCCATTCTATCTCGACGCACTTCTTCCATTTCTTGGTTTTATTATTCTCGTTGGCTGCGAGAGTCATCACCTTCTCTCTCGGATCTTCCATATTCGCCGGAAATGAGGTGAGTAAACTTTACGCGATTTATATTTCTTCTTCGTGAGGCTTGTTCAAGCCTTCTCTGGGGTTGGCTCCGATTGAGAGTGATGGGTGCCGTGAGAGTGTTGCTGATTTTTCAACTTTAGTTTAATGTCGGATATGGTTACGGTCTAGTCCGGTGCAGAGTCGGAATTGGTTCGGTTATAAGTTGGCTCGGTGTAACAACCGATTCTGGTTAAATCGAGTGTCGAGTGTGGTTTCAATGTCGGAGCTGATTCTTGTTCGGCTCTAGCAAAACTTAGACCCTTCATTGGGTTTCTTTTGCTTTAATAGACATGAAGTTATTATGGGTTCTGTCCCATTAGCTTTCTATTGACAACTTTTCGTTGCTTTGAAATCATTCTCAAAGTACGTGAAGGAGTTAAGCTGCTTTAACATTTTCTCAATCTTTCGAATTAATTTTAAATTTACCTTTACATATTTGATTTTAATTCATGCTTTTGTTTTGGTGGTCCCATTATTAAATAACACGAGTATGCATGTGATTTATATAGTGGGTGCTTCTTATTTTTGTTTTAATTATTTTATTTATTTAGTTTTAATTTTTATTTTTCTTATTAATAATTTAATGTTATATATAAATTATTATAAGATTCTGGTAAGCTATTTGTTTGGATGTGACAAACTTAAGATTTTAGATTTGGATTTGATGAAAAAGGTTGGTTCGTTTCCAGGAAGTTTTTTTTCTTCAGATTCATTGGAAGAGATCAAAGTTGTTGGAAACAATAAAAAGGTGGATTCACCTTTTAAGAGGTTTCGCTCTTCTAGGTTCATCGCATTCGGTAATATGGGTTTTGTCCTCCCACATGACCATCGTCTGATGCACTGTAAGTCTTTTATTTATTTATGAATATTGCTTGTTGAAATGTGCGGGGTCTTAATGATCCCGTTAGGCAAAAATATATTACTGATTTCATTATTAGTAATAGTATCTCATTGTTAATTTTAGTTAAAACAAAACTCTAACTTTTTAAAGTCGAGTCTATTATTATCTATATGGCTCCCTTTTGGCATGTTATTACCAATCACTCCTCTCATCCTCTTGGTAGAATTTGGATTATCTGGAACCCTAGTGTTATGAATATTTCTAGGTTATCCCAATCCACTCAGTATATTCACTGCATGGCCAAGTGCCATAATTTCAATGCCACATTCAGATTCACGATCATCTATGCATTTAATGATACTCAAGATCGTACTCTTCTTTGGAATGATTTAATAACCATTTCCAAGAAAGATCAGGGCATCCTCTGGGTCTCCTTGGGAGATTTCAATGCCATTCGTCATCCGGAAGAGCGACTAGGCTCCTCCGAAAATTGGTCATCGGTAATTGATGACTTCAATAAATGCTGCTACCTTAGTGAGCTTAGTGATATCCGATCCACTGGATTCCTTTTCTCTTGGATTAATAAACAACCTACTCATCCCATCCTTTCCAAAATTGATCGTGTTCTAGTCAACCCTGACTGGGACGATCTCTTTCTAATGTCATTCGCTCACTTTGGTTTTCTCCGTTTCTCTGATCACACCACTGTCACCCTCAATCTTAGGTTCCCCCGTCAAAGACGTAAAAATCCATTCAAATTCTTTAACATGTGGCAATCCCATCCTCAGTTCAAAAACATTGTTTCCAAAAGCTGGAATCTTCCTATCTCTTCCTCTGGTTTGAGTCTTGTCACTAATAAACTCAATCATCTTCAGCATGAGCTTGCTTGTCTCAATCGTAAAGAGTTTAACGACATTAGTTCTAGGGTTTCTAATGCTCAAAAAATTATTTTTCAAGCTCAATCTAATCTCGCCCTCGACCCTCTTAACCCTATCATTGTCACCAAAGAAGTTGAGGCTTCTACTCTTCCTCAAGAAAAAATATAGAGACTACTAGATTAAGCTTGGTGATAAAAATACCAAATCTTTCCATAACAGTATTAAAACCCATATTTTCCGTCACAAAATTATTTCTATCAATAATGACCATGGTATCACTGTTTCAACTCACGCTAGTGTTTTCAAGGTCATTGTGAGTTATTTTGAGGACTCCCTTGGTACTAGGCATCATGTTGGTTATCCGGAGTTGGAGAAAGTCTCATCTCTTCTTTCCTCTAAAGTCAGTAATATTGACAAATCCCTAATGATTTGTGCGATCACTAACGAGGAGATTAAGTCTGTTATTTTCAATATTGATAGTAATAAATCATCTGGTCCTGATGGTTTTAATTCCAGTTTCTTCAAATCCACCTGCAATATTGTTGGTCAGGACATCTGTAACAGTGTCCTAGAGTTTTTCCAAACCGGAATTCTCATGAATTTGTTGAACTCCACTTCTATTGCTCTCATTCCCAAAAAGGATTCCCCTTTTGTGGCTGCAGATTTTAGACCTATTGCTCTTTGTAATGCTGTTTACAAGACTATCTCTAAAATATTAGCTAATAGAATTAAGGATTCATTCCCCTATCTAACTGATAATTCTCAATCGACTTTCGTCTCTGGTAAGAACATCTCGGATAAAATCCTTCTTTCCCAAGAACTTCTTAGAGGTTATCATACTAATAGTAGAGGTAAAAGGGTAACCCTTAAAATTGATCTTATGGAAGCTTTTGATAATGTACGCTGGCATTTCATCCTTGACATTCTTTTGGCGATGAACTTCCCAGATAAGATGATCACTTGGATTATCATTAGCATCTCATCCCCCTCTTACTCCATCAATATTAATGAAGATCCTTACTGTAACTTCAAAGGTAGAAAGGGTCTCAGGCAAGGGGACCCGATTTCTCCTTTTCTCTTTATCCTTGTTATGCAAGTTCTTTCCAGTACCCTCAAAGAGAAAAGTAATGACAAAAACTTTCGATTTCACTAGAAGTGTCACAAACTCAAAATTACAAATCTCTATTTTGCAGACGATTTTATGATTTTCTGTCATGGCGATGTCAACTCCCTTCTCCTCATCAAAGAGGCTCTGGATGATTTCTACTCCCTCTCTCGTCTTAAAGTAAACCCCTCAAAAATTCATATCTTTTTGTCGGGTATCAATAATCCTCTTCGCTCTGAGCTCCTGTCTATTATAGGTTATTTGGAAGGTTCTCTCACAATCAAATATATGGGAGTCCCCCTTCTTACTGGTCGTCTTACCCACTCGGATTGTCGTCCTCTTCTTCATAAAATAACCGCCAGGATTGATTCTTGAACCTCCAAGCATCTGTCATATGCGGGTAGACTCCAGCTTATCAAATCTGTGTTATTTGCTGGTCAAGTTTATTGGTCTTCCATCTTCATCCTCCCCTCTAGGATCATTAAAGAGATGATTCAGAACCTTCGTCATTTTCTTTGGTCGGGTTTTGCTATGAAAATTCATGGGGCTAAAGTGACCTGGTCTAATATCACCTCTCCCACAAAAGAGGGCAGCCTTGGGATACTGGATTTAAAAATCTGGAATCAGGCGATTGTCCTTAAGCATCTCTGGTCTATTATTAGTAATAACAGTCACTCTATCTGGTGTAATTGGATAAACATAGAAAAAATAAAAAATAATAATTTATGGGATCTTTCTATTGGTTTCTCCCCTTCTTGGATTTGGAGGAAAAATTTTTGTCTTCGCCCAATGGCTAGTAATTTTTACAGGGTTGCTATTGGAAATGGTTCGATTACTTCCTTCTGGTATAACCCATGGCTCCTCTCTACCTCTCTTGCTTCGCACTATGGAACCAATATCATCAAGGATTCCCGGATTGGGAAAATCCTCAAGGTATCGGATATCATTCTCGATGGTCATTGGAATTGGCCTCTAAATCAGATCGGTTAGAGCTAGAAGTCGATCTAATCTTTTGGAGATCAACAACCTCATCCTCACCCTGTCCCCTCCTAACTTCAACTCTTATGATGTTTCTTTTTGGATTGCGAAGGTTGGCTGCAACAACTTCACAAGAAAGGATACCTATAACGCTATTCGCACACCAGCCCCTGTTGTGGGGTGGGCCGGATTAATATTGATATGGAAATAGGGTTTTAAGGATTAATTTGTAAATAATGTAAATTCAGGAACTTATCTGTAATTAATGTAAGTTTTGTCCTTAATTTGTGGCTGGTGTAAATTTAGAAGATAATTGTAACTTTGTATAGTTTATAAGGACTAAATGGAAATTAGTCCATTTTTGTACCATATTCAGTTTGAGACTAAGTCTTGGCTCCTCTATATAAAGGACCAGACTACTCTAATAAAGGGGTTGAACACTTTTACTTTGAAACTCATTTGTACTTGTGTTTTCTCTCTCTAAAAACTCATTAGCATTTTCTCTTTCTAGAATTTTTCCTTAGCAAGTTACTAAAGCAAAATCAAACCTCATCAAATTGGCGACTTCACTAGGGAGTGAATAGGAAAAATCAGTGGCTTATTATATTCGAAAGTGAGATTATTCATTGGTATTTTTGACTAAAATTCATAAGATGAATCCTGATAATAATCCTACACTTAAATCGGCGATAGAAACTGTGAGAGATGATTTGCAAAAGAATGGAACTGATGGGAATAGAACTGATGGATCATCTCCGGTCCAAGTTCGATCTAATGTTGAGACAAGAATGAATCAACTTCTAGATAAAATTAATGATTTAAATGAAAAATATGAACAAATGGAACAAAAGATACTTTATGCAAGAATCAGATCTGAAGTTAGGCAAGAAATGGAAAAACCTGATGAGGAAGGTTAGTCTGATCGATCTTTTGATGATCGACATGCTAAGTCTGAGCATAAAAAAACACGTTTTGTGTCTCCTAAAGAGCGATATTCATCTCGAAATGAGAAAAAGATAAACATAAATCAATAACTTACTGTGATGAGGATGTAGAAAGTTCAGCCTCAGGATTTAGAAGGCATAAAGGTTCCTCGAAAGGGGAATCAGAAAGAGATTATTCGAGGAGGTATAAAAAAGAGAGCAAGTCTAAGAATGCTCCTCGATCAAATTGGCATGAAGGAAATCCTTCGAATCAGTATGCTGAAAATGATAGAAATCTATATGTCACAATGGGAACCGATGATCCATTCGTTCAAGGCGTTGATTGGAGAAATTCTCCATTAACCGATGAAATTCGTTCCATGACGCTTCCGAAGCGTTTTGATATTTTGAACGTTGAAAAGTTCGATGAGATGCATGATCCCGATGATCACATCGAACAATTCAAAAATTATATGACGAACTTCGATTCACCGGCTTGTGTGTCGTGCATTTTTTGAAAGTTTTAAAGGAATAGCTCTCAAGTGGTACAACAGGATTCCGAGGGGGGTTCATATCAAATTTTAGAGATTTTTATACTGCTTTTCGAAGGTAGTTTGCGGGAAGCAAAGAGATGAGAGCCAATGATGATACAATTATTCAGTGCAAGCATGCACCGGGAGAAATATTGAAAGACTATACCAAAAGATTTATGTTGACCAAGGCTAGTTTGGACAACTATGAAGAAAATATGGCAATGGCAGCTTTTCGCCAAGGATTATTTCCATGGGATCTGGCTAATGAGACAACAAAGAGAAGGGCCTTGACTTTTGGAGTGTTGATGGCTCAAGTCGAGAATCAGATTAAGGTGGAGGAGTCGAGGAGAGTCCGAGGTGGACTAGCTAATACTCCAAAAAATTCGGGACAGGCAGCCAATAAGCAGGGGCAGCCCTCGAATGGAAATAATAATGGTAATGAGAATAATCAGCAGTCGAGGCAGAAGAATAGAAATTTACCTCTTAGAAGTGGTGGCTATTCGAACCACACTCCATCTAACAATTACAACAGGCCTAGGCCAAATACATGGGTTCGGCCAGAGTACTATGCCGATTTGACAGAGTGTGATTCTGTCATTTGGGATAAGACTAAGACTTCTGTGAACTTTAAGAAGCCAACTCCTATCAGCAAACCGAGGGAAGAAAGGAATAATAAATTGTGTAGGTATCATGATGATATTGGGCATTACACGAATGATTGTATTGCTTTGAAGAAAGAAATCCAATATTTGATTGAGAATGGAAAGCTCCTGACTTATGTGAAGTCACACGGGAGTGCATCAAAGAATAATAGCGCATCAACTTCGAAGGTCGCACTGCTAGCTGAGAATTTGATGATTATGGATTCACAGATTGAGTCATTCGATGCTTCTACTGAATTTATTGAAAATAATCCAAACAGGTTACTTCTGATGACAGTCGAGGAGTTTGTTGAGGTTGTTTCTGTGGGAAATGAGCATGTTCAGGAATTGTGCAAGTTTTTTGAATCGTTGGCAATCTTTGGGGGCGATTCAATGACTGGAAATTCAGAAAATTCGATGAAAAGGCATTTTGTCAATGTGACAACTCAAATTGAAGAGAGGATGTCAACATATTTTTATGGAAAGAAAGATATTCCCTTTCTTTTGTTTGATGAAGATGATTTGAGAAGGACTGCAGGACCACATGAGGACGTTGTGAAAATTAGAGCTGAGGTGGCTAGCGTCGAAATTCGAAGTGTGTTGATTGACACTGGCAGTTCTGCTAATGTCCTTTTTAAGTCCACCTATGATAGGATGATAAACCCACCTCGAATTACTCAATCAGATCGTACAATTATCAGATTCACGGGTGTAACAACTCGTGTTGTTGGAGAATTCGAGGGAGAAGTTAGTTTGGGAAAAGGGATATTCAAGAAAAAGGTCCAAGTACTTTTTGTGGCGGTGGACTGTCCCACAAGTTATAATGCTATTTTTGGATGATCATGGCTTTCAAGAATGTACGGGGTAGTTTCAACAGTTCATCAATGCTTTAAGTACGTGGTTGGAGACAGAGTTGGAGTGGTTCGACGCGATCAAAAGGTTGCCAGAGAATGCTATGCAACTGCGCTTCGGGTCAGAGGATCCAGAAATGGAGATTTGATGCGAGAATATCAGTTAGAGAGGGTACCCCCGGATTTGGAAGAAAGGGTTGACGATCCGAGAGAAACCCGGGGTCTTTAACAGTAAATGAAGAAATAAAGGAGTTTAGTTTTTCGGAAGGGAAATTGCTTGAGATTAGAAATTTATGACCCCTTTTCTACGTCAACAACTGCTTGATTTTTTATCTCAAAATTTGGATGTCTTCGCTTGGAAGACAGAAGATGTAACAGGAGTACCTATTGAAGTAATTCGGTACAGTTGGCCATAAATCCAAAGGTCAAGCCGGTGATTCAAAAAATGAGAGCGTTTTCTTCGGAAAAAAGATGAAGCAATTGTTGCAGAAGTGGATCGGGGTTCTAAGGTCGGACAAATAAAGGAATCACAGTATCCTTTGTGGACGGAAAATATAGTGGTGGTTAAAAAGAAGAATGGGAAATGGAGGATGTGTGTGGATTTTACAGATTTAAATAGAGCTTGCCCCAAAGATCCATTTCATGTTCCTCGAGTAGAACAGTTGATTGATTCCGCTTCAGGCACCAAAATTTTGACTTTTATGGATGCTTTCGCAGGGTATAATCAGATCCAAATGAATCCAAATGATCAAGAGTGCATGAATTTTATAACTGATAGAGGCATGTATTGTTATAGAGTGATGCCCTTCGGATTGAAGAATGCTGGAGCCATTATCAGAGATTAATGAATAAAGCTTTTGCTACGCAGATCAGAAGAAATACGGAGGTATATATAGAAGATATGGTAGTGAAAATTTCAAGGGACGAAGTGGATCTTGATGATGTAGAGGGAGCTTTTTTGAATCTAAGAGCGATCAAGTTGAAATTAAATCCTGAGAAGTGTACCTTCAGAGTTCGATCAGGGAATTTTTTGGGTTTTATTACTAGTGAAAAAGGAATAGAAGCTGACCCAGAACAGTTAAAAGCTTTGATAACAATGAATTCACCTCGATCAGTCAAAGAAGTGCAAATATTGACAGGAAGGTTAACAACACTTAATCGATTTATTTCACGATTTTCTAACAAATGATTTCCTTTGTTTGAAGTGTTACGAGGACCTAACAGGTTCGAATGGACGTCGGAATCCGAAGCAGCGTTCACAAACATTAAAAATTTGTTGCTATCACCATAAATATTAACAAAGCCTCGAAATGGGGAGAAATTATTCTTGTACATCGTCGTATCGGATTTTGCACTCAGCGCATTGCTAATTAGTGAAGATTCGGGAATTCTGAAGCTGGTGCATTACATTAGTAAAAGTCTGGTGGCAGCATAAAAGAGATATATGAAATTGGACAAGCTGGCTTTAGCATTGGTGATTGTCGCTAGGAAGATGCGTCCATATTTTCAAGCTCATACTATAGAAGTCCGAACTTCATTCCCCTTAAAAAAATGTATTGCAACGACCTGATAGTTCGGGGAGGATGACCAAATGGTCCGTGGAGTTAGGGGACTACGATATTTTATTTACACCTCGAACAGTGATCAAGGTACAAGCATTGCCTGATTTTTTTTGTTGAGTTTCACTCAAGTCGATCAGATGAGGAAGAAAGTACAAAAGGTTTTCCTATAGATTCGAGGTGGATTGTTCGAACGGATGGCGGGTCTAGTATTTCAAGATGTAGTGATGGGGTTCAATTGATAGCTCTGACGGGGGAAACAATGGTCCAATCAATTAAATTCGGTTTTCATGCTTCAAACAATGAAGCTGAGTACGAAGCTTCTTTGGCAAGTTTGAGATTGGCAAAAATTTGTAAGGCGACTTCAATATTGTCAGAATTGCATGATGGTGAATGGTCAGCTCATTGTGGGTGTAAAGCTTTATCGCATAGATTTTTACTTGCAGGGTTTTACTGGCCTACAATCATTGCAATGCTAAGAATTTAGTCTGATGATGTGATACTTATCAGAGATTTGCTAATGCTATTCACAGACCAGCAGTACCTCTTATGTCTATATCGGAGGCAATACCATTTGATAGATGGGGAATTTATTTGGTGGGACCTTTGCTGATGGCCTCTGGAGGAAGGAAGATGATAATTGTGGCGGTGAATTATTTTACGAAGTGGGCAGAAGCAATATAGCTATCAGGCACAAAAGCAAAGAATGTCATCAAATTTATTGTGAATAATATTTGTTGTCATTTTGGGGTTCCTCGGAGAATTACAACAGATAATTCCCCTCAATTTAATAATAGGGAAATGGCTGCATTCTGTACTACTAAAGGGATTTAGCAATGTTTTTCGACGCCCTTTCATCCTCAAACTAATAGACAAGTGGAAGTGACAAATAGAAATATTTTAGATGGGTTGAAGAAGAATCTATCGGGGGCAATAGGGAAATGGCCAAATTATTTACAAGAGGTGCTTTGGGATTATCGAACAACTCCAAGAGAGGGTACAAAAGAGACTCCTTTTGCTTTGGCATATGGTATGGATGTAGTTAGTCTTATTGAATCTACGATGTTATATTTTAGAATATCTCAATATTCTGAAAGATTTAATGATGAAATTTGAGGGGCAAATTTGGATTTGATTGATGAGAAAAGGGTTGTGAATAATATTTGTTGTCGTTTTGGGGTTCCTCGGATAATTACAATAGATAATTCCTCTCAATTTAATAATAGGGAAATGGCTGCATTCTGTACTGTTAAAGGGATTCAACAATGTTTTTCGACGCCCTTTCATCCTCAAACTAATAGACAAGTGGAAGTGACAAATATAAAGATTTTAGATGGGTTGAAGAAGAATCTATCGGGGGCAATAGGGAAATGGCCAAATTATTTACAAGAGGTGCTTTGGGATTATCGAACAACTCCAAGAGAGGCTACAAAAGAGACTCCTTTTGCTTTGGCATATGGTATGGATGTAGTTAGTCTTATTGAATCTACGATTTTATCTTTTAGAATATCTTAATATTCTGAAAGATTTAATGATAAAATTCGAGGGGAAAATTTGGATTTGATTGAGGAGAAAAGGGTTCGAGCTTATTTGAATGCAATACATTATCAAACTGTTATGAGAAATAGCTATGATTTGAAGCTGAAAAGAAGAGAATTTAAAGAAGGTGATAAAGTGTTGCGAAACGTTTTCCTACACACAAAGGAAAAAAGCCTCGGAAAATGGTTCCAAATTGAGAAGGTCCTTATACAGTTGTTGAAAGAATTAAGCCGGGGTCTTATCATCTTTGTGATTTCGAGGGGAGAATGCTACAACATCCATAGAATATTCAGCATTTGAAGCTTTATTGAGAGTAGACATGTTTTTGTACTTTGGAATTTTTGTTTTGAATGGCGCACTCTTTCCTACCCTGATGGTCCATGAAGGTTTTAACGAGGCGACATGTACATGTACATATTCAACTTTATCAATAAAGTTTGTTTTTTTGCCAATAGTTGTTTACATTTCTTTGGACACTATCTTAACAAATCATCAAAGATTGTTCACCTTTAAGATTAGTTAAGAATAGAATATTCTGAAGTGTTTATGACACTTTTCCAAGTGATAACCATGTTTTATAACCACATTACATTTGTTATTTCAAATTGAATGCTTAAAAGCGCACTATGAATTTTGATGAGCTAATCAAGCTTAACAACATATTCATATCTTTTCGAAGAGATATAATTTTTTTTAAAGAATTATAATATCCATCAATTTTTATAAAGGTATTTGAGGTGGTAAGTGTATGTTATTTTGTTAAAATTTTGTAATCAGCATCGAATAATATATAAGAGAATGGTAACATACAAAAACTCTTTGTCATTCAAATCAAGGTGTTACAGTACAAAAAGAAATATTCTGATTAGACAAAGACAACAAAAATACTGAAAGGATAGTTAGTCAGAAGATTCGTCTTCTTCGGATGACTCGTCTTCTGAAGATGATGAGATGGGAACATGGTCGAAAGCTTTGCTTGGACATTTTTCTTCAGGAGTATCGTTCCAAAAAATTGTAAGATTGATTTTTGGATATGCAGCATGAAGTTTTCGAAGAAGAAGGTTGGTTGCATCTTCTTTTCCGACCTGAATAGCTGCTTGCATATTCTTTGAAAGCTCAGCCTCGACAGTAGTTACAGCATCAACTTTTTCTGCTTCAAAATTCTTCTTCATTTTCTCTATCTCATCGGTGAATTTTTTTTTTGCTTCACGAAGACTTAGAGAATTTTGAAGTGTGGTGGAGTTGGATTTTTTTATTTTCAATTCAACAACATGCTCGGTTTTGAGTTTCTTTATTTTTTCTTCATGAGACTTTGTCAGCAGCTCTATGTCAACCATATGCTTGATTCGAAGATGATCCTTTACACAGAGAGCGCCTTTTATCATCTTGGATCTAGTTATCTCATAACCATAAAACTGTTCGGCTACATTATTGTGTAAAGTCTCTCTGAATTTCTTTTCAGCTTTATAAGATTCCTTATAGTAAACCATATCTTTGGCCAATTGTTTGAGATGGTCTTGAGAGGCTTCGATTTGAGAGGCAAGAGTTTTTGCAGCAGCGTCAACATCGGAAAATGGTTGAAGAGCGATAGCAGTTGCAGGATTTGGAGGAGGACTACGAAATTCCGATGTACTTGGCTTGTGAATCATATCCAAAGATCTGACAGGGTCGTAAGAACGAGTAACTTCTGGAAGAACTTTGTCCGGAGTAGGCCTCGCAATATCAAGCATGTGATTTTGGATGACTTGAATAATCGGGTCTTCTTCTCCAACAAGCACTTCTGTGTTCTCGAAATTGAGAAATATATTTGAGTCGAAGCTTGTAGGAGCATGATAAACGTTGGGCGAATTGTCATCAATGAGAATCACGAGATTGTCTTTGTTAGAATGATCTTCGGTTGAAGGATTTTGGGGTATTGTTGGTTTTCAGCATCATCATCTTCGTTTTCATCAACCAAATTGTACGAAGTGATTTTCCTTTGTTTTTTTTTCTTTCCGAAGAAATCAGAAGATATTTTATTTTTCTTCGATGAGGGTTCTTGAAATTTTCCCTCTTTGAAGGGCGAAAGAGGCTGTTCTCAAACTTTAAGTTTTCAATGCTTTGGTTTCGAGGGTGTGGAAGGGTTAGCACCAGATGTTCAAAGAGGGTGATTTTCCCTCTTTTCTTGAGGAGGCAGCCCACCTTCTTTGATCGGAAACATGTGGCATTGGAGGAAATTGATGGGCTGAAAGGGAGTATGAAATGCATTATTCCATTACTTTTCAGCCCAGGCAGCAAGTTTTTAGAAAATGTCTTTCGCAGCTTCTCGACGTGTTGAGTAGCGCTTCGAAATTTCTAGCATAAGTCAACAAGATAAAATGTTAAAGATAATAAAATAAAAAATTGTATTAAAACGTAAAATTTTCGAAGAACTTACGATTGCTTCGCCTAACAAGAGTTAATTTTGAAGGGTTGTCTTCAGAAATTACCTTGCCGTTTTCCCAAGCCCCATATATGAAAACAAATCTTTGTTTCCAGAATTTATCATCCTCCAGAAGATCATCAATGATCTTAAGGTCATCCATCAATGTGAGGTAATAGAATGGAAGCTTCAGACCTTTTGAAAGCTGAGTCAGTGAGATGAAGTCATTAATGCTGATGGGTATTTTGGATAAACGGGATGCCATGATTACCGACATAAGGGTGAATCATTGATTTGGTGTCACCTGAGTAGGGCACAAACTGAGGACTTCGAAGTAATCTACGATCATCGGATCTAGTGGAAATCGAAGACCCCAGTCGATGATTTCTGGGTATACCACTAGTTCATCATCTTTGCAGTCAATGGGAGTTTCTCCTTCTTTTGGCAGACGAAGGGTTATGTTTTCCCTTATTCCCCATTGTTTCTTAAGATAAGTGGCTTAACTTTCTCTGTAGTATATATATCGAACCTTCTTCAAGGAGATAATATACCTGCTTTCGAGGTTTCTTAGATTTCTCCCAATTTTTGCTCTTTCCTCTTTGGAAATGGAGAAAATGTCAGCCTCTACTTGAGAGTCCGCTTCAATATTAGTTTTCGTAGCCTGCGAGTCATCTTCGTTGGCTTTTGAATTTTCTTCTCGAGGATCTTGAGAAGTTGAAATAATTGTTTATGTAAGAGGGTTAGCAGTTCGAGGTGCCTTCTCTATCACTTCTCTTTGAGGAGGATCGTTAGTAGTGGTTTTTGAAGGAGAGGGAGTTCGGATGATTGATGATTCATCTCCCATGGCGATGAAGGTTTTTCTTGGTTTGATTAAAGAAGATCTTTCTGAGGAAGAGTTATTTGTTTTCAATTTCAGAGGAGAAACTCTGCTTTGAGTTGAAGAAATTCGAGGTGTTTTAGGACCTGAGATTCTAGATGCCTTTCTTCTTCGATTCTGGGAGAAGGTGAAAGCAATGAGACTTTGGTGGGATCGAAATTACCGTAATAAAATGTCTCAGTTGTAGTTCCGATTGGACCACCTTGAATTAACCCTTCTCTTTGGTATTCTTTGGCTCTTTGCGTAATAAAAAATAATCCTAATATCCGAACACTAGGTTACTGTCAGTATCACAAGATTTTGTTGTTTTTGGAAGAATTTCCTTCGACTTTTTGGTTATTGGTTTCTTTCTCATAAACCAAGTATGGGTTGATCAGAGAAGATGAAGGTTGATCGGAAAATTCAAGTTTTACGGGGAGAATTCTGGGAATATGGGAGGAGCAGATGAAGGTAGCCAAAAACTCTAACTTCTCTCTAAAGTGGTTTTTGTGTGAGGGGAGTTAAAATGAGAAATACGTGGTATTTATACTAAAATAGGTGAAGACGTGTGAAGATGGAGAGACCCATATGGTGATAGGTTGGAATATGAATCGCTTGGTGGATTAGATGTTCGACACTTGTCAAGCTAGATTATTAGGGTCACGATGAATATAACCGTTACACATGTAACCGTTACATTCGAGGATAGTCTATCTACATAATACTTCGAGGGAAATTTTTATAAAAATTAGTTATATCGCTTCGAAATGATAAGTTATTACATCGATTTGGAGTGATTACAAATTTATTGGCCCATATTTATCTACAAAGATTATTCGAAGATTATTTGCCCTTTGGTTACAGTTCGAAGATTATTTTCCCATTGGTTTGAGTATGTTTTTAAGATTTTATATTGTATACATGCTTTGAATAATAGATTAAGATAATGGCTTCGAATAGTTGTTTTTTGATTCATGAAAGGTTGACGATTCGAAGACAAATGGTTTTAAAGACTTTTTAGTTCTCATATATTTACTCACATGAGAACTAAGAGGGCTTCTGATATGGAAATAGGGTTTTAAGGATTAATTTGTAAATAATGTAAATTTATGGACTTAACTGTAATTAATGTATGTTTTGTCCTTAATTTGTGGCTGGTGTAAATGTCGAAGATAATTGTAACTTTATATAATTTATAAGTACTAAATGGAAATTAGTCCACTTTTGTAGCAGATTCAGTTTGAGACTAAGTCTTGGCTCCTCTATATAAAGGATCAGACTATTCTAATAAAGGGGTTGAACATTTTTACTTTGAAACTCATTTGTACTCGTGTTTTCTCTCTCTAAAAACTCTTTAGCATTTTCTCTCTTCAGAATTTTTCCTTAACAATTTACTAAAGCAAAATCAAACCTCATCAAGTATGGAATAAATCCAATATTCATCGTCATTCATTTTTCCTTCCAGAGATAAGCTTCTCAGTTGGGGTTTCAATACCCCACTTGATTGTGTCTTATGCAACTCTGCTTCTGAAACTATCGTTCATCTCCTCTTTGAATGTAGTTTCACTCAAAGTATTTGGACATTTGCTAGTTTAAAACTAAGTTTCCCTTTTCCGCTTCATGTTGGAAGTCTTGGGTCTGTGAGGCGTTAAATTGGTCTCACTCTCAAAACCGTCATATTTGGCGCTCTTGCTTTGGCACGATAATTTATCACGCCTGGAAGGAGAGGAACTCAATAATTTTTTGTTTCCCTTCAGCCAATGCCTCTCTGGTTTCTCACCCAATCTTCTCTGATCTTCGGTTTTGATTCCATGGCACCAAGATTGGCTGGCCCATGTAACTGCTTTTAATTGAGTTTATTTATTTATTCTTCTACTTTAATTGCAGGTCCTCTCCTCGTCGGTCTCGTCTGTTGCCTTCCATTGGGGTGGACTTCTTTGGAGTTATTCTCTGTCGGTCAGATTGGCCCTTATAATGTTAATGTAGATACTCTAGTCTATCTCTGTTGTTTCTGTCATTCTTACTATGTTTGTTTAGAAGAGTCCCGTCTATAGACCTCCTTATGTCGATTATAACTCCTGAGGGTATGCCCTAGGTACTTGTATGAACATATTTTATTTTATTTAATATTTTTCACACCAAAAAAAAGAAAAAGTATTAGAAGAAAATTTGAATAAGGATATAAGACCAAAAATGGTTATGTATATTTTACTAGGATCATTGATTTCAAGAATTTATGTTAATACTTCAAAACATGTTGGTTGTTTTCTTTTGTAGCTTTTTTTCAAACTTATTTCAGTCAAATTCTTCTTAATTTTTTGAATATTTGTTTCTTTAGCTTTGTACACAATCACAATGTCAATTTTGAGTTTGTTAATTTATTCTTTTTGTGGATCTATGATTCTTGAAGTAGGTTAATCTCGCCATTTTTCGAGTTCAAGTTATTTTCTAAATCCAATTTTTCATTTAACCATCGGTTTTGAGTTGTTTTGAATTTTTTAATAATTTTTCCTGATCATCACGCGTCGCATTCTCAACCTGGAACTAGAGATGGTTCTCATAAATCAGTATGCACCAACTCTAACATTTTTGGTTTTGGATCTCTATTGCATTTGATAAAACATAACTTAATTTGCTTCCTAAATGTGCAACTCTCCTAGTACTTTTGTTTGACTAAAGTACCTTCATTCCACTATCACTCATATACTAAGTCTTTTATGGTGTCATAAACTATGACTATAGTCAAAAATTTCAATAAAAAATACTCCATATGTATATATTGTTATCGCGCCAATAATGAAAAAGTCTCTTGAACTTGAATACATATAAAGAGTACATATTATGTAACCTAGAGAAACTATGGTAGATCATTTAGTCACCTTTCATCAATAACCAACACCATAAACACCATTTCATTTATCACCATGCCATTTAGTCACCTTCCAGTCAAATTTTTCTTAATTAGATTTATTTTTAATTGGATTTATTTTTAAATACGTAAGTGGTATTATGAGCTACAAAGAAAGTCCCGAAGTTACTTGTAGTATAGTTAATAATAGGTTTTTACCTTAAAATGGTATTTTAAAAAACTCCCGAATTGAAAACCCAATAGTTCATGGGAATCTGAACATAAGGCAGTAAAACATATTGCACCGTATTTGTAACAAAAAATTTCACATTCATTATTGTGCTTATTGAACTCTTTTATCCGTCCTTATATATGTATCATCTGGCTGTAGGTGCAACATCCAGTCAGAACCTATGGTACCTTTATACTGGTTTATTTTTTTCATATTTTTTTATTTAGACCCTCATTTGTTCTAAAATATTTTATTGATGACATGCCTCTTGAATCAACGTTTATGAAAACATCATTATTTAAAAATAATAAAATCATTCATTTAAAATTATTCACCCAAAATCAGATCATGTATGTCTTTATACGTTAGATTCTCAACAATTATATTTACTCCAATCACATTGGGAAGACATGGAAGGTCTAACGCATGCTCAGAAGTCTTCAAATACTCTAAAGCAAAATGAATTTTTCGAGTATCATTTTGAACATAATTGTTATATATAATTTTGTTTGTCGATGTCATGTCTCATTTAAAATATTGATATAAAATGTCTTTAAATTATATTTATAATGGTTATATTAGTAACCTCTATTTGCCATTAGCTTGTTGATAATATGGAGTAGAAATATATTATTATATCCAAGATCTTTTACAAAAGGTTGTGATCATATTTTTTTTTAAATTTAGGTCCGTAATGAGTCATGAATATCATAGAAATCCCATAACGAATTAAAATATTATTCTATAGAAATTCACAAACTTCGTGTGACAAAGTCCTTTCTAATGTTTTTGAATCTACCCATTTTGTATAATAATCACCAACTACATTTAAAAATTGTCTTCTTCATCTTCATGTTGTTGGTGGTAAATGAATATATATATAAGGTTTTAATCACGTAGATTCACTTAGTAAATGACTCATGTTTACAAACCATTGACAATTTGGCATTTGTTGCTAACATTGGCCAATAATACTCCACTAAAATAAAATGTCATAACAACATTTTTATACCCAGAAAATACTACACAAATTATTTCTTCTAGATCTCTCAACGTGAACAAAACCTTGTGTCTTCTTAAACATCTAAAAATTGTTCTTGTTATGTTTTCTTGTAAAGTATATTGTCAAGAATAACATACTTTGTTGCTTGTAATCTTAATGTTCGTGATTGAATCTTATCTTATGGTAAAACTTGATGACTTCTCTCTGTAATTTTTTAGATGAGGACATTTGTTCCACAGAAAATAACAAGGAATTCTCTCGCTCAATGTCAAAGTGTTTATTTTCTGTCTTAAACCGCGATTCTGCAGTTTTGAAAATTTTGAGCTGATTTGTCTTTTTCAGAAACCTCCCCGTCCAATATTTTGACTACATCCTTCAATATCCGAGTCTTCTTTATATAAAAGGTATTTCAAGAAGCTAGTAGTTGTGTCTCTCTCTTAAGTAGGGGAACACTTTGTCGTACATCGACTTGTTTATATTTTTACAATTTGGTCGTTCAATGGATATTTGAGACACTAATGGACTATAGATGCAACAACCTCTATTTGGCAAAGCTGATCTAATATTACTTCATGTTATGTTGATACGTATACAAAAAAAAGACATCGTACATTTTTTCCTAACTCTCCTTTCCTGGTGGCAACATCTAATATTATTTGTTCTGACACGGGAATTCTTGCACCTGCAAGCCCAGTTAATGTCGTTTGGTTTTGGTTTAAAGAAAATATGTTTCTTATTATTTTGTATGCTTTCTTATAAAATATGTTTGTCAAAATGCCATCACCAATATTTCTCCAGCTGAATTTTATGTCTTCTAATACTGTTATTTTAATTATTGCTTTGTTGGTTGGGAATTAAATTATTGTAAGGTTATTGTCTGAAAAAATTATTATGATGTAGAATTCTTGACGTTGACCTTCGAATTTTAATTGTATCTTGGCATTCATCATCAGTCTTTGGCTTTAATGTTTTTGTTCCTCGAGAATCGAAGTTTCTTTTCATTTTGTATTCAGATTTTTGTCTTTGTAAATTTGGATTCTAGTTGTCCTCTTTCTTTTCTTGTATGCTTGTTACAGTTCATTTTATCTTTAGCCCCCCTCGGGTATCAGTTGTTTTTAAAATATGTTATATGGCCTCACTTGAACCCTGTCTTACTAATTCTTTTCCATAATTATCTGATAATGAGGAAAACTGTCTCAAGATGCCAAAAGTAAAGTCTACTTTAATTTTGGACCTTCATTAACATTTCCTTGACTTAAAACTCTGCAGTTGTTGGGATCTTGTTCCCGAGAAGTACCGCCATGTGGAATTTTCACTTAAGAATAGAAAAGAATCATCAAGTTAAAGTTTGGATGAGGAATCTTAGGGCACTTGAAGCTCCTCAAATGATTCCTCCAAAACAGGCTTTGAGAAAGCCCCTGAAATGTAAAACATTTCATAATGTTTTGGTTACAATATCATTATATCTTTTTTTGTATCTTTCTCATGAATGTAAGTTTTTTTGACCAAATCCCTATCTGGTCAGGGAAGTTTGTTAGTTCTGATATTTTATCAATGGTACCTTCTTTTCACTTACCCGCTTTGTTACTTATTATATTTTATCTAGTGCCTTTGGGGTTTCCATATTTAGAGGTGATCAGTCCTTAGCTATTCCCCGAATAGATCCATTGGCAAAAAAAAAAGATGAATGTTGACCAATTTTGATTGGAAGACACATGAGATCAAAAATAAAAATAGATGGATGTTGATCAACTTTCGTTGAAAGATTTCTAGGGTCCAAAAATAAAAATAGGTGGAAGTTGACCAACTTTCATTGGAAGATTCGGTTCCAGAAAATTTAAAAAAAAAAGAATATTAGCCTGGAATCCTGCAAAAATATAAGACGACAAAAAAGGTTTATATTTACAAACTGGTTATGTGAGCACCTCATTAAAACTTTCATCCACCACTAGGGTAGGAAAGTGTACGCCACCGATTATTCCATAAAGTAAAGAAAACCGTATGACTTGTTTATATTTACTATAGATAAAATTTAAGGTTCTTAATATTTTACGAGTGCCGAAGTGGATGCCCCTTTTGATCTCACAACTGATACGTTTAAGGTTTTACACTATTAGTTATCGTGTATAGGCATTCCAAGTTTGGTCTTAACTTTCCGAGCCCTTTCTCCTTAATATGCAGGAAGAATTTCCTTAAAACTTTATCTTCCACTTTAAATTCTCGTCTTCTAACCTAAGTTGTGTATCTACATCACGTAAGCCTTTGATAATATGAGGAGTTTAGTTATGCTCGCCTTCTCTTTTCCTGAACTAAATCAAGTTTAGCCCGTCTTCCCTCTACATTATCTTCTTCGGAAAAAATTTCAACTTGATATGAAGAAATAATTTCCTCATGTGGTGTCACAACGTCTATCCCATAAACAAATTCATAGGGTGATTCATGTGCTGTTATTCAAGGAGTGGTTCGGTAGGCTCATAAACCTTCTTGTAAATAGTGTGGTCATTTTCCATATTTCTCTCTTGTACTAACATTGTACTCACAATGTAATCAGAAACCGTTATGTATATGAATAATATTTCTTTCAGACTTAGCTACGTTAAAATCTCATGAGAAGAGTAACATTCCTTGATTTGGATAAAAACTCCAGTACACTCTGGAGTCCAATTAAAACAATTAGTCTGTCTTAAGACTTAAAAAAACGTAGTGCATATGTTCCGAGACCTGGATATAAATCTATTTAGGGAAATCAACATTCTAGTCAATATTTGCACATTCTTAATGGATCTAGAAGGATCCAAAATGTTCAAATGTTTTAATTGTATCGAGTCGGGCTATATCTCATTCTCACTCATTATAAAGCCCAAAAACTTCCCGGATCGGACCCCAAACGTGCACTTCTCCGGATTTAACAACAAGTTTATTACTTTGAAGATACTAAATATTTCTTCCAAGTCTGAAAAATGGTCTTCGTCCCTAGTGATCTTTACCAACATACTATCGATATATACCTCAACATTGCATCTGACCTGACCCTCGAAAGCCTTGTTCACTAACGGCTAGTAAGTTGTCGTTGTGTATTTAATCCAAATGGCATGACCTTGTAACAGTGGAAGCCCATACAAGTTATGCAACATGTGAGTTACATGATGTTAGCGCATCAAACACTACAAATAATACCTTGATGTCCTTCTTAAATAGCCCGCGACCCAGCTCCACCACCCTTTCAAACTCGCTAACAACTTCAGCAGTTACTTCAGTAAAACCCACAATAGTCTGGTCACACTATAGGATATTCGGAGGGTTTTCTATATGCTTGTATGTTGTCTTGAATAATATGTTGACAGAGTTACTGGTGTCGATCAGATGCCGTTGGATTTCATCTATGAAAGCCATAATTACCACTGCATCCCCTATGATCATTGGTAGCCATCGTCATCAAACCAAAGCAATGACGACAGGTTTCTGTACAAATAGGGAAGATTACATTCTTCTAAATTGGTAGCCAGGCTTACAATGTATTTTTTTCAAGAAAAAATTGTAACCACCGAAATAAAATCCCCACAAAATATAGTTAGAGATTCAATGTTTTTACAAAGATCATTAACCTTCCATTTAAATTTAGGTTCTTCTACCATCAAAACCACTCTTTAGTCGGTTTTGGGATTTAGATACTTCGTTGACGCATTAAATTAATCAACTGGTACTCGAAATCAATATAATATTTTCTTGTTTTAGAGCCACTACTACTTCCCTTGCGCTAGATTTTGTTGGGCATTTTTCTTAACAAACTTTTTCAAGTTCCCATTCTCAATCATCACTTGAATTTATTTCTTTAGAGTTATGCATTATTTCGTCTCATATATTTTGGATTGGAAAAGGCTTTCGGAATTGTATATTATTTCAAGTCTTGTCAAAAGCATTAGGTCAACTCAGTGAAATAAATAGGTCATACCCATTTATTCGACATCGGTCTTGTTGTTTGATGAATGTTTACGACCTGTTAACTTTTCATCAATCTCAATTGTACTTAATTCGGTATTCTTGGTGGGAATATGGACTATGGATGAAAAGTTTGGATCGGATATGACTGATAAATTGGGGTTGGATACTATTGATAGACCATCTTAGGTGAGTTTGAACTTTTTCCATGTTGAGACATAAAATGCATAATCGAATCTTGGGGTTCTCTCACGAGTATTCGTTTTTCCACTTTCACCACAGAGCGCCATATATCATAGCCTACGTTTTGACAACATTTTCCATTAAAATTTTAGGGAGGAGTCTCATTATCTATGTCGCACAAGCAACTAACTCCTCAAAACCTTCAAGCTTGGTTTTTGTTTAGAGAAAACATTTGATGTACTCCCTCAAACTTTCCCCAACATGTTTGACGTAGTTATCCAGGTCGATAACATTTCAATCGATAAAAGAGATGCTTTTCAATTATGATATAGTTTATATAAACTCCTCATTGGCCATCGTACACAAACCCTCATCGGAAGGGTTCACAAAATGGTTACTCACCTTATAGCCCAAGCTTTGACTACCAAAAGGGACTGGACATGGGAAGTCGTTTGATGTTTATCCTTAGCCTCATACCCGATTGTCATCGTTTCCATGTTATCTTGATCCTTCCTCAGACTACTACCCCCAAAAGACGTTCGGCGTTAATCTGGGTGTCTACTAAAACTCCGTTTGCTAGATTTTTTCTTATGTCAATAACATCTTTGTGGGCAAGAAGATTCGCCTGAGTTGTAAATGGAAACATCATTAGACTCTAAAGAATCATAGCGGTGTCTTGTCTTTCTCTCATATTTAGAAATATAACACTACAATGCATTTTCTCATGATGTTTATCGTTTACACGACGACCATACTCAATTTTATTTCATTCGGAGGATCAATCTCACCTAACGTTAGATCAGATCTTTTTAACAGTTATCACTACATTATTATCATCATTCATTTTTGTTATGTCTTCCAACAATTCCTTTCATTGTGCAACTAAAACGGATTGCTCAAGCTACTCTTCAACAAATTGATCATTATAGCATTGCTTTTCGAATTGTTTCTCTTCGTATTGTTGTTTATCGAATATATCATCGCTCATCAAACTCTCAACTATGGCTAAAGACTCCTCGTGCATCTCAGTGTTCATATTCCCTAAATAATTCATCAAATTAAGTATATATTTATTATTTCATTTAGAAGGAAAGACTAGGTACCAGAAGTCTTCTACTGTGGTCACTAATGATGGTTCCAAAAATATCCGAGAGTGGGGGAGGGGGTAATGAGTCAAAGATGTTTTCGGAAGCATAATTCTTGAGAGTGAAATAAGAGAATACTATAGAGAAACAATTGTTAAAAAATAATAAATTAATAATTGTTTACCTTAAGGGAAAGTTCCTTTATATAATAATGTTGGTGGGCCTAAGGGCAAGATGGTTGATTTGCTTATGGAAAATTCACCCTATTATTTTACTAATCCTAACCACATGTAGTAATTATTACATGAAATACCCTCAATATTACACATTTATTGGGCTTATTTTATAAGAATTATATAAATCCAAATGAACCTCATACTCTTTCGATCTGGTCCATAGTTTGGATAAATATCACCCTTACAAGTTATGGAAAAATGATGGGAGTATGGTCATTTAAGAAGACATAGAATAAATTGGTGAGTTATAATGGCAAAGCGTCACGTTGTGTTGAGGAAATCGAATTGCATATAGCGGTGGGGTATGGTCATACATAGAAAATTGTCTCAAGGTGAAACTAGAACTGTAGTTATAATGTTATAAAAATAAACAAGAGTTCCAAGCAATAAAAATGTAATTGTGCGCATGATAAGTTATGTATTATGTGTAAAATCACGCACAATTGAAGCACAATTTTGCACATAATACCAAGCGTAAATCTGGTATTTTTGCGCATCAATAACGCGACGGAAAGCTGAATTCGTGCATTATGGTTTCGTGAATACAATTGTTCGTCGCGCATCTGATGCGCAAAAAAATAAAACAGCCATGAAAACTTCAAAAACCCTAACTCAAGCATTTATACACTATTTTTACCCAATAAATAAACATCCAAAATGAGTGATCTACAACTAACCTAAGGGTGCACGATTTCAGCTTTTCAACGCGTGACTGATGCGCAAAAATACGAGGACAACCAAAACGAGAGATCTACAACTAGCTTAAACAATATTACTAACTAGAAATCAAACAAACAACTATATATATTGGATTTTTTAACTAAAATTTCAAACTCAAAGATCTGAAACTATATAACTCAAAATTGAAAAAATAATAATATCATACATGAAGTAATACGTACCTTAATAGTGTTGTGAAGTCTAATTTTAAAAATCACAAACTTTCAAAATGGTAAATTTAATAGATTCTGCGGTTTGTTTAGAAAATTTTAGGGTTTAAAGGTTGAGATCAAACAAAAAAAAACTATTTATATAAAGATACAAAATGTCGAAAACGGGGTTAAGATCCAGCGGGATTGAGATCCAACAAAATTGGGTTGAGCTCCAGCAAAGTTGAGATCAAACAAAATTGGATCGAGATATATAGCCTAACCCTTAAATTGTTTAATATTTTTATGTATCTAATGAGAATTAGACATAGTGAAACAAACCTAATAAGAGTTTTATAATTTTTTATGCATTTAATAGAAAACAATTATGATTTGTTTTAGCTAAAATAATAGTTTTTGTTCAGGGAAATGTCACCAAAGGTACCGGGAACCAAAATATACTTTCATCTAATACCCAAACTATCATTTATGCTTACTTAATACCAATTTTTTATGAAGTTAAGATGTCACTTTTGAAAAATTGTGATGAGTATATCTATTTTGACCGATGGTGGAGATGGATTTGAGATAAATTACGACTAACTGAGTGAGACTAAGGATGTTTCTACCGAAGATGGTTTCAGACTTGATATGAGTTTGATTTCTATAATAAAAAGTTCAACCATTGCATGGGTTTGACCTTGGTTGAGAGTTTGATGATACTAACACTTTGCATGTTCAGACTAAAAGGAAACATAACGAGATTGGAAATTATAAGTTGGTGATGGATATGATGAGGACCTAGTAAGTCTACACACACGTACGCCTAACTTGCATTATATATTTTTATTATTTGTTCAAATGCAGAAAAATATTTATGAGATATTATCCTCTTTTTGTAAATCATAGTGTCAACTCTATATATAGAGACAAAATAAATAAACTCATAGATCATTTACTAGTATTCATTACTCTTATTATTTTATTTTTCTTATTAATCTCTCATTAGATCTCCATAAATTCATTTATTAGAATATTATTCTATAAGTTTTATTTATAAATATAAGTATTTTTGTGCACAAATAAAGTTGTTCTATTATTCGAATAATGTAAATGGTGTGTTATTCAAATTCGTTTTTTTGTTTAATTTATCGAATTTGTAAATATTGACGTATGAATTTATATTGAAATTTTAATACAAAAGCCAGAACAAAATTAGTTGTTGTCGAGACTTTGTTATTTCACGCTAATCTCCGTTCTATATGAATCTGGTTAGGGCTGTCAAAAAAATACGAAAAATCTAATATCCAACCGAAATATTCGATATCGAATCTGAAGAAAACGGATAATATCCGTATTTGAAAGAAAACGGATAATATTCGTATCCGAATTCGTATCCGAAAATAGCGGATATGGATACAGTCATATTCGTATTCAAAATATCCGATATCCAAAATTTTATAAATAAATATATATAATTGCTTTTATTTAAGCATGTTTTTTAGCTGTCCCACATTGTAAAAAGAAAAATAAATTACTAACAAAGTTGACTATAAATATAGAGGGTTATTTTTTTTAATGATATCATATCCCACATCTAAAATTGGAAAAAGAGTTGCTGCCAAACTATTTATAAAACACATGGTGACTTTTTTAAACAAGTGTATCTTTTTCAGTCTTATAACTTTTATCCCACATCTAAAATGTGGAAAAGAATTGCTACTAAACTTTCTATAATATACTTGGCGGCTTTATAAAATAAGTATATTTTTATTAACATTATCCCACATCTAAAATGTGAATATGGATTTCTACTAGATGCCTATAAAGGTTGCCCAACCAATAGTGAAATTAGTCAAAGCAATTAGTAGAAATTTAGATATTCGGATTTGGATATTATTCGGATACGGAAAATATTCGGATTTGGATATTATCCGGATACGAAAAATATCCGTCGGATACGGATTTGGATATTATTTTTAAAAAATTGAATTCGAATTCAGATTCGTATAGTAATTTCGGATTTCAAATTCAGATTCGGATATAAACAGATTCACATCCAAAATATCTGTTTCACGGCCCTAAGTCTGGTGATTACATAATATCCTAAGTCTGGTGATTACATAATATTTTGTTATTCCTCAGCTGTCGAGATTTTGCTATTTCGCTCCATTGGATTTTCATTCTAGGAGAATCCTGGTGGTTACCTAATATTTTGTTAGTCTGTATAATAAGATGATTTACTTTATGGTCAGGCTAAAAAAAATTACACATTTTTATGGATCTTACATGGCTGGATCCTACACCTATTTGATAGATCTCTCACCAAATTTTGGACAAATTTGTCCCTCTTAGAAAACCTAGGTATAAAAGCATTTTTATAAATCTCTCACCATTGTTTTCCTCTTTTTCTTTCAATCTCTCTTAAAACCTCTCAAGCACAAACATTTCATCAAAATTCAAAGTGTAGTTTTTGAAAAATATGAAGCCATAACAACATTAAGATAAACCATACAAGCCTTCCACTATAATTTGTTTCAAGATTTCGTTGTGTATAAGTGGTACAAAATTAGGTTTTTCGATTCTGTTTTTAAAAGCATGATTTTGGCATGATTTTAGGCTTCATTTTTCATAGATTAGTGTTGTGGAGTTGTTTGTTACATGCAGAGCCGTCGATTGTTAGAATATCAAAGATTAATATGTAGAGAAAATAAGACTCGATGTATTAAACTGCAGCACAAAATGACTTTCAATAGCCTACAAGAAGCGTTACATATTCAAGTCAATAAATGATAAATTTTATTGACCCGAATAGTAACATCTAAAATACTTATTCATATAACGTTTAATTATTAAATAAGATAATTAAATCAATTAAATCAATTCCAACAAATCCCTCCCTTAAACTAGATATGCTTGAAAAGCAGACAGTTTAATCTTCTAGTGCTTGCACTCCAAGTGAAATTCGAGAGTTAACAAACGTCTCTAACTTCAGTGGCTTGGTCATTATATCTGCAACTTGTTCTTCTGTTCGACAATAAACCAGCTTCACAACTTCTTGATTTGCTCGTAGGTAATGATACCTTTCATCGATATGCTTCGTGCTCCTATGCATTACCGGATTCTTCGAGAGTTTAATTGAAGAAATGTTGTCACAATAAATTTCCAGACACTCAGATTGTTCAGATAAGATTTGTTCTATAATTTCTTTCAGCTATATACAATGACAAGCACAAGATGTTCCAGCAATGTACTATGCTTCAGTTGTAGACAAAGTAATTACCTTATCTACATAGAGACTTACCATGATATACTTCACTCCTTCCTTCTTGATGAATAATGTGTGATCATGACTAATTCTGTCGAATCCTTCTTGCTTGAAATACCTCTCTTCCCGACAAAATCAAGCCCGAGGAGCTTGCTTCAAACCATACAAAGATTTCTTGAGTCGATATACTTTATCTTCTTCACTTTTTTGACAAAAAGCTCTGGTTGATCCACATGCACCACTTCTTTCAATTCTCCATATAAGAAAGCATTTTTTTCATCTAATTGATATACTTTCCAACTTTTGTGTGCAGCAACAACCAATAAAATTTTGATTGTATCCCATCTTCCAACCAGTGCAAAGACTTCATCATAATCAATGTCTTTTTCTTGTGTATATCATTTCACCACCAAGTTTGCTTTGTATTTATCCACTTCTCCATATTTATTTAATTTTGTCTTGAAAACCCAGTTTGACCCCGATTTTCTTTGCATTAGCAGGGAGAGTTATAAGTTCCCATGTGTTGTTTTTCTTAATGGCTTATATTCCATATTTCATTGCTTCAATCCAATCTATTTCTTTGACAGCTTCTTTAAAACGCATCGGATCAGCAATATACATAAATAGTGCCAATGTCATTTGTACTTCAGCCTCTTCATCTAAAATTCTTTCTCCACTTTCATAATCTTGCATCCATATTAGTGATGTATGACTTCTTTTCTGATGTGTTTCAGGTTGAGGTGACATGATATTATTTTCACCAATGACATCCTCCTCAACCGCTTTGATTTCTTCATCATTCTCCTCTCTAGTAGGGTCTTCTTCTCTCCATTCAAGACTATCATCTGATTTTTTCACATCAACATTCCAATCCCACTTCTCTTCCTCTTCGACTTTCAGACATCTATTTAAATCAGATTTTATAATTGCAGATATAGTGAACATGCGGTTTATTGTTAAAAACAACAAAAACTTCATTTTTTTCCAGACAAAAAATATATCCAGCTTTTGCGACTATAATCATCTACAAAGAAGAATATATACCTTTTTCCACTCTGTGAAGCATGAGATATCGACCCACATAAGTCAGCATGAATAAACTTCAATTTCTCTGTTGCTCGCCATTGACTTTTCTTTGAGATGATTTCCCGATGTTGCTTTCCAATATTGTATACTTCACACACTTTTGTTGCCTCTTTTATTTGAGGTAATCCATTTACCATTTGTTTTCTTGCATAGTCTTAATGTATGTATTACTCAAATTCCCATAACATTTGTGCCATAAACCGGATGACTCATCATCTTCTACTTTCAGACATCTATTTAGACCAGACTTTTTAATTGCAGATGTAGTGAACATACGATTTATTGTCATCGTAGAGTTTATAATCAAACCTTTACGAGGATGGTAGATTTTGCATGCTCCTTGGTCGATCAAAATAGTTAAACCCCTTTCTTGAAGTTGCCCAACACTCAGTAGATTATTAGTCAACTCTGGAACAAAAAACATATTTATTAATATTTGGGTCAGCCCTTCGACTTCAAACTTCACATTTCCTTTCCCCATCACCTCCATTCATGAGCTATTCCCTAGTTTTACTGTAAGCCTAAATTTTTCATTAAGCTCAACAAACCAATCTTTGTTACCTGTCATATGATTTGAGCAACCAGAATCGATAAACCAAACCCCTTTATCTTCAACCTCTTTGATATTCATATGAGCCATTAAAAGTAATTCTTCTCCTTCATCGAACTCGACGTAGTTTGCTCTTTTTTCTCTATTTGGGCACGCATATTGATAATGTCTTAGCTTGTGACACCTGAAGCACTCAACCTGAGCTCTGCTAATAGTCCATCCTCTTCCACCTCTTCCTCTGCCTCTCGAGAAATTACTTCTTCCACTTTCTTGACCATAACTGTGATCATCCTCGACTTTCAATACTTGTTCTTCAAAGACCTTGCGTCGTAGTTTTTGTTCATGAAGAAGTAATGAACTTTGCAACTCATCGACTGTAATTTGATCAATATCTTTTGACTTTTCAATTGAACATACAATATAATTGAAATCGTCTGTCATCGTGCGCATGATTTTCTCAACAATCTTTACATCTTCCAGGTCTTCTCCACAGTTTCTCATGTTATTTTCTATGACCATGACTCTTCCAAAATATGTCTCACCCTTCTTCATCTTCTCTGTTTCAAACATTCTTCGAAGCCACTGGAGTTGAGCACGCTTTACTATTTCATTACCATGATACTTGGTCTTCATTGCTTCCCTCTTAATGAATAATGTGTGATTATGACTACTTAAACTCTTCAATTAATTGTTCATCATTTCCAGTTAAAACTAAATCATCAACATAGACACTTACCATATTAGAATATCAAAGAGTAATATGCAAAGAGAATAAGACTCAATCTGTCGAATCGGGAATAATGGTGTTTAGATAGATCTAGAGTTTAGCTGTTTGCGGGTGTTCGTCGCATGCGATCGTGCTACCAGAGTCGTTTTGGTCTTACGAACTTGCGACCAGGATGACACCTGTCGCATGCGATCGTAGTACTTATGTGGTCCAATGCGACAAAGCCCATTCTAATTTTAAAAGAATTAAAAGTCTAATTAATAATAAATACAAAGAAAAAATGGAAACAAATAATTCTAATTAATTATGATAGATCCCATATTAATTTAAAAAAATTAAAAGTCTAATTGAATAATAAATGCAAAGAGAAAAATAGAAATATATATTATTATGATAAGATATTATTTTAATATTTTGGTATAACTTTTTCTACCACTTTTAAAGTTATTGAAAATTTCAAAATTAACTTAGAAATATTGAAATTTTCGCATACCATAAAACTTAATTTTGATATTTTAATTAATAGAAGATATTAATATATATATATATATATATATATATATATATATATATATATATTATAATAATGGGTAACATAAAATATTAATAATAAAACTTGTATTTTCTTTTTAAATATAAAAAATATATTATATAAATTTTATTTTAAATGATTAATAATATAATTTAAAATCTATTACCATATTTTAATGTATATTTTAATCCATTACTTAACTTTTAACTTTGAAATTTAACTAACTTTAAGATAATCTTACAAAATATTAACATAGCTAATACATAAAAAAAGTTAAACCATATAATATAAAATTAAATTTTGAAATTTTAATTAATTTTTAACAGTGAATAAGTTAATAAATATATTCGAAGAATTATTATATTTCAAAATTATTGGGTATTTATTAAAATCAAGAAAAATTATTTTTTATTTATTATTCAATATTCAATCTTACCTTTTTTTAGTCTTTAAACTCATTTTTCTTCTCTTGTAAGATAATTAATTAGAAGAATTTGTTTCCATTTTTTTCTTTGTATTTATTATTCAATTAGACTTTTAATTTTTTTTAATTAAACATAAGATGCGACAGGTCTCAGGTCGCAAGTTTGTGAGACCAAAACAAATCTGGTGCCATATATAAACACCACTATTTCCAACAAAATCGAAGCCAAAACGACGGATCTGTGTGTAACAAGCAACTCTACAACATTAATCTATGAAAACAACGCCTAAAATCATGCCAAAATCATACTTTTAAAAACAGATTCGATTTTGTGGATTTTGGTTGTGGAATGTTTGTTTTAGGGTAGTAAATAGCTAGGGTTTATGATAATTTTTGGAGGTTTTCGGATTCTAGATAATTTTAGGAAGTAAATTTAGAGTGAAAAAGATAAATTAAAAAATTCAAGTTTGAATTTCCAAAAAAGAAAAAATAGGTTGAGAGTTTATCGTTTAAAAAAACAACTAATAAATGACAGTAATTAAAAAAAAATCGCCTAACCGGAACCAAATTAAAAGGCATAAAAGCTAACTAAATTCTGTTCTTGGAACTATATCTCGCCTTATGTTTTTTTTTACAATCAGTCACTTCAAAATGAAATAAATTCCAAACAGTACAAAAACAGTACAAAAATAAATTTAGGTACTTTTTCAGTTGGTATTTTAACTGAAACATGTACGGGGCCATTCAGCACAAAAATCAGGAAGCTTCATCGCTCTGCCTCCAAATTCAGTAGCCAAGCCGTTAATCAACATCGGAATGAATCTGTTCGCCTTAGAGGAGCATTTTTTCTAGAGTTTCCACTCCTCAACCTATGACCTGCACTCTTCATTTTTTTGTTATGGTTTTTCTGATTGAAAGGCCTGCTTTACCTTTTTTGTGGAAATCGTAGTTTAGGGTTAATCCGATTTGGGAATTGGTTAAGTTTTTTGGTTTTATACTTTAATCCTTCTTTTTCACTAAATTCTCAATTTGAAAATCGAATTTGTAAAACTCTCAATTTAATAATATACGTATCATTTGCTTAAAAAAAATAGAAGCAAGAAGCAATTCAAATAGAAGCGTTAGTTTTGTATTTTCGACTTCAATGTAGACTCTACTAACTCCAACTTACTTATAAAGAACACAACCTTATCTTGAGCTAAAGACCTATTAAACACATTTATTAATGGGTTATGTTAATCGGTCCACACGCATTTAATAGGATCTATTTTTTTTTCAATAATCATTAAAAAAGACTAATTTTGTTTGAGACACTATAACATTTTTCTCTTTTGTTCCGTTTTAACGTTAAATATATGATATTAATAATTTATAAAATAATATATTAATTAATTAGTCTTATCATAATAAAAACAAAATTATTAATATTTTATTATTATTTTTAATCAAAATAATTTAGGACTACAACCTAGTTTTATTATAATAAAAAATAAGTTTTTAAAATATCATTTTTTAAAAAAAAATTCAATTTTTTTCTTCATTTTTTTAAGAAGAAAGGTCCAAGAAGTGAGTTTGTTTCTTAACCTCTAAGAAACCTTTCCATTGCTTTTCACCATTGCAAAGCATAATCATAGCATAGGTATCTACAAGCTGACAACAGCTGCGTATACGTTCGAAATTTCAGCCTTAACAGGCATTGCCTGTTGAAGGTTGGAATCATGAGCTTGGATACCCAAGGCAATGACTTTCCACCATTGAATGGTAAGCTAGCTGCGACTGAATCGAAGGCATTACCAATGGATAGGCGGTATTCAGATGTTGTAATGGAAAAAAATGTGGAACCAGTTTACAAATCGGAAGTTAAAGTGTTAGAAGATCACAATGTTATTCGATTCGAAAGAAAGGTAAAGAACAGCCTCTGTTCTCAATCAAGAACCACCCTAATATGTAAGTTTAATGACGGCATCCCTAAAAGACAAGCGTTTCAAGCATTTCTTGAATCTTTTAGGTTTCAAGGGTGTGTTTACATACGTAACAATAGACTCAAGACAAATTCTCGTAGAGTTTTCAGTATTGGCAGATGCTGGAAGGCTTTGGGTGAGTAGGTTTTGGAAGGTCGAGGGAAAGATGATGCGTGTGGTTAAGTGGTGTCCGCATAGCACCAGAAACTTCGAGAGCCCGATTGCTCTGCTTTGGGTCAGATTCGAAAAAGTGCAAGAATTTATGTACAACAGTTCAGTGATTAATGAACTTGCTTCATCCCTTGGGCTGGTGCATCATGTAGTTATCCCGGAAGTTAACAGGGCAAATTGGAATGCATGCTTTGCATTGATTGAAATCGATGTTTCAAATCATCTTAAGAGGAAATTGAAGGTAGAGTTTGGTGAAGGTGATGTGTTCAATATAAATGTCAGTTACAAAAATGCACCAGGGTACTGTAAGTTCTGTCATCACATTGGGCATGAGTCTGATAAATGCAAAAAGAATATGTCTATGGATTCCAAGACTGTGATAGAAAGTGTAAAAGAAAGTGTTGAAGCAAACAGAAATGAAAACAAAGGTGTTATTGCAAGAAACTTTGTTCAACAAGATTCTTTACAGGAGACAGAAAATCCTGATAAGGATACTATGTCTACAAAGGTTGAAACCTTTACACATGTATACAGGAGGAAATTAAAGTCTATAATTACAAAGAAAGATAGATCTTCAGTGTCTTGTCCATCCACGAATGTTGCGAGTCCAGTAAGAGTGAAAGCTGCTTCTAACAATGAGCCTGATATCATCAGTGCCCTTCAGCACCTTGAGGAAGAAGAGAACTGTCGGTTACAGGCTTCTCCTCGAGTTGGAAGAACTGGTAGCTACAATCCATCACCAAGAACAAGTAAAAATGACCCTGATCAAGATTTTGAGACTGTTATTTCAAGAAAGATCAAATCTGCAAATAGAAATAGTAACTCTAACAGACTGTCTATAAGCTCTCTTAGAAAGAGAAGAAAGGCTCTAAAAGACTCAACATCTGATAATGATTAAGTTCCTAAGTTGGAATGCAAGGGGTGTGCATAATAATCCTACGATTGCTAGGCTAAAGTTCATTATTAAACATGAGAAAGTTAAACTAGTTACAATTCAGGAGCCTATGGCTTGGTCTGATAAGATGGAATTGGTTTCTAGAAGAATTGGGTTTGAGAAGTGTGTGGCTAACACATCTAATAAGATATGGTTGCTTTGGTCTAATGAAGTTAATGTATCAGTGATTGAGGATCAGGATCAGTATTTACATGTTAAGATCAACCATGCTGACTTTACTGGTTGTTTCACTTCTATTTATGCAAAAAATTTGAGAATACAGAGGAAGGTGCTCTGGAGCCAGCTTAGTAACATCACCTGTGATATTCCTTGGATTCTTGCTGGAGACTTCAATTCCATAAGATGTCCTGATGATCAACTTTGCTGTGTGAATTATGATGGAAACGGAGCAGAAGACTTCAATGACTTCATAAGAAACAGCAACCTGGATGTGCCTGGACACACTGGATCACGTTATACCTGGAGTAACAATAACGTTTGGAAAAGATTAGATTGGGTGCTCACCAATCAAAATATGCTTAATGGTTTAAGATTATAGGTTTGCCACATGGTCAGAACTTGTTCTGACCATGCTCCTCTCTTACTTTCAATTAATAAAGATACTTCACATAATTCTGTTAAGAAGGGTTCCTTTAAGTTTATCAATGCTTGGGCCAATCATCCTGACTTTATGAACTCTGTAAGTCAGAATTGGTCCAAGCATTGTAATGGAGAAGAAAGTACAGTCTTTTGGTATAAACTTAAGAGATTGAAGAAACATTTGAAAAAACTGGAATTTTACAACCTTTGGAAATAGTTTTAATAAAGTAAAAGATGCAGCTTTAGAAGTTGAAAACTGTGAATTGATTCATCAGTATACTAAAAACAATACTTCAAAATCTAATCTTTCAAAAGCCAATAGCACCCTTATCCTTGCATTAAAAGATGAGGAATGCTACTGGAAACAAAAGTGTTTTAACTCTTGGCTACAAGACAGTGATGGAAATACAAAACTCTACCATAGCTTTGTAGCCATGAAAAGAAAGAAATTTTTTATTAATGGAATAAAAGATAAAGAGGTGTGGATTACTGACCTAAGTGGGATTACTTCTTCTGCTTTGGATCACTTCAAAATGATTCTTTCAAATGTACCTGAAAATAACAACAATATTAGTGATGATGAGTCTGTGCTAAAAAACATACCTAAGCTTGTGCTGGACAGGGATAACATAGAGATTGCTAAGGCTACTACTAAGGAGGAAGTTAGAGCTACTATTTATGAAATGAAGGCTGACAGTGCCCCTGGCACAGATGGGTTCAATACTTTTTTCCTTAAGAAATGTTGGAATATAATTGGTGATGATCTTTGTAAAGCATTAAATGCTTACCTTTCAGGATGTGCTATCCCAAAAGGTGTTTTTGCTACTGGGATTGTGCTGGTCCCTAAAGTGGCTAACCCAATTTCATGGAATAACTATAGACCATTAAGCATGTGCACTATTATGAACAGATTGTTCTCTGCTCTTGTTAATAGGAGAATCTCTAGCATTCTTCCCAGACATATATCTAGAGGGCAGAGTGCGTTTGTGAAAGAAAGACTGATTCATGACAATATTTTAACTATCAAAGAGATGCTTCACAACATCAGAATAAAACCATCTAAAGGAAATATCATTTTACAGCTTGATATGACAAAGGCGTTTGACAGGATGTCTCACACCTTTGTCATTCAAGTTTTAAGATGCTTTGGGTTTTCTGAAGACATTCTATCTTTGGTTAATAGTCTTATTTCTAATGTAATGATATCAGTCTTAATAAATGGAACCTGCTCAGGGTATTTCCCTCAGAAAACAGGATTGAGACAAGGAGATCCTTTGTCTCCTTGTCTCTTTATCCTTGCTGAGGAAGCCCTTCTAAGGGGCTTGGAGAACTTATATGAAAAGAACAAGAGTATGCAGTATTATTTAAAGTCTGGAGACATCTTACCTTCGTTAGCTTTTGCAGATGATGTGGTTATATTCACAAACAGTGCTCCATCATCAGTTAGAAGTCTGAGTGGCCTGCTAAATCAATATCAGAAAGAGTCTAGGCAATCTATTAACACTGAAAAGACTAAGATTATTACCTCCACTCGATGTTCAACTGCTAACTCTGCTAGAATAAAAGCAACCTTGGGATTCAAGACTGAAAGTGCTCCATTTAGCTATCTGGGCATCACCATAGCTGATAACAACAAAGGGAAGCATTTTACTCATCTATTAACTAAAATATATAATAAAATCAATGATTGGGATCTGAAGAACTTGTCTTACAGTGGCAGATTGTCACTTATAAGGCATGTTCTCCACCTAATAATATTTTTCTGGATGCAAAACAGTGTTATACCAAAAACTATTCTAAATAAGATTGAACTCTGTTTTAACAAATTCTTATGGAGACCTAAAGTTAATGAAAATGCAATTCATTGGACTGGTTGGGGTAACCTATGTAAGCCCTTTGAGGAAGGAGGGTTGAATATCAAGCATTTGTCTGATATTCGGCTTACATTCACTTATAAGCTATGGTATTTGTTTAGAAAAGGGAAGTCCCTTTGGTCAGAACTCATATCAAATACCTATTGCAAAAGCAGTCACCCACTTATAGCTAAGTGTGGAGCTAGTGATTCTATAGTGTGGAAAGGTCTATGCTCTGTAAGAGAGCAGGCTGATAGATTCATTCAGTGGAAAGTTGGGCAAGGGAATATGGATTTCTGGAGAGATTCATGGCATGAAATGCCTCCAATTATAACTGATCAGAGTTCTTGGTATCTTCCAGCTCAGGTGAAATCATTTTGGAAAAATAACAGTTGGAACCCCATTCTCACAACCTTTCTTTCACATGATCGATATCAACACATAAGTGGTGTTAATATCAAACATGATCAAGAGGATTGTGTTGAGTGGAGTCTGTCAAAAAATAAAAAGTTTTGTACAAAAAATACATGGGAAAACATAAGAGTTAAAAGTAGTAGTTCATTCTTTTTTAAAAAGATCTGGCACAGTTTCATACCAACAAAAATTTCATTTTTAAGCTGGAAAATACTTAGAAACTTTATTCCTACTGATAATGTACTTATTAAGAGGCATTTCTCTATTGTCTCTAAGTGCCAGTTTTGCAGCAACTGTGAGGACACTACTCACCTCTTTATAAGTTGCTGCTTTGCCTGGCACTTATGGAATTACTATGGAGTCTTGTTCAGAATCCCAGTAAAGAGGTATATGAACTTGAGGCATATGTTCCTCATTTGGTTCAGTGTTACTCGTGGGAAATTCCATATTACCCATATTGTGCCCCAATTAATTGTGTGGACAATATGGTATAACAGGAACCACTCTAAGTTTGGAAAACCTATTGACAATTTCTTTAAGGCTGTGGGCAGAATAAATCGTTTTATCTTAGGTATAGATTCTAAGCTACAACCTAAGCACTGGATTCATGCTATGGATGCAGGTGGTAAAATCGGAGCCTGTTCTATTAGTCAGAGGAAGATCAATTACCTGGTGTGGAAGCCTCCAGCTCTGGGAAGACTGAAAATCAATGTGGATGGTGCCTCCTGCTTCTCCGGCGAGGCTTCTGGTGGACTTATTGTTCGAGACAGCCAAGGGAACTGCATCGAGGGAGCCGGCTTTCTCTTTGGAAAATTGACTCCATTTCAAGCTGAAAGAAGAGCATTGATATAAGCTTTTCTTCTTTGTAACAAGCGAGGGTGGAATGCAGTGGACATAGAATCCGACTGCCTACCCTTGGTCATCAGCTTCTCACTCGGAGATGAAATCAACAGGATCAGGGATGAGATTTTAGAGCTTTAATTCGCCCGACTATGAAAATAAACCACATTTCCAGACTGGAAAATGTGGCAGCAGATTGGGTGACAAAATGGGTACTGGATGAGAAGAGGTGTTGTTCATTTGCTAGCCATGACATCCCAACACCACTTCGAGCGATTCTGATATTAGAGAGTTTGGGTATAGGGTACATAGACCCAGGATGAAAAACTTTGCTTTGGTGAGGTTTTGGATAAAATGGTGTGAATGTGGAGCAGGATCGGATGACTGGCTATGGTGATTACAGTTGAGAAAAATCTAGGGTTCGTGAAAGAGAGAAGACAAAGGGGCTTGGAAAAATTAGGGTTTTCAAATGGGAATTAGGGATTAGGGCTAATTCTAGTCCTGATTCAATAAGCCTTGTACTGGGCCTTTGTCTTCTTACTTTAAAAACCCAAGTTGTTTTGGGATCTTGTAACTGATCATACCATTTAGCTAATATAATAATTTTTTTTGCCGTTAAAAAAAAAAAAAAAAAAAAAAAAAAACTTCATTTTTTAAAATTAAATATTATAAAAATTCAGTTGAATTTTTGTAACAAATTAATTTGTTTAAATCTTTCTTTTTATTTAAAAAGTTAAAGGTTTAATAATTACCTTTTAATTTGAAATTAACTTTTTTAAACATGTAGGTTTTGTTTGGTTAAAAAAAATATTAAAAATATTTTCTAAATTTAATTTAAAAAACACTATTACCCTTACCTATTTTACAAATAAAATCCACTTATTTAAAAATTTTAATATAAAAACAAAAGAAAACAGTTATCTTAAAACTGATATTTTAAAATATTTTGAATATTTTTATTTAAAATTTTAAAGTAAATAATTTTTACAAAAGTATAGATTACTTTAAATGGGGGAGTGGCGTAATATTAAAGCAGCGAAAAGAAGAAAAAAAAAAACATCATTTACGAAAATGTCAAGAGTGGTGAATCAAGAGGAAGACAAGAAACCCGATCAGTCTGGTCACATCAATCTCAAAGTCAAAGGCCAGGATGGGAACGAAGTCTTCTTCAGGATCAAGAGGAGCACTCAATTGAAGAAGCTGATGAATGCATACCGTGACCGTCAGTCTGTGGACTTCAATGCAATTGCGTTCCTGTTTGATGGACGCCGGCTTCGTGCTGAGCAGACTCCAGATGAGTTGGAAATGGAAGATGGTGACGAGATTGATGCAATGCTGCACCAAACAGGCGGTGGACCCGTTGCCTGAGTGATCCTGGTAGTTGAGTGTGTAGGTTGGAAGTACTATTTAACATTTGGCACCGGTTAGCATAACCCTTTATTAATTAAGACAGTAGAAACGAACTCAAGAGTTAAATTTATTTGCTTTCAACTTCTCTCAAAAAAATTGTGTCCGATATAAAATCGTTTGCTTTTTCGAAAGAACAATGGATATTTCAGATATGGTTTCGGTATTCTTGTCACAGAAAACTATCAGTGATGCTTAACTTTAACTCTCATGTCTTGTACAGCCAGATAGAGTGATCGACAGCTGCTGTTGTTGCTAGGTATTATGCTTCAGCTGTTGAAAGAGCAATTGTTCTTTCTTTCTTAGTTGCCCAGCTGAACACACCAGAGCCTAGAGAGAGCACAAAACTAGATACGGACTTCAAATCCTTAGCACAACCTCTCTACTCACTGTCAGAGTAATCTTCTTGTTCTGTTCGTTCTTCTTCATCTTTAAGTTACAGACATTCTATTCTATACCACAATGCATTATACAAAACTTCCTTTTTATCTAACCTATATTTCCCATAACCCACTATAGACTTATGTTATATTTGTTATATTGTTTTATTGACTGAATAGAAGCGTTTACCAGTAATCACCACACGAACAACGCCCCTCCTTAAAATGATGAAATCGTATAGTATCTCTGACAATGATTTCCCTTCTCTCGATTGCTGATATATACTTGATGGCGCAATGACAGTCTCCACACACTCTCAGATTTTTAAAAACTCGAATAGGAAACCCTAGCGGTACTTTTATAATCCCGAAAGCAATAGCCAACTTCTCGCTGTGCCGCAATAACATCTGCGCTTTCTGCTCTTCCTCTACATCATGTAATGCGAACTCAAGATCCGGGACATACCCAGATAACTTCATTCTCCTCTCTAAATCCTTTAGTTTTCCGTGTATAGCATTAAGTTCTGGGTGAATCCTATCACCTGATCTGAACTCGTGCACTATGCTTCCTATCTCGATCCAACTATACCCAGGATTCTTCACCACTTGATTCTGTTTCATTAGTTTTCTAATCCTTGCAACATCGTCCCATTTTTTCATTGCCGCGTAGACATTGGCAAGTTGAACATACCCGGCTGCACTTGTCGGATCAAGCTCAAGCAATTTCTTGGAAGCATATTCTGCAATCTCAGAATTCTTGTGGATTCTACAAGCACCTAAAAGGGTTCCAAATATGGCTACATGTGGCTTGTAAGGCATTTTCTTTATCAAAGTAATGGCTTCCATAAGTTTCCCAGCTCGACCAAGAAGATCAACCATACATGTATAGTGATCAGGTCTAGCTTCAATCCCGAAGTCCCGCTCCATTGAATAAAAAAATTGAACACCCATATCGACCAGTCCTGAATGGTTGCACGCTAATAAAAGAGCAACAAATGTGATCCAGTCCGGGTTTATTCTGGCATGTCTCATCTCATCAAAAAGACAAAGAGCCTTTCTTCCTTCCCCGTGCTGAGCGTAACCGGAAATCATGGAGTTCCAAGAAACGATGTCTTTTCCAGGGATATCTAGAAATAATTTGCGGGCATCGTCGAGATTTCCGCACTTGCAATACATGCTGATTAAAGAAGTGCAAGCAGTTATGTCCTTACACAGTGAAGTTTTCCAAACAAGCTGATGAACTTGCTCCCCAAGTTGTAACGCGGATAGTTCACTGCAACCAAGCAAAACACTGCTCAGACTTGAAGGGTTTGGCCTTAAGCCGTGCTCCATCATTTTCTTGAACAATTTCAAGCCATTCTCAGGTTGTGAATTTTCTACATAACCTGCAAGATGAGTAGCAGCAAGAATTTCTTCTCAGGAGCAACAACAACAAAAGGTTTGACCAAATAGGCGTAGTGTTTTTCTTCTCTTGTGATTGAAGTGAGATTATCAACATTATATGCCTTAAAGCTAACCTTGAACCAACACAAAACTTTGGTATTAGAGTTTCAAACCCAATTTAGTATTTTCCTAAAACAAAAACTGTCAAAACCCGACTACGCTTACGGTTATAATTCTCGAACATCTTATATTGAGCCGGAATGTAAATCTTATACTCTAAACATTGACCAGATTTTAGTTAGTTAAAAAACAAAACAAAAAAGATTTTGACAACATTTCTCTATATCTTTAATTTCAAGTTTAAAATAAGTGCTACAGCCAACTGAAAAGCATCTTCCACTGACCTGCAATCATGGCATTCCAAGTGACTAAGTTTTTGACAGGCATCTCTCTAAACAACTTCTCAGCTAATTCAATCTTCCCAAACTTCATATACCCACTTACCATCGCCGTCCAGGCCACTACACTCTTAGCCGGTGCAGCCTCAAAAAACTCCATAGCCAATTTCAGTTCTCCACATTCAATATACCCAGAAATCATAGCGCTCCACGTAACACTATTCTTCTCCCGCATTGCCGAAAACAGCTGACTCGCTTTCTCCATCTCTCTACTCTGTACAAAACCCGAAATCATCGTGTTCCACGAAGCAATATCTTTAAACGGAATTTGATGAAAGAAGTTCCAAGAAGTTTCTTTATCACAATTTTGAATGTAACAAGCTAACATGATGTTATAAGAAACAGTGTCTGGATCAGGAATTTTATCAAACAGTTCTCGGGCATCCCTTAATTTTCCGGGTCCTCTTAAGAAAGCTGATAAAAGCGAGTTCCAAGTGATGGTAGTTTTCACTTTCATAGAATTAAAGACTTTAAATGCAGAGTCGATATCACCAGAACGTACATAGCTAGTGATGATCCTGTTTAAGGAAGTGATGTCGTTAGCTAAGGTCGAGTTAGTGTGACAAACTGCAGTTTTGAGTTCCTGGGTGCAGGAGTAGAACGATGGTTTAGAAGAGAAGTAGGAGGGGATGGGTTCTTTGTTTGGATTAACATCTCGGTTTTGGGAGAGTGAAATTTGGTGTTTGGTTGATGGGAAAATTTTGAAAGAAGAGTATGTAAGCTGGTTTCTTGTCTTTCTGATACAAGATACGTATTTCATGACAGTAGGTGTTTAAGGAGGTTTTATAGGCCTGTGTTTGGACCATATAATGATCGTGCTCCTTGTAGTTGTAGGCTTGTAGCTAGACATGTCAAACGACCCGCCGTCACCATTATAACAGATTCCGTCACATCCTGTTAAAACATATCACGTTTTGTCTTCTTTCGCCGTGATTTAGTCTTCTCTTCAACAATCGAATTTAGTAATTATTACTCTACCGTCTCATAATATTAGACGTTTTAGGAGAATTTTTTTGTCTCATATTAATTGTCGTTCTCCTTTTTCAAGGTAGTATTAATCATGTCTTTTCAACTTTCCACCAATAGAATTTTTAATTGATTGCAGAAACTTTTCATCCCACCAATCAAATTTATTCTTGTTTATTTTTTTCAAAGTAATTATTGATTTTCTTAATATTGGTGAAACAACATTAAACGACTCATATTATGAGACAGAGGGAGTATTTTTTAAGCAAAATCGGCGACTTTTATTAAAATAAGGCTGAATGTAAAGAGTACAGAAAGTTAATAGCAACATTAAAAACTCTAAACAAAATAAGAGGCTACACTTAAAATCCTTAAAGAAAAGACCAAGAAATGATTTCATCTTCGTCTTCTTCGATATGGCGATAATAGTAGAGGGGAGACGAGATCAGAACCAGGAGCTAACCAAGATTCATGTATCCGATTCCCAGGTTTTCAAGCGTTCACAATCACAGTAGAGGAATCGGAGCATTGAAGCCTTTGAAGGTGTGATCTTGTCTGTTAGGATTGTCAGTAGAGGAATCAGAGCATTGAAGCCTTTGAAGGTGTGATCTTGTCTGACGGTAACAACCCACTTCGCGATCCAATTGGCAGCCTGGTTCTGAGTTCTGGAAATGTGGCGGAGGGTCATGCAAGGGTGAATAAGACTGCGACAAACGACAATCGTGGATTCAATGAGAGGAGCAGCAATGCCAGTAGCAAGAGTGTTGAGTAGGGTCAGACAATCAGACTCTACATCAACATTCTGTCATTGGTTACGCTTGCAAAGGATGAGACCCTCAATTAGGGCTTTGCATTCAGCCAGGAAGGGGTTCAGCTTGCCAAACAGGCATCCAATCCCGATGACAATGTCGCCTTTGTCATCTCTGACCAAGATACCATCACTGGACTCTCCAGTTGAGCTACAAGCGCTGTCTACATTGATTTTCAGCCTGTCAGGATTAGGAGTCATCCACTTCAGGTAAGTAGTCTTGCTCATTCTATTATTGAACCTGCGTCAATGACATGAGACTAGTGTTTAGTAAGTAATGTATTACCAGAATCTATTCCCATAATGATTCTGGTTACTCTATCGATAACACTCTTGAAATCATCATGAGTGTTATTGAATTTGGAGCAGCTCCTGTTATACCAAATTGTCCAACAGATTATTTGTGGGACAAGATGAGTAATGTGAAACTTGCTCTTAGTAAACCATAACCAGCAATGGAGCATATGATTGAGAGTCATAAAACGCTTCAGAGGAATTTTGAGCAGACACCCAAAATAGTTCCAAATGGTCCAAGCAAAGTTGCAGTTGACGAAGAGATGATATTTCTCTTCACCACTGCAACAGAACTGACGGCATTTGGAGATAATGATCATGTGCCTGTTGTAAAGAATATTGTTAGTGGGGATATAGTTTTTAACAAGCTTCCAACATAAGAAAGAGAATTTTTTAGGAATGAAATTATTCCAATTTTTTTAAAAGAAATTTGATTTATTATTTTTCTTTCTTATACAGTCCCAAGTTAATTTGATGTTAAAATTATGATCATTGGACAACTTTTAAACAATCTTGTCTTCCTGGTCAGAAGTGAGTCTAAAACAATTAATATGTTTAACTCTTTACTGAGGCAAGAAGGTCAAAAGAGTGGGGTTGTCCCACCTATTGTCTTTCCAAAAAGTCTTAACTTTAGTTGATAGGAACCATCTATCAGAACTATAATTATTGAGAAGATGAGGTTTTTATATGCCACTCATCAAACCAGAAATCAATTGAACCATTGCCAAAAATCCACTTCAAGTTTTTATCAGCATCTTCCTTAATGGAGTGTAGCCTTTTCCAAACAATAGAGTCAGTAGATTTATAGTTTGTTTCAAGAGGATGGGTGTTAGGGCCATAAGTGAGATGCATAAGCTCAGCCTTAAGACAATTGTTCCTTCTAAATTAGAACCAGAGCTTTTGAAAGAAGGTGTGTTGAATATCAATAAGCCTTTTGATATCCAACCCACCTTCTTCAAAAGGCTTGCACAGCTGGTTCTAGAAGGTCCGGTGAATAGATTTATCGTTAAAATTGGACCCCCAAAGAAATTTATTGAAGCATAACTCAATTTTGTTGATAATGAAGTTGGGGATGGCACTGTTGTTCATCTAGTAGTAAATAATGGGGTGTAAAACATTTGTGATAAGAGATATTCTACCCCCAAATGACAGATGTTTCATATCTCATTCATTAATTTTGTTGTGAATTTTTTCAAATAAAAGGATGTAATTCTTCCCTTTGTTGTTTGCAGAGATTGTGATGCCAAAATAGGTAAAATGAGCAGTATCCACATTGAAGCCAGTAGTGATGTTAAGTCTAGCAGTGCTAGATTGAGAAGATCTGGTTGAGGTAATAATTTTAGTTTTCTTTGTTGATAACTTGCCCAGAGACTGACTAATATTGATCAAGCAGGTAGCTCAGTTTTTCAATGGTGGAGGGGAGGCTATTAGTGAAGATGAGGATGTCATTTGCAAACACCAAACTTGGTAAGAGGTATCCTGATTTCACATAAAATTTCATATTGTTGTTAACTTTAAAAATATTAAACAGACCACGAATGAGAGCTTCCTCAATAAGAATAAAAAGACTGGGAGACAATGGATCTCCCTATCTTAAACCTTTCTTCTGAGGGAAGTAACCCACACTGGTGCTATTTATAAGAGTAGATATCATAACATTAGAAATCATGTTTCTAATAATGTAAATTAGCTCCTTAGAAAAACCAAAACAATTCAAAACTTTAAGGACAAAGGCATGAGACATTCGGTCAAATGCCTTTGACATATTTAATTGGACCAAAATGTTTCCTTTGTTAGGATTTCTGTTAATGTTGTGAATCATTTCCTTACCTATTAGGATGTTTTTCTGAATGAGTCTATTTTTAACAAAGCACCCTGACTGTTAGATATAATGTTAGGCAAAAATTCAGCTACTCTATTGTTAATTAAGCTAGAAAATAGCCTGTTGAAAATAGTACACAAACTAATAGGTCTGTAGTTATTCCAACCAATAGGATTAGGGCCTTTAGGAATAAGACAGATCTCAGTGGCAAACCCACCACTAGGAATACTGCAGCCTTTAAGGTAAGCATTTAGGGCATTGCAAAGATCTAGATTAATAATCTCCCAACAAGTTTTAAGAAAGAAAGAATTAAACCCATAAGTGCCAGCAGCACTATCATTCTTCATGGTAGCTCCCTTGTAATCTAATCTCGGTCATTTAATCAATTTATTTAGTATATTTTAAGTTTCGTCATTTATTAATTTAATTTATGATTTTTTAAATATTGTTTTAATATTTTTTTTAGTTTATTTTTTTTTAAAACTATTTTTTATATATGAGGTTAGAGATCTTTTAGATTGTTTAATATTATAATACAATATATAATCAACCAGCTAGATGGTTTATCATACAATATATGCATTATGATTAATTCTAATGATTTATTGTACAAAAAATAAACTTCTTTTATAGGCGAGACTAGAGCTTTTTTATATGGTTTAAGTATGTGCAAATAAATGAGACTCATTAATGTATTCATAGAGATTAACACTAGTATACTTTATGAAAATTTAACTACGGGTTCAACTCTTTGGTAATAAAAATCCATGCTGAGCTACAAGCTATTATTTTCTTAGAAAGTTTAGGAGTGGGAAACTAAAGATTGGAGAATAGAGAGTCCAGTAACACTTAATTTGTTATTTGATATATCACTAACATTTCAAGCACGCAATATGCCTGACTTAATAACCATTTCAAATATATTTTGCACATACAGGTGAAATATAAAAAAAAGGAGAAAATCAACGACTGAGTAAGGGGAGAAAACTAAAGGAAAAAGACTCAACTAAAGCTTATAGGAGAATCAAGTATTGAGAAACTCATCAAAAAGTTGAAAAAACTATGGTTAGTAATTAAATTCTGAAACATAACTGTTTTAGAGCAATGTAACTCAACGGCCTTTGGGCTTATTTGAATTAAATGAATATAATTTTTTCTAATAAAAAACTATGGTTAGAACTTTAATTTTATCTAAAAGAGACAAAACTAAATTATTTATCATATAACCAAATACTTGAAACATAAAAACAGTCGAATACATATATTAAAGTTAATTATTACAAAGTTTGATATTGACACAATAAAATATAAAAGTACTAAATCTCTTGATCTTCATTTTCCATCCTCATACGTGGGAGCTTGTTCACGATCATGACTATGTTTGTTGGATCAATATCCTCTGATTTCAAGATCATTTTCCGATACCAATAGTTAATAATCATTTTATAACATATAATATTAATCTAGTCATATCAATGTTACTTATGTTCGATCAAGGGTACGTCCGTGGGAAAGAATACGTGTTTGAGGTAAGGACGCATTCAGATATTTACCAAAGTGTTGATCATAAACTCTAGATTGATTTAACTGTGCACTAAAATTTTGGAAGTGGTTAATATAACGTTGTTGGTAATCATAAAAATTGGTTTAGAACTCTTGAATTTGCACATGTTCTTGACCAAACCTATCACTCAATTGTTGAATGGTGGTCTTCATTCGACCTTTATTTTCATACAGGACCTCTAACATCTAATGTTTGGTCAATCTCCTCCCTTATTACTAACAACTTTAGGTGTTTGTGGTAGCTCTAATTATATTGGTGGATCTTTATTTTCCTCACATGACTGCCACCATTGAGGTATAAGAGCTTTTGCACAGTTATTGACCGTCCATATGTCACTCATAGAGGCTTCAAAATATTGATATACCTCCAACTTCGACCGGATGCATCGATTATATGTATATATCTTGATTTTGTAGATAAAATTTTCATATTCTACCTTTATATAAAATTGAATGCTCAACATATTCAGTAACATTTATCCATTTATTTCACAAGAAAATGAGATATCAACATCCCATAAGGTAGATATGTGTTTTACGATTATTTTCCATATGCTTAATCATTAAACTAGATAAATTTATGGTTTCCCCTTACAGTAGTGAAACTATTACAAATGTTTAAGTATAAGCCATACATGAATATTTATTATTAATTGTAATAAAACAATCATCATTTAACGTCAATATTAACCTCCGAGTCCCTGTCGAGTTTGGTTTAGTAGCAGACACCATCTCCTTAACCTAAGCAAACGAACAAGCTCTATCGTTATTTAATAAGTCGATTGAACGTTCTAATACCAAAATCCAATTATTACCCCACACACGATGGGGTATGCTAATCTCATATATTCATCATTTAAATAACTCATACGTAATTTTTTGTGTAAGATTCATATATTGTACATAACACACTTTTAATTAAACTTCACGCCATGATCATTCATATTTGACAAATCTAACTAATAATTACAATAAAATTCTTCAACTAGACCATTATGCCAAACTATAGACCATTTAGCAAATCTCAACCAACATAAATTGTGTAAACATTCAATAATAAATTTCATACACCACTCATGGTCTTAACAATGGGCACTTACTCATCTTAAACATCTTTATGAATCTCATCATGCATAATTTATTTCTTGATATTGTGGTACCGTGGGTGTATAATGTTTTTTACTTATTTTTTGAGCCATTTTAAAAGATGTTCGACTAGAGAAAAAGTAGTTTGGTTAATAGATTAGTATATAAGAGAGAGTAAAGAGATTAGTTGAAGAAATGGAGTAGAGCATGAGATGGAGTAGTTTGGTTAAGAGATGGAGGAAGGAAAGTAGAGTTATTAAAGAAGAAAAAATATTTTAGAGAGATTTGTGGAGGAGAGAGAGAGAGAGAGGAGTTTGGTTGAAATATTAGTAAAGGAGATGAAGTAAATGAGAGAGAGACTATATTAATGGTGTGTTTATGAAATCTATAAACTTTGAGAGATTATATAAGAATGAAGAGTAATTTGTTTAATCATTTTGAGATCATAGAGCTTTTAAATATAAGGGATGAGTAGTGGATGAGAGACTAAAGATGTATTTATAGAGAAGATCAAGTGAGGGAGTAGAAATATAAATAAACATCTTATATAGGTACCGAACTAAGCCATTAAACATGTACCCGACTAAGAATTTTTGTATACTCACTCTCTTGATTTTCCTTATAAACGCCCCATTTTATCCATTACGCATCTGTTGTCTCTTACACTAACTTATTCTTCTATAAATTGATCAAAGTTCCAAATTTGATCAGCGCATTTATCTACTGGATAGGTTCATAAATAAGTTTGAGTGATGGTGGATTATTGGTGATTAAATGTTTGGTAAAATCTATCCATTTTGTTACTTGTGTTATTGTTTGATTCATTTTATATTAATATCAGTTTAATGGAACCAAAAAATGATATAATGTTAGTACTAGTGACCACCCTTGCTTTTCCCGGACTATAAACCTAAATTATACTTTTAATAACGATGAAAATGTAGAGATTCATGATCCTTTAGATGATGGTCCACAAAATCACACCCTTGAAACCAATTAATCCCATGTTAGCACCACCACTACCATTAGTTTGAATCTTATTTATACTCTACCTCTTGCGTTTTCCTTATAAATACACTATTTTATCCACTATCATCATTTGTCTCTTAAACCGGCTTATTCTTCCATAATTTAATTGAAGTTCCAAATTCGATCAAAGTTACAAATTTGATCAACGCATTCATCTAATCGTTAGGTTTATTAATAAGTTTGCTTGGTAGTGGATTATTGGTGATTGAAGGCTTGGTACATTCTATCCATTTTGTTACTTGTGTTATTGTTTGATTTGTTTCGTATTACCAGTTGTTTTATTGGAACCAACAAAATGGCATAATGTTAGTACCAGTGACCAACCTTGTTTTTCCCAGACTATAGACCTTAATTATACTTTTAATAACTATGAAAATGTAGAGATTCAAGATCCTTTAGATATTGGTCCATAAAATCACACCCTTAAAACAAATTATTCCCATGTTAGCACCACCGCTACCATTAGTTTGAATTTTAGAAAAACAACATCTTGGGTATGGGAACACTTTACTATGCCTACCAAGTTAGATAAGTCTAAGTGTAAACATTATGATCAACTTTTGTCTTATAAGTCTGGAAAAAAATAAATACTGGAACCAACGGTATGAGACGACACTTACAAAGAAAATACCAAATTATCGATAAATCTAGAGTTGAACTTGGTGATGAGGTCCAAACGACCATAAATCTGAATAACGAGAATGTATTTTTTAGATAATATTTAGTATAAGAAAGAAATGATGAAATTTTCCCTTTGTAGTGCATTTTGTTTTATTTTATTGATGGATTTAGATATAAGAAATGGACTAATAGATCAGTCAACCTAAAATCCGGTCCAATCCCACTAAGATTTTTGTGAACAGTAGTTATGCAAGATTTTATAAACAAAAAACAACTTAGTAGTGGTATAATTTTTAGTTTACCATAGAAAAGTTTGTTGAGTATTGATATATCAACTGATATGAACTCCCCCAACAAGTGTGGTGATACCAGATAACTAGACTCTTTGTGGAGCCCCAAGAAGGTACGAGAAATATTTGTTTGAGTATTGATCATTCACCTATAAATATTATAACTATGTCTATGAGATTGATTTTGAACACCACAAGAATATCTTGATAAGTTCAAGAGTTCATTTAAGAACCAAGAGGAGACACCTCAAAATATAATAATATTTATCAATTCCAAATTGTGTTACAAAGTTTGTGAAGCCTCATATTTATATTTAGAACAACATCCAAGTATAGAAGAGTCATAAATGAAAATTAAATACAAAAATTAATAATAATGGCTCTTAGATTTCTAAAACATACCAAAAGACTAATATTTAAATCATTTAATAATCAGACCATTCTATCTCCCTCCTTTAGTGAATGTGTCTTTTACTTATTCCATCAATCACTTTAATTGTAATTATGTGATTTGAAATTCTTGATTTTTCCAAGTGAGTATGATCATTTTCACCACCTTTTTTTACCTTAAACTGAAATCACATTTTATGACATCTCTCGAGCCTTTAATATATACGAAACGGGTTGGACTTGATAATTATAATAATCATAGGACTTGGGAATGTTCTTCTTGTCTATAATCTTAATAATCAGTCCACAATCATATAGTTCCATCCATTCTAACAAAATCTTGTCCTCGTGCTTTAACGCAAGAAGTATGATTGCAAGTGTACATCACATATCAACAGTTGACTTTCATATCTTGTTAATCTTGTCAATCAATTCTATGAAAATATTCATATATTTAACTTGGAATAATGCATTAATTATTTTCACAATATCCAAGTACATAATTTTATAATGAACTTGATCTAACATGATAAAAGCACGCAAAAAAGAAGTATAATAGTCATGAGTGAGAATAATAAACTTAACATGATATACCAAAACTGCCTCACATCATTTCACTTAATTGGACGTAGAAGATATTAAAATACCTTGCATAGGTAGAGGCACCTTCATACAATTAGGAAATCATCAACATGTTTCGTCGAATAACTTTGGATAGATTATGTCAAACTCTCTAAAAATTTAGCATTAAGAAAAAATTTATTACTTGTCTTTGATTAACCACCTTGCACACCGGTAAGATCTCAAATCTTAGAATAAAAAATATTTAGATTGTATTCATTTTTTTACATGAATATAAGAATTTGAAATAGTAACAAAGTCATACCTTAACAATTCATCTTGGAATTTGAATTTTAAGTTATTTATATATAAATGCAAGTGTTCTGTTTTTCATAAAAACTAATTCCAAACCAAACCCATCCCTTCAATTGTTTGGTGTAAGTCTCAACATTCGAATATTAATGAAGACAATGTAACTTTCTGAAAATTATTTCATCATAGTTGTGAGATGATAACTATATCTTCAAATAAAGCCTCGTGGAACCCAACTTGTAACTGGAGACAAATGTTGGAGATATCTTTGTAACTTTAAGTGTTTCCACCACTACAATGCGTGACCTCTTAAATTTTTTGTAACCAACTTCATTCCCAATATATAAAAATATCATGTTTATAAATAAAACGATTCGTAACATCAATTCACCATAAGAATGACTAAATATCACAAATCCATCAAATTTGGATAATACATGTTAAATCGAATCAAACATAACAATTAACAACAAAAATGAAAAATGAAAGTTATATAGGACTAGAAATATTTTCTTATTTTTTTCTTCTATTTTTTATTTTAAAAACAGAATATTGATGAACAAAAATAAGATAATGAAACTTTCCTTAGAACCGAAGCTCTGATACCAACTAATATGAACTCCAACAAAAAATATGGTGAACCCGATCTATAGACTATTTTTAGAGCTCCAAGCATGTATGGGCAATGTTTATTTATGTATTGACCATACACTTATGAAGATTAGAACCTATGTGCTTGATGTTTGAACACCATGAAAATATATTGATAAGTGCAAGAGTTTGATAAGTGAAAGATTTTGAACACCACAAAATATCTTGATAAGTACAAGATCAAGTCTAGATTTTAGTTGGTGAAATAAAATTCATCAAGTTTCTTAAAAAGAAAGAACTAAAGGAACCGAGGTATGGTTCCAGATAAAATGTGAACAAGCTTCGGCCCTGGCCAAGGAACAAAGATTACTAAATATGAATGATGTCGTAGTTCCCAAAACATATAAAGAGAAATGATCCTTAGACCCATATCCAAACATACAAACTATTAGTTTGATTGTTCGAGGATATCCAGACTCTTATGTTTTGAGAAAGTCAAGAAAGAGGTATAAGACGAAATAGAGGTGGTGCATCAAAGGGCTGACGTCCATATATCTGCATAGAAACCAATATCCAATGTTACCATTCTTAGATGAAGATTTTAGAAACATCATGATTATATGATTTTTTAGCTATAAATAATATAGTACTATCTTCGGGAGAATAAAACTAAACACATTTTATCGATTAGAGTGGGGTCTATTTCATTTGGTATGATTCATGGTTGCTTCCTTATATGCTTATCTACCATCATGGAAAGAATAGTATACGTGATTCAAGATTTGACATTGACATATCTTAAGATTCAGATATCATTACGGTTGGTTGTTGGAACTCGCATGCCCGAATTCGTTTAGATAACTCAAAAAATCACCACAACCTGATGGAGATCAACAACCTCTTTCTCTCGCTCCATGCTCTAAGTATCAATTACAACAAAGTACGCTGTTGGACCGAGACATGTAAAAATATTAAATTCATCATTGATAAGGTTAGATTATGTTGGAGGACTCATGCAGTAAAGAGGGTTAGATTTCACATAGAGGGGCAGTTCGGACCAAATAGCTAAATTCAATGCATAAGTAATATGCTTCATGACTCAGCTAGGTGCCTAGTGCCTTTTCTTATGGGCTTTGGGGCTCGTGAGATTGACCCAAATATGTGACCCAACCCGAATGGCTCATGGATAAAAAAAGAGTATAAATAGTTCAACAAACAACATTGAATGAGTTGGAGTTTTTTACCTCTCTATTAAGTACAAGTAAATATTTTCTTTATCTACTTCTTACTAAGAATTGAACACCACAAAATTCTAATAACTTCCAAAACTACCCTTAGATCAGAATTTACCATCACCAGAGTGGAGACCACAGTGGGAGCGAGAGGTGCCTAAATTGCTCTATTCAAAATCATACTTGCGGATCTTACTTCGTCATTGTTTGAGGCATGGATCCTGATATGCAAGAAGTTTCCCGTCTTGACAATAAGGGGATAAGATGTGATGATGAACATGCTACTATATCTCGTGTCAATCATAATACAGAAAAAAGATAGTTCATGTAAGAAGAACGTGATCAGTTGAGGGCTCAAAATCAGGCTAAAAAAGAATTAAAAGAAAAGTTCGTTGTGGGATATATTGTTACAAATGAGCTTGGTAACAACCACAAGAAAGATGAAAGTGATCAATCCTCAAAGGCTCACACAGGTTCAAAAATGAACATCGGACTAAGAATTTGATGAACACATCAGATTCAATTGGAAACTTAACCACACAATCTGACTCAGATATGTCTTTTTTCTCATCAAGTAGTGACCATGGCTATTAGAAGAAGAAAGATATGTTAACTATAAATTATTCTAAGAAAAAGGATAGAAAGAGAAAAGGAAAAAATAAGAAATATCAAGGGAAAGTAAAGGGATCGACAGATTACTGTATTGATAATTTGTTAAGTGATCAATTTGCTATCCAATCTGTACCAGGTAATTTTTCCACTCCTGATTAGGATCATATGTTTAGCCGAAGTTACAATTGAAGGAAATCACCATTGTCTTCAAATATTCTTTCTGGACATCTACCAAGGTGGTTTGATAGCTCTAAAATGGAGAAATATAATGGAAGCAAATATCATGATAATTACCTTGAATAGTTTAAAATTTTCATGATGAATTTTGATGATGATGATAAATTATTATGTTGGGCCTTCTCACAGACTTTCAAAGGGATTGCATTAAAATGGTATAAAAATTTACCACATGGATCTATTAAAAACCTTGATATGTCCTCGATGGATTTCCGAAGGAAGTTTATCGGAAGTAAAAAGCTTAAAGGGAACGATGACACTATCATTCATTACGCACAAAAACAAAATGAGTTAAATGACTACATCATTCGTTTTGTGAACACAAAGAATGGAGGGGCTAATTGTTTTGAGAAAGTAGTTATTGCTTATTTAAGGAAAGGTTTAATGGTGGGTGATTTAGTTGATCTAGTAACTTGTATAAAAGAAATGACATGGGAAGGATTATTGAATCAGTTCTGAAAGAAAATAATAATGAAGGAAACCAAAACGTCTAGAGTACCGTGCCAAAATAAATATACTCTTACAATTTCTATACCACAAGCCACTACTCAGTCTCAAGCTATAGTCAATTATCGACCTAAGGATTCCAGACAAGGTTCGCATCGGTCTAGACAAAGCCAGTCGAATCAGAGCCAATAATCTAGACTAATAAGGAGTTAATGGGTCCAACCTAAATAGTTTGCCAATAGTCTAGACTAAGAATACTATGCATTTCCGAACCCCAATGGCAATTAAATCTACTAGAGAAAATTAGAAGACTCGCTTTTGTAGATACCATGATACCCAAGATTTCATTGCCCTAAAACAAGAAGTACAATCCTTGATTGGAAGGGGGAAATTATCTTCTTTTGTTAAAAAGCAAGGGGGAAACATGCAACTTAATAACGTTCCCAGCCTAGTGCAAGTACAACACAAGGTACATCACTAAATGTTTAAAGACAAAGTATGGAGACATCTAAACAAGAGAATGCGATGGTAATTATGCAACTACTTTGAATCTTTTACCATTTTTGGGGGAGATATTGTGACTGTGCCCTCAAGTTGCTTTAGAAAAAGACATCTAAACAATTTAACCACTCAATTAGATGGGAAATTGTCTACACGTGTCTATAAGATTCGTGCTCCTTTCATTGGATTTTATGAAGATGACCTATGATAATTTACGGGCCTACATGAAGATGCGATGGTAATAAGTGCATTAATTGAAGGCAACAAAATACGACGATTATTGATTGATACAGGCAGTTCAACAAATATTTGTTTTTATCAACTTATAACAAAATAAAGAATCCTTATGTTATCCAACGTTTAGAACCATAGTAGGGTTTACTCGCAACTCAGTTGATGTCATTGGATAATTTAAAGGAGATATCTTGTTAGGAAAATGACCATTCAAGAAATTGGTAGTGGTTGATTGTGCGACATCTTACAATACTATATTTGGTAGGTATTGCCTATCTGGGATGCATGCAGTTATATTCACTGTTCACCAATTTTTGAAATATATCGTGGAAGGTTAGGTAGGCATCATCCGAAGTAGCCAAATAGTGGCAATGGAATGTTATGTCACTTCTCTTGCTCCAAAATTATTGGAAGTAGTGAAAGTTGGCAAAGAATGGCAGTTAGTGGAGTCTTCTGCCAGATCAAATGAGATTGATGATCAAAGGGAGGCTCCTAGTGTTGTGATCCTAATTGAAGAAGTTGAAGTTCATTACTTGGCAGAAGGGAGAAGTGCCAGGGTCTGACCTAAATTACCCTTAGAATTGAAGGAAAAGTTATTGTCCTTTTTATCTAATAACCTACATGTGTTTGCTTGGTGCAACGAAAATGTAAATGGAGTGCCAACAAGTGTAATTAGCCACAATGGACCAGTGGTGCAAAGAAGGAGAGCTTTTTCCAAGGAAAAATCGGAAGTCATAGTCCAAGAAGTAGATCGGTTAACAAAGTGGGGTATATTAAAGAATCCCAATATTCTCTTTGGACTGATAAACCTGTTCTCGTTAAGAAGAAAAATGGAAAATGTCGTACGTGCATTGATTTTAGAGATTTTAACAGAGCTTTCCTCAACGATCCATTTCGAGTAACCCGGATATATCAAGTATTAGATTCCACATCGGGAAACAAGTTGTTATCCTTCATGGATTCTTTTTACGGGTATAATCAGATTCAGATGGATCCGAGTGATCAAGATCACACTAGTTTCATCAATGACATGGGGCTTTATTGTTAAAAGATCAATAAATTTTGGGTTGAAGAATGCTGGAGCAACTTATTAGCGACTGGTTAATAAGGAATTTTTTAACTAGATTGGAAGAAATGTAAAATTTTATATCGATAGTAGGATGGTTAAAATCCCTAAAAAGAAAGATCATATCTCCGACCTTCAAGAAACGTTTTCTAACTTAGAAGCCATCAACTTGAAATTAAATCCTGAAAAATGTACCTTTGGTGTCTGATCCGGAAATATTTTGGGTTACATTATAAGTGAGAAAGGGATTCAAGTTGACCCATACCAATTGAATGTTTTGTTGGCTACGAGAAGTTGATAACTATCCCTGCCATGTTTATTAAATAAGCAAGAGCTTGTTGGAAGCTGAGAAACGGTACTTAAAATTAGAAAAATTATCCTTGGCATTGGTAATAGCAGCCGAAAAAAGAGGCATTAATTTCAAGAACACTCCATCATAGTTCAAACTTATTTTCCCTTACAGAATGTATTACAGAAAGCAGATATATCGAGAAGAATGACCAAGTTGTCAATTAATCTTGAGATTATGATATTGACTTTGCACCCCGAACTGTAATCGAAGCTCAAAATGTTGTTCATTGTTTAGTTGAATTTCACTCCAAAAGGCCTCATGAAGAAGCTCAAACCAGTAATTCTGAGAAGGAATGGGTAATCTGAACTGATGGTGGGTCTAGTACAATAGGATGTGGAGCTGGTATCTGCCTAATCTCCCCCTTTGGGGATTCAATGTATCAAGCAATACGTTTTGGTTTCAAATCATCTAACAACAAAATATGAAGTAGCAATAGCAGGATTAAGATTGGCTCAGATATGTAGTGCTAAAAGAGTCTGGTTGTTAAGCGATTCTTAGTTAGTCATTCATCAAGCACAAGGGCAATCCAAAACCAGGAAAGATCACTTGAAAAAGTATCTAAAGGTAGTAAGAAATATCTCAACCAACTTTAAACGCATTAAGTATGAGCATGTCCCAAGATCAGAAAATTTTAATAGTTGATTCCATAGCCAATATAGCTTATTCTGAAGCGTATCCTTGGATCTTTATTCAAGAATGTCCTCCCATAGTCATAAATTCAGAAATAAAGGATGATGTAGGACAAAATTTACATGCACTACCATGGGTTTTCAAGATTGGAGAAGTGAAATCCAAGAGTTTATCACTAATAAAGTTTTACCTCAATACAAATCTTGTGCCAAAAAGATAAAATACAAAGCTCATAATTTTGTAGTTCTAATGGGGGTTCTTTATAAAAATATCCTTCAGTAGGACTTTGTTGTGTTGCCTCAGATCCAATGAAGCTCAAAGTATACTATCAGAACTATGTGATGGGGAAGGATCGGCACATTATGGCTACAACACTTTAACTAGGAGAGTCTTGTTAAAAAGTTACTATTGACCTTCGATTATGGCAGATGCTAAAGATTTAGTGAGAAGATGCGACCCTTGTCAAAGATATGGAAATACAGTCCATATACCAGCAGTCCCCACGGATTTTGTATTCGAATAAGTACTGTTTAGAAGATGAGGGATTGATATAGTTGGACCACTTCCAATGGCTTCGGGTTTTCGCACTATAATTTTGGAAATAGACTATTTTTCCTAGTGGGTAGAAGCTACACCCTTGTCTGGGACAACATCTAAAGCACTGATAAAGTTGATTCTTTCCAACATATGTTGTAGGTTTGGCATTCCTAGGCGTATCAATGCAGATAATGGTCCTAATTAAAAATAAATTTATGAAAGTATTCTATGTATCAAGAGGAATCCAACATTGTTTCTCTTCTCATTTTCACCCTTTGGATAATGAACAAGTTAAGGTAGCAAACCAAACGATTTTAATAGGTTTAAGTTTTTTTTGGAAAGAGCAGCTGGAAAATGGCCAAGTTATCTACAAGAAATACTATGGACCTACCGAACTATTACCCACACAGCTACTCAAGAGTCTCTATTCGCTTTGGTTTATGGAATGAATGCAATCACACATATAAAAGCTACTCTTCCTTATTTCAGAGTTCAAAAAAATTCCAAACAAAATAATGAGATGGTAGTAAGAGCTCAGTTGGATTTGATTGAGGAAAGGACAATAAAAGCTCACCTAAGAACAGTACACTACTAAAGCTTGATGAGAAGCAGGTTTGAGTATAGAGTTTGAAGAAAAGATTTCAAGTGGGAGATAAAGTTTTAAGAAAAGTATTTTTACACACCAAGGAAAAGAAGTTCAGGAAGCTGGCTCCAAATTGGGAAGGACCATACATTGTCTGAGAAAAGATCAAGCAAGGAAAATAGAAGCTCTTAGACAAAGAAGTCAACCTTTTGAAGCACCTTTAGAATGTTGAGCATCTAAGGTTGTATTTAGAGTAAACTTATCTTGTAAATATTTAATTTGTTCTAGTTTAATGTAAATACTATGGGGTATACTCTTTTCTACCCTGGGGGCGTGGGAAGGTTTTAATGAGGTGTCCGAATCTTATTCAATCTATCATCTTTTTTCTTTCAAGAAAAGTATCTTTGGCTTAGCTAGATTAAAGTTGTGTATGCCTTCGAATGGATTACCTTCGAATGACTTGGCCAAATTAAAGTTGTGTATGCATTTGAATGGATTACCTTTGAATGGTTTGGCCATATTAAAGTTGCGTATGCCTTCGAATGGCTTGACCATATTAAAGTTGTGTATGTCTTCGAATGAATTCCATTCGAATGACTTAACGAGATTAAAGTTGTGTTGCCTTCGAATAAATTACATGTGAATGGATTGATGAGATTAAAGTTGTGCTGCCTTCAGATTGATTACCTTCAAATCACTTGATGGGAATAAAATTTTGTTGCCTTTGAATAGATTACTTCGAATGGCTTGGTGGAATTAAAGTTTTTTTTGCTTTAGTTCAATTTTTCAAAGTTTTTAATCATCTTTGAATAAAAATACTTATTTGGGATCAGATATTAATGGAAGCAAGAATATATATTGAAACATAAAGTGGATAACAATAAAGATGACATTAAATACCTTTGAATCATCTGATGCAAACAACAAAATGGCTTGTATATAACAAGGGCTTACATAAACAAAGTTAAAAAGTAACCTGATCAAAATACAATAAAATTCCTTGCAAACATCAAGGACTTCAATTCACACATACGCATAAAAATTGTTAACCTTATGAGTCATTCTGTTCGCTGTTCTTTTCTATTTTATTTTCTTTGTTTTCTTCCTCTTTATCTGGATGCTCACCATCTAAATCTTCTTCAACTTCATCATCGGAGTCGTACTCATCGGAGTCATCTGAAGAAACATTTAATTTATCTTAGACAGACTATAAAAATGACTCTGGTCAGCTTAGGGATGTATTATGAAACAATAATACCACATACGACTTAATTGATTCATCTTTCTTATCCATAGACTCCAATACGGTATCAGTATATGTATCCACAACATTGGCTCTGTCCTTTGTAGTCATTTATTTGAGATTGGTGATTTCAACTTCTTTCTTCTTTAGAAGATCTTCCACCTTTTTCTTTTCCTCCGATAAATATTGAAAGTTATCTTTATCCTTAGCTTGTTGGTCTTTCAAGGAAGTGATTTCCGTATGCAAATCAGTAAACTTAAGCTGCAACTGATCAAGATCGAACCAACCCTTCATTAAGGGTCTTCACTTCCTTACCCAAATTTTGCACATTGTCTTACTCTTCAACGATGGAGTTCTTTAAACTTTGGTTTTCATTATGAAAGGAAGAAATATCCTTGACTTGAGATCTTACCTGCGTATCAAAGTCAACTATTGGCCTTATATAATCTAAAAATACATACCTCAGTTCATCGTGTTCTTTGAATACTTTGAAGGACTCTCGATCGAATGCCACATCATTAGCAATTGAGTAGATTGAGGGAAAGCTTTGTCAAAATCTTCAAATTTGAAGTTCCTTATGTCATCCAGTTGGTTAACACCTTTGAAGGATGGTTTGTCAACATTAGGAAGAACTGGGGAGGGCAGATCAATAGTCGCTTATTCTTGAGAAGGAACCTATGTAGGAGTAATGGAAGGAAATACTTTGGATCCGAGTATGATCTCTGAACCAATGCCACTTTTCTTATTTTTCACTTCTCTTTTGTCGTTGCCCTCATTATTTCTTTTTTGGCCTTTTCTTCTTATTAATTGTTGGAGAGTCTGATGGATTTTCAGTCTCTTCAACAGTGACTGCAACAGCTTCCAACATAGCTGCATCGATTTCATCCGGAGGTCCCATACTCCCTAGTTTGGGAATAACTTCTTAATCTTATCAAGATGACTGGAAGCCCTATTCATAGTTGGTAGGAAAAGTTTACCATCAGCTTCCTCAACCCTATTAAAGATAGCCGAAGATCGGGGAAGAGTGGTGAACTGTTCACATGAAAGCTCACGAATCAGATTTGTTCTCCATAGGTGGGCTCTCACCACGTTTCATGTAGTGAAAATATTGTGAAATCTATTTGACCATTTTTTAGTGACCCATTAATTCATATTTGTGAAAGTCACTTTCTCATCTTCCATATTTTGTGTAACAAGCTTTAAGAATACTATAAAACAAATCCAAGTTAAGAGCCAATGATATCAAGCGAACAAAATAAAATAATATTTTAAAGAAATCTACCTGAGCTTTTCCAGTATCTTGTGAGCATAGTCGGATTTCCTTTAGAGGTGATCTTTCTACCGTTTTCCCAAGCGTCGCTAATAAAAAAAACTGAGTCCTCCAAGGCTTGTCAGCTTCCAGAAAGTCATTAACTACTTTATAGGCATTCCCCATATTGAAGTAATAAAATGAGATATGACCATTCTGGCACTAACTATCTACATCAACAAATTGTTCCATGAGCATCAATTTTTTTTGATAACCTTGAAGCTATGATGCTAGCTAGCAGCATAAACCATACATCGGGGATTAGCTGGCTTGGGTATAGTGTTACCAAGTTGAAATACCTCACTATCTCCCATTCCAAGGGAAACCGAAGACCCCGATTAAGCACTTTAGTATAAACCACCAATTCTCATGTCTTGCAGTCCAACATAATTTCTTCAGGAATAGGAATCCTCATTTTCGTTGATTCAGGAAACCTCCATTTTTTCTGAATCTTATCCAAATCGGTTGTATGAAAATATACATACGACATCTTTTATAAAGGTAGCAATTATCTGATACTAACCTTAGTAAAATTGGGTCTGATTCGCCCAACAAGACATTTGGGAAGTGGTTCGGATTCTGGTAAGACAATCCTAGTTATTTTTTCTTGTGATACTTTTTGGGTATCTCAAGTCTAACATGAAGTTTTTAAGGGTGCGTCTTCACCACTTCCATCCATTTTCTCTTACTTCATTTATGGTATTGACTTCGTTGGATCACTAGGTTGAGTAAAACATTATCTTCCCCAATATGAGGATACTCATTTGATGAAATTGTTAGATTTATTTTTAGAATCTCTTCTGAAAGGAAGTTTAGTTGTGATAGTTTCTCCCACGATCGGATTTATTGTAGGAGAATACTGGTATCAGTTAAAGTTTCATTTTGCTTTTCTGTTTCCTTGCCTGATGAATGAGGTTTATTTTTAGCCTTAGAAAGTCTGATGAATCCATGATGAGTTCTTTCTGACCCCATGGGAATAAAATTTATGGGAGGTTTACGACTGCTAACTGATTTTGTTAATTGTTTCTTAGCTGATTGAACAGATTAGCTAGGAGTTGTAAGAGATTATGCATGGGGGCTAGGTTTAAAAACGATTGATTTTCTATTAGATTAAAAAATTACTCCACTTGGTGAACCAGGTAATCCAGCAACGATCCTAGCTTGCCTTTTTTATTTTTCTAGCTCGGACAGATGAAGCCAACCTTCTTCGATTAATACAGTCCTCGTCGTAAATATACAAACTTTTAAGAATACTAAACAAACTATTTACAAAGGAAGATAAATCTAATTTGAGAGTTAAATCTTTTAACTATCTAGAATTGTAGATTTAGCAATTTCTCACTTTAGAAATAGAAAGAATGAAAAAATTACCTTTATATGGGTAAGGAAGACGCACTTGAGTGTTTTACTAGGATATAGGAACTAAGGGTAATAATTTGAGAAGGCTATTAAATGTATCTACTTTTTCTTTTTAGCAATAGATACAATTACCAAGGGTAAAACCGTTCAGTAGGTTTAATGACTGTTTGACACGTGTCTTGAAAAGGTAACCGTGTTAAAGTCGTGACCTTTCAATAAAATTAGATTTAATAACATCATCGAACATAATTCAGAAATCATTTACAATGTTAACTCTCTCAAAATAATTCAAAAAGAGTTAATGGGGCTACATGATAAGGTCAGATTATGTTGGATGACCGAGGCAGTAAAGTGGGTCAGATTTGACTTAGAGGGGCGGTTCAGACCAAATAGATAAATTCAATGAATAAGAAGTATGCTAAATGACTCATCTAGGTGCATAGTGCCTTTGCTTATGGGCCATAGATCCAAATAGGTTGACCTGACCCAAATATGTAACCTGACCAAATGGCCCATATCTCCAAAAAGAGTACAAATAGTTCAACAAACAACATTAAATGGGTTGGATTTTTATCCTTCTCTATTAAATACAAACAAGTCTATTCTCTATTTACTTCTTACTAATAATTTAATACCGCACAAATCTAATAACTTCCAAAACTACTCTTAGATCACAATTTACCATCACCAACCATCGGAACAATTACCATGCCATATGCGCGTCTACTCCATTTGCGAGTGGACGAGGTTGGTTTAGAATTAGTTCAATATTCCTTATTACTCGTTTATCCTTAGTTTTCCATCCATTACAATATGTCTACTCAAGATATGATATTAAGTTGGGGTTCAATATTGTCTTCTTATTGTATCATTTGCTAATCCTACACTGAATTCATTCACATATCCTCTATGATTGTGGTTTCTCTTAGAGTATCTGCGACGCTGCCAGCACCAAGCTTGACTTCTCTCTTATTGGCCATAACTGGACTAGCTAGTTATTAAAGGCTAAAAATTGACCTCTTTCTCACCATTGCAACCTTTGGCGCTCGGGATTTGGTGGGTGATCTACCATTTTTTGCATGAGAGGAATTTAAGAATTTATGCTTCTCGTAGCGCATTTGCCTCTCCGGTTTCTCACCGTATGTTAAGTAACCTTTGGTTTAGATTTTTTAGACTTCGTGAGTTGATTTTCGGATATGATGGATCTTATTTCACTTTCTCACTGATTGTTTATTGATTCTACATATTTGTACGGCTTTGTTCATGCCCGATATTTCGGGTATGGCCTATGTTTCCTTTAGTAGGTTATCCTTCCCGTTTAGTGGTTTTTGTTATTTTGGGTTGATAGTCGGGGCTGTTCTATATACTTGTACGAACAATATTCCTTTTTTATTAAATGCTTAATTTTCACCCTAATAATATTATAAGAGGTTGTCGTTAGTTTTTCTAACCCTATTCATAGATTCCCTAGAAACCTTGGAATCTTGCATTATGGGTTTCAATTTTTCTTACATTACATTCTCTGTGTGCTCTAGAAATGACTCATAAAGGATCATTAAAGAAATCTAACACCGCCAGTAGATTTTTTCCCGGTGCCCCATCGACGGACACAAGGGAAGGTAGAGAATTCATAGATAGTTACTTCGACCGCCTCCCACACCTATATACAAACTTGATCCTTAAAGGTGTTGTTAAGTTTAGATTAATATATAAGTTTCCCGACTTTGTAATTACTAGGCTCCCCAAACCCGGCGTACATCCTTATCATGCAAGAGAGGAATTAACTTTTCCATACACTAAATTATTCGATTGTGGGCTCTGATTACCTTTTACCCAAATTGATAAATGATTTTTTTAGGTATCCGAATAATCCCGACACATGTGACTACCAATGGATTACGTTTTTTGTTTTGTGTTGTACTAAGTTCGAAATTGTTAAATAAGGAGATTAGTATATGTGACTTAATTTCTAGTATCAATGTATATAAGCTTTTAAAGACCCTATTATACTATATATCCACCCGTATTAAGATTGCCATGCTGTTAGATTCTGATAAACACTACAAACACTATTTTATTTTCGTTTATGGGAATTAAGAATATCATGTTGCCAAACATAATCTCCAATTAGAGAGGTGATGGATGAGCACACATAAGGGTTGGAGTGATTTCTTCTTTTTTCATGTTTATTAATGCCTTCTTTGCTACTATTGATATGCTTATTCCTTTTGTTTGTTGAAGGTATAGACTCTGGGAAGTACCAAGAATTGTGGAAGAAGGTATACGGTGATCGGGAAGCAAGCTCTTGGAACAATTGTCTGTTTATGCGTATACTCAGTGGGACTTGCGTATTATCGCCTGTTATCGCCCATTAATTTTATTACAAATGGTTTGTGGCCCTTACCAGAGATGCAAATGTCAAAATATGGAGATGTGACACTTTCTTCCACCGGGGAATCTGTTACCGCAGAAGTCGCGGGGACTATCTTAGCAGAGAGGGTGTATGTCGATAGCCCGAGGGGTGTCGTACTGGATCTTCCCCCGAGGAAGCCCAAAGATGTGAATACCGATGCCAATGCTGCTGCTGGGCAGAAGAGAGCCTTCGGGCCTGGTGAAAACAGAAAAGTTAAACCCAAAAAGAAAAAGAAATTTGACCACCCTATTACACTACGTATGCATCTGACACCACTGGTACTGCTACCGCCTCTGAACAATGCGATTCCCGCGATTGTGTTGTGATATCCTCACTAGGAAAAGAATGTGAAACCACAAGACAGAGCAATCCATATACGGGAGGATTTATGAGTAAGAAAATGGTTCTTAGGATGAACGGACGCCCTATCAATGGTAACTATGATAGGGTTGAATACCATTCTCTTACCAGGCTAGATAACTTGGCTTTGGTGGTTACTATAACCCCCCTTTTCGTGCATGAGAATGTAGATTCTGAAAAATGGGACATTGGAGATGTTTTTGTGGGTGGTAGTAAAGAGCATACCCCATTCTCTAGACCCGACTAACCATAGTCGAGCCCTCTCGGGTACCCCTTCTTTATAAGACATGACCGCCCCTCCTCTAACTTCCTTACTGATGGGTTAAAATGACGGTCAATCTTCTGTTGGTCGCCTCACATCTGACCTTCCAAACACTGCTACGTCTGCTGGTCCCAGTGTTTTGAAGTCTGTCTCTTAAGACGATGTACAAGACCGACCCATTACTGTAAGTATGCCTAAGCCATCTACTCTGATGCTTCAACAGTTGAAGCATTATCCTAAAATGAATTTTTACAACAACATGAGCATGTAAGATCTCTTGCAATACATGATGGAACTATCAATATAAGTACATTGTTTTGCGTTGATTTTAATTCTGAGTAATTATTGTTTTTGATTTCTTTGGATTTCCTGACATTGCCTTTCCTGCCATAACTCGATGGTATTTGGCTACCGTAGAAATGAACCCAACGGATGCAAATATTATGGATGATTTACAGCCCGAGTCTCTATCCTTGGCTCTTTGATCTTGCTCGCTACAAGAAAGGATATACTGCTTTGAATTTGTTTTGTGAGAATATGCTAAAAGAGAATAACCATCTTCCTAGTCGCCTGATTGCCACTATCTCCGCCAAGAAGGAGTTGGCCATGACCATCGGTGATCTGTCGAGTCAGAATGAGGTTCTATCAAAGATTGCAACTGCGTTGTTCAGTCTAAATTCGAGCCTTCTAGCTAAATTCGACGAGTCCTCTATTACCAATAATAAAGTTCTTTTTATAACAATACAATCCAATCAGAGGAAACTTGTTTGAGGCTAGAGCTGGAGAAGACTCAAAAGCGGTAGTATTATTTTATTTCAAAGGCATATGTTCACGGGAAAAAGGAGGCGTTGGGAAAGATGAAGCCAAACCTGGAGCGGGTTCAGAAAGATACCATAATCGAGTTATGAAGACTGAATGCCGACATGGGGGTTGGTCAGTTCAGGCCATTTGTGTCAGATGAGGATAAGTCATGGATGATTGATGATGAAGGAGAAGAAGAATAGATGGTGGAGAAGGTGACAAAGGTTGTCATTCCCCTAATTAAATAAATCCCCCCCCCCCTCCCCCTGCATCGTTCGAGGGGTTAGTTGTTGATCCCCTTGCCATTTGGTCTGCCATAGTACCTTCTAAGACTAGATTCCCGGAGTTTCCCTCGGGCAAGGATGGCGGTACTGTTGAAAATAATTCATAACTGTATTGTATTATCTAACTATTTTTTATACCGTTCTCGCTATGTGTTTCATAGCTTTCGTTACCTAAACCTTTATCCCTCTTATTTAATATGCATTCTGACTTTTTTTTCTTTTTCGATATTACTGTGTTTAGTATAATTGGATATTGTGTGGGGAAGTATGATTATTTGGATAAGCATGTTATTGTTTGGTGTGTGGCTATAATAATTTCGTGTAGTTTTTGTTCGCTCTATATGTCTTATTAACCTGAACTCAGTATGGCCCATGGCGTGGTCTTATAGACTATGACTTTTTAATCAGTTTGGTTTACTAACCTATATATCCCGAGCTCAGTATGCCCCCTAGCATAGCCTTTGAGGCTTGTGATACACACTATTTCATTTTTATTGACTGTACTTAGCCAGGGCTCAGTGTGACCCATTGCATAGTCAAATAGGTGTGGCTAATTTTAGCTCTTTCATTTCTATTATAGTTGGTGATACTCCCCCATTATGTTAAATAATTATAAATTCTTGAGATACTAAAACAAATAATAAAGTAATACACATAAAAATTTGGCAAAACAGAGGTGACTTCATTAATAATTTTGACTTACAATGTCCCTCGTTAAAAAACCTTAAGTGCGACCAAAAGGGAAAATAGTGCACAACTGCTCTTAAGTAGCATGATAATACATCTTCAAATGATTTACAATTTATGGGTGTTTCAATGCATTACCGTTTATGTCTTCCATTCTATAGGCCCCATGATGTCCTTTGGAAACGATTCTGTATGGTCCATCCCAATCCGGACCCAGCTGGCCTGCATTTCTGTCCTGTACTCGTTGGAAAACGTTTTTCATTACTAAGTCACGTACGTTGAAGCTTTGATTTTTAAGCTTGGAGTTAAATCTGCTTCTCATTAAGCTTTTATAATGCTCTAATTGGACCATCTCTTGATCTCTTCTTTCCTCTATCATATCAATTGACAATTGTTGCTCTTGTTTATTCACCTCCTCTAAATAATTAACCACTTTATGGCTTGGTATTATAACTTCTCCCGGTACTACTATTTCGATTCCATATGCCAGCGAGAAAGGTGTATGTCATATTGTTGCCCGAGGTTTAGTCTAGTATGCCCACAATACCTCATCTAACCTGTCTGGCCATTTTCATTTTGATCCTTCTAGCTTATTCTTTACTCCTGCCAATATAGTTCTATTTGTTACCTCAACATGTCCATTCTCATGAGGGAGTGATCTTGTGCGTGCAGTCGAATGTCTATATTACCTCATTATGGAATTATGGTTCGTTATCGGTTATGAGGATCCTTGGAATTCCAAATGTTAAGAGAATCTGACTTTGTAGGAAGTCACATATTTCGTGGGACCTCCTCTTTTTAAAAACCTTGGCCTCCATCCATTTATAGAAGTAGTGAACTGCTACCACGAGGAACTGCCGCTTACCCACAGCCATTCGGAGAGGTCCTTTCAAATATATCCCTATTTATCCAAGAGGCATGGTGTCGTCACTATACTCATTAGCTCACTGGATAGATATTACTTGTGGGCAAATTGTTGAAGAGGGTGACATTTTTGGACTAAGACTTGAGCATCCGAGGCTAACCTGGGCCAGTAATACCCTACTAGTAGATATTTTCTTATCAAGTTCTTATAGCCACAATGAACACCTGTCTCCCCCTTGTGCATGTGTCGAAGTATTATCTATGCTTCCTCTTTGCCAATACAACACAACAACGGTCTAGTGGAACTCTTTCTGTATAGCACGTCATCTAAAATCATATATATGTATGCACAAATCTGTAACAATCTTGCTTCTGCTTTGTTTGGTGGAAGGGTGTGGTGCTTTAGATATTCAATATATGCGTCCCTACAGTCCGTCGTTGTTATAAGTGCATGTACTTCAAGAAGTTTGGCTTCTACCACCAAGGTCCGTGACTCCGGGACAATGATGGTAGCACTTTCCTCTTGAGTTGCCACTTTAGCTAAAGAATTTGCAACCGAGACATCGAATCGTGTATTTGTTCATATTCTATGCCATCAAACTTGCTCTCCTATTCCTTCAAAAATTATAGGTTCCCCTGAGTACTCGCCTGCTTGGCCTCGAATAAGCCTGTGGCCTGGCCCATTACTAGATGGGAGTCCGACTAGACTAATAGCCGTCGAGCTCCACAAATGTGAGCCAATTTGAGTCATGCCAGCACGGCTTCGTATTCAACTGTGTTTTTTGTGACCTTTAAAGTGAATCGTATTTCTTATCTTATCTTCCCTTCATGTGGCGTTCAAATAAGTACTATAGCTTCTCCCCCAGTTGTATTTGACGCACCATCTACTTCTACTATTCACCGAATGATGTTTTTGTTATCTATTATCAGATCTTAATCCGATCCCTAGCATCCAACAAATTTGTTGATAAAATAGGCTATTGTTTGGCCCTCTGTCGCTACCACGGGCTCGTATTCTATGTCGTATGCTTCGAGCTCCACCGACCACCTTGTTAGCCTGCCAGAAACGTTTGGCTTTTTTAGTATACTATGCAACGGGAATGAAGTACGTAGAAAAATGGTATGACTCTGGAAATGTGGGTGCATTTTTTGAGATGCGACCACTAAACCGAGGGCTAATTATTCTAGGTTGAGGTATCTGGTTTCTGCATGAACTAGCCTTTTGCTGCAGTAATACACTGGCCTCTAGACTTCTATCATCTCTCGCATCAGCACCTCGCTCATTGCATAAATTGATACTGACAAATACATACAAATGCGTTCTCCTGATTCTAGTGTAGTTTGTACTCCTGGAGATGTTAAGTACTCTTTCAATGCTTGGAAAGCCACATCACATTCACTCATCTAGGTAAACTTTTGGGCCATTTTCATTATTTTGAAAAAGAGATGACTTTGGTCTGATGATCTAGAAATGAAGAGGGAAGCCAACCGTCCCGTTAGACGATGTACCTCATTTATATTCCGAGGAGGTTTCATATCTATTATCTCCTTTAGCTAGGAGGGTTCGACCTTGATACCCCTCTTACTAACAATAAAACACAAAAATATTCCACTACGAAAAACAAAAGAACATATAAAAGGGTTAAGTTTCAATTTATACGTTTGCAATCTCTGGAAGACTATTCCTCAAACTTCAAGTTGCTTTTCCTCCGAGTCACTCTTCAGGATATATCATCAATGTATGACTCCATATGGTTGCCCTATTGTTTTCAAAATTTTTGTTGACAATCGTGAAGAACATTGATCCAACGTTCTTGAGTCCAAATGACATGACATTGTAGCAGTGGAGGCCCCGTTATGTCTGAAAAGTAGTGTGCTTCACATTCGTTCGGTTCATAGATATTTGATTGTACCCTAAATATGCATTCATGAACAACATGTACTCTTTTCCAGAAGAGGAATCCACTAACTGGTTAATTCTTAGTAGGGGGAAAACATCATTCGAGCAAGCTCAGTTGAGATCTGTAAAATCCACACACATGTGCCATTGCCCATTCTTCTTTTTTACCAACACTAGGTTCACGATCCAAATCGGTTATTGTGCTTGTCTGAAATACGCTAACTTGACTAACTTTTTAACCTCTCTGAATATTGCTTCCAAATTTTCTAGGGAAAAAAACCCGCCTTTTTTGCCTCACTGATCAAACATTACTCTGGATGGCTAATGAATAAGAGATAATGGTTGGGTATACGCCTATTATTTTATCAGCAGCCCATGCAAATACATCCTCGTTTTCCTGCAACAAAGCTATCAGACTATTTTTAAACTTTTTTTTCAAGTTTATTACATATCTTGACAACCTCGCCCTGAGGTCATCCACCTTTAAATCATTTCCGCTGATCGGTCCCTGGTGACCTCGTACCCTAGAGTTCCTTAATTGTTATTCGGCTTTCTTGAAAAGGTCCAATGTTATTGTGTAACATTTCCTTGCCTGTCTCTGGTTGCCTCTTATTATTCCCACCAGATTCATTACCTAAATGAGCAAGCCGTGACCTAAAGCTTATAAAGCCATAGCCACTCTAATATATTTAGGTGTGGATCATCTTTTTGTGTTACCATACCCAACTATGACCGGAAGTTTAGTCTCTTCTATGCATTTGGTTGATTTTCCTCGTAGCTGACCAGTTGTCTATATGTCTTCTTATAAGGGGCACTCATACCATATGTTCGTAGCATGCCTTAAGATAACATTCACCAAACTACAATTATAAATTAGTATTCTCGTTACCATGAATCCCGAGATGTTGGTACTAATCATTAGCGCATCCTCATGGGGTGTGATGATTCATCTCAAATCATTGTCGTTGAAGGTAAAATTCGTGACTGCATCCCTAAAGTTGTTATATGAAGAGACACAAATTAGGTGAATATTGAGGTCCTTATGGTGCCGCTTATGCGTTGCAGGGTCAGTTCCGGATAAAGTGTCGCCTCCAAAGATCGTACATAACCATTGTTGCGTTTCCATAGGTTTGTCTAATGCCTCCATCAGTTCGGCGTTAGGTACCCGTTCTTCTACCACTGAACTCTCTCTGTTTTAAAAATTGGACGAGGACCTCACTGTTGATCAATATTTGCATCTCCTTTTTCATCTTCCAAAATTCCTCTGTTGGGTGCCCATGATCGTTGTGGTAGCCTCAGAAGGATCGAGGAGATCGTTTGTATGGTGCTACCAATACACTCCTCGGTCGTCGGTACTTAATTGTTCCCTTGGTCTTTTTCAAAGATAATGGCTATGTTTTCCATCATGGGAGTGAATGTCCTACCTATATTCACATAATAAGAAGGGCGCGGCCGGCTAGTTTGAGAACATGGCGCGCCTGATCTGGGTCTCTCCTCATAACATTTCTTCTTACTAGAGGTCAGCTTAAACTCCATGCTTTTGTGTCGATAATTGAGAGTGAGGTTTGCCTTCTTTGAATCGTCGACTCAAAGGAACTGATCTGACCGAGCAAGGATGTTACTCATCGTCTTGATTGGAAACTTAATAAGGTTAATGAAAAGGGGGGCATCCTTATCCAACCATCTTTTGAACGACGTTACCGCTACTTCCGCAACGCAACCTGACATAGAGTTCATATTCCACACAAATCGCTGTATATAGAGCTTTAGTGTTTCCCCCATTCGTTGATTCAAATCCATGATGACATCTCTTTCTCGCTCGTGCTCCTTGTTCCGCTTGAAACGGTTTCTAAACGCAACTCATAGACCTTCAAAGTCCTTGATCGACCCATTTTGAAGTTTATTGAACCAATCTAGGGTATTTTCTTTAAATTGCATTTAAAATTATCTACATAGCAACACATCTTTAGGATTGGACACCATTATCATGTTTTTAAATTTCCTGAACTGGTGCTCGGGAGCTCTTGACCTATTGTACGAATCTATTTTATGCGAGTCGAATTTGCGTGGAAGTTTCTCCTCGAGGATGCCTTTCACGAAGGGGGATTCCTACAAAACATATGCAGCCATAGTCGGTCTTACTTGGTCTTATTCGGTAGCATCAACTATTTCATATTCCTTAGGCTCTCTATTATTAGATAAATCGTCCCGATGAGAACCTGTCCCTCTTTTCTTCATTTATTTTTGTTTTTTCTCTCGCTGGTACGTTCGTTTCTATAAGCACGAATATTTATTTTCTGTGTGAGGTCACCCGTCGTTCTCTAGCGGGACATTTTGTATAAAAACACCCCATGGAAGGACATTCTCGCTCAAGAACCACAGTGTTTCAACAATCTGATCAAAATGTTTCCTTGCCACGTTGTCACTCTTTTGCTGCCGCTGAGCAACTCGTTGCTTTTCGCACTTGATTTCCTCAATCCAAGTTTCCAAGATTTTCATGTTAAAAGGCATGGAAGACATACCAGGGTTCATGGGGTTTTCACCATGCATGGGTCCGCCAATGTTCTCTTCATCATTGAGATGGGACTGGTTGTTAGTCTAGTTTGCTCTTATGTAAACCTCCCGCTAGTCTGCTTGTGTGCTCTTACGACGGCCTCACCGTTGAATGGATTGTCCTAAAATCCTTGATTTCATTACTCTCCTTGTCCGTGTTGCGGGGGGGGGGGGGGGGGCATAACCAACTAATGTTGGACCTTTTTAATTGTGATACTAAAAATATCTTAAGCATAAAAATAAAATAACACAAAAATTATAAAAGGCAAAACGAGTCACAAGTTTCAAGTAATTTGAACACCTCATTAGAACCTCATCAATCCAAAATGGTACAACAGACTATCTCCTTGAATTTTAAATAATAAAAGTAAAAAACAAAATATGGTTTTTCTTTACAATTATTCAAGATAGAGTCTTAAGTGTTCAATATTCCATGGATGCCGAAAAAGATTGTTTTCTCGATCTGCCAACCGATACGTTTCAGGCTTAACTCTTTCAATAACCAAATAGGGCCCTTCCCAATTGAGTGTTAACTTCTCTCGCTTTTTATATTTGATTTATAAAAAGAAAAATTAGAAATATATCTCCCACTTTTAATTCTCTCATTCGAAGTCGATACACATACCTGCTTCTCATTAGGGTCTGATAGTGAATATACCTTAAATAAACTTTTGTTCTCTTTTCTTCAATTTGGCTAACTCAACTCTCTTGGCTACATCATTATCCTTTTTGGAGTAATTTTCATTTTCGAATGACAGGAGGGCGTAGTCAACTAGGATCACTGCATCCATCAAATAAACCAATGCAATGGCGGATTCTTTGGTTGTTGTTCGAGTTGTAGTACGATAAGCCCATAATACTTCTTGTAAATAACTTTGCCATTTCCCGGATGCTACTTCTATACTTTTCCCAAGCCATTAGGGATGGTTCTGTTCATTGGCTTGGGGGTGGAAAGACGATGAGAAACAATGTTGAATCCCTCATGAAGTACAAAATCCTTCTATATCTCTATTTTCAAATAGAGGTTCATTCTCTGTCGTAATGGTTCTAGGGATTCCAAAAAAATGGACATTATAAAATCAATAAATACTTTGGAAGTTTTTTCGATGAGAGGTTTTGCTTCCACCCACTTAGATAATAATAAAGTTCCAAAATAATAGTTTGACGACTTCCGGATGCCATTGGTAGAGGTCCAACCAAATCAAGCTCACATTTATCAACTCCTCAGATATAGATTCTAATGGTACATCTGATATATGTATTTTATTCACAGACAATTGGAAAGGATCACACCGTTAGACTAATTCTTTAACATCTTCCATAATTAAAAGCCAATAGTATCTGACCAATACAAGCCTTATAATTAAAGTCTTATATCCATAATAGACTGACCCATCCCCATCGTGTAATTTGGATAGCATCCTTTGAGATTCATTAATTCCAAAGTATCGTAACCTTGCATAGTTTTAGGATCTCACTCCTTTATATAATATATTTTACAATACACTACTTCATTATCTCCTAATAATTCTCTACTTTCTGTTAGGCTTGGTCGTGGATCTATGCCTGATTTCCACGTTTTGGATGTTGATCTATTACTGCTCTTAGTGGCCTTATTTTTTGTAACTACTATTCAGTTGTGGTCGAGGTACTGTCGAGTTTTTATGTGGATTCTTCTTCAGTGATGGTCGGGGAACCGGTCTGCTATCACGCAAGATAGTAATATACTTTTTATACGAGCAACGCATAGCTATTCTATTAATGTCCTTGTCTTTGCGCTATTCCATCGAGGGTACCTCGTCTTTTTAATTTGTTGTATAGCTCTGATTTGTATAACATCTTTTACCTTTGATTCCTCTTGACTTAGTATCCCTTGGTTATTATTTTATTATCGAGGCACCTCGGTCTGACCGATGGGTATACCTTAACGATAGTGTTACTCTTTATCAGTAGTCATATCGCCACTGCACAAACCCTAGTCGGCACTTCTGCGTAATTTTTTTTTCCTTCACCAAATCACAAAAACTATGTGTCACCGCCGTAGAACAAAAATATGTTTTTTTATCGCTTTAACGTCATATGCGAATGCAACACCACATGCCACCACCACTAGAGAAGATTTTATCATTGCGATATGCATCAAACATATATATATATATATATATATGAGTTTTAGTCGTAAAATAATTGACATTCACCGTTAAAGAGCCAATACATATATGATTCATTTTTGTTGTAGTTCCATATTTCAAAATTTAATGCTATCACAACCAAGATCATTTAGAGGAAATATATGATGTTTTATTTGTTTTGTTTTATTTGTTTTGATCATGCATTACAAATAATCGGTTGATCTCTCACCATGTCGCGATCGATCATCATGATGCGATAGCAAAGAACATCATATAGAAGAGAAAACTCTATGAGATATACACATTATCGAACGTATTCTAAAGAATGGTCGATTGAAAATCATAAATATTGTAATCTTGTGAATTATCAGGCTTATTCACAAAGTTCATCTATTGACCGTCACCCACATAACCATGTTATTCCTTAATTTGAACCATATATCGGAGTAAGAACATGTGATTGGGTTAACTTGTAGTGATGTCGAATCTTCTTTTTCAGCATAAAACACTTTCCTTCCGCCAGTCACAGCTTAAGACCAACAACACCCCTGGTAAGGAAAACAAAACCGAAAATGTTGTATGACATCGTCGATGCTAAAACCAAATATAACAGAAGTGAGTCTACTAAAGTTTTGATCAATTCAAAATGGATTAATACGATGTAACATGAGACATTGAGTACCATATCGAGCGATTCCAAAACATGATATTCAGGTTTGACCACGATGATAGACTAATATTACGAGTTTTTTTCATGATCTTTCAAGGTAGTGCATTGAGGTGGTTCCACTCTTTTATTCCATAACCGATTCACACATTCAAATCCATTGGACCATATTTTAAGATCAGTTCATCTGAACCAAAATAATTTATGAAGATGGAGATTATATCATCTATTACAAATATAAACCCAATAAAAGTTTCTGCAATTATACTCAAAGATTAGTCAATAACAAGAACAACACCGAAAACTACCACAGTCGTGTGTTTTATGTTGTATTCCGCAAAATCTCCTACTTGACCTCCTAGCCGAGGATATCATGAAGTACAAACCTTCTATTTTTTGGGAGCTTATAATGTAATTATAGAAATAAATCAAAGTAGAAGAGGCAATAAGAGCAAGAATACCCGGAAAAATGAACACATATACGTCTTACCACATGAAGTACTTTCAATATGAGCATGCTTTGTGGATTAAATTCAATGAGGTAAACTTGTTAGCAAATTGTTTCGATATCACACTTCTCTTCAATACTCGAATCTTATAGTTGTCAATATAAAACTTGGAAGAGGTGGGGAATCTCTTAATAATAAAAGTTCAAATATTCAGTACACTGAGTTCATTGATGACATAGCCACAATTTATTATCGAACCCGAGATTCAGTCCAGGCCTAAAAACCAAGAAATCAAAATAAATTATGTAAGTATCATAACGATAATGACCTTCATACCCAAAAAATTGAAAATTGTTATATAAGTATCATAACAATAAAGACCTTCATACCCAAGACTATATAGCTTTGAAAGATAAAATTCAATATCTCATCGATGAGGAAAAACTTCACGAATTTATCAAGTGTCAATGCTCTAATTCCTAAGAGCTTACTCAATTGTTGGTGCCATAGGCCAAGCCTTATATTACACAATAGAGATTGCGCCAGCCTCTGTTGGCCAAACCATGAGTCTATAAAAATATGACCACAAATTAGTAGATCTCGATCTAGATAGTCTAATTATATGAACTATTTCTGGAGGAGCACCCTCATATATATAACAAATACTTCTTAATAACATCACATAACTAATCTCGATATTCAACAAATAAATCAGACGTTAGTCCACCTTCAACGTTTTTTTTCTACTTTCGATTACATTTAATGATAACGACTTGAGGGGGTAGTAGGATCATATAAATATGTTATTGTCATTACCGTCAGAATTGATGAAGTTGTAGTAAACCGAAACATGATTGAGACAGGGAGCTTCGCAAATATTATACATAAAAAGAATCGACCAACTTAAAGGCATAACATCTCTCTCTACCATCCCAATGGGTCATCACGGGTCTGCAGATGGAGCCAAGTATCCAGTTATCGGAGAGATAAAACTCGGTGTTGCCCTCCAAAAGGTGGTTTATAAAAAACGATTTATAGTATCTCAATCACAGTAAACTGACCATCTTCCTACAATGTTAGTATCTTCCAACCATGAATCAGTCAAATGTGCGCTATAATATCAACTATGTACCATATCATTCACCAATGGGAAAATCAACATAATTTGCGATAATCAGTGTGTCACCATGGAATGCTTTGCTATTTTTATTGCTCCATAAGAATAACAATTAAAAGGGACTCATATGCTCATAAACTACCTAAATAATACAGAAGAAGCCCATAAAACTATCAAGCCTGGCGAAGAAGTGGAAGAAATCATATTCACCTTTGGACGTACGGTCCACAGAGGGCCGGGCCAACGATGGGCTTTACAATCTCATGTATCAACGATTTTATCCAACAATTTGGATATTGTTTATTCGTATGCGCATACATTACAAAGTTCTTGGATTTGATAGTATAGCATAATTTATAAATCATAAATAGTTGATATGAAATCAAATAAAGTTACATATCATTCTCTAAAGAGGTAATGATAGCCAAGTTCAAAATCTCAAGACAAATTTTCCATATAAGGGCATCACTATACCTCGTGTGGAGATGGAATTCATTCTTCGCAAAATAGGAAAACAGAACTGAATGGTATGCGTTGACTTGATCAAACTCAATGGATCATGTCCAAAAGATCCATTATCGGTTCCTAAAATTTTGAGAGTTGGTGGATACTACTTTAGGAAATAAGAGATCGTTTTTCATGGATGTTAATTCAAGTTATAATTAAATCATCACGCATCATAAAAAAGAGGGCATACGACCTTCATGACTGAGAGAGGTCACACTTATACAGGTAATACCCTTCAGTGTAAATAATATAGGTGAAACATACCAATATATAGTAAACAAAGCCTTTGCTAGGTGTATCAGGTGGAACCTTCTAGAATATCAATGACATGCCAGTCACTAGCCAATATGAACAAATATAACGTATATATGGAATATTTTTTCAAAAACCTCTCAACAATCAATCTCAAACGTAATTTAGATAAATGTGCCTTCAGAGTCTACTTTAGGAAATTATTGGACTACTTGGTCAGTGAAAAAATGATCAAGATAGACCTAATTCCACTAAAGAATAAAAAATAGCACAAATCATCGGCGACATATTGACTACTCTTACACACTTCATTTCTCGCTCCTTTAAAAAATATGATCCATTCTTTAAAATTCTCAAGATATTCCTTAACTGGATTGTTGAATGAAATAAGTCATTCTAGAAAATCAAACAGCAATTGGCTTTTCCAAAGCTCTCACACGACTGAACCTAAGTAACATTATTTAATTATATCTGTAAGTATTTGTAAATATTGTAAGATTTGTTTATGTCAAAGATGAAGCAATAAGCTTTCGAGCTATCTAATATTGAAAAATTTCTCCTTGTTGAAACTTGGGACCTCGAACTGGAGAAGCTCACCCTAACTTTAGTCTTGACAACCCAAAATTTAAGACAATACTTCCACGACCAAAACATTGTGGTCCAAACAACTTAGCTTTTGAGGAAAATTATTTGGAAGCTCGCTTCTCCAGCTCACCCAAATGTCTAGGCCACAACACATAAGAAATCTCACTAACTGTCAAGTTATATCCAATCATGATTTTGGATAAGCGAAATCTAAAAAAGATACATTCACCATAATTCTAGCACTAATACAAATTAAAGTCTCAAAACTCGAACAAGTGCAGTACGGAAAAGTAGCACAAGCTGAAAAAAAGTAACTGATATACTAACTTATGTAGTAAAATTTGATTTTGAACTTTGGGTTATTACCCAAAAATCACCGGCTCACTGAAAACCGAGAAGGTTTGACCCGTCTAAAATAGTCTTCGAGGGCATGGTCGCAAACCCCGATCCTTACATCATGCAAACTTCATGCAAGAAACATATGTTTCTAATAAAGGTGAATATATAAGTGTCACCATATGATCCACCCTCTATAATTTACTTATCGGCATTCTCTAAAGACAATGTCTTTCATGATCCCTTCTTCGATGTTTAGTCTAGGACAAATCTATCTTCGTACTTGAAGAAATCCATAAAGGAGAATGAGTTTTCTAATGTGGGTATAAAATCATCCATAAAATAATATTGTTATTGACTACTATTAACCTACGATCCAAGAGAACCCTATAACACTTATGCGATGCTATGACAAAAGCTAGCAAATTCTAAATACGATTCATACCTAACGATATTATTTGAATCAATCTCTACAATTGTTCTCTCTGACATATGAGGGTTGGACATAATGAATCTATTGTCGAAGGCACCCAAGGGAGATGTTTCTTCATAGTTACAGTCGATTAGTTTTTAAAATGGGTGGAAGCAAAACTTTTGGTGAGGATATGAGCCCAAGAAGTGACATAGTTCCTCAAAATAACATATGTTGTTACACGGGGTCCCCGGTGTCCTAAAATTTGACAATAACTCGTTAATCCAAAATGAGGAGCTAATATAATTTTCTTGAACGTTGGGCATCTAACAAAACTTATCTAATCTCTTTCACCCTCAAGAGAACATACAGGCAATAAGGCAAACAAATTGTAACCGATTTATGTTACACCCTTAAGGTATATGCGTGTAATTGGATTGAGTTCCTAGTAGAGATATTATGATCATACTGCACCATCCTATAAAGCATCGTGGTTCTAACATAAATCCTCATGCCTTCTTTTCATATAAGCAGTTAAGATGTACAAGCTAATAGGGACAATTGTAGCGGCGAGCAAGATAATTTTGAGTAAAGTTTAATCAAAATACAGCTCTGTGAGGAGCACTACCGAACGTGTTACATAACATGTACAATTCTAAAATATGCATTCATTTATTTCAAATAGGGGACCGAGTTTTTTTTGAAGAGTTTTCAGTTAAAATAATGATAAAAACCTCATAAAACTGAGCTAAGGTGAAACCTGATCCTTACAAGTTGGTCAACCTAGAAGGATATCTTCTCCTTCATCCATGGAATATCGAACACTTGAAACTATACATTTCCTAAGATTATATACTCTATTATATAATTCTCTTAATGATATATAAAGTATATTTTCATAATTTCTACATACATTATGCTTTATGATATATTATTACTTGGTTTGTATTGTTGTTATGCTTTTTCTATGTTTGTATCATAAGTAGATTAACATGAGACAACCTATCACTAGTAATAAATTTGATGCAATTGTATTATATGTACTATTAATATTTATGTTATAGATGATTAATTGGATAACGTACTTTAGAGTAATAACATCAAATTATAGTGGGTGACTCGAGCTTCCCGTTATCATAGTTGAATCTCGAATGTTGGTATCAAGCATGTCGCATTACGAATATGTCCAATATCTATTGTGCACTTAAGCTATCATACCTGAACACTCAACACGTTGCAGAACTCACATTCACAAGCATCAATTGCGCCTTAACAGGATTGATTCCCCAAACATCAAACGTGCTTTGTATGAGTACTAGCATCGCGTTTCGTGGCTTTTGAGTTCAAGCGTCAATCAAAACTCAGCGATACCTGATGAGGGAGAATAAAAGACGTATGGAAAAATTGGAAAGAAGTATTTTTATTAGGGAAATATTGTAAAAGGTATAATGAAAGTAGTTATTATGAATCAGAGGAAAAATATAGGGACTAAATGTGTAATAATTGGGAATTAAAGCGTGTCGGGTCTGTTATTATACAATAAAAAGACCCCACCCGAGTTGATATTTTTGGCCGATTAATATAATATTACTTTCTCTCTCTACTTGGATTAGATCTCTCTTTCTCTCTCTAAAAATGCACCCTTACAAAGAATTTTTTATAATTGTTCGGACCCTCGGATATTTGTGTTATACAAAATTACCCTTGAGATATTTCTTAATTCATCATTGGCGCCGTCTGTGGGAACGAAGATTTCCCTGATGACAATCGCTTTCTGGAAATTGTTCCTAATCCGAGCGGAATCATAGAAAAGCAAGGGGATGATTTTGTTAACGACTACGAGGAGAATCTTGTGGGGAACACTTATCAGAATGATATGGAATATGAAGCGCATGGTGGCCAGCGCGTCGGAGAAACCTTTGATGACTCGGTTCTGCTGACTTGAAGGAATGAGTTACTACTGGAGATTGAAAAATTGAGCGAAGAAAAAGAAAATGTTTAGACAAATCTTCGTTCTGAGGTGAGAAGAGAGCCTCACAGTGGAAAAGAAGAGTGTGATATAGACTTTCGTCCAAAAAACAGAGATGATAGATATAGAGGTCATGAACGCCGTTCTTCGAGGAGGAAAGGAAAGCGTCACTTGGAATCCTCCGATTCAGGTGATTATTCTCGTTACAGTTCACCGGAATCGTCTCCGAGGAGGAGTCATCGAAAGAAAAGATATGGTCGAAGGCATGTGGAACACCGGAGGGGAAGGAGTTTGGAGAGAAAATCTCTGAGGGAAAATAATTATCACGCTCATGCTAATGAGCAGGGTTATGACCAAATGAATTTTCCTTCTAGGAACAAAAATGTCGATCAACAGAATTCAGAGTGGCAGCATCAGTACACTCTACCGTCCAAGGAGGGGATCTATTTTCCGAACCATGAAAATTTAAGAGCTAATGTCTATAAGATGGGTCATGATTGGAGAGCTTCTCCTTTGTCCTCGAAAATTAGAGCAGGAAACCTCCCAAAGCACTTTGATATTTCAAAGCGAGAAAACTTCAATGGGATGCAGGATCCTGACAATCACATCGAGCAATTCAAAAATTTCATGATCAATTTTGATGACGATGATAAATTGCTGTGCAAAGCATTTTCGCAAACTTTCAAAGGGGCGGCTTCCAAGTGGTATAACAGGCTTCCGCAGGGCTCGATAAAGAATTTCGACATGTTCTAGAATATCTTTAGACATCATTTTGTGGGGAGGAAGAAATTTCGAGCTAATGGAGACACAATAATCTATTGTAGGCAAAAGGTTGGGGAAAGCTTGAATAATTACACAAATCGATTCGTTAAAACAAAAACCGACACGGAGTATTGCAAAGATTCTGTAGCACTCACAGCATTCAGGATGGGGCTTCTCCCCAGACTCTTAAAGAATACGGTAGCAGAGAGTCAGGAAATGACTTTTTGGAATTACTGGATCAAGTTGAGAAAAGAATTTTAGTGGAGAAGACTCAGGCATCCGAGAAAGGATCAAACGATCAGCTGGACCAGAACCAATTTCAAAGGTCTGAGTCTAGGTAATCAAGGGCCTCGTGCTAGTTTTCAAGCCAAAGGTGCGGGTCAGTCGAGGCCGAGAGCAAACCAGCAGAAGTATAGTAATCAGCAAATTTATAACCAAGGAACAAGGCCAATTTCGAACAAATGGATTCATCCGGATTATTTTGTTGAGTTAATGGAAAATGTGGCCACAATATTTGATAAGGCAAGATCAACAGTGCAGTTCAAAAATTTTTTTTCCTATTCAAACTCCGAGGGAAAGCGGAAGTGCTAATAGGTTCTGCAAGTACCATGAGGACATTGGGCATGACACTAAGGAATGCATCGCTTTAACAAAAAAGTGCAAGCTTTAATTGAAAATGGAATGTTACTAGAATTTGTGAGAAAGCACACCCAGAAAAATGCTGCAGTAAAGGCTGTCCCAAAGAATATTGACACAACAATGGTGATTTCCGAAGAGGTTGATGCTTTCGATATTGCAGTAGAGTATCTGGATCCTAAGGAAGGGAGAAATAACGTGAATATGGTAGAGGAGATTATTATGAGGGGGAAAGTCAATGATATATGTGCTTTGTTTCGAGTCGCTCCCTATCTTCAGAGGAGATACCATTGCAAGGAACTCTAATAGTTCGCGGAAAAGACATATAGTGAATCTAACCACACAGATCGAAGCAGGGGTTTCAGTGCAGATGCATCGCTTGCCTCCCCTATTATATGTTTTGATGATGATGATGATGATGATGATATGAGGAATAAAGCGAGCCCGCATGAAGACGCAGTGGTTATTGCTGCGGGTATAGCCGGAGACCAAGTCCAGATGATACTTATTGATACGGGAAATTCTGCGAATATTTTGTTTATGAGTACCTACAGGAGAATTTCTGACCCACATGTTATACGACGATCCGATGGAACTATAGTGGGCTTTACAGGAGCAACAACAATAGTAGTGATAGAATTTGAGTGTGTGGTGGAGCTCGGCCATGGGCCGTTCAGAAAGGAAGTTGAAGTTTTGTTTATAGTCGTAGATGCACCAACTTCGTACAATATAATTTTGGGATGATCCTGGTTGTCTATGATGCATGGTGTTATCTCGACGGTACACTAGTGCTTGAAATATGTGGTAGGGAACCATATAGGGACGATCATGAGCAGCCCGAAGATGGCTCAAGAATGTTATCAGATAGCTTTATCCTCAAAAGGACTTCGGGGAGAAGCATCAGAAAAAGCATAGCAGTTAAAGGGGACTTCCTCGGTAATCACTCATTGTGATGATCCAAGGGAGGCCCCCATATTTCTGGTTTCGGATGAAGATCACAAGGAGCGTAAGTTTGAAGGAGGAATTTTTTTGAAGATTGGAGTAAAGCTTTCTGTTGAGTTCAGATAAAAATTGATTGCATTTTTGTCGACAAAGTTAAATATGTTTGCTTTGTATAGACATGATATTACGGGAGTACCTCCAGAGATAATATGTCATAAACTCGAAGTACGACATGATGTTCGACCTATTGTACAGAATAGAAGACCAGTTTCTTAGGAGAAGTTTGCAGCTATTCTCTCAGAGGTTGAACGGTTATTAAACATAGGCCACATTCGAGAGTCGCAGTACCCTGTATGGGCCTCGAATCCGGTTTTGTTCAGGAAAAATAATGGAAAATGGAGGATGTGCGTGGATTTCACGGACCTGAATAGAGCTTGTCCTAAGGATCCTTTTCCGGTACCCCGAATTGATCAGTTAGTGGACTATACTTCAGGTAATCGGTTATTGTCTTTCATGGATGCTTATTCAGGATATAATCAAATCAAATTAGATGTAAAAGATGAAGAAAGCACATCGTTTATCACTAGGAGAGGATTATACTGTTATAAGGTCGTGCCATTTGGCCTGAAAAATGCAGGGGCGACTTATCGACGTTTGGTCAAGAGTTTGCAAGACGAAGATCATTTCTCTGACTTGGAAGAAACTTTTAATAATTTGAGTAAATTCAATTTGAAATTAAATCCAGAAAAGTGCATTTTTGGAGTACGATCGGGGAATTTTCTTGGATACATGATAAGTGAAAGGGGCATCGAAGCTGATCGAGAACAGATAAAGGCTTTGACAACTATGACACCACCTCAAAATATTAAAGAAGTCAAGATTCTTACGGGAAGATTGGCAGCGCTAAGTAGGTTTATTTCTCGCTCATTATATAAATGTGCGCCTTTCTTTAAAGTGTTAAGAAATTTCAGACAGTTTAATTGGACCGAGGAATGTTCAGCTGCGTTTCGCCAGATTCAAGAGTATTTGATGTCCCCAGAGATACTTTCCAAGCCTTTAGTGGGAGAGAAGTTGATCGTTTATATGTCGGTATCAGATTGTGCAGTAAGTGTCGTTTTACTCCAAGAAGAGATTGATGTGTTAAAACCGATTTATTACGTCAGCAAAAGTTTGATAGATGCTAAGAAACGGTATCTCAAGTTGGAAAAGTTAGCTTTGGCCCTGGTAACAACTGCTCGGAAAATGAGACCATACTTCCAATCTCATCCTATTGTGGTTCGAACAACATTTCCCTTAAAAGGTTTGTTACAGAGGCCGAATATATTTGGGAGGATGACGAAATGGTCAGTTGAACTGGGACATTTCGACATAACATTCGAGCCTCGGACGACAATAAAAGCTCAGGTTTTAGCTGATTTCTTGGTCGAATTCCATTCAGAAAGGGACGACATGGAGATTGTTGACCACTCAGGTAAGACAGAATGGTTGGTTCGAACGGATGGGGGGGTCGAATATTTCTGGAAGTGGTGCAGGAGTCCAGTTAATTTCGCCGGAGGAGATAGCCATGTTTCAGGCTATTCGCTTCGGCTTTAAGGAAACTAATAACGAGGCATAGTATGAGGCGGCATTAGAAGGGTTAATGTTGGCTCAAATATGTGGAGCTAGAAAGGTTAAATTGATCAGTGATTCACAGTTGGTGATAAATCAAGCTTTGAGAGAGTCAGAGGCAAGAAAATATAAAATAGTCAAGTATTTGAAAGTCTTGAAGGACTTGGCTTTAAAATTTGATGAAGTTCAGTATGAACATGTTCGAAGGGAAGCAAATATCATCCCTGATTCCTTAGTGGTTGCTTCGCGATCAGAAGGTCATCCATGGGTTATAATTCAGGAGCATCCTTAGATTGTAAGCAGTAAAGATCACTAAATGAATATGGAGGAAGTAAGCAGTGTGATCACAAATGATTGGAGGTCAGAAATCGTGGACTTCATAAAAAAGGATAGCTTACCAACAAAAAAATATGAGGCTAGGAGAGTCAGGTTTAAGTCGCATGGATACAATTTTTTGGGAGGAGTCTTATATAAGAAATCCTTGAGCAGACTGTTACTTAGATGTTTGGCTAAGGACGAGTCGCAATTTGTCCTATCAGAACTGCATGACGGGGAAGGATCGATCCATTGCGGATATAAAGCATTAATTCGACGAGTGTTTTTGGCTGGTTATTATTGGCCGACCATCTCATGTGATGTGAAAGAGTTGGTAAAGCGGTGTGATACATGTCAAAGATATGCCAATATAATACACAAGCCAGAGGTGCTGCTAGAAAGTATTTCAGAGGCAGTGCCGTTCGATAGGTGAGGCATTGATTTAGTTGGACCCCTACCAATGGCATCTGGTGGGAGGCAAACGATAATAGTAGAAGTTGACTATTTTTCAAAGTGGGTGGAAGCAGAGCCTTTAGCAGGGACAAAATCAAAAGATGTTATCAATTTTGTCGTCTCAAATATTTCTTGTCGTTTTGGAGTGCCAATAAAAATCACAACGGATAATGGGCCTCAATTCGATAACAAGGAGTTTAAGAGCTTTTGTATTTTCCAGGGGCATACAACAATGTTTTTCTGCTCCGTTCCATCCCCAGGCTAATGGTCAGGTGGAAGACACCAATCGAACGATTTTGGATGGATTAAAAAAGAATTTGGAAGGCAAGGTTGGGAAATGGCCCGATTATGTACAAGAAGTATTGTGGGCTTATAGAACGACGCCTCGACTTCAACCGCGACATCTCCATTTGCCTTGGTATAAGGTATGGATGCATTTGTTCTCTCGGAAATTGTTTTCCCATCATACCGTATGGCAGCCTATACAGAAGATTTGAACGATCAGAGCAGGGCCATAAAGTTGGATATGGTGGAAGAAAAGAGATGAAGAGCGCAGTTAAAGTCCTTGTATTATCAAAAATTGATGAGGAGTAGGTATGCTTCAAGAGTAAAGCAAAGAGATTCAATGTGGGGGACAAAGTATTACGAAACGTTTTTATGCACACCAAGGAGAAAAGTCTTGGAAAGTTGGGGCCAAATTGGGAGGGCCCTTATGAAGTAACGGAGAAAGTAAAGCGGGGAACGTATAGATTAAAAGATAAGGAAGCGAGATATCTTAAGCATCCATAGAATAATGAGCATTTAAAATTGTATCTGGAATGAGGAAGAATTTGGCATGTAACGATTATTTTTATGCGTATTTTCAGGTTTACAACAGTAGTGAAGGCATACTCTTTCCTACCCTGTTAGGCACATGAAGGGTTTAACGAGGTGTCATTATGAGCTGATTAATACCATTGAACTTTTTCCTCGAATTATTCTTTCTGAGATACAAGTTGTGGTTGAGCTGTTAGGATTAATAATTATGACATTTTATAAGTTTGCCTTAGAGCAGCTTACAATGATTATTATGACCAAGTAAAATTGGCATAAGGAAATTATTTTATTCAACACAAGTTGACATACAACCATTTTCATATTAAGTATGAAGTTCAAAATTCTAATAATGATATTCCATACAATGTCATACAAAGAAGGTCAAGTTGAATGTTCCTCAGAATATGTTGATACCATTACAAAAATTGCCTTGAAATCTATAAAGGACTTATCCAAAAACTTATACAAAACATTTATCAAAACAGTATTACTCAGAATGTTTCGAGGAGTCGCTCTCCTCGGAGTCTGATGTCTCACTGTCACTAACAACAATATCAGGTGGGAAAAGTTCGGGGGAGAGAAGCTTCCAAAAACTGCAATGAATTTGGGTGATCAGCCCTGCTCGGGTTGTAGCATCTCGAGCATTAATTTTGTCCACGCATTTCGCTGCATAAGCATTCACAGCTGCCTCTTTTTCAGCTTTTATCTGCTGAGGAAAGTCTGCAATTGTTTTCAGTAAGTTTTCCTTTTCCTCGATAATAAACTCAAAATCGGTAAGATAATCGTTAAATCCCTGGGTTGCAATTTGGTGAGCTTTCTTGAGTTCTATCAAAAGTCTCTCTTGAGCCCCCGTCTTCTTTTGGTAGAGATCCCTTTCTTCCTGACAACATTTTTCGAGGACAAGGACGTAATTTTCCGAGGCAGACAACCTTTCAAAAATTGCATCAACCTGACTCTCTAAAATGAAGTGTTGTTTCTTTGCCTCTTCAAGTTGAGCGGAAGCAAGAGAAGCTTGGAACTTGTAATGGTTTTTCCGATCTTTAAGATGTTGCATTTATCTTCCCATGTTGACAGAAGCATGCAATATGTTGCGAACACTTAGCAAAAACTTATCACTCTGAGGAATTTCGAAGGAGCTGGTAGGAGAGCCTATTACTGTGGGGTCAAAATCCGAAGATTCACCAGTTAGAATGTTGGGGTAAATGTTTTGAGGAGGATCACTTCGGGGAATTGGGAGCGGTGCTAATATGGGGGAATTGTCAATTGGAGATGGACTTGAAGTTTGGGTGAGAGGAGAATTGGGTGTTTGGCCTGAATTTTCTCTAGCCTCATTTTCAGGGTCAGTTGCCATAATTTGGGTCCCAGTTCCCTCGGAGATTTCCTGGATATCATCTTCTTCCTTAGTGTCCTCGGATATCTCTTGGATGGGTTCCAATACAACCTTCTTCTTGATTTCTATTGTCTTGGCATCTTTTTTCTTGTTGGGGCGGACATATTTTTTTGGAGGGGAAATTGTGATGGGTGCTACAGTATTTTCCAAAGAGGTTGGCTCATGTTTAGCAGCTAATCCTTCAGAGTATGACTGAAGGTCTTTTGTGGACATTTCCTCTTCGGAGTCATCAAGGTGACTTTTTACACGAGAGCGCTTCGGAAGATAAATGACTATATATTTCTTTTCCACTCGATCAAGGATTTCTTGTTGAGAGGGAGGAGTCATTAACAATTTCAGTGTCAGCCGGTCAAGGGGTTCAACCTCCAGAGTCTACTTTTGGCCAATTTATTGTTCATGAAGCACAATCGGAATTTGTTGACCCAATTTTCTTTGGCCCACTCGCTGAGTTTGGTGAAGACGGTGGTGGCACTTTCTACATAGTATGCGTATGGTTTTGAAACTCCAGTCATAATTACAAAAAAAGTGTCGCGAGGAGTTAAGTTAGTAAATCATTATCGGAGGAAGGATAAAAGAAGGAGTTGACTCATATCTTGTTTCCCAATATCCAGAAAAGTAGATAAATTGTTGCCTCCACTTCTTGTCATCTTCTAGCAGTCTTTCAATACTTTTTGTCCTCGACCAAAAGTTAGTGAGTAAAACGGAAAACACAGTATCTTTGTCAAGCCAGATAATCTGATGAGCTCTTCTAAGGAAAATTCGACGAATGTTATTGCCCATAATGGTATCAAGTTCCAAGGGAAGAGTGATGTCACCCTTGGATTTTGGGGTGATCCGTCGAGCCTATTCTTCGGACATTGTTGGGGGAGTGGTGAATATTTGACTAGAAGAGGCCAAGGGAAGGCCACTGGATTTGCTCTGCTCTACAATAGAATTTGGTTGAGTTTCTGGCTCAGGGTTATCTGAGGCAATTGATTTCCCTTTATTGGCCAAGGATTTGTTACACATTGCTTGAAGATCGTCTTCGGTAATATTGGTTTTTGAGGGGGAGAATCGAGGGCTTTCACTTCCCGTTATCGAAGGGATGGCTGGAAGGCTTGATCCAGAGGTGTCGATTTTCAGAGTAGGATTGTCAACTACTAGAGTCAAATTCAGATCTGGGGTTTCCGAGGGAGATCCTTTAGCACGTTTGCGTTCTTGAGAGTTCCTTTTATCCTCGTGATGCCTTTTCCTTTGACCAGAAGAATGCTTGTGGTGTCTGTCTTTACCCATGGATTCGAGGGGGCTGAGATCGGAAGTTTGGTTTTGGTGAGAAATTTCGAGGGGTATGATAGCGAGAGAGTTTTCCGATAGAGGCCAGGAATCGTAGAAAGTGGTAACAGGAGGTTGGGGTTGAGTTACAACGTATACACCACCAGCAAGTTTTTCTTGGAATTTTTTACTGATCAATAGCCACTCTGGAATCCGACGAGGTTTATAAACCAGCTTTCTCTCTCTAGAAAGTTTAGAACGAAAAGTATTTATAGAAGTAAATGGGCTTTTAGAATAAGGAGAGGCATGGGGACATTTTTCTTTGTTTGCCTAGGGGTGTTATGGGTAACATAGGTGCAATTGTATTGAATCGAGAACTGAAGGAGAATATGAAGAGACAATCTAATGATGAAAAGTGTTGGGAAGTGTGATAAGATCTCTAAAAAGATTAGGTGACAAGGAATTACGACTAATGACGTCATAAAAAAGGCGGGAGATTGTTGATTGGGATACGCGAGTTGATGCTGAATTCGATGAGTTTAATCCTTGCAATTTATTAGCCAAGTCTGGAAGGCTATATTATATTGAGACAATTAATTTTAAAGAGGACATTTTGAAGGAATAGGGATATCCATATAATTGTTTTCGATGAGAGTTATGGTTTAAGCTTTGCTAAGACATTGCAAGGATTGGAGGGCTACTGATTAGTGTTACCTAGTAGAATAAGAGGATATTCGAAGAGGCATTTTTCAGCTAAAAAAAATTCAAAGAGGCATTTTTTGTTCGAAGAGGTATTATTCGAGGACAGTTAAAGAATAAGAAGATATTCGAAGAGGCACTTTTTCGAGGAGAATTAAAACGAATAAAATGAAGTTCGAAGATGTCATCACAGTCCTAGTAAAAATATTTTTACTAAGACTGGGGGGGCTACTGATGAGGGAGAATAAAAGACGTATGGAAAAATTGGAAATAAGTATTTTTATTGGGGAAATATTGTAAAAGGTATAATGAAAGTAGTTATTATGAATAAGTGGAAAAGTATAGGGACTAAATGTGTAATAATTGGAAATTAAAGCGTGTGGGGTCCGTTATTATACTATAAAAGGACCCCACCCGAGTTGATATTTTTGGTTGATTAATATAATATTACTTTCTCTCTACTTGGATTAACTCTTTCTTTCTCTCTCTAGAAAGGCACCCTTACAAAGAATTTGGTTATAACTGTTCGAACCCTCGGATATTCGTGTGATACAAAATTATGCTATTTTTTAATTCATTAATACCGAATGCCAATATATTTTGTGTGGTTCGTCCGAATACGAGCAGCGCGCGCTACGTGGCTTAATGGGACCGAACCGAACGCACATGCCTCATGCATATTTGTCCAAGTACGAGCACCAGTTACGTGGTATTCAAATATGAACACCTTGTACGCAGCCTTAACGCATTGTTTCCGAACGGGACCACCGATTTTAGTCCGATCATTAGAGTATGAAGATCATCGAACTTTAACTCTGACTCTGATCACGTTGGTAGATATGAGACATTTTATCGCATAAAAAAAATTTAAAATAAAATTTGCTTCATGTCATTCGCGTACGTACGACAAAATATGTACACGCATGCGGTTGGAGAATCTAGCCCGAATATATCAAAAAAAAAAAATCTGAGCGAAAAGACTTTTCACAATTAAAGATCTGAAAGTTTTGTTACATTTAACCGGCGTAAAATCTTGTTTAAATAAACAAAAATCATGTTGGTAAACTTATTACAAACATAGTTTATTCAACGGGTATGTGTTGATCCCATGACTAATCTAAAATCATAAGGATTCGTTCGAATAACACCCGAGCGCGGGCATCTATTTATTTCACATACACGCTCATCTATTTGTTTGACAGACTATTGTTAGAATTTTTTATTTATTTATTAAACCGTGCTATTGCACCCTTTATTAGAAACAAAATCAAAATTCATACACACTGCATCAAAACAGCCCCAATTAAAAATTTAATATCACTTATACGATGGGTATACATCGACCCCATTACTGTCTTCTTCCAAACAACTCCATCTAAACAACTCATTTAAAATACCCAAACACTACAACTAACTCATTCAAATGACCAAACTGATAAGTAGGTTATAAAACAAACAAATCACGATATGAAACGTAACATCGATAGACATCCAGAAATTACCATCCTCGACGATTTCATACAAAACCAAATAAAGAACACAAAAAATTTCCTTGGGCATGATGTACGACCCACATCTGCATAAGGAGGCACAGTCTCCTTTGCATCAACTCTGGTAGATACCGCCTAATCTTTAGGTTTTTATTTTCCATCGGTGGGGATGGTCACCAAATAGTCCTTCTCCATCAGAGTCGAATGAGGGTTCTCTTTCGGTATCGGGAGAATTCTCTCAGGGGAAAAGCATAATTTTATCACCTATCAATGATTTATTTCACCAGTGGTCTTCTTCAGGATCTGAGGTGGCAATATTCAGCTTAGTCAGGCGTTACTCTAATGGTTCAACATTGCAAAAACAATACAGGTTCAACATGTGGGAGGTTTTCAAAGATTTATAATAAGAAAACTGAAGATATTATGCATACACGGGTTAAACGATAATCATTAACACGAAAACATAAACGACTTTGATGAAAGAGATTATGTAGCTTAGAGAATCTTTAGTGAAATTCAGGAGCGAAAATGTTCCTGTGAAGCGGTCGGACTAGAGAATATTTGTGTGATGTGACATGGAACAATGAATTACTAGAAATAGAAGAGATAAAAGGAATAAATGTTGCAATTATTGATCAATCATTGACCCTTTTTCCCAAAAAAGAATGTCCTTTATATACCACTGCCATAATGGATTTCTCACCCCCATTATTTGACTATTTATAAACAAGTTCTTGGGGTCTATCATTTAGGTCCTTCATTTCTTATGTGTGCTTTACCTTAGTCCTTAGTCACTAAATACATGGACCTTGACCTTATTTGTGGGCTAAATTACATATTAAACACCTATATTTTCCCTCCCTTATCAATAACCTCTCATTCCATGTGCAGTTCTCTGGATGTGGACTTTGGTTGCAGTTTTGTATCGTTTGGATCAGATCATGCGCTACCCTGCTCAGGTATTTTGCTTGCTAAATGAAATCTGATTGGGTCGGATCGGATCATGCGTTACCATGCTCGGGTATCATATCTGGATCTCACATTCCTTGTTAAACCTTTAATTGGGTCGGATCAGATTTTGGTTTGCTGACCTCACCCCTTGGTCATGCTGATGCCACCTAAATAATCATTTATTGTGAGACACGAATGCTTTATTTCGCTGTTATCGAGTCAAACGTTTTTTAGGTGGCACAGCCATTATGGACACGTGTCACTGTACCGTTACTTTTCAACTGTTCACCTTCTGCTTGCTTTTCCTATAAATACTCCACTCTTTTCCTGAATAAAAGTTTATGATTTTCTTTCAACAAAGTTTGCTCTAGAGGGAGAAACTATGCCTAAACAAAATTCTTACTTTGCCCTTTCATGCTTGACGACTTTATCAATCTCGATTAGATAAAAGCTTTGGAGGTGGTTCAACATTTCTAATCGGATCGGTACTCGCAAATCTATCGGTGTAAGAGAACCTCCTTCCCCTGCAGAGATTTGGGAGTCTAACTTTCAAGAAACTGGGCTCCGATCCTTGAACGCTCCATCAACCTTGTTACCGCCTCCCCCAATTAAGCACACATTTCAAGTGGTGGGGTTGATCTTTCTGCTTCTCCAACTCCCTCAACTTTTCCTTCGTGACCTTCCATCTTCATCGTAATGGGTGATGAGAGAGAAAGACCACCGATTAAAGAACATAGAGAATGGGCTAAACCAAAAAGATCACCTGATCCAGCCACCAAATCGGTCCAGATGAGGATCCCTTCCTCGGTACCAACTCCCCCAACAACCCCCACGATTCTCCTCAAATAACGCCAGACGTGAGCCCTCGAAACAATTTTCCCAAAGGGACTCGGCATGAACTGTCCCGCACTTCAATCCCAGAGGTTCATGAGAAAGCTCTATCCGATGACCCTGAAGATGACAAGGGAGAACCCGACGTCGTGGTGATTGAGGTAGAGCCTCTTCGAGTCGTTCTTACTGATGCTCCCTCCCCGGATGGTGATGCTCTGGCTCATCCTCTAGAACCTACAAGTGATCTTCCCCTTCACCAAGGTGAGACTTCCCTGGTAAAGAGTAAGAAGAAGAAGCGTTCGACAGGTCTGCCCTCGAATGTGAAAGATATCCTGAGCGACAATCTTCGCGATATCGAAGCCAAACATCTCTTAACTCTGTACAAGGTGAAGTATAAGTATTTTCACCCGACCGAGGATATCAAGTTAAGGGACCGATGGGGTATTCCTACTAACATCACCATCCGATTCCCTACTGTTGGAGAGACGCCTCTATTAGTTTGGAGCAACGAGTTGGTGCTTTATACAGAGCTGATGAACTGGGGTCTTCGATTGCCCCTCGATCCTCTTCTAGCCGACTATTTTCACTTGGTCAGACTTTGTTCCTCTTAGGTCGGGGCTAATATATGGTATACCCTCATGGCCTGTATTATGGCGTCGAGGCTCTCCGGGAACGCTTTCACCATTGAACAACTTATTGTTGTTTCTGGAATGGCTAAGAATTCTCACTATCCTTTCTACTCACTTGGTTTTGCTAGGAACCTTAAAGTGATAAAGGATTTTTTCTAGAGGCCGACAAGAAATGGAAGCAACAATTCTTTATTATTTCCGGGTTGTGGGAGATCGGATTTGAAAACTCTGAGAACCTTCCTCATCGGCTGACATTGAAATGGATCGGAAAAGGTAAGTACTCTCACCGAAATGTTTTCTGAGTCGCCAGGTTCGGTAAATTCTGACTGTGTGTCTTTTTCAGCTATGAAGGGAATTTCTAAATCCTTTAAGCGTCATGCTAAGTCTGGTAAAGCTATCTTTGAGAAGCTGAGCATTTGAGCTGGTGAGCACTAGGACCATAAATTCCACCAAACTTTTATGCCGATGAATTTCGCTAAGAGAAAACCGCCTCAGAACTTATGATGCCTCCTCCGAGCGATGATGTCCTTGAACATATAGAACGCTTGGATAATGCAGTCTACCTCCCTAATCGGGCCCGAGCTCTGAGTCATTAGGATGCTGAAAAACCCGAGGGAGGTGAGGAAGAAGATACTGAGAAAGATGTTGGGTCTGAAGACGATGCTCGCGAGGCTAAGGGCGGTTCCCAAGAAAGGGTACAAGTCAGTCCTCCAACAGGGGGTCAGGGTGATCATGATGACACCCAAGTAAGCTTTCCCCCGGACGTGAGGCCATCAAATCATGAAACGGAAGCCCCTCTCGATCCTCAAGCATTCTCTACAACCTCTCATCCTGAAAACATGCCAAGTGATGCTGATCACCTGGTTGAGATTAGGCCTCAAGGTTGGGCCGGTGCTATAAGGGCGCAGAATTCCACTGCTGAGGAGAAAAAGAAAAGGGTTGTTGAGAGCGGGGGGAAGTGACAACACTAATCGTCTGAGTCTGCCACTATCCGGAAATTTGTGATTGTTGATTTGGACTCTGGTGGAGAATTTGTCTCCACTCGAAGGGAAGGTCAAGAATGTGGCTTTAATGAGGAAATGTATCTCTCCCGGGACTCTCCTTATTTTGACGTTTATGAAAATGATTATATGGTGAACGAGTTGAACAAATTACTACATACTTCTGCTCTACTTGAACGCAAAGCAAATCAGAAGGATCGCTATAAAGAAGAGGTTACCGAGAGGAGGGCAAAGTTGAAGGCCCTAACTTCAGAGGTCTCTGAGTTGAAGGACAAAGTGAGGGACTTGACTGATAAGGTAGCCAAGGAGACTGAGATATCCCTCAAGGTGGAAGGCTTAGTCACTGAGTCCGATAATCTGAAGAAAGAGGTGAAGGAGTTAAATGATGAGTTTGCCAAGACATCGGAAGTGACCGCCTAGGTACAAACTCTGTCTTCCGAGTCCGAAGAGCCAAAGAAGAGGGTCAAAGAGCTGACTGATGAATTGGCTAAGGAGAAAAAGACCTTCGAGGAGATCTTGACTACCATCACTTCCCTTGGGGATGAACTGTCCGAGGAATAGACTAAATTTGATGATGAAAGGGAGAAGTTCATTGCCAAAGATGTCGAGCGTGACACAACGGTCGATGGTCTTCCTGAAGACTATTGCAAAATAATGGTATATTTTGAAAATGTTGTTCAAGACATCGAGAAGCTATCAGGGGAACATGAAAGCTTGATGAAAAACTTCGAAGCTATGAAGAAAGAAAGTCTTGATGAGTATGCCGCTAAGATCGTTTCTCGTCTTGAGGAGAGGGATGCTAGATTGAGATCAGAAATGGTAATGGAGATGCGTGAGAGATTCCCAGACTTGCACCTTGGTAGTCTTTGGAATCGGGTCATTGAGCAGCATCGCCCCCCTGGATTATCCGTGGAGGATCCTGAATCCAGTGAAGATTCAGAGAGCTCTTCGTTGGACTCGAAGTCTCCTGCTGATAGTAAAGGAAATTCTGCATCCGACTAGCATGCATTGGGTAGTTCCTATTTTGTTAACCCTTTGTTTTCTGATTCGTGCAACAAGAAACTTTTAGTGTAATATTTTCCTTGTTATTGGGGCTATTAGTGATACATTCTTAGTGTGATGTTTTGTTCAATCTTTTCTTCCCCATGTTTTTCTTACTATGGTTCAATGTTGAGTTAAAACGTTTTTTGGTTCATATTTTGAGTTCAAAAGATGAACTTTTTTGTCCAAACTTATTTGGAGTATGTTTTGAGTCCAAAAAGATGAGCTTTCTAGTCCAAAATTCTTTGGAGTGTGTTTTGAATTCAAAAATATGAACTTTTGAGTCCAAACTTCTTTGGAGTGTGTTTTGAGTTCAAAAAGATGAACTTAGTCTAATTTTTAAAGAAGGAAATAAGATTTGATATATAAGCCGGCTATTTAGGCACCTCATTAAAACCATCATGCGCCACCAGCATAGGAAAGAGTATGCCACCAGAACTTACATAGGCTGTCAAATATAATATTTATATATCACTCAATCAAACTAAATAAGCTTTTAGGTTCTCAATATTCCACGGATGGGGAAGATCTCTTCCTTCTTTGTCTTTCAATCGGTATGTCCCCGGTTTCAACTTCCTTGTGATTGTGTATGGACCTTCCTAGTTCGTGTCGAGTTTTCCAAGTCTCTTGTCTTTTTTGTGCCGGAAGACTTTTCTTAGGACCCTATCTCCCACCTCAAATTATCTTCTTCTAACCTTCGACGAGTAACGACTTATCATTAAAGTTTGATAGCGTAAGGAATTCAGTTGTGCCCTTTTTCTCTTTTCTTCTATCAGATCAAGATTTGTGCGTTTTCCTTTGTCATTCCCCTCCTCGGAATACTCACTCAGTCGTAAAGATGGGAACATTGTTTCTTATGGCACAACTACGTCCATTCCGTACACAAGCGCAAAAGGTGATTTGTGTGTTGCTGTCCGAGGATTAGTTCTTTAAGCCCATAGCACTTCTTGTAAGTAATCCGGCCACTTCCCTGCTTTACCCTCCAAATTATTTCTTAGACCGTCTAAGATTGTTCAATTGGTTACTTCGATGTGACCGTTCTCTTGGGGGTGGAACAAAGTCGAGAAACATTGTTGTATCCCCTTGGAAGCAAAGAAAGTTCTCATTTCACTATTGTCAAATTGGGGGCCATTATCCATCGTAATCTTCATAGGTACACCAAAACAGCAACTGATTTTGAAGATGATGAATTTGATCACATCTTTCGCCCTTGTTCCTGCTAATGGTTCTGCCTCTACCCACTTGGAAAAATAGTCCACAGCAACAATGATTGTTTGGCGCCCCCCTGAAGCCATAGGAAGTGGTCCAACCAGATCTATTCCCCATCGATCGAAAGGAAGAGATTCTGATATTGACTCTAGAGGTACTCCGGGTAAGTGGATCGAATTAGCAAACCGCTGACAGGTGTCACATTTCTGTACTAACTCTTTGGCGTCCGCCGAGATAGTCGGCCAATGGTATCATGCCAGAAGAACTCTTCGTATCAGTGTTTTGTATCCATAGTGCGCAGATCCTTCCCCATCGTGCAGTTCGTAGAGTATTAGCTATGATTCATCCTTCCCTAAACAGCAAAGTAAGGGACGACTAAAAGATCATTTATACGACACATCTCCGAGGACCATGTACCCGTAGGATTTGAAGCGTATTCTCTTGGCTTTGACTTTGTCAACGGGAAGTGTGTCATGGACTAAAAAATCTTGTATTTCGCTTCTCCAATATTTTATTAAGATTGTGGATTTCTGGAAAGCTTCGATGCTACTTTACCCTGCTTTAGATCTTTTGGTTATGGACGGATTTTCTTGAGTCACTATCCACGGGTATTTTTCTGAATAAGATACCTTGGCGAAGGAATCAGCCACTGAGTTTCTTGCCATGTGAACGTGTTCGAATCGGACGTCTTCGAACTCCAAGGTTAGAGCTTTCAAAATTCCCAGATACTTCACCAGTTGCTCTTTTCTTGCTTCTGAGCGCCCGAGAGCATGGTTCACCAGAAGTTGAGAATAACTGATCAACTTGACCCGTTTAGCCACACAAATCTTTGCAACTGGTAACCCGGCCAAGGCCGCCTCGTATTCTGCCTCGTTGTTCGATGCCTAAAATCTGAATCGGATTGCTTGATACATTGCAATGCCATCCAGGGAGGTTAGTTGCACTCCTGCTCCGCATCTGGATGAACTAGATCCCCCATCGGTTCGGACTTGCCACTGAGAGTCAGATTTTTATTCCTCCATGCACAACATCTCTATCAGAATGAAATTCCACTAAAAGCTCAGCTAGCGCCTGTGCTTTGATCGAAGTTCGTGGTTCGAACTCAATATCGAAATCCCCGAGTTCTACCGACCACTTAGTCATCCTTCCAGGCACATCGGGTCTATGTAACATACTTTTCAAAAGGAAAAGATGTTCTCACCACCACCGTATGAGCTTGGAAGTAGGGCCTCATCTTTCGAGCTGATGATACTAGAGCAAGTGCTAGCTTTTCCAACTTGAGGTATCTCTTTTCTGCATCTAAAAGGCTTTTGCTTACGTAATAAACTGGTCTAGGATGGCTCGATTCTTCTCATACTAAAACCGAGTTGAATACAAAGTTGGACACCGCTAAGTATATGAATAACTTCTCCCCGGATATGGCTTTGTCAGTATTTACGGGGATGAAAGATGTTGTTTGATTTGATTAAAAGAATCAGAACATTCTTGAGTCCAATCGAATCGGTTCGCCTTCCTTAGCACTTGGAAGAAATGGGCACACTTATCCGATGACCTGGATATGAATCTGTTTAAAGCAGCCAACCTTCCAGTTAAAATTTGCACCTCCTTGATCGTTCTAGGAGGATCCATAGTACATAAGGCATTTAACTGCACCGGATCTGCTTCAATGCCCTGCTCACTAACTATATAACCTAAGAACTTTCCAGATCTTACTCCAACGTGCACTTTTCAGGGTTCAATTTGAGATTTATTTTAGCCAGATCGGAAAACGTTTCTTCTATATTAGCTAAATGATCTTCATCTCTTAGGCTTTTAACTAGCATGTCATCAATATAAACTTTTACATTTCTTCCAATCTGACTTTCGAACACCTTGTTCACTAAACGTTGGTATGTTGCCCCCGCATTCTTTAGTTTGAATGGCATGACTCGGTAGCAGTGTAGACCCCTTCCAGTGATGAAAGTCGTGCTCGCCTGATCCCTCGGGTCCATCCGGATTTGATTGTATCCAGCATACGCATCCATAAAGGACAGTAAACGATTTTCGGATGTCGAATCCTCCATTTGATCTATTCTTGGGACCGGGAAAGGATCTTTAGGGCAAGCCCTATTCAAATCAGTGAAGTCTACACACATCCGCCATTTGTCGTTCTTCTTCTTTACTAAGACCGGGCTGGCGGTACATAACGGATATTGCGATTCGCGGATGTGGCCCACTTTCGTTAAACGGTCTACTTCTGCCATTATCGCTTCAGTTTTCTCTTGGGAAAAGGATCTTTGCTTCTGAATGATCAGTCGAACACTGTTCCGTATAGCCAATCTGTGACAGATGACTTCTTCTGGTACTCCAGTAACGTCTTCTGTACACCATGCAAACAGATGTAATTTGATTGAAAGAAATCTGATTAAGCTTACTTTCACCTCAGGTGATAATCTTGTTCCTATCTTGAGAATTTTTCCAGGGCCAAACGTATCATTCTCGAAGCCTTCATCAGGGAACATGAACCCAGAGGACTCCCTCGGATCATCAACAGAATCAGAATCCGAAGGAAGCCCCTCTGATTGCTATTCTTGTTTGGATCCGACCCCCTTCAACTGTTAGGGGGCCAGCACCGTTTTGTAGCATTCTCTATCAATTTTCTGACTTGATCTTATAGTTCCAATATTACTTCACACTACGTACTTCAAACATTTGTAGACTATGGATAGCACAACATGCATCTTAGACAACCATGACCTTCTGAAGATGGCTTTGTACAATGTAGGTGCATCTACCACGATGACAATACCATCACTATTTTCTTGAATCGTCCCCTGCCCAGTTCTACCATTCCCTCGAACTCTCCGACGACGTCCGCGGTCGCCCCGGTAAATCCCACTATAGTCCTATCGGATCGTAGGATAGTTGGAGGGTTGGTTATCTTGTTGTAGGTTGTCGTGAACATAATGTTGGCGGAACTCCCCGTGTCAATAAAAAAATTTCTTATCTCGTTTCCAGCAATCTCTGCTCCGATTACCACTGCGTCTTCATGCAGACCAGCCACTTCCCTCATGTCGTCATCCTCTGCTTCGATTACCACTGTGTTGCCAAACTAACGATATGCCTCTTCCTTGAGTAGTTTGATATACCTACTATTGCATCCCTCTCGAAAATGGTTAGCGACTCAAAACATGAACATAACTCATTGATCTTTTCTCTGGGGATTGACTCCTCACTCATGTTTACACTATTTCTGCCCGGCTTCGGATCAAGATACTCCGTTGCCACATCAAACGCATCTAGAAATTCTTATTCGATCACATAAAAATCATCATGGTATCGTCTTGCCGTGGAGCGACTTCTTGTTTAGGTACCATCGCGGTATTCTTCTTGACAAAGTCAACCAACATTCCATTTTCTATTAAGTATTGGACTTATTTCTTTAAAGCCACACAATCCTTAGTGTGATGCCCGATGTCATCATGGAATTGACAGTATTTGTCCTTCCTGTGTTCCCTCGGAGTCTGAAGAGGAAAAGGCTTGCGAAAATGCACGTTTGCACGTGCCTTTTCAAAAATAGTGGAGAAACACTCAATTAACTCATCATAATGAGCTGGTCGGACCCACCTGTTAGAAGCTGGTCTGACAATCTCTTGAACTGCTTGACCTACCTGGTGATACTGTTGGTTTTGACTCGGTCGTTGAAGGGTCTGATTTGTTTCTTGTATTGTCTGAGCCCGCGGTCGGACAGTCGTGGTAGGCTGGGGAGCTTGAGGTCGGACATTCACCGTTTTCGTACTTGTTCTGGCTAAGTTCGGATCTTGATAGAATTGAAACATGGATTCTATCTCTGAGGCCCTGGTTTCCTCGACTAAGATTATTTTTTTAATCTGATCCAACAATGCTCCAAACGTCATCGCTTGTGTTTCTGCAGTATTATCCTTCATTACCCCCGGAAGAAGACCCATTCTGAAGGCAGCCAATGCAACTTTGTCCTCGTAATACTCCATGTCTGCCTTGACTTGGATGAATCACTTGGTATACTCTTTCAAACTTTCTCCGATCTTTTGTCGAAAATAAATGATAGTATCTCCGTTGGCACAAAATTTCTTACTTCCGACGAAGTGCTGTCGGAACATAATCCAGAACATATCAAAATTCTTTATACACCCTTGAGGCAGTCGGTTGTACCACTTAGAAGCGGCATTCTTGAACGTCTGAGAGAAATTTCTACACAACAACTTGTCGTCATCATCGTAGTTAATCATGGAGTTCTTGAAATGCTCAATATGGTTGTCAGGATCCTGAGTCTCATCAAACTTCTCTAGTTTGGAAATATCAAACCATCTAGGAAGGTGCCCAGAGAGGATTTCCGGGAAGAAGGGTGATGACCTCCAATTATGTCCGACCTTGTACGTACTTTCCCCCTGACCTTCATTAGTGGTAGGGTACAATATTTCCTCGGTTGGAAAAGTAAAGTGGTTACTGACTCTTTAATCTTGGTGGTAGCTATCAGACTGAGTTTGCTTCCGAGTAGTAACATGGTCCTCGGAGGGTATTTTTCTCTTACCAGCATCATCTTTCTTCCTCGAATCATTCCTTCTCATACTAGTCTGATAAGTATGTTTATTCTTCCTCAGATATTTGTGCCTTCGATCCACCTTATACCTCGAATCAGTCTCCGAAGAGGAAGACTTATCGGAGCTCAACGAGGTATATTCACTAGACTCGGACGGCTCATACTTTTGCTCGGATCTAGCACGTCTTTTAGAATGCCGATGGCTTTTCCTGCATCGGCTCTCTTTGGGTATAACAACATCTTGGATGTGGTCGGCCTCGACCTTTTCTTGTCGGACCTCGGATCTGACCCTTTTGGTGCTCGCCACCGTGGCATCCCTTTCAGCATTTAACCTTTTGATGTCTTCTAGCAACTCTTTTCGCTTGGCGACCAAAACTGACTCCTCTAAAAGTTCTTCTGCATACAAATTCGGAGCATTGCCTTCGTTTGTGACCTGCTCTTCCATCAGATGGTCTCCAGATTCGACACCAACTAAATTTCTGGTCGGATTAGTCTCGATCTCTCCACGAGTTTCTGTATCCATAATTTTTTTGCTTTTAGTTTTCAAGGTTTTAGAAAATTTATTCTGGGTACCAAATGGTTCCCACAGACGGCGCCACTGATGAGCTCAGAGAATCTTTAGTGAGACTCAGGAGCGAAGATGTTCATGTGAAGGGGTCGGACTAGAGAATATTCATGTGATGTGACAGTGAACAATGAATTACTAGAAATGGAAGAGACAAAAGAAATAAAATTACATATTTACCACTACCATAGTGGATTTCTCACCCCATTATTTGACTATTTATAAACAAGTTCTTGGGGTCTATTATTTAAGTCCCTCATTTCTTATGTGTGCTTTACCATAGTCCTTAGTCACTGAATACATGTACCTTGACCTTAGTTGTGGGCTAATTACATATTAAACACCTATATTTTCCTTCCCTTATCATAGCCAAGCTCCACCATCGAGAAGTACTTTCTTCGATTCTGGCCTAGGCCACTCCCTTCTCGTGCACAGGACCACCGTGTGACACCTCTTGTGCTTCTATTTGACATATCATTTTGATGGTGTGGGGAGGATGTGCCTTCTACGATCAAATACGACATTTATACGACTATCTAGATTTTTCCTCTTCCCATATGGGTCATTGTCATATCCTCCCTATCTCCTTGACGGTTGGACAATATGTCTAATTAACATAACACAAAGATTTTCTAAAACGATACAGCTGGAATTTTGTTCCCTTAACCACCCAACCGATATCCTTTCCTCGTAACTTGGACATATCATCCTCAGTGTTGCACTGGTTTCTGATGTAACAAACCTCTTTGTTAGGATGACACTTAGCACCGACGAGTGTCGAACCCTTACGACCTTATACGAGCTCAGGACTTTGACTATCATCATAGTAACTACTACATACATACACTTATACTACTCATCTATCATGGGCCAAACCCTGAGGGTCTGAAAGTGATCCTAACATATCAATTTATAGGATGAATTATTTCAATCTCAATCGTCCACTTTGCGGAAGTGCAAAAAAATAATTTGGCCTTTTTGTGCATAAAACTCTGGCATGGTAATCATAAAGTTCGCATGATTTTCTGTTATTATCGAGGCTATTAGCAACCTGCAACTATTCAGTACTAGTTGAATAGGGCATGGTCCTGACATCCTGGAGCCCTCCGTCAACACTCTGATCTTCAAACATTTGGGGAACTCCAAGTACTCCCACCATCGTTGCTAGTCTCTTTTCTTTGCAAATGTATGTTGTTCTCCGACCATCTTCTCCACCGTCCACCTATTTTTAGAAGCAAACATTATTCTATTGTGCACTGGTTGCGGAGGTAAATCTAAGACCAACATAAGAAATTGAAGATTGGCTATAGGTTGGAATACTCATGCAGTTAGTACATAAGATATCAGATCCCCGACACATAACTCCGTGCCTGAAATCACGAAATATACTTCTCGATTTGGCCTCTCCGACATGACGATCAATGATCAAGATCTACATACAAGCCCCCAAGGGGGTAGTCGAGTTGGTTGAGTATGGCATGCTTGTGACCAAAGGTCATGAGTTTGAGTCCCTCTATATATGTTTTCTCGGTTGAGCCTGTCACCTTGTCTGGTTTACCTTCTGGCGTTGGTTTGCAGGCTATCGCGTCAGACTAATGGTTTACCCTGTGCGCACTCATTGCACTCTGAGTAGCGGTTTCGGGTTCCCTACGAAAAAAAAGAAAAAAGATCTACATACAAGTCTCCCAAACCTTTGATTTCAAACTAAAAACTTGGTTGTGGGCCATATATTTACCAAAAGGAGTAAGCACGTAAACATCAAATGTTAATATGAAAGAAAATTATTTTCGAGTGAAAATATGTAAATTATTTAGAGAGCTTACAATATACGTGAGGAAACCTTTTATATTCGGCAAGATGTCTTCCTCATTTGAGAAATTTGAATTCATAATGATCGAGTTCTACAGACTATTTAGTATAGGATATATCAGAGAGTCTCATTATCCGAAATGAACAACAAACACAATTTAGATAGAGAAGAAGTATACAAAGTGGAAAATGTGTATAGACCTTACATACTTGAACAATATACATCATAATGATTTACTCCAAGTACAAGGATTGATCAGTTAGTATAATTTACTTTAAGAAACAAGAGCATATATTTTATGAATTTCTACTCAGGTTATAAAGAAACTCGGATCCACATGTGGGTTAAAGAGAGTATAACATCTATCATTTATTGAAGCTTGCATTATTATAAGGTTATGACATTCAGGCTGAAGAATGCAGGAGAAAATTACCATAGGTTGGTTAATTAATATTTTTCTAGTCATATAGGCCAAAATATTTAGGTTGATATCAATGATATGTTGGTTAAAAGTCCCGAGGATTCAACTATACTATGGATACTGCTATAATATTTAAAAACCTAAAGGAATCAACCTCAAGTTGAATCTTGAGAAATGTGACTTTGGGATTGGGTTTGGAAAATTCCTTGATTATTTAGTTAGTGAGAAGGGAACTAAAATTGACCGGACGTGTTTGTAGACCTACAACTCTAGGCTTTCCCCTATATCAATCAAAGAAGTTCAAGTATTGACTAGAATATTGGCAATAGTCGACGGACTTATATCTCGATATTCGAATAATTGTTTACCTTTCTTAAAATTATTAAAGACAAACCATTTTAACTAGACTAAGAAATATTATAAAGCATTTAACAACATCAAAGAGAATTTATCCTCTCAGGAGGTTTTGTATAAGCCTCGCATAGTGAGAAACATCCCATCTCCCTAACAATGTCTGATTATGTTGTAAGTGTCATTTTGATAAGAGAAATAGACAACTGTCTGACGCTTGTCTATTACGTTCGTAAGAGATTACTTGATGCAAATACTAGGCACTATAGCTAGAGAAGCTAACATTTTCCCAATACTTGTAAGAAAGATAAGACCTTACTTCCAAAAACGTTTTATCATTCTCCAAACCTCATTCCCTCTCTAAAGCATACTTTACAAACCTCACATATCTAGACATTTAAACGCGACGCTCAGTTGAGTTGAGGGATTTTGATAATCTTTTAGCCAAAGAGCGCTATCAAAGCTCAAGACTTAGTTAATTGTTTTTAAATAATTACATCCCGAGAGGCCATTTTATTCCCCTAAGAGTCCTTTCCATGACTGGATACTTCATATTGATGGAGGATCTAGCCTGAAAGGTTATGGGGCATGATTTTGGTTTATATATAATTTGGTACATCAAGCCATTCACATCAGCTTTCAAGATTCCAACATTGAGGTTAAATATGAGATTGCTATTACACGACTTTGGTTCGCATTCATATGTGGATTAAAAAAGATGAGGTTGATAAGTTACTCACAACTTTAAATGAACCACGATCTAGGACAAGCTAAATCACATAGTGACCATCTGATTAAGTACATCAAGGTTCTGAAATAACAAGTCAAAGCCTTTGAAGTTCTTCATTATGAACAAGTTCCAAGGGCTGGAAACGCGTTCCCTTATTCACTAGTTTTCTTGACATGTGACGAAGCTTCTTTTAGGGTTGGTCTCCAAGAACTTCTACAAAAACTTTGAATCCATGAAAAGAGAAGTCTTTGAGGTATGTATCATAGATTCAAATGATTACACTCCCCTCAAACAGAGCTTCAGTCTGAAGTTTTAACTTCCAAGATTATAAATATGTGTTTTTAAAATGAGGGCTCTATATATGGAAGGATTAAGTCATCCTCTCCTATGTTGTCTTAGACCTGATAAGTTTTGTGTTATCCTTAAAAACATACATGATAGGGTGAGATAAAGTCATTGTGAGTATAAGACTTTAACAAGAAAAGTATTGCTAGCTAGGTATTATCGGTTTCATATCATATATACGATAAGGTCATATTCCTCTTATCTATGAGGTAAATATTTATAAGAGGAACATAATAAAGAGATGATAATGAAACAAATAGGTTGTAGGAAACATTCTTAGTGACGACCTAGGAGGAAGATGTAGATCATGCCGAACCAATGGTGATGACTCACTCCACAGTTGAGAGAAACTATTCACAAGATTTTTCATTGTGTAGATCTCCATCAGTTATTTCAAGTGTTTCTAATATTATTTTACCACTCAACGAAAATGAAGTAGCTCAAAGCAATCAATATATTATAACGTTTTTTCACATATACGTGTAAGTTATGGAATACAGGGTAAATTCTCAAGCTTGTGTGCATGAAAAGTTAAGGGTATTTCTAGTCCATCTAATGTTGTCCTACACGTTCGTAAGACTTCATTGGTAAAATGTATGCTTACTAATTTTGCAACTCATTAATAGACCATTTTATCATCGATTCGACGTAATGTGCTAGTATATGATTGTGTTATCAAATACTTACTATATTTGAATGTGATATCCTAACTCCTTTTTTTCTAATGCTTTAAAATTCAAATGAATGAATTAGAGAAGGGTCAACATAGATCTATGCTTTGCTAATTAAACAAATGAAGAATAACGTGTTAGGTTGGGAAAATTGTCTAAGATGTTTCAATTATTAGCGGAAAATACAATTTTAAAAGATAATGAAAATCAAAATTAAGTGATTGTCAGGAAAGACATTAATAAATAAAAAAATATATAAATATAATGATAATAATGAATAATCTAATAACAAAGTAAATTCTAAGGAAAAATATAAATTAGTTGATATATCCTTAGTCTTAAGGAATTTTACAAGGTAAGCAATTAACGTAGTCTGATCATTATAGAATGGATAAGTATGACCAGGCTGAAGATCTTAGACATCATTTGGAACACTTCATAAATCCGATGATTGGATTTAATATTGATAACAATATTCTTTTGTGAAAACGCTTCTAGAAGAAACAAGTTGGTTTGGTCTAATATTCTCTTTTATGGTTCGATTCATAGTTTTCAAGAGTATTATAAAAGTAAATTTATTGCAAACAAAGAAATAAAGAAGGACGAATGTTATATTATGGTATTGTACTAAAAGCAAGGATAATCCCTAAAAAGTTACGTCCAAGGTTTTTTTCATGAAATGAATAACTTGATGGATGTATATAAAGTGTAGTGTTGACTGCTTTGTAAAGAGAACTCTCGATATATTGTAAATTTCTTAAAGATTTGATTTAAGTTTCTAGTGGATAACATGGAATGTTTGTTGAGGATATCTGAGATGTTTATCAAAGTGGAAGAAACTAGACGGTATGAAGTTGTACCAATTAAGATGTATATCAAAAGATAAATTCATTTCATAGGAAATTTAATAATGAGCGAAGGTCAGTGGAGTTCATAAAAATGCAAAATCGATCTCTTTTTAAAAAAAAGAGGTTAATTTAGGCGAGACAACCCACAACTATGTAGCTATTTTGAACATAACACGAATGGGCCTTATAGTGTGGCCCATTCGCGTCTGTCCTTAATGATCAATCTAAAATTGAATTCATTAAAATTTTATTTCGATGTTCTATTTTTTTTGGTTATGTGCTTACTAAAAGAGGCATTGAATCTGATAATATACAATTAAAATCATTGTTAACGATGACCCGAGATAAGTCTATTAAAGATGCAAAGAATTTTATGAGTCGTCTAGCAGCTTTATCAAGATTTATATCTAAAACTTCATACATAAGTCATGTGGTTTTTAATATCTTATAAAGAGAAAAATATATTAAGTAAAATGATGAATGTCCAAATACTTTTGATGACCTAAAGGAATATTTGACACTCATAGTAATCATTTTAACATCCAGAAGTGGGGGAACCTTTATTCTTATATTTGTTACTATCATTTATTTGCAGTAAGTGCAATATTGGTTAAGAAGATAGTGGAGTTCAATGACCAATTTATTATGTAAGTAAAAGTCTGGTGGATGTTGAAACGAGATACCCTTATTTGAAAATGTTGTCCCTTGTTTTGGTGGTAGTTGTGTGGAAGATGATGTAATATTGTCAAGGTCATGTCATAGTTGTACGAACTTCTGTTCTTTTAATAATATTTATAAAATCCACAAATATTAGCAAGATTTACAAGATTTTCCATTGAACTTAGAGAGTCTGAAATAAAATACGAACCTAAAACAACGATTAAAGGACAATCAGTAGTTGATTTCATAAATGAGCTCCAAGAAATAATTTGACTGGTGAAAGGGAAATATTCAGTGAATTTATTTTCAAGAATACGTAATGGATTGTGAGAACTGATAAAACTTCAAGATTACATGACATGGGTGTTGGCATAATGTTAGTTACTCTATGTGGTGAATAAATAAGACAAACAATTAATTTTGGGTTCGCTACTACCAACAATGAAGTATAATACCAGACATGTTTAGCAGGTATGAAGTTAGCTCATATTGGTTGAGTGTGTGTAATTTGCGTAGTTTCATATTCAGCTAGTGGTGAGTCAAATTCAGGAAATGTACGAGGAAAATAAATATAATATTAAAGAGTGTTTGGATCTGGTTAAGCAAATGAAATAATATTTTGAGAAACTAACATTTGAATAAGTGCCTCGGCTAGAAGATGCTAATGCAGATTTTCTTACAAAGTTTAGCAGTCTTGAAGATAATCTTATGGTTATAATTCAAGAAAAAATTCCAATCAAAATAGAAAATTAAATATAGAAGAGTTGTCATTTGATAAAATTGATGGTTGGCATCAAGAATCTGTTACTTTTTAAGGATCTAGTATTATTGCATCATGAATCTGTTTAGCAGGTATGGAGTTAGCTTATATTGGCTGAGTGAGTGTAATTCGCGTAGTTTCATATTCAGCTAGTGGTGAGTTAAATCCATGAAATTTACGAGGAAAATAAATATAATAATAAAAGTGTGTTTGGATCTGGTTAAGGAAATGAAATAATATTTTGAGAAACTAACATTTAAATAAGTGCATCGGCTAGAAGATGCTAATGCAGATTTTCTTGTAAAGTTTAGCAGTCTTTAAGATAATCTTATGGTTATAATTCAAGAAAAAATTCCAATCAAAATAATAAATAGAATATTAAAGAGTTATCATTTGATAAAATTGATGGTAGGCATCAGGAATCTGTTACTTTTTAAGGATCTAGTATTATTGTAAAATAAAGTGTAGCATAGATGTTAAAATTAAAGCGATGAAAGACTATAACAGGAGGTTGCTAAAATGTTTGAGTAAAGATAAAGCTTCTAGTATCTTAAAATATTTGCATGAATGTGTATCAGGGGAATATTATGGATACATTAATTTGACTATATGATTTTTGTTTCCAAGAATTTATAACTGAACATTGATGGTCGATGGTAAAAATTCAGTTAAGAATAACGATCCATGTCAAAGTTATGCTAAACTGAGTCATTTACCAAGTGATAATATATGATCAAGTGCTTCTGCTTGTCCATTCGATAGATGAGAATTGACTTAGTAGGACCATTACAAATAATGACAAGATGAAGGAAATTTTAAATTTTAGTCGTTGATTATTTTACTAAGTGGGTAAAGGCGAAACCATTGGTGAGAAGTCGGTCTAAGGAAGTTTATGATTTTTTACAAGGAATATTATGAATTGGTTTGGGATTCTTAGAATTTTGATGACTCGTAACTGATGAGTCTGGATTTTCTCACCACTCATTGTGGGAACCGGACAGGGGCAATTCGAACAAAAGCCACCCACTGAACCATCCGAACAGGACTAATGTATTAAAAACTTAAATCACTTCATGACTAAGCTAATTACCTACTTGCTTAAAGGTTAATGGGTCTTTGAACTCGACCCGAATCCATAAGTTGACCCGGAAGCCCATGTGGCCCACAATTAAGGGTATAAATACCCAACCACTTTCATTAATGAGGGTAATAAACATTATATACAACCAGACATCACAAATCTCTCTCTACAATCTATCCAAACATTAAACACTTTTGAAAAACCACAAAACGCTGGACAAAATTACCCTCAAACGAAAATAAACCTCACCAAATTGGCGACCACAGTGGGAGAGAAAGGTGCTTGAATCTAGCATTCAAAACCATCAAGAAAATTCAGTTCGGATGAATCCGGACGTCCAGGAAGTACCACCAGCTTTGGCAGAAGTGGTGGGTGAAAATGATGAATATACGATTGAAGAGAGAGATAGATTAAAGGTTGAAATAGAAGCTCTGAGGGCTGCCAAGAGGGGAGAGATGGGCATAAAAGAGAAATCTAAGGTGTCAGTTGCTCATCATACTGACAATCCAAGAGAGCATGAGCCCTCAAAAACCCATGTGAGTACGAAAAAGACTCATGCTAGCTCAAAAAAGTCTCACCGGTCTAAACTCGTGGACATCTCTGATTCAGACTCAGAATCCTTCAGTAGCTCCTCATGTGAAGATGGAGTCGAAGAATCCTTGTCATCCAGCAGTGATGAAGGCCGTTCTAAAAAGAAACAAAAGTTGGTAAAAAAGTACTCAAGAAAAAGGGATAGGCATGGAAGGTTAAAAAGGCATATAGGCAAAGGATCGTCTCATAGCCGGAGACACGTAGATCGGATGGTGATGGATCATTTTGCCTTCCATGATGAAGCAGGTATCTTTGCAACTCCTAATGAAGATACCGTTTTCAGTCATGGCCGGAATTGGAGACAATCTCCATTGTCCTCAAAGATACTGTCCGGAAACCTTCCTAAGAGGTTTGACAGTACAAAAATGGAAACATACGATGGCAGTAAAGACCCGGATAACCACTTGGAACAATTCAAAAATTCCATGATGAATTTTGATGATGAAGACAAGTTGCTGTGTAGAGCATTCTCCCAATCATTTACGGGGAGTGATCTGAAGTGGTAGAACAGTTTGCCACAAGGCTGCATCAGAAATTTTGACACTTTTTGGGTGGCCTTTCGGAGGCGGTTTGTTGGAAGTAAGGAGGTAAAGGGCAATGGAGACACAATTATCCATTGTGCCCAAGAACCAAATGAATCTTTAAAAGAATACATAAGTCGTTTTGTAAATACTAAGAATGGATTGGCTGATTGCTTTGAACAAGTAGCAATAGCCTCTCTAAGACATGGTTTGAACCCCGAAAACTTGGCTGATTCAGTAACCAAGAAGAAGGCCATGACATGGGGAGGTTTGCTGAATCAGGTCGGTAAACAGATTAATGTAGATGAAACAAAGAAAACTAGGGTGCACAGGCAAGTGAGATCTGCCCCAGCTGCGCCAAATCAAAACCAAAATCAGTCCGACAACAAGGCCAAGGAAAAGGGACAGGGTCATAACAGAGCCAAACCCCAGTCTCATCCAGCTGCGCCAGCTCAGAGCCAGCAATCTAGGAATAAACGAGGGCCTTAGGTTCAACCGGAGTGGTTTGCTGAGTTGAAAGAAAGCGTATCCACTATTTATGACAAAACAAAGGACGAAGTGCACTATAGAAGACCGGCAGCATTACAGTCTCCTAGGGAAGAGCCGTAATAATTGTTTCTGCCAGTATCACAATGATACTGGCCATACCACTGAGGGTTGTATTGCCTTGAAGCAAGAAGTTCAGAATTTGATTGAAAGAGGAAAGTTGGGGGCATATGTTAAAAGAAGAGGTGGAAATAGGCCTGATAATGCTCATCGGGCTGGTCCAAACAATGCAGGCACATCGGCTCTGGATGGGGCTATGGTCATAATCGAAAGATTCGATGTAGAGTCAGAGTATTTGGAACCTGATCCAACTCGAAACAAGGTGGGCGTTATCACGGAACATGGCAAGATGGTGTCCGGTCTCATCAACTTTTATGAGTCACTAACAATATTCGGAGGAGACACCATGACAGCACCAACTGCTTCTTCGAGAAAGAGGCACGTTCATACTTTAGCTACCCAACTAGAAGGAGGCATGACTTTCTATCAATCACATATTCCATTTCCCTTTATTGTTTTCGATGAGGATGACTTGAGGGATGTTGCTGGTCCTCATGAAGATGTTGTTGTCATATGAGCATCCATCGGGGGAAATGACATAAGACGAATTTTGGTCGACACTGGAAGTTCTGCTAATATTCTCTTTTTAACTTCCTATAAAAAGATGAAAAATCCGGCAGTAATTCAACGTTCAAACAGGTCAATTGTGGGTTTCATAGGAAGCTCAGCAGATGTGATCGGGGAATTCGAGGAGGAGGTTTTATTGGGCAAAGACCCTTTTAATAAGATGCTTAGAATACTATTCGTTGTGGTGGATTGTCCCACTTGTTATAATGCTATTCTGGGGAGATCTTGGCTCTCTAGGATGCATGTCGTGGCTTCAACAGTCCACCAATTCTTAAAGTATGTTGTGCAAGGACAAGTGGGAGTTGTTCGGAGAGGCCAAAAGGTAGCAAGCGAGTGTTATGCAACACCACTGGCTCCTCGGACATTGGGGGTAGTTTGGATCAATAAGGAATAACAGTTTGAGGGGCCCTCTGGGGGAGAGGGTGAAATTGATGACCCCAGAGAGACCCCTGGTGTTTTAATACCAATTGAAGAAGTTGAAACTCACTCTCTGGCTGAAGGAAAAAATGTCAAGATAGGATCCAAGATGACATCGGAATTAAAGGGTAAAATGTTAAAATTCTTGAAGGACCATCAACACGTCTTTGCTTGGTGCAATGCTGATGTAACCGGAGTACCAGCAAGCATTATATCACATTAGTTATCCATCCGAAGAGACATAACACCCGTTGTACAAAGGAGGAGAGCCTTTTCTAAGGAAAAGGCTGATGTCATAGTTCAAGAGGTCGACCGACTTACTAAAATGGGGCACATAAAAGAATCTCAATACCCTTTATGGACAACCAACCCGGTTTTGGTAAAAAAGAAAAATGGCAAATGGCGTATGTGCATCGATGTCACAGATCTCAACAGGGTTTGCCCAAAGGATTTATACCCGGTCCCCCGAATTGATCAGTTGGTGGATTCCACATCTGGAAACAAGCTGGTATCCTTTATGGATGCCTTCTCCGGTTATAATCAGATTCAAGTGGATCCGAAGGATCAAGAACATACTACATTTGTTACTGATAGGGGCCTTCATTGTTACAAGGTGATGCCATTTGGGTTAAACAATGTTGGGGCAACTTATGAGAGGTTGGTAAACAAGGCTTTTTCTGATCAAATTGGAAGAAACATGGAAGTTTACATCGACGACATGATGGTGAAAAGTGTGGACGAGGAGCTACACTTGGCGGATCTTCGAGAAACTTTCGTTAACTTAGTAAAAGTAAATTTGAAATTAAACCCAGAAAAGTGTGTCTTTGGAGTGCATTCCGGGAAATTCTTGGGGTATGTGATAAATGAGCAAGGTATACAGTCTGATCCGGACCAACTTAATGTTTTACTACAAATGGAGCCTCCTCAGAATGTTAAAGAAGTACAACGATTGACTAGGAGGCTGGTTGCACTAAACCGTTTCATTTCAAGATCTTCGGACAGGTGTGCCCTGTTTTTTCAAACTTTGAAGGGTGCAAAAGATTTCAATTGGTCCCTGCAGTGTGATGAGGCCTTCGAAGAAATTAAAAAACACTTGTCTTCCCCCAAGACTTTGTTTAAACCCGTTGACGGAGAGACTCTCTTCGTATACTTGGCAGTCTCTGATTGTGCCATAAGTGCAGTATTGGTAAGAAAAGTAGATAATTATCCTCGTCCGGTGTATAACATCAGCAAGAGCTTGATAGATGCAGAAAAAACGCTATTTAAAACTTGAAAAATTAGCACTAGCCCCGGTAATTGCAGCGAGGAAGATGAGACCTTATTTTCAAGCTCACCCTATCATTGTCCGAAAGTCTTTTCCTTTGAAAAACGTTCTCCAAAAGTCCGACATTTCAAGTAGAATGACCAAGTGATTAGTGGAATTGGGAGACTTCGATATTGATTTTGCCCCTCGAACAGCAATCAAAGCCCAAGCAGTGGCTGATTTCTTAGTTGAGTATCACTCAGATAGAGATACTAAGCAAGCGACCGGAGTAAAAGATAAAAAAAATATGGATCGTCCGGACTGATGGTGGATCAAGCACCATGGGTTGTGGTGCTGGGATATGTTTAACCTCTCCGTACGGTGACAGAATATATCAGGCTATATGCTTTGCCTTCAAGGCTTCCAATAATGAGTCTGAGTATGAGGCTGCTATAGCTCGTTTAAAGTTGGCTCTCATTTGTGGAGCCAAAAGATCAAGTTAATGAGCGACTCCCAGCTTCTTATCCATCATCCACAAGGTCAATCCGAAGCTAAGAAAGAACAACTCATTAAATATTTGTTTATCCTCAAAGAAGTGGCGCTCAATTTCAAAAGCATCATTTATGAGCACATACCTCGAACAGAAAATACACTAGCAGACTCCTTGGCAACCATAGCCTACTCTGAGTCCTACCCTTGGATACATGTGCAAGAATGTCCATCCATTCAAATCAATCCAGATAAGGAAGAAGAAAGTTTGAATATACGGATAGAACAGCCTCAAGATTGGAGATTTCCTCTCCTTCAATATCTCTTAGATGGCATCTTGCCTCCAGAAAAAGTAATAGCAAGGAAAGTAAAGTACAAGGCTCGTGGTTTTGTCATCCTAAGAGATATTCTTTATAAGAAATCTTATAGTAAACCCCTCTTACGATGTTTGGGGGTCGATGAGTCTCAAATAGTGCTCTCCGAATTACATGATGGTGAGGGATCAACACACTGTGGATTCAGGGCTCTAACTAGAAGATTTTTACTAGCTGGGTATTATTGGCCCTCCATAATGCAAGATGCCAAGGAGTTGGTAAAGAAGTGTGATCTATGCCAACGATATGGTAATGAAATTCATACCCCAGCTTTCCCTTTGGAGTCAATTTCTGAGCCGATATCTTTTGCTTGGTGGTGGTTGGATTTGGTGGGACCTCTACCCATGGCATCCGGGGGGTGCAGAACAATAATTGTTGCCATTGATTACTTTTCAAAGTAGATCGAAGCGGCCCCATTGGCAGGAACTACCTCGAAAGCTGTTATCAAATTCATCATGTCTAACATTTGTTGCAGATTTGGGGTTCCACAGAAGATAACTACAGGAAATGGGCCACAATTGGACAACAAGGAAATGGAGGCTTTATGTGCCTCTAGAGGCATTCAACACTGCTTTTATTCTCCTTTCCACCCACAGGCAAACGGTCAAGTTGAAGTGCCTAACAGGACAATATTGTCCGGTCTGAAAAAGAATTTAGAAAGGGCTGCTGGAAAATAGCCAAGTTACTTGCAAGAAGTCTTGTGGGCTTACCGGACCACTCCCGAGGCTGCAACACAAGAGTCTCCCTTTTCTTTATTATATGGGATGGATGCTATAGCTACCATAGAAGCTACTCTCCCTTCATTTCAAGTTCATAATTTTTTCGAACACGCTAACGAAGTGGCAATCAGAGGCCAGGTTGACTTAATAGAAGAAAGAAGAGTTAAGGCTCACCTTAGAGCTGCACACTATCAAGGTTTGATGAGAATCAGGTTTGCTTCTAAAGTAAAGAGAAGAGATTTTCAACCAGGGGATAAGGTATTGAGAAACGTTTTCCTACATACTAAAGAAAGGAAGTTCGGAAAGTTGGCTCCAACTTGGGAAGGACGCTATGTGGTCAGTGAAAAGCTTAAGCTTGGGACATACCGGCTCCAAGACAAAGAGGGAAGGGTTTTGAATCACCCCTGGAACATTGAGCACCTCCGTTTGTACTTGGAATAAAAACTATGTAAATATTTACTTGTTTAAAAGTTCATGTAAATATTTGGGGGCATACTTTTTCCTCCCTGGTGGCTCGGGGAGGTTTTAATGAGGTGTCCAGACTTTTTTATAAAATATAATGCCTTCTTTAAAGATTCAGAGTGTTTTCAATCAGTAATTTTCGTTGAAATTCTTTAACAGGCCGGATTAAATTAGAGGAATGAGACTACTTAAACATTTTGTCATCGGACAAGGACCGGACATGGTTACAAAAAATGCCTTGGCCATCCAAGTACTTTGGTTCAATCACAAGAAAATTAAATTGATACTATAAGACTGAGCTTTTGCAGATGGCCCAGCCTCACTTGGCTTCTTCTTCTTTGGTTCATCATCAGGACTCTCCCCTGTCCTTTCTTCTTCATCGGTGGTGTCATCCCAGCCACTGGAGTGGTTATACTTATCACCATGAGCCATGGTATGATGGGGAAGGTCTTCGTACTCCACGAATCGCCATAAATCTCCCAATGTCCTCTTCGGAAATTTTTCATGGTACCTTGACTTCGGCGTACCTTGCCTCTTGAGAATCTATCACTTCATTGGTATAAGCATCAATCCTAGCCTGGATTGTTTTCTCCTTCTCCCTTAGCAAGTCAACCTTTTCTTGCTCAGCCTTGTACACACTGTTTTCAAGAGAGATCTTGTTATTAGTTAAGGCCTGAATGGTTCTATCTTTGGCCTTTACCTTCTCTTTTGAAGAAACGAGGTCTCTTTCCAGGTCGGATTGCTTTAATTGGAGTTCTTTGACAACTCCTTCCGAAGTGGCCAATTTGTTGATCAAGTCCTCCTGATGTTTCTTTAACTCCTCATTCTCTTTCCTCAATGCTTCAGTATTTTGGTTAGCACTAAGAAGGTCGACAGACAGTTTCTCCTTGTCAGAATTGAAGGTATTGATGATGGCTGTCTGATTGCGCACTTGCTTCTCCAAGATAAGCACTGGCTGGACATTGCTCAGTAAAGAGTGAGCGATGATATTTCTCTCACTTGAGACAGAAAAAGACCTACCGTTGAATGTGACAAGGTTCGAAGAACTTGAGGGGAGGTAGAGCCCAGCAAAATCGTCTTTGGGGAGGTTTTCAAAGTAAATACCAATCCCCTCAAGCCCGCTGATATCGACACCATCAATGCTGATATCCCCTCCTGCACCCCCTCCGGTTTGAAAGTCACTAGGGATCTCTTCTGCTTGAGTAGGGTTAGTAGGGTCAACAGGAGGTAGCGGCTCTAGATCCATGAGAGAAACCTTGTCTCCCTTGGAGGTTTTCCTTTTCTTGGCATCCCGGTCTCCACCTTATGCTCCTAGTTTTCTGATCTTTTTGGGGACCTTTTGAGATTTTAGAGACCCAACTACTTCCTTGGTGCTCTCGTGCTCCACCACTTGTAGTTAAGGAATCATCGATCTGCCCTTGATCTTGTCCGTCTAGGTTTGTTAGGACAGCTTCCTCCACCTCGGTAGGGTTGGCCTCTACCACACCTGGCTTGGCTTTAACGTTTTTTCCGTTCATCTTGCTTGGGGCTTTAGCTCTGCCCGGGAAGAGCAACTTCCCATCTTTTCCCTCTGTCTTCCGGAGAATCGCTCCCGGAGGGGGTGGAGTGGTTAATTCCTCCCAAGACGGATCCCTCCGGTCAGTTAAATTCCAAAGGTAGGATCTGGTTAAATTACCTTCGGTAAAGCAGTTGTGGAAGCGGTTTCCCAATTTTTCAGCTGTCCAAGCATTTAGCTTGGCACAAGTGGTCTGCTCGGACTCTAAGTAATCGTTGAAATCCTTGGGCAGCACTACCAAAAAGAAAAATAAGAAGAATTAGATAAAATTTTGTTATAAGTAAAAGTAGAAGTATATAGTGAGATTGTTACCATCACTTCGCCATCTGCTGGTAAGCATGCTTGGATTGACACCAGCTTTAATTTTTTTTCTCATTCTCTCAGGCATCGCTGACGAACAGAAATTGAGTCGTCCAGCTTTTCTCTGACTCGAGTAAGTCATCCACCACCTTGTAGTTGTCACTCATGTTGAAGTGATAGAAAGGGATGACATGATTTCTGCAGAGGCTTGCTACAGCAGCAAATTGCTCCATCGGAAGAGGAATTCCGGAGAGCCTTGAAGCCATGATACATGCCATAAGGGCGAACCATGCATTAAGGCTTAGTTGACTCGGACAAAGCTTTATCAGATGGAAATATCTGACTATTTCTGGGTCCAAGGGAAACCTAAGTCCCCATTTGAATAGCTCAGTATAGAAGACAATCTCGTTGAGCTTACAGTCCATGGGCGTCTCCAGATCAATTGGAATCCTTACTTTAACATTTTCCGGAATCCCCGACTTCGTCCTCATCCGACCAAGTTCAGCTGTGTGAATGAAGGCGTAATTGATCTTCTGCATGGCCAGCAGATATTTAACACTTACTTTTTGGAAACAAAGCCCCACTTTTCTCACGAGGCACTCCGGCAGGTCCGGATGCTTTAAACATACTTTTTCCTTGCCTTTGCTCTTCCTAGTAATGGCAGTCTCGCTTGTTTTCCAGGAGACATCAGTCTCAAAAGGGGCTTCTTCGATGTTGTCCTCCATTACATCCTTCATTACCATGGAGGGATTGTCAGCTGTTTTAGGAAGAGGAGAGCTAGAGTTTGGCTCAACAGGCCCTTTAGATTGTTGAGCATCATTTCCCTCTTGTGGTCTAGAGTCCGGTTAGGGCTCGGACCCGGAGGTGTCTTTTCGAAGACTTGAGCTAGTTGCCTCCGGACCAGACAGCTTGTCTTTGGGAATTTTGATGGGTGTTTCTGACCCTGTAGCTTTACTTTTTTCCCCGGATTTCGAAGGCATGGATTTTGATGTAGGTTGTGTACCAGCAGCCTGCCCTTTTACCCAACGACCCCTTCGTCTGTCCACCAGCTTCTCTGGGGAGATATCAGCATCTGACCCCATAGCAATGAAGGGGGGAGTTTTCCTAAGGCTTGTAACCACCTGTTCTGGTTCAACAACAGGCTCTGACTCTTGGACCGATGAGCCTGAGGCGATTGGAGAAAGAATGGGCTGGAATAACCTTCTGGGTATAGATCTCTTGGCAGAAGATGAAACCCGATCAGGCTCCGAGCTTGGTGTATCAGGCTTGTCAACAGGAGAAACGGGGAGGCCTGCAGCAATGCGCTTTTCTCTCTCGACTTTTTGAGCTTTTTCTAACTCCGATAAGTTGAGCCACCCACATTTTACTAGGCCGTTTCTTGTTGTGAACATAAACTCACAACAAAAGAAGGGTTTTTTGGAAGGAAAGAACTTTGAAGATTAACAGAGTAGAGATAACGAAGATGATAAAATAGTGAAAAGTGAACTAATTTATACTAAAGAGACAAGTGATGCTTTGATACCTAGGAGAAGACGAAAATATAGGTATAATGATTAAAGACGGCGCTGATGTCACCAACTTTAATTAAGAGGTTGCTTTTTCGAAACAAGTGGAAGCGCCTTTCTAGGAGGAAAATCGCCGGTGTGGCGAATCACAGAGGGACACGTGTCCCCCTATCTCTGGCAAAACTGCTCAGCTTCTAAGGGTTTCAGTCTGTCCGGATAAAGTCGTTACACATTTCGAAATATGTACGGACATAGTTACGAGGACATATGAACTATTTTTTAGGTCTTCTCAAAGGCCTTCGAACATAACCTAAAAAAGGGGCTACTGATGAGTCCGGATTTTCTCACCACTCACTGTGGGAACCGGACATGGGAAATTCGGACAAAAGCCACCCAATGAACCATCAAAACAGGACTAATGTATTAAAAACTTAAATCACTTCATGACTAAGCTAATTACCTACTTGCTTAAAAGTTAATGGGTCTTTGAACTCGACCCGAATCCATAAGTTTCCCCGAAAGCCCATGTGGCCCACAATTAAGGGTATAAATACCCAACCACTTTCATTAATGAGGGTAATGAACATTAAATACAACCAGACAGCACAAATCTCTCTCTACAATCTATCCAAACATTAAACACTTTTGAAACACCACAAAACTCTGGACAAAATTACCCTCAAACAAAAATAAACCTCACCAGTAACATATCATAATTTCAGAATGACATGGTTACAAGTTTTTTTTCGAAAATATAGAATAGAACAACACTTTTCTACTTGTACTATCCACAAGTTAATGTACATGAAGAAGGGAGTAACATAACTATTTTGAGTGTTATAAAAAAAACTTGAGTTTGTTAAAAGAAAATGACCTGATTTTTTACAAGAGGTGTTATGGGCTAACAAAAAAATTACAAGACGAAACAATATTTCTTTTAATGGCAAACCAATTGTATTAATAATGGACCTTATAGTCTCTCATTAAAAAAACTCATTCGCGCCACCCTAGGTTAAAAATAGTACACCAACCTCATTTACAAGAATGAATGGTACAATGGTGTTGGACATTCTAATGATATTATAATATATATCTTTCTCGATAAATTAGCATATATTCTTCATGATGTCCTCTAGAAATTACTCTGATTAGACAATCCCGATTTGGTGCTAACTTTCAAAAATTATTTTCCTTTGTTTTATAAAAAACCTTCTGCAACACTAGATCACCTTCGTGAAATATTTTTTATTTTGATCTTTGAATTATATCATTCCGTACTTGAGCTTTCTCTATGCGCTCTTCAATTAACCCAACAACTAATTTTTTTTCCGCGTTATTTTCCTTTGAAAAATAATATTGAATTTTATGACTTGGAAATAAAATTTCAGTTGGGACCACAACCTTCATCCCATAAACTATGGATAATAGTGTCTCATTTGTAGCCGCTCTAGGGGTCATCATATAAGCCTATAATACATCTCGTAAAAAATCAGGTCACTTTCCCTTAGCTAACTCAATATTTCTTTTAATTCAATATGATTTCATATAATACATGGTAGATAAATTTTGCTCAATCCCATATATTTTTACAAACAATTGTAAACAAATCTTTATGAAATTGTAGACCATTGTGTGTCATTAACACTCTGAGGCTAGGAAAACTAATTAAAATATATCTTACCAAGAACTAACATACTTTCTTAGAGCAACTCCTCATCAAATATTTTGCCTCTATACATTTCGTAAAATAATCCACAACCATGATAAAAAAAATTTGTCTTTATCCAATTGTCATTGGTAATAGTCCTACAAAATATATTCCTCATTTATGAAATGGACCCGGAGCAGTTTTTGATCCCATCTTTTCACTTGGAGTATGGCTCGTATTAACAATTATATTTGACATAGATCAAAACGTTTTACTAAATGCATAGCATCTATTAATAAGGTTGGTCTATAAAATCCTCCCGACAAAAATCTCATGATCAACCCTTAGGGAAAAAATCTTATCACATTTTTAATTTTATTGATAATGTAATTAGGTTAAATATTTAACTTAATTACATTATACCCTTTTATTCTGCTTTGTAGTTGGGGACCATAACCCACTAAATTTTTTTCTATCAACCTAGTCCTTGAACTTATGAATTCAATATTAAGTATTAAAATTTGAGCTTATTCTCTCACAAGACACAAATTTAACATGGTATCTACACTTATAGCTCCATAATGGTATAGATACCATGATCATGTATTAATTAGATTGTCTTATAACAATGACTAAATACATCATTAGCATATCAATCCATAAATTTCAAACAATATCTCATTTGGATCATCATATAATACTTAATAAAGTAGTTACTTCATGGACATCCTAATATCACTGTCAATAGATGAACTAAAAATAACGCACATGACGATGAATGACGAATGACTATAAACATTTTCATTTCAATGTGAGTAACTGAACCCAACAATAATCACGTTAGTGTCATTAATCAATTACATGAGTCAATTATGATGTGTGGTATAAGAGTAATATCAAATATAATCGTACATATCTGTTCTTAACTGATCTTACTTAAATGAATTGGAGAAGTCATTGAACTTTAACTGAGACATATATTGTAATAAATAAAAGTATATACAGTCACCAACATCCATATTACAAAATAAATTGGTAGTACTACAATTTGTAAGAGGTTCAACTACCATAGAGTTCGTGCCGATGGTCTCTATACTGATTTGACCTATCTGAACTCTACCTTCAATAGACATGAACTTCGTGTCAATGTGGTTGGACTTCGACGAGCTCATGTTACTTTTAGATTATTGTGCATCGAAATTGTTACCAAATTATAATTTTATATGACCTTCTATATCTTGTACAACACAGAGTCATGTGAGAAAATTCCACAACCATAATGCTTGGTTGGACGCCTCAAAGCATGTAGAAAATTTTGTCACCGTATTGAATGATGTAAACATTGTTTGCTTTACACTTATCTATGGAATTGTATCCCAATTTAATAAGAATATTGTGCTTGAAATGATTATTAGTGTGTCAATCATAGATCATAATCTGAGTTGGAATACTTAATGATCTCCATACTATCTGACTTCCTATATGTCAACATGTTCCTTTCTTGTTATTGCAAATAGTCTTTTAACTGCATTCCAATGGTATTTCCCAAGATTACTTATATATATATTCCCAAAACATTGAGAGAAAATGAAATGTCCAGCCTCATACATAGTTGAGCATACATTAAATTCCACTATATTGGAGTATAAAGTATCGTCTCAATTTCTAAAATCTCAAGTAGTGTCTTTGGACATTGCTCGAGGCTGAATTTGTCATTTTTTGCTACAGGGTGTTCAAGGGTTTGCTAGTTGTCATTCCATAATATTCCAATATACTCTTTGTATATGCCTTTTTTGATAATCCTAGAATTCCACAAGATCGATCCTGGTGACTCTTAATTCTTAACACATAAGCTGCATCACCAAGATCTTTCATATCAAATTTATCCAACATAATATTTGTTTGTAGTATGTAACAACTTTTTATTGTTCAAAGAAAGCAGGATGTCATGAACATACAACACAAAAATATGAACTAACTCCCACTCAACTTATGGTTTACATAATATTTAACGAAGCTAATCTCAAAACGAATGAACAGTATTACTTTAAATAACTTGTCATACCAATGAAAATAAGCTCTTTTTATTCCATAAATGGTTTTATTGCACTTGCATACCATAAATGTCGAATAGCCTATTAGAAAATATTTAGGTCGCACTATAAAAATTGTTCTCTTAATGTGGCCATTAACAAAATTGTTCTTTACATCCATTTGATTGAGCTTTCAATCAAAGAGTGAAACTAATGTCATGATAGTTCTAAAAGCTTCATGTATGGATACCAAAGAGAATATCTCTTAAAAATAAATTCTTTCACATTGAGAATAATCTTTGCTACAGGGCACGTTTTATGTCTCTCTACATTATTCAGAGAACTTCGTTTGGTTTTGTAAACATATTTACAACCAAATGTTTTTTCCGTCCTAGTAATGAGGCAAGATCTTATATTACGTTATCTGACACTAATTTTTACTCTTCTTTCATAGTTTCGATCCACAATTGATAGTTAGAACTATACATGGCTTCTTTGTAAGATGATGGATCATTTATAGTTTCAGCACCTGACTCTTCATGTTCTTGAAGATATACTATATAGTCTGAAGGCATAATAAAAATTAATTTTTCTTGTGGACCTTCTTAAGAAAACTATTTCTTATTGTTCCAACTCTTGAGAAGTTAGAGTTTGATTCTTATATATTGATAAGGAAATATATTCTTAAGGGACTTAAATGTAATTAATAAGGACTTGAATGATAAGTTCTATTAATAAAGAATAAGATTAAAGATTTATAAGAAGAATATGGACTGAACTGTAAATAAATCTCTTATGTAACCGAATTTGTAACTAACTCACTGGGCCTATTTAAAGAGGTCGAGGAGATTGATTACACCTATGAAATAATTGGAGGAGAAAGATTATATTCACCATCTAAAAATCTCTCTGCTGATTCTTAGTTAATATTCTCAATCTTCTCAATTCAATTTCTATTCTCACCAAATTGGCGCTAGAAGGAGGGGGAGAAGATACCTTGATCGATAGATAAAAAATCGAGTCTCGATTTTTTTTCGTTCTTTGAAGCATTTCGTTTATATTTTCGTTGATCGGAGATGAATTCGGAGAAAGGAGATAATCCGCCTGTTCGAAAAGCTTTGGAGACGTTGAGATCTGATCTGCAAGAGAAAGAAGCAGGTGAATCAGTTTCGATTCGATCAAACCAATTTGATTTTGAAGGTAAAATGAATGAGTTGATAAGAAAAGAAGCAGATGAAACGCCAATATATAAGAATTTTCGAAGTCATTCAAAAGTAGGAGGATATAAATTTTGGCCAACTAAAATGTATAAGGAAGGAAGGCAAAAGAAGGAAAGACGAGTGTATTCTCCTCGGAAATTTGAAGGTGAACCAAGTTTGTATGCTACTGTGGGAATGAGGAACGAAGACCACTATGTTAAAGGAGTAGATTGGAGGGATTCACCGTTGATTAGTGCAATTAGATCTGTACCACTTCCGAGGCGGGTCAACATTTCTAAAATTGACAAGTTTGATGGAACTCAAGATCCAGATGATCATATAGAGAAATTCAAGAACTATATGACTAATTTCGAGGATGATGATAAATTGGTTTGTAGGGCATTCTCTCAGACATTCAAAGGAACTACGTTAAAATGGTATAACAAGATTCCTAAGGAGTCCATTGCAAATTTTAGAAGCTTTTACACAGCTTTTCGAAGACAGTTTGTGGGAAGCAAAGAAATAAGAGCTAAAGGAGATACGATAATACAATGTAAGCAAGCTGTGGGAGAAAAGTTGAAAGATTATACTAAAAGATTTGTGTCAACAAAAGCAGGATTAGATGATTGTGAGGAAGTGGTGGCTATGGCAGCGTTCAGACAAGGATTGTTGCCAGGAGATTTAGCTGATGAAACAACAAGGCGTAGGGCATTAACGTTTGGAGCTCTCATGGCTCAGGTTGAAGATCAGATCAAAGTCGAAGAGTCTACTCGAGTTCGAGGAGGAAATAGTATTGTTCAGAAAGGGAATAGTCAAGTGGGAAATAATCAAGTGAACGCTTCGAATAATAACTCGTCACGGGCGAGGGGTAATCAAAATGTTTCCAACCGAGGAGGTTCGAACTCATACCAAGGGGGTTCTAATCATCACAATTTTAGTAATCAATACCAATTCAGACCAAGATCGAATGTGTGGGTAAAACCAGAATATTATGCGGATTTGACTGAAAATGTGGCATCGATATATGAGAAAACCAAGGGAACAGTAAATTTTAGAAAGCCGGCAGCGATTAATAGGCCAAGAGAGGAACGCAATAACAGGTTCCGTAGGTATCATGATGATATTGGGCATGATACAAATGATTGTATTGCTTTGAAGAAGGAAATGCAGATTTTGATAGAGAATGGAAAATTGTTGGAGTATGTCAAAAGGAACGCTAAAGCCATAACTCAAAAGGTTAGTAATCCTAATTCTAAGCAGGAAAGTGCATTGATGATTTTAGATGCTGCAGATAATGAATTTGATGTGGCTTCGGAATATGTCGACCCAGACCCCAGTCGATTGTTGTTGATGTCAGTTGATGAGCCGATGTGTAAGGGACATGTTCGAGATTTATGTGCGTTCTTTGAGTCATTGGAAATATTTGGGGGAGACTCAATGACTAATGATACTAATAATTCGAGGAAAAGACATATAGTAAATTTAACGCATCAAATTGAAGGAGGAGCATCAGCACACCTATACAATAAGAAGAATGTCCCATTTATAATTTTCGATGGGGATGATTTGAGAGGAATTACAGGACCATATGAAGATGCAGTGGTCATTGGAGCAGAAGTGTGTGGGGTAGAAATTCGACGAGTATTGATTGATACTGGAAGTTCTGCTAATGTGTTGTTTAAATCAACATATGATAGATTAAACGCTCCGCCTCGGATAGATAGGTCAGAAAGAACTATAATTGGGTTTACTGGTGCGACAACGAACGTAGTAGGGGAGTTTGAAGGTGAAATTTCTCTGGGAAGAGGGCCTTTTAAAAAGAAAGTACAAGTACTTTTTATGGTGGTAGATTGTCCGTCGAGCTACAATGCTATCTTTGGAAGGTCATGGCTGGCAAAAATGTATGCTATAGTTTCTACAGTTCATCAATGTTTGAAATATGTAGTCGTGGATCGAATCGGTTTAGTTCGAAGTGATCAAAAAGTGGCTAGAGAGTGTTACGCTGCTGCATTTAGACTACGTGATAAAAGTACCGATGATCCAATGGAGAAATAGCAGTTTGGGGGTTGCCTTCTAGTAGTACAGATGAGGGAATTGATGATCCGAGGTCAACCCCGAGTTCTGTGCTGGTAAGTGAAGAAATAGAAGAATACGTTTTCAATAATAACAGAGTACTTCGAATTGGGACTTTACTGTCTTTATCAGTGCGAGAAAGGTTATTGAATTTTTTGTCTAAAAACTTGGATGTGTTTGCTTGGAGGTCTGAGGATGTAGTGGGGGTCCCAATTGATATTATATCTCATACTTTGGCTGTGGACTCGAAGATCAAGACGATAATACAAAAAAGGAGAGCTTTTTCGTTGGAAAAATATGAGGCCATAATTGCTGAAGTAGATAGATTGTATAAAATGGGGCATATTCGGGAGTCCAAATATCCGAAGTGGACAGCTAATCCTGTAGTGGTGAAAAAGAAAAATGGAAAATGGAGAATGTGTGTAGACTTCACAGATTTAAACAGAGCCTGCCCAAAGGATCCTTTTCTAGTACCTCGAATTGATCAATTAGTGGATTCTACTTCGGGAAACAAAATTCTAACATTTATGGATGCATTTTCAGGATATAATCAAATTCGAATGAATCCAGAGGATGAAGAAAGCACAACTTTTATCACTGATCGAGGTTTACATTGTTATAGAGTGATGCCGTTTGGATTGAAAAATGATGGGTCTACATATCAAAGGTTGATGAATAAGGCGTTTGCTTCACAAATAGGGAGGAATATCGAAGTATACATCGATGATATGCTTGTTAAGAGCAAAAGTGATGATGATCATATTGATGATTTAGAAGAGACGTTTCTGAATCTTAGAGCAATACAGTTGAAGTTGAACCCAGAAAAATATACATTTGGAGTTCGATCTGGTAAGTTTCTGGGGTATGTGATAAGTGAAAGAGGAATTGAAGTGGATCCAGAACAGTTGAAGGCTTTGATATCAATGTCTTCACCTCGGAATATCAAAGAAGTGCAAATGTTAACAGGCAGGTTAGCAGCTCTGAACAGATTCATTTCTCGTTTTTCAGATAAATGTTTGCCTTTTTTCCAGGTGTTGCGTCGACCGAATAATTTTGAGTGGACTTCGGATTGTGAAGAAGCTTTTATTAAGATCAAAAATATTTTGTCCTCTCCTGAAATATTATCAAAGCCTCGAGAAGGTGAGCAACTATTTTTGTATGTAGCAGTATCGGATTATGCAGTGAGTGCAGTTCTGATTAGCGAAGATACGGGAGTTTCGAAGCCCGTCTATTATGTCAGTAAAAGTTTGGTTGATGCTGAAAAACGTTACTTAAAGCTCTAAAAATTGGCGTTGTGTATAGTAGTGGCAGCGAGAAAAATGCGTCCTTACTTCCAGGCACATACGATTGTGGTTCGAGCTTCTTATCCATTGAAAAATGTATTGCAAAAGCCAGATATTTCAAGGAGAATGACTAAGTGGTCTGTAGAATTGGGAGATTTCGATGTGTTATTCTCTCCACGAACGGCTGTCAAAGCTCAGGCCTTAGCAGATTTCTTTGTTGAGTTTCATTCGAGTAGATCCGAAGAGAAAGAAGATGAAAAAATACACACGAATCCAGTGTGGACAGTACGAACTGATGGAGGATCTAGTAATAAAGGATCGAGTGCGGGGGTAGAATTGGTGGCACCGACAGGGGAGTATATGTTTCAAGCTATAAGATTTGGATTTCATGCTTCGAATAATGAAGCTGAATATGAAGCAGTGCTAGCAGGATTGCGGTTAGCAAAAATTTGTGGAGCAATATTTGTGCACTTAGAAACAGATTCGCAGTTAGTAGTTAACCATGTTAAAGGAATATCAGAAGCTAAAAAAGACCGTTTAGTTTTGTATTTGCAAGAACTTCGAAGTATGATGGCACAATTTGAAAATGTCGAGGTGGAGCATATTCGAAGAGGAAATAACACAATGGCTGATTCTTTAGCAACAATGGCTTACTCTGAAGAATATCCATGGATCGTGACACAACCACTCCCTTCGATTACATTAAGCTCTGAGCAATGTGAATTTGTTGAGGAAGTAGTAAATGATTCGACGCGCATTCGGGGTGATTGGAGAACTGACTTGTTAAATTTTCTTACAAAGGGAATACTACCTCTTGATAAGCATTTGCTCAAGAAAATAAGGAATAAAGCTCTTGGTTATGTGGTGTTGGATGGGGTATTGTATAAGTGGTCTGTGTCGAGGCCTTTATTACGATGTTTGAGTAAGCAAGAATCTCAAAACATTCTATCTGAATTACATGATGGAGATGGATCAACTCATTGTGGTTTCAAAGCTTTAACACGTAGGGTATTGTTGGCAGGATATTATTGGCCTACTATATTGCAGGATGCCAAGTTATTAGTTCGAAGTTGTGATACTTGTCAAAGGTATGCACATTTGATACATAAACCAGCGACACCTCTAATGATAATCTCTGAGGCGGTTCCTTTTGATAGATGGGGGATTGATTTAGTAGAACCATTGCCTATGGCTTCAGGTGGAAGACAGATGATTATTGTCGCAGTTGATTATTTTTCGAAGTGGGCAGAAGCAGAGCGTTTAGCTGGAACAAAAGCTAAGGATGTGATCAAGTTTATTCTAAGTAACATCTGTTACCGTTTTGGAGTTCCTCGAAAGATAACAACAGACAACGGTCCCCAATTTAATAACAAGGAAATGGACTCTTTTTGCTCCTCGAAAGGAATACAACAATGCTTTTCTACTCCCTTCCATCCACAAGCAAATGGGCAAGTGGAAGTTACAAATAGATCTATTTTGGAGGGTTTGAAAAAAATTTGGCGGGAGAAGCGGGGAAATGGCCAAATTATCTTCAAGAGGTGTTGTGGGCATATCGTACAACTCCTAGAGAGGCCACAAAAGAGACTCCTTTTTCTTTGGTGTATGGAATGGATGCTGTATGTCCTGCTGAATCTACATTACCTTCTTATAGGCTGTTGCGTTATTCCGAAGTAGATAATGATGAAGCTAGAAGGATTGAGCTTGATTTGTTAGAGGAAAAGAGGGTCAAAGCACATTTGAATGTGGTTCATTATCAAACCTTAATGAGAAGCAGGTATGATGCTAAAGTTAAGAAGAGGGAATTCAAAGTTGGCGATAAATTGTTGCGAAAAGTATTTCTTCACACCAAGGATAAACACCTCGGAAAATTGGCTCCGAATTGGGAGGGTCCTTATGAAGTCAAAATGAAGGTCAAGCCAGGGTCATATAGGTTGTCTGATTGTGAGGGGAGGATTCTTAAACACCCTTTGAATATAGAACATTTGAAATTGTATTGTGAATAAAATCGAACTTAGAATTTTTGCAAGACAGACATACTCTTTCCTTATCTGTTGGCCCAGAAAGGTTTTAATGAGGTGTCTAGTTAAAATTGAATTTCATAATAAAATTTCTTTTGGCCATTGGTTGTTTAATATGATGAATGATTTGTTATTTTGGTAATTTGGCAAAGACTGATCATCTTTGAAATTTGACCAAGAGTAATTTTCCAAAGCAATAGCTTTGAAGAAACAACCTATTTCGAGGTGCCACGTTTTATGAGTGCATCAAATTTTCGAGGTGCCACGTTTTATGAGTGCATCAAATTTTCGAGGTGCCACGTTTTATGAGCGCATCAAATTTTCGAGGTGCCACGTTTTATGAGCGCATCAAATTTTGGAGTGCCACGTTTTATAAGTGCACTAGAACTTTGAAATATTAAGAGAGTTGCTTGTTTCATCGGATAAAGCTTGAAGCTTACAAAAATGAGAAAACTACTTAATAAAAACACACAAAAAACAACAACAACAAACACATAACATAGATAATCTACTGTTTAGTCGTCTTCCGATGACCCTTCAGAAACCTCCTCTGAAGAAACGTCATCTTCTTCTGAAGAACTTGATGCAACCTCGAATGCTTCCTTTGGGCGATCTTCCTCGGGAATTTGTTTCCAAAATTCTGATAAATTTAACCTTGGATAGGCGGCATGAATTTCTCGAAGAAGATTGATAGTTGTTTGGGTTTGAGCCTTCTTGATACCATCAAGCATCAAAGAGCCAACAGTAGCTTCGGATTTCTTGATGGCGTCCTTCTTTTCCTGCTCGAATCCTGTTTGAAGCGTAGTCAATTGAGTTTGACAATTTTCCAGGCTTTCTTGAGTTTTCTTAACAAGTTCTTCAGCCTCGGTAGATTTTTTCTTTTCACCAGAAATGGCAATAGAATGTTGAGAATATTTATTGTCAAGAGCCAAACGATGAGAAGTCTCCATAGCTTCGATTTTTTCTTTATGCTCAATAAGAAGTTTTCTTTTTTCAGCTTCGAAATTTTGAAGTGCTTTATCCTTCGAAGCTTTTTCAGATTCTGCTTCCTTTTTGCTCTTGATTAATTCGTGTGCAATGAGCTCCAATTGTGTATGTGAATTGCTTACTTCTTCACACAATTTTTTGGTTGCAGCACCTAAGTTAGTAAAGGGTCGAAGGATTGAAGTTACCTCATCGGATCTTTCAGGATTGGGCAAGTTTGATGGGTGATGGACAGGAATAATTGCGTTAGATGTTGAAGTTATGGCAGCCCTGGTAGAAGATGATGGAATGGTGTTGGTAGGCTGAGAATCTTCATAGGTAAGTACAAAATCCCCACTCGAGTTGAAATCTTCGAGGTTAAGATATTCGTTTTCCTGGCTATCTCCTAGTGCAAATCCCCCTTGAGGATTTTCTTCAATGAAGGTTTTCTCATGGACCTCGGAAGCCAATACTTCTTCGAGCATTTCAGCTTCGTTCTTTTTCTTACTCCTCGGGGTAGTGGACTTGTCCTTTTTCTTCTTTGAAGCATTATCTTCATTCTTTTTTCTTTTAAGGACAGGTTCGCCTTCTTCAGATATTGGAGGAAGTTGAGATGCAGGCGCTTTTCGTTTCCCTGTAGGCTTCGAATTTTTAGAAGGGTTAGGCTTACTTGTGTTGGACTTTTTGAGGGCCAGCTTTCCCTTCTTTTTTAGTGGCAGGTGACTGTCAGATCGGTTCCTGGTGGGAAGGTAAGTTTTCCCATCTGGTGCGAGTATTCTTTTGACCGCTTCAATGGGATCTGGGGGGAGCATTGGGTCTTCAGGGAAGTCAACTCCCAAGGATATGCACCAGAGATGGCTGTTGACGAAATTAATTGGTTGAAAGGCGGAGTGAAAGCCATTTCCCCAGGCTTTCTCAGCCCATTCAGCCATTCTCTTGAAGATGGTCTTTGCAGTTTTCCAACGACCTTTGAATCTCCTCGGAATTTCTTGGAAAAGAGTAAACAATTAGATAAGTAGGCCTGGTTAGTTTGACTAGGCTTAATAAATTGGGAAGAAAGTATTAACAATAATAATCATGATTTACTTACTGTTATCTCTCCAGATGAGAGTAAGTTTTGAGGGGTTGTCATCGGAAATTTCTTTACCATTTTCCCAAGCTCTTGATAAAAAAACAAACCTTTGCTTCCAAAACTTGTCAGCCTCGAGGAGGTCATCGATAATCTTCAGATCATCCTCCAAAGTTAGGTAGTAGAATGGTAAAACTGGCCCATTTGAGATTTTGGTCAGTGAGATGAAGTCCTTTATTTCGAGGGGGATGTTTTCTAGCCTCGACACCATAATGACGGAGAATAAAGTGAACAGTTGGTTTGGAGTGACTTGTGTTGGGCACAACCCAAGAATTTCGAAGTACTTTACAATCATTGGATCGAGAGGAAATCGAATTCCCCAGTTGAAAAGTTCAGGGTAAACTACCAATTCGTTTTTCCGACAACTCAAAGGTGTTTCTCCTTCTACTGGTAGACGAAGAACGATGTTGTCTGTTAATCCCCATAGTTTCTTAAGTTCTTCTTTCTCTGATTCGGGGTAGTAAGTATAGGGTACATTTTTTAGGGCTAGAATGTACCGAGGACAAAGTGGTTTTAGGTTTTCCTGAACCAAGGCGGCAACATCTTCGGGGAGGGTAATAGAAGCTTTCTTTCCTCGAATATTCCTTGAAGGGATTACTTCTTCTTCCGCCTCGGATTCGGCTTCGGCATTGGATTCAGTGGCTTCAGAATCATTTTCCTTATCATTTTCTTCATCAGTAGCTTCATCGCGAAGACTTCGAGTTTGAGTCTCAGTTTGGGATTGTTTTTCGTTTTCCATAAGAACTGGTTGACTATTTTCTGGTGTAACGTCAACCACTTCTTGTGGGGGAGGAGATGAGGTTTCTGCATCGTCACCCATTGCTAGGAAGGTTGGTTTTTTGCGAAATTTAACTTTAACTGCTTCAGATTGTAGGATAGGTGATTTGGGTTGTAGTTTTTTAGGAGTTGGAGGTTTGTCAGAATGGACAGGCTTAGATTTTCGATGTGGTCTTAATGATGGAGAAGTGGATTGATTTCGACGAGGAGAAGATTGCTCGCTAGATTCTGGGTTTGATGCTAGGGGCGAAGATGAGTTAACAAGGTTGGAATTGAAGTTACCGTATTTGAAGGTGGTAGAGGAGAAGCGAGGACCGTTGTAGATTAACCCAGCAGCTCTGTATTCCTCAGCTCTTTCTCCAATACAGAGATAGTCGTAAGCGCCAAACACTTGATTGCTAGGACCAGGGAAGAGAGATTTCTTTGGTTTTCTTGGTTTTTTGGGTTTAGATCTTTTGTATTTGGGATATCTTCTCATACAATAGACGTTAATCTGGGAAATGGTTTTTTGTGACTGAAGAAATTGATGTTTCTGGGGAAGGTAGCTAATGAGGTTGAAGGTTGAAGAAGAACCAGATGAAGATAGCTTAGGAACGATGATTTTTCTAAAAAGTTCTTAGTAAGATGGAGCTAAGTATTTATACTTGGGAAAAGATGACGTTGAGAATTTGAAGAGGCAAAACCAGTGAACTGTTCTTATTGGGTGGAATATAAACGTGGATAAAAACTTGTCATGTCATAGACCTATCAAGAAGGGTCTAATCAATTTTTCAAGTAGGGGTACGTTAGTTGAAAAGTGCTAAAGACCGAAGATTCGAAGTCGAAGTAAAGTTGTATTTCTAATTGACAAATTCGAAGCGAGTGGGGAGCTTATTTACACTCATTCTTATTTTCGAAGTGAAATTGCAAGTCACTGGGCTCAGTCATGATAAAGGGGCTGGAGGAAAGAAGTTTTATTCACTTGGGGTAATGTTCGAAGACTGAATAGTTCTTATAAAATTATCTTTATAAGAACTAAGGGGGCTACTGATAAGGAAATATATTCTTAAGGGACTTAAATGTAATTAATAAGGACTTGAATGATAAGTTCTATTAATAAAGAATAAGATTAAAGCTTTATAAGAAGAATAGGGACTGAATTGTAAATAAATCTCTTATGTAACCGAATTTGTAACTAACTCACTGGGCCTATTTAAAGAGGTCGAGGAGATTGATTACACCTATGAATAATTGGAGGAGAAAGATTATATTCACCATCTAAAAATCTCTCTGCTGATTCTTAGTCAATATTCTCAATCTTCTCAATTCAATTTCTATTCTCACCATATATAATATCATTTTGATCTACTTGTGAAAGATGGACAGAATCTTGAGTCTCTTCTTGTTCTAACTATACCATATCGTATACTAGGTTAAAACCCTCAAGCTGAACATATGTTTGATTTTGAGTATCATTTTACTACAACTGTGCTAAAATTATAGAAATTATAGTCCAATATTATAATACTTGAGTATCTCCATTCTAACCTTCATGGATCTCTATATATTATTTCTCAAAACTAACATTTGTTCCTGAAATATTTCTCCAAAACTCAATATCCTCAAGGAACTTTGTCGTTCCTATCTAAAAATACTATAAATGGAACCATCACAAAACTTATAATCACTTGAATACTCAGAATAACAAATAAAAAAACAGCTAACCGATTTTTAGACTTGTAAGCCATTGTATTAGATGGACACTCCAATATACGCACATACTTTAAATTAGGTTTACGCCCAATCCATACCTCATATAAGGTTTTAATGGTTGCCTTAGTGGAAAATATAGTGGGAATATAAGTTGTACATTTGATGTTTTCTCCCTAGACTGATAGTGGTAAAGTTGAGTTTCTTATCATACTTCTTACCATATCATTTAGTGTACGGTTTCACATCTCATCTACACCATTTATGTTTGATAATCCCAATATTGTATATTTAGATAATATGCCACACTCATCTAAGTATCTAGAAAATGTTCCTGGATGTTGCTCACACGATCTGTCATATTTACCATACTAGTCACTATCACGGTCAAATCTAACACACTTACAAGGTTGGTTTTCAACTTTGGTCATAAAAGCTATGCATTTTCTAGGATTTCCAGTTTCTCATGAAGAATGTAGAGGTACTCATAAAGCGAAAAGTCATATATTAATCTTAGAAGTACCGATTCATGTTCCATGACTATTTTGGAAATGATCCACATATATAGATATAAATGAGGTCTAAGACATTTGTTTTTCTATATGCCCCTACCTTTTTTGTTTCTATTTGAAAAATTCTAAAAGTAAAAAAAAATATGAATAATCAAGTGGGCTTAACAAACCTTCAGAAATAAACTTATAAATCCATACTTTGGAGATATGACCTAAATCTTGGTGCCAAAGATTAGCTGAATTTTTACTTTTATTAATCTTGTTGTTTCTTACTTATGTTTTCATTTCTATATTGTGATATTCTATTTTATTGAATAAATACGACATATCATTCATTTATACCAACTACCACATTATTAAAGGAAGTAGTTAATTGATTACTTCCAATAACAAGAGTATCCAATATTGTCCAAAACTTAGAAAAATAAAGTTAATTCTAAAAGAAGTCACGTACAGAACATCCTCCAAATAATAATACATGTCCATTGAAAAGTTTACAATAATAAAAAAATAGCCAGAACTTGGCACGAATTTCCCTTCAACATGTAGATGTTCATTTCATATTCACTAAGGTTGAGGCACTTTAAAGTATCCTGCAAGTATTTTTTGCTACTGAAAAAAATATTAATTTATGAATAAACCAAAGTTGTGAGATTAGTTGTGGTTTTCATGTAAGCCTGATACTTTTCATAATCCCTTTTGATGTGCCCTTTGTATTTTTAGAAGAACTACCGATCGTTGGTCGACTCCTTTGTTGCTTATTACTTGAACTTGATCCATATCATTTGTCATCAAACTTTCACTTATGCCCTCCCTCGTATTGGAGCATTAGGGACAAGCACAACCTATTGGACCTTTCCCAATTTCTTAATTATTTTATCTCTTCATGAGTACTTGCTTCAGTAAGGGGTGAGTTTTAGGAACCATAAATACTCTATCATAATCATGGACTTAATGGACAAATCAATCCTACTTCCATTGGTCAAAGTCTGACCCATCTAATCTTGGAGGTTTATTCTCCCTGGGATTGTAACCAACACCATTAACTATAGGAAATTTAAACATACAACACAAAAGATACACATTCATGGACATATAACACTTAATTAAACGTACATAAACGTGAGACAATACATTTAAAACATAACATATAATGATAATAAGATACCTTCGGGAAAACATACTAACATGTATTTTTGAGTTTGAGTAAATTATTAATCTATTTTTTAATTGGTTAAGTACCAGTGAACCCTCATTTGGCATGTTTCCCCTTACTTGAATTAAAACTTAATGATCAAGTTTATGTTGTTTTTATCCCGTTAATGATTAATCATGCGAGACCTTTCATTGGACCGACAATACTTGCAATAAACTTATCTCTTAAACTATGCAGACCAGATCTACTATAATCCAAAAAAACTTAGTCATGCATATCTTTATAAACTGTTACATATATACTTTATTTCAATTACATACATATTAAGATAAGCATGCCCAAACATATATCAGTGGTTATAATTCGCAAAAGAAAGGAAGCTCAAACCCTAACAACCCTCATGGGTAAGTTATTGCAACAAATAACGTGTTTGCAGCAGTCGTGGTCATTGTGGAAAACTGATATTGATCGCGATGAGCAAAAACATTTTACTACGATAACAATAGGGTTGATTGTGGCGAAGGTCTCCTTACCCTTATACGTGATCATGTCGGGGGTTATCACGATAAAGGTCTTGAGATAACCCCTTTCTCTTTCATTTTACCTTCGACTTAATGTCTTATTGTTGCAAACACCCATTTTTTCAATAAAAAATTAAACCGAAATTAAGGGGGAAAACCATAATCGTGTCCTTTAAGAACATCAAAAACCGAAAATTAAATCCTAAGCATGCTTCTACGATTTAATCAATCGAAATGTGCTTTAATATAACCCTAACTCCATGCTTATGATCAGCTCAATCAACACATAGTGCCAAAGGCACATATGTTTTATAGAAATTAAATCAACATGGTTTTTGTATGATTAATTAAAACATACATACAATCTAATATTGATTCATAAAGAAAATTTAACTCTAATACCAATTGATGAATTACATTGATTCGTTCAATATATGAACTATACATAAATGATGAGTCATCAGTGTTTATTGATTATATTACGTGGAGTAAGATGTGGAATTAACTAACTTGGAAAGTTGTTAATCCTAGAAATAAGTGATTGTAAAAGCCATTTTTATGTTTTTAATCATGCTATTTTTAATCTTCTTGATCTAGTACTGAATCGAGTCTCTTCAATCTTGTCTTACGTTATTAATCGATCTACATTCATGTAAATTTATTTTTAATTTATATAGAAGAGAGATTTGTAGATGATATAGGAAGAGATAAGGTATGGTTTTGTTTGAGAAATTCAACCAATAAAGTGACAGAAAAAATATTATACGATAAATAATGCAACTGTATTTAATCTTTAACTCAATTTCATTATACCCCCTTATTTTATTTTGTGGTCTAAGACCATAATCCACTAAATTTATTTTATTCTCTCAACTTATCTATTTAGTCTTAAGTATTAATATTTTGGTTTACTTGGTCGCTAGATCCAAATTTAACTTGATATCTACACTTATACCTCCATAAGGGATTTTCACCTATTAGCACAATTTCTAATTAATAAATAATCTGATTACTTACTAATTGGACCATCTTATGATAATAACTAAATACATAATTAGTATATTAACCCATAAATTTCCAACACATGCATCATATATATTGTTACACATAATTAAGTTGTTATGCATGAAGTGTAAATTAATAAGTTGTACAGTGAATTATTATTCATGAAATATTATGCTTCCAAAAGATATTATAACTTATTGGCATTTAGCATTTTCAGCCTTTTGTAATGTACTGGGTTGAAGTTTATCGTAGTTCAATACTCATGAATTGGACTTTGAGATTCATAACTTGAGTTGAGATGTGTGTTTTGAGTTAAAAGCTAATAAAGGTTTAATTCCCTCTGTTTTGATCTCTTTCATCTTAAGCCACAAACCCCGGTTTAGCATCTTCTCTTCATCTTATACCTTAGCCTTTGATTTTATAGAATGCTTTATTTTCTTCTTCTTTTTAGTGTGTTATTCTATTCTTTAATATAGGTTATGGAATGTAAAAAGGTGTCATGCGGTCTTTTGTTGCAACTATGACCACGTTTTATCGTGTGATACGTCTTCAAACATATGAAATGTTGACATATTTTTGAGTATTGTCTCTTAGATCTTTCTATTTGTCTGCAAACTTGTCGGCATATTGTATTTTCTAAGTAGTTTTATTCTTTTAACAATCTCACAAGTGATTAAATGATATATATTGTCTCATTTAGAAGATAATTTATACACATAAACAAATGTATCTTTCGATTTTAACTTTTATCATAGTATAAGTTAGCAAAACATTATCAAAATATTTGGTAGTATTTTTATGCATAATAAAGCCATCGATGTCACACACATAAATATTTTAATTAATTTGTTTATTTTTTATTTTAATATTATTATGGTTCGTGTTTATTCATTTAAGAAGTATCCTTAGAGAAACTCAAATTCTTATGAAAGACTGCATCATTTTATATATTTATAGGTAGGATCCTTACACCTTTTGTGTTATTTTTAGAAAAATATACCACACTTGAATTTGTTTACATTAAAGATTCAATGAACTTATTCTTCAACCGTGACCAACATATCTTTCATTCCATGTAGAACTAGCTTTATTTTCTATAATTAAACTTTTTTGTTCAATGATTTCCTAAATTGTATTAAAATTTTAATGTTTAGATTTTTACTACATTTGAATATGGTTGTCATCATAAGAAAAAATGCATTTTAAGAGCTTTAACCATATTTTTAGATGTTGAGTTTACTAATTCCCAAGATAGTCACTCGGTAAATATGTTCATTAAACTCTTATTATAGTGTATATATAAAATAGATGTAATTATACTTTTAAACAATTATAACATATACATATGTCTTACATTAATGTTTTTGTAATTTATATTACAGATGTCATTGCACACACTATCAATTATTCTTTTACTATAAAAAAAATGAATATGGATTGTTATTTTATTTTGAAACTAATGATGTTTCTTGTAATACGTATTTTAACCATTCAATTTATTTTTCGATTGTGGCTATGATTATTAAGTATGATTCCATAATCAAATTTGAACAACATGTTTCTTTTTTTAAAGCCCTAAATATTAGACGCTTTGTAAAAATAAATATCAATCTTATAATGTGTTGTTACGGCCAGGTCTGTAATCAAGTACCCTGACCCACCTACAAAAACGAAGCGGCCCTTTCGTAACCAGTCATCCATACGATCAAATACATTAAATAGTAGAAACATTTAATTTTAGCTTTTTTTTCAAGTAACTAATAAAAAATTTCAAACACACTTCAATACTTCATATTGTTGGTTAATTGACTGCCACAACCCATATATTCATCTTAATATGTTAGTTGGTGACCTAAACATCTCTATAATCATGATGTCATATAGTTTTATTTATTGTTAAAAGTGTTGTACAACATAGAACAACCTTCAAAATTAATAAATGGAACTTTAGATAAAATTCTTCATCATTTGAGAAATTTTTTTATAGACTTACTATATATTTTTTCCAAAAGTAATTACTTCTACCCATCTATTATTTTAATTTTTTGAGATATAACAACTTTTTAGTTTTAATCTAATTAATTAGAGAAAAAAAATTAATTGAAAAAAATATATAATATAATATATGTATATGATTTGACTTATAAATATTGTATTTTATCATACATTTAATACAATGCATCTGTCGATACAAATTTTCAAAAACAACAAAATTAATTAAAAAGTACTAAAACAAAGTACAAAAACAAATATAACATATTTTTTATTATTTTGTAAACAGAACATTAAAAAAGAATTACAAGAACATAAATTAAAGGCAAATACAATTTTGTCCAAAAATACTAAGACAAAATACAAGTTGCAAAAATATTTATCAGCTCTCAATATTTCTTTTACTAGTATTTTTAGTAATTCTCTCTCAATGATTCATCAATTCTAAATCACTTAATTCCTTTTGATGAGTCCGGATTCTGTCACCACACTTTATGGGAGCCGGACAGGGTTAATTTGGACAATGTCCATTTCACCGGACAGGGGTAGTTCGGACAACTTTCATTCACTGAACTATCCGAACAGAACCAAAGTACTTAAAACTTTATCACTTTTTGACTAAGCTGACTACTTACTTACTTAAAACTGATGGGTCTTTAAACTCGACCCGAAAGCCCATATGGCCCAATGATAAGGGTATAAATACCCAACCACCTACATTAAATGAGGATAATGAAAATGAAATACAACCAGGCAGCTCAATTCTCCCTCTACATTCTACCCAAACATTAAATACTCTCAAAATTCCACAAAACTCTAGATCAAAATTACAAACTTACCCTCAAACAAAAATAAATCACATCAAATTGGCGACCATAGTGGGAGAACGACGGTGCTTGAATCTAGCATTCAAAACCATCAGAAAAACCAGTCTGAATGAATCCGGACGCACCGGAAGTACCACCAGCTTTGCTTGAAGTGGTGGGAGAAAATGATGAATATACCATCGAGGAGCGTGATAGATTAAAGGGTGAGATAGAATCCCTGAGGGCCGAGAGGGAAAAGATGGGCATAAAAGAAAAGTCAAAGGCATCAGTTGCTCATCATACTGATAACCCTAGAGAGCATGAGCCTTCGAAAACCCATGTAAGTACAAAAAAGACTCATGCTAGCTCTAAAAAGTCTCACCGGTCTAAGTCGGTGGACAGCTCTGATTCAGACTCAGAATCTTCTAGTAGCTCCTCGGGCGAAGATAGAGTTGAAGAATCTTTGTCATCCAGCAGTGATGAGGGCCGATCTAAAAAGAAACAAAAGTTGGTTAAGAAGTATTTAAGAAAAAAAGGATAGGCATGGAAAGTTAAAGAGGCATATAGGCAAAGGGTCATCTCATAGCCGGAGACACATTGACCGGATGCTGGTGGATCCTTTTTCCATGATGAACCATGTATCTTTGCAACTCCTAACGAGGATATCGTTTTAAGTTGTGGCCGGAATCGGAGACAATCTCCATTGTCATCCAAGATCCTGTCCGGGAACCTCCCCAAGAGGTTTGATAGTATGAAAATGGAAAACTACGGTGGCAGTAAAGACCCGGACAATCACTTGGAACAATTCAAAAATTTCATGATGAATTTCGATGATGACGATAAGTTGCTTTGTAGAGCATTCTCCGAGTATTTTACGGGGAGTGCCCTGAAGTGGTATAACAACCTACCACAGGGGTGCATCAGAAATTTCGATACCTTTTGGGTGGCCTTCTGGAGGCAGTTTGTTGGAAGTAAGGAGGTGAATGGCAATGGGGACACAATTATCTATTGTGCCCAAGAACCGAATGAATATTTGAAGGAATATATAAGTCACTTTGTAAACACCAAAAATTGGTTGGCTGATTGCTTCGAACAAGTAGCTATAGCTTCTCTAAGGCATGGCTTAAACCCTGGAAATTTGGTTGATTCAGTGACCAGAAAAAAGGCCATGACATGGGGAGGTTTGCTGAATCAGGTTGGAAAGAAAATTAAAGTGGATGAAACAAAGAAAACTAAGATGCACAGGCAAGTGAGGTATGCCCCGGCTGCACCAAACCCCAACCAAAATCAGTCCGGAAACAAGGCAAGAGGGCCTTGGGTTCAACCGGAGTGGTTTGCTGAGTTAAAAGAAAGTTTAGCCACCATTTATGACAAAACAAAGGAAGAAGTACACTGTAGAAGGCCGGCTGCGCTACAATCTCCTAGGGAGCATCGTAACAATTGCTTCTGTCAGTATTTATAATGATACTTGCCATACCACTAAAGATTGTATTGCTTTAAAGCAAGAAGTCCAGAATTTAATTGAAAGAGGAAAGTTGGGAGCATATGTTAAAAGAAGAGGAGGAAATAGGCATGATAATGCTCATCGGGCCGGACCAAACAATGCAGGCACATCCGCTCCGGAAGGAGCTATGGTGATAATCGAGAGATTCGATGTAGAGTCAGAGTACTTGGACCCGGATCCAACTCCAAACAGAGTGGGTGCCATTGAGGAACGTTGTAAAATAGTGTCTAGGCTTATTAACTTTTTTGAGTCACTCACAATTTTCGGAGGGGATACCATGACGGCACCAACTCCTTCTTCGAGGAAGAGGCATATTCATACTTTAGCTACCCAACTAAAGAGAGGCATGACTTCCTATCAATCGCAGATTCCATTTCCCTTCATTGTTTTTGATGAGGATGACTTAAGGGATATAGCAGGTCCTCATGAAGATGTTGTTGTCATAGGAGCATCCATTGGGGGCAATGACATAAGACGAATTTTGGTGGATACTGGGAGTTCAGCCAATATCCTCTTTTTAACTTCCTACAAAAAGATGAAAAATCATGCGGTAATTCAGCGTTCGAACAGGTCAATTGTGGGTTTCACTTGAAGCTCAGCAGATGTAATCGGGGAGTTCCAAGAGGAAGTTTTGTTGGGCAAGGGCCCTTTTAAGAAGATGGTTAGAATACTGTTTGTCGTAGTGGATTGTACCACTTGTTATAATGCTATTCTAGGGAGGTCTTGGCTCTCTAGGATGCATGCAGTGGCCTCAACAGTCCACCAATGTTTGAAATACGTTGTGCAAGGACAAGTGGGAGTTGTTCGGAGCAGCCAAAAGATAGCAAGAGAGTGTTATGTAATAACATTGGCTCCTCGGACGTTGGAGGCAGTTCGTATCAATAAAGAGTATCAGTTTGAGGGGCTTTCTGGGGGTGAGGGTGAAATTGATGACCCCGGAGAGACCCTTGGAGTTTTAATACCAGTTGAAGAAGTCGAAACACATTTTTTAGAAGAGGGAAAAAATGTTAAGATAGGGTCCAAAATGACATCCAAGTTAAAGGGTAAAATGTTGAAGTTCTTAAAAGACCATCAGCATGTTTTTGCTTTGTGCAATGCTGATGTTACCGGAGTACCAGCAACTATTATATCACACCAACTGTCCATCTGAAGAGACATAGCACCTGTGGTACAAAAGAGGAGAGCTTTTTCCAAGGAAAAGGCCGATGTCATAGTTCAAGAAGTCGACAGACTTACCAAAATGGGGAACATAAAGGAGTCTCAATATCCTTTATGGACAGCCAATCCAGTCTTGGTGAAAAAGAAAAATGGAAAGTGGCGCATGTGTATCGATTTCACAGATCTCAACAGAGCTTGCCCAAATGATTTTTACTCAGTTCCCTGGATTGATCAGTTGGTAGATTCCACATCTTGGAACAAACTGTTGTCTTTCATGGATGCCTTCTCCGGATACAATCAGATTCGAGTTGATCCGAAGGATCAGGAGCATACTACGTTTGTTACTGATAGGGGCCTTCATTGTTACAAGGTGATGTCATTTGGGTTAAAAAATGTTGGGGCTACTTATCAGAGGTTAGTAAACAAAGCCTTTGCTGATCAAATTGGAAGAAATATGGAAGTATACAACGACGGCATGATGGTAAAAAGTGTGGACGAAGAACTACACTTGACAGATCTCCAAGAAACTTTTGCTAACTTAGTAAAAGTAAATTTGAAACTAAATCCAGATAAGTGTGTGTTCGGAGTACAGTCCGGGAAATTCCTGGGGTATATAATAAGTGAGCAAGGGATACAGCCTGATCCGGACCAGCTTAATGCTTTATTCCAAATGGAGCCTTCTCGAAATATTAAAGAAATACAAAGGTTAACTGGGAGGTTGGCTGCGTTAAATCGATTCATTTCAAGGTCTTCGGACAAGTGTGCCCCGTTCTTTCAAACTTTAAAAGGTGCAAAGGGATTCGACTGGACTTTACAATGTGATGAGGCCTTTAATGAAATTAAAAAAACATTTGTCCTCCTTTAAGACTCTATTTAAACCTGTTGATGGAAAGATACTCTTCATATACTTGGCAGTTTCCAGTTGTGCCATAAGTGTCGTATTAGTGAGGGAGGTAGATAATTATCCCCGTCCGGTGTTTTACATCAGCAAGAGCTTGATAGAGGCAGAAAAATGCTATCTGAATCTTGAAAAATTAACATTATCCCTCGTAATTGCTGCAAGGAAGATGAGGCCTTATTTTCAGGCTCATCCTATTATTGTCCGGACATCCTATCCCCTGAAAAAACGTTATTCAAAAGGCAGACATTTCGAGTAGAATGACTAAGTGGTCAGTGGAACTGGGGGGACTTCAATATTGATTTTTCTCCTCGGACAGCAATCAAAGCCCAAGGTGTGGCTGATTTCTTAGTTGAATTCCATTCAGATATGGATACAGAGCAAACAACTGATGTGAAAGATAAAAAGGTTTGGGTCATCCGGACTGATGGTGGATCAAGTACTATGGGATGTGGTGCAGGGGTATGCTTGACCTCTCCGTATGGTGACAAAATGTACCAAGCTATATGTTTTGCTTTTAGGGCTTCTAATAATGAGTCTGAATATGAAGCTGCTATAGCTGGTTTAAAGTTAGCTCTTATTTGTGGAGCCAAAAAGGTCAAGTTGATGAGTGATTCTCAGCTTCTTATTTATCATGCGCAAGGTCAATCTGAAGCCAAAAAGGAGAAGCTAATAAAATACTTACTTCTTCTCAAAGATGTGGCACTTAAGTTCAAGAGTATTGTTTATGAGCACATACCCCGAACAGGAAATGAACTAGCAGACTCCTTGGCAACCATATCCTATACTGAATCCTACCCTTGGATCCATGTGCTGGAGTGCCCTTCCATTCAACTCAGTATGGGTAAGGAGGAAGAATGCTTCGATATACAGATGAAACAGCCTCAAGATTGGAGGTTTCCTCTCCTTCAATATCTCTCAGATGGCATCTTGCCTCCGGATAAGTCAATAGCAAGAAAAGTAAAGTCCAAGGCTCATGGTTTTATCATACTAAGAGATGTTCTTTATAATAAGTCTTGCAGTAAACCCCTCTTACGATGTTTGGGGGTCGATGAGTCTCAAGTAGTGCTCTCTGAATTACATAATGGTGAGGGATCAGCTCACTGTGGTTTCAGGGCTCTAACAAGGAGAGTTTTGTTGGCTGGGTATTATTGGCCCTCTATAATGCAAGATGCTAAGGAGTGGGTGAGGAGGTGTGACCCATGCCAGAGATATAGCAATGAGATTCATATCCCACCCATCCCGTTAGAGTCAATTTCTGAGCCTATACCTTTTGCTCGATGGGGGTTCGATTTGGTGGGACCTCTACCTATGGCATCCGGAGGACGCAGGACAATAATTGTTGCTATTGATTATTTTTCAAAGTGGATTAAAGCAGCTCCATTGGCAGGAACAACATCAAAAGCTGTTATAAAATTCATTTTATCCAATATCTGTTGCAGATTTGGAATTCCACAGAAGATAACAACACACAATGGGCCACAGTTCGACAACAAGGAAATGAAGAGTTTATGTGCCTCTAGAGGTATACAACATTGCTTCTCTTCACCTTTTCACCCACAAGAAAATGGTCAAGTTGAGGTGGCTAACAGGACTATACTGTCCGGTTTGAAGAAAAATTTAGAAGGGGCTGCTGGAAAATGGCCTAGTTATTTGCAAGAAGTTTTATGGGCTTACCGGATGACACCTGGGTCTGCAACACAAGAATCACCTTTTGCTTTGGTCTATGGGATGGATTCCATAGCTCCCATAGAAGCAACTCTCCCTTCATTTCGAGTTCATAATTTCTCCGAACACGCTAACGAGAGGGCTATCAGAGGTCAACTTGACTTGATAGAGGAAAGAAGAGTTAAGGCTCACCTTAGAACTTTGCACTATCAAGGTTTGATGAGAAGCAGGTTTGCTTCTAAAATCAAGAGAAAGGATTTTCAACCGGGAGATAAGGTGTTGAGAAAAGTTTTCCTACACACTAAAGAGAGGCAGTTCGGTAAATTGGCTCCAACTTGGGAAGGACCCTATCTGGTCATTGAAAAACTTAAGCCTGGAACGTACCGGCTCTAAGACAAAGATGGAAGGATTTTGAATCACCCTTGGAACATTAAGCACCTCCGGATGTACTTGGAGTAGGAACTATGTAAATATTTACTTGTTCAAAATTTCATGTAAATATTTGGGGGCATAATCTTTCCTACCCTGGTGGCGCGGGGAGGTTTTAATGAGGCGTCCGAGCTGTTTTATAAAATTTGATGCCTTCTTAAAAATTTGGAGTGTTTTTACTTTGTTTCTTGTCAAATTTTTATTTAAACACCGGCCGGATTGGATTAAAGGAGTGATGATTACTTAAACATTTGTCATCGGAGAATTTAAACACTCTCACTTTAGAATGTTTATGAAATATCTAAGGGCTGTTTAAACATTAGCCACCAAAATTGAAAAAACTATGAAAGAATGCAAGAGTTGTGCAAAATAAAGATACCCATTAAAACAACCGAAGTGCCTTGGCCATCCAAGGACTTTAAATTGTCAAAACAAACAGATCTATCCGGTCGAAGACCGGACACAGTTACAAAAATGCCTTGGCCATCCAAGGACTTTGGTTCAATCAAAACAAAAATGAAAAGATAATTACTCTAAGACTGAGCCTTTGAAGATGGCTCAGCCTCACTCTTTTTCTTCTTCTTGAGGTCATCGTTCTCCTCATTTGGAATCTCCCCGGTGTTCTCTTCCTCATCCGATGAATCAGCACTAGAATAATCATGCAAGTCTCCATCAGCCATAGTGTGGAAGGGAAGGTCTTCGTACTATACATAAGTCCACAAATCTCCCAGATTCCTCTTCGGGAACGTTTCGTGAAAGAGCAAGACCATGTCCGACTTCACTTTGGCATACATCTCTTCCTGAGTATCTATCACATTGTTGGCGTAAGCATCAATTTTGGATTGAATTTTTGCCTCTTGCTCCCTTAGCAGATCAACTTTTTCCTATGCAGCCTGGGACACCGAATTCTCGAGTGAAATCTTGTCATTGGTCAAAGTATGAATGGCCATGTCTTTAGCCTTCACCTCCTCTTTCGAAGAGGAGAAATCTTTCTCTAACTCAGATTGCTTTGACCGGAGCTCTTTGATAGTATCTTCTAAGGTAGCTACATTTGTGGCCCAACCCTCCTGATTCTTCTTTAACTCCTCATTTTCTCTCTTCAAAACATCAGCATTTTGGTTGGCAATGAGGAGGTCTCCGGACAATCTCTCATTGTCATAATTAAGGGCCGTAATGATTGCTGACTGACCTCGCACTTGTTTCTCCAGACCAAGAACTGGCTGAATATTACTCAATATAGAGTGAGTTATAACATCACTTTCACTTGAAACAGTGAAAGACTTACCATTGAAGGTAACAATGTTCGAAGTGCTTTGAGGGAGGTAGAGCCCAGCAAAATCATCTCTGGGGAGGTTTTCAAAATAGTCACCAAGCCCCGCAAGCCCAGTAATGTCAACACCGTCAATACTGATGTCTCCTCCTCCAACCTCATCAGTTCGAAAGTCACCAGGGATCTCTTCTGCTCTTGTTGGATCAGTAGGGTCAATAGGAGGAAGGGGCTCCAGAGGCCGGAGAGAAATCTCATCACCCCTTGAGGTCTTTTTCTTCTTGGCCTTCCTATCCTTGCTCTCTGCTCCCCATTTCCTGTCTCTCTTAGGAACCCTTGGAGGTTTTGGAGATCCTGCCTCTTCCCTAGTACTCTCGTGCTCCACTACTTCTAGGAGAGCAGCATCAATCTGACTTGGAACTGGCCCATCTTGGCTTGTTGGAGCAGTTTCCTCCGCTTCGGTGGGGTTAGCTTCAACTGCACTCTTCTTGCCCTTACCTTTTTTGCCTTTCATCTTACTTGGGGCCTTGGCTCGACCTGGCAGATACAATGCCCCGTCTGGTGCGTGTGTTCTCTTGAGGACTACTTCCAGAGGGGTTGGAGTGGTAAGTTCCTCCTAGGATAAGTCCCTACGGTCAGTGTTGTTCCACATATAGGACCTTGCAAGATTGCCTCTGGTAAAGGCGTTGTGGAAGCGATTTTCCCACTTTTCAGTAGCCCAAGCGTTTATCTTAGTACAGGTGGTCTGCCCGGCCTTCAAGTGGTCGTTGAAGTCTTTAGGCAGCACTGTAAAGAAAAAAAAAAGACAAGACAAGTCAGTTAAACAAGTTTGATAAAAATAAAAATGAGAGTGTAAGGTGGGATTCTTACTATCGCTTCGCCATCTGCTGGTGAGAAGACTCGGGTTGACTCCGGCTTTGATCTTCCTCCCATTCTCCCAAGCACCACTCACGAACAAGAAGTGAGTCCTCCAATTTCTCTCCGACTCGAGCAGGTCATCCACTGCTTTATAGTTATCACCTATGTTGAAGTGATAAAAGGGAATATGGTGGTTTCTGTAGAGGCTGGCCACAGCTGCGAATTCCTCCATTGGAAGAGGAATTCCGGAGAGCCTGGAGCCATGATACAGGCCATGAGAGTGTACCATGCATTAGGGCTCAGTTGACTTGGGCAAAGCTTGATGAGGTGGAAGTATTTGACTATCTCCGGATCTAAGGGAAACCTTAGACCCCAGTTAAAGAGTTCAGTGAAGATAACTATTTCACTAAGCTTGTAGTCCATTAGTGTTTCAGGGTCTATTGGGATCCTTATTTTTACATTCTCCGGAATCCCCCACTTTGTTCGCATCCGACCCAGTTCGACTGTGTGGATGAAGGCATAGTTAATTTTTTGCAAAGCAATTAAATACTTAACACTAACCTTGTGGAAACAAGGTCCCACTTTTCGCACAAGGACCTCCGGCAGATCTGTATGCCTTAGGCATAGTTTTTCTTTGCCTTTATCCTTCTTGGCAGCAGCAGCATCACTCGTTTGTTTGGAGACTTCGGACTCAAACGGAGCCTCTTCAATAGAATACTTCATTACTTCTTCTATTACCAAGGAGGGGTTTTCAGTTGTTTTTGGGTGAGGGGAGTTAGAAATTGGCTCAGCATGCTCTCCGGATTGTTGGGTTTCACTGGTTCCTTGTATTCTGGCCTCCGGTTGGGGCTCAGATGCAGTAGTTTCTTTTCGGAGACTTGAGCTAGATGCCTCCGATCCGGACAGCTTGTCTTTAGGAATTTTCATAGGTGCCTCTGACCCTTTGTTGCTGTCTTTGGCCCTTGATTTGGAAGGTGTACCTTTTGAAGCCTGCCCTTTTACCAAGCGGCCTCTTCTCCGATCAACTAACTTATCTGGAGAGGCATCAGCATCTGATCCCATGGCAATGAATGGAGAAGGCTTCTTAAAACTGGTAACTGCTTGCCGTGGTTCAATAGTGGGCTCTGATTCCTGAACCGACGAGCTTGAAACGATTGGTGAGAGGTTGGTTTGAAATAACCTCATAGGTTTAACGCTTTTGGTTGAAGAAGAGCCCTGGTCAGGCTCTGTGTTGGGTATTACTGGTTTGTCGACAGGGGAAACGGGGAGGCTTGCAGCAATGCGCCTCTCACGTTCAACCTTCTGAGCCTTTTCTAACTCTGATAAATTAAGCCACCCACCTTTGATTAAAGCGTTCCTAGCTGTGAACATAAACTTACACCGAGAAAAAATATTTATTTTTGAGAGAAAGCTTTGAAGTTTAAACAAGATGAAGATGATGATAAAACAGTAAATGAGTGAATAATTTATAGTAAACACACAAGAAGATGCTTAGATACCTAGGAGAATTCGAAAGGGTTGCAATGATTAAAAAACAGCGCTGATGTCATCTTCATAAATGAAGAGGTTATTTTTTGGAGAAGGTGGGTGCGCCATTCTAGGTGAAAAAAAACGGCTAATGTGGCGAACCAGAGAGTGACACGTGTCCCATGAATTCTGGCAAGAAACCGTTTAGTTTTCAAGAACTTTTTCAGTTCGGATAAAACTATAACAAAGTTCGAAGGACGTGTCCGTATATGACTGTGACGAGCTGTAGACTATTTTTTAAGTCTTGCCAAAGGCCTTTGAACACCACTTAAAAAGGGGCTACTGATGAGTCTGGATTCTGTCACCACACCTTATGGGAGCCGGACAGGGTTAATTCGGACAATGTCCATTTCACCGGACAGGGGTAGTTCGGACAACTTTCATTCATGAACTATCCGAACAAGCCCAAGGTTCTTAAAACTTAATCACTTTTTGACTAAGCTGACTACTTACTTACTTAAATCTGATGGTTCTTTAAACTCGACCCGAATCCATTAAACACAACCCAAAAGCCAATATGGCCCAAGGATAAGGGTATAAATACCCAACCACCTACATTAAATGAGGGTAATGAAAATTAAATACAACCAGGCAGCTCAATTCTCCCTCTACATTCTACCCAAACATTAAATACTCTCAAAATTCCACAAAACTCTAGATCAAAATTACAAACTTACCCTCAAACAAAAATAAATCACATCACCTTTAGTGTTTTCTCTCTCTTACACTCGATGTTGCTTTTAGAAGCTCGACTTTTAAAAATTCTACATTCTCTTTTGTACTGTGAGATGTATATTAACATAAACATATACAGTGCTCACAGTAACAAGATAAGATTGTGACAATAAACTTGTAACAATATCCAAATCCACGATTATGATGAAATAAAACATCATGAGTTATAACAAATGTTATTAGTAATGATCAAGGATTGTAATCATATAATACACGTAATTAGTTGCAACAAATCGTGTACCATATTAATGTATCAATTATTATCCATTTACATTCAAACTAAAATATCAAATCCAAATTCAAAAGGAGTCTTAAAACATTTGAAGCTAGGAACCATCAAACATCAAATTCTCTTATAAAGCCAAACATTTTTTTAAACTGAATCCATTTTAAAATCACTCTTTTTTCGAAAAGTTATCACAAACTAAGTCGAAATAAATTTTTAACAAAAACTAAAATAGATCTCTTAGAAAACCGAATCGCCATCTCAAAACCGATCTTTATTCAATAACAACCCCTCCGACCGAAACTAAAATTAAACTAAAGAAGTAGCCTATCCTCAAATAGTTTTAAGCTACATCTAGCATAATTTTTTCTTAATTTATTGCCCATAGAACATAATAACACCTACTACGTAGGTGTAAATACGTATGCACGATGTTATCACGAAACAAAGTAATTGTTTGTATGTACTTCCATAACATTTGGAATTGGTTCAATTATAAACATATATGAGCCTGAAATCTCTGAATTGACTTTTAGTAATTGACGCTTTCAACAACAAAAACTAAGGTACAAATTCCAAATTCTAACTGTGTGGAAAAGAGAAGGGGGAAAGAGTAAACTATAGATAGGTAGCCGTGTGTCTCTCATATATCTTATGTCTCAAGATATAGAAACCATTGAAAATATGGCGTCACTTTGTAAGTTGATATTTATGTCTCTATATTTCTTTAGCGTATGACTTCACGCTGCTTTAATGAAATGAAATAAAATAAATCTAATATAAATACAAACCTTGTGTATGAACATATCGAAAAGAGAATATCAGTTTTTAGCGAGAAATCTAATCTTAAAAGTAGTTGGGTAGTATCTGTTTCATAACAAGTAATTAATATGCAAAGAAACAACCTTGGGCCCGTATGATGACCGAACATCATATGTTAACAGCTTAATCCTTTTTGGATTGACCTGTTTAGATAGGTCAAAGTGTATACAATAAATTATAAGAACGAAAACTTTACGTCACTGACAATTTCATCTTTTACTAGTAAATTGTTATGGTTCAATACTTGCATGTCAAGTTTGCTTATTTGAGTGGCAATGTGGGTTACTTGTCTCAACTCAAACATAGAATAGTACACACTACAAAGATTCAAAATCACCTCACATCACATCACTCTAAAACCATTAGTGACATGTTTGGTGACATAAGTCTTATGCGGTAGTATTTAGAAAATATTGGACTAATAAATATTATGAATATATCTTATTAGGCTAGTTAATAATAAAATTACCATAATCATTCATATTTTTAAATATTATGATTTTTTAACAAAAAAATCGGGTATAAACAAAAAAAAAGTTTTTTTTTTCAACTATATGAGTTTGTGTCTCTTTTTATCGAAACATTCAAATCTCTCTAATTACAAATATTTGTAATCAATTTCAATCACTTCTGAAGCATTTAGGTATAAAACAACTACTAAATCTAGTTTTCATGATTAAATTACTCAATTTTCTCTCTGTAATTTTTCGATTTTTGTGTTGGTAATTATATGTTTGATCTAAGGATTGTTCGTGTTTGGTTTTGATGATTTGTATATCTTTTTACAAAAAAAATACAATTAGTAACTTATAAACTACTTGTGTACCTATTTAAAGGTTCAAGATGATTTTTTTTTTCACAAATAAGTTGTACGTATTTAAGCAACCAAATGCAGTGAGTTTTTCGGATCTATTTTTCATTTTTTATGTTTTTCAAACTAAAACATCTATTTCGCAATAAACTTCAACATATTTAGGCACCCAACTTACCGTCAGTTTCAAGATCTAGTTTTTATTCTATTTTTTTAAAACTAAAAAAACTCTTTCACAACCCAAATGACTGTATTTACGTACCCAACCAACAGTTATTTTCAATACTAAGCTACATGTATTTTAACTTTCTAATGTAGATAAAAAAATGTAAAAAAATAAGTATTCTCCACATCTGGAATTTCCATATACATTTCAGCTCAAATAATAAATAAGAAATAAGAAATGCTTAGGAAGAATTAAACGATTTGAAGAATCTATTTCAACGGGTAACTTAGGTCTTTTTTCGCAACCAAAAAACTCAATTTGCATCGAAGTGACTCACAATTACACAGCCATGTCTATCGAAATTAAATTTTTACTTTTGGTTAGAATTATTTTTCTTTTACCATTTATTTATATAGTGCTATTAACGATTATAACTATTTACAACGTAATTTTGCAACCAATTAAACCATAATTTCAAACCTCAATTACCATTATATTTTTCATAAAAGATGTATATTTATGCAACCAAAGTTATCATTTCACAACCAATTAAAATGTAATTACGTAACCTATCATATGGTAATTACACAACCAATTAAAACATAAATTCGCAATCCAATTGCACTTATATTTACATAACCAAATATAACATAATTTTACAACTATTTTACGCAACCACTTACAACATAATTATGCAAGAAATAACACATAATTTCATACCAAACATTATACTTGTATCTTTCACAATACTTTTCTTTTGATGCAACTAAGTAACGCATAATTTTACACCCAAACAACACTCACTAATTTCACAACCATATTGTACATAATAACGCAAACATTCAACACTTTGTATTTTTCATAACTAAACAGCATGTAATTACGCAACCTAACCAGCAAAAACCAAAAATCACCAAATATGTTTTCTAAAATCACTTTCTTAGATACTTTTAAAAATATTTAAATGAATATATGAAATAAATAATCATTGCTAAAACAATTGTATAATCATAAAACATAAACAACATAACTTGACACAGTCAAACATAACAAAAATAGCATATGAAAAACACAAGAATTTTCAACAAACGATCAATAGATGAAGAAGAAAATAATGATCCAGAATTACATAAGATCTTGAACGTAGGAAAAAATAAAAATTAATCTTAAATTTAAGAATATATTGATCAAATAAAAAATAGGAACAAATAAATAAAGATCAAAATTCAAATCGGGAGTTTGATAAGTTATAAAAAATAGTCCAGATGATCATCAATAATTTAGTTTCAAAGGCATGTGGTTATTGGTAAATTTGTGATTAATGTTATAACATATATAATTTAAAAAACTAAAAATTAAGAAGAGTAATCGAGAGAAACAAAGCATGTATCATAAACGGAGTTGAAAGGAAGCTACTTGTAAATCAAAAGTATACATGACAACCATCAAATTCCACAGATTGGAAATAAATTAGAAATATGAATCTGATAAATAATAAAAAGTATGATAGCATTAAAATAATAAACAACAAAAAGTATGATAGCGTTAAAATAATAAACAACCCATGACTCTTGATTGTTATGGGTGTTTACGCATCAAATTCCACAATTCACACACACATATAAGAGAAAATCCAAGTAAACGAAATAAAAAAATCAAAACACATGATCTGACAGAACAAATTAGTTTCCAACAATTTGCACGACATATTAGAAAATATATATCTATCACACTATCGAAATTAAAACAATTTTTTTTAAAAAAATATAGATATTATTTATTTTGAAATGTGATTGATCATTGTACTAAACTAAACACACCAGAAAAAAAACTATAGTTCGAAAACAACCAAACACCCGCATATAATAATATTGATTCCAACTAGAATTTTATTGATGACCCACATATATTACTATTGATGACCCACATATATTACATTTTCAATTAAGAAGAAAAATATATTTAGCGGAGCAAAGATGCTAACATGGTGACTACACCTCCAAGTTGTCAGAAGAACCAACCTAAAATTAAATTTAGTACAACTACACACCATAAAGGTTCTAGTTTTGGCTCTCAGGATGGTGACCTAAAGAAGACGGTGGATATGGGAAACATTAATGTATGTTTTCACTGTAAGAGCCTTGTTCACATGAAGCATGATAATGAGGCCTGGAAGCATAGATGGCTAATGAAGTTAAACGTACTTTTGTGGTTTTTACAGAAGTTAAAATGTTTTTAGTATCCAAAGACATATCGTAGGTTGATAAAACACCCTTAGTTCATGTTTGTGTTTCTTTTCAAGGTTCACTCAAACTCTGAAGTCTCGATGATGGATAGTTATCAATATTACTGGTTAATGGGTCTTCATAATTTGTAGAAGATATTTCAAGTTTTAATTTAGTTTTAACTATTGGATATGTGTTATATTTACATGAAATGTACCTTCTTATAAGGAATTTAATATCATTATCTTTATTGGAGAAATGTATTTTTAGTCGTATTTTCAAAAGCAAATAATTTTATATATTTTATAATAATCATTATTGATACATCACGAAGTATAAGCTAAACGAAATACGAATAAAACTCCAATTAAGGTTCTAAAACTCGAGCCTCATTAGTGCATTTAAAGAAGGACGGTCTAGGAATGCATCCTTAGCACGAGGTCACGTTCCTTATTACCAAGCCATTTTGGAACAGTTTCCCAAAAGATGGGTTGCACATAAGCACGACTCTTCACTTGGCCAAGTGGAAAAATATGGCCAACCACATATCATGCACATCCGCGACTTACCGTTTGGCCAAATGGCCAAGACTTCCCAACAAATATTTGCGCAATTCAAAGTAGTCGCACACATGTACAACCCCTCACTGGTGTCTCATATGTGCGTGAACGTCCGCGACTCATCACTTGGTCAAAATGGCCAAAGCTTCCCAACTAGGGTCGTGTACATGCACAATCTCTCACTTTGCCAAAATGGCCAAGTCTACCGACAAAGAGTTGCGTGACCCATCACTTGGCCAATATGCCCAAGTTTGACTAGCAAGGGTGTGCTACCCCTCACTTGGCCAAATGGCTAGGAATGCCCAAAAATGGGTCACGTACGTGCACGAAATCTCCTTTGGTAAAAATGGTTAAATCTGTTAACAATAGCTCGCGCATTTTCCAAAATTGAAAAGTTTTCCGAATAAGGGATCCCACACATGCGCGACACCTTTTGGGGTAAAATGGCTAAGTTTGCCCAATAAAAGGTTGCGCACGTGCGCTCCTTCTCACTTGGCCAAATTGAAGAAGTATTCTCAACAAGATTTTGTGCAGGTGCGCGACCTTTCACTTAGCTATATATCAAATACGAATAAGGGTCGCACGTGTGTGACCCTTCATTTTTCCATATGGTCAAGTTTGACCAACAAGGGGTCGCGCACGTGCGGGACCCCACACTTGCCCAAAATAGCCAAGTCTAATAGATAAGGGATCACATACGTGCACGATCATTCATTTAGAGAAAATATATAAAAATACCCGACAACATGCGTGAATCCTCACTTGCCCGAAATAACCAAATTGCTAAGCTTTCCCAACGAGGGTTGTGCACATGCGCGTCCCTTTACTTGACTAGATGACCAATCTTGCAAATAAAGGGTTGTGTCTCTTGGCCAAATGGGCAAGTATCCCCAACAAGGGGTTGCGCATGGGCGACCCCTCCCACTTGACCAAATGGCCAAGTGTCCGCAACAATGGGTCATGTATGGGCGCAACCCCTCACACTTGGTCAAATGGTCAAGTCTCACCGAAGAAGGGCCGCACATAGGTGAGACCCCTCACACTTGGTCTTTATACGAAGTCCTTTCTACAACATGCAAAACCTCGAGACAAACATCATGGATCTAAGGTTGTCAAAGTTCATCAGGCCACGACATCCCCTCCTCGATCTATAAAAATTATATAGATCGCTTTTAACATCGTACATATAAAGTATATGACACCATATAAAGATACGACCAAAATGAAGTACCAGATTCCGCTAAAGTAACAAGTACGTCAAGAAAAACTAAACAATAAGAATATACCTACCCATAACATCTTCGAGTCATGGCAATTATATAAGGATCAGTAAAATCTTTTTGTAAAAAGGTGAAACTTAGAGTGAAAATCTAAGCAAAGAATAAAAAACATTATAATCCAAAATATCAAATAAATATATGTGTTCTTATAAGAATATTGTAGTATTATTATTTTATTTTTTGTTTTACATTTGTTTTTCTAGCTCTATCTTTTAGGTTATTTTTTACCACACAATTTTGGTTTCGTTTTTTGGAACCAATTGAACATTTATCCAAACTCTCTAGTTGGTACCCACTTTTTTTCACGAAGATTAATTTGATCTTTGACAGAATGTCATGTAGTGACCCGAGAGTGTCGACATTTCGGATGATATCACATGTAGAGGTGGCCTTAGGAGACAACGATAAGTTCCCAACCATGGTAGGTAACCTTCAGCAAGAGGGAACCCATGAAGGTGTAAATTCACACCTTGCGTCAATACTTTTGATGATATGTACTATTTATTTCTTCTTACTTGAACATTTTATCATAGGTCAGCCACCCGTGTGACAATCTGGTTGTGGCTCGATGGATATGGGTTTAGGTCTTAACAACCGCAATAAGGGTCACATTCGGGGTGCGTAATTATTTCCCTTAATAATAACCCATCTAATATTTTCGGATCTCATAAAACGTTTCCTCTATCTCTCGCAAATTGATCGTCTTCCTCCTGAATTCCATACAGAAAATCACTCGCCCTACAAGCTCCCAATTTTTCTCATGCATTATTTCTACATCAACCACTCTCATTTCAATACCCTCATATGTTCCAATCGTTTCCTCAGTATAACCAATACATTCCCACTAATATCCATATCAACAATCTCCCACCCTCATGAGCCATTCTTATGGAAAATTATATCGATAAAAGGTCATTATCATGGTCGAAAAGATCTAATATGTGGATTTTATCATCCCTTCCAATGCAGTAATTGGCTCGCCCATAATTTAGGCTAAAATCTTGACGGGTTACTTCCTTGGATACAATCCTGATTTGCTTCATGTGAAAATCTTGACTGAGGCATTATAAGATCTTTTTGGGATGGTCAATGCAAACCAAGCACGTAAGACTACTACACGTTAAATTTTTATTCTAGTGACCAAGATACCATTATGTTAGAAAGTGCACGTTGTCACTTTAGAGAATATCTTATGGTCATTAAGAAGTGGGCGTTGATGGTTATATTAATCAAAACAACCCGCTGCATAAAATCGGTATTTGGGTTAACTTCTTCAACTTACCTTAGGATCTTTGGACTTGCAAATGTGTAAGCTACATTGTTAGATCTCACAGGATCCCGCTCTTTGTAGAAAAACAAAGTAAGTCAAAAGTATGTATGTTTTTCGCTAGAGTTTTGTATTATAATCAAGGCAAGATCAAAATTTCTTACCGACATGCCGATCAAATGTACGGATCGTTCTATTGTACTTCATATTGTATACTAGGGCTTACCATACACTTGGCTCAAATACAAAAAGTTTGGTCATATATCTTCGCATTACACTACATTATTTCCTTCCAGCCACTACTTGATCACTTGGAACCCTCTCATACTAAATAAATATTCTTTAATCTTCCTTTTGAACCTCAATATACGCCATGGGAAAGAGCCTTTCATTAGAGAACTTTAACCAAGGCTAAAACATAACCTTACCCGAGGGTTCCACTCTTAAAAAACTACAAAACTTTATCAAAATATCATAATCAGGCCTTATGTGTTGGAGAAACCCCCCACCTTCTCATTCTATTCAGTAAAATAATATTTTTTTCCTTTGAATCTGATCCGAGTAAATATAAGACCGTATGTGCAATATCTCTACATAGTTGGGATAACAAGCATCTCATAACAAGCAAACCACGAGGACATTACTCTCAACTAGTCATAAATAAGTGTAAGTAGGGCTGTCAAAAAAATCTGAAAAATTCAATATCCGACCGAAATATTCGATATCGAATACGAATAAAACGGATAATGTATTCGAAAGAAAATGGATAATATTCATATCTGAATTCGTATCCGAAAATAGCGGATACTAATATAGGCATATCCGTATTCGAAATATCCGATATCTAAAATTTTATAAATAAATATATAGAATTTTTTATATTTAGGCATGTTTTTTAGCTATCCCACATTGTAAAAAGCAAAACAAATTACTAACAAAGTTGGCCATACATATGGAGGATTGCTTCTTTAAAAAATGTATCTTATCCCATATCTAAAGTTGGAAAAAGAGTTGATACCAAGCTCTTTATAAGACACATGGTGGTGTTTCTTAACAAGTATATCTTTTTTAGTCTTATGACTCTTATCCCACATCTAAAACGTGGAGAAGAATTGCTACCAAACTTTCTATTTTTTATCTTTATCCCACATCTAAAATGAGAATATGAATTTCTACTAACGTGTCTATAAAAGTAGCCCAATCAATAATGCAATTAGTTAAAACAATTAGTAGAAATTCAAATATTTGGATTCAGATATTATCCGTATCCGAATAATATCAGTCGGATACGGATTCAGATATTATTTTTAAAAAAAGTTCAGATTCAGATAATGATTTCGGATTTCAGATTCGGATATAGACAGATCTGTATCCGAAATATATGTTTGACAGCCCTTATTGTAAGTATTATATTTATTGTTTCTTGGAATGTTCGTGGGTTGAATGATCATATACAAAAAAAGACGCGTTTATTTTTGTTTCCAGCAACCACATTATGCTAGTATATCCTTTTGAAGTTGGAGTCCGAGAAACCAATGTTGCTTCCATCATGAAAACCATGCTATATTTCTGATAATTTGTCTCTAATCATGATGCCAACCCCATTGGTCATATTATTATAGCCTGAAACCATGCTGTTTATATTATTAATACCATCACTAAATAATCCTAACATATTCATATCAATGTTAAAAGCTTTATCACTTCTCTAGTATTTTATCTAATCGCGATCTATGCGTTCAACGAGGCAGCTGATCTCACTTTTCTCTGATCTGCCATTATTTGTCTTTATTTTCTGATTGGTTTTGTCTCATGGGTTGCGCTTCACAGTTATAATTCCATCTGCAACCCGAGTGATATGATCGTCTGCTCAGAAAATTGGTCATCTTCTACTAGGGACTTCAACATTTGTTGTTCCAGCTCTAAACTGGATAACCTTTGCGTTATCAATTTCATCTTCTACTTGACCACAACTTTGTTAACCATGACTGATAATATTTTCCACATATGTTAGTTTTCCACTAAGTCTCTTAGAATCTCTTACCATACTACTCTAATGCTCGACTTAGGTCTCTCCCTTCCCCGAATAAAAAAACATGTATATGTTTCGTTAACATCTAGTAATCACATCCTGACTACCATATTATCGTCTTCAATATTTGGAACCTCGCCACTATAACTACGAGGATGACGATCATCCCCAATTAATTAGCCAGCCTCCAAAAGGATATCCTCTCTTTTAACCATAAAGAGGTCGGTGACATCGTTCGCCTAATTTTAGATTCTGAGATCATAATTCTTTCTTCATTATTGACTCTCATAAGTCATTTATACCCGACCGGTTCAACACGGATTTCTTCAAATTTACTTGGCAAATTATTGGCAGCAACTTGTGCTATAGTATCCACTATGTTTTCCTCTTGGCAACAACTTGTGCTATAGTATCCACTATGTTTTCCTCTCTGACACCTTAGACAAGTCTTAGACTAAAACTTTCATTTTCTGCACCCGTAAAATAGAAAACTTATTCACTCTAGCTGAGTATAGACCTATTGTATGTTGCAATATCGTCTATAAAATCCTCACACCCATAGGATCAAAGACTTTATATTCTTCTTAGTAGATCATTATCAATCTAGTTTCATTCTTGGTCGAGATATCTCCGTCAATATCTTTATTTCCCCCAATAATTTCTCTGTGGATATCCAACAAATTGCAATAATACAAGCTTTGTCCACAAAATTGACTTCATGAAGGCCTACGATAATGTATGTTGACATCTCTTCCTCGATATTTTAGTCTTGCTGGATTTCCTAAAAAAATGACCCGTGGATCATCCAATGCATCTCTTCCCCTACCGACAATGTTATCATCAATAATGACCCATATGGTCACTTCCATTGTAAGAAATCTCTCCGCTAATGAGACTCGTTCTTTTCATTTCTTTTTGTGCTTACAATACAAGTTCTCTCTAGTATTTTCAAAGATTAAAGTTAAGACACAAAATTTAAATTTCACTCAAAGTGTAATAAGCTTTGGACGTAGACGATTTAACGATCTTTTGTCGCACGCAACCAAAATTCTATATCTTTATAAAAAAGAACCTTAAAAAATTTTCCATTTTTTAGCCTCACTGTCAGGCCATCAAAAACAATATTTTCTTTTCATAAGTCGTTGGCATTCTTCGTGACTCACTAGTTATTATCCAACGTTATCCCATGTATATATCTTCTGGTTCATTAGCTTAATGTCTCTCTTATTCTGAGGTGTCTTAGCTTCAATGGTTGTAAACCACTCTTCGATCGTATCTTTAATTATATTGGGAGTTGAACCTTCAAAACAACTTTCGTGCGTAGGCCGTTTGCAACTCATCAAATTAGAACAGCTCTTGTTGTTGTTGGTGTTGTTTCTGTTTCTGTCTGTGTGTTTATTAAGCTCTGTTTTTCTTTATATTGCAAAACTTAGATTCTTCATCTTCTTCTTACATACAGACTAGACTAGACTGTAATATATATTATTCCTGTTTTCTGAAATGGTTGTCTCTTCAGACGCATAAAGAAATTGCTGTCTAATGTCTGAGAGGAAGAAGCGGAAAGTGTTTCTAAGATTATCAAGCCAGTTCATGACCCGCTCTGTTTCATCCGGAACGGATTCTGGATGTGGAGGCACCTGAAGACCAACCACTGGACCAACCGGGTCCGACAGATGAAGAATAAGCTTCGGAGATGGAAAAAGCGTCGAAAAAAAACAGAGTATAGCAAATTGCTATATTCTGTTTTAATAAAAACTAAGAATTAAAAATAAAAATATATATTTAAAAAATATTAAATTCGAAGGGTAAAAATGGAATTAAAAATCGAAGGACTATCTGTGGAACGCAAACCATTTAACTATAGTGACACGTGGCAGCATTACAGCAAAAACCACGCGCGGGGACTGAATTTATAGATTTTTGATAGACGAGGGACCCTCAACCGTGATTTTTTTGTCGAGGGACTAAATGACACAAAACGTGATAGTCGAGGGACGAAGCAACGATTTAAGCCTATAATGTTATTTAGTTTTTATCCTCCCTTCTAGATTCCTTAAGGAACTCCATCGTAACCATCGTAACCTTCGTTGTTCTTTTTCGTTCGGCTGTGAAATGAATGTCTCTAACGCTAAAGTCGCCTAGTTTATAGTTACTTTATTTTTAATGGAAAAATGGCATTAAGCTTATAAACCTGAAAACCTAGAACCAAATATCTCTCATTAAACAAATATCATCCATTTTTAATGGCAATAGATTTTTAAACAAATATCGTGCATTGTTAATGACAATAGATTTTTGATCGGTTGTGATTGGATTAGAATGAGAGAGAAAAAATGACAACTTTTAGAACCTATTTTGAGAAAAATACAATATTTAGTTTAAATTTATATAATATTAACGTGGGTAACGAAAAATTTACGTTTCTATTATAATTTTTTGCTTCTTTTTCATTTTTCATGTCAAACCATTACGGACGCGGTATCATCAAAACCTCTCGTATAAACCACAACCTGATATCAATCGTAAATAGAGGTGTCAAACGGTTCAAACCGCGAACCGTCAGAACTTTTTAACAGAGAATCGCGGTTTGCGGTTCTAACGGTTTGCAGTTCCAGCGGTTCACTGCTTATGCGGTTCTGCCGGTTTGCGGTTCTACCGGTTTGCGGTTCTAACGAGCCAATTTTGCAGTTTACCCACCAGAAAAACCATTTAGGCACCATTTATCAAAATATTTTATAATATTATTTAAAATTAATTTGTAAGTGTTAATTGAATCTAATTTCAATAATTGAGATATGGACAATATAACTGGTTAATTATGCTATTTAATGTATTTTAATTTAAATACTATATCATTTTAATCGAAATTCTATAATCAAGCAATTACATTCTAAAAAATAATTGTAATATGATTTTGATATGTTTGATTATATTTATATATTTAAGATATTTTATTTAATATTAGGTAGATATTAAATAAAATATATACATCTAATTGTATTTTGATTACAAATTTCAATATTATTGAAATTTTTTTTACGATTATAAAATTAATAATTTGATTGTCTTAAACAAGATATCGTAAACAATATAATTGTAAAATGATTTGTATATTGTTTGAACATACTAGATATTTAAGATATTTTATTTAATATTAGGTACATATTAAATAATATATACCTATTAGACATATAATTGTATTCTGATTTTAAATTATTAGATGATTCTTTAGATCTTTCAAGCTTGAAGTGTTTATGTTTAGATGATTTAAATAGTTTATTGTATTTTCGAACTATTCAATATTTGAAGTTTAAATTTAATTTTTTTAGAATTGTATAAGTATATGCATAAACATAAATTACTTGTAAATAACAAAATAAAAATTGAAATTGAAAGTGAAAGTGATTTAAATAACATTTAATAAAAAATAGAAGCGAAACAAACAATTCATTAAAAATAAAAACCAAACAAGTAACATAGTTGTTCAATCAAATAAAAAAGAAAAACATTACAACGAAAATGCTTAAGACAATCAAATGTAAAAAACTAAGGAGTTTCATTGTTGTTGTTGTTGTTAGGCGGTGGACCTTGCAAATGCATGTTATCCATCATCTGTCACATATACTCCGACTGTTCGGCTTGAGAGTTTGCAAATCGCTCATTCCATTGATCTTGTCTATCATGTCACCGCTCGTATTGACCATGCCACTGGTTGTATTCACCATGTCACTGCTGCAGGTGACCAAGTTGATCATTCACCCCTACCTGCCACTGTTGTATCTGGCTAAGCTGGTCATTTACCCCTCCCCCCCCTTCCCACCCATACCACTGTTTGAATATATGAAGCTGCGAATCATTGTTACTAGAGGGAAGAATTAAACTATTTACCAATTTCAAAGCTAATTTCCCATTAGCATCCAAATTACTTCTCATGGCTCGAAATTTACCGTTACTTCTTGGAGCCTCCAAACCACAACTGAGAATCTCTACTGCTTCGTCGAATGACATAGGCCAATCAGCAGCCCAGCCCAAACGAGGATAAGTGATGGAAGGTAATTTTTGACTGGTATATGTATCATGGGTTGGAACGAAAAAAAAGTTCTTCAAAATCAGTTTCAAAAAAACTATAGGCATCACCATCAATTAAACAACACATTCCTACAACTCTACCATTTGGATCATTCTCAATTAAACGTACGGTGACATAAAACTTGCGTACTAATTCGATATAGCATTCACAACTGAATCTAGCGATTATCATCCAACCTAGGCCATTATTAGGTTCAATAAGTCTTTTTTTTGCATACCTTCAACTTGGATCAGTTCATCATAATCCAAATACATACCCGCCCAAAATTTGGTTACACCTCGTGGTGCCAGCGGATTATAGACGCAAACCTCCCCTTCGCAGTGATGTTCGTAAGTCGCGCTCTCCGATTCCTCCATCTCTTCATACCCTGAATCTCTTTCGGCATTCGTTCTTCGTCTCGAGGATGATGAATCATCTCCCCCACTCTTCTGGGCTTGCTTTGATTTTCTCGAAAATATTCTCCGTAACCTGTATAAAAAAATTGTGTTTGACAATTATAAAGAAATTTTAGAGAGATAAGTTTAGGTAACTAGAGAGAGATTGGTAGTGGTATGAAAAATTGTAGGGGGGAATGGGCTGTATTTATAGGGGGGTTTTTTGAAGTTACCGGATAACTGTTTTTTCCGAATTTATTTTAAAAAATTTAATGGGTCTCCTCTATAAATAGAGGAGACCACAACTTCAAACTCACAAACTCACAAAATCCTCTATACATCTCTCTAAATCTCTCTACTTGTTCTAAATATTCTATAAAACTCAAATTTCTTATTTTACATATTGTAGTTCTACTTTCGGAATTGTTTGATTTTTTTTTTTCTGCAAATTGTTTCTATTTGATAAAAACACTTAAATAACGTTTGGATAACATTATAATAGCTTAATTAAGAGCTTCGTATAATTTATCAAGTTATTTACTTGTTGTAGTTATTTAAATTAGTTCTTTTAATTCTAATTTTATTAGTTGTTATTAGATGGTATTAATCTAAATTTAGCTTTTATTATTTGTGATATTAATTAGTTTCGATTAGTATTTTATTGCATATTTAAAAAAACGTTGTTTTAAGTTTTAAAATGTCTCTAAAACGTAAAAATACTAATGCTCACCCATCCGGTAATGTGGATCTCAATACCGAAGATGATTTTCCTAGAGACTCCCCTCATGTTAACACACTCTCCTCCCACGAAAGTGGTGGTGGAAGTACTAGTGGTGGATCGAGATCTCGTAAGAAAACATCTTGGATTTGGAAACAATATATTGTATCAGAGGATGGTTTTTCTAGTATTTGTAAAAAGTGCAATAAAAGTTATCTTTATGTAAGTGGAAATAGAAATATGGGCACTAGCACTATGGTAAAACATTTACAAAAACATGAAATATATTATCCTACAAAACCTAACCCAAATAATGTTTGCATAAACCCTCAAACAGGTCTTCCTTTTGAGCTTAACCACGATACGTATATAGAAGAAACAATGATTTATGCAGTCGGTAGTTTACAACCATTCAGTTTAGGGGATTCTTGGAGATACGAAAATTGGATGCAAGCTGGGGTAAACCCATAGGCAAAACGCATTCCACGTACCTCTTTACGATCGCTAGCCTTTAAATATTTTTAAAAAAGAAAAAAAAAAGCATTATTCAAACTATGCTAACTTTGCCATGGAATGTTTCGATTACTAGTGACATAGGTACTTTTACTGATTTTGATATGGTATATGTTACCCTTCTATGGATGGATCCTGAATGGGTACTCCAAAGGAGAATTATATGGTTTGAATCTATTGGTCAGCATAACGCACAATTAATTAGCGAGAGTATGGTTGAATGTATGAGTATTTATGGCATTAGAAATAAGATTACGTCTATTTTGTTCGGTAATGCATCTTCTAATTTGAGTGCTATAAAATTGCTTACACAAGATTGCACTCCCATTTTTCCTAAATTGTTTCACACCAGATGTTTATGCTACGTACTTCAATTAATTGCGAAAGATGGAATAAGTAGGGTTATGGTTGATTATATTTCCCCTATTAAAAATGGGATCCTATTTTGCACGACCTCCGCTGCTAAAAAAGAGCTTTTAAAATACTAGTTATTGGAAATGGGAAACAATATAATAAACTTATATTAGATGTCGAAACTAGATGTAATTCTACTTATGCAGTGCTTGCACGTGCACATGTTTTTAAAGAAGAGATTATGACGCTTTATAATGCACCTTATCTTGAAACAGTTATTGAAAAACAATATTGGAAATATTGTGCACACATGTTAAGATTTTTAAAACTTTTTAAAAATAATACTCTAACCTTTTCTTCACAAAATCAACCTAATGCTTATTTGGCCATTTTCACGATTACTAATCTTGCCATGCATATGGATAAATTTAGATCAAATTTTGCATGCCTAGACATGGTGCCCCATATGGAATTAAAGTTCACAGAATATTTTCATCACATCCCTATGACTTATTCAATTGCTTGCATTTTGGATCCTTTTTCACGAAAAGATCAATTTGAATGGCTAGTTAGATGCTTTTATCGATCCGTACAGTTTTCTGTAAGTAGTCCACCAAAGGATCCAATTGACCCTGAAGGGTATATTGTCAGCGTATATGAATGTATGCATAATATGTATGATAAGTATGCTGAAAGATATAGAATAAATACAACTACAAATGTAAGAAGTAGTAACAATAGGGGTAGATGGAGACTTTCTACTAACTAGATATTTGAGCACTAGGTTTGATTTTAAGAATTTTCCCGACCGTGGTATTGAAGATATCATAAGATGGTGGGGTACCAAAACTGAAGAGTATCCTATTCTTTGCAGGTTTGTTAAAAAGATTTATGAAATACTTATGTCTACAGTTGTAAGTGACTGTGCTTTCAGCCAAGCGAGGTTGCAATACACGACTAAGAGAACAAGATTGACGGGCAAAGCACTTGGAGTGCTTGTGGCAGTCAAGGATTGGACAGCGGCGGATAAAAAGATGCAAGACAAAGAGTTTAGCGACGAAGTGAATGTAGACGACATCTTCGAAGATTATCCGGATGATTATGAAGATACACTTGAATAAGAAAATATGGAAGAAAACGAAGCTGAAGGTGAATCAAGTGAGGACGAAGACGAAGATTTTACTTACGAAGAAGACGGACTGAAGCTGAAGCTGAAGATAAATGATGTTTGTAATAGGTTTTTACTATTTTGTATTTTAATTTGAAAACATTTGTACAACTCCTGGCCCGCAAGAGTATAAACTGTGAACGGCTAAATAAACCAAAAAAACTATATACCTTTTATTATAATAACAACAATTGTATTATGAAATACTTATAAGATATGATTTTGGTTTAAAAAATAATAACAAACACTTGTAATATTTATAACCAAATCACAATAGTAATCAAAATGTAATATTAAAATTATAACCATAAAATTTGTAATATTTTAACATGATAAGATATAGTTTTGGCTTGAAACATAATATCAACCCTACTAATATTGGATCCCAGAACATAATAATATTCTAAATGTAATAATAACATAAGTAATATTTAAAATTTTGGTTTATATAATAATTACAACACTTAAAATATTAATAACCAAAACAAATTCATATTAACAAAAATGTAATAATAATTTTATAATCATATACAATATCTCAATATTTTTTAAATATAACTTAAGATATGATTTTAGTTATAAAATAATTAAATCACTTATATTATTTAAAAATAAACCGTGGTCTGCGGTTCTGCCGGTTTGCGGTTCTAACGGTTTGCGGTTTATACGGTTGTGCCGGTTTGCGGTTCTGTCGGTTTGCGGTTCTAACGATTTACGGTTATGGCGGTTTGCAGTTCTAACGACCAGTTCCATAGTTTATCCGCCGGTTTACTAACAATTCTCCAGTTTTTATCCGCGCTTCAAGAACCATTAGACACCTCTAATCGTAAACGAATTTTGGTGCTTGCCGGACAGGGTAAATAACCGTACTAGCATTCTAGAAATGCGCAACCTAATCAACCATCTACGTCCGCCAACCAACCACGGATGCTATGACTCTCACAGTTGGATTTCCAGCAAAGGGCTCTCCTTTGTATCAAAAACAATTTTGCAATGTTATTCGCCAGTCGGCTCCGACTGTAGGTTAGACCGCCGTCGCTTGATATGGATTAAATATATTTCTGTCATTCCTACGTACTACTTAACATATTCTTGTCTTTATGTACTCTTCCTGTTTGGGCTGATTCACGCCGTTGGTTGCTGTTATCCAGTTGCTGCTACCTACGGGACACCCTAGTCACATTTAGTTCTCATGTTTCATTCCGAACTTTGGGTATGTGCTAATTTTGTAACAAAATTTTATTTACTAATTTATGTTTTCATTGTAAAATAATTATCAAATTTTTTATTTCCATTTTGTATTTTAGATCTGTTTTTATGGGACAGTCTCCTTACATAAAAATTACGTTACAAAACATATATTTGTAAAATTAGAATCAGGAGTCTTTAGCCAAATAAAGAACAAACGGGAAGACTTTTCTTGAGACTAAGAGTTCACACTTGACACCAACCAAAGAAAACACGAACACGCCAAAATATTATATAACCTTTTTTTTCCCAGCCCAGGTGAGCTTATATATTTCGTCACCTTTAATAAGATCCTATGTTTTATACATTTTATTTTTTCTTGTAATAAAATAAAGTGTTAATAAATATTACTTTTCAAGTAGCTCACTTTAATGACCACAGTAAATCGAGGAAACTTTGAAGAGTTTTTATGAGCATATAATATACTTTTTAATGTAATAAAAATATATAACATGTTTATAAGTAATAATCGTTAAAATCATGATAGATAAGTGGGATGAATAAATATAGATAGTATTTTGATATTTTAAAATTTTAGATTAACGGTTTAGATATATATAAACATTCAAATTAAAATATTTTCATATAACTATTCTTTTTCATTTTGGAGAAATAGATATTTTTATTTTTAAGTCTAATAAAAATTGTTGAGCAGATGGAAGGGATTGACTAGACGCATAGGGCACATATTGAATATGAATGGTCAACTGCGTAATGCGAATGGAATGCAATGCAATGGTCAAATGGCTTTTGTTTAATATTTCTCTATATATAGATAGCTCGTTCTTGAATTCAGAGATTGTGTGTTGTAAGATATTAATTAGGTTCTCTCTTTGACCTGCATTAACTCTCTCAATATAGATATTCAGCTATATCTGATCTCTGTCTTCTTAAGTTTTTGTATCTAACCCCATGCAGACAAGCTCAGCACTTCCTTCAAACAATCTCAAAATATCACCACTTGTCCATTTCCAAAAACCCTTGAATAATTTAACTTCTTCTTCTTTGAAGTTCCAAAAACCAGCATCAACATTATCAACTCAGGCTACGCGGCTACACCTCTCAAATCTTGAAAACCTCCTTACTAGAAAACCTCAACAACCAAACCAAAATACTAATGTCGCCCTCAAAACGGGTCAAACTCTACTTCAAAGATTAAACTTGACTAGTATTTGGCCCAAAATGAGTGCCTCCGATGATATATCACCCAGAATCCTTACCCGTCTTTTATCCTTGACGCCACAATATTCCCCAAGAAACAACCTCGGGTCGCGGTGGCTAGAATATCTCGGCTCCAAAAACTGGGAAGGGTTACTTGATCCACTTGACGAAGATCTTCGGCGAGAGGTGGTGAAGTATGGAGAGTTTGTTCAAGCAGCTTACCAAGCTTTCAAACTCGATCACGCAACGTCGTCAGTGGCATTGCCCGATAAATCTTATAAGGTGACCAAGATTCTTCACGCAACATCATCAGTTGTATTACCGAAATGGATAAACGATGTGGCGCCGCAGCGAACGAGCTGTGTGGGGTATGTCGCGGTTTGTGATAACAAAAAGGAGATCCAACGGATGGGAAGGAGGGATATTGTCATAGCGCTACGTGGTACAGCCACACTGCTCGAGTGGGCTGAGAATTTTAAAACAAGGTTGGTCCAAATATCTCAAAATGAATCAGATCTTGGACAAGGACAACCTAAAGTAGAATGCGGGTTTTTGAGTCTATACATGACAGGTGCATCTGGCATGCCTAGCTTGTCTGAATCCGTAATTGAAGAAGTCAAAAAACTTATGGAACAATATAAAGGAGAGACTCTAAGCATTACAGTGACAGGCCACAGCCTGGGAGCTGCCTTGGCCCTTCTTGTCGCAGACGATATAAGATCACACGCTGCGGAGGTGCCACCGGTTGCGGTTTTCTCATTCGGAGGGCCGCGAGTAGGTAACCACGATTTCGTCAATCGAATCAATGCAAAAAATATTAAAGTACTACGGATCGTCAATGAACAAGATTTGATTACGAAAATGCCGGGTGCGATTTCAAGCAATGAGGGAATCAATACATCTGTTGAGACGTATTCGCATGTTGGATCGGAGCTACGTGTTAACACGAGAATGTCTCCGTATCTAAAATCGAATGCTGACATGGGATGCTGCCATGACTTGGAAGCGTACTTGCATTTGGTGGATGGTTTTTTGTCGTTGAATTGTCCATTCAGGGCGACTGCTAAGAGAAGTTTGCGCAAATTGATGGATCAGCAAACATCCAACGTAAAAACTTTGTATATTAGTAAAGCTAAAGCATTAAATAAAGAAATGATTGATAGTAGTAGTAGTAGAGATGGATTGCCATTCTCTAGTTGCTTGTCTAGTCCTTCTCAAACCGATATATTCAATGACAAACTTAGTTGAAACAGTAAAGATAGAATATATTTTTGTTACGCTTTCATTGATGAGCTATATAGCACAGTTCGATATAAACATTACAGATGGTGACTTGATTACAAAAGTCGACACCTTGACCATTTGCCTTGTTTCAGGATCGGTCACGGTACGGTGTGTTTTGGGGTCCGATGGGTCTGACTTTTGTGTAACTTGCAAGAAACGAGTATCCAGCTACAATTCAAAGCATAATCAGAGAAAAGTTATATAAGTCTAAAGTTATTTACTTTAGGAAAACCAAATTCAGTCACGGTTTATTCAAAAGAGGGTGAAGAAAACCAAACAAAATTTTGCACAGATTGTACAAAATGTGTATATTTTCGGACGAATCTGGTAGCTGTCCATGTCTAAGTGCAAAAAGAAAACATATTTATTCAAATACCATCCAAACAAAAAAGGCCAAAGCTATTTCCCCATAAAAATTATTATTTCCTCCATAATTTGAAAAAATCTCCATGTTGATATTTTCTCCATAAAGGAAGTTATAAATTTATCCTTTTACTCATTTTTTTCACAAAATCATTACCCTAACATACTATTACCCATTCAGTACAACAAAACTCATTTTTCACAAAACGAGTACCTTACAAAACAGATTCGAAGAGAGAAGCCTTGGAGAAGAAAACTCATTCTTCCCAAAACAGTACCCTACAATAACAGAATCAAATTAAGAGAGAAGCCTTGGAGAAGAAAACTCATTCTTCACAAATCCAGTACCTTACAAAATAGATTCGAAGAGAGAGAAGCCTTGGAGAAGGTATGATTTCTTCATTTTCTTTGCTTTTTTATTTTTCGATTAGGGTTTCTATTTGTGTCTGCTGTTTCGATTTGGGTTCGCCTTGGGATAAATAACTGTTCTTTAATTTTTTTTATGCATTGAGCATGTGATTCCGAGTGGGCATCTCGGAATCACATGTTTTTTTTTTAAACTGAGCAACAGTTGATTCCGAGTGGCCTTCTCGGAATCAGCTGTTGCTTGGTTCCAACTTGTTTGCAACTGATTCTGAGAGGGCCACTCGGAATCAGTTGCAAACTCTTTGTCTCCACATTTTGGTTATAACTTGGAAAAAAAACACTGCACCTGATTCCGAGTGGCCCTCTCGGATTCAAGTGCAAAACCCCAGTATACATACATCTATGGATGGATCTATTTCGTGTATACACTCACTGGTCTCGAATTCGCAGGAAGATTAAGTATGAACTCGACAATTGGCACTCGAGCAAAAGATCTGATGCAGATCTAAACAAACTGGTTATCAATTGTATCTCAACTTTCAAGAACAATTCGCAATACCAAAATGACATCAGATTCCTCAAGATTTGGTTCCTATACGTAATTCTCTAGCCTACTATTTCTCACTCGTGCAAATCGAATCTGAAATCTAGTCTTTCCGGTTGCAATTTATGAATGATGTTTATGATATGCTTTCGTCTTTAGTTCTTATCAATCTGTACGTGTTGGTGTTTTGAAGAGGGAGAGAGTTCATAGGTATACTAATATGCTTCGAGCTACTGGACATTCAACCCTTGTTTAATTTCGTTTTTTTAGATCGATGGTGCGGAAGATTACGAAAGCATTTTCAGAGAAATGAAGGAGATGAAAATTTGTATAGGCCATTCATGCCTCTATGAATGGTATGCTTTAGTTCTTGAAGTTAAAGGGGAGTTGCTATTAGCATACAAGGGTATACTAGTAAAATCATGTTTCACTAGTTTTAGAGATTTCAAATTATGGAGCAAATAATAATTTTCATGGAGGAAATAGGTTTGGCCAACAATAAAACCTTAAATCCAATAAACTAAACTCGTCATAGCATAAACCAAATTGCTAAAACAGAAACATTTAACAACTAGTTTCTACTAATTAAAAATTTCTCTAAAAACTTTTCATCCTCCACACCAAACTACCTTTTTTATAGCTAAACCCCTTCTAAATTTATCATTGATTTCACTGAAATACCTTGCGAGCTCACCCTCACAAACTTGCCTACTTGCTGAAGGGGAGTCTCGTTTCCTCCACAATTTTTCAGACCTTGTAAATATATTATTTTTTCCATCCACAAATCGGAAAGGGTCCTTACTATCAGGAAATAGACGCACAAACAAAATCTTTATTCTTGTATCAAATATGATTAGAGATAATAATCCCGAAAAAATTACCAAGTATGAATGAAATCAACGCAAATAACACAAAACATTTTTTACGTTGAAAACCTTCCCAGTGTAAGAAGTAAAAACCATGAGACTGATTTCGAACTCCAACCAAATATTCGCTATCAGAAGACGGCTTACAAAAATATTCTCTACATAAAACTAGAGCATACACCACACAAAGTATGACAACTTCGTACACAAGGCCAATACAAAATATAGTAAACCGAAATAAAAGAACTCACTCAAATATATCCCCAAAAATGAAGTTAGAAGAAGCTGATTAAAACTATACTTAGAAGACTCTAAAGCAAAATCCCTCTGGTCAGGTTGGAGAGGACAAATAGACGAGCCTGCTTACCAAAAATGAAGCCGATCAGACCACGAAAGACAGTTCGATTGAAATCACAAAGTTCTGTCTCGAATTGCTTTTTCTCTCAAAACTGTACTACAAAATTGTGACAATAGAAAGCGCGAGACAAGAGAATTATACTTATACATAAACCAAAATCCCATGTGTTACCCTTATTTTTCCTAAGCCTATATGATAATTAGACTCCCACATAGGAAGAGCCCAATAAATGTCCCCTTCACGACTATGTGGGAGGATTCGTCATCCCGACGATCAATCTACAAGTTCAAGCTTTCCACTAGGCAATACCTTTGTCACCATGTCAAACTCATTGTCATTTGTATAAAATTTATCAGCCTCCATTAGTTTAGCATCAAGAATATCTTGAATCCAATTGTATCTCACAATAATATGCTCCGATTTTGAGTGAAAAGACAAATTCTTCACGAGATGAATAACACTGTGATTATCACATAACAGTACATACCCGTGTTGCTCAAATCCAAGTTCTCTCAAGAACTTCTTCATCCATAGTATCTCTTTACTCGCTTATGTCACTACAATAAATTCAGCTTTTGTCGTTGAAAGGGCAACACACTTTTGTAGTCTTGATTTCCATGAAACAACACGACCACAAAAGTTAATCAAATATCCAGAAGTACACTTGCGAGTGTCAACATGTCCAGCCAAGTATGAATCAGAATAAGCCAACAACTCAAGTTTCTCCATCTCAAAACTGAGCTTCAAATTAGAGGTTCCTCGCAGATACCTCATAATCCCTTGCATGGCTTCCTAATGCTATGTAGCCGGGTTTGACAAATATCTGCTCAAAACACAAACACTATGAGCTAAGTCAGGGTGAGTACATACAATGACATACGTGAGAATTCCAACTGTAGATGCAATTTTTTCGGTTGTGGCTATGATTATTAGCTCTGATTCCATAATCAAATTTGAACAACGTGTTTGTTTTTTTAAATCCCTATGTATTACACCCTTTGTAAAAATAAACATCAATCTTATAATCGTTTGTTACGGCCATGTATGTAATCAAATATCCTAAAAAAAATTAAATAGTTGAAACATTTAATTTTAGCTTTTTTCTAGTAAGTAATAAAAAAATTTCAAACACACTTCAATACTTCATATTTTTAGTTAATTGACTTAATTGACGGCCACAACCAATATATTTATCTTAATATGTTAATTGTTGACCTAAACATCTTTATAATCATGATGTCATATAATTTTATTTACCGTTAAAAATGTTGTACAACATAGAACAACCTTCAAAATTAATAAATGGAACTTCAGATAAAATTCTTCATCGTTTAAGAGAATTTGATAGATTTACTATATATTTTTTCCAAAAGTAATTATTTTCACCCATCTATTATTTTAATTTTTGAGATATAACAACTTCTTTTAGTTTTAATCTTAACTAATTAGAGATAAAAAAAATTAATTAAAAAAATAAAAAATAATAATAAAATATAATATAATATTCGTATATGATTTGACTTATAAATATTGTATTTTATCATACCTTTAATACAATGCATCTATCGATACAAATTTTCAAAAAAAACAGAATTAGTTAAAATTATTTTAAGATATTATATATTTTTGGATTTCTATGGAAAATAAAAACGTTGTAAGACATATTGTATTTTGATAACTTCTTGTTCGATGGATAATCCACAGTTGGAGATCTCGAATGGAAAATCAACTTACAGATCAATAGTTGATTTTGGTTGTTTGACTCATGCAAGTATAATTTCTTTAAAAAAATTAACTAACGACTTACATGCTTCGAATTATGAAGCAACATAACATCAACATGAAATATATTTGATTTTGTAAACAGAATAATTAAAAAGAATTACAAAAATATAAATTACAGGCAAATACATTTTGTGCAAAACTACTAAAACAAAATACAAGTTGGCCATCAATATTCCTTTTAGTATATTTTTAATAATTCATTCATCAATTCAAAATCACTTAATATCATTAGTATTTAGAAGCTCGACTTAAAAATTACACGCTCTCTTGTGTACAAATAACGAATTCTTATAATAACTGATGCTAAGAACAATTAGAAGTCCAACGCTCTTCTAAAACAAATGTTTTTATAACCGAACCCGTTTTAAAATCAGTCTTCTTTCAAATAGTTATCACAAACTGAAACTGAAATAAATTTTTAACCAAAACCAAAATCAATCTCTTACGATAACCGAATTCCATCTCAAAATTGATCTCTATTAAGTGACAACCCCTCCTACCGAAACTAAAATCAAACTAAAGAAGTAACCCGTCCTCAAATAGTTTTAAGCTACCTCTAGCATAATGTTTTCTTAATTTATTGCCCATAGAACATAATAACACCTACTACGTAAGTGTAAATACGTGTTCACATTGTTATCACTAAACAAACTAATTGTTTGTAAGTACTTCCATTGTAATTAATACTTTACGGATTTATTACTTAACTTATTGAACCATGAAATTAAATCATCTTGTAATAATGCGGAATAAATAATTTATTGGATGTAGACATTCGTTGATCTTTAGATTCCTGACTTGAAGCGGATGATCTGTGATCCTTTGCTAGGTTATCGATTCTTCTAAGAGATGGAAACCAAAACACACTTTTGTAATTGATTCGAAGGAAGAATCAATTTGTTTTTCTTAAAGGATTTTTTTTCTCTCTGTATTTGATCTCGTGTCTTTTAAGAATGAGGAACTCATTTATATAGAACTGAAGTGAGAAAACGGTTCTTCTCTTTTAATCGTCTGTAACTTCCAGACGGTTACTTAATGAAGACCATTCCTTATTAAATTGTCACCCTTAGGGACCATAACCCGGTATTATTTTGTTTTACAAAATAACCCCAAAACTTTATGTTTTGCTAACGTTGTTTATTTCCGAATCCAATCCTTCATAGTATTCGGAATTAAACCTGGTATCTATACAATTACCTCCATGATACATATTTTATCTACTAGTCCGTTTTTTTCTTTATGATTACTTTTATTGGACTAATATAAACGATAGTTTGATACATCGATAAGACATGTGACGGTCCAACTTAATGGAGAAATTCCAACAATCTCCCACTTGGATCATCATATGCTACTATAGGATGCATCCACTTAATGAACGTTCTAAATTTCTATCGTCACATAGATTACCTTAACAATCCCGTAAATGACTATTAACGATATAGGACTAAAGTCATCATCAATGCATTTCAAGCCGCAAATAGATGCATCAGTAATCACGATATCGCAACAATCAACTACATGGATCTATCATAGTGCATAACATAAGAATAATATGAAATGTAATCTTACATATATATTCTTAACTAGTCCCACTTAATTGGAGGTCTACTTACAGCAGAGTACGAGTAATCAAATATAAGAGCACACTGAAAACTTATATATAAATATGTTTGCATTAATGACCTTAAGTTCGCGAATATCATAATACAAACAAATTTAATAGCTTAATACAAACTCCCACTGAAACTAACAATCCTCTAAGTACACAACACCCATGTTAATGGTGTGTTCAATAAAAACTTTAGGTACTAATGCCTTCGTAAGAGGATCTGCTAACATCGAGTTTGTCCCTATGTGCTCCACACTGATTGGACTTAACCGAGCTCCTGTTACTATTTGAATACTGAACTGCCGAGTTATTGTCACAATATAGTCTAAGGGGTCATTCTATCCCCTCTACGATTCGCAGTCATGTAACCAAATTTCACAGCCAAAGCGCCTGATTGGATGCCTCGAAACAAGCAACAAATTCCACAGCCATAGTGGAAGATGCAATGAGTATTTGTTTAACACTTTTCCATGATATTGCACCTCCCGCTAAAAGGAATATAATTCCTGAGGTTGAACGACGAGAATCCTCACATCCAGCAAAATCCGAGTCGGAATACCCTATGACCTCCAGTTTATCCGACTTCTTATATGTTAACCTGTGATGTTTTGTTTGTTGCAAATACCGGAGAAATCTTTTGACTGCTTTCCAGTGTTCCATCCTCGGATTACTTACGTATCTCCCTAACACACCCACCACAAAAGCAATATCTGGCCGTGTACAAACTTGAGCATACATCAGCCTTCCAACAGCCAAAGCATATGGAACCTTTTTCATTTCCTCAATCTCAAGTTTTTTCTTTGGGCATTGCTTAAGGCTAAACTTTTCACCTTTTGATATAGGGGTTTCCTTTTCTTTGCTGTTAGCCATCCCGTAACGTTGTAACATACTCTCAATATACGCCTTTTGTGATAAACTCAAAATTCTATGGGATCGATTCCTATGAATTTGAATTCCTAACACAAATGATGCATCACCAAGATCTTTCATATCGAATTTGTCCGAAAGAAATTTCTTGGTCGTATGTAACAATTCCTTATCGTTCGTGGCCAATAATATGTCATCAACATACAACACTAGAAATATGAATTTACTCTCACTGGACTTTTGATACACACAATCCTCCACTGAATTTATCTCGAAACCAAATGAGACAATAACTTCAAGGAATTTGTGATACCACTGTCGAGACGCTTGCTTGAGACCATAAATAGATTTCTTCAGTTTACATACCGTCGACTTTGGATCACCAGAGACAAAGTTTTCAGGTTGTAACATATAGATCGTTTCCTCAATGTCTCCATTAAGAAAAGCGGTCTTTACATTCATTTGATGGAGCTCAAGGTCGAAGTGTGCAACTAATGCCATGATTGTCCGAAAAGAATCCTTCGAAGAAACTGGAGAGAAGGTTTCTTTAAAGTCAATCCATTCACGTTGAGTAAAACCCTTAGCTACAAGTCGCGCTTTATGCCTCTCCACATTACCCTTAGAATCCCGTTTGGTTTTAAAAAATCCATTTACAACCAATCAGCTTCTTTCCCTCAGGTAATGGAACAAGCTCCCATACCGCGTTATCTTGCATTGATTTAAACTCTTCGTTCATTGCTTTAATCCATAAGTGAGAATCAGAACTTTTCATGGCATCACGAATACTTAAAGGATCGTTTTCTGTTGAACCATAAAATTCTTCATGTTCTTGAAGATACACTATATAGTCTGAAGATATAGCGCTCTTTCTTTCTCTAGTAGATCTACGCAAAGGCATAATTTCTTCATTTTGCACTTGAACTTCTTAAGGAGGTAGAGTTTGTTCTTCTTGAACAACTTCATTTTGCTCCATTGGAACAACATCCATAGGAGGAAGATTAACATCATCTTGAGTATCTATATCTTCTAACGAATCTGAAGTGATGATTGGCCTTCTAATTACCATATCAACATCTGACACTATAGTATTATTGTTAGAACCTTCATGAATCTCTATTGATTCTTCCTCAAAATGAATGTTCGTTACTAAATTCTTCCCCCCAAACTCTATATCCTCAAAGAATTTCGTTTTACCCATCTCAAATATATTCTTTGTGGAAGGATCATAAAACTTAAAACCCCTACTGTGCTCGGGATATCTGATGAAATAACTACTAGCCGTTTTGGAGTCCAATTTCTTTTCATTCGGCCTATAAGGCTTCGCTTCAGCTGGACATCCCCAAACATATAAATGTTTTAAACTCCCAATCCAAAGTTCATACGGTGTCTTAGTAGTTGCTTTCGTCGGAACTCTATTAAGTAGGTAGGTCGCACATTTTATTGCTTCTCCCCAGAGTGATATAGGTAATGTTGAATGACTAATCATACTTCTTACCATATCCTTCAATGTACGGTTTCGTCTCTCAAATACTCCATTCATGTTGGGCGAAGCCGGCATTGTATACTGAGGGACTATGCCACACTCTTCTAGGAACTTTGCAAACGGTCCATGACGTTGTTCACCTAAACCATCATATCTCCTGTAGTATTCACCACCATGGTCCGATCTGACGCACTTAATGTCTTTACCAAGTTATTTTTCAACTTCGGTCTTAAAGACTTTGAACTTGTCAATGGCCTCTGATTTTTCGTGAATGAGATATAGATACCCATATCGTGAAAAGTCGTCAATGAAAGATACAAAATATCGTTGGCCTTTCCATGATGCTGTAGGGAACGGACCGCAAATGTCTGTATGTATCAAATCCAAGACCCCTTTCGCTCTGTATGCATCTAATCGTTTCACTTTGGTCTGTTTTCCTTTTATACATTCAACGCAAACGTTGAAGTCTGAAAAATCCAGTTCACTTAATAAACCTTCTGAAACAAGCTTTTCAATTCTATTTCTAGAAATGTGACCTAATCGCTTGTGCCAAAGTTTTGCTGATTTTTCCATTTTACAATTTAGTTTTTGAGGACATCTACATTCATTATCTCTTTGTGATCCTTTATAGTATCCAATAAATACAAGTTATCATTTGATATTAACTTTCCAGAACCAACAACATTACCATGTAAATAAAGACATAAACTTTCATTTCCAAATAGACAAGAATAACTTAATTTTTCCAACAACGGAAAGGAAATTAGGTTCCTTCGAAAAGAAGGTACATACAATACGTCTTTTAAATACAAAAAATGTCCACTGATAAGCAACAAACGAAAATCACAAATAGAATGAACTAAACACGAACTGCCATCAGCTGTATACATGGATGTTTCACCATCACTCAGGCTTCGGTTTCTTATCATACCCTGAAAAGAAATACAAACATGAGTTGTTGCTGATGAGTCCGAATTCGAAGTGCTCCCCGGGAGGGCAGCCCAAAGTAAATCGCTCCGTAAACCGGACAGGCTCCAAGAACTTAATTCGGACAGGACTTTTGAACCGGGCAGATGACTTCGAACACTGCAAGCCTAAGGCAGTTCGAACTATGACTAAAGTACTAAAAAACCTAAACACTATCTGACTAAGCTACCTGCCCATCTGCTTAAAACTCATGGGTCTTTAAACATGACCCGGGTCCATTAAACTTGACCCGAAAGCCCATAAGGGCCCAAATTTCATACTATAAATACCCAACCACCAGCATTAACTGTGGGTAAGAAAAATTAACTGCTGCCAAGCTGCTTAATTCTCTCTCCACATTAAAAGCAGTTTGAAACACCTTTAAACACTTACACACCACCGTGAAACACCCTCACACCGCCTTAAAACTCCGCTTGAAATTACCAGCCTACCCTTAGGCTACTTTTATCCTCACCAAATTGGCGACCACAGTGGGAGGCGACGGTGCCTGAATCAAGTATTCAAAACCAGGTAAAGAAATTCTGTCCGAATGAATTCGGATAATCCAGAGCTTCCACCAGCTTTGCTCGAAGTGGTGGAAGAGAACGATGAGTATACTATCCAAGAGCGCGACAGGTTAAAACTTGAGATAGAAGCTCTGAGGGCTGAGAAAGCCAAGATGGGCGTGAAAGAGAAATCCAAAGCATCAGCTGCTCACCACACCGATAACCCAAGAGAACATGGGGTTTCCAAAACTCATGAGAGCACTAAGAAGACGCATGCCAGCTCTAAAAAATCTCACCGGTTCAAGCCTGTGGAGAGTTCTGACTCAAGTTCAGAGTCTTCGGACAGCTCTTCGGACAGTGAGGGAAATGAAAAGTCCTTGTCCTCTAGCAGTGATGAGGGACGAACCAAGAAGAAACAAAAGCAAGTTAAAAAGTATTCTAGAAAAAGAGATCACCATGGAAGAATGAAGAGGCATATTGGAAAGGGGTCATCTCACCACCGGAGGTATACGGACAAGATGTTGATGGATCCCTTTGCTTTCCACGATGAGCCAGGTATCTTTGCAACTCCTAATGAGGATACCGTGTTCAGTCGTGGAATGAATTGGAGGCAGTCTCCACTGTCTTCTAAAATCCTGTCCGGAAACCTCCCCAAGAGGTTTGACAGCACCAAGATGGAGAAGTATGATGGTAGTACTGATCCGGACAATCATCTGGAGCAATTCAAGAACTTCATGATGAACTTTGATGATGATGATAAACTACTCTGTAGGGCATTCTCCCAGTCTTTCACGGGGAGTGCTCTGAAATGGTACAACAGCCTGCCTCAGGGTTGTATTAAAGACTTTGATACTTTTTGGGTGGCCTTTCGAAGGCAATTTGTGGGGAGTAAGGAACTGAAGGGTAATGGAGATACCATAATCCATTGTGCCCAGGAACCAAACGAATCATTAAAAGAGTACATAAGTCGTTTTGTAAACACAAAAAATGGGTTGCCTGATTGCTTTGAACAGGTAGCAATAGCATCCCTAAGACAAGGTTTGAACCCAGGCAAGCTGGCCGATTCGGTGACCAGGAAGAAAGCCATGACCTGGGGAGGATTGCTAAACCAAGTTGGCAAGCAAATAAATGTTGATGAAACGAAAAAGACCAGGGTGCACAGACAGGTGAGATCCACCCCGGTGGCACCAACTCCAAATCAAAACCAGTCCGGGAACAAAGCAAGAGAAATCGGATAGGGGCATGGAAGGGGAAAAGCTCAGTCTCAACCAGCTGCTCCTGCGCAAAGCCAACAGTCTAGAAACAAAAGAGGGCCATGGGGTCCAACCGGAGTGGTTTGCAGAGCTCAAAGAAAGTGTGGCAACCATTTTCGATAAAACAAAAGATGAAGTACACTACCGGAGACCGGCGACCTTGCAGTCTCCCAGAGAACATCGAAATAATTCATTTTGCCAATACCATAATGATATTGGCCATACCACCGATGATTGCATAGCATTGAAACAAGAGGTACAAAACTTGATTGAAAGAGGGAAGTTGGGTGCATACGTTAAAAGGGGAGGAGGCAACAGGCCTGACAACACTCATAGGGTTGGTCCAAGCAACGCTGCCCCGGAGAGGGCCATGGTGATAGTTGAAAGGTTTGATGTAGAGTCTGAGTACTTGGATCCTGATCCAACAAGAAACAGAGTAGGTGCTATAGAGGAGCGTTCTAGATCAGTCTCCGGGCTCATTAAATTCTTTGAGTCACTGATAATTTTCGGAGGGGACACTATGACGGCTCCTACTACTTCTTCAAGAAAAAGACATGTTCATAATTTAGCCTCCCAACTAGAAGGGGGCATGACATCCTATCAATCTCCAAACTCGTTCCCATTCATAGTCTTCGATGAGGATGATTTGAGAGATATTGCTGGCCCTCATGAGGATGCGGTTGTCATAGGAGCATCTATAGGGGGCAATGAGGTAAGGCGAATTTTGGTGGATACCGGAAGCTCTGCCAATATCCTTTTTCTAAACACTTACAAGAAAATGAAAAATCCAGCTGTGATTCAAAAGTCGGACAGATCAATCGTAGGCTTCACGGGCAGTTCAGCCGATGTGATCGGGGAGTTTGAAGAAGAAGTGTTGTTGGGCAGGGGCCCTTTCAAGAAAATGGTTAGAATACTCTTCATTGTGGTGGATTATCCCACCTGTTATAATGCTATTCTAGGGAGGTCTTGGCTCTCTAGGATGCATGCAGTGGCTTCGACAGTCCATCAGTGTCTAAAGTATGCTGTTCAGGGATAGGTTGGGGTTGTCCGGAGCAGCCAAAAGGTTGCAAGAGAATGCTATGCCACTGCCTTGGCTCCACGAACGCTGGGAGCAGTCCGTATAAACGATCAATAGCAGTTTGAGGGCCTTTCTGGGGGTGAGGGTGAAATTGATGACCCCAGGGAGACCCCCGGAGTGTTGATTCCGATTGAAGAGGTTGAGACACACTACTTAGAAGAAGGAAAAAGCGTTAAGATAGGGTCCAAAATGCCACCAATACTGAAAGAAAGAATGTTGAAATTCTTGAAAGACCATCAGCATGTTTTTGCTTGGTGCAACGCTGATGTTACTGGAGTTCCATCAGAGGTGATTTCCCATCACCTATCAGTCCGGAGAGATGTGGCACCAGTGGTACAAAAAAGGAGAGCTTTCTCAAAAGAAAAGGCTGATGTCATTGTACAAGAGGTTGACAGACTCACAAAGATGGGGCACATTAAAGAATCTCAGTACCCTTTGTGGACTGCCAATCCTGTCTTGGTAAAAAAGAAGAATGGTAAATGGCGTATGTGTATTGACTTCACATACCTCAATCGAGCTTGCCCAAAAGACTTGTATCCGGTTCCCCGGATAGATCAGTTAGTAGACTCTACTTCTGCGAACAAGCTACTCTCCTTCATGGATGCCTTCTCCGGGTATAATCAGATCCAGGTGGATCCAAAAGATCAAGAGCATACCACTTTTGTCACTGATAGAGGTTTACACTGCTACAAGGTGATGCCCTTTGGCTTGAAAAATGATGGGGCTACTTATCAAAGGTTAGTCAACAAGGCATTTGCTGATCAAATTGGAAGAAACATGGAGGTTTACATTGACGATATGATGGTGAAAAGCGTGGATGAGCAGTTGTACTTGTCCGACCTCCAAGAGACTTTTGCCAACTTGGCCAAAGTAAATTTAAAATTAAACCCCGAAAAGTGTGTGTTCGGAGTGCAGTCCGGGAAGTTCTTAGGGTATATCATAAGTGAGCATGGAATACAGCCCGACCCGGACCAACTCGATGCTTTGTTCCAAATGGCGCCTCCTCGAAACATTTAAGAAGTACAGCGATTAACGGGGAGGTTGGCAGCCTTGAACAGATTTATCTCCAGGTCTTCGGACAGATGCGCTCCATTCTTTCAAACCCTGAAGGGTGCAAAGGGGTTTGAATGGACACCACAGTGTGATGAGGCATTCAATGAAATCAAGAAGCATCTGTCCTCTCCCAAGACTTTGTTTAAACCAGTCGATGGGGAGACTCTTTTTGTATATCTGGTTATTTCAAGTTGTGCCATCAGCGCTGTGTTAGTAAGGGAGGTTGATGGGTATCCTCACCCAGTGTACTACATCAGCAAAAGCTTGATTGATGCTGAGAGGCGTTACTTGAAACTTAAAAAACTAGCTTTGGCCTTGGTGATAGCTGCAAGAAAAATGAGGCCTTACTTTCAGGCTCATCCTATCGTTGTCCGAACGTCTTTCCCTTTAAAAAATGTCCTTCAAAAAGCAGACATTTCGAGCAGAATGACAAAGTGGTCAGTAGAATTGGGAGACTTCGACATAGACTTCGCTCCCCGGACAGCAGTAAAAGCTCAAGCTGTGGCTGACTTTCTAGTTGAGTTCCATTCTGATAGGGATTCAGAACAACCTACTGATTCAAAAGACAAAAAAGTGTGGATTGTCCGAACAGACGGAGGATCCAGTACCATGGGATCTGGGGCAGGAATATGTCTCACTTCCCCCTATGGGGACAACATGTTCCAAGCCATTTGTTTTGCTTTCAGGGCATCCAATAATGAGTCCAAATACGAAGCAGCTATAGCTGGGTTAAAATTGGCATACATCTGTGGAGCAAAAACGGTCAAGCTACTAAGTGACTCCCAATTGCTCGTCCACCATGCTCTAGGCCTGTCAGATGTTAGAAAGAAGCAATTGATCAAATACTTGCTCCTCCTTAAAAATAAAGCGTCAAAGTTTAAAGCTGTTGTCTATGAGCACATTCCCCGGACAGAGAATGAGCTAGCAGACTCATTGGCAACGATAGCATATACGGAGTCCTACCCATGGATCCATGTGCTTGAAAGCTCTTCTATTCAACTTGATGAAGGTGAAAAGGAGGAAGTCTTTGAAATACAAGTAAACCGGCCTCAAGACTGGAGGTCTCCTCTTATGCAATATATGTCCGATGGCATCGTGCCCTTGGATAAATCACAAGCCAGAACGTTGAAACACAGGGTTCGTGGTTTCATTATGATTAGAGAAGTCTTGTACAAAAAGTCCTATAGCAAACCTCTCCTACGCTGTTTAGGGGATCATGAGTCACAAATGGTTCTCTCCGAATTGTATGATGGTGAGGGATCAGCCCATTGTGGGTTTAGAGCTTTAACAAGAAGAGTGCTACTCTCCGCATACTATTGGCCATCAATTATGAAAGATGCTAAGGAGCTAGTAAGAAGGTGTGACCCATGCCAGAGGTACAGCAATGAAATTCATGTACCAGCCATTCCTTTGGAATCAATTTCTGAGCCCATCCCTTTTGCTCGATGGGGATTGGACTTAGTTGGGCCTCTCCCTGTGGCGTCCGGAGGGCAAAAAACCATAATTATAGCCATTGACTACTTCTCGAAGTGGATAGAAGCAGCCCCCTTGGCAGGGACAACATCAAAAGCTGTTATAAAGTTCATTCTATCCAGCATATGTTGCAGATTTGGTGTCCCTCAGAAAATAACAACAGACAATGGCCCACAGTTTGATAATAGAGAGATGGAGAGCTTCTGTGCCTCAAGAGGTATTCAGCACTGCTTTTCTTCACCTTTCCATCCTCAAGCCAATGGGCAAGTTGAAGTGGCTAATAAAACAATTCTCTTCGGCTTAAAGAAAAACCTAGAAGGAGCTGCTGGAAAGTGGCCTAGTTATCTACAAGAAGTCTTATGGGCCTATCGGACAACACCTGGGACTGCAACACAAGAATCCCCTTTTGCCTTGGTCTATGGAATGGATGCAGTAGCTCCCATAGAAAAGACACTCCCCTCCTTTCGTATTCATAATTTCTCCGGGCAGGTTAATGAGATGTCAGTTAGAAATCAGCTTGATTTGATTGAAGAAAGACGAGTTAAAGCTCATCTTAGAATGTCACACTATCAGGGCTTGATGAGAAGCCGGTTTGCTTCTAGAGTTAAAAGAAGGGACTTTCAACCAGGAGATAAAGTATTGAGGAAAGTTTTCTTGCATACCAAGGAAAAGCTCTTCGGAAAGCTGGCCCCAACTTGGGAGGGTCCATATACTGTGGTTGAAAGAATCAAGCCTGGGACATACTGGTTGGAAGACAAAGATGGCAGGGTTTTAACTCACCCTTGGAATATTGAACACCTACGAATGTACTTGGAATAAAACTTGTGTAAATATTTACTTGTTTAAACATCCATGTAAATATTTGGGGGTATATCTTCCCCTCTTCGGTGGGACGGAGAGCTTTCAATAAAACTTGATGCCTTATTCAAATATTTTTTAAGTTTTTGCCGCAAAATTCTGTTGCTTGTCATACTACCCGGACTGAAAGGTCTAAGGGCTACTTAAATTCTAGCCAGAGAAACTAAACACTCTCACAATACAATAGCTCAAAGCTACTTAAATTCTAGCTGTCTAAAGTAAGACAAGTAATAAAAGAAGAAGATGGTTGAGTAAAATAAAAGCATTCATTCAACAACTTAAAGTTGCATTGGCCTTCCAAGGACTTTTTGAGTAAGTTTGGGCACAGTACAAAAATCTGTCCGAATAATACGGACACCATCACAAAAAAGGTGCCTTGGCCTTCCAAGGACTTTAGTTCAAACAAAAGATAAACAAAACAAATTATAAATTAAGGTTGAGCCTTTGAAGATGGCTCACCCTCATCTGTTTTCTTGCCTTTGATGTCGCTCTTCTCCTCGACAATTTTCTTACCCTTGGGGTCAATTTCTTCATCACCTGGGCTCTCTCCGGTTTCCTCTTCACCACCAGACGAGGACTCACCGGAGTACCCCTCATCAACCATGGTCCATTATGGGAGATCATCGTCATCCACATAGCGCCATAAGTCCCCTAGTCTCCTCTTCGGGAATTTCTCGTGAAACAGGAGGACCATATCAGACTTCACTTTTTCAACCATTAATTCTTCACTCCGTATCATCTCCCTGGCATAAGCATTAATCTTGGCCTTGATCATGGCCTCTTGATCCTTCACCAGAGCAGCTTTTTCTTCAACAGCCTGAGTCACTGCATTCTCTAAAGCAAGTTTGTCAGTGGTCAGGTTGGTAACAAGCTTCTCCTTTGCTGCAGTTTCCCCTCTTGAGGCTGTCAGATCCTTCTCCAGTCCGGACACCTTAGCCCGGAGGTCTTTCACGATCTCTTCCAAAGAAGAAACTTTTGTCTTGCCTTCATCTTGATTCTTCTTTAGCTGCTCATTTTCCTCTTTAAGCAAATCAATCTTAGTGGCAGCAGTCTGGAGGTCATCGGACAGCTTCTTTTTCTCAGATGTGAGCTCCTTGATGGTGTTTGCCTGACTTCGGACTTGCCTTTCCAAAGTAAGTACTGGCTGCACGTTGCTAAGGAGAGAATGGGCTATAACGTCCCTCTCACTGGAAACCATAAAAGTCCTACCGTTGAAATTCACTGTGTTGGAACTACTTGGGGGAACATATGGCCCTGCGAACTCATCTCTGGACAGGCCGAGGAAATAATCACCTAGAGCACCTAGACCGGTGACGTCCACTTCATCCATGTTAATCTCTCCCCTTTCAATCTCATCAGTATGGAATTCCATTGGAATCCCTTCATTAAGATTCCCTGGGATCTCTTCGGCTAACGTCGGATCGGTTGGGAAAGTGGGCTCCGGATCCCGGAGAGCGAGCTCTTCTTCTTGGGAAGTCTTTTTCTTTTTGACTTCCCTGTCAGCACTGTCACTTGCTTGCTTACGAGTCCGTTTGGAGGCCCTTGAAGGTTTTGGGGGATTCACTCCTTGTTTCTCGCTCTCCTGTTCTACCACTTGTAGAAGGTTTGCATCAACTTGAGCCTGGGCTGGCACCTCTGAGTCTGTTGGGGCCTCTTTCTCAGTATCCTCTACCGCTCTCTTGCCTTTCTTCTTCTTGCCCTTCATCTTACTTGGGGCTTTGGCCCGGGCAGGAAGGAAAAGAGTCCCATCCGGTTCGTGAGATCTTCTCAGCACGATGTCTTCATCAGGTTGTGTGGAGAGCTCCTCCCAAGTTAGATCTCTTCGACCCGTGGTGTTCCACAGGTGAGACCTTGCTAAGTTCCCAGCAGTGAAGGCTTTATGAAACCGGTTCTCCCAGTTCTCTCCGGCCCAAGCGTTGATTTTGCCACAGGTGACCTGTCCGGCCTTCAGATAGTCCCCGAACTCCTTTGGCAGCTCTGATAAAACAAAAGAAAAACTAATTAGCATAAACTTAAAAGAAAAGGGAAATTCGAACAGAGAATTAAGATGAGAAGCTTACGATCGCTCCTCCATCTACTTCGAAGTAGGCTAGGATTCTCCCCGGTCTTGATTTTCTTGCCATTCTCCCATGAGCCACTAACAAATAAGAATTGGCTCCTCCATTTACTCTCCGACTCCAGGAGATCGTCAACAACTTTAAGATCGCTCCCCATGTTGAAATGGTAGAAGGGGAACTGATGGTGTTTGCACAAGTTGGCCACAGCTGCAAACTCTTCCATAGGAAGAGGGATTCCAGATAGCCTAGATGCCATAATACATGACATCAAGGTGTACCAGCCGTTAGGGCTTAGCTGCGTTGGACATAGCTTGACCAAGTGAAAATAGCGCACTATCTCCGGGTCCAGTGGGAACCTAAGTCCCCAATTGAATAGCTCCGTAAAGAAGACTATCTCATTTCTTTTGCAATCCATCGGGGTCTCTGGATCGATGGGAATTCGAATCTTTACATTCTCAGGGATCCCCCACTTAGTACGCAGTCGTCCCAGATCTTTAGTATGGATGAACGCATACTTGGTCTTTAACAGAGATGAAAGATATTTGAGCTCGACCTTATGAAAACATGGCCCTACTCTCCCTTCGAGGCTCTCCGGCAGGTCCGGAGGACTCGGACTCAAATCTAACCTCCTCGGTGGAGTCCTCCATCCTCTCCTCCATTATTATTGGGGGAGCTTCTGTAGAAACCGCCCGGGGAGGGTTGAAGCTTGGCATAGTTGGTCCTCCGGACTGTTGACCCTCTGAATGTTTTCGACTTATCACCTCAGTTTGAGCTTCTGAGGTTGAAGTTTCTTTGGGAGGTTGAGGACTGCTAGCCCCCGGACCGGCCGGCCTTTCCCGGAGAGTCCTAATAGTTGCCCCGGACCCTGATTCGCTAGTATTTTTGGAAGAAAGCCCTTTAACCAACCTACTTGGCCTTTTCATGATTAGTTTATCCGGGGAATGGTCGGAGTCAGACCCCATAGCTATGAAAGAGGATTTTTTCCTAACACTTGTGGCAGTGACCCCCGGTTCAACAATAGGGATCCACTCTTGAACTGAAGAGCCAGATACTATAGGGGAAAGTGTTGATTGAAAGAGTTTTCTAGGTTTTGTACCTTTAGAAGAAGATGAACCTCTGTCAGATTCTTCGATTGAAGGGGCTGGTTTCTCGACAGGCGACGCTGGAAGCCCTGCTGCAAGTCTTTTTTCTTTTTCAACTCTTTGAGCCTTCTCCAATTCTGAGAGGTTAAGCCAACCGCCCTTGATCAGTGCTGTTCTTGCTGTGAACATAAAACAGCTAAGGAAATTTTGAAGTTTTAGAGAGATAAAGCTTTGGGTAAAATGGCAAAGTAAAGTTTGAAAGAGATAATGAGACAGTGAAAAGTGAATAGAATTTATAGTAAATGTGAAAAAAGGGGTTGATTCCTCGGAGAATCCGAAAAGTTGGGCAATGCTTAAAAGACGGCGTTGATGTCATTAATGACATTTAAAAGACGTAACTTGTTCGAGAAAGTGGTGCGAATTTCAAGGTGAAAAAACGGCTAAAGTGACCAACCAGAGAGTGACACGTGTCCCACTAACTCTGACAAGAACCGTTTGGGATTCGTAACGATTGGTCTGTCCGGGTCCGTCCTCAACTCTCTTCGAATTGAAAAACCACTTCCTAAATCGGACTGTTTTTCAGTTCTTTGACAAGGACACTTGTTCAAATACCTAAAAACGGGGCTCCTGATGAGTCCGAATTCGAAGTGCTCCCCGGGAGGGCAGCCCAAAGTAAATCGCTCCGTAAACCGGACAGGCTCCAAGAACTTAATTCGGACAGGACTTTTGAACCGGGCAGATGACTTCGAACACTGCAAGCCTAAGGCAGTTCGAACTATGACTAAAGTACTAAAAAACCTAAACACTATCTGACTAAGCTACCTGCCCATCTGCTTAAAACTCATGGGTCTTTAAACATGACCCGGGTCCATTAAACTTGACCCGAAAGCCCATAAGGGCCCAAATTTCATACTATAAATACCCAACCACCAGCATTAACTGTGGGTAAGAAAAATTAACTGCTGCCAAGCTGCTTAATTATCTCTCCACATTAAAAGCACTTTGAAACACCTTTAAACACTTACACACCACCGTGAAACACCCTCACACCGCCTTAAAACTCCGCTTGAAATTACCAGCCTACCCTTAGGCTACTTTTATCCTCACCAGTTGCTGCTGTATCAATCCACCAAGTATTTCTCGGCACTGAAACTAAATTGATATGAGAACAGACCATAGAAGTGAAAATACCTTTGGCTTTCATCAAAGCCCTCCATTTTTCACATTCTTTCTTAAAGTGCCCCGGTTTCTTACAATGGAAGCAACGCCCTTTACCAGACATACATGTATGCTTCTTTTGTCCCGAACCGGATGCATGTGCATCTGAACCTTCATACTTTCTCTTAATTCCCTTATCCACCTGAGCTTTCACCATTTGCACTTCTGGATGTTCTTGCTTCATCTTTTCCTCCTCTTGCGCTGCCTGAGAGATGAGCTCGTTAAGAGTCAATTTCTCGTGCTGACAGTTATAAGAAGTTTCGAAGTTCTTATACTGAGGAGGGAAAGAGTGAAAAGCAAAGCTTACCACAACATCTTCAGGAAGGTCAATCTTAAGTGCTTTCAATTTGGAAGCGATGTTTGACATTTCCAAGATGTGCTCACGAACAGTCCCTTTACCACGATATTTCATAGAGGCTAGCTTAATAAGCAGCGTCTTAATCTCTACTTTATCGTTCTTGGCAAAAAAAATTCTACCTCTTCGAGAAACATTTTCGCATTAGTGATCTCAGGTGGAACTGCACCACGGAATGCTAATGGAATTGCTTGCTTCATGATCCCTAGACTTATCCTGTTCGACTTTTCCCACGCTTCTGACTCTTTCTTCTCCGTAGGAGAACTGTCATCAGTCAGAGGTTTAGGTTCATCGACCCTTAATGCTAAGTCGTAATCATGGCACATCAAGTGCAACAACATATCTTCTTTCCACAGCTCAAAGTTGCTCCCATTAAGTATGGGTGCCTTTTTGCTTTCCGGGTTATAGAGATACTAATTTGCTAACATAACAAACAACAAACAATAAATAGCCAAAAACATCACTTAACATATAATCTCCATAGTATTTAACAAATAAACATAGCATAATAAAACATACTCTTACAACATCAATAAGATACCTTTGGGCAAGCATATTAATTTGTATATGTATGAGTTTGAGCATAATTAATGTTGATCTTACCAATTGACTTAATTAAGAAAATCTTCATTTGGGCCGATTTTCCTAGTTCAATTTTCTTAATGATCAATTCACAAATAACTATTTCGTGTCTAAGATTAACTATGTCTAACCTTAAACTTCCTTTGGACCGATTAAAATTTACATACTTGTCAATCAAAGACTTGTCAAAACTCTAAAATAATTAATTCAACAATAGGGATCACTTTGGCGATATATTGAATCATTAATTATTTATCGAAGTTCGAACAACTTAAAACATACTAATTATTTCGAAAAATACTATACGACTACCTTACTTAATGTCCAAACTATTTCGTAGTCTACATATAAATTTAATAAAATTAAATTTATATCTTAAATTTATTATATTATAATATACATGTAATTATATTAGGATATAATTTTTAATATATATTATAATAGAATACTAATTTATATATAATATAATATAATATATATTTAGATATTTATATATATAATAAATTATATAATATAATATTATTATAATGAACGTCCTGCATTATTATTATAATGAACGTGAAACTAAAAACATATTTTTCCAGGCACGTAAATCGGAATATCCGTTAATACACGTACACTTACACTTTTACAGTTATTTAAACTTTTGCAGTTACAGGCACGTCTCAACCGGCAGTAGCGGTTAATCCGCAAGTAACAGACTGCACCGATTAATGTAATGAAAATATTAAATTTAATAATTTTACGTAATTATACTGTAACAACTTGTGCAATTTTCGTAAACGAAAGATATATATTTGTAATAATTAATATATATATATATATATATAGATATAACTTTTATTCTATTTAATTTTGCACGTACTTTAATTTTGCAATTCTATTCTAGTTTGAATAAATTACCCACAATCTTATCTTAATTGAGTATATGAGACTAGCATCTTCACTCCGGCATATAATTCCGTGGATAATTATATATAACAGAATATTATTAAATTCCATAAGCAATTCGAGGTATTACACCAAAAAATATGCAAATGGTTATTAAGTTATATATTTGCATTCAAAATCATAAATTTTGTACCTTCAATTAATTTAAAAGGCATTTTTTTCTTCTTAGATTTTGAAAGTCAAAACTTTACGCATACTTTTATTTCCCTTTTAAATTCATAATCTGAAAAACTAAGAATTTAACTTCATGGTGGCTCTGATACCACTTGTAAGAAATACTTTTCGGATTTCTAATATACTTATTGAACCATGAAATTAAATCATCCTGTAATAATGCGGAATAAATAATTTACTGGATGTAGACATTCTTTGATCTTCAGATTCCTGACTTGAAGCGGATGATCCGTGATCCTTTGCTAGGTTATCGATTCTTCTAAGAGATGGAAACCAAAACACACTTTTGTAATTGATTCGAAGGAAGAATCAATTTGTTTTTCTTAAAGGATTTTTTTCTCAGTATTTGATCTTGTGTCTTTTAAGAATGAGAAACTCATTTTTATATAGAACTGAAGTGAGAAAACAGTTCTTCTCTTTTAACCGTCTGTAACTTCCAGACGGTTACTTAATGAAGACCAGTCCTTATTAAATTGCCACCCTTAGAGACCATAACCCGGTATTATTTTGTTTTACAAAATAACCCTAAAACTTTATGTTTTGCTTAAGTTGTTTATTTCGGAATCCAATCCTTCACAGTATTCAGAATTAAACCTGGTATCTATACAATTACCTCCATGATACATATTTTATCTACTAGTCCGTTCTTTTCTTTATAATTACTTTTATTGGACTAATATTAACGATAGTTCGATACATCGATAATACATGTGACGATCCAATTTAATGGATAAATTCCAACATCCATAACATTTGGAATTTGTTCAATTATAAACATATATGAGCCTGAAATCTCTGAATTGACTTTTAGTAATTGACGCTTTCAACAACAAAAACTAAGGTACAAATTCCAAATTCTAACTGTGTGGAAAAGAGAAGGGGGAAAGAGTAAACTATAGATAGGTAGCCGTGTGTCTCTCATATATCTTATGTCTCAAGATATAGAAACCATTGAAAATATGGCGTCACTTTGTATGTTGATATCTATGACTATATTTCTTTAGCGTATGACTTCACGCTGCTTCAATGAAATAAAATAGAAATAAAATAAAAATAAAAATAAATTTAATATAAATACAAACCTTGTGTATGAACATATCGAAAAGAGAGTATCAGTTTTTAGCGAGAAATCCAATCTTAGAAGTAGTTGGGTAGTATCTGTGGCTTGTTTTTTCATAACAAGGAGTAATTAATATGCAAAGAAACAACCCTGGGCCCGTAAGTTGACTGAACATCATATGTTAACAACTTAACCTTTTTGGATGGACCTGTTTAGATAGGTCAAAGTGTATACTATAAATATAAGAACGAAAACTTTACGTCACTGACAATTTCATCTTTTACTAGTAAATTGTTATGGTTCAATACTTGCATGTCAAGTTTGCTTATTTTAGTGGCAATGTTGGTGTTGGTGATTACTTGTCTCAACTCAAACATAGAATAGTACACACTACAAAAATTCAAAATCACCTCCCATAACATCACACTAAATCCATTAGTGACATGTTTGGTGACATAAGTATTTTGAAAATATTGGACTAATAATATTTATTATGAATATCTTTTATTTAGGAGAGTTAATAATAAAATTATCAATGATCATTCATATTTCTAAATTTATTAATAATATCGGTTTATAAAAAAATTTGACAAAAATTTCGGATATAAAACGAAAAAGTCAAAATAGTCATTTTTCGGCTTTACAAATTTGGTATTTCTTTAGAAAATCGAAACACTTCAAATCTTTCTAATTACAAATTCTTTTAACAAATTGCAATCAGTTCCGAAACATTTCCGCACAAAACAACTACTAAATCTAGTTTTCATGATTAAATTACTCATTTGTTTTTTTGTAATTTTTCAATTGTTGTGTTGGTAATTATATGTTTGACCTAAGAATGGCTAGTGTTTGGTTTTGATGATTTGTATATCATTTTACAAAAAAAGATACAATTAATAACTTATAAACTATTTGTGTACCTATTTAAAGGTTCAAGATGTTTTTTGTAACAACTAAGTTGTACGTATTTAAGCAACCAAATGCAGTAAGTTTCTCACATCTATTTTTTTTTCAAACTAAAACCCCTATTTCGCAATAAAAGAAATTTAGTACAACTACACACCATAAAGGTTCTAGTTTTGGCTATTAGGGTGGTGACCTAAGAGCCTAGATCATATGAAGCATAATAATGAGGCCTCGAAAGCATAGATGGCTAGTGAAGGTAAACTTACTTTCTTAGTTTTTCCATAAGTTAAAAACTTTTTAGTATGCAAAGACACATAGTAGGTTGATACAAGACCCTTAGTTCATGTTTGTGTCTCTTTTCAAGCTTCACTCAAACTTTGAAGTCTCGATGATGGGTAGTTATCAATATTAGTGGTCAATGGGGTCTTCATAATTTGTAGAGGATATTTCAAGTTTTATTTTAATTTTAACGATTGGATATGTGTTATATTTAGATGAAATGTTCCTTCATATAAATAATTTAATATCATTCTCTTTATTGGAGAAATGTATTTTTAGTCGTATTTTCAAAAGTAAAGAATTTTATATATTTTATAATAATCATTGCTGATACATCACGAAGTATCAACTAAAAGGAATACAAATAAAACTCCAATTAAGGTTCTAAAACTCGAGCCTCGTCTAGTCCATCTAAAGAAGGACGGTCTAAGAACACATCCTTAGCACGAGGCCACATTCCTTATTACGAGTCGATTTTGGAACAAATTCCCAAAACATGGGTTGCAGATAAGCACGAGCCCTCACTTGGCCAAATATAAAAAATATACCCAACCCCATATCATGCACATCCGCGACTCAGCGTTTGGCCAAATGGCCAAGAATTCTCAACAAAAATTCGTGCACGTCAAATCGGTCACACACATGTAGAACCTCTCATTTGTGTCGCACATGTGCGTGAACGTCCGCGACTTGTCACTTGGTCAAAATGTCCAAGGCTTCCCAACTAGGGTCGTATACATGCATGATCTCTCACTTGGAAAACATGGCCAAGTCTACCGACAAGGAGTGGCGTGACCCATTACTTGGCCAATATACCCAAGTCTGACTAGTAAGGGTGCGCTACCCCTCACTTGGCCAAATGGCTAGGATTGCCTAAAAATGGGTCACACAAGTGCACAACATCTCTTTCGGCCAAAATGGCTAAGTCTGTCAACAATAGCTCGCGCATTTGCCAAAATAGCCAAGTTTGACGAACAAGGGATGACACACATGCGCGACACCTCTTTGGGAAAAATGGCTAAGTCTTCCCAACAAAAGGCCGCGCACGTGCGGTCCTTCTCACTTGGCCAAATTGAAGAAGTCTTCCTAATAAGATTTTGTGCAGGTGCACAACCCTTCACTTAGCTATGTATCAAAGTCGGACGAATAAGGGTCGCACACATGTGTGACCCTTCATTTTTCCATATGGTCAATTTTGACCAATAAGGGGTTGTTAACATGTGTGACCCTACACTTGGCCAAAATAGCCAAGTCTATCAAATAAGGGATCACATATGTGCATGATCATTCAATTAGAAAAAATGTCTAAATCTACCTGACAACATGTGTGAATCCTCACTTGGCCAAAATAACCAAATAGCTAAGCTTTCCCAACGAGGGATGCGAACATACGCACCCCCTTACTTGAGTAAATGACAAATGTTGTCAATAAAGGCCTGTGCCACTTGGCTAAATGAGAAAGTATCCCCAACAAGGGGTTGCGCATAGGCGACCCCTCACACTTGACCAAATGGCCAAGTGTCCGCAACAATGGGTCAAGTATGGGCGCAACCCCTCACACTTGTCCAAATGGTCAAGTCTCACCGAAGAGTGCCGCACATAGGTGCGGCCCCTTACACTTGGTCTTTATACCAAGTCCTTTCTACAACACGCAAAACCTCGAGATAAACATCATGAATCTAAGGTTGTCAAAGTTCATCAGGCCGAGACGTCCCCTCATCGATCCATAAAAATTACATAGACCACTTTAACATCGTACAGATAAAGCATATGACACCACATAAAGGTACGACCAAAATGAAATACCATAATCCACTAAAGTAACAAGTACGTCAAGAAAGACTAAACAATAAGGATACACCTACCTATAACACCTTCGAGTCATGACCATTATATAAGGATGAGTAAAATCTTTTTGTAAATAGGTGAAACTTAAAGTGAAAAATGTAAGCAAAGAATAAAAAACATTATAATCCAAAATATCAAATAAATATATGTGTTCTTCTAAAAAATATTATAGTATTTTTATTTTCTTTTTTGTTTTACATTTATTTTTCTAGTTCTATGTTTTAGGTTATTTTTTACCACATAATTTTGGTTTCGTTGTCGAGAACCAATTGAACCTTTATCCTAACTCTCTAGTTGGTACCCACTTTTTTCACGAAGATGAATTTGATATTTGGGAGAACGTCATGCAGTAAACTGAGAGTGTCGGCATTGGAGATGATATCACATGTAGAGGTGACCTTAGAAGACAATGATAAGTTCCCAACCATGGTAGGAAACCTTCAGCAAGAGGGGACCCATGAAGGGGTAGAGTCGCACCTTGCGCCAATACTTTGGATGATAGGTACAGTTTATTTCTTCTTACGTGAACCTTTTATCATAAGTTAACCACCCGCGTGACAATCGGGTTGTGGCTCGATGGATATGGGTTTAGGTCTTAACAACCATAATAAGGGTCACATTCGGGGTGCGTAATTTATTTCCCTCAATAATAACACATCGAATATTTTAGCATCTCATCAAAAGTTTCTTATATCTCTAGCAAATTGATCGTCTTCCTCTTGAATTCCATACAGAAACTCACTCGCCCTACAAACTCCCAATTTTCCTCACGCAATATTTCTACATCAACCACTCTCACTTCAAGACCCTCATATGTTCCAATCGTTTCCTCAGGGTAACCAATACATTCCCACAAATATACATATCAACAATCTCCCACCCTCGCGAGCCATTGTTATGGAAAATTATATCGATAAAAAGTCCTTATGATGGTCGAAAGGATCCAGTATGTGGAGCTTATCATCTCTTCTGATGCAGTAAATGGCTCACCCATAATTTAGGCTAAAATCTTGACGGATTACTTCCTTGGATACAATCCTAATGTGCTTTATGTGAAAATATCGACTGAGGCATTATAAGATCTTTTTGGGATGGTCAATGCAAACCAAGCACGTAAGACTACTACACGTTAACCTTTTATTCCATGGACCAAGATACCATTATGTTAGATAGTGCACATTGGCATTTCAGAGAATATCTTATGGTCATTAAGAAGTGGGAGTTGATAGCTATATTTCTCAAAACAAATCGCTGCATAAAATCAGTATTTGGGTTAACTTCTTCAACTTACCTTAGGATCTTTGCACTTGCAAACGTGTAAGCTACACTGTTAGATCTCGCAGGATCCCACTCTTTGTGGAAAAACAAAGTAACTCAAAAGTATGGATGCTTTTCGCTAGAGTTTTGTATTATAATCAAGGTAACATCAAACTTTCTTACCGACATGCCGATCAAATGTATGGACCGTTCTATTGTACTTCATATTGTATATCATGGCTTACCACACACTTGACTCAAATATAAAAATTTTGGTCATATATCTTCACATTACACCACATTATTTCCTTCCAGCCACTACTCGATCACTTGGAACCCTCTCATACTAAATAAATATTCTTTAATCTTCCTTTTGAACCTCATTATACGCCCTGGGAAAGAGCCTTTCATTGAGAACTTAAACCAAGGATAAAATATAACCTTACCACAGGGTTCCACTCTTAAAAAACTATAAAATTCATCAAAATATCATAATCGGGCCTTATGTGTTGCAGGAACCCCCTACCTTCTCATTATATCCAGTAAAGTAATATTTGTTTTCCTCTGAATCTCATACGAGTAAAGATAAGACCATATATGCAATATCTTTACATAGTTGGGATAACAATCATCCCATAACAAGGCAACCACAAGGACATTACTCCCAACCAGTCATAAATCAGTGTAAGTATTATGTTTATTGCTTCTTGAAATGTTCGTGGGTTGAACGATCATATACAAAAAAAGACGTATTTATTTTTATTTCTATCAACCATGTTATGCTAGTATATCCTTTTAAATTTAGAGTCAGAGAAACCAATGTTGATTGCATCATGAAAACCATGCTATATTTTTTATACTTTGTCTCTAATCATGATGCCAACCCCATTGGTCATATTATTATAGCCTGAAACCATGATGTCTATATAATTAATCCCATCACTAAATAATCCTAACATATTCATATTAATGTTAAAAGCTTTATCATTTCTCTAGTATTTTACCTAATCGCGATCTATGCATTCAAAGAGGCGGTTGATCTCATTTTTCACTGATCTACCATTGTTTGTCTTCCTTTGCCGCTTGGTTCTGTCTCATGGGTTGCGCTTCACAATTATAATTCCATCTGCAACCTGGGTGATATGATCGTTTCCTCATAAAATTGGTCATCTTCTACTGGGGACTTCAACAAGTGTTGTTCCAGCTCTAAACTGGATAACCTTTGCGTTATCGATTTCCAATTTTCTTGGTCCAATAAATAACTATTTTACCCAATCGATTCAAAAATTGACCACATCCTTGTTAACCATGACTGGGAATATTTTCGAGTCATGGTTAGTTTCCCACTAACTCTCTTAAAATCTCTTACCATACTACTCTAATGCTCGACTTAGGTCTATCCCTTCCCCATATATATGTTTCATTAACATCTAATAATCCCATCATCACTACCACATTATTGTCTTCAATATTTGGAACCTCGTCACTATAACTACGAGGATGACGATCATCCCTAATTAATTAGCCTGCCTCCAAAAGGATATCATCTCTTTTAACCATAAAGATTTCTATGATATAGTTTGCCTAATTTTCGATTCTGAAATCATAATTATTTCATTATTATTGACAACCAAGTCATTTATACCCGACCGGTTCAACGCGGATTTCTTAAAATTTACTTGGCACATTATTGGCAACAACTTGTGTTATAGTATCCACTATGTTTTCCTCTCTGACACCTTAGACAAGTCTTAGACTAAAACTTTCATTTCCTGCACCCTTAAAATAGAAAACTTCTCCACTCTAGCTGAGTGTACACCTATTGCATGTTGCAATATCTTCTATAAAATCATCTCTAAAATCCTCGCACCCATAGGATCAAAGACTTTATATTCTCCTTAGTAGATCATTCTCATTCTCCTTTCATTCCTGGGCGAGATATCTTCGTCAATATCTTTATTTCCCCTAAGAATTTTATAGTGGATCTCAAACAAATTGCAATGATACAAGCTTTGTCCACAAATTGACCTCATGAAGGCCTAGGATAATGTATGCTGGCACCTTTTCCTCGATATTTTGGTCTTGGTGGATTTCCCCGAAAAAATAACACGGGGATCATCTAATGCATCTCTTCCCCTACCTATAATGTTATTATCAATAATGACCCATATGGGAACTTTCATGTTAAGAAATCTCTCCGCCAATGAGACTCACTGTCTTCATTCCTTTTTGTTCTTACAATACAAGTTCTCTAGTATTCTCAAAGATTAAAGTTATGACTCAAAATTTAAATCTCACTCAAAGTGTAATAAGCTTTGAACATAGACGATTTAATGACCTTTTGTCGTACACAAGTAACACAACCAAACTCCTTTATCTTGATAAAAAGGGGGCTGAAGGAATTCTCCACTTTTTTAGCCTCATTATCAGTTTATAAAAGCAACATTTTCTTTTCAGAAGTCATTGGCATGCTTCGTGCCTCACTATTTATTATCCCACGTTATCCCATTTATATATCTTTTGGTTCATTAGCTTAGCGACCCTCTTATGCGGAGGTATCTTAGCTTCACTCGTTGTAAATCACTCTTCGACCGTATCTTTAGCTGTATTGGGAGTTGAACCTCCAAACATCTTTCGTATGCAGGCCGTTTGCAACTCATTAAAATGTTATCTTTGTTGGCTATGTATAATGGTATTTAGTTTTTATCCTTCCTTCTAGAGTCTCAAGGAACTCGCTCATAACCTTCGTTGTTTTTTCTAGTTCGACCGTAAAATGAAAATCTCTAACGCTAAAATCGTATAGTTTATAGTTACTTTGTTTTCAATGAAAAATGGCCTTAAGCTTATAAACCTCAAAACCTAGAACCAAATATCTCTCCTTAAACAAATATTGTCAATTGTTAGTGGCAATAGATTTTCCATCGATAGAAAAATGACAACTTTTGAAACCTATTTTAAAAAGAAAACTTTACTTCAAATCTTTAACTTTAAATTTATATAATATTAATTTGGGTAAGAGAAATTTACATTTCTATGAATGTAATTTTTAGATTCTTTCCTACTTTTCGTGTCAGTCCATTACGGGCACGGTATCATCAAAACCTCTAGTATAAACCACAACCTGATATCAATCGTAAACGAATTTTGGTGCTTGCCGGACAGGGTAAATAACCGTACTAGCATTCTAGAAATGCGCAACCTAATCAACCATCTACGTCCGCCAACCAACCACGGATGCTATGACTCTCACAGTTGGATTTCCAGTAAAGGGCTCTCCTTTGTATCAAAAACAATTTTGCAATGTTATTCGTCAGTCGGCTCCGACTGTAGGTTAGACCGCCGTCGCTTGATATGGATTAAATATTTTTCTGTCATTCCTACGTACTACTTAACATATTCTTGTCTTTATGTACTCTTCCTGTTTGGGCTGATTCACGCCGTTGGTTGCTGTTATCCAGTTGCTGCTACCTACGGGATACCCTAGTCACATTTAGTTCTCATGTTTCATTCCGAACTTTGGGTATGTGCTAATTTTGTAACAAAATTTTATTTTACTAATTTATGTTTTCATTGTAAAATAATTATCAAATTCTTTATTTCCATTTTGTATTTTAGATCTGTTTTTATGGGACAGTCTCCTTACATAAAAATTACGTTACAAAACATATATTTGTAAAATTAGAATCAAGAGTCTTTAGCCAAATAAAGAACAACGGGAAGACTTTTCTTCACCCTAAGAGTTCACACTTGACACCAACCAAAGAAAACACGAACACGCCAAAATATTATATAACCTTTTTTTTTTCCCAGCCCAGGTGAGCTTATATATTTCGTCACCTTTAATTAGATCATATGTTTTATACATTTTATCTTTTCTTGTAATAAAATAAAGTGTTAATAATCATTACTTTTCAAGTAGCTCACTTTAATGACCACACTAAATCGATGAAACCTTGAAGAAATTTTATGAGCAAATAATATACTTTTTAAGGTAATAAAAATATATAACATGTTTATAAGTAATAATCTTTAAAATCATGATAGATAGGTGGGATGAATAAATATAGATAGTATTTTGATATTTTAAAATTTTAGATTAACGGTTTAGATATATATATAAACATTCAAATTTAAATATTTTAATACAACTATTCTTTTTCATTTTGGAGAAATAGATATTTTTATTTTTAAGTCTAATAAAAATTGTTGAGCAGATGGAAGGGATTGACTAGACGCATAGGGCACATATTGAATATGAATGGTCAACTGCGTAATGCGAATGGAATGCAATGCAATGGTCAAATGGATTTTGTTTATTATTTCTCTATATATAGATAACTCGTTCTTGAATTCAGAGATTGTGTGTTGTAAGATATTTATTAGGCTCTCTCTTTGACCTGCATTAACTCTCTCAATATAGATATTCAGCTATATCTGATCTCTGTCTTCTTAAGTTTTTTTATCTAACCCCATGCAGACAAGCTCAGCACTTCCTTCAAACAATCTCAAAATATCACCACTAGTCCATTTCCCAAAACCCTTGAATAATTTAACTTCTTCCTCTTTGAAGTTCCAAAAACCAGCATCAACATTATCAACTCAGGCTACGCGGCTACACCTCTCAAATCTTGAAAGCCTCCTTACTAGAAAACCTCAACAACCAAACCAAAATACTAATGTCACCCTCAAAACGGGTCAAACTCTACTTCAAAGATTAAACTTGACTAGTATTTGGCCCAAAATGAGTGCCTCCGATGATATCTCACCCAGAATCCTTAACCGTCTTTTATCCTTGACGCCACAATATTCCCCAAGAAACAACCTCGGGTCGCGGTGGCTAGAATATCTCGGCTCCAAAAACTGGGACGGGTTACTTGATCCGCTTGACGAAGATCTTCGGCGAGAGGTGGTGAAGTATGGAGAGTTTGTTCAAGCAGCTTACCAAGCTTTCAAACTCGATCACGCAACGTCGTCAGTGGCATTGCCCGATAAATCTTATAAGGTGACCAAGATTCTTTACGCGACATCATCAGTCGTATTACCGAAATGGATAAACGATGTGGCACCACAGCGAACGAGCTGTGTTGGGTATGTCGCGGTTTGTGATAACAAAAAGGAGATCCAACGGATGGGAAGGAGGGATATTGTCATAGCGCTACGTGGTACAGCCACACTGCTCGAGTGGGCTGAGAATTTTAAAACAAGGTTGGTCCATATATCTCAAAATGAATCAGAACTTGGACAAGGACAACCTAAAGTAGAATGCGGGTTTTTGAGTCTATACATGACAGGTGCATCTGGCATGCCTAGCTTGTCTGAATCCGTAATTGAAGAAGTTCAAAAACTTATAAAACAATATAAAGGAGAGACTCTAAGCATTACAGTGACCGGCCACAGCCTGGGAGCTGCCTTGGCCCTTCTCGTCGCAGACGATATAAGATCCCACGCTGCAGAGGTCCCACCGGTTGCGGTTTTCTCATTCGGAGGGCCGCGAGTAGGTAACCACGATTTTGTCGATCGAATCAATGCAAAAAATATTAAAGTACTACGGATCGTCAATGAACAAGATTTGATTACGAAAATGCCAGGTGCGATTTCAAGCAATGAGGGTATCAATACATCTGTTGAGACGTATTCACATGTTGGATCCGAGCTACGTGTTAACACAAGAATGTCTCCGTATCTAAAATCGAATGCTGACATGGGATGCTGCCATGACTTGGAAGCGTACTTGCATTTGGTGGATGGTTTTTTGTCGTTGAATTGTCCATTTAGGGCGACTGCTAAGAGAAGTTTGCGCAAATTGATGGATCAGCAAACATCCAACGTAAAAACTTTGTATATTAGTAAAGCTAAAGCATTAAATAAAGAAATGATTGATAGTAGTAGTAATAGAGATAGATTGCCATTCTCTAGTTGCTTGTCTAGTCCTTCTCAAACCGATATGTTCAATGACAAACTTAGTTGAAACAGTAAAGATAGAATATATTTTGTTACGCTTTCATTAATGACCTATATAGCACAGTTCGATATAAACATTACAGATGGTGACTTGATTACAAAAGTCGACACCTTGACCATTTGCCTTGTTTTAGGATCGGTCACGGTACGGTGCATGTGTTTTGGGGTCCGATGGGTCTGACTTTTGTGTAACTTGTGAGAAACGAGTATCCAGCTACAATCCAAAGCATAATCAGAGAAAAGTTATATAAGTCTAAAGTTATTTACTTTAGGAAAACCAAATTCAGTCACGGTTTATTCAAAAGAGGGTGAAGAAAACCAAACAAAATTTTGCACAGATTGTACAAAATGTGTATATTTTCGGACGAATCTGGTAGCTGTCCATGTCTAAGTGCAAAAGAAAACATATTTATTCAAATACCATCCAAACAAAAAAACATTAAATCCAATAAACTAAACACGCCATAGCATAAACCAAATCGCTAAAACAGAAACATTTAACAGCTAGTTTCTACAAATTAAAACTTTCTCTAAAAACTTTTCATCTTCCACACCAAACTACCTTTTTTTTTTATTTAGCTAAACCCCTTCTAAATTTATCATTGATTTCACCGAAATACCTTGCGAGCTCACCCTCACAAACTTGTCTGCTCGCTGAAGGGGAGTCTCGTCTCCTCCACAATTTTTCAGACCTTGTAAATATATTATTTTTTTCATCCAAAAACCAAAAAAGTCCTTAATATCAGAAAATACGAACAAACGAAAATTTTCTTCTTGTATCAAATATAATTAGAGATAATAATCCCGAACAAAGTACCAAGTATGAATGAAATCAACGCAAATAATACAAAACACTTTTTACGTTGAAAACCTTCCCAGCGTAAGAAGTAAAAACCACGGGACTGATTTTGGACTCCAACCAAATATTCGCTATCAGAAGACGGCTTAAAAAAATATTATCTCGATAAAACTAGAACATACACCACACAAAGTATGACAACTTCGTACACAAGGCCAATACAAAATATAGTAAACCGAAATCAGATACTCACTGAAATATATCCCAAAAACGCAGTTAGAAGAAGCTGATCGAAACTATACTTAGAAGACTCCGAAGCAAAATCCCTCTGGTCAGGTTGGAGAGGACAAATAGCAAGCCTGCTTACCAAAAACGAAGCTGATCGGACCACGAAACACAGTCCGATTGAAATCACAAAGTTCTGTCTCGAATTGCTTTTTCTCTTAAAACTGTACTATAAATTTGTGACAACAGAAAGCACGAGACAAGCAACTCGCTTCTGTCACTGCAATAAATTCAGCTTCTGTCGTTGAAAGAGCAACACACTTTTGTAGTCTTGATATCCATGAAACAACATGACCACAAAAGTTAATCAAATATCCAGAGGTAGACTTGCGAGTGTCGATATGTCCAGCCAAGTATGAATCAGAATAAGCCAACAACTCAAGTTTCTCCATCCCAAAACTGAGCTTCAAATTAGAGGTTCCTCGCAGATACCTCATAATCCCTTTCACGGCTTCCCAATGCTATCTACCCGGGTTTGACAAAAATCTTCTCACAACACAAACATTATGAGCTAAGTTAGTGTGAGTACATACAATGACATACGTGAGAATTCCAACTGCAGATTCATAGTTCAAGGACATTGTTTCTTACTTAAATTGAAATGACTAGAAAGTGGTGAGCTAACCACTTTAGCTTTGTCCATGTTAAACTTTGATGCAGACAGTTCGGTGAATTGACAGTTCGGAGCTCCGGTGTCAGATTTTGACCCACAGCACCTTGTTTCGAAGGAAACGACGTCACGAACGCAAGTCACGAGCTTTGCTCGTGAGCTATGGCCTTTTTAGGCATTCGGGCTCATCTATCTTCTTTTTTCGCAATTTTAATACTTTAGGCTATTTTTGTAATTTTCATATTTTTAGTTTTAGGTTTTGCTTGAACTCTATATAAACCTATCTTCTATTCATTGTTAGGGGAATTGTTTTTTATTAATAAAAAAATTAGGGTTTTATTCTTTTAAGGCTTCTCTGCGTTTCACTCTATATCATAGTGGTATGAGACACAGGCAGTCTTGCGCGATGGTACGAGGAAGAAGCAGCAGTCGCGGTGGCGCTAGAGTGACTAGAGATACAAGTGATGTAGATGATCGTGAAGTTGCTGACCTACGTCGTCAGGTAGCCGATCTTACCCGTCAGATGGTTGATCTTACCGCCAGGCAACAAGGCACAGAGGTTGAGGGTATGGATAACCCTTTTGGGGAAGGGATCGACCAGAATACTTCTCACACCCGCCGCTGGGAGCTTGGATTCAAGATAGACGTCCCGGACTTTGATGGCAGCCTTAAGGCAGAGGCACTTATCGATTGGTTATCCCAGATTGAAGAAGTCCTGGACTTCAAGGAAGTTCCGGAGGAGAGAAGGGTCGCATTAGTCACCATCCACCTACGCGGTAGGGCACAGGCTTGGTGGCAGCAGGTGAAGCAAAACCGCGCGCGTGCAGGCAAGGATAAAGTCCAGAGTTGGGAGAAATTCAAAAGAAAAATCCGCAAGGCTTTCCTTCCATACAACTTCGAGCGGGAACTCTACCAGCGACTTCAGAATCTTCGTCAGGGACCCAGATCTGTGGATGAATATACCGAAGAATTCTATCAGCTGCTGGCTCGCACAGATGTGACCGAGTCGCCGCACCAGCGGGTCTCCCGCTATATTGGCGGGTTACGCCTTCAGCTTCAAGATACGCTGAATATGTTCGATTCATCCTCTGTTTCCGAAGCCCATCGGCGTGCCCTCCAGGCAGAAAAGCAGTCGGCTCGCCGGACCCAGACTGGCGTAAGGACCGGTGCTCCTTCAGGGATTTCGGCGTCCAAACCAGTTCTCCGCCCAACACCTGATCCGATCCCTCCTGGGCGCCGCCCAACACCTGATCAGATCCCTCATGGGCGCGGTGCACCAAGCCGTTCTTCAAGCAATTTACGGTGCTATGGCTGTGGCGAATTAGGGAATCGTCAGGTAGAGTTTCCAAATGCTGCGGGTGCTAGGGGTCTCTTCTCTCAGGAGGTGTTTGAACCGAATCCTATTGTTCTTGATGGCCCTCCGAAATTCGATACCTACGATGATGACTTGCCTGAGGATGCGGAACAAATTGTGACTGGCGATGTTGGAGCAGTGCTGATGCTGCGCCGTACTTTTATGTCTCCTCGCGTTCCTGAGAAGAGCGACTGGCTGAGGAGTAACGTGTTCCAGTCGACGTGTACGATCGGCGGGAAGGTGTGCACCTTCATCATTGATGCTGGCAGCTGCGAGAATGTCGTCTCCGAAGCAGCGGTTTCGAAGCTAGGGTTGAGGGCAGAATCGCATCCCAAGCCGTACAAGTTCGCCTGGTTAAGCAAAGGTACTGATATCACTGTCTCCAAGCGCGTGCTTGTTTCTTTTTCTTTAGGGCAAACATACCATAATGAAGTCTTTTGTGATATTGTCCCTATGGATGCTTGTCATCTACTGCTTGGCCGTCCTTGGCTGTACGATCTGTCTGTTATACATGATGGGCGTGCAAATACCTACTCATTCCTCTTTCGGGGAAAAAAGATCGTTCTTATGCCAGCAAAGCCTCGACCCCTAAGCATTCACTCTACTCCTTCAACATCGACTTTGCTGTCCCGTGCTTCTTTTCAGACGGCCATGGAAGAGGCTGGCGTGGTTTTCCTATTGTTTTGTGACCCTGTTGTACCTAATTCCAAGGCGGACCATAGTCTTGTCATTCAGTCTCTTTTGCAGGAGTTTGCAGATGTGTTTACAGCGGATTTGCCACCCGAGTTACCTCCTCTGAGAGATATTCAACATCAGATCGACCTGGTCCCTGGTGCTGCTCTCCTAAATCGACCCTACTACCAAATGAGCCCGAAGGAGCATGAAGAATTACGACGACAGGTAGAGGATTTGTTGGAGAAGGGACATATTCGGGATAGTCTCAGCCCTTGTGCAGTTCCGGCATTACTGACACCGAAGAAGGATGGTTCTTGGCATATGTGTGTGGACAGCCGAGCTATTAACAAGATCACTGTTCGCTACAGGTTTCCTGTACCTCGCCTGGATGATCTGTTAGACCAGTTGGGTGGTGCTTCTGTGTTCAGCAAGCTTGATTTGAAGAGTGGATACCATCAGATTCGGATTCGTCCTGGTGATGAGTGGAAGACGGCGTTTAAGACGCGTGAGGGCTTGTTTGAGTGGATGGTGATGCCGTTTGGCCTGTCCAACACGCCTAGCACGTTCATGCGTATCATAAATCAGGCATTGAGGCCTTTCATCGGTAAATTTGTTGTTGTTTACTTCGATGATATTCTGATCTATAGTTCTAACCATTCTGTGCATCTATCCCATTTACGTGAGGTGTTATTGGTGTTGCGTCGAGATAAGTTTTATGCTGCTACTGCCAAATGTTCGTTTATGTCCTCAGCTGTTCAATTTTTGGGTTATATTGTTTCTGTTGACGGGTTACGAGCTGATCCGAGCAAAGTTACTGCTGTGGACCAGTGGCCTCGACCTACTTCCATTACTGAGGTTCGTAGTTTTCATGGTTTAGCATCGTTTTATCGGCATTTTATTCCCCATTTCAGCATTATTATGGCCCCGATTACAGATTGCATGAAGGGCACAAAATTTAGTTAGTCCGACGATGCTGATGCAGCATTTGTAGAAGTTAAACGGCGTCTCACCACAGCGCCTATTTTGGTGCTGCCCGACTTTTCACAGTCATTAGAGCTTCATTGTGATGCTTCTAAATTTGGTATTGGGGCAGTTCTCTCCCAATCAGGGCGTCGTGTGGCTTTCTTCAGAGAGAAGTTGGCAAATGCCAAACTGCGATTTAGTACTTATGATATTGAATTTTATGCGATAGTTCAGGCTATCAAACATTGGCGTCATTACTTGTTTCAGCATGAATTTGTGTTATATACTGATCATGACTCTTTGAAGTACCTTGGTAGTCAAGACAAAGTATCTCATAGACATGCTGCTTGGATAGCTTATTTGCAGCAGTTCATTTTTGTCATCAAGCACAAGGCCGGTATTACGAATCGGGTTGCTGATGCTTTGAGCCGACGTCACACTCTGTTGACTGAGATGCGCGTTCAGGTTCCTGGCTTTGATTCTTTTGTTGACCTTTATGTTACTGACACATTCTTTTCTCAGGTTCTGGAACAGATTCAGCAGCCCGAACATTCTGATTTTTTATTGGAAGATGGCTTTCTCTTTCGTGGCGTACAACTGTGTATCCCGGACTCTAGTTTGCGTCCTCAGCTGATCCAGGAGCTGCATAATGAAGGTCATGTGGGCCGTGATCGAACATACCAGTTGCTGTCGTCATCCTATTTTTGGCCATCGATGCGGAAGGAAGTTGGTCGTTTTGTCGCCCGTTGTCGAATTTGTCAGTTAGCCAAGGGAACATCCACAAATGCAGGTCTTTATTTACCCGTGCCGATTCCGGCTCAGCCCTGGACCGACATCAGTATGGATTTTGTTCTTGGTTTACCCCGGACTCAGTGTGGATTCGATTCTATTTTTGTGAAGGTTGATCGTTTTTCTAAGATGGTACACTTCATTCCCTGTAGAAAAACATCTGATGCAGTGTGTGTTGCGCAGCTTTTCTTTCGGGAGATTTATCGTATTAATGGCCTTCCTAGTACCATTGTTTCTGACCGTGACACCCGGTTTGTGAGTCATTTTTGGCGCAGCTTATGGCGTATGGTGAATACACAACTCAACTTTAGTAGTGCTTACCACCCTCAGACGGATGGTCAGACAGAGGTGGTTAACCGATCTCTCGGTAACCTGTTGCGCAGTCTGGTAGGAGATCATCCGAAGGCTTGGGATCAGCGCTTACCGCAGGCGGAGTTCGCCCATAACCATGCCCTTAACAGATCCACGGGTTTTTGTCCTTTTCAGGTGATGTATGGTATTGTGCCTAGGGGTCCGGTAGACTTGTTAGCACTGCCTAGCAAAATTCGTCCTCATACAACTGCTGAGGAACTTGTCTCACAGATTCGCCAAACCCACCAGCAGACTCATGATCAGTTGGTCTTGAGCACCGCCAAATATAAGTCTCAGGCAGATTCTCATCGTCGTCATGTTCAGTTCGAAGTTGGTGACTATGTATGGGCAGTTTTAACAAAGAATCGGTACCCTGCTGGTGAATACAATAAACTGGCCGCCCGGAAGATTGGTCCAGTAGAGATTGTGGAGCGGATCAATCTGAATGCTTATCGACTACGTTTGCCTAGCCATGTCCGCACGACTGATTTTTTCAATGTTAAGCATTTGATTCCTTATGCAGGTGACTCTTCTGATGGGGAGACCGGTTCAGATTCGAGGGCGAATCTTCTCTACCCCGGCGGGAATGATGCAGACAGTTCGGTGAATTGATAGTTCGGAGCTCCGGTGTCAGATTTTGACCCATATCACCTTGTTTCAAGCAATGAGGGAATCAATACATCTGTTGAGACGTATTCGCATGTTGGATCGGAGCTACGTGTTAACACGAGAATGTCTCCGTATCTAAAATCGAATGCTGACATGGGATGCTGCCATGACTTGGAAGCGTACTTGCATTTGGTGGATGGTTTTTTGTCGTTGAATTGTCCATTCAGGGCGACTGCTAAGAGAAGTTTGCGCAAATTGATGGATCAGCAAACATCCAACGTAAAAACTTTGTATATTAGTAAAGCTAAAGCATTAAATAAAGAAATGATTGATAGTAGTAGTAGTAGAGATGGATTGCCATTCTCTAGTTGCTTGTCTAGTCCTTCTCAAACCGATATATTCAATGACAAACTTAGTTGAAACAGTAAAGATAGAATATATTTTTGTTACGCTTTCATTGATGAGCTATATAGCACAGTTCGATATAAACATTACAGATGGTGACTTGATTACAAAAGTCGACACCTTGACCATTTGCCTTGTTTCAGGATCGGTCACGGTACGGTGTGTTTTGGGGTCCGATGGGTCTGACTTTTGTGTAACTTGCAAGAAACGAGTATCCAGCTACAATTCAAAGCATAATCAGAGAAAAGTTATATAAGTCTAAAGTTATTTACTTTAGGAAAACCAAATTCAGTCACGGTTTATTCAAAAGAGGGTGAAGAAAACCAAACAAAATTTTGCACAGATTGTACAAAATGTGTATATTTTCGGACGAATCTGGTAGCTGTCCATGTCTAAGTGCAAAAAGAAAACATATTTATTCAAATACCATCCAAACAAAAAAGGCCAAAGCTATTTCCCCATAAAAATTATTATTTCCTCCATAATTTGAAAAAATCTCCATGTTGATATTTTCTCCATAAAGGAAGTTATAAATTTATCCTTTTACTCATTTTTTTCACAAAATCATTACCCTAACATACTATTACCCATTCAGTACAACAAAACTCATTTTTCACAAAACGAGTACCTTACAAAACAGATTCGAAGAGAGAAGCCTTGGAGAAGAAAACTCATTCTTCCCAAAACAGTACCCTACAATAACAGAATCAAATTAAGAGAGAAGCCTTGGAGAAGAAAACTCATTCTTCACAAATCCAGTACCTTACAAAATAGATTCGAAGAGAGAGAAGCCTTGGAGAAGGTATGATTTCTTCATTTTCTTTGCTTTTTTATTTTTCGATTAGGGTTTCTATTTGTGTCTGCTGTTTCGATTTGGGTTCGCCTTGGGATAAATAACTGTTCTTTAATTTTTTTTATGCATTGAGCATGTGATTCCGAGTGGGCATCTCGGAATCACATGTTTTTTTTTTAAACTGAGCAACAGTTGATTCCGAGTGGCCTTCTCGGAATCAGCTGTTGCTTGGTTCCAACTTGTTTGCAACTGATTCTGAGAGGGCCACTCGGAATCAGTTGCAAACTCTTTGTCTCCACATTTTGGTTATAACTTGGAAAAAAAACACTGCACCTGATTCCGAGTGGCCCTCTCGGATTCAAGTGCAAAACCCCAGTATACATACATCTATGGATGGATCTATTTCGTGTATACACTCACTGGTCTCGAATTCGCAGGAAGATTAAGTATGAACTCGACAATTGGCACTCGAGCAAAAGATCTGATGCAGATCTAAACAAACTGGTTATCAATTGTATCTCAACTTTCAAGAACAATTCGCAATACCAAAATGACATCAGATTCCTCAAGATTTGGTTCCTATACGTAATTCTCTAGCCTACTATTTCTCACTCGTGCAAATCGAATCTGAAATCTAGTCTTTCCGGTTGCAATTTATGAATGATGTTTATGATATGCTTTCGTCTTTAGTTCTTATCAATCTGTACGTGTTGGTGTTTTGAAGAGGGAGAGAGTTCATAGGTATACTAATATGCTTCGAGCTACTGGACATTCAACCCTTGTTTAATTTCGTTTTTTTAGATCGATGGTGCGGAAGATTACGAAAGCATTTTCAGAGAAATGAAGGAGATGAAAATTTGTATAGGCCATTCATGCCTCTATGAATGGTATGCTTTAGTTCTTGAAGTTAAAGGGGAGTTGCTATTAGCATACAAGGGTATACTAGTAAAATCATGTTTCACTAGTTTTAGAGATTTCAAATTATGGAGCAAATAATAATTTTCATGGAGGAAATAGGTTTGGCCAACAATAAAACCTTAAATCCAATAAACTAAACTCGTCATAGCATAAACCAAATTGCTAAAACAGAAACATTTAACAACTAGTTTCTACTAATTAAAAATTTCTCTAAAAACTTTTCATCCTCCACACCAAACTACCTTTTTTATAGCTAAACCCCTTCTAAATTTATCATTGATTTCACTGAAATACCTTGCGAGCTCACCCTCACAAACTTGCCTACTTGCTGAAGGGGAGTCTCGTTTCCTCCACAATTTTTCAGACCTTGTAAATATATTATTTTTTCCATCCACAAATCGGAAAGGGTCCTTACTATCAGGAAATAGACGCACAAACAAAATCTTTATTCTTGTATCAAATATGATTAGAGATAATAATCCCGAAAAAATTACCAAGTATGAATGAAATCAACGCAAATAACACAAAACATTTTTTACGTTGAAAACCTTCCCAGTGTAAGAAGTAAAAACCATGAGACTGATTTCGAACTCCAACCAAATATTCGCTATCAGAAGACGGCTTACAAAAATATTCTCTACATAAAACTAGAGCATACACCACACAAAGTATGACAACTTCGTACACAAGGCCAATACAAAATATAGTAAACCGAAATAAAAGAACTCACTCAAATATATCCCCAAAAATGAAGTTAGAAGAAGCTGATTAAAACTATACTTAGAAGACTCTAAAGCAAAATCCCTCTGGTCAGGTTGGAGAGGACAAATAGACGAGCCTGCTTACCAAAAATGAAGCCGATCAGACCACGAAAGACAGTTCGATTGAAATCACAAAGTTCTGTCTCGAATTGCTTTTTCTCTCAAAACTGTACTACAAAATTGTGACAATAGAAAGCGCGAGACAAGAGAATTATACTTATACATAAACCAAAATCCCATGTGTTACCCTTATTTTTCCTAAGCCTATATGATAATTAGACTCCCACATAGGAAGAGCCCAATAAATGTCCCCTTCACGACTATGTGGGAGGATTCGTCATCCCGACGATCAATCTACAAGTTCAAGCTTTCCACTAGGCAATACCTTTGTCACCATGTCAAACTCATTGTCATTTGTATAAAATTTATCAGCCTCCATTAGTTTAGCATCAAGAATATCTTGAATCCAATTGTATCTCACAATAATATGCTCCGATTTTGAGTGAAAAGACAAATTCTTCACGAGATGAATAACACTGTGATTATCACATAACAGTACATACCCGTGTTGCTCAAATCCAAGTTCTCTCAAGAACTTCTTCATCCATAGTATCTCTTTACTCGCTTATGTCACTACAATAAATTCAGCTTTTGTCGTTGAAAGGGCAACACACTTTTGTAGTCTTGATTTCCATGAAACAACACGACCACAAAAGTTAATCAAATATCCAGAAGTACACTTGCGAGTGTCAACATGTCCAGCCAAGTATGAATCAGAATAAGCCAACAACTCAAGTTTCTCCATCTCAAAACTGAGCTTCAAATTAGAGGTTCCTCGCAGATACCTCATAATCCCTTGCATGGCTTCCTAATGCTATGTAGCCGGGTTTGACAAATATCTGCTCAAAACACAAACACTATGAGCTAAGTCAGGGTGAGTACATACAATGACATACGTGAGAATTCCAACTGTAGATGCAATTTTTTCGGTTGTGGCTATGATTATTAGCTCTGATTCCATAATCAAATTTGAACAACGTGTTTGTTTTTTTAAATCCCTATGTATTACACCCTTTGTAAAAATAAACATCAATCTTATAATCGTTTGTTACGGCCATGTATGTAATCAAATATCCTAAAAAAAATTAAATAGTTGAAACATTTAATTTTAGCTTTTTTCTAGTAAGTAATAAAAAAATTTCAAACACACTTCAATACTTCATATTTTTAGTTAATTGACTTAATTGACGGCCACAACCAATATATTTATCTTAATATGTTAATTGTTGACCTAAACATCTTTATAATCATGATGTCATATAATTTTATTTACCGTTAAAAATGTTGTACAACATAGAACAACCTTCAAAATTAATAAATGGAACTTCAGATAAAATTCTTCATCGTTTAAGAGAATTTGATAGATTTACTATATATTTTTTCCAAAAGTAATTATTTTCACCCATCTATTATTTTAATTTTTGAGATATAACAACTTCTTTTAGTTTTAATCTTAACTAATTAGAGATAAAAAAAATTAATTAAAAAAATAAAAAATAATAATAAAATATAATATAATATTCGTATATGATTTGACTTATAAATATTGTATTTTATCATACCTTTAATACAATGCATCTATCGATACAAATTTTCAAAAAAAACAGAATTAGTTAAAATTATTTTAAGATATTATATATTTTTGGATTTCTATGGAAAATAAAAACGTTGTAAGACATATTGTATTTTGATAACTTCTTGTTCGATGGATCATCCACAGTTGGAGATCTCGAATGGAAAATCAACTTACAGATCAATAGTTGATTTTGGTTGTTTGACTCATGCAAGTATAATTTCTTTAAAAAAATTAACTAACGACTTACATGCTTCGAATTATGAAGCAACATAACATCAACATGAAATATATTTGATTTTGTAAACAGAATAATTAAAAAGAATTACAAAAATATAAATTACAGGCAAATACATTTTGTGCAAAACTACTAAAACAAAATACAAGTTGGCCATCAATATTCCTTTTAGTATATTTTTAATAATTCATTCATCAATTCAAAATCACTTAATATCATTAGTATTTAGAAGCTCGACTTAAAAATTACACGCTCTCTTGTGTACAAATAACGAATTCTTATAATAACTGATGCTAAGAACAATTAGAAGTCCAACGCTCTTCTAAAACAAATGTTTTTATAACCGAACCCGTTTTAAAATCAGTCTTCTTTCAAATAGTTATCACAAACTGAAACTGAAATAAATTTTTAACCAAAACCAAAATCAATCTCTTACGATAACCGAATTCCATCTCAAAATTGATCTCTATTAAGTGACAACCCCTCCTACCGAAACTAAAATCAAACTAAAGAAGTAACCCGTCCTCAAATAGTTTTAAGCTACCTCTAGCATAATGTTTTCTTAATTTATTGCCCATAGAACATAATAACACCTACTACGTAAGTGTAAATACGTGTTCACATTGTTATCACTAAACAAACTAATTGTTTGTAAGTACTTCCATTGTAATTAATACTTTACGGATTTATTACTTAACTTATTGAACCATGAAATTAAATCATCTTGTAATAATGCGGAATAAATAATTTATTGGATGTAGACATTCGTTGATCTTTAGATTCCTGACTTGAAGCGGATGATCTGTGATCCTTTGCTAGGTTATCGATTCTTCTAAGAGATGGAAACCAAAACACACTTTTGTAATTGATTCGAAGGAAGAATCAATTTGTTTTTCTTAAAGGATTTTTTTTCTCTCTGTATTTGATCTCGTGTCTTTTAAGAATGAGGAACTCATTTATATAGAACTGAAGTGAGAAAACGGTTCTTCTCTTTTAATCGTCTGTAACTTCCAGACGGTTACTTAATGAAGACCATTCCTTATTAAATTGTCACCCTTAGGGACCATAACCCGGTATTATTTTGTTTTACAAAATAACCCCAAAACTTTATGTTTTGCTAACGTTGTTTATTTCCGAATCCAATCCTTCATAGTATTCGGAATTAAACCTGGTATCTATACAATTACCTCCATGATACATATTTTATCTACTAGTCCGTTTTTTTCTTTATGATTACTTTTATTGGACTAATATAAACGATAGTTTGATACATCGATAAGACATGTGACGGTCCAACTTAATGGAGAAATTCCAACAATCTCCCACTTGGATCATCATATGCTACTATAGGATGCATCCACTTAATGAACGTTCTAAATTTCTATCGTCACATAGATTACCTTAACAATCCCGTAAATGACTATTAACGACATAGGACTAAAGTCATCATCAATGCATTTCAAGCCGCAAATAGATGCATCAGTAATCACGATATCGCAACAATCAACTACATGGATCTATCATAGTGCATAACATAAGAATAATATGAAATGTAATCTTACATATATATTCTTAACTAGTCCCACTTAATTGGAGGTCTACTTACAGCAGAGTACGAGTAATCAAATATAAGAGCACACTGAAAACTTATATATAAATATGTTTGCATTAATGACCTTAAGTTCGCGAATATCATAATACAAACAAATTTAATAGCTTAATACAAACTCCCACTGAAACTAACAATCCTCTAAGTACACAACACCCATGTTAATGGTGTGTTCAATAAAAACTTTAGGTACTAATGCCTTCGTAAGAGGATCTGCTAACATCGAGTTTGTCCCTATGTGCTCCACACTGATTGGACTTAACCGAGCTCCTGTTACTATTTGAATACTGAACTGCCGAGTTATTGTCACAATATAGTCTAAGGGGTCATTCTATCCCCTCTACGATTCGCAGTCATGTAACCAAATTTCACAGCCAAAGCGCCTGATTGGATGCCTCGAAACAAGCAACAAATTCCACAGCCATAGTGGAAGATGCAATGAGTATTTGTTTAACACTTTTCCATGATATTGCACCTCCCGCTAAAAGGAATATAATTCCTGAGGTTGAACGACGAGAATCCTCACATCCAGCAAAATCCGAGTCGGAATACCCTATGACCTCCAGTTTATCCGACTTCTTATATGTTAACCTGTGATGTTTTGTTTGTTGCAAATACCGGAGAAATCTTTTGACTGCTTTCCAGTGTTCCATCCTCGGATTACTTACGTATCTCCCTAACACACCCACCACAAAAGCAATATCTGGCCGTGTACAAACTTGAGCATACATCAGCCTTCCAACAGCCAAAGCATATGGAACCTTTTTCATTTCCTCAATCTCAAGTTTTTTCTTTGGGCATTGCTTAAGGCTAAACTTTTCACCTTTTGATATAGGGGTTTCCTTTTCTTTGCTGTTAGCCATCCCGTAACGTTGTAACATACTCTCAATATACGCCTTTTGTGATAAACTCAAAATTCTATGGGATCGATTCCTATGAATTTGAATTCCTAACACAAATGATGCATCACCAAGATCTTTCATATCGAATTTGTCCGAAAGAAATTTCTTGGTCGTATGTAACAATTCCTTATCGTTCGTGGCCAATAATATGTCATCAACATACAACACTAGAAATATGAATTTACTCTCACTGGACTTTTGATACACACAATCCTCCACTGAATTTATCTCGAAACCAAATGAGACAATAACTTCAAGGAATTTGTGATACCACTGTCGAGACGCTTGCTTGAGACCATAAATAGATTTCTTCAGTTTACATACCGTCGACTTTGGATCACCAGAGACAAAGTTTTCAGGTTGTAACATATAGATCGTTTCCTCAATGTCTCCATTAAGAAAAGCGGTCTTTACATTCATTTGATGGAGCTCAAGGTCGAAGTGTGCAACTAATGCCATGATTGTCCGAAAAGAATCCTTCGAAGAAACTGGAGAGAAGGTTTCTTTAAAGTCAATCCATTCACGTTGAGTAAAACCCTTAGCTACAAGTCGCGCTTTATGCCTCTCCACATTACCCTTAGAATCCCGTTTGGTTTTAAAAAATCCATTTACAACCAATCAGCTTCTTTCCCTCAGGTAATGGAACAAGCTCCCATACCGCGTTATCTTGCATTGATTTAAACTCTTCGTTCATTGCTTTAATCCATAAGTGAGAATCAGAACTTTTCATGGCATCACGAATACTTAAAGGATCGTTTTCTGTTGAACCATAAAATTCTTCATGTTCTTGAAGATACACTATATAGTCTGAAGATATAGCGCTCTTTCTTTCTCTAGTAGATCTACGCAAAGGCATAATTTCTTCATTTTGCACTTGAACTTCTTAAGGAGGTAGAGTTTGTTCTTCTTGAACAACTTCATTTTGCTCCATTGGAACAACATCCATAGGAGGAAGATTAACATCATCTTGAGTATCTATATCTTCTAACGAATCTGAAGTGATGATTGGCCTTCTAATTACCATATCAACATCTGACACTATAGTATTATTGTTAGAACCTTCATGAATCTCTATTGATTCTTCCTCAAAATGAATGTTCGTTACTAAATTCTTCCCCCCAAACTCTATATCCTCAAAGAATTTCGTTTTACCCATCTCAAATATATTCTTTGTGGAAGGATCATAAAACTTAAAACCCCTACTGTGCTCGGGATATCTGATGAAATAACTACTAGCCGTTTTGGAGTCCAATTTCTTTTCATTCGGCCTATAAGGCTTCGCTTCAGCTGGACATCCCCAAACATATAAATGTTTTAAACTCCCAATCCAAAGTTCATACGGTGTCTTAGTAGTTGCTTTCGTCGGAACTCTATTAAGTAGGTAGGTCGCACATTTTATTGCTTCTCCCCAGAGTGATATAGGTAATGTTGAATGACTAATCATACTTCTTACCATATCCTTCAATGTACGGTTTCGTCTCTCAAATACTCCATTCATGTTGGGCGAAGCCGGCATTGTATACTGAGGGACTATGCCACACTCTTCTAGGAACTTTGCAAACGGTCCATGACGTTGTTCACCTAAACCATCATATCTCCTGTAGTATTCACCACCATGGTCCGATCTGACGCACTTAATGTCTTTACCAAGTTATTTTTCAACTTCGGTCTTAAAGACTTTGAACTTGTCAATGGCCTCTGATTTTTCGTGAATGAGATATAGATACCCATATCGTGAAAAGTCGTCAATGAAAGATACAAAATATCGTTGGCCTTTCCATGATGCTGTAGGGAACGGACCGCAAATGTCTGTATGTATCAAATCCAAGACCCCTTTCGCTCTGTATGCATCTAATCGTTTCACTTTGGTCTGTTTTCCTTTTATACATTCAACGCAAACGTTGAAGTCTGAAAAATCCAGTTCACTTAATAAACCTTCTGAAACAAGCTTTTCAATTCTATTTCTAGAAATGTGACCTAATCGCTTGTGCCAAAGTTTTGCTGATTTTTCCATTTTACAATTTAGTTTTTGAGGACATCTACATTCATTATCTCTTTGTGATCCTTTATAGTATCCAATAAATACAAGTTATCATTTGATATTAACTTTCCAGAACCAACAACATTACCATGTAAATAAAGACATAAACTTTCATTTCCAAATAGACAAGAATAACTTAATGTTTCCAACAACGGAAAGGAAATTAGGTTCCTTCGAAAAGAAGGTACATACAATACGTCTTTTAAATACAAAAAATGTCCACTGATAAGCAACAAACGAAAATCACAAATAGAATGAACTAAACACGAACTGCCATCAGCTGTATACATGGATGTTTCACCATCACTCAGGCTTCGGTTTCTTATCATACCCTGAAAAGAAATACAAACATGAGTTGTTGCTGATGAGTCCGAATTCGAAGTGCTCCCCGGGAGGGCAGCCCAAAGTAAATCGCTCCGTAAACCGGACAGGCTCCAAGAACTTAATTCGGACAGGACTTTTGAACCGGGCAGATGACTTCGAACACTGCAAGCCTAAGGCAGTTCGAACTATGACTAAAGTACTAAAAAACCTAAACACTATCTGACTAAGCTACCTGCCCATCTGCTTAAAACTCATGGGTCTTTAAACATGACCCGGGTCCATTAAACTTGACCCGAAAGCCCATAAGGGCCCAAATTTCATACTATAAATACCCAACCACCAGCATTAACTGTGGGTAAGAAAAATTAACTGCTGCCAAGCTGCTTAATTCTCTCTCCACATTAAAAGCAGTTTGAAACACCTTTAAACACTTACACACCACCGTGAAACACCCTCACACCGCCTTAAAACTCCGCTTGAAATTACCAGCCTACCCTTAGGCTACTTTTATCCTCACCAAATTGGCGACCACAGTGGGAGGCGACGGTGCCTGAATCAAGTATTCAAAACCAGGTAAAGAAATTCTGTCCGAATGAATTCGGATAATCCAGAGCTTCCACCAGCTTTGCTCGAAGTGGTGGAAGAGAACGATGAGTATACTATCCAAGAGCGCGACAGGTTAAAACTTGAGATAGAAGCTCTGAGGGCTGAGAAAGCCAAGATGGGCGTGAAAGAGAAATCCAAAGCATCAGCTGCTCACCACACCGATAACCCAAGAGAACATGGGGTTTCCAAAACTCATGAGAGCACTAAGAAGACGCATGCCAGCTCTAAAAAATCTCACCGGTTCAAGCCTGTGGAGAGTTCTGACTCAAGTTCAGAGTCTTCGGACAGCTCTTCGGACAGTGAGGGAAATGAAAAGTCCTTGTCCTCTAGCAGTGATGAGGGACGAACCAAGAAGAAACAAAAGCAAGTTAAAAAGTATTCTAGAAAAAGAGATCACCATGGAAGAATGAAGAGGCATATTGGAAAGGGGTCATCTCACCACCGGAGGTATACGGACAAGATGTTGATGGATCCCTTTGCTTTCCACGATGAGCCAGGTATCTTTGCAACTCCTAATGAGGATACCGTGTTCAGTCGTGGAATGAATTGGAGGCAGTCTCCACTGTCTTCTAAAATCCTGTCCGGAAACCTCCCCAAGAGGTTTGACAGCACCAAGATGGAGAAGTATGATGGTAGTACTGATCCGGACAATCATCTGGAGCAATTCAAGAACTTCATGATGAACTTTGATGATGATGATAAACTACTCTGTAGGGCATTCTCCCAGTCTTTCACGGGGAGTGCTCTGAAATGGTACAACAGCCTGCCTCAGGGTTGTATTAAAGACTTTGATACTTTTTGGGTGGCCTTTCGAAGGCAATTTGTGGGGAGTAAGGAACTGAAGGGTAATGGAGATACCATAATCCATTGTGCCCAGGAACCAAACGAATCATTAAAAGAGTACATAAGTCGTTTTGTAAACACAAAAAATGGGTTGCCTGATTGCTTTGAACAGGTAGCAATAGCATCCCTAAGACAAGGTTTGAACCCAGGCAAGCTGGCCGATTCGGTGACCAGGAAGAAAGCCATGACCTGGGGAGGATTGCTAAACCAAGTTGGCAAGCAAATAAATGTTGATGAAACGAAAAAGACCAGGGTGCACAGACAGGTGAGATCCACCCCGGTGGCACCAACTCCAAATCAAAACCAGTCCGGGAACAAAGCAAGAGAAATCGGATAGGGGCATGGAAGGGGAAAAGCTCAGTCTCAACCAGCTGCTCCTGCGCAAAGCCAACAGTCTAGAAACAAAAGAGGGCCATGGGGTCCAACCGGAGTGGTTTGCAGAGCTCAAAGAAAGTGTGGCAACCATTTTCGATAAAACAAAAGATGAAGTACACTACCGGAGACCGGCGACCTTGCAGTCTCCCAGAGAACATCGAAATAATTCATTTTGCCAATACCATAATGATATTGGCCATACCACCGATGATTGCATAGCATTGAAACAAGAGGTACAAAACTTGATTGAAAGAGGGAAGTTGGGTGCATACGTTAAAAGGAGAGGAGGCAACAGGCCTGACAACACTCATAGGGTTGGTCCAAGCAACGCTGCCCCGGAGAGGGCCATGGTGATAGTTGAAAGGTTTGATGTAGAGTCTGAGTACTTGGATCCTGATCCAACAAGAAACAGAGTAGGTGCTATAGAGGAGCGTTCTAGATCAGTCTCCGGGCTCATTAAATTCTTTGAGTCACTGATAATTTTCGGAGGGGACACTATGACGGCTCCTACTACTTCTTCAAGAAAAAGACATGTTCATAATTTAGCCTCCCAACTAGAAGGGGGCATGACATCCTATCAATCTCCAAACTCGTTCCCATTCATAGTCTTCGATGAGGATGATTTGAGAGATATTGCTGGCCCTCATGAGGATGCGGTTGTCATAGGAGCATCTATAGGGGGCAATGAGGTAAGGCGAATTTTGGTGGATACCGGAAGCTCTGCCAATATCCTTTTTCTAAACACTTACAAGAAAATGAAAAATCCAGCTGTGATTCAAAAGTCGGACAGATCAATCGTAGGCTTCACGGGCAGTTCAGCCGATGTGATCGGGGAGTTTGAAGAAGAAGTGTTGTTGGGCAGGGGCCCTTTCAAGAAAATGGTTAGAATACTCTTCATTGTGGTGGATTATCCCACCTGTTATAATGCTATTCTAGGGAGGTCTTGGCTCTCTAGGATGCATGCAGTGGCTTCGACAGTCCATCAGTGTCTAAAGTATGCTGTTCAGGGATAGGTTGGGGTTGTCCGGAGCAGCCAAAAGGTTGCAAGAGAATGCTATGCCACTGCCTTGGCTCCACGAACGCTGGGAGCAGTCCGTATAAACAATCAATAGCAGTTTGAGGGCCTTTCTGGGGGTGAGGGTGAAATTGATGACCCCAGGGAGACCCCCGGAGTGTTGATTCCGATTGAAGAGGTTGAGACACACTACTTAGAAGAAGGAAAAAGCGTTAAGATAGGGTCCAAAATGCCACCAATACTGAAAGAAAGAATGTTGAAATTCTTGAAAGACCATCAGCATGTTTTTGCTTGGTGCAACGCTGATGTTACTGGAGTTCCATCAGAGGTGATTTCCCATCACCTATCAGTCCGGAGAGATGTGGCACCAGTGGTACAAAAAAGGAGAGCTTTCTCAAAAGAAAAGGCTGATGTCATTGTACAAGAGGTTGACAGACTCACAAAGATGGGGCACATTAAAGAATCTCAGTACCCTTTGTGGACTGCCAATCCTGTCTTGGTAAAAAAGAAGAATGGTAAATGGCGTATGTGTATTGACTTCACATACCTCAATCGAGCTTGCCCAAAAGACTTGTATCCGGTTCCCCGGATAGATCAGTTAGTAGACTCTACTTCTGCGAACAAGCTACTCTCCTTCATGGATGCCTTCTCCGGGTATAATCAGATCCAGGTGGATCCAAAAGATCAAGAGCATACCACTTTTGTCACTGATAGAGGTTTACACTGCTACAAGGTGATGCCCTTTGGCTTGAAAAATGATGGGGCTACTTATCAAAGGTTAGTCAACAAGGCATTTGCTGATCAAATTGGAAGAAACATGGAGGTTTACATTGACGATATGATGGTGAAAAGCGTGGATGAGCAGTTGTACTTGTCCGACCTCCAAGAGACTTTTGCCAACTTGGCCAAAGTAAATTTAAAATTAAACCCCGAAAAGTGTGTGTTCGGAGTGCAGTCCGGGAAGTTCTTAGGGTATATCATAAGTGAGCATGGAATACAGCCCGACCCGGACCAACTCGATGCTTTGTTCCAAATGGCGCCTCCTCGAAACATTTAAGAAGTACAGCGATTAACGGGGAGGTTGGCAGCCTTGAACAGATTTATCTCCAGGTCTTCGGACAGATGCGCTCCATTCTTTCAAACCCTGAAGGGTGCAAAGGGGTTTGAATGGACACCACAGTGTGATGAGGCATTCAATGAAATCAAGAAGCATCTGTCCTCTCCCAAGACTTTGTTTAAACCAGTCGATGGGGAGACTCTTTTTGTATATCTGGTTATTTCAAGTTGTGCCATCAGCGCTGTGTTAGTAAGGGAGGTTGATGGGTATCCTCACCCAGTGTACTACATCAGCAAAAGCTTGATTGATGCTGAGAGGCGTTACTTGAAACTTAAAAAACTAGCTTTGGCCTTGGTGATAGCTGCAAGAAAAATGAGGCCTTACTTTCAGGCTCATCCTATCGTTGTCCGAACGTCTTTCCCTTTAAAAAATGTCCTTCAAAAAGGAGACATTTCGAGCAGAATGACAAAGTGGTCAGTAGAATTGGGAGACTTCGACATAGACTTCGCTCCCCGGACAGCAGTAAAAGCTCAAGCTGTGGCTGACTTTCTAGTTGAGTTCCATTCTGATAGGGATTCAGAACAACCTACTGATTCAAAAGACAAAAAAGTGTGGATTGTCCGAACAGACGGAGGATCCAGTACCATGGGATCTGGGGCAGGAATATGTCTCACTTCCCCCTATGGGGACAACATGTTCCAAGCCATTTGTTTTGCTTTCAGGGCATCCAATAATGAGTCCAAATACGAAGCAGCTATAGCTGGGTTAAAATTGGCATACATCTGTGGAGCAAAAACGGTCAAGCTACTAAGTGACTCCCAATTGCTCGTCCACCATGCTCTAGGCCTGTCAGATGTTAGAAAGAAGCAATTGATCAAATACTTGCTCCTCCTTAAAAATAAAGCGTCAAAGTTTAAAGCTGTTGTCTATGAGCACATTCCCCGGACAGAGAATGAGCTAGCAGACTCATTGGCAACGATAGCATATACGGAGTCCTACCCATGGATCCATGTGCTTGAAAGCTCTTCTATTCAACTTGATGAAGGTGAAAAGGAGGAAGTCTTTGAAATACAAGTAAACCGGCCTCAAGACTGGAGGTCTCCTCTTATGCAATATATGTCCGATGGCATCGTGCCCTTGGATAAATCACAAGCCAGAACGTTGAAACACAGGGTTCGTGGTTTCATTATGATTAGAGAAGTCTTGTACAAAAAGTCCTATAGCAAACCTCTCCTACGCTGTTTAGGGGATCATGAGTCACAAATGGTTCTCTCCGAATTGTATGATGGTGAGGGATCAGCCCATTGTGGGTTTAGAGCTTTAACAAGAAGAGTGCTACTCTCCGCATACTATTGGCCATCAATTATGAAAGATGCTAAGGAGCTAGTAAGAAGGTGTGACCCATGCCAGAGGTACAGCAATGAAATTCATGTACCAGCCATTCCTTTGGAATCAATTTCTGAGCCCATCCCTTTTGCTCGATGGGGATTGGACTTAGTTGGGCCTCTCCCTGTGGCGTCCGGAGGGCAAAAAACCATAATTATAGCCATTGACTACTTCTCGAAGTGGATAGAAGCAGCCCCCTTGGCAGGGACAACATCAAAAGCTGTTATAAAGTTCATTCTATCCAGCATATGTTGCAGATTTGGTGTCCCTCAGAAAATAACAACAGACAATGGCCCACAGTTTGATAATAGAGAGATGGAGAGCTTCTGTGCCTCAAGAGGTATTCAGCACTGCTTTTCTTCACCTTTCCATCCTCAAGCCAATGGGCAAGTTGAAGTGGCTAATAAAACAATTCTCTTCGGCTTAAAGAAAAACCTAGAAGGAGCTGCTGGAAAGTGGCCTAGTTATCTACAAGAAGTCTTATGGGCCTATCGGACAACACCTGGGACTGCAACACAAGAATCCCCTTTTGCCTTGGTCTATGGAATGGATGCAGTAGCTCCCATAGAAAAGACACTCCCCTCCTTTCGTATTCATAATTTCTCCGGGCAGGTTAATGAGATGTCAGTTAGAAATCAGCTTGATTTGATTGAAGAAAGACGAGTTAAAGCTCATCTTAGAATGTCACACTATCAGGGCTTGATGAGAAGCCGGTTTGCTTCTAGAGTTAAAAGAAGGGACTTTCAACCAGGAGATAAAGTATTGAGGAAAGTTTTCTTGCATACCAAGGAAAAGCTCTTCGGAAAGCTGGCCCCAACTTGGGAGGGTCCATATACTGTGGTTGAAAGAATCAAGCCTGGGACATACTGGTTGGAAGACAAAGATGGCAGGGTTTTAACTCACCCTTGGAATATTGAACACCTACGAATGTACTTGGAATAAAACTTGTGTAAATATTTACTTGTTTAAACATCCATGTAAATATTTGGGGGTATATCTTCCCCTCTTCGGTGGGACGGAGAGCTTTCAATAAAACTTGATGCCTTATTCAAATATTTTTTAAGTTTTTGCCGCAAAATTCTGTTGCTTGTCATACTACCCGGACTGAAAGGTCTAAGGGCTACTTAAATTCTAGCCAGAGAAACTAAACACTCTCACAATACAATAGCTCAAAGCTACTTAAATTCTAGCTGTCTAAAGTAAGACAAGTAATAAAAGAAGAAGATGGTTGAGTAAAATAAAAGCATTCATTCAACAACTTAAAGTTGCATTGGCCTTCCAAGGACTTTTTGAGTAAGTTTGGGCACAGTACAAAAATCTGTCCGAATAATACGGACACCATCACAAAAAAGGTGCCTTGGCCTTCCAAGGACTTTAGTTCAAACAAAAGATAAACAAAACAAATTATAAATTAAGGTTGAGCCTTTGAAGATGGCTCACCCTCATCTGTTTTCTTGCCTTTGATGTCGCTCTTCTCCTCGACAATTTTCTTACCCTTGGGGTCAATTTCTTCATCACCTGGGCTCTCTCCGGTTTCCTCTTCACCACCAGACGAGGACTCACCGGAGTACCCCTCATCAACCATGGTCCATTATGGGAGATCATCGTCATCCACATAGCGCCATAAGTCCCCTAGTCTCCTCTTCGGGAATTTCTCGTGAAACAGGAGGACCATATCAGACTTCACTTTTTCAACCATTAATTCTTCACTCCGTATCATCTCCCTGGCATAAGCATTAATCTTGGCCTTGATCATGGCCTCTTGATCCTTCACCAGAGCAGCTTTTTCTTCAACAGCCTGAGTCACTGCATTCTCTAAAGCAAGTTTGTCAGTGGTCAGGTTGGTAACAAGCTTCTCCTTTGCTGCAGTTTCCCCTCTTGAGGCTGTCAGATCCTTCTCCAGTCCGGACACCTTAGCCCGGAGGTCTTTCACGATCTCTTCCAAAGAAGAAACTTTTGTCTTGCCTTCATCTTGATTCTTCTTTAGCTGCTCATTTTCCTCTTTAAGCAAATCAATCTTAGTGGCAGCAGTCTGGAGGTCATCGGACAGCTTCTTTTTCTCAGATGTGAGCTCCTTGATGGTGTTTGCCTGACTTCGGACTTGCCTTTCCAAAGTAAGTACTGGCTGCACGTTGCTAAGGAGAGAATGGGCTATAACGTCCCTCTCACTGGAAACCATAAAAGTCCTACCGTTGAAATTCACTGTGTTGGAACTACTTGGGGGAACATATGGCCCTGCGAACTCATCTCTGGACAGGCCGAGGAAATAATCACCTAGAGCACCTAGACCGGTGACGTCCACTTCATCCATGTTAATCTCTCCCCTTTCAATCTCATCAGTATGGAATTCCATTGGAATCCCTTCATTAAGATTCCCTGGGATCTCTTCGGCTAACGTCGGATCGGTTGGGAAAGTGGGCTCCGGATCCCGGAGAGCGAGCTCTTCTTCTTGGGAAGTCTTTTTCTTTTTGACTTCCCTGTCAGCACTGTCACTTGCTTGCTTACGAGTCCGTTTGGAGGCCCTTGAAGGTTTTGGGGGATTCACTCCTTGTTTCTCGCTCTCCTGTTCTACCACTTGTAGAAGGTTTGCATCAACTTGAGCCTGGGCTGGCACCTCTGAGTCTGTTGGGGCCTCTTTCTCAGTATCCTCTACCGCTCTCTTGCCTTTCTTCTTCTTGCCCTTCATCTTACTTGGGGCTTTGGCCCGGGCAGGAAGGAAAAGAGTCCCATCCGGTTCGTGAGATCTTCTCAGCACGATGTCTTCATCAGGTTGTGTGGAGAGCTCCTCCCAAGTTAGATCTCTTCGACCCGTGGTGTTCCACAGGTGAGACCTTGCTAAGTTCCCAGCAGTGAAGGCTTTATGAAACCGGTTCTCCCAGTTCTCTGCGGCCCAAGCGTTGATTTTGCCACAGGTGACCTGTCCGGCCTTCAGATAGTCCCCGAACTCCTTTGGCAGCTCTGATAAAACAAAAGAAAAACTAATTAGCATAAACTTAAAAGAAAAGGGAAATTCGAACAGAGAATTAAGATGAGAAGCTTACGATCGCTCCTCCATCTACTTCGAAGTAGGCTAGGATTCTCCCCGGTCTTGATTTTCTTGCCATTCTCCCATGAGCCACTAACAAATAAGAATTGGCTCCTCCATTTACTCTCCGACTCCAGGAGATCGTCAACAACTTTAAGATCGCTCCCCATGTTGAAATGGTAGAAGGGGAACTGATGGTGTTTGCACAAGTTGGCCACAGCTGCAAACTCTTCCATAGGAAGAGGGATTCCAGATAGCCTAGATGCCATAATACATGACATCAAGGTGTACCAGCCGTTAGGGCTTAGCTGCGTTGGACATAGCTTGACCAAGTGAAAATAGCGCACTATCTCCGGGTCCAGTGGGAACCTAAGTCCCCAATTGAATAGCTCCGTAAAGAAGACTATCTCATTTCTTTTGCAATCCATCGGGGTCTCTGGATCGATGGGAATTCGAATCTTTACATTCTCAGGGATCCCCCACTTAGTACGCAGTCGTCCCAGATCTTTAGTATGGATGAACGCATACTTGGTCTTTAACAGAGATGAAAGATATTTGAGCTCGACCTTATGAAAACATGGCCCTACTCTCCCTTCGAGGCTCTCCGGCAGGTCCGGAGGACTCGGACTCAAATCTAACCTCCTCGGTGGAGTCCTCCATCCTCTCCTCCATTATTATTGGGGGAGCTTCTGTAGAAACCGCCCGGGGAGGGTTGAAGCTTGGCATAGTTGGTCCTCCGGACTGTTGACCCTCTGAATGTTTTCGACTTATCACCTCAGTTTGAGCTTCTGAGGTTGAAGTTTCTTTGGGAGGTTGAGGACTGCTAGCCCCCGGACCGGCCGGCCTTTCCCGGAGAGTCCTAATAGTTGCCCCGGACCCTGATTCGCTAGTATTTTTGGAAGAAAGCCCTTTAACCAACCTACTTGGCCTTTTCATGATTAGTTTATCCGGGGAATGGTCGGAGTCAGACCCCATAGCTATGAAAGAGGATTTTTTCCTAACACTTGTGGCAGTGACCCCCGGTTCAACAATAGGGATCCACTCTTGAACTGAAGAGCCAGATACTATAGGGGAAAGTGTTGATTGAAAGAGTTTTCTAGGTTTTGTACCTTTAGAAGAAGATGAACCTCTGTCAGATTCTTCGATTGAAGGGGCTGGTTTCTCGACAGGCGACGCTGGAAGCCCTGCTGCAAGTCTTTTTTCTTTTTCAACTCTTTGAGCCTTCTCCAATTCTGAGAGGTTAAGCCAACCGCCCTTGATCAGTGCTGTTCTTGCTGTGAACATAAAACAGCTAAGGAAATTTTGAAGTTTTAGAGAGATAAAGCTTTGGGTAAAATGGCAAAGTAAAGTTTGAAAGAGATAATGAGACAGTGAAAAGTGAATAGAATTTATAGTAAATGTGAAAAAAGGGGTTGATTCCTCGGAGAATCCGAAAAGTTGGGCAATGCTTAAAAGACGGCGTTGATGTCATTAATGACATTTAAAAGACGTAACTTGTTCGAGAAAGTGGTGCGAATTTCAAGGTGAAAAAACGGCTAAAGTGACCAACCAGAGAGTGACACGTGTCCCACTAACTCTGACAAGAACCGTTTGGGATTCGTAACGATTGGTCTGTCCGGGTCCGTCCTCAACTCTCTTCGAATTGAAAAACCACTTCCTAAATCGGACTGTTTTTCAGTTCTTTGACAAGGACACTTGTTCAAATACCTAAAAACGGGGCTCCTGATGAGTCCGAATTCGAAGTGCTCCCCGGGAGGGCAGCCCAAAGTAAATCGCTCCGTAAACCGGACAGGCTCCAAGAACTTAATTCGGACAGGACTTTTGAACCGGGCAGATGACTTCGAACACTGCAAGCCTAAGGCAGTTCGAACTATGACTAAAGTACTAAAAAACCTAAACACTATCTGACTAAGCTACCTGCCCATCTGCTTAAAACTCATGGGTCTTTAAACATGACCCGGGTCCATTAAACTTGACCCGAAAGCCCATAAGGGCCCAAATTTCATACTATAAATACCCAACCACCAGCATTAACTGTGGGTAAGAAAAATTAACTGCTGCCAAGCTGCTTAATTATCTCTCCACATTAAAAGCACTTTGAAACACCTTTAAACACTTACACACCACCGTGAAACACCCTCACACCGCCTTAAAACTCCGCTTGAAATTACCAGCCTACCCTTAGGCTACTTTTATCCTCACCAGTTGCTGCTGTATCAATCCACCAAGTATTTCTCGGCACTGAAACTAAATTGATATGAGAACAGACCATAGAAGTGAAAATACCTTTGGCTTTCATCAAAGCCCTCCATTTTTCACATTCTTTCTTAAAGTGCCCCGGTTTCTTACAATGGAAGCAACGCCCTTTACCAGACATACATGTATGCTTCTTTTGTCCCGAACCGGATGCATGTGCATCTGAACCTTCATACTTTCTCTTAATTCCCTTATCCACCTGAGCTTTCACCATTTGCACTTCTGGATGTTCTTGCTTCATCTTTTCCTCCTCTTGCGCTGCCTGAGAGATGAGCTCGTTAAGAGTCAATTTCTCGTGCTGACAGTTATAAGAAGTTTCGAAGTTCTTATACTGAGGAGGGAAAGAGTGAAAAGCAAAGCTTACCACAACATCTTCAGGAAGGTCAATCTTAAGTGCTTTCAATTTGGAAGCGATGTTTGACATTTCCAAGATGTGCTCACGAACAGTCCCTTTACCACGATATTTCATAGAGGCTAGCTTAATAAGCAGCGTCTTAATCTCTACTTTATCGTTCTTGGCAAAAAAAATTCTACCTCTTCGAGAAACATTTTCGCATTAGTGATCTCAGGTGGAACTGCACCACGGAATGCTAATGGAATTGCTTGCTTCATGATCCCTAGACTTATCCTGTTCGACTTTTCCCACGCTTCTGACTCTTTCTTCTCCGTAGGAGAACTGTCATCAGTCAGAGGTTTAGGTTCATCGACCCTTAATGCTAAGTCGTAATCATGGCACATCAAGTGCAACAACATATCTTCTTTCCACAGCTCAAAGTTGCTCCCATTAAGTATGGGTGCCTTTTTGCTTTCCGGGTTATAGAGATACTAATTTGCTAACATAACAAACAACAAACAATAAATAGCCAAAAACATCACTTAACATATAATCTCCATAGTATTTAACAAATAAACATAGCATAATAAAACATACTCTTACAACATCAATAAGATACCTTTGGGCAAGCATATTAATTTGTATATGTATGAGTTTGAGCATAATTAATGTTGATCTTACCAATTGACTTAATTAAGAAAATCTTCATTTGGGCCGATTTTCCTAGTTCAATTTTCTTAATGATCAATTCACAAATAACTATTTCGTGTCTAAGATTAACTATGTCTAACCTTAAACTTCCTTTGGACCGATTAAAATTTACATACTTGTCAATCAAAGACTTGTCAAAACTCTAAAATAATTAATTCAACAATAGGGATCACTTTGGCGATATATTGAATCATTAATTATTTATCGAAGTTCGAACAACTTAAAACATACTAATTATTTCGAAAAATACTATACGACTACCTTACTTAATGTCCAAACTATTTCGTAGTCTACATATAAATTTAATAAAATTAAATTTATATCTTAAATTTATTATATTATAATATACATGTAATTATATTAGGATATAATTTTTAATATATATTATAATAGAATACTAATTTATATATAATATAATATAATATATATTTAGATATTTATATATATAATAAATTATATAATATAATATTATTATAATGAACGTCCTGCATTATTATTATAATGAACGTGAAACTAAAAACATATTTTTCCAGGCACGTAAATCGGAATATCCGTTAATACACGTACACTTACACTTTTACAGTTATTTAAACTTTTGCAGTTACAGGCACGTCTCAACCGGCAGTAGCGGTTAATCCGCAAGTAACAGACTGCACCGATTAATGTAATGAAAATATTAAATTTAATAATTTTACGTAATTATACTGTAACAACTTGTGCAATTTTCGTAAACGAAAGATATATATTTGTAATAATTAATATATATATATATATATATATATATAGATATAACTTTTATTCTATTTAATTTTGCACGTACTTTAATTTTGCAATTCTATTCTAGTTTGAATAAATTACCCACAATCTTATCTTAATTGAGTATATGAGACTAGCATCTTCACTCCGGCATATAATTCCGTGGATAATTATATATAACAGAATATTATTAAATTCCATAAGCAATTCGAGGTATTACACCAAAAAATATGCAAATGGTTATTAAGTTATATATTTGCATTCAAAATCATAAATTTTGTACCTTCAATTAATTTAAAAGGCATTTTTTTCTTCTTAGATTTTGAAAGTCAAAACTTTACGCATACTTTTATTTCCCTTTTAAATTCATAATCTGAAAAACTAAGAATTTAACTTCATGGTGGCTCTGATACCACTTGTAAGAAATACTTTTCGGATTTCTAATATACTTATTGAACCATGAAATTAAATCATCCTGTAATAATGCGGAATAAATAATTTACTGGATGTAGACATTCTTTGATCTTCAGATTCCTGACTTGAAGCGGATGATCCGTGATCCTTTGCTAGGTTATCGATTCTTCTAAGAGATGGAAACCAAAACACACTTTTGTAATTGATTCGAAGGAAGAATCAATTTGTTTTTCTTAAAGGATTTTTTTCTCAGTATTTGATCTTGTGTCTTTTAAGAATGAGAAACTCATTTTTATATAGAACTGAAGTGAGAAAACAGTTCTTCTCTTTTAACCGTCTGTAACTTCCAGACGGTTACTTAATGAAGACCAGTCCTTATTAAATTGCCACCCTTAGAGACCATAACCCGGTATTATTTTGTTTTACAAAATAACCCTAAAACTTTATGTTTTGCTTAAGTTGTTTATTTCGGAATCCAATCCTTCACAGTATTCAGAATTAAACCTGGTATCTATACAATTACCTCCATGATACATATTTTATCTACTAGTCCGTTCTTTTCTTTATAATTACTTTTATTGGACTAATATTAACGATAGTTCGATACATCGATAATACATGTGACGATCCAATTTAATGGATAAATTCCAACATCCATAACATTTGGAATTTGTTCAATTATAAACATATATGAGCCTGAAATCTCTGAATTGACTTTTAGTAATTGACGCTTTCAACAACAAAAACTAAGGTACAAATTCCAAATTCTAACTGTGTGGAAAAGAGAAGGGGGAAAGAGTAAACTATAGATAGGTAGCCGTGTGTCTCTCATATATCTTATGTCTCAAGATATAGAAACCATTGAAAATATGGCGTCACTTTGTATGTTGATATCTATGACTATATTTCTTTAGCGTATGACTTCACGCTGCTTCAATGAAATAAAATAGAAATAAAATAAAAATAAAAATAAATTTAATATAAATACAAACCTTGTGTATGAACATATCGAAAAGAGAGTATCAGTTTTTAGCGAGAAATCCAATCTTAGAAGTAGTTGGGTAGTATCTGTGGCTTGTTTTTTCATAACAAGGAGTAATTAATATGCAAAGAAACAACCCTGGGCCCGTAAGTTGACTGAACATCATATGTTAACAACTTAACCTTTTTGGATGGACCTGTTTAGATAGGTCAAAGTGTATACTATAAATATAAGAACGAAAACTTTACGTCACTGACAATTTCATCTTTTACTAGTAAATTGTTATGGTTCAATACTTGCATGTCAAGTTTGCTTATTTTAGTGGCAATGTTGGTGTTGGTGATTACTTGTCTCAACTCAAACATAGAATAGTACACACTACAAAAATTCAAAATCACCTCCCATAACATCACACTAAATCCATTAGTGACATGTTTGGTGACATAAGTATTTTGAAAATATTGGACTAATAATATTTATTATGAATATCTTTTATTTAGGAGAGTTAATAATAAAATTATCAATGATCATTCATATTTCTAAATTTATTAATAATATCGGTTTATAAAAAAATTTGACAAAAATTTCGGATATAAAACGAAAAAGTCAAAATAGTCATTTTTCGGCTTTACAAATTTGGTATTTCTTTAGAAAATCGAAACACTTCAAATCTTTCTAATTACAAATTCTTTTAACAAATTGCAATCAGTTCCGAAACATTTCCGCACAAAACAACTACTAAATCTAGTTTTCATGATTAAATTACTCATTTGTTTTTTTGTAATTTTTCAATTGTTGTGTTGGTAATTATATGTTTGACCTAAGAATGGCTAGTGTTTGGTTTTGATGATTTGTATATCATTTTACAAAAAAAGATACAATTAATAACTTATAAACTATTTGTGTACCTATTTAAAGGTTCAAGATGTTTTTTGTAACAACTAAGTTGTACGTATTTAAGCAACCAAATGCAGTAAGTTTCTCACATCTATTTTTTTTTCAAACTAAAACCCCTATTTCGCAATAAAAGAAATTTAGTACAACTACACACCATAAAGGTTCTAGTTTTGGCTATTAGGGTGGTGACCTAAGAGCCTAGATCATATGAAGCATAATAATGAGGCCTCGAAAGCATAGATGGCTAGTGAAGGTAAACTTACTTTCTTAGTTTTTCCATAAGTTAAAAACTTTTTAGTATGCAAAGACACATAGTAGGTTGATACAAGACCCTTAGTTCATGTTTGTGTCTCTTTTCAAGCTTCACTCAAACTTTGAAGTCTCGATGATGGGTAGTTATCAATATTAGTGGTCAATGGGGTCTTCATAATTTGTAGAGGATATTTCAAGTTTTATTTTAATTTTAACGATTGGATATGTGTTATATTTAGATGAAATGTTCCTTCATATAAATAATTTAATATCATTCTCTTTATTGGAGAAATGTATTTTTAGTCGTATTTTCAAAAGTAAAGAATTTTATATATTTTATAATAATCATTGCTGATACATCACGAAGTATCAACTAAAAGGAATACAAATAAAACTCCAATTAAGGTTCTAAAACTCGAGCCTCGTCTAGTCCATCTAAAGAAGGACGGTCTAAGAACACATCCTTAGCACGAGGCCACATTCCTTATTACGAGTCGATTTTGGAACAAATTCCCAAAACATGGGTTGCAGATAAGCACGAGCCCTCACTTGGCCAAATATAAAAAATATACCCAACCCCATATCATGCACATCCGCGACTCAGCGTTTGGCCAAATGGCCAAGAATTCTCAACAAAAATTCGTGCACGTCAAATCGGTCACACACATGTAGAACCTCTCATTTGTGTCGCACATGTGCGTGAACGTCCGCGACTTGTCACTTGGTCAAAATGTCCAAGGCTTCCCAACTAGGGTCGTATACATGCATGATCTCTCACTTGGAAAACATGGCCAAGTCTACCGACAAGGAGTGGCGTGACCCATTACTTGGCCAATATACCCAAGTCTGACTAGTAAGGGTGCGCTACCCCTCACTTGGCCAAATGGCTAGGATTGCCTAAAAATGGGTCACACAAGTGCACAACATCTCTTTCGGCCAAAATGGCTAAGTCTGTCAACAATAGCTCGCGCATTTGCCAAAATAGCCAAGTTTGACGAACAAGGGATGACACACATGCGCGACACCTCTTTGGGAAAAATGGCTAAGTCTTCCCAACAAAAGGCCGCGCACGTGCGGTCCTTCTCACTTGGCCAAATTGAAGAAGTCTTCCTAATAAGATTTTGTGCAGGTGCACAACCCTTCACTTAGCTATGTATCAAAGTCGGACGAATAAGGGTCGCACACATGTGTGACCCTTCATTTTTCCATATGGTCAATTTTGACCAATAAGGGGTTGTTAACATGTGTGACCCTACACTTGGCCAAAATAGCCAAGTCTATCAAATAAGGGATCACATATGTGCATGATCATTCAATTAGAAAAAATGTCTAAATCTACCTGACAACATGTGTGAATCCTCACTTGGCCAAAATAACCAAATAGCTAAGCTTTCCCAACGAGGGATGCGAACATACGCACCCCCTTACTTGAGTAAATGACAAATGTTGTCAATAAAGGCCTGTGCCACTTGGCTAAATGAGAAAGTATCCCCAACAAGGGGTTGCGCATAGGCGACCCCTCACACTTGACCAAATGGCCAAGTGTCCGCAACAATGGGTCAAGTATGGGCGCAACCCCTCACACTTGTCCAAATGGTCAAGTCTCACCGAAGAGTGCCGCACATAGGTGCGGCCCCTTACACTTGGTCTTTATACCAAGTCCTTTCTACAACACGCAAAACCTCGAGATAAACATCATGAATCTAAGGTTGTCAAAGTTCATCAGGCCGAGACGTCCCCTCATCGATCCATAAAAATTACATAGACCACTTTAACATCGTACAGATAAAGCATATGACACCACATAAAGGTACGACCAAAATGAAATACCATAATCCACTAAAGTAACAAGTACGTCAAGAAAGACTAAACAATAAGGATACACCTACCTATAACACCTTCGAGTCATGACCATTATATAAGGATGAGTAAAATCTTTTTGTAAATAGGTGAAACTTAAAGTGAAAAATGTAAGCAAAGAATAAAAAACATTATAATCCAAAATATCAAATAAATATATGTGTTCTTCTAAAAAATATTATAGTATTTTTATTTTCTTTTTTGTTTTACATTTATTTTTCTAGTTCTATGTTTTAGGTTATTTTTTACCACATAATTTTGGTTTCGTTGTCGAGAACCAATTGAACCTTTATCCTAACTCTCTAGTTGGTACCCACTTTTTTCACGAAGATGAATTTGATATTTGGGAGAACGTCATGCAGTAAACTGAGAGTGTCGGCATTGGAGATGATATCACATGTAGAGGTGACCTTAGAAGACAATGATAAGTTCCCAACCATGGTAGGAAACCTTCAGCAAGAGGGGACCCATGAAGGGGTAGAGTCGCACCTTGCGCCAATACTTTGGATGATAGGTACAGTTTATTTCTTCTTACGTGAACCTTTTATCATAAGTTAACCACCCGCGTGACAATCGGGTTGTGGCTCGATGGATATGGGTTTAGGTCTTAACAACCATAATAAGGGTCACATTCGGGGTGCGTAATTTATTTCCCTCAATAATAACACATCGAATATTTTAGCATCTCATCAAAAGTTTCTTATATCTCTAGCAAATTGATCGTCTTCCTCTTGAATTCCATACAGAAACTCACTCGCCCTACAAACTCCCAATTTTCCTCACGCAATATTTCTACATCAACCACTCTCACTTCAAGACCCTCATATGTTCCAATCGTTTCCTCAGGGTAACCAATACATTCCCACAAATATACATATCAACAATCTCCCACCCTCGCGAGCCATTGTTATGGAAAATTATATCGATAAAAAGTCCTTATGATGGTCGAAAGGATCCAGTATGTGGAGCTTATCATCTCTTCTGATGCAGTAAATGGCTCACCCATAATTTAGGCTAAAATCTTGACGGATTACTTCCTTGGATACAATCCTAATGTGCTTTATGTGAAAATATCGACTGAGGCATTATAAGATCTTTTTGGGATGGTCAATGCAAACCAAGCACGTAAGACTACTACACGTTAACCTTTTATTCCATGGACCAAGATACCATTATGTTAGATAGTGCACATTGGCATTTCAGAGAATATCTTATGGTCATTAAGAAGTGGGAGTTGATAGCTATATTTCTCAAAACAAATCGCTGCATAAAATCAGTATTTGGGTTAACTTCTTCAACTTACCTTAGGATCTTTGCACTTGCAAACGTGTAAGCTACACTGTTAGATCTCGCAGGATCCCACTCTTTGTGGAAAAACAAAGTAACTCAAAAGTATGGATGCTTTTCGCTAGAGTTTTGTATTATAATCAAGGTAACATCAAACTTTCTTACCGACATGCCGATCAAATGTATGGACCGTTCTATTGTACTTCATATTGTATATCATGGCTTACCACACACTTGACTCAAATATAAAAATTTTGGTCATATATCTTCACATTACACCACATTATTTCCTTCCAGCCACTACTCGATCACTTGGAACCCTCTCATACTAAATAAATATTCTTTAATCTTCCTTTTGAACCTCATTATACGCCCTGGGAAAGAGCCTTTCATTGAGAACTTAAACCAAGGATAAAATATAACCTTACCACAGGGTTCCACTCTTAAAAAACTATAAAATTCATCAAAATATCATAATCGGGCCTTATGTGTTGCAGGAACCCCCTACCTTCTCATTATATCCAGTAAAGTAATATTTGTTTTCCTCTGAATCTCATACGAGTAAAGATAAGACCATATATGCAATATCTTTACATAGTTGGGATAACAATCATCCCATAACAAGGCAACCACAAGGACATTACTCCCAACCAGTCATAAATCAGTGTAAGTATTATGTTTATTGCTTCTTGAAATGTTCGTGGGTTGAACGATCATATACAAAAAAAGACGTATTTATTTTTATTTCTATCAACCATGTTATGCTAGTATATCCTTTTAAATTTAGAGTCAGAGAAACCAATGTTGATTGCATCATGAAAACCATGCTATATTTTTTATACTTTGTCTCTAATCATGATGCCAACCCCATTGGTCATATTATTATAGCCTGAAACCATGATGTCTATATAATTAATCCCATCACTAAATAATCCTAACATATTCATATTAATGTTAAAAGCTTTATCATTTCTCTAGTATTTTACCTAATCGCGATCTATGCATTCAAAGAGGCGGTTGATCTCATTTTTCACTGATCTACCATTGTTTGTCTTCCTTTGCCGCTTGGTTCTGTCTCATGGGTTGCGCTTCACAATTATAATTCCATCTGCAACCTGGGTGATATGATCGTTTCCTCATAAAATTGGTCATCTTCTACTGGGGACTTCAACAAGTGTTGTTCCAGCTCTAAACTGGATAACCTTTGCGTTATCGATTTCCAATTTTCTTGGTCCAATAAATAACTATTTTACCCAATCGATTCAAAAATTGACCACATCCTTGTTAACCATGACTGGGAATATTTTCGAGTCATGGTTAGTTTCCCACTAACTCTCTTAAAATCTCTTACCATACTACTCTAATGCTCGACTTAGGTCTATCCCTTCCCCATATATATGTTTCATTAACATCTAATAATCCCATCATCACTACCACATTATTGTCTTCAATATTTGGAACCTCGTCACTATAACTACGAGGATGACGATCATCCCTAATTAATTAGCCTGCCTCCAAAAGGATATCATCTCTTTTAACCATAAAGATTTCTATGATATAGTTTGCCTAATTTTCGATTCTGAAATCATAATTATTTCATTATTATTGACAACCAAGTCATTTATACCCGACCGGTTCAACGCGGATTTCTTAAAATTTACTTGGCACATTATTGGCAACAACTTGTGTTATAGTATCCACTATGTTTTCCTCTCTGACACCTTAGACAAGTCTTAGACTAAAACTTTCATTTCCTGCACCCTTAAAATAGAAAACTTCTCCACTCTAGCTGAGTGTACACCTATTGCATGTTGCAATATCTTCTATAAAATCATCTCTAAAATCCTCGCACCCATAGGATCAAAGACTTTATATTCTCCTTAGTAGATCATTCTCATTCTCCTTTCATTCCTGGGCGAGATATCTTCGTCAATATCTTTATTTCCCCTAAGAATTTTATAGTGGATCTCAAACAAATTGCAATGATACAAGCTTTGTCCACAAATTGACCTCATGAAGGCCTAGGATAATGTATGCTGGCACCTTTTCCTCGATATTTTGGTCTTGGTGGATTTCCCCGAAAAAATAACACGGGGATCATCTAATGCATCTCTTCCCCTACCTATAATGTTATTATCAATAATGACCCATATGGGAACTTTCATGTTAAGAAATCTCTCCGCCAATGAGACTCACTGTCTTCATTCCTTTTTGTTCTTACAATACAAGTTCTCTAGTATTCTCAAAGATTAAAGTTATGACTCAAAATTTAAATCTCACTCAAAGTGTAATAAGCTTTGAACATAGACGATTTAATGACCTTTTGTCGTACACAAGTAACACAACCAAACTCCTTTATCTTGATAAAAAGGGGGCTGAAGGAATTCTCCACTTTTTTAGCCTCATTATCAGTTTATAAAAGCAACATTTTCTTTTCAGAAGTCATTGGCATGCTTCGTGCCTCACTATTTATTATCCCACGTTATCCCATTTATATATCTTTTGGTTCATTAGCTTAGCGACCCTCTTATGCGGAGGTATCTTAGCTTCACTCGTTGTAAATCACTCTTCGACCGTATCTTTAGCTGTATTGGGAGTTGAACCTCCAAACATCTTTCGTATGCAGGCCGTTTGCAACTCATTAAAATGTTATCTTTGTTGGCTATGTATAATGGTATTTAGTTTTTATCCTTCCTTCTAGAGTCTCAAGGAACTCGCTCATAACCTTCGTTGTTTTTTCTAGTTCGACCGTAAAATGAAAATCTCTAACGCTAAAATCGTATAGTTTATAGTTACTTTGTTTTCAATGAAAAATGGCCTTAAGCTTATAAACCTCAAAACCTAGAACCAAATATCTCTCCTTAAACAAATATTGTCAATTGTTAGTGGCAATAGATTTTCCATCGATAGAAAAATGACAACTTTTGAAACCTATTTTAAAAAGAAAACTTTACTTCAAATCTTTAACTTTAAATTTATATAATATTAATTTGGGTAAGAGAAATTTACATTTCTATGAATGTAATTTTTAGATTCTTTCCTACTTTTCGTGTCAGTCCATTACGGGCACGGTATCATCAAAACCTCTAGTATAAACCACAACCTGATATCAATCGTAAACGAATTTTGGTGCTTGCCGGACAGGGTAAATAACCGTACTAGCATTCTAGAAATGCGCAACCTAATCAACCATCTACGTCCGCCAACCAACCACGGATGCTATGACTCTCACAGTTGGATTTCCAGTAAAGGGCTCTCCTTTGTATCAAAAACAATTTTGCAATGTTATTCGTCAGTCGGCTCCGACTGTAGGTTAGACCGCCGTCGCTTGATATGGATTAAATATTTTTCTGTCATTCCTACGTACTACTTAACATATTCTTGTCTTTATGTACTCTTCCTGTTTGGGCTGATTCACGCCGTTGGTTGCTGTTATCCAGTTGCTGCTACCTACGGGATACCCTAGTCACATTTAGTTCTCATGTTTCATTCCGAACTTTGGGTATGTGCTAATTTTGTAACAAAATTTTATTTTACTAATTTATGTTTTCATTGTAAAATAATTATCAAATTCTTTATTTCCATTTTGTATTTTAGATCTGTTTTTATGGGACAGTCTCCTTACATAAAAATTACGTTACAAAACATATATTTGTAAAATTAGAATCAAGAGTCTTTAGCCAAATAAAGAACAACGGGAAGACTTTTCTTCACCCTAAGAGTTCACACTTGACACCAACCAAAGAAAACACGAACACGCCAAAATATTATATAACCTTTTTTTTTTCCCAGCCCAGGTGAGCTTATATATTTCGTCACCTTTAATTAGATCATATGTTTTATACATTTTATCTTTTCTTGTAATAAAATAAAGTGTTAATAATCATTACTTTTCAAGTAGCTCACTTTAATGACCACACTAAATCGATGAAACCTTGAAGAAATTTTATGAGCAAATAATATACTTTTTAAGGTAATAAAAATATATAACATGTTTATAAGTAATAATCTTTAAAATCATGATAGATAGGTGGGATGAATAAATATAGATAGTATTTTGATATTTTAAAATTTTAGATTAACGGTTTAGATATATATATAAACATTCAAATTTAAATATTTTAATACAACTATTCTTTTTCATTTTGGAGAAATAGATATTTTTATTTTTAAGTCTAATAAAAATTGTTGAGCAGATGGAAGGGATTGACTAGACGCATAGGGCACATATTGAATATGAATGGTCAACTGCGTAATGCGAATGGAATGCAATGCAATGGTCAAATGGATTTTGTTTATTATTTCTCTATATATAGATAACTCGTTCTTGAATTCAGAGATTGTGTGTTGTAAGATATTTATTAGGCTCTCTCTTTGACCTGCATTAACTCTCTCAATATAGATATTCAGCTATATCTGATCTCTGTCTTCTTAAGTTTTTTTATCTAACCCCATGCAGACAAGCTCAGCACTTCCTTCAAACAATCTCAAAATATCACCACTAGTCCATTTCCCAAAACCCTTGAATAATTTAACTTCTTCCTCTTTGAAGTTCCAAAAACCAGCATCAACATTATCAACTCAGGCTACGCGGCTACACCTCTCAAATCTTGAAAGCCTCCTTACTAGAAAACCTCAACAACCAAACCAAAATACTAATGTCACCCTCAAAACGGGTCAAACTCTACTTCAAAGATTAAACTTGACTAGTATTTGGCCCAAAATGAGTGCCTCCGATGATATCTCACCCAGAATCCTTAACCGTCTTTTATCCTTGACGCCACAATATTCCCCAAGAAACAACCTCGGGTCGCGGTGGCTAGAATATCTCGGCTCCAAAAACTGGGACGGGTTACTTGATCCGCTTGACGAAGATCTTCGGCGAGAGGTGGTGAAGTATGGAGAGTTTGTTCAAGCAGCTTACCAAGCTTTCAAACTCGATCACGCAACGTCGTCAGTGGCATTGCCCGATAAATCTTATAAGGTGACCAAGATTCTTTACGCGACATCATCAGTCGTATTACCGAAATGGATAAACGATGTGGCACCACAGCGAACGAGCTGTGTTGGGTATGTCGCGGTTTGTGATAACAAAAAGGAGATCCAACGGATGGGAAGGAGGGATATTGTCATAGCGCTACGTGGTACAGCCACACTGCTCGAGTGGGCTGAGAATTTTAAAACAAGGTTGGTCCATATATCTCAAAATGAATCAGAACTTGGACAAGGACAACCTAAAGTAGAATGCGGGTTTTTGAGTCTATACATGACAGGTGCATCTGGCATGCCTAGCTTGTCTGAATCCGTAATTGAAGAAGTTCAAAAACTTATAAAACAATATAAAGGAGAGACTCTAAGCATTACAGTGACCGGCCACAGCCTGGGAGCTGCCTTGGCCCTTCTCGTCGCAGACGATATAAGATCCCACGCTGCAGAGGTCCCACCGGTTGCGGTTTTCTCATTCGGAGGGCCGCGAGTAGGTAACCACGATTTTGTCGATCGAATCAATGCAAAAAATATTAAAGTACTACGGATCGTCAATGAACAAGATTTGATTACGAAAATGCCAGGTGCGATTTCAAGCAATGAGGGTATCAATACATCTGTTGAGACGTATTCACATGTTGGATCCGAGCTACGTGTTAACACAAGAATGTCTCCGTATCTAAAATCGAATGCTGACATGGGATGCTGCCATGACTTGGAAGCGTACTTGCATTTGGTGGATGGTTTTTTGTCGTTGAATTGTCCATTTAGGGCGACTGCTAAGAGAAGTTTGCGCAAATTGATGGATCAGCAAACATCCAACGTAAAAACTTTGTATATTAGTAAAGCTAAAGCATTAAATAAAGAAATGATTGATAGTAGTAGTAATAGAGATAGATTGCCATTCTCTAGTTGCTTGTCTAGTCCTTCTCAAACCGATATGTTCAATGACAAACTTAGTTGAAACAGTAAAGATAGAATATATTTTGTTACGCTTTCATTAATGACCTATATAGCACAGTTCGATATAAACATTACAGATGGTGACTTGATTACAAAAGTCGACACCTTGACCATTTGCCTTGTTTTAGGATCGGTCACGGTACGGTGCATGTGTTTTGGGGTCCGATGGGTCTGACTTTTGTGTAACTTGTGAGAAACGAGTATCCAGCTACAATCCAAAGCATAATCAGAGAAAAGTTATATAAGTCTAAAGTTATTTACTTTAGGAAAACCAAATTCAGTCACGGTTTATTCAAAAGAGGGTGAAGAAAACCAAACAAAATTTTGCACAGATTGTACAAAATGTGTATATTTTCGGACGAATCTGGTAGCTGTCCATGTCTAAGTGCAAAAGAAAACATATTTATTCAAATACCATCCAAACAAAAAAACATTAAATCCAATAAACTAAACACGCCATAGCATAAACCAAATCGCTAAAACAGAAACATTTAACAGCTAGTTTCTACAAATTAAAACTTTCTCTAAAAACTTTTCATCTTCCACACCAAACTACCTTTTTTTTTTATTTAGCTAAACCCCTTCTAAATTTATCATTGATTTCACCGAAATACCTTGCGAGCTCACCCTCACAAACTTGTCTGCTCGCTGAAGGGGAGTCTCGTCTCCTCCACAATTTTTCAGACCTTGTAAATATATTATTTTTTTCATCCAAAAACCAAAAAAGTCCTTAATATCAGAAAATACGAACAAACGAAAATTTTCTTCTTGTATCAAATATAATTAGAGATAATAATCCCGAACAAAGTACCAAGTATGAATGAAATCAACGCAAATAATACAAAACACTTTTTACGTTGAAAACCTTCCCAGCGTAAGAAGTAAAAACCACGGGACTGATTTTGGACTCCAACCAAATATTCGCTATCAGAAGACGGCTTAAAAAAATATTATCTCGATAAAACTAGAACATACACCACACAAAGTATGACAACTTCGTACACAAGGCCAATACAAAATATAGTAAACCGAAATCAGATACTCACTGAAATATATCCCAAAAACGCAGTTAGAAGAAGCTGATCGAAACTATACTTAGAAGACTCCGAAGCAAAATCCCTCTGGTCAGGTTGGAGAGGACAAATAGCAAGCCTGCTTACCAAAAACGAAGCTGATCGGACCACGAAACACAGTCCGATTGAAATCACAAAGTTCTGTCTCGAATTGCTTTTTCTCTTAAAACTGTACTATAAATTTGTGACAACAGAAAGCACGAGACAAGCAACTCGCTTCTGTCACTGCAATAAATTCAGCTTCTGTCGTTGAAAGAGCAACACACTTTTGTAGTCTTGATATCCATGAAACAACATGACCACAAAAGTTAATCAAATATCCAGAGGTAGACTTGCGAGTGTCGATATGTCCAGCCAAGTATGAATCAGAATAAGCCAACAACTCAAGTTTCTCCATCCCAAAACTGAGCTTCAAATTAGAGGTTCCTCGCAGATACCTCATAATCCCTTTCACGGCTTCCCAATGCTATCTACCCGGGTTTGACAAAAATCTTCTCACAACACAAACATTATGAGCTAAGTTAGTGTGAGTACATACAATGACATACGTGAGAATTCCAACTGCAGATTCATAGTTCAAGGACATTGTTTCTTACTTAAATTGAAATGACTAGAAAGTGGTGAGCTAACCACTTTAGCTTTGTCCATGTTAAACTTTGATGCAGACAGTTCGGTGAATTGACAGTTCGGAGCTCCGGTGTCAGATTTTGACCCACAGCACCTTGTTTCGAAGGAAACGACGTCACGAACGCAAGTCACGAGCTTTGCTCGTGAGCTATGGCCTTTTTAGGCATTCGGGCTCATCTATCTTCTTTTTTCGCAATTTTAATACTTTAGGCTATTTTTGTAATTTTCATATTTTTAGTTTTAGGTTTTGCTTGAACTCTATATAAACCTATCTTCTATTCATTGTTAGGGGAATTGTTTTTTATTAATAAAAAAATTAGGGTTTTATTCTTTTAAGGCTTCTCTGCGTTTCACTCTATATCATAGTGGTATGAGACACAGGCAGTCTTGCGCGATGGTACGAGGAAGAAGCAGCAGTCGCGGTGGCGCTAGAGTGACTAGAGATACAAGTGATGTAGATGATCGTGAAGTTGCTGACCTACGTCGTCAGGTAGCCGATCTTACCCGTCAGATGGTTGATCTTACCGCCAGGCAACAAGGCACAGAGGTTGAGGGTATGGATAACCCTTTTGGGGAAGGGATCGACCAGAATACTTCTCACACCCGCCGCTGGGAGCTTGGATTCAAGATAGACGTCCCGGACTTTGATGGCAGCCTTAAGGCAGAGGCACTTATCGATTGGTTATCCCAGATTGAAGAAGTCCTGGACTTCAAGGAAGTTCCGGAGGAGAGAAGGGTCGCATTAGTCACCATCCACCTACGCGGTAGGGCACAGGCTTGGTGGCAGCAGGTGAAGCAAAACCGCGCGCGTGCAGGCAAGGATAAAGTCCAGAGTTGGGAGAAATTCAAAAGAAAAATCCGCAAGGCTTTCCTTCCATACAACTTCGAGCGGGAACTCTACCAGCGACTTCAGAATCTTCGTCAGGGACCCAGATCTGTGGATGAATATACCGAAGAATTCTATCAGCTGCTGGCTCGCACAGATGTGACCGAGTCGCCGCACCAGCGGGTCTCCCGCTATATTGGCGGGTTACGCCTTCAGCTTCAAGATACGCTGAATATGTTCGATTCATCCTCTGTTTCCGAAGCCCATCGGCGTGCCCTCCAGGCAGAAAAGCAGTCGGCTCGCCGGACCCAGACTGGCGTAAGGACCGGTGCTCCTTCAGGGATTTCGGCGTCCAAACCAGTTCTCCGCCCAACACCTGATCCGATCCCTCCTGGGCGCCGCCCAACACCTGATCAGATCCCTCATGGGCGCGGTGCACCAAGCCGTTCTTCAAGCAATTTACGGTGCTATGGCTGTGGCGAATTAGGGAATCGTCAGGTAGAGTTTCCAAATGCTGCGGGTGCTAGGGGTCTCTTCTCTCAGGAGGTGTTTGAACCGAATCCTATTGTTCTTGATGGCCCTCCGAAATTCGATACCTACGATGATGACTTGCCTGAGGATGCGGAACAAATTGTGACTGGCGATGTTGGAGCAGTGCTGATGCTGCGCCGTACTTTTATGTCTCCTCGCGTTCCTGAGAAGAGCGACTGGCTGAGGAGTAACGTGTTCCAGTCGACGTGTACGATCGGCGGGAAGGTGTGCACCTTCATCATTGATGCTGGCAGCTGCGAGAATGTCGTCTCCGAAGCAGCGGTTTCGAAGCTAGGGTTGAGGGCAGAATCGCATCCCAAGCCGTACAAGTTCGCCTGGTTAAGCAAAGGTACTGATATCACTGTCTCCAAGCGCGTGCTTGTTTCTTTTTCTTTAGGGCAAACATACCATAATGAAGTCTTTTGTGATATTGTCCCTATGGATGCTTGTCATCTACTGCTTGGCCGTCCTTGGCTGTACGATCTGTCTGTTATACATGATGGGCGTGCAAATACCTACTCATTCCTCTTTCGGGGAAAAAAGATCGTTCTTATGCCAGCAAAGCCTCGACCCCTAAGCATTCACTCTACTCCTTCAACATCGACTTTGCTGTCCCGTGCTTCTTTTCAGACGGCCATGGAAGAGGCTGGCGTGGTTTTCCTATTGTTTTGTGACCCTGTTGTACCTAATTCCAAGGCGGACCATAGTCTTGTCATTCAGTCTCTTTTGCAGGAGTTTGCAGATGTGTTTACAGCGGATTTGCCACCCGAGTTACCTCCTCTGAGAGATATTCAACATCAGATCGACCTGGTCCCTGGTGCTGCTCTCCTAAATCGACCCTACTACCAAATGAGCCCGAAGGAGCATGAAGAATTACGACGACAGGTAGAGGATTTGTTGGAGAAGGGACATATTCGGGATAGTCTCAGCCCTTGTGCAGTTCCGGCATTACTGACACCGAAGAAGGATGGTTCTTGGCATATGTGTGTGGACAGCCGAGCTATTAACAAGATCACTGTTCGCTACAGGTTTCCTGTACCTCGCCTGGATGATCTGTTAGACCAGTTGGGTGGTGCTTCTGTGTTCAGCAAGCTTGATTTGAAGAGTGGATACCATCAGATTCGGATTCGTCCTGGTGATGAGTGGAAGACGGCGTTTAAGACGCGTGAGGGCTTGTTTGAGTGGATGGTGATGCCGTTTGGCCTGTCCAACACGCCTAGCACGTTCATGCGTATCATAAATCAGGCATTGAGGCCTTTCATCGGTAAATTTGTTGTTGTTTACTTCGATGATATTCTGATCTATAGTTCTAACCATTCTGTGCATCTATCCCATTTACGTGAGGTGTTATTGGTGTTGCGTCGAGATAAGTTTTATGCTGCTACTGCCAAATGTTCGTTTATGTCCTCAGCTGTTCAATTTTTGGGTTATATTGTTTCTGTTGACGGGTTACGAGCTGATCCGAGCAAAGTTACTGCTGTGGACCAGTGGCCTCGACCTACTTCCATTACTGAGGTTCGTAGTTTTCATGGTTTAGCATCGTTTTATCGGCATTTTATTCCCCATTTCAGCATTATTATGGCCCCGATTACAGATTGCATGAAGGGCACAAAATTTAGTTAGTCCGACGATGCTGATGCAGCATTTGTAGAAGTTAAACGGCGTCTCACCACAGCGCCTATTTTGGTGCTGCCCGACTTTTCACAGTCATTAGAGCTTCATTGTGATGCTTCTAAATTTGGTATTGGGGCAGTTCTCTCCCAATCAGGGCGTCGTGTGGCTTTCTTCAGAGAGAAGTTGGCAAATGCCAAACTGCGATTTAGTACTTATGATATTGAATTTTATGCGATAGTTCAGGCTATCAAACATTGGCGTCATTACTTGTTTCAGCATGAATTTGTGTTATATACTGATCATGACTCTTTGAAGTACCTTGGTAGTCAAGACAAAGTATCTCATAGACATGCTGCTTGGATAGCTTATTTGCAGCAGTTCATTTTTGTCATCAAGCACAAGGCCGGTATTACGAATCGGGTTGCTGATGCTTTGAGCCGACGTCACACTCTGTTGACTGAGATGCGCGTTCAGGTTCCTGGCTTTGATTCTTTTGTTGACCTTTATGTTACTGACACATTCTTTTCTCAGGTTCTGGAACAGATTCAGCAGCCCGAACATTCTGATTTTTTATTGGAAGATGGCTTTCTCTTTCGTGGCGTACAACTGTGTATCCCGGACTCTAGTTTGCGTCCTCAGCTGATCCAGGAGCTGCATAATGAAGGTCATGTGGGCCGTGATCGAACATACCAGTTGCTGTCGTCATCCTATTTTTGGCCATCGATGCGGAAGGAAGTTGGTCGTTTTGTCGCCCGTTGTCGAATTTGTCAGTTAGCCAAGGGAACATCCACAAATGCAGGTCTTTATTTACCCGTGCCGATTCCGGCTCAGCCCTGGACCGACATCAGTATGGATTTTGTTCTTGGTTTACCCCGGACTCAGTGTGGATTCGATTCTATTTTTGTGAAGGTTGATCGTTTTTCTAAGATGGTACACTTCATTCCCTGTAGAAAAACATCTGATGCAGTGTGTGTTGCGCAGCTTTTCTTTCGGGAGATTTATCGTATTAATGGCCTTCCTAGTACCATTGTTTCTGACCGTGACACCCGGTTTGTGAGTCATTTTTGGCGCAGCTTATGGCGTATGGTGAATACACAACTCAACTTTAGTAGTGCTTACCACCCTCAGACGGATGGTCAGACAGAGGTGGTTAACCGATCTCTCGGTAACCTGTTGCGCAGTCTGGTAGGAGATCATCCGAAGGCTTGGGATCAGCGCTTACCGCAGGCGGAGTTCGCCCATAACCATGCCCTTAACAGATCCACGGGTTTTTGTCCTTTTCAGGTGATGTATGGTATTGTGCCTAGGGGTCCGGTAGACTTGTTAGCACTGCCTAGCAAAATTCGTCCTCATACAACTGCTGAGGAACTTGTCTCACAGATTCGCCAAACCCACCAGCAGACTCATGATCAGTTGGTCTTGAGCACCGCCAAATATAAGTCTCAGGCAGATTCTCATCGTCGTCATGTTCAGTTCGAAGTTGGTGACTATGTATGGGCAGTTTTAACAAAGAATCGGTACCCTGCTGGTGAATACAATAAACTGGCCGCCCGGAAGATTGGTCCAGTAGAGATTGTGGAGCGGATCAATCTGAATGCTTATCGACTACGTTTGCCTAGCCATGTCCGCACGACTGATTTTTTCAATGTTAAGCATTTGATTCCTTATGCAGGTGACTCTTCTGATGGGGAGACCGGTTCAGATTCGAGGGCGAATCTTCTCTACCCCGGCGGGAATGATGCAGACAGTTCGGTGAATTGATAGTTCGGAGCTCCGGTGTCAGATTTTGACCCATATCACCTTGTTTCGAAGGAAACGACGTCACGAACGCAAGTCACGATCTTTGCTCGTGAGCTATGGGCTTTTTTAGGCATTCGGGCTCATCTATCTTCTTTTTTCGCAATTTTAATACTTTAGGCTATTTTTGTAATTTTCATATTTTTAGTTTTAGGGTTTTGCTTGAACTCTATATAAACCTATCTTCTATTCATTGTTAGGGGAATTGTTTTTTATTAATAAAAAAATTAGGGTTTTATCCCTTTAAGGCTTCTCTGCGTTTCACTTTATATCAAACTTCTGAAATAATTTTCTCAATATATTTTTCTTGTGAGAAGAATAACTTCTTCGAATCTCTGTCTCTAGTAATTCAAATGCCAAGAATCTGCTTTGTTGGGCCTAAATCTTTCATTGCAAAATGCTTACTTAATTGTTTCTTCAAAGAATCAATCCGTGAAGTATTCTTCCCAACAATAATCATATCATCTATGTAAAGTAAGACAACAATAAAATCAATATCGACATATTTCTTCACAAATACACAATTATCAAAAGAAGACACGCAAATAATTAAGGTTATAACTAATAAATACACAGTATCTTCACCATTATTACTAATAAAGGTTATAACTAATAAATACACAGTATCTTGTCTTCGAATTAAGTTTAGACCTCTCATCTTTAGAAATATGCACATAAGCTTTGCACCCAAAGACACGCAAATAATTATAAGAAACATATTTACCTGTCCAAACTCTATTTGTAATATCTCCATCTAAAGGTACAGAAGGACTAAGATTCAAGACATGTACCACTGCTTCACCCCAAAAGTATTTAGGGAGTTGTGATTGTGAAAGAAGACATCTCACCCTTTCAATTAATATTCGGTTTAGTCTCTCAGCTATGTCATTGAACTAAGGGGTCTTGAGAGGTGTCCTTCGATGTCGAATACTTTGCTACCTACAATAATCATCAAAATGACCAATGTATTCTTCACCATTATTACTTCTAACATACTTCAATTGTTTCCCAGTCTGTCTCTCAACTGAAGCTTGAAACTTCTTAAAGACATCTAACACTTGATCTTTTGTTTTCAAAGTGTAAGCCCAAAATTTCCTAGAATGATCTTCAACAAAGGTAACAAAGTACAGACAACCACTAAGTGTTCTGGTTTCGAAAGGACTACAAACATCAGTATGTACCAAGTGAAACAAACTTGGTTTTCTTGAAGGAGTCGAGCTCTTGAATAACACTTTATTATAATCTCCAGCCAAACAATATACATATTTCTTTAAATGAGCTTTATGTATCCCATAAATATATTGTTTCTTCCTCGTAATATTTAATCATTTTTCACTAATATGACTGAGTCTTTTATGCCACAAATCAACCATTGTTTCATCATTAACAACATTAATTTTCTCAACAGGCACCGTTGCATACATGATATAGAGGGCAGAACATTTTTTTCCTCTTTCCACAACCAACGAGCCCTTAGTAAGTTTCCACTACTCATTCGCAAAACTACTGCAATAGTCTTCACCATCTAGCTTCCTTGTAGATATCAAATTCAATCGAAGATTGGGTATATGTTTAACAACCTTGAAAATCAAGCATGCACCCATGCTTGTTACTAGATTAACATCACCAATACCAACCACTTTAGACGAATCTTTATTTCCCATCTTTGCAGAACAAAAGTCACCAGAGGTTTAAGATGAGAAACATTTTCTACGATGAGTGGCATGAATTGCAGCACTGCTGTCAACTACCCAACCACTATCATCAGACATGGAATTCGCAACAAGCATCATCAATAACAATGAAGTATCTTTCTGAAATCGTAGCAACATTTTTCTCGGCGCCATTTTCATCATAATATTTCTTTTCTTCCTTACCATTGTTGGATTTCCCAAAATTATTCTTCTTTCTCAACTTAGGAAAAAACTTCTTAGTGTGCCCGATCTCATGACAGTAGTAGCACCCCCAATCTGCAAATTTATTAGACGTGTTCAGACTCTTGTTTTTAATTTTACCTCTAGTTTTATAACCTCGATTTTCATTTATACCACGTTTCTCAATGATTAGAGTTTCTGAATGTGAAGAGAAGAGAGTTTTTCTTCTCATATTTTTATTCAGCACACTACTTTTGGCCAATGCCATTGAAATATTACCTTCATGAGCTGAATAAGAAATAAACATTCTGAAAGTATCCCACGAGTCTAGCAGGGAACCAAGCAACCATAACACCAGAACCTCATCATCAAATTTGATACCCATAACAGCCAACTGATTAATCAAGCCTTGAAAGGTATTCAAGTGATCTGTAAGAGGTGATCCATCTTGATACGTCAAATACATCAACTGTTTGAACAAAAACAACTTATTGTTTCATGTCTTCCTGTCTTACAAAAATAACCTTCATATTTGATACAAGACAAATACACAACCAGTAGCTCTTGTACCACTTTTTCCGGAAATAGACGCGCAAACAAAATATTCTTTCTAATGAGTCCGGAAATTCTTACCACTCATTTTAGAATCCGGACATGGGCAATTCGGACAAACACCACCCACTGAACCATCTAAATTGGACAAAAGTACGAAAAACTAATCACCCTTTGACTAAGCTAATTGCTAATCTGCTTAATAAACTAATGAGTTTTTGAACTCGACCTGGTTTGATAAGTTTGAACTGAAAGCCTATGTGGCCCATAATTAGGGGTATAAATACCCGACCACTTTCATTAATGAGGGTAATGAACATTTAATACAACCAGGAAGCTCAAATCTCTCACTACAAAACACCTAAACATTAAATACCTTTGAAACACCATAAAACACCTGAAAAAAATACCCTCAGTAAAAAATAATCCATAGCAAATTGGCGACCACATTGGGAGGAGAAGGTGCCTGAATTTAGCATTCGAAACCATCATGAAAAGTCAGCTCGGATGAATCCAAAAGAGCAGGAAATGCCACCAACTTTGGCAGAAGTGGTGGGAGAAAATGATGAATACACAATTGAAGAGCGAGATAGATTGAAAAGCTGAGATAGAAGCCTTAAGGGCTGCTAAAAGGGCGGAGATGGGCTTAAAAGAAAAATCAAAAGTGTCAGCCGTTCACCACACTGACAATCCAAGGGAGCATGACCCGTCAGCAAAAACCCATGTAAGTACTAAAAAGACTCATGCTAGCTTAAAGAAGTCTCACCGGTCTAAACCGGTGGAGAGCTCAGATTCAGATTCAGAATCCTCTAGTAGCTCCTCCAACAAAGACGGAGTTGAGGAATCCCTGTCATCCAGCAGCGATGAAGGCCGTTTTAAAAAGAAGCAGAAGTTGGTTAAAAAGTATTCAAGAAAGAGGGACATGCATGGAAGGTTGAAAACGCATCTAGGAAAGGGGTCATCTCATGGTCACAGCCATGACCGGAGACATGTAGACCGATTGTTGATGGATCATTTCGCCTTTCATGATGAACCAGGTATCTTTGTGACTCCTAATGAAGATATTGTGTTTAGTCGTGTCCAGAATTGGAGAAAATCTTCATTGTCTTCCAAGATACTGTCCGGAAACCTTCCTAAGAGGTTTGACAGCACAAAGATGGAAAAATACGATGGAAGTAAAGATCCAGATAATCATATAGAGCAATTCAAAAAAATTATGATGAATTTTGACGATGATGATAAGTTGCTTTGTCGAGCGTTCTCCCAGTCTTTTACGGGGAGTGCTCTGAAGTGGTACAATAGTCTGCCACAGGGTTGCATCAGAAATTTTGATACTTTTTGGGTGGCCTTCTGGAGGCAGTTTGTTAGAAGTAAGGAAGTGAAGGGCAATTGAGACACTATTATCCATTGTGCCCAAGAGCCAAATGAATCCTTGAAAGAATATATAAGTCATTTTGTGAACACCAAGAATGGATTAGCTGATTGCTTTGAATAAGTAGCAATAGCTTCTCTAAGGCAGGGTTTGAACCCTAGTAATTTGGCTGACTCAGTAACCAGAAAGAAGGCCATGACGTGGGGCGGTTTACTGAATCAGGTTGGGAAACAAATTAATGTAGATGAAACAAAGAAGACTATGGTGCATAGGCACGTGAGATCGGCCGCAGCTGCACCAAACCAGAACCAGAATCAGTCCGGGTATAAGGCTAAAGAAGCCGGGCAGGGTCCTGGCAGGGCCAAGGCTTAATCCCACCCAGCACCAGCTTAGAGTCAATAATCCAGAAATAAGCGAGGGTCTTGGGTTCAACCAGAGTGGTTTGCTGAGTTAAAAGAGAATATGGCAACCATCTATGACAAAACAAAAGACGAAGTGCACTTTAGGAAGCCAATTGCGCTTCAATCTCCCAGGGAAAGTTGTAATAATTGTTTCTACCAATATCATAAAGATATTGGTCATAACACTGAAGATTGCATAGCTTTGAAGCAAGAGGTGCAAAATTTGATTGAAAGAGGAAAGTTGGGTGCTTATGTTAAAAGAAGAAGTGGAAATAGGCCTGATAATGCTCATCGGACTGGCCCAAACAATGCAGGGACATCGGCTCCGGATTGGGCTATAGTGATAATTGAAAGATTTGATGTGGAGTCAGAGTATTTGGATCATGATCCAACCCGAAATAAGGTGGGCGTTATCACAGAACATAACAATACGGTGTCCGGACTCATCAGCTTTTTTGTGTCACTTACAATATTTAGGGGAGACACCATGGCTGCACCAACTGCTTCTTTGAGAAAGAGGCATGTTCATACTCTAGGTACTCAACTGGAAGGAGGCATGACTTCCTATCAATCGCAAATTCCTTTTCCATTCATTGTTTTCGATGAAGATGATTTGAGGGACATAGTTGGTCCCCATAAGGATGATGTGGTAATAGGAGCATCCATTGGGGGCAATGACATCAGATGAATTTTGGTGGACACCAGTAGTTTAGCCAATATCCTCTTTTTAACTTCCTACAAACAAATGAAGAATCCACCAGTGATTCAGCGTTCGAACATGTCAATTGTGGGTTTCAATGGAAGCTCAGCGGACGTAATCAGGGAGTTTGAGGAGGAGGTTTTGTTGGGCAAGGGCCCTTTTAAGAAGATGGTTAGAGTACTTTTTATTGTGGTGGATTGTCCCACTTGTTACAATGCCATTTTGGGAAGGTCTTGGCTTTCCAGGAAGCATGTTGTGGCTTCAATAGTCCACCAATGTTTAAACTAAGCTGTGCAAGGACAAGTTGGAGTAGTCTGAAGTAGTCAAAAGATAGAAAGGGAGTGTTATGCAACAACATTGGCCCCTCTGGGGAGAGGGTGAAATTGATGACCCCAGAGAGACCCATGGTGTTTTGATACCAATTGAAGAGGTTGAAACCCACTCTCTGGCTGAAGGAAGAAATGTCAAGATTGGATCTAAGATGACATCGGAACTGAAGAGTAAAATGCTGTCTTTTTTAACAGACCATCAGCATGTTTTTGCTTGGTGCAATGTTGATGCGACCGGAGTTCTTGCAAGTATTATATCACACCAGTTATCCATCTGAAGTGATATAGCACCTGTTGTACAAAAGAGGAGATATTTTTCTAAGGAGAAAGCTGATGTCATAGTTCAAGAGGTCGACCGGCTTACTAAGATGGGGCACATAAAGGAATCTCAGCACCCTTTATAGACAGTCAATCTGATGTTAGTAAAGAAAAATGGGAAGTGGTGAATGTGCATTGACTTTACAGACCTTAATAGAGCTTTCCCAAAATACCTATATCCGCTCCCTCGGATTGATCAGTTAGTGGTCTCCACGTCTGGGAACAAGTTGTTGTCCTTTATGGATGCCTTCTCCTGGTATAATCAGATTCAAGTGGATCCAAATGATCAAGAATACACTACTTTTGTTACTAATATGGGCCTTCATTGTTATAAGGTAATGCCTTTTAGGTTAAAAAAATGTTGGGGCTACTTATCACAGGTTGGTGAACAAAGCCTTTGCTAATCAGATTGGAAGAAACATGGAAGTCTACATTGATGATATGATGCTAAAAAGTGTGGAAAAAGAATTACACTTGGGAGATCTGCAAGAAACCTTTGCCAACTTGATGAAAGTAAATTTAAAATTGAATCTAGAGAAGTGTGTTTTCGGAATGCAGTCCAGAAAGTTCTTGGGGTATGTGATAAGTGAGAAAGGGATACAGCCTGATCCAGAATAGCTTAGTGCTTTATTGCAGATGGAGCCTCCTCGAAATATTAAAGAAGTGCAAAGATTGACAGGGAGGTTAGCTTCTCTAAACCGTTTTATCTCAAGGTCTTCGGATAGGTGTGCCCCGTTTTTTCAAACTTTAAAAGGTGCAAAAGAATTTAACTAGTCTCCAAAATGTGACCAAGCTTTTGATGAAATTAAAAAACACTTATCCTCCACTAAAACCTTGTTTAAACCTGTTGATGAAGAGACACTATACTTATATTCAGCAGTTTCTGATTGTGTCATAAGTGCGGTGCTAGTTAGAGAAGTGGACAATTATCCTCGTCCGGTGTACTACATCAGCAAAAACCCGATGCATGTTGAAAAGAGATATTTAAAGCTTAAAAATCTAGCACTGGCATTAGTAATTGCTAGTAGAAAGACGAGGCCTTACTCCTAGTCTCATTCTATTGTTGTCTGGACATCTTTTCTCTTGAAAAGTGTTCTTCAAAAGGCGGACATAACGAGTAGAATGACCAAATGGTCGGTGTAGTTGGGAGATTATGATATTGATTTTGCCCCTCGAACTGCAGTCAAGGCTCAGTCTGTTGCTGACTTCCTAGTTGAATTCCATTCGGATATAGATACTAAGCAAGCATCAGGTGAAAAGACTAAGAAAGTATGGGTTGTCCGGACTGATGGTGGATCAAGTACCATGGGATGTGGTGCTGGGGACATGTTTCACCTCTCCGTATGGTGACAAAATGTATCAGGCTATATGCTTTACTTTCATGGCTTCCAATAATGAGTCTGAATATGAAGCTGACATAGCCGGTTTAAAGTTAACACTAATTTGTGGAGCCAAAATAGTGAGGTTAATGAGAGATTCTCAGCTTCTTATCCATCATGCGCAAGGTCAATCTGAGGCCAAAAAGAAGCAACTGATTAAATATTTTTCGTTCTTAAAGAAGTGGCACTTAACTTCAAAGACATCACCTATGAGCACATACCCCGAACAGAAAATACTCTAGCAGACTTATTGGTAACCATAGCATATTCTGAGTCCTACCCATGGATTCACGTGCAGGAATGCCCATCAATTCACCTCAATCGGAGCAAGAAGGGGGAAAAGGTTTAAACATACAAGTAAGTCAACCTCAAGACTGGAGGTATCCTCTTTTTAAATATATCTCAGATGGTATCTTGCCTCTCAGAGAAAGCAGTGGCAAGGAAAGTAAAGTATAAGGCTCGTGGATTTATAATTCTAAGAGACATTATTTACAAGAAGTCTTTTAGTAAGCCTCTATTGTGATGTTTGGGGATTGAAGAGTCCCAAGTAGTGTTGTCTGAACTACGTGATGGTGAGGGGTTAGCACACTGTGGTTATAGAGCTTTAACTAGAAGAGTCTCGTTGGCCGGATACTACTTGCCCTCTATAATGGAAGATGCCAAGGAATTGGTGAAGAAGTGTGATCCATGCCAAAGATACAGTAATGAAATTCATATCCCAGCTGTCCCATTAGCCAATACCTTTTGCTCTTTGGGGGCTAGATCTGGTTGGACCTCTACTTATGGCGTCCGGGGGATGCAGAACTATTATAGTGGCCTTCTATTATTTCTCAAAGTGGATGGAAGCAGCCCCATTGGCAGGAACTACTTCAAAGGCTGTTATAAAATTTATCTTATCTAATATTTGCTGCAGATTTGGGATTCCACAAAAGATTACCACAGACAATGGGCTACAATTCGATAATAAGGACATGGAGAGCTTTTGTTCCTTTAGAGGCATTCAGCATTGTTTTTCTTCTCATTTCTACCCACATGCAAATGGTCAGGTTGAAGTGGCAAATAGGACCATCCTATCCGGTCTTAAAAAGAATTTAGAAGGGGTTGCTGGCAAGTGGCCAAGTTATCTACAAAAAGTACTATGGGCCTACCAGACTACTCCAGGGGCTGCTACACAGGAATCCCCATTTTCCTTGGTATATGGTATGGATGCAATATCTCCTATAGAAGTAACTCTTCCTTCATTCAGAGTCCACAATTTTTCTGAACAGGCTAATGAAGGGTCAGTTAGAAGTCTACTTGACCTGATTGAAGAAAAAAGGGTTAAGGCTCATCTCAGAGCCACACACTATCAGGGTTTGATGAGAAGCAGTTTTGCTTCCAAAGTCAGAATGAGGGATTTTCAACCAGGGGATAAAGTGTTAAGAAAAGTCTTCCTACATACTAAGGAGAAGCAGTTCGGAAAGCTAGCTCCAACTTGGGAAGGACCCTATGTGGTCAGTGAAAAGCTTAAGTCTGGGACATAAAGGCTTCAAGATAAAGATGGAAGGATCTTGAATCACCCCTGGAACATTGAACACCTCCGGTTATATTTAGAATAAAAAATTATGTACATATTTACTTGTTTAAAGTCCATGTAAATATTAGGGGGCATACTTTTTCCTACCCTGGTGGCGCGGGGAGGTTTTAATGAGGTGTCTGGGCTTTTTAATGAAATTTTGATGCCTTCTTGAAAAATTCGGAGTGTTACGATTGGTGGCTTCTTTGAAACTTTTTAAAATATCAATGACAGACCGGATTGATTTGGTAGAATGGTGACCATTTAAACATTTGTCATCGGAGAATTTAAACACTCTCACTTTAAAATAATTATAAAATAACTAAGGGCTATTTAAACATTAGCCGTCGAAATTGGATAACTATAAGACAATGCAAGAAGTATGTAAGATAAAATTTCTCGGCTAGCACCGGGGAGTGATATTAAAATATATAAAGTGCCTTGGCCATCCAAGGACTTTGAAGTTTCTAAAAGAAAAGGTTTATCTGGACAAGAGCCGGACAAGGTTAACAAAAATGCCTTGGTTATCCAAGGACTTTAGTCTAACACAAAAATTAAAGGAAAATAAAAAGATAGTTAAAACTTCAAGGCTGAGCTTCCTTAGATGGTCCAGCCTCATCTGGCTTCTTCTTGGGGTCTTTAGGTTCCTCGGTGGGGCTCTCTTCGGTCCCTTCATCTTCATCGGTAGTATCATCCCAACCACTGGAGTAGCAGTGCTTATCACCATCGGCCATAGTATCGTGAGGAAGGTCTTTGTATTCCACAAATCGCAATAAGTCTCCTAGTGTCCTTTTCGGAAATTTTTGATGAAAGAGCAAGACCATGTCTGATTTGACTTCAGCATACCTTTCCTCTTGGGAATCTATCACCTTTTTGGTGTATGCATCGATTCTGGCTTGGATTGTCTTTTCCTGCTCCTTTATCAAGTCATCCTTCTTCTGGTTAACTCTAGACACAACATCTTCGAGCGAAATTTTGTCATTGGTTAGGGTCTGGATGACATTGTCTCTGGCCTTCACCACCTCTTTGGAAGTGGAGAGGTCCTTCTCCAAGCCAGAACACTTAGATTGGACTTCCTTGTTAACCCCCTCCGAAGTGGCCAGCTTGGTGGCCAATTCCTATTTCCCCTTCTTCAACTCATCGATCTCTCTCCTTAATGCCTCAGCATTCTGTTTGGCGTTAAAGAGGTTGTTAGACAAGCTCTCTTTATCTGAGTTGAGTGTGTTGATGAGGGCAGATTGATTTTGCACTTGTCTCTCCAAGTTGAGCACCGGTTGAAATATTGCTCAACAAGGAGTGGGTCGCCATATCCCTCTCTCCTGAAACAGAAAAAGACTTACCGTTGAAAGTAACAATATTCGAAGAGCTTGGAGGGAGGTAAGGGCCAGCAAAGTCGTTTTTCTCGAGGTCTTCAAAGTAAAGGCCAATCCCTTGAAGGGCACTGATGTCTAATCCATCAATGTTAATATCCCCTCTGGCTCCCTCTCCGGTGTGAAAGTCACTTGGGATTTTCTCTGCATGTGTTGGGTCTGTTGGGTCGCCCGGAGGAAGAGACTCCAGAGGCCGGAGAGCTATTTCATCTCCGTTGGAGATTTTCTTCTTTTTGGCTTCCCTATCTTCGTCATCTCCTCTTCGTTTTCGGTCTTTTTTGGGAGCCTTTGAGGGTTTCGGAAGTCCAACTGCCTCTTTGGTACTCTAATTTTCCACCACTTGAAGTAGAGAAGCATCAATCTATCCTTGGTCGTGCACCTCCTGGTTTGCTGGGATAGTCTCCTCAACACCACCTTGGTTGACCTCAGCTACATCTGGATTTTTCTTGTCTTTTTTGCCTTTCATTTTACTTGGGGCTTTAGCTCTGCCCGGCAAGGCCAGCTTCCCATCCTTTGCATTTGTCTTCTGTAGAATGACACCCGGAGGAGGCGGTGTGGTCAATTCTTCCTAAGACAAGTCTCTCCGGCCAATTGTGTTCCAGAGGTGGGATCTTACCAGGTTGCCAGCAGTAAAACAATTGTAGAAGCGATTTCCCCATTTGTCAGCAGCCCAAGCATTCAGCTTGGCACAAGTAGTCTGCTTCTCCTCCAAGTAGTCGGTGAACTCCTTCGGCAGCACTACCAAAAGAAGAAGAAGAACATTTACGTAAACAAACTTTTTATAAGGAAGGAAAAATTAACATGATGAAATATTTACCCGTGCTTTTCCATCTACTGGTAAGCATGCTTGGGTTTTCACCAGCCTTAATAATTTTCCCATTTTCCCAAGCACCACTGATGAACAAGAATTGAGTCTTCTAGTTCTTCTCCGACTCAAGCAGATCATCTAACACTTTATAGTTGTCACCCATGTTGAAGTGATAGAAGGGGGTGATGTGATTTTTGAAAAGGCTAGCCACAACAACAAATTGCTCCATCGGAAGCGTGATTCTAGAGAGCCTAGAGGCCATGATACAGGCCATGAGAGTGAACCAAGCATTGGGACTCAGTTTGCTTGGGCAGAGCTTTATCAGATGGAAATATCTGACGATCTTTGGGTCCAAGGAAAATATAAGCCCGCAGTTGAACAACTCTGTGTAGAAAACTATCTCACTTAGCTTGCAGTCCATTGGCGTCTCCGGGTCGACCGGTATCCTCACTTTAACAGATTCTGGATGCCCCACTTCGTCCGGATCCGCCTTAATTTAGCAGTATGAATGAAGGCATAGTTAATGTTCTGCATGGCTAGCAGATACTTTACGCTCACCTTATGGAAGCAAGGTCTCACTCTTCCTTCAAGGGACTCTGGCAGGTCCGGATATTTTAAACACAACTTAACTTTACCCTTTCTTTTCTTGAAAATGGCAGCCTCCCTCAACACTGTCCTCCATCACGTCTTCCATCACCATGGAAGGATTGTCGGTAGTCTTTAGTGGAGGAGTGCTGGTAGTTGGCTCAGTAAGCTGTCAGGATGGCTGAGCATCGCTTTCCCTTTGTGGTCTGGTGTCCAGCTGGGGCTCAGATCCGGAGGGTTCTTTTCGAAGCCTTGTTCCGATAGCCTCCGGACCAGACGATTTGTCCTTAGGAACTTTGATGGGTGCCTCTGACCCTGCAGCTTTCTCCTTGGCCCCAGAAGACTTAGACTGTGGAGCACCAGCTTGGCCTTTTACTAAGCGGCCTCTTCGTCTAAGTATCAGCTTTTCTGGAGAATTTTCATCATCCGATCCCATAGCTATGAACGGAGAGGGTCTTTTTGTGCTTGTAACAGCTTTTTCTCGTTAGACAGTCGGCTGTGACTCCTGTACCGATAAGCCTGAGAAGGTTGAAATAACCTTCTGGGTTTGGAACTTCTGGCAGAAGATGAACCTTGATCAAGCTTTGAGCTTGGTGTTTCAGATTTGTCGATTGGAGAAACTGGAAGGCCCCCTGCAATGCGCCTTTCTCGCTCGACTCTTTGCATTTTCTCTAACTCCGAAAGATTAAGCCGCCCACCTTTTATAAGTGCGTTTCTTGCTATAAACATAAACTTACACCAAAAATGTTTTGAAAAGAGAGATGAAAGCTTTGAAGAAAAGGAGTGAAAGAGTAATGAAGATGGTAAAACAATGAAAAGTGAGGTAATTTATACTAAAGAGACAAAAAGATACCCACAAACCTAGAAGAATACGAAAAGATGAAAGTAATGATTGAAGACGGCGCTGACGTCACAAGCATTAAATAAAGAGGTTACTTTTTGGGATTAGTGAGAGCGCCGTTCTTGGAGAAAAACGGATGGTGAGGCGAATCAGAAGGTGACACGTGTCCCACGATCCATGGCAACACCTTTGAACTTCTAAAGAGTTTTTCAGTCCGGATAAGTCCTTCACTAAATACTAAATCCGTCCATAAAATGTCACAAGTGCCCAAAAGCGATTTTTTTTAGGTCTTGCCAGAGGCCTTCGAACAAAACCTAAAAAAGGGGCTAATGATGAGTCCAGAAATTCTCACCACTCACTGTAGAAACCGGACAGAGGCAATTCGGACAAAAACCACCCACTGAACCATCCGAACTGGACAAAAGTACTAAAAACTAATCACCTTTTGACTAAGCTAATTGCTAATTTGCTTAATAAACTAATGGGTTTTTGAACTCGACTCGGTTTCATAAGTTTGACCCGAAAGCCCATGTGGCCCATAATTAGGGGTATAAATACCCAACCACTTTCATTAATGAGGGTAATGAACATTTAATACAACCATTCAGCTCAAATCTCTCACTACAAAACACCCAAACATCAAATACCTTTGAAACACCATAAAACACCTAATAAAATTACCCTCAGTCAAAAATAATCCACACCACCTTCTTGTATCAAGTATAATTAGAGATAATTATCCCAAACAAAATACTAAATATGAATGAAATCAACACAAATAACACATAACACGTTTTACGTGGAAATCTTCCTAGTATAGGAAGTAAAAACCACGGGACTGATTTTGGAGTCCAACCAAATATTCACGATCAGAAGATGGGTTACAAAACTATTCTCTAGATATAAATAGAGCATACACCACAAAAATTATGAAAACTTCATACACAAGCCAAATACACAAGATACTAAACCGAAATCAGAAAACTCACTGAAATATCTCCAAAAACGAAGTTAGAAGAAGCTGATAAAAACTATACTTAGAAGACTTCAAAAAACTCCTTCTGGTCAAATTGGAGAGGACAAATAGACGAGCCTGCTTACCAAAAACGAAGTTGATCAGACCATGGAAGACAATCCGATTGAAAGCACAAAATTCTGTCTCGAATTGATTTTTCTCTCAAAACTACACTGTAGAATTGTGACAACAGAAAGCACGAGACCAAAGAATAATGTTTATATAGAAACCAAAATCCTATGTCTTACCCTTATTTTGGCTAAGTCCATATCATAATTAGACTCTCACATAGTAGGAGCCCAATACTTACACCCCCATTGGTTGTTTCTACTCTTAATATGTTAACCAGCCACGACTAGCATGAACAACCCAGTTCATGTCGTTAGGCCTTATTCTGTAACCTCTGATTTTCAGGGTATATTATGTTCTACGGGCAGGTTTCCACCAATGATCACTGACTTTAATGTGATCAATACTATTGGTTATACCACTATAGCTACATTTAACGGTTTTTTCCCTGCAACACACATATAATTACCTAGAACTTCTACGATGACTAAAGTTCTGTACGTCTAATCCATGTGTACTACAGTGATGCCTCGAGGTTTCTTCTCCGTTTGGCAGGTATTTCTTATTTCCCAAGTTACCTCTGTAGGTTTATGCTATGAAGATCTTATTATTTATTCACGAAGGGAAAAATTTCCCCTCCCCCTTCTTTTGTATGGACTTAACTATTTTTTGTCAGAATAACTTCCCAAGAGTCAGTATGATGTTTGTATCACAATTGGCCATAATCGTCTTTCTATGACCACCACCCTTCCTTCATTGGGTGGCGCCTCCCTTTTTTATCTATATTTAACTATTGCATTTTTTAATAATATATTCAGAGTTACTTTCTTGAGATTTGGGTGTTATATTTTCGATATCTTTGACGATCATTACTTTTGGAGGCTTCAAAGCTCCGAATGACTGCATGCTTCATGTTCCATGTAACGACATGCTCGAACCACCTCGTAAATATTTATTTGGGCCACTTATTTAGTTAATCAAATTTTTTCACTCTATAAACACACATTTGTTTTTACTTTATTTGATAGGGTAACATACAACAAGATTTTCCAAAATATCTCTTTCTCTAACGATTACACCACAATGGTTATCCTTAGCTTTGGTTTTCCACCACTTCGAGGAGTTGTGCCTGACATAAGCTACCGCATTTGTCTGACTAACAATCCTTCATCATCCTATGTATCAATTACAAAATTTTCCTTTTACGCCTCCAAAGAAAAGTGTAACATGAAACCATACGACCTTTCATGCATCGTCTTATGCTAACTCTACTAACGACCCTGCTGAGTTTGGCACATGATCCCCTCTTGACAAGTTGGACAAACTTGATTTAATGTTTTTGGAGGATCTTTATCTCTTTAAAGCGGACTGTCGGACGCTTAGTCCACATGATTACAATAACACAAGGGTTTCCCCCGTTTTGTTGCGCCAGCTTCTAGTCACTATTTGCTCCACATCTACCACAAGAGAGCCTTCTCCTATCGACCCAGCCCTCAAAACATCTGAACATCCTCGCCAACCCAAAATGCACCACTTCTTATCGCTCCCTTCGCTACTAACCCAACTATGATTTTAAAAAATACCCCCATCCTTTCAACTTTGCTCGACCATCCAAGCCATATACTTAAAAATTCTACCATCCATGTAATCCTTACTTCCATTATTTTTTCGGCCACTCAATCCTAGGCTATTCTAGTTGTTGCCTCACAAAATAATAAATCTTCCATGAATGTAGAGAAAGTTCAAAACCTGTGTATTGAAAATGGGATCCTTTTCTTCCCGTGTGAAGCTATATAGAGACAATGCTGAGTAGGAAAATCCTTTTGTGATTATTTCCCGAGGAAGAATCCCCACCTTACCATACACCAATCATCACAGCTGGAATGTGGGCATGTACGTCGTTACAACATCTCTATTTCTGGTTCTCCACGACTGACAATGCTACTTAGGTCCTTAAGGATGCTCATTAGTTATTTAAGACTCATCCCGTATTCTTCAAAATATGGGAGCTGATGGTATCCTCCACAGGGACTCGTCAAAAACCATTTACCTATGGGTGAAACTCCATGATTTCCCATATGAACTATGTTACGAAGAATTCTTTAGTGTCATTGGTTTATACATTTGCACCTCGATCACGTAGACACGCGTACGGCTAACATGGTTTGTCTAAGCTTTGCCCACATCTGCATCATTATGAGGGATTCTGATGACTTCTCAAAATCCATTAAGGTTGTATGCATGAACCAACCCACTATTATCCAGATTGAATACCGGGGTCTGCCGACTATCTGCATGTGATACTCTTCTTTTAGTCACCCTAATAAGAACTGTCCTCAAAATCCAAAACTCTCTAGAGGTGCTGATTTCTCAACTCTACTTGAGAACCCCTAACCTTACCAAAGGTATTGATAACCATATCGAGGGGTCATCGTCCTCACAAGGAACCCATGACTGACAACTACATTCCATAACCTGATTTCTAAAATGATAGTAAGGCACCACAGTCACACGGGTACAATATTTTCATGATAGGTCTTGATGAAGATTGAAGGTTTCATGTTACTATTCTTGATCTCTCTACTCGACTTGCTTCTGGGGAAACTCATACCAACTCTGGTGACTCTATATGTCCATTTCAGGATAATGGGGCAATGAGGTCTTATGATTGACCCCATTATCCCAACCGTTCAGACTGATCTTATGGTCCTAAAACAGTAACTCATGTACCAGTCCTTTAATATCTTATTATCATTGTTGCATAGAATATTTAAGGTTTGAATGACCCAATTAGACAAAATGATGTTATTGAGTCTGTCTTTTCCAACCATATCATGTTTATCTGCCCACTCGAAACCAAAGTTCAAGAATGTAACGTTGTTAAAATCATGAAATATATATTGATTTTTCCATTTTAAAACCAATTACTGCATGCACCCACTAGGCCAGATCTGGTTAGCTTGGAACCCCTGCGTATATAGATTAACTTTTGACATCGGCACTCCTCTCATAATTGGTTGTATTGTTAATATTATTGTCTATAATAGTTTTTTTTTATCTCTGTTATTAATGCCTTTAATGATGCATCCGACCGTATGACCCTTTGGCAAGACATCACCTTTATCTTTAACCATAACTAAAGACCTCCATGGATTTTCTTTGATATTGTAATGCAATCCGCAAGTCGAAGGACCGAATGAGCAATTCACACATCTAGAGCAACTCGATTTATGACTTTAATGATTTTTGTCACAACATTGAGCTCACCGACCTGCGTGCTATGGTATTTTAATTTTCCTATGTAAAATAAACAACTTTCAAACCCCACATGAACATAAAGTAATTTTGTCAAATTAACGATTGTGGCGATGATTCGAAATATTCCCTACGCTTGGCTCAATCGGCTCTCGCTACTGATCCCACCAACCTTATTCTTTTCAAGACTGAAATTAACGCTTCTAAAACCTACATGCTCTTTAATTTTGTTGAAGAATCCTTCTTTAAACATAAATCTTGTAAAACGTATTTTAAACTTGGGTACCGAAACTCTAAGTTCTTCCATAATAGTATCAAAAGTCAGATCTCAAGGAAATAAATACTCTCTACTTTTAATATTTATGTAAATGTCGTCTTTACTCCAAAAAAGGTGGTTGATGTGTTTGTCAGCGACTTTGCCCACCTTTGGGGTAAAAAACTCGACTACTTATCCTGGTCTTGATATAATTATATGCATAATTAATTTAAACTCTCTAAACTTATATGATTCGCTTCATCACTGATGAAGAGATAATATTTCTCTCTTCAGTACTGATAATAACAAAGCCCCTAGACTGGATGGTTTCAATATCAGTTCAATCTAAAACTTATAATCTACCGTCAACACAACCTATGTAAGGTTTTCGACTAGTTCTTCTGTCACTCGACATGCTCCTAGAATGGAACAAAACTCTTATAGCCCTTATCCCCAAATTAGATAACCCATCATCCTCTTCCGACTTCATATCAATTTCCTGTTGCAATGTCATTTATAAAATTATCTCTAAAATTATTACAAAAAGAATCAACAAATCCATCCATCCCCTCATCGACCCAATGCAATCTCCTTTTGTCTCAGGTCCAATTATTTCTTATAACATTATTTTCTCTCAGTAGTTGTTGTATGTTTATCACACGAATAAGAAAGTCATTCATGTCGTCTTAAAAATTGATCAGATGAAGGCTTTCAATAACGTGCATTGACACCTACTTTTTTATGTTTTTTTTGTTAAGAACTTCCCAACTTGTATGATAGGTTGGATCCTCCAATGTATATTCATCCCTTGTTAATCCATTAATATCAATGTGAACTCTTTTGGCTCTTTCCACGGTTGCATCCTCAAGGAGAAAATCATTAACCCATCCTTGATGAGTTTGCAACCCTCTCATGTCTTCATCTTAACCAAAATATTTATCTCGAATGTCTTTGAACCCATATGACACTCTATCACCTCTTTTCAGGGTTTTTAGGTGTGCACACTACCCTTCAAATTCTTAGGGTTTCCACTTATCACTTTTGGCCTAAACTATAAAGATTGTAAACCCCTCTTCAATACAATCTCTCGCTAAATCAACTCCTAAACTTTTGAGAGCCTCTCATATCCTAGCATAATCAAGCTCATCAAATTTATCTTATACGCGGGTCAGGTTTACTAATCATCTATTTCACTATCCTAGTTGGCACCCTTAAAGGAACTCTTTTAGCTACTCTCTACTGGTCTGGATCTTAAAACTGTTAGTTCTAAGGTTGTTTGGTCCACTACCACCCCGCCCTCATGCGAGGGTAGCTTTGGGATTCTTGACCTTTGGGTTTGGAATCAGGTGGCTGCCTTCAAGCACTTATGGTCCATTTTGAGCAACTACACCCTATCAATATAGCGTGATTGGATCATTATCAAAAATAGTTAAACTTTGGACGCTCCTTTCTGGGTTCTCTAAGTGTTGGATTTAGAAGAAAATTATCAATATTTGTTGCCTCACTTTCAACCTCAACAAGCCTTGCATTGGCGATAGACACTTCACTTCACTCTGCTACGACCTTTGGTTCTTTACTTGCTCTCTCGTAGACCGATATGGTCCTAGTATCATTCGTCATGCTTGCATACACAATAACAACATTGTCTCAAACATTATAAAAAAACATCTCTTGGAACTTGCCCAACCAACTTTGAGCTAAGAGGTGATTCCACCAGAACCACCTGCATGATACCAGTAACGCTATAAATCTCCTTCTACCTTTCTCTAGAGTGGCAGATGTCAAAATTTGAATCCCTAACAAAAATCACTCGATGTCTATAATAAGCAACGTGTATCACCATATTAGGCCCTCCCAACAAAATATCTCTTGGGCCAACATCGTCTTGAACAAGTTTAATATTCACATACACTCTTTTATTGGGTGGTTGGCCATTCAGGGAAAGCTCACTACGCATTACAAGCTCATTGCAGCTCATAAGATGTGATAAGCTCAGTGCTCGGGGTTCAATACATTCTCCGACTATATCCTTTGTAACCTTTCCCCGGACTTCACTAACTACTTGTTAGTAGATTATTATTTCTTCCACCTAGTATAGGAGGGCTATGCCAGAAACTCTGGTTCCCCTACATGTTCTATGACTGGTCTAGCTGGCTGCTCGAGGCTAGCTCTTGTACCTCCTCCCCGTCGGGCCTTGAGTACCTCAGACGTATCTGTTTCTATGGGATGGTCTATCACTTATAGATTGAGAGGAACGCTAGAATCTTCTCTGACAAAGACTTACTTGGGTCTGCCATCACCAATCAGGTCCTTTTGGACCTCCAATACAGATTTCATGGCATGAAGGTCTCTTGGTCATCATTCTTAATTACCTACTAACTTTTTTAGTTTTTTATTTCTTTTTTTATTTTTGGCGTATGGCTTGTCGATCCCATCTCCGTGTTGTCATGCTACCTCGCTACCAAGTTATCATTTCTTTTGTACCACCGACTCGAATAAAGTTTGTTAAAATCTTACTGTTATTTTTATTTTTTGTAATGTTTTCTTCTATGTATTGAAGGATTGAGACCCATATTTTGTTGGATACTTTTGGACATTGCTTTAGGAAACACCCCTCTTCGGTACGCTTGCGAGATATCTAGGGTATGCCTCATATGTACTTGTAAAAAAATCTCTTGCTTTAATTTAATTTAATTTTTACATACAAAAGACACTAAAACTAATTGGATTGTTTTTTTTTCAAACTTAAAACTAAAATATCTATCTAACTAAAACACCAAACAATTTAAAAACTTGATGAAAAGATCTAAGATTGTTATCCTAATATTCCACGACTTTGATTTGACAAAAAACTAAAATTACTTGTAAAACTAATTGGATTTTCTAAATAGTTTGGAATTAAAAAAAGTAATAAAATACTTTCCTAGATGAAAAAGCTAACAAAAATTATTATAGTCTTAAAAATACCGACAGGAAGAATAATATGAGAGAGATAACCTATCCTTAAAGCACATAAATTCTCTCACTTAAGAGTAGCTTATTTGATGTAGTATGTAAAAACCCGACTTACCAAAACGAAAGTAAACAATTGAACAAACCAACAACTAAAGAAGATCAATTTCTCTAAGATGAGTATATTGATTTCTTAAGATTGGGAATATCACGCATGTGCTAATGAATAGCATGACATTATATGGTTTCGCTTTTAACAAAATGTTTTTTTGAAGCCCTTCCACTATAATAAAAGAATCTTATGAAAATTTTTGATTCATATGCGGGGTATACATACAATGTTGAAGAATAAAACAAAATTAAGTATCATGGGATGTGTTTGGATTTTGTTTGAACTAATAATAGAACGGGTTCCGAACAAACGATAAGTCTTTGATGAATAATGCAGACAATGTTAAAGAATAAAACAAAATAAAATTAGTTCTTATGTGATATTTTTGGATTTTGTTCAGAATAATGGAATAGGTTATGAATAAAAATTACTAAGGTTTCAAACGAATTCATGGAGCTAAATGGAGATGAAAGTACAGATCCAATAAATATGGAAATAGAGAAAATAATAAGTGTTTGATGAATATATCAGAGTACGTCAACTGTACTGTCAGGTGCGCAAATAATCGAACATCATAGTTAGAAGCTTCAGCTCTGTATCAAGTTCACGAACGATATCATCATTATCAATCAATAGTATAACACTCCCGTGTTGATCCAGTGGACAAGAAATAACATTTTTGTCTAAGTATTGTTTCACAAAGTTTTTAGGTTCTCTTTGGAAATACTTATTTTTTTAAACATATTTAAAAAAACTATAAAAATTATAAAAAATAAAATTAAGTCTTGTATGATTTAAAAAGAAACAAAAAATGGTTCATCAAAGCTTTCTATTTTGAAACGAGCTCATCGATGTCGGCTCTTTACCACCTGGAAATGTAATATATTTTTTATAGTTGCGTTGTTCGCCCGTTAAAGCACTATGGGAGGTAGTGTATATTTCTAGGGATGTCCTAAAGTTCCCTTACCAAAATGTAGTATGGAATCACAAGAGCTCCTAGTTTGGAGTTCTCCTTTATAATGGTTGATTAGATTAATTACACGGGTTTGACACATTAATATCTAAATAAATTTTGTTGTTGCTTAAGCGCGATCATAAACCCTTTATAAACAAATATACAGTCACGGTACATGGAGTAGTGCTTTATCCGAGCTTTGTTATGTTTAATTATATTGAATATTTTTTTGTTATATTTTTCCTATTTTCATGTATTAAGCATCGTTCTTATTTTATCCGATAAATCTATTTTCTAGTTTTCTTTATATGAATATTAAACAATTTTTAATAATAATTACATATATTTTTAATAAATATAATTTACATACAGAATTTAAAAATCTAATAAACTATTTAAAATATCTAATATTTGAAAGATCTAAAGATGTAAAGATTCCAACAACTTTAAATATATATTTGAAAGATGTAATGAACTATCAATCAAACGATCCACAAAATATTTAATACATAATAGTTGAAAGATCTAAAGATTCAAACAAATTTAAAGGTAAAAATCTTATAAACTATTTAAATATAAAAAATAAAATTACAAAAACTATCAAATAAATATCTCAAAATTTTTGGTTTATGATATGCATATCTTAAGTTATTTCATTCGACTAAATTAACGCATACAAATTAATTTTTAATAAACATATTAAAAAAAATAGTAAACTTTTAATGGAATGAAACGTGACAAGACTGGAGCTGTCATGACTGATGTCATTGTATGATTTTTTCACAGTGTGACTGCCTTAATGGGACGAACTGAAACCTCACGTTTCCCACCCCTAACATGAAGTAAGAATTATTGTCACTGTAATATATAAAAAAAATTAACGAAGTAACACATACCCAAAATTACTCCCTTGAGCAATGTTTGTTTTGGGTCTCTTGAGCTAAATAATAGTCATCGCTCGTCGTGTGAATATTATGAAAAAAGAACTATGATTTTTGTCACAATTATTGGGAAATATTTTACATCATGGGATGCAAAAACATGTTAGTTTATGATTATGATTTATGTTGTAACTACGACCATGTGTCATGGTGTGCTATATCTTGAGAAAATTTTATTTGACACACTTTCGAAACCAATATTTTTTGTTATCTACTCATCTTTGGAATGTATTTTCCAAATAGTTTCATTCATTTAACATTACAAAAATCTCATACTTGATTAAATAATATATCTCGTCTTCTTAGTAAGATAATGTATACGCATAAAGAAACATGTATTTCAATTTGAATTTTATCATAATATAAAAGTAGCAAACTTTTAGTAAACATTTGTTTGTCGTGATTTTGAACTAATTTTAATGGATAACAAAGCTAGAGATATCACACACATAAATAATTTTACTGATTTATTAATTCCAAATTTTATTGTCACAATATTATGACATTATGTTTGTTCATTCAAGAAGTATTATAAGAGAAACTCAAATTCTTATTAAATGAGACATTACTTTATATTCTTATAGGTAGAATTCTAACAATGTTTGTGTTGTATTTGGTAATACATGTCACACTTCACTGATTTGTATTATATTAAAGTATCTATGAACTTAACCTTCAATCCCATATCTATCTTCATATCTTTCATTTCAAATGGAACTAGTTTTAATTTTAATATTGAAACTACTTTCTCTAATGATTTGTTGTTATTTATTAAAATTTTGATATTTAGATATTTACTAAAATTTATTTGGACTGTCATGATCAGAAAAAAATCTCAATTTAAGAGTTTCAACCTATATTTTCAGATGTTGAGTGTATCAATTCTCAAAAAAATGACTCGGTCAACGGGTATGTAGAATTTTTATTGTATCGTATATGAGGTCGATATGATTCTACTCAGTTATCTTATTATCTTTTCATTACTTTGACTAACATTATAATCTGTATGTCATTATAAGAATTACCATTTATTTATTTATTATAAGAAATGAATTTGAATTTTTATTTTTATTTATATTAATAGCCTTTCTAATAATAGATCACTCTACTATTTGATTTATTTTTTGGGTGTGGCTACAGTTATTAGCTCTAACTTCATAAACGAATGATAAAAACATCTTTTTTTTCAACTCAAGATATACAGTCGTCCGTAAAAGTAAACAACAATCATGTAATTGATTTGTTATGGTTAGGATAGTTATCTAATTGTATATGTATCCCATCAAGTATCCTAAAAAATATTGAAAACATTCGGTTTTAATTTTCCTAAAGTAATAAAAAAAATTAATTTCACTATAATGTTTCATACTTATATTGTTACTTAATTGACTAACCACAAACAAAATTTTAATTTTAATACATAAAACCACATGCACGAGACTTCTTATCATGCTAGTGTATCATAATTTATACATCACTTATATACTATTATTTTTAAGAAATTATACAATATATCTTCTTTAAGTTTAAAATTATAGATATTTGCAACTATTGTTTTAGTATAATGAGATTGATTTGAGAAACAACTCCCTACTATTTTGAATCAATTTTATTCTAATAATAATATATGGATCGTACCTTGAAAATTAAATGTACAAAACTTATTTTTATAATAAGTAAGTTATATATATATATATATATATATATATATATATATATATATATATATATATATATATATATAAAATAACAACAATATCACCACAAACTTCAATGTAATAGCACTTATCTACATTGGTGTGTTTAAACCTGTTAGGTACAATATCAAGATTAATTTGACATATCATTTTTCATGTGTTTGTTTTAAATGATTTAATGATTTAACAAGCTTACACGTTTACAGAATCATTAGATACAAGGTTTATATTTAATCATTATTTCTGTAAGTATTATGTTTTTATACATGTAATCATTATTCAAACTTTTTCTTTGTTGGGGTTCTATATTTTCATCTCACATACACTGTATCATATTTTAAATAGAATTTTCGATAGGCAACATGTGCTAAGACACATGTGTCACCACCATCTAGAAGTTTTATTTTTAAAAAATTTGACCTATATTACCATTGCCTCAGTAACTTCTTCGATGGACTTTACATTTTTATTCATTTTTTTAATGATGCAAAGTGTTCATGTTTAATTAAAATATGGCAGTTTCCACTCATTTTGCAAAAAATTATCTTTCTTTTTTTGTATCACGTGTGTTTATCTAAGAATTAATATATACTTTTTATTTTAGGTTTATTAACATTGAAATTCATAAAGTCCTATATTATTTTTATTTTCTACTGATTCTACCTCAACTTTGAGATGATTTTATATTTTTTTTCCAACAATATACTCTTTAGATTCATGGAGAATCCTCTTCTCGTAGTTTAAAAATAATAATTTACCAATGGTTATCTAACTTGAAACACTTCATGGAGTTTGATTTTCACTAACATGATTTATTATATCTTGAAGTTTATGAAATTTAGGAAAATAATTTTTTTTAATTAAAGACCTTATATTCAAAATATTAAGACATGAATAAAAAAATTCAAATCTGTATCGTTTTGAAGTTTTCTTCACGTACATTTCAGATTCTCATTGTAAATGATACATTTGTATACAAATTGTAGATGTGATCGAAGAGAATATTATTATATGTCATTGGCATATAAAATCGTCTTACTACAATATTTTATATTAGAACATACATATTAATCGAGTGTATACATACCAATCGATTAAATAAAGGAATTCTAATTCATCAGTTGTAGAAATATTGCACACATGAAACAGTAAATGTTTACAGTTTTTCATAATGATTCCCTCCAATATTAGTTATTAGAGAACAATGAAAGTGAGAGTTAAGGATCTTCTAGTAGCTTGTGATTTAGTGTAAACTCAAATCATGAATGAATTGAATCCTTAGATGAACCTTGCAGATCGATGTTATAGAGAGAAATAGAGAGAAAAAATGTAGCTTTTGGAAAAGTGGCAGACTATGTTGTGATACTCAAATTTGGATTAAGGATTTGTTTTCAAGTAAGTAGAACAATTTCACTTAATTACATAGAAGTCTTCAAACCTTTTACTTAATTATACATTTATCATTTATTTTCTTTGTTCACTATCTTATTATCTAAATCTTGTAATTCGGTCATCATGAAATCACCGCTACCAAAGACCATAAATCTTATTGGCTCCTAGAGTTTAATACTGAATTGTTGGATTATATGGCCCTCATTCTAGATACAATAAGCTCAATCGGTATCCATACTCTATTTATATCACCATCAGACTGTAGAATAATGTATTATAATATTATTTAGTTTAATATTATATTTGATTACTTTATGGGATATCTAATATTACTTTTGAATATCCTAAATTACACGTTATGAGATATCTAATTTTTGATTTCCTTACAATCAACCACTTGGTTGTTCATGTGTACTAAATTGTATTCATTTAAATGTTTACTTATGTAATATTTTTGCTAACCAATGAACATTTATCCATGTTAGATAACAGCTAACAACCAACCAAAGATGTGCACTACAACTCATTTTGCGTAATGGTTCTACAATAAATCAAATTGTTAACTGCTACCTTAGTGGACCCTTGCCTCTTATGGAGCGCAACATGAAAGTAAGACACGTATTTGTAATCAATACATGTCTACTATCAAATGGTCGTACTGAATTTGAGATCGTTTAAACTTTAGAGAAATCTGAAAACTTAATCGTTTATTGATTCAATCTTGATTACTAATAACTAAATCATTGTATTTTTAATAACGTAAGTGTATGTATAAGATAATAATACAATCTAAAATACTAAAAGCTAACTTGAATTTAATTATGAATTGAAATCAGAAGGTTTGGTCAAGTCAAAACAACACTTTCATTAAATCTGAATATCATCTAGATTAAGAACCAACACATGATGTTGTGTTGATGAAAGACTATGGTCTATGAAATCTTATCAGAATTACTTTACTTTACTGAATAACCGTTTACTTTAGTGTAATCTAAACTAAGTTTAAATATTTTATTCTATATGAAATGTATTTATTTCTTTGATATAAGGAACTGAATAAATTTACTGTATTGAATGTTATTAAAAATGTTACAAATTTTATCCCCATAAAATATGTAGGTCTAAATCACAATGTAAAAAATCTACTTACCCTATGAAGTCATGTGTTTTAAATTATCTCATTAATTGTTTGACAGTATGTCATCATGCGATGTTGGATACTTAATATTAGATGACCTATATTATATGTACAATTGTACATTCTTATAATCACTTAAATATAAATTTATACCTTATCATAAATTAACAATGAGCGTACACCAAAAGTTAAAATTGTCAGAGCATACTAACTCTTTTGCACCTTCCAAATTTCCAAATAGACCTTGAGATGTTTGATTAAAATACTCATCTTAAATCAACTCAAGAAAAATGAAGGGTTGATGTTTCATACCATAAAGCTTCAGCATGTTATCGATGAATGTCTTCTATGAATGACCAGCAGAATTATCAAGAGTAATCATGGTTATTTTTGTTTTATTAATATATAATACACCTTATCTATAAATTTAAAATTAAAATAAATATATTATTGGTGGTATGCAACATGTACCTATAGCGTATGGTAATTAATATGACAATGAACTTTAGATATGATCCACTTTCACTAAATTCATAAAATTTATAATACTCTACTAAGTTCATCTCAAGACACAAAAAGATTGCAACTTTGATAGATTATGATATAATTAATGAGACATTTAAATTTAACATCATAAATGAATTTCTAATCGTTACAGCCTCTTAACTCTATTAGATCTTAATACGATTGTTACAAATATGTTATTCTTCTTATAAAATGATTAACTTTTATAACGCATTGTTATTAATTAATAGAATTCTTAAAATGTAATATATATATATATATATATATATATATATATATATATATATATCAAGTTTTATTAATGTTATCATTCAGAAAGACTTGATCCTAATATTCATTTAATGAAACTTAATTTACGAATTGTTCAAGACGTATGATAACTTTTTTAAAAGACTCATTGGAAAAATCTGAATAATATTCTCTTCTAAGAGATTAATCTTTCCAAAATGAATGAAATTTGTTTGGTGTAAGACGTACTGGATATCCTAATTGAATTATCTTACATCAATTTTCATTTTTGTTATAATAATCCACATTTGAACATTTAATGTGATCATATAAAAGCTTAAATTGAATTCTCTTTTTACACTGTAATATTTATAATATTTTATGGAGATCTTTATAGTGTTATAGAAGCTAAAGTATGGATTTTTTGTTTCATCGTAAAATATCTTAATGTTCTTGTAGAGCTCTTTATGATATTACAAAAGTTAGAGCCATATTCTTATATTGATCATAAAGAAACTTAATGTTCTTGTGAAACTAGTTTATGATGTTACAAAAGATGGGACCACATTCTTTTGTTCGTCATAAATAAACTTAATATTCTGGTGGAACTTCTTTATGACTTTACAAAAGTTGAAACTCAATTCTTTTGTAAGCTACTATACTTCGTTAACTTTACACAATTTCTTGAGGATGTTGAGTTTCCCATTCATTAAAAACTACAATTTCTTAATCTTAAGTGAGAATTCAAATGTTGATTCATAGAAGGGGATAAGGAGATGATCAACACATAATGATCAAATTCTTATCTTTTGAATCTAAACAAATCATTTCTGATTTTTTTCTCAAATCTCAAGGTTGTTCACTGAATATTTTCCCCAAAGTAAATATTCTTCAAGTAATTGAATTGTTTCGTATCTAAAAATGGGTAGTGGGTTTCTAAAATAACTGTTATATAATAGTATTAATTTTGAATAGAGATGATTATTGCTTGATCAGACGTTAGGTCCCAATACTAGGCTTGAAGGGTTTGTTTGTACTAGATGTAGGGCTGTTAATGGTTTTGAAACACCGAGAACCGAATCAGAACCAAATCAGAACCGAACCGAACTTTAACGGTCCAGTTTGCGGTTCCATTTTAAAAACCAAAACCGATAAAGGACCGAAACGATAAAATCGGTTTGGAACCAAACCGATATGACCAATAAACTCGTAGGACCGATACTTAATCGAACTGATAAACTCGATAATAAACCAGTAAATCTATATTGTATCAGTTACTTATCATATTTCACAAATTACTGCAAATATATCTATATTTAATAAAATTATTATTATATTTTTTTTTATTAAAAAGAATTAATTGTAATAAATTAATGTATGAGATCTTATCTCGTTACCTAAGGAGCGGAAAAAGATTAGTTCTAATTGGCTTAAAACAAAGTATGATGTTTTCAAGTAATGTGCAATAATTTAAAGCTTTCATTTAGCTAAATGTTATACTTAAGATTGAATATTCTAAGAATTTATCCAGTTTTATCAAATGAATCGTTCACTAGAGTCATTATTATTTATTCAAAGTTAGAGAAGCCACATAACATTCTTCGACTACCTTAAGATTGTTTCCAGTCACTCTCTGTTTATTATCTACGACATAATGCATACATTGATATATAGTAGAGACAATGATGAATGTCATATCAAGACATGATCTTCCAAAAAATGTATTATAAGAGGTAGATGAGTTAACCACCATAAATAAAACATAAACAAACCTTTGAATACTAAAAAACCAGTTATGCATAAGTATGGTGCGTGTGAACGCAACAATAACATCATGGAATAGGTTCTCACCATCGAGAAAAATGCATTATAGTATTCCATATGAACGGTCCTAGACAAACAAAAACTATTTCCTAAGATTTGAGTTCCCAAACTCCTCTCATTTTATGACTCGTGTGGTATTTCCCAACATGTGTTGTTACCAGGTCTGCCAATCAGTCCCAAGAATGAGCATCTGAATGCTCATATAAACTCATTTTCTTTCATGACTCACCTAGAAAAATCCCACTTGGATGGAGTTACCAGATTTGTCAATCAGTCTCATAGAATGAACATCTGAATGCTCGCATAAACTTCTTTCTTTCATAACTCACTTGGAAAAATCCCACTTAAGTGTTGTTACTAGGTTTGCCAAGTAGTCTAATAAAATGAGCATTTGAATGCTCGCATTGTATTGCATAGCATCGTGACTTGATGTATATCTTACTTGATAATACATAAATTTGTGGTACCACAATACACTTTGAGCGTCTAAAAGTAGTTCAAGAATATAATATATCTCATCTAGTGCTTACACATCTCGAAAGGAAATTAATTCTAATCAAAACTCCATGTACCTGAAACAAATAATTCATGTACATGTTGGTCATCACTTTGTACATCTAGAGCCTAAGTCCCAACATCAATGGTTAATTACATCCCATCATGTGAACATACATTCACATATTTAGATGCTTCCTAATGTTCATATAGTGGAGTCACATAACTATGAACCCCTAAACAATTAGCATAACACCCAATCATGGTGAATATTTGAATAATGAGTCAACCCAAACGTGCAAAATATGCTAAATATCGTATTAGAAGACATGGTTCCATCATACATACATACATACATACATACATACATACAGACATACATACATACATATATACATACATACATACATACATACATATATACATACAGACACATACATACATACATACATACATACATACATACATACATATATACATATATACATACATACATACAATGATACATATATACATGCATACATACATACATACATACATACATACATACATACATACATACATACATACATACATACATACATACATACATACATACATACATACATACACACATGCATACATAATTATGCTAAATATGCATTAAAACTTGTATACATACATATGATATTTTAAATCTTTTAAATCGTTTAGCTAATCTCTATACGGGATATGTATAGTAACCTCACTCGAAAGTACCACAGCAACAAAAAATAATAAAAACAAAATTACATCTACTGCAGTTGTAGGACTTAACCACTTAGTTATTTCAAAATCCATGAAATGAAAAAAAAATCACCTCAATCGGACAACCGAGTACCAATTTATAGCCTCTTAAAGTCAGGAACCCAAACCTGAATATGCAGTACAAGTTCGTCGTGACTACATCAGGGCTTTCGTGCTGAACTGTAGTTTACAACAACGAGCATGATGTTGGTCACTCCGAACTGCACATGTGTCGAGTTCAACGTGGTTGGAGATGCCAATTTTTTTCCAAAACTGTGGGTGTCCGACCCAAGTTGACCCGATGGGTTGGGGTATTCGAACTATATATTTTTGGTGAGATTGGTTATCGGTTTGAAAACTAATTAACCTCTCGGTTTGGATTGGGCTGTGGATTTTCAAAAAAATATATACGGTCCTTAACCTTAACCCGACTCACTGATAATACTCGACGGGTACCCGTTAATTTAATAATATTTAAAACAATATATTTTAATTTATTATTTATAAAACCTTAAAAAATCACAACATCCTATAAAAAAAATTCCATGGTTGAAAAAATAATTCTTGGATACCCGTGGGTGGTATCCGAACCCGGTAGGTTCGGACGTGGAAAAAATATTTTTTTGCCTAACGAGTTAGTGTTTGGAAAACTAATTACATGTTTCGGTTCAGATTTAGCTATACATGCACACATACCGACCCACTAGCATCTCTAGTCGCGGAGCCCATCCTTTTATCGTGACAAAATCCTTGATTTCTAAGAGACCGAGACCCTTACATTCTTAATTAGGGTTTCATCTTGATTTTTCTTCAAAATCGGTCATGCACATAAACATACAATATAAAAATATTTATGTGCCCTCGATTGCACAAATTAGTTCCTAAACAAGTGATTCAATATTCACCTAACACCTAATTCATGCATGGATCTCTCACCAAAAATCAATAACTTAGAAAAATATTTTAGAGGATTTTTTCTCCCAACCAAATCAACTAAAAATATTATATTAATTGAATTGTAAGAGACTTATTTTTCAGTGTAAATTCATATACGAAGAGTTATAAGATACGACTCATATCCCACTTGTTAGAACGTACAATTTAATCAAGGGTATCCATACTTATCGATTACATCAAAGAATTCTAATTCATATATAGTAAAAATATAACGTATATGAAATCATAAAACATAATATCTACGATTTTGTCATAACGATTCCATCTAGTATTAATGATTTGTAGTGAAAGTATTTTGATGATTCTGACTAAAGCACGATGGAGATGAGAGTGAAGAATTTTTTAGTAGCTTGTGAATTGATGTAAACTCAATCCATGAAGGAAAGAAATTTAAGCTTTAGACGAACCCCGCAAGCCACTGTTAGAGAGAGAGAGAAAACCCAATACTGAATTTATTAGATTAAAAAACCCTCGCTTTATGTACAATTTAGCATAACTGGTATCTACAAAAACAATTATATCACCATAAGACTAATAATAATGTATATAATAATAAATATTTCAATTAATTACTGTAATTGGACTTTACCATAATAGTTTGTCTGAATATCCTAAATTACCCATGATTAGACATTCTATTTTAGATACTTTTACTTTTTTTTCTTAGTGATCTTTGTCGAATGTTAGTATAATTATTTTACAAATCAGAATCATTGAATATATTAAGGAGCACTTAACTTTAATTTGTTTAGAGTGAAGTTATTTCCTCCATCACATTTTTTATTTCCTCAATATTAAATATTAGAAAAAGACATATCACTTACTTTTACCATACTTTACCTTCTAATTTATAACTTGATCTGACTATACACTATAAAACTCTTATACCAACAAACACATCATTAAGCCAAATTAAAGCCAACATATATGATTTAGCTTCTAAAATTAAACCCTAAATATAAAAAAACCTCAAATTTCTTAAAGATTACTCATGGAAGAGGAAGACATCGAAACTAAAGATTCAACACCGGAGAACATCACCCAATCAACCAATAATGTAATTTAATCTTGTATTTTAGTTTTACATTCATCTATATGAAAATCCTTTTTCAAAAAAACTCATTTCGAAAATCTTGATTTTATAAATTAAATTATGAAACACCTAATTCTGAGTCAGCATCTCAGAATTTTGTATTTTTTAATAAAAAAACGCATCTAATTTCGAGCCAGCATCTCGAAATTAGGTGTTTTTTATAATTAAAAAACACATCTAATGCCTAGCCACTATCTTGGAATTAGATGTTTTTTTTATTAAAAGAACATTCTAATTCCTAGCCACCATCTCGAAATTAAGAGCTTAAAAATAATATATTTTAAAAAAAAGCACCTAATTCTGAGATGGTAGCTTAGAATTAGATGTATTTCTCATGTAACTCGATTTTTTTTAAAAAAAATCAAGTTCCTTTAACTCGATATCCAAACTCATAATTTTTTAAGAAAAATCAGATTTTCACCTTTGGAATTCGAGATACTGCTTTAATTGGTGTCTATTTTTGGGTTAGAAGAGAAGAGCTGATTAGAATTTTAACTTGAAAGTTGTCTGCTTGTATATGGTGGTTAGGGTTTATGGATGGATTGATAGTGAGCATAAATTAATTGGGTAGATTGTTGGAAAAAATTAAGGTAGATATGGTGTTTGGGTAGCTGTTTGATAAATATAATATTTGGTGTAAAATTAAAAACAAATATTAGATATTTCTTTTATGGAGGAAATAAAAAAGTGGAGTATTTTTTTTTATATATGGAGGAAATAACAAATTTTATGGGGGAATATCTTCACCCATTTGTTTATCGCAAATTAGTCGAGACATAATGATGTTAGTCCATAAATTGAATGGCCGACTAAAAAAAAATTTGTTTAATTATTGTATAACATAAAATAATTTTCAAAATTAATCGATGGATTTTTTAATTAAAAAATTATTTTATAAAAAAATTAAAAAATGTTTTGTATATAGTTTTTAAAATATTTATCATTATTTTAATTTTTGAAAAAAATCTTGTCATACTTTACAATTTTTTTAATATTTTTTTTAAATCAAATGAGATATTTTTATTAATTGTAAAGGTTTGAGAACAGCAATGACTAAAGTTGCAATAATTACAACAAAAGTATTTTGGTGCTACAACGAAAAGAAACCACCAACTATATTTAGAGTGGAGGAAGACATGAATCGAAAAGGCTTAAAGAACACCATTCTAGATGAAGACTAGACCCTGAAGACCAATATGCTTAATATATGAGTGAACAAAATGATGAGTCACTAGCGAAGAAGTATTTGAACTCTTATACCAGAAGATCCATTTTATCGAATATTTGGAGCTCTCACAAGATCTCAAAGGATCTATTGAAGTTACTAATATGAGAGATGAGAAACATGTGTTGAAAAAATGATTGGGTCTTCGTTGATCTTAACCTTACTGACTTCTTGGATTTTTGATTATTTGTAGAGACATTTTGCGATTTTCGATGACAGTGATCATAATCGAAAAATCTTTGTTGATTGAGATATTTTGCAAGAGCTTTAGCATGGAGACAGAGATTCAACACGAGGAAAAATTTGAAAATTGATAGAATTCTTCAGGAAAATTTATGACCGGGTGCGGAGAAGTAAAACATCAATTCAGACAATCGTAGCTTTGGTTGATGAAGAACTCCTAATAGAATTTGCGAAGTTATTTGAATATTTAGACAATAATCTATGACTTGAGGTGATTTTCTTCTAAATTTTATTGTATTTAAATAATCTTACTATATTAAGAGAACCAAAGACATGTTTTTGTATAGTGTTGTAAAATTAGAAACAGGACTAGTCAGGTATAACTTGCTAAGCATAGTAGTGATCTTAACTATTTTTAGTAAAAGAAACCATGGCTACAACTCAAAGAAATTTCAATTATTTAGCGATATAATACCAAAACCAAGGTTTTTAATAAAAACGATAGCACTTACAGGATTAGGTACATGAGTATGATTAAAATAAATTATCATCTTACATTTAAGGGTCTATTTAGTAAGCCAATCTGCTGCTTTATTTTAGACCCTGTAAATGTGAGATAGAACCATGGAAGATGGTATTAGACTTCTACAACTAGCCATATAGGGTTTAAGAGTCCAGGGTGATTTTAGAGAGGCGTTAAGGTCCACTAAGATTTTAGAATCTTATTTAATGTCAACATTGAAAATATTCAACCTTTTACACATTAAGAGACCATCCAAAAAAGCTCTAGCCTCAACCACTATGGGATTAGTTTTGTCATAAAGCCTGCCAAAAACATGAATAACATTACTTTGGTTAATTTTTAAGAAGGTCACTACCACTGGACTCTCTATTAGGTAAACAAGAACCATCAAGATTTAGCTTGAATATGTTGTGAGATGGAGGAGTCCAGTTAAGGATAGAGATCTTCTTAGAGTTATTGAGATTATTGAAACATCCAATGTCAATAGCCACTTACTCATCATTGGTTCAGTGAGATATTTTCAATACTAGTTTGATCCATGTTGATAATTTTTTAGTTGATATAAATGATGGCAGAGTTAGTAGAGTAAATAATATTGTGATATTTGGCTTTGTTCGTAGATTTCCAGATGACCCAACTAACTAAGACATGGATGATAGTCATGATATGAACATCTTTATTGGTGGACCAAAACCAATTCCTCAATAGGTGAGTGTAAGACATGTGTCTTGCGTGGTCTATATCAATTAAGTTAGCATAATGAGACCATAATAACCAAGCAAACTTACACTTCACAAAGAACTGGTTAATGCTTTCACTGTTAGCACGAAATTGACACTTAGAGACAAGGGTTATGTGGTTATTTTGAAGATTGGTATCAGTAGAGACCCAACCTTTGAGGATTCTCCAACATATGAAAGAGAACTTCTTGGGGAAGATGATGTTCCAGAGTCTCTTCGATAGGTTAGACTGGTTATGCAATAAGTAATTTCAGTTTTATTTCGTATTAAAGATACTATATTTAAAGAGAGGCCAGATTATTCAGTCTTCCATAAGGTTATTATAGTAAGATGTTGAATGTTATTAATCTCAGTAGTTATGACAAGCTCTGTATGCCTATTCTGGTTCCAGTTGTTAGAGTTTTAATCCCATATAGTATAAACATAAGGTTTGATAAAATGGCTTTTGTCTTCATGATCAGGCAATCAAATAAATGAGGAAACTTTAGTCCAATTGTCTAGCCAAAACACATCATTCACATTACCCAGCTTCCAGAATATATGCTTTTAAGCAGTGTGTCTAATGATCATTAACCATTTCCAGGTAAGGGAATGATGTTTAGATGGATTGAGCTAAAAGCTCGTATGGATGACTGGTTACGAAGGGACCGCGATACATACTTTTACTGGTAGATACTAGCCATGTTGGTAGCCTAAATAGATTTTTATCTATGAATTTGTATCATAACTTGCAGGAAAATGTGTCCTCCAAGTCTTTAAGAGGCCTAATGTTAAACCACCGTCATTAAAAGGCTTAGTAATATTGGACCAACTAGACAAAATAACGAAATAAAGTGATGATCTTTATAGAAATTTATTGAGCATTCTTTCAATCCTAAGGGTTTCAGATTTAGGGAAACCACTATTGTGCAGCCATTATAGAGGTAAAACCATACGGACATAGTTAATTAGAGTTAGCTTCCCACCATATGATAAGTGATTATCATCCCAATCATTGATCTTGTCCATGATTTTAGCGATAAAGGGCTCAAAATTGATAATCTTGTTGTTAAAGCTAATTGATACACCTAAATAAGTAGTAGGCATGATACTAGAGGAGAAACCCATATGAATCTCAATTGTATTTCTCTTATTATTGTTAAGACTTGCAGAAGTAATAATCTTGTGTTGGAATTTCTCCATTAAGTTGGACCGTCACATGTCGTATCGATGTATCGAACTATCGTTAATATTAGTCCAATAAAAGTAATCATAAAGAAAAGAACAGACTAGTAGATAAAATATGTATCATGGAGGTAATTGTATAAATACCAGGTTTAATACCGAATACTGTGAATGATTGGATTCGGAAATAAACAACTTAAGCAAAACGTAAAGTTTTGGGGTTATTTTGTAAAATAAAATAATACCGGGTTATGGTCCCTAAGAGTGGCAATTTAATAAGGACTCGTCTTCATTAAGTAACTGTTCGGAAGTTACAGACAATTAAGAGAGAAGAACCGTTACTGGTCTTCATTAAGTAACTGTCTGGAAGTTACAGACAATTAAGAGAGAAGAACCGTTACTGGTCTTCGTTAAGTAAATGTCTGGAAGTTACATACAATTACTTAATGAAGAACTGTTTTCTCACTTCAGTTCTATATAAGAATGAGTTTCTCATTCTTGAAAGCAACGAAAGAAAATACAGAGAGAAAATCCTTTAAGAAAAACAAATTGATTCTTCCTTCGAATCAATTACAAAAGTGTGTTTTGGTTGCCATCTGTTAGAAGAATCAATAACCTAAGGATCGCCGATCATCTGCTCTAAGTCAGGAATCTGAAGATCAAAGAATGTCTACATCATGTAAGTATTTATTCCGCATTATTATAGGATGATTTAACTTCATGGTTCAATAAGTTAGATTAGAAATCTGTAAAGTATTTCTATCAAGTGGTATCAGAGCCACCATGAAATTAAATTCTTAGTTTTTCAGATTATAAAATTAGATCATATATATTAGATATGATGTCGGTTATCGGAAATTATACAAACAATTAAACAATTACGGTGGTATAATTATATATGCAGTTAAAAGATGCCGTATGCGGCTACTATAATTAATATAATTAAATTAAAATCCGAAATTATTAATTTAGTAACTGTCCTTTCGCCTAAAGAATAGGCGAAATATACGTGACCACCGATAAATGTGTAATTAAGTTTGCTTATATATTATATAAAGTTATAAGTGAATTATTACGAGAATTATATTATATCATTGAAGTTTATTATATATATAAATATATATTATAGTATATATATGAATAAGTTTTATATATATAAATAAATACTGTATTATAATATATATTAAGAATTATATTACAATATAATTAAAGATATATTATAATATATTAAATTTAAGGTGTAAATTTAATTTAATTAAAGATATATTATAATTAAAGATATATTACAATATAATTAAAAATATATTATAATATATTATAATATATTAAATTTAAGGTGTAAATTTAATTTAATTAAAGATATATTATAATTAAAGATATATTACAATATAATTAAAGATATATTATAATATATTAAATTTAAGGTGTAAATTTAATTTGATTAAATTATACATAGACTACGAAATAGTTTGGACATTAAGTAAGGTAGTCGTATAGTATTTTTCGAAATAATTAGCATGTTTTAAGTTGTCCGAACTTCGGTAAATAATTCATGATTCAATATATCTCCAAAGTGATCCCTATTGCTGAATTAATTATTTTAGAGTTTTGACAAGTCTATGATTGACAAGTATGTAAATTTTAATCGGCCCAAAGGAAGGTTAATGTTTGACATAGTTAATCTTAGACACGAGATAGTTATTTGTGAATTGATCATTAAAAGAATTGAACTAGGAAAAAATCGGCCCAAAGGAAGATTTTTTTTTTGTCAATTAGAAGGATCAACATTAATTATGCTCAAACTCATACATATACAAATTAATATGCTTGCCCAAAGGTATCTTATTGATGTTGTAAGAGTATGTTTTATTATGCTATGTTTATTTGTTAAATACTATGGAGGTTATATGTTAAGTGATGTTTTTGGCTATTTATTGTTTGTTGTTTGTTATGTTAGCAAATTCATATTTCTATAACCCGGAAGGCAAAAAGGCACCCATACTTAATGGGAGCAACTTTGAGCTGTGGAAAGAAGATATGTTGCTGCACTTGATGTGCCATGATTACGACTTAGCATTAAGGATCGATGAACCTAAACCTCTGACTGATGACAGTTCTCCTACGGAGAAGAAAGAGTCAGAGGCGTGGGAAAAGTCAAACAGGATAAGTCTAGGGATCATGAAGCAAGCAATTCCATTAGCATTCCGTGGTGCAGTTTCACCTGAGATCACTAATGCGAAAATATTTCTCGAAGAGGTAGAGAAATGTTTTGCCAAGAACGATAAAGTAGAGATTAAGACGCTACTTATTAAGCTAGCCTCTATGAAATATCGTGGCAAAGGGATTGTTCGTGAGCACATCTTGGAAATGTCAAACATCGCTTCCAAACTGAAAGCACTTAAGATTGACCTTCCCGAAGATGTTGTGGTAAGATTTGTTTTTCACTATTTCCCTCCTCAGTATAAGAACTTCGAAACTTCTTATAACTGTCAGCGCGAGAAATGGACTCTCAACGAGCTCATCTCTCAGGCAGCGCAAGAGGAGGAAAAGATGAAGCAAGAACATCCAGAAGTGCAAATGGTGAAAGCTCAGGTGGATAAGGGAATTAAGAGAAAGTATGAAGGTTCAGATGCACATGCATCCGGTTCGGGACAAAAGAAGCATAAGGGTACGTCTGGTAAAGGGCGTTGCTTCCATTGTAAGAAACCGGGGCACTTTAAGAAAGAATGTGAAAAAATGGAGGGCTATGATGAAAGCCAAAGGTATTTTCACTTCTATGGTCTGTTCTCAGATCAATTTAGTTTCAGTGCCAAGAAATACTTGGTGGGTTGATACAGCAGCAACAACTCATGTTTGTATTTCTTTGCAGGGTATGATAAGAAACCGAAGCCTGAGTGATGGTGAAACATCCATCTATACAGCTGATGGCAGTTCGTGTTTAGTTCATTCTATCTGTGATTTTCGTTTGTTGCTTACCAGTGGACATTTTTTGTATTTAAAAGACGTATTGTATGTACCTTCTTTTCGAAGGAACCTAATTTCTTTTCCGTTGTTGGACAAATTAAGTTATTCTTGTCTATTTGGAAATGAAAGTTTATGTCTTTATTTACACGGTAATGTTGTTGGTTTTGGAAAGTTAATAGCAAATGATAACTTGTATTTATTGGATACTATAAAGGATCACAAAGAGATAATGAATGTAGATGTACCTGGAAAACTAAACTGTAAAATGGAAAAAATCAGCAAAACTTTGGCACAAGCGATTAGGTCACATTTCTAGAAATAGAATTGAAAAGCTTGTTTCAGAAGGTTTATTAAGTGAACTGGATTTTTCGGACTTCAACGTTTGCGTTGAATGTATAAAAGGAAAACAGACCAAAGTGAAACGATTAGATGCATACAGAGCGAAAGGGGTCTTGGATTTGATACATACAGACATTTGCGGTACGTTCCCTACAGCATCATGGAACGGCCAACGATATTTTGTATCTTTCATTGACGACTTTTCATGATATGGGTATCTATATCTCATTCACGAAAAATCAGAGGCCATTGACAAGTTCAAAGTCTTTAAGACTGAAGTTGAAAAACAACTTGGTAAAGACATTAAGTGCGTCAGATCGGACCGTGGTGGTGAATACTACGGGAGATATGATGGTTCAGGTGAACAACGTCATGGACCGTTTGCAAAGTTCCTAGAAGAGTGTGTTATAGTCCCTCAGTATACGATGTCGGGTTCGCCCAACATGAATGGAGTATCTGAGAGACGAAACCGTACATTAAAGGATATGGTAAGAAGTATGATTAGTCATTCAACATTACCTATATCACTCTGGGGAGAAGCAATAAAATGTGCGACCTACCTACTTAATAGAGTTCCGACGAAAGCAACTACTAAGACACCGTATGAACTTTGGACTGGGCGTAAACCTAGTTTAAAACATTTACATGTTTAGGGATGTCCAGCTGAAGCGAAGCCTTATAGGCCGAATGAAAAGAAATTTGACTCCAAAACGGTTAGTCGTTATTTCATCGGATATCCCGAGCACAGTAGGGGTTTTAAGTTTTATGATCCTTCCACAAAGAATATATTTGAGATGGGTACAGCGAAATTCTTTGAGGATATAGAGTTTGGGGGGAAGAATTTAGTAACGAACATTCATTTTGAGGAAGAATCAATAGAGATTCATGAAGGTTCTAACAATGATAGTATAGTGTCAGATGATGATATGGTAATTAGAAGGCCAATCATCACTTCAGATTCGTTAGAACATATAGATACTCAAGATGATGTTAATCTTCCTCCTATGGATGTTGTTCCAATGGAGCAAAATGAAGTTGTTCAAGAAGAACAAACTCTATCTCCTCAAGAAGTTCAAGTGCAAAATGAAGAAATTATGCCTTTGCGTAGATCTACTAGAGAAAGAAAGAGCACTATATCTTCAGACTATATAGTGTATCTTCAAGAACATGAAGAATTTTATGGTTCAACAGAAAATGATCCTTTAAGTGTTCGTGAAGCCATGAAAAGTTCTGATTCTCACTTTTGGATTAAAGCAATGAACGAAGAGTTTAAATCAATGCAAGATAACGCGGTATGTGAGCTTGTTCCATTACCTGAAGGAAAGAAGTCGATTGGTTGTAAATGGATTTTTAAAACCAAACGGGATTCTAAGGGTAATGTGGAGAGGCATAAAGCGCGACTTGTAGCTAAGAGTTTTACTCAACGTGAAGGGATTGACTTTAAAAAAACCTTCTCTCCAGTTTCTTCGAAGGATTCTTTTCGGACAATCATGGCATTAGTTGTACACTTCGACCTTGAGCTCCATCAAATGGATGTAAAGACCGCCTTTCTTAATGGAGACATTGAGGAAACGATCTATATGTTACAACCTGAAAACTTTTTTTCTGGTGATCCAAAGTCGACGGTATGTAAACTGAAGAAATCTATTTATGGTCTCAAGCAAGCGTCTCGACAGTGGTATCAAAAATTCCTTGAAGTTATTATCTCATTTGGTTTCGAGATAAATTCGGTAGAGGATTGTGTGTATCAAAAATTCAGTGGGAGTAAATTCATATTTCTAGTGTTGTATGTTGATGACATATTATTGGCCACGAACGATAAGGAATTGTTACATACGACCAAGAAATTTCTTTCGGACAAATTCGATATGAAAGATCTTGGTGATGCATCATTTGTGTTAGGAATTCAAATTCACAGGAATCGATCTCATAGAATTTTGAGTTTATCACAAAAGGCGTATATTGAGAGTATGTTACAACGTTACGGGATGGCTAACAGCAAAGGAAAGGAAACCCATATATCAAAAGGTGAAAATTTTAGCCTTAAGCAATGCCCAAAGACAAGACTTGAGATTGAGGAAACGCAAATGGTTCCATATGCTTCGGCTGTTGGAAGTCTGATGTATGCTCAAGTTTGTACACGGCCAGACATTTCTTTTGTGGTGGGTGTGTTAGGGAGATACGTAAGTAATCCGGGGATGGAACACTGGAAAGCAGTCAAAAGAGTTCTCCGGTATTTGCAACAAACAAAACATCACAGGTTAACATATAAGAAGTTGGATAAACTGGAGGTCATAGGGTATTCCGACTCGGATTTCGCCGGATGTGAGGATTCTCGTCGTTCAACCTCAGGTATTATATTCCTTTTAGCGGGAGGTGAAATATCATGGAAAAGTGTTAAACAAATACTCATTGCATCTTCCACTATGGCTGCGGAATTTGTTGTTTGTTTCGAGGCATCCAATCAGGCGCTTTGGCTGTAAAATTTTGTCACGGGACTGCGAATCGTAGAAGGGATAGAAAAAAAACCCCTTAGATTATATTGTGACAATAACTCGGCAGTTCAGTATTCAAACAGTAACAGGAGCTCGGTTAAGTCCAAACATGTAGATATCAAGTTCCTGTCTGTTAAAGAGAGAGTACAGAGTGGTCAAATTAGTGTGGAGCACATAGGGACAAACTCAATGTTAGCAGATCGTCTTACGAAGGCATTAGTACCTAAAGTTTTTATTGAACACACCATTAACATGGGTGTTGTGTACTTAGAGGATTATTAGTTTCAGTGAGAGTTTGTATTAAGGTATTAAATTTGTTTGAATTATGATATTCGCGAACTTAAGGTCATTAATGCAAACATATTTATATATAAGTTTTCAGTGTGCTCTTGTATTTGATTATTTGTACTCTGCTGTAAGTAGACCTCCAATTAAGTGGGACTAGTTAAGAATATATATGTAAGATTACATTTCATATTATTCTTATGCTATGCACCATGATAGATCCATGTAGTTGATTGTTGCGATATCGTGATTACTGATGCATCTATTTGCGGCTTGAAATGCATTGATGATGACTTTAGTCCTATGTCGTTAATAGTCATTTACGAGATTGTTAAGGTTATCTATGTGACGATAGAAATTTAGAACGTTCATTAAGTGGATGCATCCTATAGTAGCATATGATGATCCAAGTGGGAGATTGTTGGAATTTCTCCATTAAGTTGGACCGTCACATGTCGTATCGATGTATCGAACTATCGTTAATATTAGTCCAATAAAAGTAATCATAAAGAAAAGAACGGACTAGTAGATAAAATATGTATCATGGAGGTAATTGTATAGATACCAGGTTTAATTCCGAATACTGTGAAGGATTGGATTCGGAAATAAACAACTTAAGCAAAACGTAAGTTTTGGGGTTATTTTGTAAAACAAAATAATACCGGGTTATGGTCCCTAAGAGTGGCAATTTAATAAGGACTGGTCTTCATTAAGTAACTGTGTGGAAGTTACAGACAATTAAGAGAGAAGAACCGTTACTGGTCTTCATTAAGTAACTGTCTCGAAGTTACAGACAATTAAGAGAGAAGAACTGTTACTGGTCTTCGTTAAGTAAATGTCTGGAAGTTACATACAATTACTTAATGAAGAACCGTTTTCTCACTTCAGTTCTATATAAGAATGAGTTTCTCATTCTTGAAAGCAACGAAATAAAATACAGAGAGAAAATCATTTAAGAAAAACAAATTGATTCTTCCTTCGAATCAATTACAAAAGTGTGTTTTGGTTGCCATCTCTTAGAAGAATCAATAACCTAGCAAAGGATCGCCGATCATCTGCTCTAAGTCAGGAATCTGAAGATCAAAGAATGTCTACATCCTGTAAGTATTTATTCCGCATTATTATAGGATGATTTAACTTCATGGTTCAATAAGTTAGATTAGAAATCCGTAAAGTATTTCTATCATCTTGGTCTTATTTTTGTTAATAGATTGACTAGATTTAACTTGGTAATGATACAGAAAGAAAGCAAGGATATAAAGCAATGATATCAATAGAGGAAGGCTATCAGTGAATATCAAGAGAGCATCAGCAAATGCAAGGCAATGGATAATGATGGGGCTTCTAGTCTTGTAAGTCATAGATTTATTTCCATTAAAGAGCTTGTTTAGACCACGAATAAGATATTCTTCGGCAATAATGAAAAGACTAAGGGACAGTGGATGGATTTTTTTTTTTATGATTTTAACAATCAGACTAATAAAATTAATAGAAAAACAAAAAATAGATATAATCTGAAGATAAAGCTATGAGACATTCTGGAGAAAACTGTAGTCATGTCCAATTTAATTATTATGTTATCTCTTTTGTTATTATATAGTCTTCAATATCTCTACAAAATTACCTTGAACATATTTTAGTTCATTCAATCAAAACTAAAAATATTGTAAACAAATAAAAAGAGTTATTTTTGTAGGAATTTACTTATAAACATTATCTTTTATAAAAATATTTTAATTAAATAAAAAGAGTCAGTTCTATATGAATCTACTTATAAACATTATCTTTTATTTATAAATTTAATACACTGGTTTTCAGCAATAAGACTTTTCAAAAACAATAAAACTAATTGAAAAAAATTACACTTTATTTACATGTAAACTCGTTTGGAGAAGAAACAAAGCATAAAAAATACTACGTACCTTGGTGTGAATACGCGTACGATATCACGAAACAAACTCAGTGTTCGTAAGCTACTTTCATCACATTTAGAATTGGTTCAAGTCTAAACATATTTGAGCCTCAAAACTCTGATTTGACTTTTAAGTAATTGACCCCTTCAACAACATGGTCCAAACTTCAAATTCTAATTATATGGGAAAGAAAAGGGTAACCTATTGATAGCTAGCCTCGTATAGTCTTGTACGTCTCATGTATCTTATGTTTCAACTTTCAAGATATATTATATGTATAATAAACCACTGACAATATTGTGTAACTTCTATATTTGGTTAGCATATGACTTCGCGATTTAATGATATGAAAATCTGATATAAATATACAAACATTGTGTGAACATATTCAAAAGGGGACATAGTTTTCAACGAGAAATTCAATCTTAAAAGTAGTTTGGTAAGATCTGTTTCCTGTTTTTTCTAACCAATATTTAATATGTAAACATACAACCATGGACCAGAATGTACAACTGACCCAATATGTCAACTACTTAACCCGTTTGGGTTGACGTGTTTGGGTAGGTCAATTATTTACTATAAATTATAGTAAGGACGAGACCTTTATGTCAGTGGCAATATCATTTTTTACTGAATTGTTGAGTTTCCAAATGACTTTTAGCCTGTTAAGAAATAGTGAGTTAGTTTCGGTTTCGGTAAAGAAAATTAATGTAGGAAACAACTTCTTAAAATAGTAAGTTACTTTCGGTTTAGTTAATAAGCCTGTTGTTCGAACGTTAAAGTAGGAAACAACCACTTACAATATTAGACGGGCGAAAATCAATTCGTCTTAAACAATAATGAAATTTGAGACATGTAATATTACATTTTATAAAATATATATAGTACAATCATCTTTTGACAAACGTTTTTTCTAGATATAACAAGTGTATGAATTCAAATATAAAAAACGAAAAATTGAATTCAGGTTTGATAAATTATAATTTCAAGAAAAAAAAATTAGAAGTGTCAGTTCGAACGGTCATTATCTGAAAATTTAAATTTTAATTGTTGTGACCAATGCTGTGAAATTAATCTTGGCGAGCTTCAATTGATTTTATCTACTTATTTCGTAACTATCGGTCCTCATTTATCGATGTGATTTTTACTTCATCGTGATTAGTATATGCATGTTTGTGCGAACTATGTCAAACTTAGTTTTTTGTATCTATTTCACCGCGATCACCCGTTGGAACAACAGTGAAGTTCAATTTGTTTAGCCCTAACAACAGTGAAGTTAAATTTGTTTAGTCCAATTTTCTCGTCGCTTTACCAATTTTGATGATCTAAAATTATTTTCAACTCAACCACATTTAATTAACATTGCTAACCATGGTTTAAATAACCTCCTAAAAATATGAAATACAAACTACAATCGCATCGTAGTAAAGCAATGTGCGTAGTTAATTTTTTTTTATCTTTTATTATAAATTATATTTTAAATTTTATAAATTTTGATAATTTCGTACGACAAGAGTCTTGAATGAATGAATGATTTATAATAATTTTTTATAAAGCTTGGTAATGTTTTTAATTTGTTTTTATTTTATTTTTAAAAAAAAAGTACTTGAGCTATGTCTTCTTCTTAATGATCATCATCTTCTACAACTCATGGATTCGAGAACCATAAAAATATAAAGTTTTCTTGAAATCAATTTACGTATGCTCGTTTTCATCATATCATCATTTCTATTCTTCAAATAAAAAAATTAAAATCTTTTCATCTTTCATTTATATTGACGAAACCAAATTTGAGGTTAGATTGTTTATTTCAACTAGTGAAACCGTTAAGATAACTTCATTTTTTTTAATTTTCAAATCTTAAATAACCAATTTCTAGGATTTCGGGAAATGTTATTTCTCTTAAGTCTGCAGAAGTATGATCCTTATCAAAATCTAGTTTACTTTTTTTTAAAGCTTCATTAGTCAACCAATTTGCAACCTAATTTTCTTCTATATATACATGATTTATAGTCATACTATTTCTTAGCATCTTTCTGAAGAAATTTTTTTTATTAGTAAAGTCATGAATCAATTAGCTTTCCTTTTCACTATCATTTGAATGAGTTCAAGAGAGTCAATTTCAATTTCTAGTTGAGTTAAGTTTCAATCTCTACAGACTAGTAATCCATCCAGAAAAGCTTTATATTTTGCTAATATAACAGGTTGTTTGTCGTAGATTCAACCTAAAACCAGAATAATATATCCTTTTTAATCTCTTAGTATTCCTCATCTACTTGATTCTCTCGATATACCACTAGCCATGTCAATATTAATTTTTAGTTTATTTGAGGATTTCATTTAATAGAAAGGCACACCTTTGGCTTTGGAGAGGTTTATTTTGAGCTGAGGGTAATTTTGTCAAGTGTTTTGGAAAGTTTAAAGAGTATTAAATGTTTTAGTGTGAAGTAGTGAGAGATTTGAGCTGCCTGGTTGTATTAAATGTTCATTACCCTCATTAATGAAAGTATTTGGGGTATTTATACCCTTAATTATGGACCCATGGACTTCGGGTTAAATTATGGAACTGGGTCAAGTTTAAGGACCCAATTATTTATTAAGTTGATTAGTATATATCTTAATCAAAAGGTGTTTAGTCATTCTTTACTTTTGTCTTGTCCGGATAGTTCAGTGGCAAATTTATGTCTGAATTGCCCTTGTCCGGGAATCTCAATAGGCAGTGGTTAAGTTATCTAGACTCATCAGTAGCCCCTTTTTTAGACCTTGTCAAAAATCGTTGACATGACTAAAAAATTTGCTTATTCAGTAACGACTTTTTCTGATCCACTCATGTATCTAGCTTGAAGTTTGTCTGAACTCACTTTTCCCAGAATTCTAAGATTCTTTCTTTGGATCGTGGGACACGTGTCACAATCGGATTCGACCTACCAGTCATTTTTACCTAGATTGACGCTCCCACTAAACCTAAAAAGTAACCTATGCATTTAATTTGTTCCATGTCGGTGCCCTCTTTAATCATTGCAAAAGCCTCTTCGTCTTCTCCTAGGTATCAGTTATCTTTTTCTATTAATATATAAACCATTTTCCATTGTTTCATTATCTTCATCACTCAAAAACCTTCTTCAGAGCTTTCCTCCCTTTCTTTCAAATTTGGTCTTTGATAGTTTTATGTTCACGGCTAGAAACACTTTTGTAAAAGGCGGCTGGTTGAATATGTCTGAGTTAGAGAAAGCAAGGAAAGTCGAAAGAGAGAAGCGTATTGCTGCTGGTCTCCCGGTCTCCCCAAGCCAAAAATGTGATAAACCATCCCAAGAAGCTGATTAAGGATCATCTTCCACCATAAATTCAAAACCCAAACGGCTGTTCAAACCAAACCTTTCACCAATCCCATCAGGCTCCTCTCTTCAGGAGTCCCAACCCTCCGCTACCAAAGAAAAGGCAGTGTCCAGTGTTAGAAAATCCTCCCATTTCATAGCCATGGGACCAGATATTGAAAATTCTCCAGATAAACAAATCCTCGCTGGACAACTCGTTCGGTGAAGGCCCAAACAACTGCATCACTATCAAAACCCTCCAAATTGGAGGCCTCTAAAGCAACATCCAAGGATAAACCCTTCGGATCGGAGGTATCCATAAGAGCCCCACAAGATAAACCCTCTGGATCAGAGGCATCCAAAGTAGTCTCTCAATCAAAATTCTCCGAAACTCAGCCTCAACCGGATATTAGGCCTTTGGAAACAATTGGCGCTTATCCATTCGGAGAGCCTTCGGAGTTAGAAACTGCTCCCCTTCCATTTATAACTACTGAGAGACCTTCCACAATGATGGAAGAAGTGATGGAGGACAGCATCGAAAAGACCCCCTTCAAAACTAAAGCCTCAGGGAAAACTGGGGATGTTGCCTCTGATAGGAAATGAAAAGGAAAAATGAAGGTTGGTGTGGCTCATCCGGATCTCCCGGAATGCTTGGAGGGCAAGGTATGGCCTTGCTTTCAGAAAGTCAATGTGAAGTATTTGTTGGCCATGCAGAATATAAATTATGTCTATACTCATACTGCCGAGTTGGGCCGGATCCAGACAAAGTGGGGGATCCCAGAGTCAGTGAAGGTGAGAATACCTGTCACTCTGGAGACTCTGATGGACTGCAAACTTAATGAAGTGGTTATCTTCACCGAACTATTCAACTGAGGGCTCATATTCCCCTTAGACCCAGAGATTGTCAGGTACTTCCACCTGAAAAAGCTTTGCCCAAGCCAATTAAGTCCAAATGTTTGTTACTCCCTCATTGCTTGCATAATGGCATCAAGGCTGTCCAAAATCTCTCTCCATATGGAACAATTTACCGATGTGGCAAGTCTATGCAAGAATCACCAAATCTCATTCTACCACCACAACATGGGAAACAACTTCAAAGTGGTAGACGACTTGTTGGAGTCGGAGAAGAATTGGAGACTCAGTTCTTATTCATCAGTGGGTAATGGGAAAATAGGAGGAAGATCAAAGCCAAGACCAACCCTAGTATGCTTACTAGTAGGTGGAAGAGTACAAATAAGCTCTTCAATTTTGTTTTTCATGTTCTCATTTTCACTTTACAAATATGCCACTTCTGAATTATTCATTACTTCTTTTTCAGTATTACCGAAGGAATATACCGGATATCTGGAGGAGGGGCAGACTACATGTGCCAAACTAGATGCATGGGCTGTAGAATGTTGGGGGAATGTTTTCCACAACTGCTTTACCTCCGACAATATGGTGAGATCCCATATGTGGAATACCATAGGTCGAAGAGATCTTACATGGAAAGAATTGACCACACCCCCTCCTCCAGGTGTAATACTCAAACGGACAGAGGAAAAATATGGTAAACTGGTCTTGCCCTCTAGAGCCAACGCTCCCAGCAAGATGAAGGGGAAGAAGAAGAGAACTGCAACATAAGCAGTTCGGGCTGCCATAAAGGAGACCGATCCGGAGAACTAAAGAGGGATCGATGGCTCCTTGCTCAAGGTGGTTGAAGATGAAACTATTAAGAAGGCAGGAGAATCAGAAAATCTACCGAAGCCTCTCAAGAAGCATCGAAAAAAGGGGGGCAAGTAGTGATGCAAGGGATACTAAGAAGAAAAAGGTCATCGTATGGGGGTAAATAACTCTTCGCCCTTCGGAGCTTCTTCCTCCACCAGCTCATGCCGATCCCACCTTGGCAGAAAAAATTCCAACAGATCTGCAACTCGGAGAGGGCACCAAAGAAGGGATTGATGGTGTGGACATCAGAGCCCTTCAGGACATTGGCCTTTACTTCACCGACTCAGAGAAGGATGAATTTGCTGCTCCTTTCCGCCCTTCGGGCTCTTCCAACATGGTGACCGACAACGTTAAGTCTTTTTCTATTTCTGAAGATCAAGATATGGTGGCCCATTCTCTACTAGGTCATATCTAACCAGTGCTCGATCTGGAGAGGCAGGTGAAAAACCAGTCCGCCCTTATCAACACCCTAAATATTGACAAGGAGTCTCTGTCAACCAATCTCTTTAATGCTAATCAAAGCATAGAAGAATTAAAGAAAGAGCTTGAAGAATTGAAGAAAAATCTTGAAGAATTGAGGAAGGACAAAGAAGATTTGTCAACCAAACTAGCCACTTCAGAGAATGCTACTACTGAGCTTCAAACTAAGTGCTCTAGTTTAGAGAAAGATCTTTCAACCTTAAGGGAGGACATGAAAACCAAAGATGGCGCCATCCAGACCTTGTCTGGTGAGAAGAATTCCCTAGAAGATGTTGTGTCTAAGGTAACCAAGGAGAAAGAATACTTAGAGAAGGAGCACGAACAGAAAATTCAGGCCATCATTGATAAATACACTAACGAGGTGATAGATTCGTTGGAAGCAAGGTATGCTGAGGTGAAGTCTGACATGGTGCTGCTTTTCCATGAAACTTTTCCGAAGAGGACACTTGGTCTTTTGTGGAAATATGTGGAATATGAAGACATCCCTTTCCATACCATGGTAGATGGTGATAAAAAGAACTACTCCAGTGGAATCGACTGTACCACCGATGAAGAGGAAGGAACCGGTGAGAGTTCGAGTGCTGAACTCAGAAACCCCAAAAAATGAGGTGATGCAGGAATATCCGAAGAGAATAATCCCTGAGGTTTTTAACTATCTTTTGTGTTTTCTTAATCTTGTGAACTACTGAAGTCCTTGGATGGCCAAGGCATTTTTGTAATGTTATCCGGTCTGAGTCCAGATAAGTCTTTCACAACACTTATAGTCCTTGGATGGCCAAGGCATTTTTTGCATTTTAGTAATGTTATCCGGTTTGTACCCGGACATGTTTATCTGTCAAATTTCGTTTTGTTGCATGCTTGCTTTCAATTTTAATGGCTAATGTTTAAAGAGCCCTACTTTACTTTAAAAATATTTAAGGTGAGAATGTTTAATATCTCCGATGACATGTATTTAATTGTCATTACTCAACCAGATTAATCCGATCTGTCAAAGATCCTCATTATTAAATTGAATATTTAAAAAGAATTGTAATCAAACCACACCGAATCTTTTAAAAAGGCATCATATTTTATTGAAAAAACCTAACACCTAATTAATACCTCCTCGCCCCACCACGATAGGAAAGAGTATGCCCCTAATATTTACATTGACTTTAAACAAGTAAATATTTACACAACTTTCATTCTAGATATAAGCTGAGGTGTTCAATATTCCATGGGTGCTTCAGAATTCTTCCATCTGTATCTTGAACCCTATATGTCCCAGGCTTAAGCTTTTCGGAGACCTCATAAGGGCCTTCCCAGTTCAGAGCCAACTTACCGAACTGTTTTTCCTTAGTATGCAAGGAAACGTTTCCTAAAACTTTATCTCCTGGTTGAAATCCCTTCTCTTGATCTTGGAAGCAAATTTTCTCCTCATCAATCCTTGATAGTGGGTTGTTCCAAGATGAGCTTTAAACATTCTTTCTTCAATTAAGTCCAACTGATTGCATCCATCCCATACACCAAGGAAAAATGAGATTCTTGAGTAGCAACCCTAGGAGTAGTCTGGTATGCCCACAATATTTCTAGCAAATAGCTTGGCCACTTCCCTGCAGCCCGTTCTAAATTCGTTTTTAAACGGGACAGAATGGTCATGTTTGCCACTTCAACTTGGCCATTTTCTTGTGGGTGGAAATGAGAAGAAAAGTAATGTTGAATTCCCCTAGAGGTATAAAAACTCTCCATATCCTTGTTATCAAATTATGGCCCGTTATCTGTGGTTATCTTTTCTGGAACCCCAAATCTGCAACCCCAAATCTGCAACAAATGTTAGAGAAGATAAATTTTATAACAACTTTCGAAGTAGTTCCTTCCAAGGGGTTGCTTCTACCCATTTTGAGAAATAATCGATGGCTACAATAATAGTCATGCTTCCTCCAGACGCCATTGGTAGAGCTCCAACTAAATCCAGTCCTCAACGAGCAAAAGACACTGGCTCAGAAATAGACTCCATAGGAACTGCTAGGATATGAATTTTGTTACCATACCTTTGGCATGGGTCATATTTCTTCACCAATTCCATATCATCTGCCATTATGGATGGCCAATAGTATCCGGCCAATAAAACCCTCTAGGTTAGAGCTCTATAGCCACAGTGTACTAATCCTTCTCCATCATGTAGTTTGGATAAAAGAATTTGGGACTCTTCAGCCCCCAAACAATGCAGGAGAGTGCTGAATGACTTTTTATAAATAACCTCTCTTATGATCAAGAAACCAAGAGCCTTGTGTTTCATTTTCCTTTCCATAGCTTTCTCTGGAGGTAAAATTCCATCAGAGATGTATTGAAGAAGGGGGAATCTCCAATCTTTAGATTGAACTACTTGTACACTCAAGATCTCCTCCTCTTACTTATTCTAATTTGATTGTATAAATGGGCATTCTTATACATGAATCCATGGGTAGGACTCAAAGTATGCTATGGTTGCTAAGGAGTCTGCCAACGTGTTTTCCGATCTAGGAATATGCTCATAGCAAACATTTTTGAAGTTGGTTGCTACTTCTTTAAGAACGAATAAGTATCTGATTAACTTCTCCTTCTTGGCTTCGGACTGAACTTGATCGTGGTGGATAAGAAGTTGGGAATCACTCATCAATCTAACTCTTTTAGCCCCACATAGAAAAGCTAACTTAAGACCAGCTATAGCTGCTTCATATTCAGACTCATTGTTAGAGGCCCTGAAAGCAAAGCATATAGACTGGTATAATTTATCACCATATGGAGAGGTTAACCAAATCCCAGCCCCACAACCCATTGTGCTTGATCCACCATATGTCCGGACAACTCACTTTTTTTTAGTTTTCTCTTCTGAAGCTTGTTTAGAACTTCTGTTCGAATGAAACTCTACCAAGAAATCAGCAACAGATGGAGCTTTGATAGCAGTTCGTGGGGAAAAATCAATGTCATCCTACTTGGTATGTCTGCTTTCTGAAGAACATTCTTCAAGGGGAAATATGTTTGGACGATGGTGGAATGACACTGAAAATGCGGCCTCATTTATCTAGCAGCAATTACTAAGGCTAGTGCCAGCTTTTCAAGCTTTAGGTACCTCTTTTCATGTCTATCAGACTCTTGCTGATGTAGTACACCGGACGCGAATACTTGTCCACCTCTCTTACCAACATTGCACTTATAGCATATTCTGACACAGACAAGTATACATAAAGTGTTTCTCCTTCAACAGGCTTAAAAGGGGTTTTGGGAGTAGCCAAGTTCTTTTTTATTTCATCAAAAGCCTGGCTGCACTATGGAGACCAGTTGAAGTATTTAGCACCTTTCAAGTTCTAAAAGAACGGGGCAAATTTTTCTGAAGACCTTGAAATGAAACGATTTAAAGCAGCCAATCTTCCTGTCAACCTCTGTACTTCTTTAATATTTCGAGGAGGGTCCATTTTTAACAGAGCATCGAGCTAGTCCGAATGAGGCTGTATCCCCTTTTCACTTATTACATAACCCAAAAATTTTCCGCACTGCACCCCAAACACACATTTTTCTGGATTCAACTTTAAATTAACCTTTGTCAAGTTGGCAAAAATTTCTTGAAGATCAGTTAGGTGCAACTCTTCTTCTAAGCTTTTAACCATCATATCATCGATATATACTTCCATATTTCTTCCAATTTGATCAGCAAATTCTTTGTTCACTAACCTCTGATAAGTAGCCCCAACATTTTTCAACCCAAAAGGCATTGCCTTGTAACAATGGAGACCCCTATCTGTAACAAATGTAGTGTGATCTTGGTCCTTCAGATCCACTTGTATCTGGTTATACCCAGAGAAGGCCTCCATGAACGATTATAGCTTGTTTCCAGATATGGAGTCCACCAATTGATCTATCCGGGGGACCGGATAGAGATCTTTTGGTCAAGCTCTGTTGAGGTCAGTAAAATCGATACACATACGCCATTTCCCATTCTTTTTCCTAACTAACAATGGGTTGTCAATCCATAAAGGATACTGAGACTCCTTTATGTGCCTCATCTTGGTAAGCCAGTCGACTTCTTAGATTATTACATCAGCTTTATCCTTAGAAAAAACTCTCTTTTTTTGCACAACAGGTGCAACATCTCTCCGGATGGACAGCTTGTGTGATATAACACTTGCATGTACTCCGGTCACATCAGCATTACACCAAGCAAAAACATGTTGGTGATCTGCCAAAAAGGACAACAACTTTATCTTCAACTCTGGTGCCATCTTGGAACCAATTTTAACACTTCTTCTTTCATCCAGAGAGTGGGTTTCAACTTCTTCAATTGGTATTAAAACACCAGGGGTTTCTCTGGGGTTATCAATTTCACTCTCACCCCAGAAGGCCCCAATAACTGCTAATCTTCATTAGCCCGGATTTCCCCCAAAGTTTTAGGAGCAAGTACAGTTGCATAACATTCCCTTGCTATCTGTTGGCTACTCCGGACAACTCCCACTTATCCTTGAACCGTATACTTCAAACATTGATGGATTATTGAGGCCACATCATGCATCCTAGAGAGCCAGGACCTCCCAAATATTTCATTGTAGCATGTGGGGCAGTCTACCACAATGAATATCACTCTGAACATCTTCTTGAAATGGTCTTTGCCCAACAATACCTCTTCCTCAAACTATCTAATTGCATCCGTAGAGCTCCCAGTGAAGCCCACAATGAATCTGTTCGAACGTTGAATTACTGCCAGATTTTTTATTTTCTTGTAAGAACTTAAAAAGAGAATGTTGGTTGAGCTGCCAGTGTCAATCAGAATTCGTCTGATGTTGTTACCCCTATAGATTCTCCTATCACCACAGCATCTTCATGAGGCCCAGAAATGTCCCTTAGATCATCTTCATCAAAGACTATAAATGAAAAATGAACTTGGTACTGGTATGAAGACATGCCCCATTCCATCCGAGTAGCTAGGTCATGAACGTGCATTTTCCTAGATTAAGGAGTGGGTGTTATCATAGTATCCCCTCCAAAAATAATAAGTGACTCAAATAAACTAATGAGTCCGGATACCGTTTTGACTTGTTGTGTTATGATCCCCACCTTATTACGAGTTCGGTCAGGTTCCAAATACTCTGAGTCCACATCAAATCTTTCATGGATCATCATTGCCTCCTCCGAAGCTAATGTTCCTGCGTTGTTTGTATGGTCTATTCGAGGAGCATTGTCAGACCTGTTCCCATTTCTTCTTTTGACATAAGCACCCAGCTTTCCTCTTTCGATGATATTTTGTACCTCTTGTTTCAAAGTGATGCAGTCTTCGGTGTTGTGGCTAATATCATGATGATATTGGCAAAAACAAGTATTACAACTTTCCTTGGGAGATTGGAGTGTTGCCAGTTTCCGGAAATGAACCTCATCTTTAGTTTTGTCATAAATAGTTGCCACATTCTCCTTTGACTCTGCAAACCACTTCGGTTGGACCCAAGGTCCTCGTTTGTTTCTAGACTACTCGCTCTGAGCTGGATTTGGGTGGGATTGAGTCTGTTTGGCCCTGTTAGACCCTTTTTCGGTTTCTTTGGCCTTGTATTCGGACTGGTTCTGATTTGGAGCAGCTAGGACAGACCTCCCTTGTCTGTGTACCCTAGTCTTCTTTGTTTCATCCACGCGGATTTTCTTTCCCACCTGATTTAGCAAACCGCCCAGGTCATGGCCTTCTTCTTTGTTACTGAATCAGCTAGATTCCCAGGGTTTAACCCTTGTCTCAAATAAGCTATTGCTACTTTCTCAAAGCAATCAGCTAACCCATTCTTGGTATTTACGAATCGGCTTATATTGTCTTTAGTGACTCATTTGGCTCTTGGGCACAATGCATAATAGTATCTCCATTTCCCTTCACTTCTTTACTCCCCACAAAATGCCTTCCAAATGCAACCCAAAATGTGTCGAAGTTTCTGATACAACCCTGTGGCAAACTGTTGTACCATTTCAGAGCACTTCCCGTAAAGGATTGGGAGGAGGCTTTACACTGAAGTTTGTCATTGTTATCAAAATTTATCATAAAGTTTTTAAACAATTCCAGATGGTTGTCCGGGTATTTGCTCCCATCGTATTTCTCAATTTTAGTATTGTCAAACCTCTTAGGAAGGTTTTCGGACAGTATCTTGGTAGATAATGGCGATTGTCTCCAATTCCAACTACGACTAAAGATTGTGTCTTCATTAGGTGTTGCAAAAATACATGGCTCATCATGGAAAGCAAAAGGATCAATCAGCAACTGGTCCATATGCCTATGGCTATGGATGTGGCTGTGAGACAACCCTTTTCCCAAATGCCTCTTTAGTCTCCCATGCCTATCTCTCTTTCTTGAATACTTTCTAACTAGCTTTTGTTTTTTTCTTGACCTCCCCTCATCATTGCTTGATGAAAAGGACTCCTCAATCTCATCCTCGTTCGAAGAGCTACTCGAGGACTCAGACTCTAAACTTTCCACCGGCTCGGACCGGTGAGACTTCTTGGAACTGATATGGGTCTTTTTGTACTTAAATGAGTCTTTGATAATGGGTCATTCTCCCTTGGGTTGTCAGCATGGTGAATGGCTGACACCTTTGACTTTTCTTTTAAACCGATCTCTACCTTTTTAATGGCCCTCAACGCTTCCATTTCAGCTCTCAACTTATCTTTCTCTTCGGTGGTGTATTCATTATGTTCCCCAACCACCTCCATCAAAGATGGGGGAATTGCTTGCTCGTTTGGATCCATCAGAACAGGTCTTTTTACTGGTTTTGAATGCTAGATTCAGACACCTTCTCCTCCCACTGCGGTCGCCAATTTGGTGAGGTTTATCTTGAGCTGAGGGTAATTTTGTCAAGTGTTTTGGAAAGTTTAGAGAGTATTAAATGTTTTAGTGTGAAGTAGTGAGAGATTTGAGCTGCCTGGTTGTATTAAATGTTCATTATCCTCATTAATAAAAGTAGTTGGGGTATTTATACCCTTAATTATGGACCCATGGACTTTCGGGTCAAATTATAGAACCGGGTCAAGTTTAAGGACTCATTTACTTATTAAGCTGATTAGCATATAGCTTAGTCAAAAGGTGTCTAGTCATTCTTTACTTTTGTCCAGTCTGGATAATTCAGTGGCAAGTTTATGTCTGAATTTCCCTTGTCCATAAATCTCAATAAGCAGTGGTTAAGTCATTCGGACTCATCAAGCTTGATCGAATAATGGTAGCAACCCAGTTTTGGAGCCAATTTTTTTCATCACATTTCCATTATGACTTCTTAAGAAGATCAGTTTGTATAATCTTAATAATATTTTATAAACATACTCTATTACCTGATCTTGCAATTATGTTTTGTCTTTAGTATTTAGCTTTGTTTCTGGTATTTCATATTGTCTAGAAAATTATATGTGGTAAGATAGTTTTGTTGTGAGTTTCCTTTTTTGTTGACCAAAACCAAGTTCTCACTAGATGAATTAAAATCATATGTTTTGATATATAAATCTCAAACATCCCTGCAAAATGTGTTCGTACTTCCCAAGCTATTTTACGATCCACAAGCATATGTTTAATTATTTCATTTCATTGTATAATTGACACTTATAATCTAGATAATAATGTCTCATATGCATTGGTGAGGATAATTATCGCCTGAGGGTAGGCTTGTAATTTGTTTGGTGTTTTAAAGAAGTATGTGGGTGTTTAATATTTAGAGTAGAGAGTAGAGGGAGAATTAAGCTGGTTGGTTGCAGTTAATTTTTATTACCCACATTTAATGCAGGTGGTTGGGTATTTATACCCTTACATTTTGGGTCCTTATGGGCTTTCGGGTCATGTTTAATGGACCCGGGTCATGTTTAAAGACCCATGAGCTCTAAGTAGGAGAGCAAGTAGCTTAGTCAAGAAGTGTTTAGGTTTTTTAGTACTTTTGTCATAGTTCGAACAGTCCCATTAGCCAGGTGTTCGAAGTGGTCTGTCCGGTCCGGAGAGCTAGGTCCGATCTGTCCCTGTCCGTGGAGTAAGCAGAATTCGGACATATCATGCATGATCGAGCCTACTGGAAGTCATCTTTTCAATAGTCTCCAAAGAAGGAATGAATATTTTTTGGGAATAATATTATTCCATAATCTTTTATTAGATTAGATTTATGAAGTTGTAATCTGATTTTATTCCAAGTATCTCTAATGCTGAATTCTCTATTTGAAGACATAGCCTAGTTGATAACATCAGTTACATATGATTTAAAATTTATCATTATAATCTTCTCCACATCAGATGGAAGAACAACTCTTATAAGCTTGTTGATATCCCAAGATCTATTTTTTCAGTAACTTTTGAAATTTTTCCTTCAGAATTTTCGTGTTTGAGAAATGAATAAATGGCTTTTTATCAGATCATATTTCCAGCCATAATTCTATATCTCTTATGCCCACTTTCTAAAAAGTATAGCATTCTGCTTTGTCTCTTACTCTAAGTAGTTGTTTCCAAATCTTGGAGTTTCTATTAGTTAGTTTTACTTGTAAAGGGTGATTATTTATACAATATAATGATGACATGTATTTTGACCATAAAGATTTGTTTTCCCTAAATATGTACAAAAATTTGCAAGAGAAAATATCTTGTATATCTTCTATACTCTGAACGTTTAGGCATCCTTCTCCATAAGGTTTACATAAATATTTCCAAGTTTCCAAATTTAAAACTTGTTATGCTATGTATATCCTCAAAAAATCTATTACATATTTTTTTGCAATCCTTATAATCACTAATTTTAGAAATTGACAGCTTTATAAATGGTATATAGGAATATCCATTAATATAGATTATATCATTATTAGATTCCCTCCAAATGATATTATCATCCCATCCCATTTTTGTATTATAGATCTGATTTTAGTCACAAGTTCATTATATTTTTCCACTTTATGGCTTGTATTTATTGAAATATCCAAATATTTGAAAGGTAGTCTCTCATGTTTAAACCATGTTTGTCTTTCAATAATAATGACTCTATGTATAGGCATTTTCAAATAGGTAACAAATATAGTTTTCTCTTTATTGATCCTTTGTCGTGATAAATCTTCATATTGTTTAAAAAAACACTGATTTTATTAAGGTTTGGTGTAGAATCATTTGCATATATAATGAAATCTTCAATAGATGCTAAGCAAGGAATGATCAAATCACTACCCATTTTATAACTCAATCCATTATTATCATCATCTAGTTTTTGCAGGTCCCTTATTATATACTTTTCTGCTATGATGAATAAACTTAGAGTATAAGATCTCATTGTCTAACCCCTTTAGTATATTTGAAATAGCCATTAAGCTCTCCATTTATAATTCTGGAAAACCAAGTAGAACTGATACAATTCTTAATCCAGACTAACCATCTATCACAAAAACCAAAAGCCTTCATAATTTTTATGATGAAATCAAAAGAAAGTCCATCAAAAGTCTTTGACATGTCTATTTTTATCATTATGTTTTTTCATTTCACTTTCCTATCGAGATCATGAGTTAACTTTTCAGTCAATAGGATGTTATCATGGATATTTCTACCTTTAATAAAACCATCTTGTTCTTCTTATTTTAGTATAAAAAGTAATTTTGCTAATCTTTCATTTAGAATCTTGGACAAAATTATGTTAAAATTGTGCATAGACTAATAGGTTTATATCCGCTCCATCTTTTAGGTGACTCCATCTTTGGCACTAAACAGATAACATTATCTTTGTAGATTATTGGCTAATAGAATTGGAAAAAAATTCATTGAAGCCATCAAAACCAGTTGTACTATTGGATTTCACAGTTTTTACAGAGATGTGAATTTCTTCCTTTGAAGGTAATTCTAATAGCTTTTCATTATCTTTATTAGTTACCAATCTTGGTATTATATTTTATAGCTCTTTTATTTCACTTTCTTGACGTTGTTCAGTTAAAAGGTTTTTTAAATAAGTCTTAGTTGATTTACCAATTCCAAATTTATGAGTTACCTACATATCTCCTTCCATAATACCATGTATTTCATTCATTTTCATTTTTTAAACACTATTATGGAAAATTTTAGTATTTCCATCCCATTGTTTCGTCCAACTAATACCATTTTTATGTTATTAATATATTTTCTCTCTGGCCAAAAGTTATAAGTGATTAGCTTTTTTGCTTTAAAGAGCTTGATTTTATCTTTCAAATTCTGAGTTGTCGCTAAACACTTTTTAAGATGTTGTACTTCCTCTTCAGACTGAGCTATATCATCAAAAATATTTCCTATATTATCCCAATTCCAAGATTTCAATTTAAGCTTTAGTCTTTTTAATTTATTCAAAAAAGCTAGCATCATAGTGTCATACATTTTTCATTCCAGTTTTGTTCTACTGCTGTCAAAAACTCAGGGTGCATAGTCTACATATTTTAGAATATAAACGATGTTTTAACTGTATTTTTATCAACTAATATGTTTATACATAGAGTAACATTATATGATCCATTTCTAGCTAAAAGTTTTACTTTTTTAGTTTCAAAGTGATCCAGCCAGACTGAATTGTACAATGTTTGATCTAGTCTCTTTCATTTACAATTGTTTGTCCATGTGAATTTAAACCCTGAAAAACCTGCATCTTCTAAAAATACAATATTGTATAGTATTATTAAAAGCAACCATACTTCTCATGCACATAGTTAAGCAAGCTAATTATTTCCTATAGTCTTACCCTTAGTTTCTTTTGCATACACAATTGTAACTAAGAAATCCATCGATATATAAGAATAAAAAATCTTTAGACATAGAAATTTTTCATGGTTAAGATAATTTCTACTTTAAAATCCTTCTTTCAGAATACCCAAATTTTGTTATGTTTGCAGCTTCCAAATAAAAACCAAATTTTCTACTAACTTTATCTAAATTATCAACTGAAATCAAAGGTTCTTGAATTGTTATAAAATCAACATTTTCTCTTCTTTGATTGACTGCGTTCTTCTGATAGTCCATTTGTTTCTAACTTCCCTCACATTCCAATTAAGTATTATGAGTGTCATTTAATTGCTTCAAAGAAAGGGTCGTGATGACTCTTTAATATTTAATGTTTTATTGTGTTTTATCTCTTTTAGTTATTTAGGTTGAATTTTTTTTCATCCTTTTACATACTATATCTTTAAAATATTTTCATTGCTCAATGTTCCCCGAGATTCGAGAAGAATGTGACTACCTACTGTCTATTTTAGAGGTGAACCCGATTCTCAGTTTGACGTATCAAATCCATCAGTTGAGGCAATTAGAGATCCTAATTTAATATAGTCTAAATCATCTATTATCTTTTTTTTCTTTTTATATAATCACTTATAATATATACCTCATTGTTCGCCTTGGTTATCTTTTTTATTTGGACTATTTGATTTTGCTTCTACTTTAGATCAATCAATAGATTATACATCCTGTATGCTTATTGATTTGATCTTTGGAGTCCAAATTTCAGTTCGTCTATAAGGTCTAATATTTTTATTAGCATAAGGTTTATCATGTCTTTTATTGATTATCTTTAGCTTTATTTTCCTTTAAGAGTATAGATTTCCTACAATCCAGTATATTGTGTCCTAAATGCTGACATTCCATATAGTTATTAGGCATATCTCCATATCTGATTTCATGCTAAAAATCATATTCATTTATATTTCATTCATTATCACCAAATCCAATCCACAATTTTGATATTAAGTATTTGGAAACATCCATCTCTACCAATTCTATACTACATTAAATCTTGTTATGTTTTTTATGGAACCCAAAACTTTAAAGTCTTACCTATAGCCTTTGGAATAGCATGAATTGAAGCTTCATCATACATATATTATGGAAGATTTGGAAGAATAATCCATAAAAACGTTATATGAGATTTAGTACTGGGTTAAGAATGGAATTCATTTAAGTAATCTCATCGAAAACTTATCAATAGTCCATAAATGTCTTTTCTATAGTTTACAATAATCTTCCAATTTGTTAAATTTCTATCAAAATATGTCTTTGATCACAAAAGATATGTTGAAATCCCCAATAGATCCAAATATATTTAATATTTTTTGGACTTTTATCACCAATGGTCTTCCATGTGAAAATTTCTCAACCATAGTATGTTTTTATTTCGATGAGAGTTTATTTTTGTCTTAAGCAGTGAAAGCAATGATTGGAAAATCTATTTTTTTAATTGAAGTGTTAGTTGAGTTATATTCCTTAAGTTCTGCATTAACAACTTCTGAATAAGAGCTATCTACAGATGATATATTTGACTTGTGTTACTGGGTTATGGGTCACATGATGTTTTTCGGTGATTTAGCAAAGTGATTCAATGGAAATTATCGGTTGTCTTCTTTGATTTGAGGTTGACTTGTCGATGAAGACACCAGATATATGGTATTCATACTTAAAGGTGGAAATACTTCATCATCAAAAACCTTATAAGTTCCTGGATATTAATTGTTGAGACTTAGTACTTATATTTCAAAACAGAATATGAAGAGACGGGTCGAAACATGTTTCTTATAAGCCAATGTATTACCATCATCTTCCATCTCTTCAAAACAAAATATGAATAGACGTGTCGAAACATGTTTCTTATGAGGCAATGTATTACCATCATCTTTCATCTCACCAAGACAATAGAATGGTGGCTAGCCGGTTTTAGGGAAAAGAGAACGACAACATTTCTAAGTTCATGTTATGTTTTTGTAAAAAAAAATTATATATATCATATTGTTACATATATTTTAATTTATTTTAATAAAATTATTATCAATTCTTTTATTAAAATAATATAAATATAAAAAAAAATTACGTTTATCAATCAAACATAATTAAACTATTAATTAACACAAAATTATTGGTTAATATGTTTAACTACTCACTTAAATGTTTATTCAAATTTGAAATTTTATTTAGTTACTTTTAATTTAATGGTAAGATTATTATTTGTTCAAATTTGAAATAACTTCAAACTTATAAATTTTTTTCCAGTAAATATCATCCAAATGTAAATATAGGTTTTAATAATTCTAACCTTAATTTATGTTTTAAAAGTAATATTAGTGAAAATAGGAAAATACAATCTGTTAATATATAAACAAAACAATAAAAAGTTGATTGAAATTTAAAAATAAAAAATAAAATTTAAACCGTTTGCATTAAATAAATTTAAAATATATAAATATTAGATTGTGGGAAAATAAATACATAAATAATAATTTAAAAAAATAATTTAAAAAAACATTCAAAATTAAAAAACACACATTGAAAATAAAAATAAAAATAATTAGCAAAAAACAATTACGATAACCTATTTCGATATTAATTTTTTGGAAACAAAAATAAAATAAATAAATTTGAAATAAAAATTTAGAATAAATAATAGTATAGAAAAATACAAAAAAAATTATTAAGACTACAATATTATCTAATATCCAAAATCAAACATTATCCATTTACAACCTCAATATTAAATATACCCACATAACCTCCAAATATGGTAGTTAACTACCCCGCTATTCAAAATGTAATGAATGTGCAGAGGGTAAATCCTCAGTCTAACGCGAAGTGACGGGCTCAGCCGAGAAAACATATCTAGAGGGACTCGAACTCATAACCTTTAGTCACAAGCATGTCATACTCAACCAACTCGGCTACCCCTTGGGGGCGAAACATTTAGATAAAACATTTGGTGTGATGCATCTTCCAATTTGATGCATATATTCTCCTAGAGTAAGGTATTTTGTTGATTACGTGCAAGAAAAATATTATTTGGGGTGATGCACATCAAATTATTCAATGAAGCGCCATGTGGCATATTCTTAGGGGTGTGATATACACGCACCTACTGTTATGGTTTTTTTTTTAAATCTGTTTTCGAAATGTTTGTAGCAATTAAAAAGGTTATGCTATTATTGTTTAATTTTCGAAATAGAGAGTAGTTTATGTGATTTGGATACCAAAAAATTTGAGATTTTTAACTTTTATTTTCATAATTTTGTAGTTTTTTCTTGTTATCTTCAATTATATTCAACTATCTTCATAGAGATTTCAAGAAATTATTATTTCTAACAATCACAATACGGTTTAACTAACCAATCTCAAAAATAAAATATCTAACCACCGTACCCAAAATTTCAACGACCTGAAAATATTCAAAATATTAAGTGGAATCCTAATGTTGTCTCGCAATATGGCATGCCTCATAATCTTTCCGTGTAAAATCTCTACAATCAATCTTACATGTAGTTTGAATACCCACATATATACATAAATAATTATGTTCCCGACCTTATAAACTACCTAAGCACTTATATTCTTTTATATCCCAGAATTTTGTACCAATATATCTTTTGGATGAAGTGAAAGAGATATTCCTACTAGTTTTGTGGCTTTTACTCAAAAAGCAACTAATAAAAAAATAGGATTTACAGTACAGAGGATAATAAATCTTAGACGAACTATCTTGTTGACAGAATCTATCCCAAATGGTCGAATTTCGTGCAGTAAATTCAAATGACCAACACAATAAAGCTAAGTTGTTTGTTAAAACAAAAGAGACGTGCAAAAAGGATGTGAAACGTGAATTCGGATTTCTGCGGGCACGATTTTCAATTCTTCATCATCTAACAATGATATGGGATCTCAAAGATCTAGGTACGATAATGAAGGAATGCATTATCTTGCATAACATGATAGTTGATGATATTTTTTGATATTCCGTACCTATTAAAATGAATGGAATATAATATGTGACACCTGTTGACATAACCCCAATAATTTCAAAAACTCGTATATTATACCTCATAGTCTTGTATATATTATCCATAATTTGAATATATGATAATATACTTAGAAGATCGATGGATGTCGTGTTAGATGTCCAATATATATGTGTGTGTGCGCGCGCGCGTGTGTGATTACTTCAGACCCATAAACTATCGTCTGATGTCATTCGATGTAGTTCTTTTCCTTTATTTCACCCACATACATAGCATATATGACTGACTGCACATCTCAAATATATGGTGCTTGTGTCTTGCATTATAAATATTATATATGTCGGATACGTTTTGAGCATTCCTCAAAATAGCTAAAACTTCACGAGGATGGGAACCAACGTTAGATAATTTCATAAAGAATTCATTTTCGTCTATTTTAACCAGTTTTCTCTAGTGCATCATTCCAAGAATTTTACAACTTCGTGATTACGATTTCTGAATATAACTATTAGATTTCACAACCCACTTTCAACCGTAACGGGATAAACCTTGAGTATAAAATGACAATCATTTTTTTTATCTCGCCGAGTTTTTAGACTTAGGTTTCTTATGTTCTTTCCTATAGAGTCTGGATTTCTAACCAGCAAACATTAACTTTGGACCTCTCTTATTTTTCTCGTCATTGTAAAAAAGTCTTAGTTATCATGTACTATATTGTTTACCCATGTGTTCCAAGAGTTCTTTAAGTTCTTGTTTTTTGTAATACTTAAAGATCGTGAACATGTGCAAAATATCTTTATAAATAATTATTTTGAGTCCCTTCCAGAGTTAATAATGAGGAGATAAATTAAATCATTACTAGAGTAAATGTGAAGTATTGATCAAAATAAATTAAGAATTAACATGTCGACACAAATGTCAACTAATATTCAAGCATCATGTCGATACTAGTTGATATATATGTTTATCACTATATGATGCGTTGACCTTAGTTGTCATAAATGTCAAACATTATTGTCAAAAATTGGTTGAAATTATTGACAACCAATATCGACAGGATGCGTTGATATTCGTGTAAATATCGACGCATCTTGTTAAAAAATTTATAAACCAGAAAAACTAAGCTCACACACAATTGTTTTTATTCAAACTCGAAACTATAAAAGAGATAAAAATATATAATTTATTTGTGATTCTACGATCTTACTTGGACTCAATAATATAGTTGATTCTATTTAGGTTTTTTATGGATTTTTCGTCTGATGTTTTACGTTTTTTATTTTTTAAATTTTTTTTGTTTTTCTTTCTAAATGCATATAGTATACTTTGGATTAGAAAATATTATATTAAATGTTCAATAAATTTAAAATGAATGGAATAAAAAAATGAAATGAATTGAAATAAGTTTGGATAAAATTATAATTATAAATATATTATTATTCTAAAATATGTAAGAATTCTTATCCAACACTTAGCCGACATTAGATACGTTATCAACCAAGGCCCTCCACTATCCACTGATAAAGATGAATTCATTTGGACCCCCAATCGCAACAAGAGAAGCTTCACCATCAGTAGCACCTACAAAGCCATTCACACATCTTTCGCTCTCGTCAACTGGGTTGCTCTTACATAGAACAAATTCAACATCTCAAGACACTTCTTTATCATCTGGCTTTCCATCCTAGGAAAACTGACCACTAAAGATAAGCTTATTGTTTGAGGCTACCCCACTAGCCTCATATGCGTCCTTTGCAGAAGCAACCTTAAATCTGTTGACCATATTTTTACGGATTGTAGTTATGCCATGTAGTTTTGGGATTTTGTTACTCATAATCTCAACATGCCTCTAATTGCAACTTGGTGGCATGATTGGATCAACAAAGTAGTCGTTTAATCCCCGGTTAGGCAGGGATTGAGCATCATAGAAGAGTCATCTTCGGTACAATAATATACCATATTTGGAAGGAAAAGAATGTCAAGATCTTCCATAACACAGACTCCCTCTGTTCGGCGGTAGGACACAGGATTATCTATGATATGCGTTATACATTCTATGGAACTAAACACCCGTTATCTACCATTAGCTAGTCTTATCCGCTATTAGAATTTTTATGGTCAATTGTATTTTCATAGATCTCACTATGTTATTTCTGTTCACAATGTTTTCTTCAGTTATGTTATTTCTGTTCACAATGTTTTCTTCAGTTTGCAGAGTTAGCCTTGATGTATTTGTTTGTAAACATTATATATATATATATATATATATATATATATTACTACTTTGTATACCAAAAAACAAAAATACTTTCGTTATAAAATATATCGACGTATGAATATTTATCTTTAGAATTCGAGTTTTAGTCAAAGCTTATATTTTATTTTTGTGTTAATATTTGGACCTTTAAAAACCTTGGTGCGAATTTCGGTCATATATTTTAGTTATAATTATTTTAGCTAACATTATCCTCTCTAATCTTGTAGTTTGCATTGTCATACAAATACCAATCAAATTTTGAAAAAGTGGTATAATTTTGTTGTGTAAAATCTATAGAGTTTACAGTTAGTCTAATTTGTTGCATAATCTTTGAATTCATTTTTTTAGAGAAACACATTGGTTTTGAAAGTATTTTATACTAATTTTTTAGACTAATACCAAGTTTGATAGAATTTTAATTAATTTGAAGATTACTTTTAATAAGTAAAATAAAATTTTATTGATAAACTAAAAGTACACTTTCAGAATTAGTAAGAATTTGATTCAAACAGGACTTATACTTGATATACAAAACAACTTAGAATTGAAAAACAGCTAATTTAATAAGATAACGTCCACGGGTTTTTAAAGACTTGAAGAATGGCATAGGATGCTGCTGAATTCTTCAATTAGCCCCTATTGAATATGATTGATGTTGCTTTCTCCAAAGTATAGCGCATGTTCCAATTGATTTATTCTTCTTCTCTGATATTGAATCTTTAAGAATAAGTTGATACTGAAGTACTTGAGCTCTTCTTCTGTCAATTTGAAAATGAGATTGTTGGCTGAAGTTGAATTATATGCTTGAAGAATCCAACACTATAGAAAATCTGGTGAGTCACTGATTTTAATGAACCATTTGGATTTAGGATTGATCTGCAATAACAACATTGATTAGAAGATATTAGTTTAGGTATTATCAGGTCTTTAATAACATGTACCAAGACTTTTAAGCATATTTATATCCATTAAAAGGTTAGGAAGTTGATTGTTGTAATAGTCAATCTTCATTTTAGATTTCATGGTCCAGTGAGCAAGCCAATTGGCTGCCTGATTTTGGATTCTAGAAATGTTTTTGATAGTCATATTATGGAAAATAAGATTTCGAAAACATTTTACAACAGAATCCAGGTACCAAGGGGAGAGACCATATGCAAACATGTCGATAAGTATAGAAGAATCAGTTTCGATGTCTACATTCCTATAACCATTTTGATGATAGATCACAAGACCATCAAGTAGAGCTATAAAGTCAGCTACCAGATAAGTCTGCCTATTATAAAGTCTACCAAAAGCAATTAACACATCACCATTGCTAGTTCTAATCAAACCAACACCACTTGAATAGCCATTAAACATACAAGCATCATCCATATTTAACTTTAGTCTGTTATAAGAAGGGTGATTCCATTTAAACACGATTATATTCCTATTATCTTTAGCATGTATGAAACAACCAAAGTATTTATCAACATTGTTATCTCCAGACCACATATTTTTATAAAGGATGTTAGCACTATCAAGTCTGGATAGGATAAATTTAACTTTGTTCAGAATATGATTAGAGATTATAATCTTGTTGTCAAATTTTGTTTTGTTCCTAAAATACCAAATGCGATAACAAACAATAGCCGGAATCATGGTTATACTATAATTTTTTTTATTGGTAGACCAATACCACGATCTCACTAAGTGGTTAATAGTCGTATAATTTATAATGTTAACTTTAAGTAAGGAAGCAATTTCAGACCAAATAGGCCAAACCAAAGGATAATTTACAAAACAGTGATTAACGGTTTTCATATTGAGGCAGAACTCACACTTTGAGGACAAAGAGAATTTTCTTTTTTTAAGGTTATGATTGTCTGGGATCCAACCTTTCATAACCTTCCAAAGCAAGAAAGAATATTTGGTAGGAATGGAATTGTTCCATATCTTATTAAACAGACCAGGATGATTATAGTGATTTCTAAGCTTATCCCAAGTTGATTTAGTATTAAATTGAGTAAATTTTCCTAAAGACTAAATAATAATGTCATCCCTATCATTACAGATTTTTTTTACTTATTATTAAATTAATATGAGCATGAATCATTATATCTTATAAGTGATCATTGTTCCAATTATTATTGATCCAATATTTTTTAATTTTATCAATAATGTACCAATTACAGTATAATTCACCAGAAAGATCAATTTAAGGATTGTCTTTATACCATATATCTGACCAGAATTCAGTTTCACCTTTGCCAATTCTCCATCTTATAAAAGTTTTAGTTTTATTTTTAAATTTGAAAAGTATTTTCCAAGTTTTAGATAATTTATTATTACAGTTCAAGAGAGGGTGGTTATTCTTACAGTATATGGAATGCATATACTTAGACCATCACGATATATTTTTACGAAACTTGAACCATAATTCATAAGAGAAAATGTCTTGGATATTAGTGATTTTTCTGATATTCTTACCTCCTTTCTTGTAAGTCTTAGTAATATTATTTCAATTTTTCTAAATAATAGTATTAAAGGTGTTTTTGCATCCTCAAAGAAATCTATTGAATAATCTTTCAACTCTATTGATGACAAATTTAGGAAAAGTGTAACATTGGATATAGAAGTAAGAAATAAACATTAACACATATTGGATTAACACAACTCTACCACCAAAAGAGATGGATTTGTATCCCACTCATGAATTTTATATCTAATCTTACTAACCATGTCATCATAAAGCTTTTCTTTATTGCTATTATGAATGTACAAACCTAAATATTTAATTGAGATATTTTTTTTCTTGAAACCATTGATGTTCTCTAAGGTGTTAACTCTAGTTTGATTAATTTTGTTAGAAACAGTGATACTAGATTTGTCTTTATTGATCATTTTACCACAAAGTAATTGTTACTTATAAGAAACATATTAAGGGTCTTAACATTATTAAGGCAGCCAGTTGCAAAGATGACAAAGTCATATGCAAATGCAAGGCAGTTTAGTGCAATATTACTTCTGGTTCTGTATTTTATTTGAGGGTTAGAATTAAAGAGATGATTTATACCTCTTATAAGGTATTCCTCAGCTAAAATGAAGAGGTTGGGGGATAAATGATCCCTCTGCCTAATACCATAAGTACTTTTAAAGTAACCATGTAAACTATCATTAACAATAATAGATAAATACACATTTTAATACTTTTTCTAATGAAATTGGTGAAACTATCATGAAAGCCAAATGCATTAATGATATTAATGATGAAAATGAAATCTATTTTGTCAAAAACCTTTTTCCTATCAATTTTAAGGAAAATATCACCACCTCTAATAGGTTTATTCAGGTCATGAGTGGTTTCCTGAGAAAGGAGAAGGTGTTCATGGATGTTTCTTTTATGAAAAAATCCTTCTTGCTCACGAGAGATGATCTTGGGTAGTAATTTAGAAATTTTATTATTAAGAAATTTTGATATTATTCTGTTAAAAACATAGCACAAACTAATGATTTATAGTATTTAAACTATTTAAGATGAACAATTTTAGGTATAAGACAAATATCACTTGAAAACATGTCATTTAACAGCATGATTATCATTGAAATAATCAATGATAGCCTTAACCAGGTCATTATGGATAATAGACCAAAACAATTTATCAAAATCAGCATTAAACCCATCAGGGCCAACAGTGTTGTTAGGGTCTAAGTTCTTAATAACATTATAAATTTCATCTTTAGTGGGATTTTCAATTAGATTTATATTTTTCTCATTAGAAATTAAATTGACAACGGTTTGAAAATAGTCAGAGAAATCACTAACAACATCATTATTGGCTAACAGATCTTTGTAATAGTTAACAAAAATATCATTTATCTTGGTTTGGTCCTCAATATATATACTATCTTGATATATACCATTGTAACTATTAGTTTTTTTATCTTTTTTTTATAAAGTTGTGAAAAATAGAGGTACTTTTATCACCATTTTTAATCCAATTGATATTACATTTTTGCTCCCAATAAGCTTCTTCTCTTGCCAAGAGAAGAAGATAGTTGGGAATAGTTTTGTTTAATTTATCTTTGTTTTCATCATTCTGATTAATTTGAAGATTTTTTCTCATGGAAGGTAATTGTTTCCTCAACTTTGGCTATATCAATTAAGATATTTCTAAAAGTAATATAGTTCTAGGTTTTTTAAGTCTCTCTTTTAATCTTTTAAGTTTCCTTCAAAAAACAAATAATGGTTTACCATTTAAAGGCATGTCCCAAGACTCTTTAATAGTTTTGTTAAGGTCTGGATATTGCATCCACATATTCAAAAGTTTAAAGGATGTTTTGTGATTTTGATTATTGTTCTCTAAGGTCATACTAATGGGAGAATGGTGAGAACAAGTTTTGTTTAAGTGTTTAACTTTAATATTTTGAAATAAGTTTCTCATTCTCTTGTTAATTAGACTCGTAACTAACATTTTCCAACATCTTTAATTGGTCCAAATAAGCTTCTTCTATTTAATTAGACTCGTAACTAACATTTTCCAGCATCTTTAATTAGACTCGTAACTAACATTTTCCAACAACTTTAATTAGACTCGTAACTAACATTTTCCTGTGAAAAATAGAGGTACTTTTATCACCATTTTTAATCCAATTGATATTACATTTTTGCTCCCAATAAGCTTCTTCTCTTGCCAAGAGAAGAAGATAGTTGGCAATATCTTTGTTTAATTTATCTTTGTTTTCATCATTGTGATTAATTTGAAGATTTTTTCTCATGGAGGGTAATGTTTTCCTCAACTTTGGCTATATCAATTAAGATATTTCTAAAAGTAATATAGTTCTAGGTTTTTTAAGTCTCTCTTTTAATCTTTTAAGTTTCCTTCAAAAAACAAATAATGGTTTACCATTTAAAGGCATGTCCCAAGACTCTTTAATAGTTTTGTTAAGGTCTGGATATTGCATCCACATATTCAAAAGTTTAAAGGATGTTTTGTGATTTTGATTATTTTTCTTTAAGGTCATACTAATGGGAGAATGGTGAGAACAAGTTTTGTTTAAGTGTTTAACTTTAATATTTTGAAATAAGTTTCTGATTCTCCTGTTAATTAGACTCGTAACTAACATTTTCCAACATCTTTAATTGGTCTAAATATAGGGAGAGCGAATAAAACCAGATTCCTCAAGATTATAGTCTAAAATTTTATTATTGAAGTCATCCATAATTTGAAGATTACTTGAATAACTAAAAAATATTATTAATTGATTAAATTTTGAGTAAAACTCGAGACATCTTATCCTCACGTGTAAAATTGATTAAATTTTAAAATAAATACTTTTAAAATAAACTCTAATTTATAAAATATTATCATTTTCATAGTAACGGGGTTATTGATAGATTACACTATTTAAAAAATATATATTATCTTCAACTATATAAATAATATTTTAAAAATATTTTTTAATTTCTATTTTTTAAAAGAATAATCATCTAGATAAAATTTCAAATTATCGATAATCATTTCGATTTTGAAGTTTATAAAAAACAACATAAAATTTTCTAACAATACGCCTTAAAACACAATATCCATACAACGAATACAACCTTCATAGATCTAGTTTTATTGGTCTTAAAAAACTAAAGCAATGATATTTTTGGATATTTTTTGGAGCTATGGTTTGAATCCATTAAAAAAACAAAACATAACATATAATGATCTTTATTCCACAACCAAAGTCCTATTTTTACAACTATTTTCTTCTTATTTTCCTAATATATTTTGCATGTTTTCCGCAACTCAAATTATGTTTCATTAAAACTCCATATCTTTCAAACTATAAATTTAAAAAATCCAAAAACATATATATTTCTATTTTTTAAAGATGAATGAAACAAAATCCATGAGTAATATATTCTTATATATATATATATATATATATATATATATATATTCCTATTCCCTCAACTGATTTACACGTAATTTCACAACTAAAAAATCAAAAAAGAATCTTTCATAGATCTAGTTTTGTTTGTCTTAAAAATACAAAACCAATGGTAATTTTAGATATTTTTGGAGCTATATTTTGAAAGATATGACATTTAAAAAAAACAAAAAAATAGGAAACATAAAATCACACAACTTATTGTGCAACCAAAGCCATATTTTTGCAATTATTTTCTTCTAATTTTCTCAACACATTTGCAACTCCAATTTTTCTTAACATTCAAAAATACATATCACTCAAACTCTAAATTTTAAAAAAATCTAAAAACACGTATATTTCTATTTTATAAAGACGAACAAAACAAAATTCATAAATTATATATTTATAGATGTATTTCTATTTTTGCAACTAATTTACACGTAATTTTGCAACTAAAAAATCAAAAGATATATTTCATGGATCTAGTTTTGTGTCTTAAAAAAAAGTAAATAATGGTATTTTCAGATATATTTTTGGACCTATGGTTTGAAAATATGGTTTTTCAAAAAAAACATGGGCAAGAAAATTACACAGTCAGACTTATTCGACAACCAAAGTTTTATTTTCTTAACTATTTTTTTCTTATTGTCGCAGCACGTTTGCATGTATTTCCGCAACTCTAATTTTTTTTACAATCAAAACTTCATTTATTTCACCATAACTTAAAAAAAAATCTAAACACACTTATATTTCTTATTTTTTTAAACAAACAAAACGAAATGCATGTGTGATATATTTAGATAAAAAAAATTTCCTATCTTCACAACCAATTTATTCATAATTTTTCCATTAAAAATCAAACAGTACATTTATTAATTTAGTTTTGTTCATCTTAGAAAAATCACTAACATTTTTGGATATATTTTTTGGTTTGAAAATTATGTCATTTTAGAAAAACAAAAAATAGAATAGAGAAAAACAATTAGGGATGTATTGGTACTAAAAAGTCCATGTGGTAATCTATAAATACTAATTTAACACCAGGTGGTTATCCATACTTTATCAAACCTTGAGTTTTTATTGGTAAATAGGTTTGATGTTGGGTGGTTATTGGTATAATATCTTTTTTTTAAATTTTAAATAAATCGTATTTTTTAAACTATAATTTTGAAAATAAATCATTACTTTTATTTTTTAAGATGGCCTAAATGTGATCCATACATATATATTTATTTATTTTTGTGAGACCAAGTTGAAAAATATGTGTTAATTTTACATTGTAAATGCGAAACATTGAGCAATTTTCGAACTATGAAGCATGTACTAATACTAATTGTGAAATGAAAAATGTACAAAACTCATGTTTTGCAATTGGTTATCTCGTTTGCGATTTGTGTGTACGCATACATACCTGATTGATGATTGATTTTTCAAAACCAAAAATAGGAGCAGAAAGAAGAATTTATCCATAAGAATTGATTTGCAATTTCTCTCTCTAAAACCATAAATATACAAAAACAATATATCATCTTTAAACAATTGATAGAAAGAATTTTATCAGTGTTTAAAAGATTCATCATGGATTAATATGCAGTCTTCATGGAACCTATCAAGGAGGTAATTGGAGAGAAAGAGTTATGATCGAAGCTTGTTGATATCATCAGAGTTCAATACAAGAACTTAGACAGAAAAACGAGAGAGATAAAAGTTAAGTTACTATTGATGAGGGTAGAATTCGCCAGATGTAATTAATAAGGATTCAATTGTGAATAAAAGCTACCTGATGTAGTAATTAGGGAGTTTATGACTTTTTAGGGACCAATGTGTAAATATAATGCTTTCTAAGAGGCCTAATCAAATGTGTAGACGGCCCACTAAGGACCCAGGCAGTACCACCTTATTTTAGTATAAAAGGTGACCACTTTCTGGGTAGGTGGGACATGGAATATTATTTGATGACATTCTCTTTCTCTCTCTATACTTTCTCTCTCTAGTCACATCTGGTCCAAGATCTAAATTATTCTTCCAAACAATCATTGACTCATCATTGGCGCCGTCTGTGGGAACGAGTGATACCGAAAAGGAATCTTTGTTCTTTGAAAATCACGTATTGCGAAATGAGCAACGAAGCTGTGACAGAGAGGGTCGGTAGAGAAGTGATCCGAGCCATCTCGGCGTCAGAGGGCGAAGAAGCGCATGGACAGAGGCACTGCGAACAGGGTCGGGACAAGCGGTCGACCCTGATAATGACCCGAAAACAGCTCCTTGAAGACATTGCCAGGCTAAAAGCAGAAAGGGAGCGGGCGCTGGACGAGAAGAGGATCCGGGAAGGAAAAGGCAAGGGACCCCTCTTGGAGGATCGGGAGATGGCCGAAGACGATGTTGGGCCGCGCATCGAAGCCCGACCTGTCAGATATTATCGGGAGCCACATCCCGAGGAGGGGCAAAATGCCAGGACTCGGCAGTACCCGGAGGACCATCGCGGCGCAACAATTGACTACACCTCGAGCGACTCGTCGGGCAGAGAGTATCGGCGACGGGAAAGGGCCTAGCGGACACAGAAGAATCGTTCCCGACGCCTCCGAGGGCCCCGGGCAGAATCACCAAAATACAAGAAGGGGAGCACCGAGAAGCGGACCCCGGTATCCTTCGAGAAGGAGGAGATGCCTGCCGCTAGCCGTGAAGAACGGGTAGTGCTGCCTCCAGTGCCTTGGCAACCATCGAACAGCCAGAACCAGGGTTACCGAACCGGTAGTCAATTCGTCAGCCCCAGAGAAGAGGGGCTTTACGGAGTTCAGACAGAAGGACTTGGAGGGGGAGCATATGGGTTCGGAATCAATTGGAGGGCGTCCCCGTTGTCCGAAGAGATACTAGCAAGGCAGCTCTCGAAGCGGTTTGACATTTCTAAACTAGAAAAGTACGATGGGAAGAAGGACCCGGACAATCATTTGGAAGCTTTCAAAAACTTCATGTTAAGCTTCGATAACGATGACAAGCTCATATGTAGAGCTTTCTCCATGACTTTCAAGGACCGAGCATCCAAATGGTACAATCGCTTGCCGCAGGGTTGCATCCAGAAATTCGGGATGTTTTGGACGATGTTTAGACAACACATTGTGGGGAGTAAAAGCTTCAGGACCAACGGAGATACCATTATGAATTGCCGGCAGAAATTGGGGGAGAGCCTTAGAGAATATACCAGGCGATTCATCGACGCGAAAACCGACCTAGACCACTGCGAAGAAAACGTGGCCCTAACTGCGTTTCGCTTGGGTTTACTCCCTGGACCAATGAAGCAAGCGGTGACGAAAAAACAAGCATTCACGTTTTCCGCACTCCTAGCCCAGATAGAAAAACAGATATTGATTGAAGAGACTAAAGCATCAGAGTTGGCAGCACAGATCCAGCAAAGCGCCCAAGCGTCGGTAGTAATGAGGCAAGGTGCTCAGTCAGATTATGCTCGGGCTGTCCAACCGGTCAGCACAATACCGCCGAACCCACCTGTGTCGGCCAAACCTCCGGCCGAGACAAGCACACGACCGAAGCAAACAGGTCCGACAACCTCACGACCCATGTCAAACAAGTGGATCCGACCTGCATATTTCGCAGATCTAACGGAGTGTGTAGCGTCGATCTACGAGAAGACAAAGAAGAGCGGGATGTATCGAAAACCTTTCCCAATACCAACTCCTCGGGAGCAAAGGAATAACCGCTACTGCCGCTATCACGAGGACATCGGGCATGACACTAAGGACTGCATCGCTTTGAAAAAGGAAATACAGATGCTCATAGAACACGGAAACCTCTTGGAGTATGTTAAGAAGGCACAGCAAAGTGCGACCTCGAAGGAAGTCGTGATAATACCGAAACCGGAAACCACCATGGCAATTTCAGAAGTGACCGATCCGTTCGACGTTTCCATCGAGTACCTCGATCCCGAAGCGAACCGCAACATCATCGGGATTATCGAGGAAGAAGCCGAGAAGAACATCGGTAACGTACAAGGCATGTGTAAATATTTTGAATCCTTAACTATCTTCGGGGGAGATTCTATGGCAGGGGTTACACATTCGTCCAGGAAAAGGCACATCGTCAACCTGACCACTCAGTTGGAAGCCAGAACTTGCTTCCAAACCAGAAGCGTCCCTTCCCCGATCCTGTACTTTGACAACGACGACATGAGAGATATAGCCGGCCCCCATGAAGACGCCATTGTGATCGGGGCGGCCATTGCGGGGGAGGAGGTTCGGTGCATCTTGGTGAATACCGGTAGTTCGGCGAACATAATCTTCGCCTCCACTTTTGCCAAGTTTAGAACACCACCAGTGATTGCGCGGTCCGACCGCACCATAGTGGGGTTTACCGGGTCAGCAGCCGACGTTATAGGAGATTTTGAGGGCACAGTCCAACTAGGCCGCGGACCATTCAAGAAAGAAGTTACGGTTTTATTTGTGGTAGTGGACGCGCCGGCTTCCCACAACGCCATTTTGGGCCGATCGTGGATATCGTGAATGCACGCAGTATCCTCTACAATTCACCAATGTTTAAAATACGTGGTTGGAAACAACGTGGGAGTGGTTCGAAGTAGTAAGAAATCAGCACGGGAATGTTACCGGGCAGCATTAGCACCTAAAAAGGATCAAGAGATGATTCAAGCTCGGGAATAGCAGTTAAAGGGGCTCGCCCCAGAATCGCACCCCGTTGACGACCCTCGGGAAGCCCCGAGCCTCTTGACGACGGATGAAGAATGTGAGCAATACCAGTTCGCCATCGGAAAAGCCTTGCAGATTGGGGTACGACTCTTGCCGACATTCAGGGAACGACTGCTAATTATCCTACGGGAAAACTTGGATATGTTTGCATGGTGCTCAAGAGATGTCACCGGGGTACCTGAATCCATTGCGGTCCACAAACTAACCATCAACAGGAACGCCAGACCAATCACGCAAAAACGTCGGGCATTTTCCGCAGAGAAGGCAGACGTCATCTTACGAGAAGTCGAGAGAATGATCAGTGTCGGTCACATCAAGGAAGCTAGCTACCCGTTATGGACCTCTAATCCCGTTCTGGTCAAAAAGAAAAATGGGAAATGGAGAATGTGTGTGGATTTCACCGATCTTAATCGGGCATGCCCGAAGGACCCATTCCCGATGTCGAGAATCGATCAGTTGGTAGACTCGACGTCGGGTAACAAGTTGCTGTCGTTCATGGATGCATACGCTGGATATAATCAAATCAAGTTACATACGGCGGATCAAGAAAGCACCACATTCATCACAAGCCGAGGACTGTATTGCTACAAAGTAATGCCATTCGGGTTGAAAAACGCCGGCGCAACATACCAAAGGTTGGTGAACAAAACGTTCGAAGGTCAAATAGGGAGGAATATGGAGGTGTACATCGATGATATGCTGGTTAAAAGCGGCGCGGATGAAGCGCACCTTACCGATTTAAAAGAAACCTTTGATAACCTGCGGGGAATAAATCTCAAACTAAACCCGGAAAAATGCTTATTCGGGGTCTGATCGGGAAAGTTCCTCGGTTTCTTCGTTAGCGAAAAAGGGATCGAAGCCGATCCTATCCAGCTTCGGGCTCTGACCGATATGACTCCGCCCCGAAACATCAAGGAAGTTCAGATCCTTACTAGGCGTCTGGCGGCCCTAAATCGGTTCATTTCTCGCTCATCTGATAAGTGCGCTCCATTTTTTCATGTATTAAGACAGGCAAAAAATTTCGTGTGGACTCCCGAGTGTAATGAGGTGTTCTTAGGAATCAAACGATATCTGTCATCACCGAACCTTTTGACGAAGCCCGTCGTGGGCGAGACACTTTATCTTTATGTTGCGGTTACCGACTTCGCGGTCAGTGCAGCCTTGATTAGCGAGTCGGGCCCGGCCCCTACAGCAATTTATTTTGTGAGCAAAAGCCTTTTAGATGCGAAAACCCGGTATTTGAAGTTGGAAAAAATGGCACTCGCTCTGGTGACAACGGCGCAAAAAATGCGCCCGTACTTCCAAGCCCACCATATCGTGGTCCGAACATCATTTCCACTTAAATACATCCTCCAGCGGCCAGACATGTCCGGGAGAATGTCCAAATGGTGGGTCGAACTGGGCGATTTTGACATCGACTACGAACCTCAGACAACCGTGAAAGGCCAGGTCCTGGCCGATTTTTTGGTAGAATTTCATTCCGAACGACCTGAGCTGGACGTGCTTTCCCAAGAGGCCGCACTGAGCGAATGGAACGTTTGTACCGATGGAGGGGCTAACGTTAGTGGCTGTGGATCAGGTATACAATTAGTAACCCCATCGGGTATTAGCATGCACCAAGCCGTCCGATTTGGTTTCCCCACTTCGAATAATGAAGCCGAATACGAGGCCGCTCTAGCAGGTTTGCGGCTGGCGCAGATATGTGGGGCAAAACGGGTGTGCCTCATAAGCGATTCCCAACTTGTAATAACCCAAGCTTCGGGAAGTGCGGAAGCTCGGAAAGAACATTTGGTACAATACCTAGCAGCGCTCAGGGTTTTGGCCGCCTCATTTGACAAAGTCACCTACGAACATGTCCTGAGAAACGAAAACATAGCCGCTGATTCTTTGGCAACGCTCTCCTGTTCCAGTAACTATCCTTGGGTGGTTGAACAAGAGAGCCCATCTATTATCAAGCGTGAAGAATTCGACAACCGACCCGAAATTGCCTGTCAAATCTCTTCGGTAAATCTCTCAGACTGGCGTTGGGACATTATCGCCTTCTTAGCTGAGGGTCGGTTGCCTAGTGATAACGCCTCAGTAAGGAAAATACGCAATAAAGCTCGGGGTTACGTCCTTTTAGGTGAAGTGCTATACAAGAAAGCCTTCAGCCGCCCCCTGCTCTGCTGCTTAGGGGTCCATGAATCGCAAATAATTTTATCTGAACTGCATGATGGTGAAGGTGCGGCACACTACGGTTACAAGGCTCTGATCAGAAGGATTCTTCTTGCAGGATTCTATTGGCCGACGATCACAGCGGATGCGCGGCAGATAGTTAAAACCTGCGACACATGTCAACGGTTCGGAAATGCGATAAACATACCCGCGGCTCCCCTAGAGTCTATATCCGAAGGACTGCCCTTTGACCGGTGGGGAATCGACCTGGTGGGGCCGCTACCAATGGCGTCGGGAGGAAGGCAGACGATTATCGTGGCGGTGGACTATTTTTCCAAATGGGTCGAAGCCGAACCTTTATCCTTCACCAAGGCCAAGGATATCATCAAATTTGTCTGGTCTAACATATGCTGTCGATTCGGGGTACCGCAAAGGTTAACTATGGATAACGGACCGCAGTTCGACAGCGGGGAAATGAAAGCATTTTGCACCACCCACAAGATCCGACAATGTTTCTCCGCTCCTTTCCACCCTCAGGCGAACAGGCAAGTCGAAGTAACCAACAGGACCATTTTGGACGGCCTCAGAAAAAACCTTGAAGGAAAGGCCGGGAAATGGCCCGACTACCTACAAGAGGTGCTGTGGGCTTACCGAACCACACCCCGGACGGCAACTCAGGAATCGCCTTACGCTTTAGTATATGGCATGGATGCGGTCACCCCCGCGGAATCCATCTTTCCGTCTTTTAGGATCGGGACCTATGCGGAGCAAACGAATGACGACAGTCGACGCCTCGAGCTCGACCTTATAGAGGAGAAACGCAACCGCGCCCGGTTAAGCACCTTACACTATCAAACCTTGATGAGAAGTCGATACGCTTCAAAAGTCCGACGCAGGGAGTTTAAGGTCGGTGACAAGGTTTTAAGGCGCGTTTTTCTTCACACCAAGGACAAGAGCCTCGGTAAAATCGCCCTGAATTGGGAAGGGCCCTACGAGATCGCGGAAAAAATCAAGAGCGGGACATACCGCCTGCAGAATAAGCTCGGGCACCTTTTGAGGCTACCATGGAATATTATTTGATGACATTATCTTTCTCTCTCTATACTTTCTCTCTCTAGTCACATCTGGTCCAAGATCCAAAATATTCTTCCAAACAATCATTGACTCATCATTGGCGCCGTCTGTGGGATATTGAACATTTGAAATTGTATTTAGAATAGTCGGGAACTTGTACTTCAAATTGTATTTTACATTTTGTTTCGAATTGTAACGGTCGGGGATGCACTCTTTCCTACCTTGGTGGCGCGAGAAGGTTTTAATGAGGTATCATAAACACCCGACCAACCGATTACATTAATCCAAAATTTCTTTTTCCTTCCAAATATTGAAGTGTTTTGACCTTGATCAGCTGACGAGCTGGGCAACGTCTTTTCCTATTAATATTAATGGATCTACATATATGATCTTCCTGACCCCTTGGGAGAACTTTCGATAATAAATCGATCTACAGAACCTTAATGGTTTTTCAGTTTCTACTGATCTACATATATGATCTTCCAGACCCCTTGGGAGAACTTTCGATAATAAATCGATCTACAGAACCTTAATGGTTTTTCAGTTTCTACTGATCTACATATATGATCTTCCAGACCCCTTGGGAGAACTTTCGATAATAAATCGATCTACAGAACCTTAATGGTTTTTCAGTTTCTACTGATCTACATATATGATATTCCAGACCCCTTGGGAGAACTTTCGATAATAAATCGATCTACGGAACCTTAATGGTTTTTCAGTTGCTACTGATCTACATATATGGTCTTCCAGACCCTTTGGGAGAATTTTCGATAAAACATCGATTTACAGAACCTAAATGAGTTTTTCAATTACCGAACTGACCCACATTTCACGGTTCCCGACCTATCAGGACTTTTCGACATTACGTTTGAACTTAAGTTTTTCAATGCTCTTTTGATTTTGCACAGGTACCAGTATGTGAGAGGATCAAACCAGAAAAGATAATATATAGATAGGGGACCCCGCGGCCCCCAAAGCATGACTAAAGGTGTTCATCGGAAATATTGACAGGGGACCCCACGCCCCCCCAAAGAAATTACAAAAACAACTAACAAAAATAAAAAAAGCGGACACAACTACGGGATCACTCGTCCTCGTCCTCATCTTCCTCATCCTCTTCAGCATCGTCGGATTCTTCCCCTTCTCCACAATCGACCCCCTCGGGCCGGTCCTTCTTTGGCACATCCAACCACATTGTCCCGAGGTGAAGGTCTGGGAAGCGGTTGTGGAACGACAGCACATACGCGGCTTTGGCATCGGCAGTTTCTTTCTCCCACCACTTCCTACGCCGATTTGCGAAGGCGATGTTCGAAGATTTTAACTTTTGGACCTCCAGAGCCAAAGCAGCGGCACGGTCTTCCGCGGCTTTCTTCGCCTCCTCCGCGGCCTTCGACGCCTCCTCCACAGCTGCCTTCGCCTCTTCCGCGACACGTTCGACTTCCGCAATCCGACCCTCCGCCGACGCCTGAGCCGCCCTGGCTTTTTCCACCTCCCCAGTCAGACTAACAATATTCGCCTCTGCAGAGACTAACTGCTGACTTAGCTCATTAGCCCGACGCTTTTCATGGCCGCCGGTACGAGCAAGTTATACAAGGACAAAGCCAGACCGTCTGATCCCCGCAGCGGGAACGTGTGCGGATTGCCAAGCATCGACAGCACAGGGAACTTCGTACCGCTCGAAGAGGCTGCAGCAGGGTCCGACGCTTGGGGGGGCTCGCCGTCATCTGGAATTTCCACAATGTCCGCCGTTGGGATATTTTCTGCACCACCGACCTGATCAGACAGCGTCGGTCCTATGCTGCCAACCTCCGCGCCGACAACTGGCTTGCTCTCTTTCCTCGAGTGCTTGGACTTCTTCACCTTAGACCCCTCCGCATCAGCGCGACCTTTCCTCTTCTGCGCTGGAGCCCGGTCCTGGTTCGCCTCCGCCCCTTCATGCGCAGGCACCTCCACCCGAATCAGCTCACCAGCCCACTCAGCCCCCGTTTCCTTCTCCCCTCCCTCGTCGTCTGACTTCAGGCGCTTGCTAGGCGCCTTGTTGCGCTTTGGCAGATACAAAATCGACCCAGGGGCGCCGGTTCTAGCGATCACATCCTCCAAGCTCGGGGGATGTCGCAGCTGCTTAATGGTGAGAACCTCGGATGAGAAACGCCAGAGGTTACTCATGAATAAGTTCGTATCAATGAAGGTGCGATGCATAGCCCGACCCTAGTGCGTCCAGGCGTAGCCTTTCAGCACCTCGAACGTAGCCTCAGCAGCTTTCGAGTAGTCCTTCTTCAGCCCTTGCAGCTAATCCTTCGACACTGCACGAAGAGTCGGTAAAAAAAAAGAGAAGAGCGGGAAGACGAAGGGGTACCATCGTGGACCCAGGTCCGAAGCAGCTGCCTCTTGTTCTCCGAAGTATAGGGAAGACCGTTCTCCCAACACCCGCTCAGAAACACAAACTGATGCTTCCAGCCTTTGTCACCCTCCAAGAAATCATTAATTATCTTCCACTTGTTTCCCAAAGAAGAGTAGAAGAACGGGGATTTTGGAGCCTTGGACAGACCCAACATAGCAATATATTCTTCCATCGGCATAACCCGACCTGAAAGACGGGAAGCCATGATGCAAGACATTAGAGTATACCAGGCATTAGGCTTCAGCTGCGATGGGCAGATTTGGAGGGTGCGGAAGTAAAGTGCGATCTCGGGGTCTAAAGGGAAGCGCAGACCCCAATTGAACAGCTCGGTGAACACCACGATCTCCCTAGATCGAACATGAACAAGGGTCTCCCCAGGAACCGGGAACCGAACGTTGACACATTCGGGAATTCCCCAACGGATCAGCAGATCCTTATAGTCAGACTCAGGGAAGTAGAGGTACTTCCCCTCGTAAAGAAAAACGACGTCTTCCGTCCAAAGCCAACCAAAATAGGTAGTAGTGATGGCAGCCTCAACTTCTTCGGGCAAAGGATCGTCGGGAGGGTTAGCCGCGTTACCCACAGCAGCAACACAGACCTCCGCGGGCGCAACATCCGCCTCTGATTCTCCCACTTCGGGGTCTGGAGCCTGGTCAGAGCTTGGAGCAGTTGCGGCATCTGGGTCCGATGATCGGACCCGAGAGGTAGAGGGTTCGGCCATGTTGCCCGAAAAAGCCCGATGAGCCGCTTCCACTTCTTTTGGCGTCAACTGGCGCTTGGGCAAACCTAAAAAAGTTACTGCACTGTTAATACCGGTCCGATACCCTCGAATCGAGGGCGTAAGTTGAACCATTTCAAGATCGTTACCTCCTACGGGAGATGTAGAGGGACTATCTTTGCCCATGGTCAAGAATTTGGTTTTCCGAACGCGTCGGGGCGGGCACGGAGGCGGTGGAACGAACGAATTAACAGACGGAGGGGTTGGATTCTCCGACCGAGTTGCCCGGGAGCGAGAGGAGCTGCTGCTGGAAGAAAGGACGACGGTCTCCGGAGATAGGCTGACCTCGGGAGATGGAGAACTGGGAAGGTCGGGCAAAAAGAAGGATTCAGCAGGGATCGGGGTGGATAAAATAGGGTCGTGAGGACGCGGAACGGGTGTAAAGGGTTTTGAGTTAGATCCCCAGATTAAGCCTGCACGTCGGTATTCCTCGGCTCGGTCTCCGATGCTAGCCCACTCTTTGAAACTCCACACAGGTTTCTTTTTTTTTTGGGTTGATGTTGGCTTCGAGTACTTGTTTTTCATACAAACATTCTCTTCTCAAGAATGGTCGGACAATGCTTTTTTAAATGATCTGGCAAACACTTTCTCTCTCTAGAAGATGATCTTGATGAGTCCGAATCCAGCATGCTCCCCGGAAGGGCAAATCAGTCTAAGTCTCTCCGAATACCGGACAGGCTACAAGGACATAAATCGGACAGATCACTTGGACCGGACAGATTACTTTGGACACTATAAACTTAAGACTGTTCGAACTATGACAAAAGTACTAAAAAACCTAAACACTTCCTGACTAAGCTACCTGCCCTCCTGCTTAGAACTCATGGGTCTTTAAACATGACACGGGTCCATTAAACATGACCCGAAAGCCTATAAGGGCCCAAACATCATACTATAAATACCCAATCACCAGCATTAACTATGGGTAATGAGAATTAACTGCTACCAAGCTGCTTAATTATCTCTCCACCTTATACTCTCTACTCTAGCCTTTAAACACCCATACACCACCGTTAAACACCCATACACCACCTTGAAACTCCACTTGAAATTACTAGCCTACCCTTAGGAAATTATTATCCACACCAAATTGGCGACCAGAGTGGGAGGCGACGGTGCCTGAATCAAGCATTCAAAACCAGCTAAAAAACTATGTCCGAATGAATCCGGACAATCCAGAAGTGCCACCAGCTTTTCTCGAAGTGGTGGGAGAGAATGACGAGTACACTATCGAAGAGCGTGACAGGCTGAGGGCTGAAATAGAAGCTCTGAGGGCTGAAAAGGCCAAGATAGGCGTGAAAGAAAAATCCAAAGCATCAGTTGCTCATCATACCGACAACCCTAGAGAGCCTGAGGCTTCAAAAACTCATGTGAGCACCAAAAAGACACATGCCAGTTCTAAAAAGTCTCACCAGTCCAAGCCTGTAGAGAGCTCTGACTCAAGCTCAGAATCTTCAGGTAGCTCTTCGGACAGTGAGGGAAATGAAAAATCCTTGTCCTCTAGCAGCGATGAGGGTCGAACCAGGAAAAAGCAAAAGCAAGTGAAGAAATATTAAAGAAAAAGAGACCACCATGGAAGAATGAAAAGGCATATTGGAAAGGGGTCATCTCACCACGGGAGGTATACGGACAAGATGCTGATGGATCCTTTTGCTTTCCACGATGAACCAGGAAACCTCCCCAAGAGGTTTGATAGCACGAAAATGGAGAAGTACGATGGCAGTACTGATCCGGACAATCATCTGGAGAAATTCAAGAACTTCATGATGAACTTTGATGACGATGATAAACTACTTTGTAGGGCATTCTCCCAATCTTTTACGGGGAGTGCTCTGAAATGGTACAACAGCCTGCCTCAGGGTTGTATTAAAGATTTTAATACATTTTGGGTGGCCTTTCGAAGGTAGTTTGTAGAGAGTAAGGAGCTAAAGGGCAATGAAGACACAATAATCCATTGTGCCCAGGAGCCAAATGAGTCCTTGAAAGAGTACATAAGTCGTTTTGTGAACACAAAGAATGGGTTGGCTGATTGCTTCGAACAGGTGGCAATAGCATCCCTAAGGCAAGGTTTGAACCCAGGCAATCTGGCTGATTCGGTGACCAGAAAGAAGGCTATGACCTGGGGAGGATTGCCAAATCAAGTTGGCAAGCAAATAAACATTGATGAAACATAGAAAACCAGGGTGCACAGACAGGTGAGATCCACCCCGGTGGCACCAACTCCAAATCAAAACCAGTCCGGGAACAAAGTAAGAGAAACCGGACAGGGGCATGGTAGGGCAAAAGCGCAATCTCAGCCAGCTGCTCCTGCATAAAGTCAACAATCCAGAAACAAAAGAGGGCCATGGGTCCAACCGGAGTGGTTCGCAGAGCTCAAAGAAAGTGTGGCCACCATTTTCGATAAAACAAAAGATGAGGTGCATTACCGGAGACCGGAAACCTTGCAGTCTCCCAGAGAGCATCGTAACAACTCCTCTTGCCAATATCACAATGATATTGGCCATACCACAGATGATTGCATAGCGTTGAAGCAAGAGGTTCAGAACTTGATTGAAAGGGGAAAGTTGGGAGCATACGTTAAGAGAAGAGGAGGCAACAGGCTTGACAACACTCACCGGGTTGGTCCAAGTAATGTTGCCCCAGAGGGGGCCATGGTCATAGTTGAAAGGTTTGATGTGGATTCTGAGTACTTGGATCCTGATCCAACTCGAAACAGGTTGGGTGCTATAGAGGAATGTTATAGGTTGGTCTCCGGGCTCATTAAATTCTTTGAGTCACTTACAATTTTTGGAGGGGGCTCTATGACAACTCCTACTGCTTCTTCAAGAAAGAGGCATGTTCATAATTTAGTCTCCCATCTAGAAGGAGGCATGACATCTTATCAATCACCAAACTCATTCCCATTTATTGTCTTTGATGAGGATGATTTAAGAGACATTGCTGGCCCTCATGAGGATGTTGTTTTCATAGGAGAATCTATAGGAGGCAATGAAATAAGGCGAATTCTGGTGGATACTGGAAGCTCGGCCAATATCCTTTTCCTAACCACTTACAAGAAAATGAAAAATCTAGCTGTGATTCAAAAGTCGGACAGGTCAATCGTGGGCTTCACGGGCAGCTCAGCCGATGTGATCGGAGAATTTGAAGAAGAGGTGTTATTGGGCAAGGGCCCTTTCAAGAAAATGGTTAGAATACTCTTTATCGTGGTGGATTGTCCCACTTGCTATAATGCTATACTAGGGAGATCTTCGCTCTCTAGGATGCATACAGTGGCTTCAACAGTCCATCAGTGCTTAAAGTATGCTGTTCAGGGACAGGTTGGGGTTGTCCGGAGCAGCCAAAAGATTGCAAGAGAATGCTATGCCACTGCCTTGGCTCCTCGAACGCTGGGGGCAGTCCGTATAAATGATCAATAGCAGTTTGAGGGCCTTTCTGGGGGTGAGGGTGAAATTGATGACCCCAGAGAGACCCCTAGAGTGTTGATTCCGGTTGAAGAGGTTGAAACGCACTGCTTGGAAGAAGGCAAAAGTGTCAAGATAGGGTCCAAGATGCCACCAATGTTGAAAGAAGAGATGTTGAAATTCTTGAAAGACCATCAGCACGTCTTTGCTTGGTGCAATGCTGATGTTACTGGAGTTCCATCAGAAGTGATATCCCATCACCTATCTGTCCGGAGATATGTGGCACCAGTGGTACAAAAGATAAGAGCTTTCTCAAAAGAAAAGGCTCATGTCATAGTGCAAGAGGTTGACAGACTCACAAAGATGGGGCACATTAAAGAATCTCAATACCCTTTGTGGACTGCCAATCTTGTCCTGGTAAAAAAGAAGAATGGGAAATGGCGCATGTGCATTGACTTCACAGACCTCAATAGAGCTTGTCCAAAGGATTTGTATCCGGTCCCCCGGATAGACCAGTTAGTAGACTCTACTTCTGGGAATAAGCTGCTTTCTTTTATGGATGCCTTCTCCGGGTACAACCAGATTCAAGTAGATCCAAAAGACCAAGAACATACCACGTTTGTCACTGATAGGGGTCTACATTGCTACAAGGTGATGCCTTTTGGTTTGAAAAATGCTGGGGCTACTTATCAAAGGCTAGTCAACAAGACATCTGCTGATCAAATTGGAAGAAATATGGAGGTTTACATTGACGATATGATGGTGAAAAGTATGGATGAGCAGCTACACCTGTCCGACCTCCGAGAAACTTTTGCCAACTTGGTAAAAGTAAATTTAAAGTTAAACCCTGAAAAGTGTGTTTTCGGAGTGCAGTCCGGGAAATTCTTAGGGTATATCATAAGTGAGCATGGAATACAGCCAGATCCGGATCAGTTGAATGCTCTTTTCCAGATGGAACCTCCTCGAAACATCAAAGAAGTACAGCGGTTAACGGGGAGATTAGCTGCCTTAAACAGATTCATCTCCAGGTCTTCGGACAGGTGTGCTCCATTCTTTCAAACTTTGAAGGGTGCAAAGGGGTTCGAATGGACCCCACAGTGTGATGAGGCATTCAATGAAATCAAGAAACACCTCTCCTCTCCCAAAACTTTGTTCAAACCAGTTGATGGGGACACTCTCTTTGTGTATTTGGCTGTTTCAAGTTGTGCCATCAGTGCTGTGTTGATAAGAGAGGTTGATGGGCATCCCCACCCAGTGTACTACATCAGTAAAAGTTTGATTGATGCTGAAAGGCGTTACTTGAAACTCGAAAAACTGGCGTTAGCTCTGGTGATAGCTGCAAGAAAGATGAGGCCTTATTTCCAGGCTCATCCTATCATCGTCCGGACATCTTTCCCTTTAAAGAATGTCTTTCAAAAATCAGATATTTCAAGCAGAATGACGAAGTGGTCAGTAGAGTTGGGGGACTTCGACATAGACTTTGCTCCCTGGACAACAGTAAAAGCCCAAGTTGTGGCTGATTTTCTGGTTGAATTCCACTCCGATAGGGATTCCGAGCAAGCTACTGATTTAAAAGACAAGAAAGTGTGGATTGTCCGAACAGACGGAGGGTCTAGCACCATGGGATGTGGTGCAGGAATATGTCTCACTTCCCCATACAGGGACAGCATGTACCAAGCTATTTGTTTTGCTTTCAGGGCATCTAATAACGAGTCTGAATACGAAGCAGCTATAGCTGGGTTAAAGTTGGCCCACATCTGTGGGGCTAACAGGGTCAAGCTACTAAGTGACTCCCAATTGCTTGTCCACCATGCCTTAGGCCAATCTGAGGCTAGAAAGGAGCAGTTGGTAAAGTATTTACTCCTCCTCAAGAATGAAGCACTAAAGTTTAAAGCTGTAGTCTATGAACACATTCCCCGGGCCGAAAATGAGCTAGCAGACTCATTGCCAACTATAGCATATACGGAGTCATACCCATGGATTCATGTGCTTGAGAGCCCTTCTATTCAACTTGGAAAGGGTGAAGAAGAGGAAATTTTTGAAATACAAGTGAAACAACCTCAAGACTGGAGGTTTCCTCTATTACAATATCTCTCCGATGGTGTTGTCCCTCCAGATAAGTCACAAGCCAGAACATTGAAACACAAAGCCCGTGGTTTCATCATATTGAGAGAAGTGTTGTATAAAAAGTCCTATAGTAAACCTCTCCTGCGTTGTTTGGGGGATGATGAATCACAAGTAGTCCTCTCCGAGTTGCATGATGGTGAGGGATCATCCCATTGTGGATTCAGAGCTTTAACAAGAAGAGTATTACTCTCCGGATACTATTGACCATCAATCATGAAAGATGCTAAGGATTTGGTGAGAAGGTGTGACCCATGCCAGAGGTACAGCAATGAAATTCATGTACCAGCCATTCCTTTGGAGTCAATTTCTGAGCCCATCCCTTTTGCTCGATGGGGGTTGGACTTGGTTGGGCCTCTCCCTGTGGCGTCCGGAGGACGTAAAACTATAATTGTGGCCATTGACTACTTCTCCAAGTGGATAGAAGCAGCTCCCCTGGCAGGGACAACATCGAAAGCTGTCATAAAAAATTTTCTGTCCAAGATATGTTGCAGATTTGGTGTCCCACAGAAGATAACAACAGACAATGGACCACAGTTTGACAACAGAGAAATGGAAAGCTTCTGTGCCTCAAGGGGTATACAGCATTGTTTCTCTTCACCTTTCCACCCACAAGCCAATGGGAAAGTTGAAGTGGCTAATAGAACTATACTATCTGGTTTAAAGAAAAATTTGGAAGGGGCTGCTGGGAAGTGGCCTAGTTATCTACAAGAAGTCTTGTGGGCCTACCGGACAACACCTGGGGCTGCAACACAAGAATCTCCCTTTGCCTTGGTCTATGGAATGGATGCAGTAGCCCCTATAGAGAAGACACTCCCTTCCTTTCGTGTTCACAACTTCTCCGGACACGTTAATGAAATGGCAATCAGAAATCAACTTGATTTGATAGAAGAAAGACGGGTTAAAGCTCATCTTAGAATTGCACACTATCAGGGCTTGATGAGAAGTAGATTTGGTTTTAAAGTCAAAAGAAGAGATTTCCAACAAGGGGACAAAGTATTAAGGAAGGTCTTCTTGCATACTAAGGAAAATCTCTTCGGAAAGCTGGCCCCAACCTGGGAGGGTCCGTATACTGTTGTTGAAAGAATCAAGCCTGGGACTTATTGGTTGGAAGACAAATATGGCAGGGTTCTAACTCACCCTTGGAATATTGAGCACCTTCGAATGTACTTGGAATAACACTTGTGTAAATATTTACTTGTTTGAACTTCCATGTAAATATTTGGGGGCATACTCTTTCCTCCCTGGTGGCACGAGGAGGTTTTAATGAGGTGTCTGGTTGATTCAATAAAATTCGATGCCTTCTTCAAAATTTTCTAAGTATTTTCAAAGTTCTTATACTACCCCGACTGAAATATTTAAGGGCTATTTAAACTCTAGCCAGAGAATTTAAACACTCTCACAATGCAACAACTAAAAGCTACTTAAACTCTAGCTATCTAAACCAAAACAAACAATGAAAGAAGATGATGGTTGTGCGAAGTAGAAACATTCATTAAACAACTTAAAATTGCCTTGGCCTTCCAAGGACTTGTGGATAAGTCAGGGTACAGCAAAAAAAACATGTCCGAACAAATACGGACACCATTACAAAAAGAGTGCCTTGGCCTTCCAAGGACTTTAGTTTGAATGAAAGATAAACAAAGTAAACCATAAATTAAGGTTGAGCCTTTGAAGATGGCTCACCCTCATCTGCTTGCTTACCCTTGATGTCGCTCCCCCCTTCGATTACCTTCTTGCCCTTGGGATCATTCTCCTCTTCGCCTGGGCTCTCTCCGGTCTTCTCTTCATTATCAGAAGAGGACTCACCGGAAAATCCTTCGTCGACCATTGTGTAATATGGAAGGTCACCATCGTCCACGTAGAGCCATAAGTCCCCCAGGGTCCTCTTCGGGAATTTTTCATGAAAAGGAGAACCATATCAGACTTCACCCTTTGAACCATTAGCTCTTCACTTTTAATCATCTCCCTGGCATAGGCATTAATCTTGGCCTTGATTGTGGCCTCTTGGTCCCTTAGCAAAGCAACTTTCTCTTCAGCAGCCTGGGTCACTGCATTTTCCAGAGCAATCTTGTCAGTGGTCAGGTTGGTGATGAGCTTCTCCTTTGCAGTGGTCTCTCCTCTTGAGACGGTGAGATCTTTCTCCATACCAGACAGCTTCTCCTGGAGATCTTTTATGGTTTGTTCTAGGGTGGCAACTTTTGTGTTGCTCTCATCATGATTCATCTTCAGCTCCTCGTTTGCTTCCTTGAGCAAATCAGCATTGGTGGTAGCAGTGCGGAGGTCTTCGGACAACTTATCCTTCTGAGACTTGAGGTCTTTGATGGTGTCTGCTTGACTCCGGACTTGTCTCTCCAGTGTAAGAATTGGTTGCACATTACTAAGCAAGGAATGGGCTATGATGTCCTTCTCACTAGAGACAACGAAAGTCTTACCGTTGAAGTTGACCGTATTTGAGCTGCTTGGAGGAACGTAAGGCCCTACAAATTCATCTCTGAGGAGGCCAAGGAAATACTCACCAAGCCCAGCTAGACCTATGATGTCCATCCCATCGAGGTTGAGATCTCCCCCTTCTACCTCATCGGTATAAAAGTCTGTTGGGATCTCTTCGGCCAGCGTTGGGTCAGAGGGATCAGTGGGGAAAGAAGGCTCCGGATCCCGGAGAGCAAGCTCATCTCCTTGGGAAGTCTTTTTCTTCTTGGCTTCCCGGTCAGTGCCTTCACCTACTTGCTTGCGAGTCCTCTTGATAGCCCTTGGAGGTTTTGGGAGATCCACTTCCTGCCTTTCGGTCTCCTGCTCCACCACTTGCAAAAGGGCTGCATCAATTTGAACCTGGGCCGGCCCCTCTGGATCTGTTGGGGCATCCTTCTCAGCATCGCCTGCCACCTTTTTGCCTCTTCTTCTGCCCTTCATTTTGCTTGGGGCTTTAGCCCGGGCAGGCAGGTAGAGTGTCCCATCCAGTTCGTGGGACCTTCTAAGCACAGTGTCTTCATCGGGCTGGGTGGTGAGCTCCTCCCAAGTTAGGTCTCTCCGACCTGTGGTGTTCCACAGGTGAGACCTTGCTAGATTTCCAGGGGTGAATGCCTTGTGGAATCGATTCTCCCAGTTCTCTGCGGCCCAAGCATTGATTTTGCCACATGTAGTCTGCCCGGCCTTCAGGTAGTTCCCGAACTCCTTTGGCAGCTCTGATAGAACAAAAGAGAAACTGGTTAGTATAAACTTAACTTAAAGAAAAAAGAAAAGAGAGAAACGGACAGAGACTTAAGGTAAGAAACTTACGGTCACTCCTCCACCTACTCTTGAGGAGGCTTGGGTTCTCTCCGGACTTGATTTTCTTGCCGTTTTCCCAGGCGCCACTAACGAACAAGAATTGGCTCCTCCACTTTCTCTCTGATTCCAGGAGATCATCAACAGCCTTGAGATCGTTCCCCATGTTGAAATGATAGAAGGGGAACTGGTGATGCTTGCAAAGATTGGCCACTACTGCGAACTCTTTCATAGGAAGAGGGATCCCAGACAACCTAGACGCCATGATACATGACATCAAAGTGAACCAGCCATTGGGACTTAGTTGAGTTGGGCAAAGCTTGACCAGGTGGAAATATCGTACGATCTCCGGGTCCAGTGGGAACCTGAGTCCCCAATTAAATAGCTCCGTAAAGAAGACTATTTCATTCCGTTTATAGTCCATTGGGGTCTCCGGATCAATGGGGATCCTTATCTTCATGTTTTCGGGGATCCCCTATTTTGTGCGCATTCGACCCAGATCAGAGGTATGGATGAATGCATACTTGGTCTTCTGCAAGGCCAAGAGGTACTTGAGCTCAACTTTGTGAAAGCACGGCCCCACTCTCCCCTCAAGGCACTCCGGCAGGTCCGGATGCCTCAAGTACAAATTTTCCTTGCCCTTTTTGACAACAACAGCAGCGGTATCAGCCTGTCCGGAGGACTCGGACTCAAAGGGGACCTCTTCAGTAGAGTCCTCCATTCTCTCCTCCATAATCGTTGGGGGAACTTCTGTGGAAGTGGTCCGGGGAGGATTGAAGCTTGGCACAGCCTGGCCTCCGGACTGTTGACTGCCTGTATTCTTCTGACTTCTCACCTCAGATTGGGGCTCGGAGGCAGAAGTCTCTCTTGGAGGGACCGGGCTGCTGGCCTCCGGATCGGTTAGCCTCTCCCGGGGAGCTCTAATGGGCACTCCAGACCCAGAATCACTGTTTTTTGCCCCCGATTTAGAGGGAGTATTCTTGGAGGTTAGTCCCTTGACTAACCGGCTTGGCCTCTTAATAACTAGCTTCTCCGGAGATTGGTCAGAATCAGATCCCATAGCTATAAAAGGTGAGGGTTTCCTAACGCTTGTAGCTGTAACTCCCGGTTCAACAGCAGGTATTGACTCCTGAACCGAGGAACCAGAGACTATGGGTGAGAGGGTGGATTGAAAGAGTTTTTTGGGCTTGGTACCTTTGGAGGAGGATGAACCTCGATCCGACTCTGTAACAGGGGCAACTGGTCTCTCAACAGGTGATGATGGAAGCCCTGCTGCTATTCGCCTTTCTTTCTCGACCTTTTGCGCTTTCTCCAACTCCGAAAGGTTGAGCCAACCACCTTTGATCAATGCTGTTCTTGCTGTAAACATAAACTGCCAAGGGAATTTTTGTTCTAGAGAGAGAAAGCTCTGAGTAAATTTGCAGAGTAAAATTTGAAAGAGATGGTAAAACAGTGGAAAATGAATGTGAATTTATAGAAGATTTGAAAAAAGGAGTTGATTCCTAGGAGAATCCAAAAAGTTGGGAAATGATTAAAAGACGGCGCTGATGTCACTATTGGTAATTAAAGAGGTTACTTGTTAAAGAAGGTGGTGCGAATTTCAAGGTGAAAAAACGGCTGGAGTGGCCAATCAGAGAGCGACACGTGTCCCACTAACTCTGGCAAAAACCGTTTTGAATTCGTAAAGCTCAATCTGTCCGGGTATACCCACAGTTCTGTCCGAATTGAGAACCACTTCATACATCGGACTGTTTTTCAGTTCTTTGACAAGAATACTTGCTCAAACACCTAAAAAAGGGGCTCCTGATGAGTCCGAATCCAGCATGCTCCCCGGAAGGGCAAATCAGTCTAAGTCTCTCCGAATACCGGACAGGCTACAAGGACATAAATCGGACAGATCACTTGGACCGGACAGATTACTTTGGACACTATAAACTTAAGATTGTTCGAACTATGACAAAAGTACTAAAAAACCTAAACACTTCCTGACTAAGCTACCTGCCCTCCTGCTTAGAACTCATGGGTCTTTAAACATGACCCGGGTCCATTAAACATGACCCGAGAGCCCATAAGGGCCCAAACATCATACTATAAATACCCAATCACCAGCATTAACTATGGGTAATGAGAATTAACTGCTACCAAGCTGCTTAATTATCTCTTCACCTTATACTCTCTACTCTAGCCTTTAAACACCCATACACCACCGTTAAACACCCATACACCACCTTGAAACTCCACTTGAAATTACTAGCCTACCCTTAGGCAATTATTATCCACACCAGATCTGACAACACTTTCTCTCTCTAGAATGCCTCTGAGAGAGATGGAAGGATTATGGAGTATTTATAGGCAGGGTTGAATGACCGGGGGATACCAATCGGCAAAAACACAGCGGGAAGACGAAGAGTCTCCCTAAGAGTCTAGTCTGGCAAAAACACATCCTACAAGACGACGACACGTGGCGACCACACTCTGACGAAGGCTAACCTAGGCAATCCCCCTCGAACCGATTGACGATATGGGCCTCCGCAACTGTGACCACTGAGAAAGGCCGGCCCACCACGGAGAAGCCCGGGATGAATGAGGAACCGGCCCGTTACGGCGAGGCCCGGACCGGAAGCTCGAAAGAACACGAGAACCGACTTGACTCAGAACTACGGGCATCGGGTAAGAAGAATCCAGGAGAACCTGAGTGTTGGCTTCGAGAGTACTATCGGTTGATCGAAGGTCAGGTCGGGACATACGGTGACGTGGGACGCCCGACGCGAGAGGAAAAAGAATAATTAATCCATGGATAGACGATAGGCTAGAAGCGCAGGGGGCAACGGATGGCGGATGTAGGTTCGACAATAAGTCTTCGCTCGTAACATTCCCGAAGACTGGGGGGCTACTGATGAGGGTAGAATTCGCCAGATGTAATTAATAAGGATTCAATTGTGAATCAAAGCTACCTGATGTAGTAATTAGGGAGTTTAGGACTTTTTAGGGACCAATATGTAAATATGATGCTTTCTAAGAGGCCTAATCAAATGTTTAGACGGCCCACTAAGGACCCAGGCGGTACCATCTTATTTTAGTATAAAAGGTGACCACTTTCTAGGTAGGTGGGACATGGAATATTATTTGATGACATTCTCTTTCTCTCTCTATACTTTCTCTCTCTAGTCACATCTGGTCCAAGATCCAAAATATTCTTCCAAACAATCATTGACTCATCAACTATTTTGAAAATGTATTTACAATGATAATATTTGTGGTATAAAATATAGTTCAGGTTTTTAATAGTAACTTAGATTTTTTAAGTGCCAAGTGGTTATAAGAAACTTGATTGAATCTTTATTGGTAACTTATCCTTTTTACTTATTTATGAAGTCTAGATTTGTTTGGACCGAAAAAAACATATATAGAGAGATAAAATAATAATTGTTTATCCCTTTCTAGGAGAGTGACGAGCTATATTTGTAGTGATTATTATGATTTTTTTGGACACGAGGCCCATAAATATATAAAATATTTGTTTGAATGTTTTTACATATTATATAGTCTTGTATTTACCCGACTAATAATCCTCTTATCAATAGCCTCATAGTCATTGCGAGTTGGACGATAGAGGAGTATGAAAAGCCCTTACAATTGATTTTGTTGGCAAAGTATTGCCAAGTAAGTGCATTTCTTCATGCTTAGTGCATGTTAATCATTACATTAACTTGCCTCAATAAAAAACACTCGCGGACCCAAACTTCCACTGAGTAAAAAAAATTATATTTTACCGCAGAGAAAAAATACAAGAAAACAATGAACTAATTTAATGTATGGCATAAACTGATATATAACAAAGGGGTGTGTGCATAGGTCTTGTTGTAGCTTTGATATGAATATCCATTAAAGGCCAGTTAAAATCTTGATAAGAAGTTATTCATGAACTCATGAGAGCTTCAGATAGATGTTAAACATGAGCTCAATAATTATTTGGTTGGAAGCTAAACATGAGCTCAATGGAGCTTCAGTTAGAAGATGAGCATACGATAAATGAAGCTTCAACTGGAATCCAAGCATCAACTGAGGAGAGCTTCAGCTGGAAGCTGATGATAAGCTCAAGGGAGTGTCAACTGGAAGTTAAGTATAAGATCAATGATTAATCTGCTAGAAGATGAGGATGGGAAATCTCTTTTTTTAACCCTGGATGAAAATATGCTTCTCATTAAACCCTAATAGTGTGTTGTTCTTAAATATACCTTTACCCTTTTTTCTTCAATCAAATCCAACTTATTCCTAACTGTCGTATCATTTGCATGTTCAAAATAGTTTTGGATCCTGAAGGATGGTAAAGTAGCTTCTATGGGCGTGATTGCATCCATCCCATAAATAAGGGAAAAAGAGATTCTTGTGTAGCAGTCCGGGGAGTTGTTCGGTAAGCCTACAATACCTCTTGCAAATAACTTGGCCATTTTCCTGCAACACCTTCCAGATCTTTTTTAACCCCGACAAGATCGTACGATTAGAAACTTCAACTTCTTCATTAATCTTAAGGCGGAAAGGAGAATAAAAAACAGTGTTGAATTCATCTGGAAGTGTAAATCATCTCCACATATTTATCATCAAATTGTGGCTCATTGTCTATAGTGATTCTCCGGGGAACTCCAAATCTGCAACATATGTTGGATAGAATAAATTTTATAGCCTCCTTAGAAGTGGTTCCAACTAAGGGTGTTTCTTTTATCCACTTAAATAAATAGTCAATTGGCACTATTATTGTTCGATGCCCTCTGGATGCCATGGGAAAAGGTCCAACCAAATCCAAATCCCATCTATCAAAAGTTATGGGTTCGGGATATGGACTCCATAAGAACTGCTGGCACGTGGATTTCATTCCCATATCTCTGGCAAGGATCACACCTCTTCACAATATCTTTGGTATCTGTCATTATTGTTAGCCAGTAGTACCCTGCTAACAAAACTCTTCTGGTTAAGGCCTTATAGCCATAATGTGCATAGCCTTCTCCATCATACAGTTCAGAGAAGACATTTTAGGATTCTTCAAATCTTAAGCAACGCATGAGGGGTCTTCTGAAATATTTCTTATAAAGAACTTCTCTTAATACCAGGAACCCACGAGCCTTATACTTAATCTTTTTAGCCAGGGCTTTATCCAAAGGTAAAACTCCATCTGAAATAAACTAAAAAATATCATACCTCTAGTCTTTGGGTTGAATGACAAATATGCTCATATTTTCTTCATCCTCTTTACCCTTCTCTTGGCTTGAATATATTGAGAGGAATTCTTGCATCAGAATCCATGAGTAGGCTTTAGAGTCAGCCATAGTATTCTCTAATCTAGGGACATGTTCGTATTAGATACCTTTAAAGCTTGCAACAACTTCCAAATATTTTATCAATTGTTTATTCTTTTCTTCAGACTCTACCTGAGTATGATGAATAAGTAGTTGGGAGTCACTTATCAATCGGACTCTCTTTGCCCCACATATAAGGGCTAACCTTAGATCGGCTATGGCTGATTCATATTTTGACTCATTATTGGAGGCCTTGAAACCAAAACATATAGCTTGATATATAGTATCACCATAAGGAGAAGTTATAAGGAGAAGTTAAACAAATTTCGGCCCACATCCCATGGTACTAGACCCGCTGTCTATTCGGACTACCCATGGTTTGCTTTCCTTTGCTCACAACGCCTTTCAGTATGAAACTCTACTAAGAAATTAGCCACAACTTGAGCTTTGACCGCAGTTCGAGGCGCAAAATCAATATCGTAATCACCCAGCTCAACTGACCACTTGTTCATTCTGTTTGATGTATCAGCCTTTTGTAAAATGTTCTTCAAAAGAAAATATGTTCGGACAACAATCGAATGTGCTTGAAAGTAAGGCCTCATTTTTTGGCTGCTATTACCAATTCTAAGGCTAACTTTTCTAAGTTCAAATATCTATTTTCTTCTTCCAATGTACTTTTGCTTATGTAATACACCGGACAGGGGTAACTATCCACTTCTTTTACTAACACAACACTTACTGCATACTCTGACACAGCTAAGTATATATAAAGTTCCCCCCCCCCCTTAATAGGTTTGAACAACGGCTTAGGTGAAGATAAATGTTTTTTTTATTTTAAAAAAGGTGTGCTCATAATATGGAGACCAATTAAAGTCTTTGGCATTCCTTAACACTTGGAAAAAATAAGCGCACTTTTCTGATGATCTTGAAATGAACCTATTTAACGCAGCCGCCAACCGTCGGGTTAGTCTTTGAACTTCTTTAATGATTTGAGGAGGATCAATTGCCAACAGAGCATTAAGTTGATCCGTCTCAGGCTAAATCCCTTTTTCACTTATAACACCCAAAAACACATTTCTTCAGGTTCAATTTCAAATTGATGGCTTCTAAGTTAGCAAAAGTTTCTTGAAGGTCGGATATCTTTTTTCTTCTTCCAGTATACTTTTGCTTATGTAATACACCGGACAGGGGTAACTATCCACTTCTCTTACTAACACGGCACTTACTGCATACTCCGACACAACCAATATACTTTTGCTTATGTAATACACCGGACAGGGTAACTATCCACTTCTCTTACTAACACAGCACTTACAGTATATTATAATATTTATATATACTTAGTTGTGTCAGAGTATGCAGAGTGTTAGGAAACCTTCACATTTTTTTGCCATGGGTTCAGATGCTGAGAAATCCACCCCTCGCATGGTAACTCATATGTCTAAAGCTAAAATTACTCCCTCTTCTTTGAAACCTACTAGTTCGGAGACAATAAAGCCCCCATGAGATACTAAACCGTCTGAACAATAGTCAAACATAATGGAGGATAGTTTGGATAACACTCCATTTGAGACGTCCAAATAGACCGAAGAGGCAGTAGATCGGACAACCAGAGTGAAAGTAGGTTTATCCAATCCTTATATTGCTTATGTATACATTTATACTGCTTACTTGGGTCGGATTTGAACAAAATGAGGCTTCCCTGAATCTGTTAAAGTGAGAATTTCAGTCACTCCTGAGTCCCCCGTGGATTGTAAATCCCATGAGTTGGTGGTATACACTGAACTGCTCAACTGGGGCCTTTGGTTTCCTTTGGACCCATAAATAGTCAGGTATTTCCACCTGATAAAGTTCTGTCCAAGTCAATTGAGCCCAAACGCATGGTATACATTGCTGGCCGGTATAATGGCGTCTCGACTGTAAAACATTCCTCTACCAGTGTAGCAATTTATTGCTGTGGTTAGTCTATGCAAAAACCACCATATATTTTTTACCACTACAACATGGGAAATGACTTCAAGGTGGTAAATGATCTGTTGGAGTCCGAGAAGTCATAGAGGACTCAATTCCTTTTTATCAGCAGGGAGTGAGATAACGGTAAAAAGATAAACTCTACTGCAAACCCAAGTCAGTTGACCAGCCGCTGGAAAAGTTCAAGTAATATTTGTTCATATTTTTAGTGATTTCTAAACGTTATGTTAATATTCCGAACTGATTATTGTGTTTGTTGTAGTATTGGAAAAAAAGTTCGCAAAGCACCTAGAGGCAGGCCAAGCTACCTGCACCAGGATTAATGAATGGGCATCGGAGAAATGAGGATTGGGTTTCCACAACTACTTTACTTCTGGAAACTATGTGAGGTCTCACATATGGAACACTATGGGGAGTAGGGACCTTACTTGGGAACAGCTGACCACTCTTCCTCCAGTAGATGTCATTTTAAAGAGGACTAAGGTTAAGGATGGAAAACTCCACTTGCCTTCCCGGAACAAATCCCCTAGCCGTTTGGACAAGATTAAAAACAAGAAGTAGAAGAAAACCAATGTTGGCTCATCTCAATAAGTCACCAAAGGGGTCGGTTCGGAAAACCAAGGAGGAATCAACGCTGCTTTGTTAGAGGCAGTTGAAGTTACAGTCAAGGAAGTTGACGAATAGGATCACCCTCCCTAGATTACAAGGAAAAATCATAAGAGGCACAAAGAGAGTAGTAGAGAAAGAGGTGCAAAGAAGAAGAAAAGCAACCCAACATCAGAGATAATACTTTGTCCTAACAAACTTCCTCTTTCCAGTCATATTGATCTTCCTTTTTCTAATCCTATTGATTTTCCTCCATAATAAGAAATTACACATAACCCTCATTCTCAAACATTCCTACTGACGGAACAAGGAACTGCTGAGGGAGATGTTAATTTGGATGTGTTTCAAAACATGTACTTTAGTGACTTGGACATTATGACTTTGAACGAACTTTTCCTCATGCCTCTGCGCCCAATGTTGTTACCCACAATGGTGAATCAAACGAGATATCAAGCGAGCAAGATACTCTGAGCCACGCACTCTTGGGTTATATCCACCCGGTTGTTGACCTAGAAAGGCAAGTAAGGGAACAAACAACGACTATAAATTCCCTATCCAACGAAAACCAGGGCTTGAAGAATGATGTCTCCATTGCTCAGCAAAGTATAGAGACTTTGAAGAATGAAAAAGAGGACTTGGCTACAAAACTGTGCCTGTTAAGAGACGCTAAAAAAATATGCAGACCAAGTATTCTGATTGGAAACTTCTGCCTTTACCGATATCAAAACTTTAAAGGAGCAACTAGGTACCAGTGCCAGTATTGTCACAACTTTTCCCGAAAAAAAAACTTATTTGGAAAGGCTTCTCAAGGAGAAGACATATGAGAATGCTTCTTTAATAAGCAAGCAAGCCCAAGAAATCACTGCAATAATAAAGAAGTATGCTACTGGAGTGGTAGATTATTTAGAAAAGAGAGACGATAGGTTCAAATCGGACATGGTTTTGCTATTCCATGAGACTTTTCAGAAGAGGACCCTTGGTCCTTTGTGGAAATATGTAGCGTACGAGGATATATCTTTCCATACCCTGGCAGATGGTGACAAGCAAAACTATTCAAGCGGAGAAGACTCTACTGATGATGAAGGAACTGGTGAGAGTTCGGGCATTGAACTCAAACGTCCCAAGAAAGGTAAAAATGATGAAGAAGTCTAAGGGAAAAAGCCCTAAGGTTTTGATGTTATTTTGGGTTTAAAACTAAAGTCCTTGGACGGCTAAGGAATTTTATTGTGTTTTCTGAATTCATGTCTTATGAACCAAAGTCCTTGAATGGTCAAGGAATTTTGTGTACTATGGATCAGATTTGTTCCGATCAAGTTTTAATATTGCATCTCTCTTTGTATGAATCATATTTCTCTTTTTACGGCCAATGTTTTAAATAACTTCCAATATTTCCAATTTTTTACATAAGTGTTTAATAATCACTGAATGACTCCAATCACGAGTGTTTAATAAATGTGATCAAGTATTTTAACAAATCCGATCAACTCAAATATACTTCATTTGAGAGCGGGGGTATTTAATGAGTATTTAATTTATCTGATCATCTCATACTATTGGTGTGGAAAATAATCGCCTGAGGGTAGGCTAGTAATTTCAAGTGGAGTTTAAAGGTGGTGTAAGGGTGTTTAACGGTGGTGTAAGGGTGTTTCAAGGTGGTGTAAGGGTGTTTCAAGGTGGAGAGATAATTGAGCAGCTTGGTAGCAGTTAATTTTTCTTACCCATAGTTAATGCTGGTGGTTGGGTATTTATAGTGTGATTTTGGGCCCTTATGGGCTTTCGGGTCAAGTTTAATGGACCCGGGTCATGTTTAAAGACCCATGAGTTCTAAGCAGGAGTACAGGTTGCTTAGTCATGAAGTGTTTAGGTTTTTTAGTACTTTAGTCATAGTTCGAACAGCCTTAAGTTCACAGTGTTCGAAGTGATCTGTCCGGTCCAAATCGTTTGTCCGGTATTCGGGGAGTTTTTAGACTGATTTGCCCTGTCCGGTGAGTAAGCAGAATTCGGACTCATCAACTATGATCAAGAATTTTTCACCATACTTTTGAAGAAAGTATAAGATATTATTGAAGAACCCGGACACATCATTAAAACCTCCCCGCGCCACCAGGGTAGGAAAGAGTATACCCCCTTAATATTTACATTGAAGTATAAAAAGGTAAATATTTACAATAAAGTTTTATTCTAAATATAACTTGAGATGCTTAATGTTCCATAGGTGCTTTCATATTCTACTCTCTTTGTCTTGGAGTCTATATGTCTCTGGCTTGACTTTTTCACATACCACATAAGGACCTTCCTAGTTTGGAGCCAGTTTTCCAAACTATTTTTCTTTAGTGTTCAAAAAGACTTTCCTTAAGACTTTGTCTCCTAATTGAAAATTTATTCTTTTGACTTTGGACGCAAATCTGCTCCTCATCAAACCCCGATAGTGTGTTGTTCTCAAATTTTTCCTTGACTATTCTTTCTTCAATAAAGTCCAATTGGTTCTTAACTGCCATATCATTGGTTTGTTCGGAATAGCTTTGGATTCAGAAATATGGCAAAGTAGCTTCTATGGGTGTGATTGCATCCATCCCATAAACGAGAACAACAAGGGATTCTTGTGTAGCAATCCGAGGAGTAGTTCGTTAAGCCCACAGTACTTCTTACAAATGACTTGACCACTTCCCTACAGCTCATTCTAGATTCTTTTTTAGCTCGGACATGATCGTTCTATTAGCTACTTCAACTTGCCCATTTTCTTGAATGTGGAACGGAGAAGAAAACAATGTTGAATTCCTCTGGAAGTGCAAACAATTTACATGTCTTTATTATCAAATTGTGGCCCATTATCTGTAGTGATCTTCCGGGGAACCCCAAATCTGCAACATATGTTGGATAAAATAAATTTTATAACGGCCTTAAAACTGGTTCCACCTGAAGAAGTTTCTTCTATCCACTTAGAGAAGTAGTCAATTGCAACTATTATCGTTCGATATCCACCGGATGCCATGAGAAGAGGCCAAACCAAATCCAATCCCCATCTATCAAAAGGTATTTGTTCAGATATGGACTTCATAGGAACTGCTTGTACATGGATTTTATTCCCATATTTCTGGCAAGGATCACATCTCTTGACCATATCTTTAGCGTCTGCCTATATTGTTGGCCAATAGTATCCCGGTAATAAGACTCTTCTAGTTAAAGCCTTATAGCCACAATGTGCAGAACCCTCTCTATCATGCAGTTGGGATAAAACATTTTGGGACTCTTTAAATCTTAAACAACGCAAGAGAGGGATGCTAAATGATTTCTTATAAAGAACGTTTTTCAATACCAGGAAACCACAAGCTTTGTATTTAATTTTTTTAACCAGGACTTTATCCGGAGTTAAAATCCTATCAGAAATAAATTGAAAGATATCATACCTCCAATCTTTAAGTTGAATGATAAATATGCTAATACTTTCTTCATTCTCTTTACCCTTTTCTTGGCTTGTTTGTATTGATGGATACTCTAACATCAAAATCCACGAGTAGGATTCAGAATAAGTTATGGTTGGTAGAGATTTGCCACAATATTCTCCGACCTAGGGATATCTTCATACTGGATACTTTTGAAGTTTGCAGCAATTTCTCTCACCATGAGAAAATATTTTATCAATTGTTCCTTATTTTCCTCATATTTCCCCTAGGCATGGTGAATAAGTAGTTGGGAATCACTCATTAATCTGAATCTTTTCGCGCCACATATAAGGGATAGCTTGAGACCAGCTATAGGTGCTTCATATTCAGATTCATTGTTGGAGGCTCTGAAACCAAAACATATAGCCCGGTACATAGTATCACCATAGGGAGAAGTTAAATAAATTCCAGCCCCACACCACATAGTACTAGACCCGCCATCAGTTCGGACGACCCATTCTTTTTTAGACTGGTTTTCTTGCATTTGTCCGGGGGTCTATCATCATGGAATTTTACCAAGAAATTAGCCACTAATTGGGCTTTAACCGCTGTTCGGGGCACAAAATCAATATCATAATCACTCAGCTCAACTAATCACTTGGTCATTTTGTTTGATACATCAACCTTTTGGACAACATTCTTCAGGGGGAAAGATGTTCGAACGATAATGGAATAATCTTGGAAGTATGGTCTCATTTTTCTTGCTGCAATTATCAATGCTAATGCCAACTTTTCTAACTTCAAATATCTTTTTTCAGCATCCAACAGACTTTTTCTAATGTAATAAACCGGGCAGGGTAGTTATCCACTTCTCTTACTAGCACAACACTTACTGCAAATTCTGACACAGCTAAGTATATGTAGAGCTTCTCCCCCTAAACAGGTTTAAAAAGTGTCTTTGGTGAAGACAAATGCTTCTTGATTTCAAGAAATGCTTGATCACGTTGTGGAGACCACTTAAAGTCTTTGGCATTCCTTAACACCTGGAAAAATAAAGTACACTTGTCTCATCATCTTGAAATAAACTTGTTCAACGCATCCATGCGTTCGGTTAAATTTTAAACTTCTTTAGTGCTCCGAGGAGGGTTCATAGCTAATAAAGCATTTAGATGATCCAGATCAGGTTGAAACCCTTTTTCACTTATAACATAACCCAAGATATTTCCAGCCCGGACCTCAAAAACACATTTCTTAGGGTTTAATTTTAAATTGATAGCATCTAGGTTAGAAAACGTTTCTTGAAGATGCGTATAGTCTTCAAGGCTCTTCACCACCATGTGGTCGATGTAAACTTTCATATTTCTGCCAATCTGACTAGCAAAATATTTATTCACTAACCTTTGATAGGTCGCCCCAACATTTTTCAATCTGAATGACATCACTTTATAACAATGAAGACCTCTGTCTATAATAAAAGTGGTGTGATCTTTGGTGAATATAGATTTTACGTTATGAAATTGTTATAAGAGAATTCTAGAGAGAGAAAGAGTTATAGGGTTTTTAGAGAGAGAAAGTTTAAGAACAAATGAGTTCAATAGAAAAAGTGTTCAACTCCTTTATTAGGTGAGCCTTGCCTCTTATATAGAGGAGTCAAGACTTAGCCTTAAACTGAAATCTGTTACAAAAGAGGACAAATCGCCCTTTAGTCCTTAACAATATTACATAGTCGCAGATGTTCTCTAAAACTTACATTATTTATAATTTACGGACTAAACTTACATTATTTATAGTTTAATCCTTAAATTTACATTACTTACAATTTAGTCCTTAAAATCCTACTTCCATATCAGTAGCCCCCTAGTTCTCATGTCACTAAATGAATGAGAACTAAAATGTCTTCGAATAATTTTATTTGTCATATCAGTTGTTGAGACACAAACTCGAAGCCCGTAAATCAATCAGAAAATATAAATTCGAAGCCAAAAACTCTGGTAAATTCGAAGCAACCAAAAGCAGATATAAATTTGAAGCAAACAGATGTAACTTTGAAGCCAATTATTCTCCTCGAATCATTATGGAAGTAGAGCTTCAAAATGTAAATGTTTAATATTACTGTTCAAATCCATCATGAGTATATAACTTCTCCCATATGTAGATGCCTAGTCTGACAGATGTTGAACTCCTAATCTTCTCACCGCTTTGTATTCTGCTCTATCACCATCAGAATCCTTTCCATTTCACTCGTCTTTCTATTTTTCTATAAATTCAGCAGTAGCCTCACTTTTTATTCTCACAACACAAATCATTTGAGAAGAATTCAAACATTTGGCTACCTTCATCGCGTTCTTCATCTTTTCTAGTATCTTTATCAAAAAATCCAAACTTTCTTATCAATATTAATCATCTTCGATCAACCTAGTTCTGGTTTATGAGAAAAAAACTTAGAAAACAGAAATCCAAGACTAAGATACCAAAAAAAACCAAAATCTCCAGAACCTGACAAAAACTTAGTCTTCAGATCATACGACTACTTTTGCATTACCTAAAGAGCAGAGGAATATAAAGCTGCAGGATTAATCAAGAACGCTCATGTTGGAACAACCACCAAAACATTTTACTATGGTAATTTCGATCCGACCAAAATTCCTGCATTCTCTCCTTCTTCAATTACCGAAGAACGTCCCTCTTCCAAAGTTGTAGCCCCTAAAACACCCTGAGTATCTTCTTCTCAAATCAAAGTTTATTCTTTGATTAGTGGAGAATCTTCTTCAAGACAAATCTCAAATACTCCTTCTTCGAATAATTCTTCATTAATCAGATAAAAAAAACTTTCATAGCTATGGGAGACGATTCGGAAATCATTCTTACTCCTCCTTCGAATCTAGATACCCAAGCTTCTCCTCAAATAGAAATAATCGAGGAGATTCCTTAAGCAAATAATCCTTCACAAGAAATTGAAGATCCATTGCCTCAATGGAATCCTTCCCAAACTAGAGAAAAAACATCAAGAGCCAAAAAAGCTGACTCTGAGGCTACCGAAACCGATCATGAAGCTGAATCCAATGATGGGAACTCATAAAATACTTGTAAGCCTCGGAAAAAGAAAGAACCAAGATTTGTTTCCGAAAAAGAAAGAGTTACAATCGGCATAAATCTAAGGGATCTCGATGCTAATTACATCATTCAACTGAAAAAAAGGTTTGATACATATATTACAAGGAGAACCAAGTTTCGGATTTAAAAAAAATAATAGGGAATGGGAAATAAAATCACAGTTCGACTGTCTAAGGAAGAAAAAACTCCCTTAGAGTGCAAGGATGGCGAATTGGTAGCCTACCCCGAAATCATCAATTGGGGTCTTTGGTTTCCACTGGATCCTATGATCGTGGAATACTTCGAACTTCTCAACTTATGCCCTACTAAAGTGACACTGAATCAATGGTTCACTCTTATGTCAGTGATAATGGCATCACGACTGTCCAAAATTCCAATCGGCATAAAGGATTTTATCTCCTTAACTCAATTATCGAAGGGTCTGAAGCTCCCCTTTTATTACCTCACCGTGGTGGATGACCTCAAAATCATCGATGATCTCTTAGAAGCTGATAAATTCTGGAAGCAAAAATTTATCTTTATCTCAAGAGCATGGGAGAATGGCAAGGAAATTTCCGATGCCAACCCCTTAAAGCTAAATCTCATCTCGAGAAGCAATCGTAAGCACTTCAAAAATTATATATTTTGAAATAAATTCTATCTTTTGTCTTTCTCCTTTCTTAATTTTCTACTTGCATGATTATTCCATAAATTTTGAGGCGTTATTCAGTACGTCGACCAACTACTAAGGATATTTTCTAGAAACTTGCTGCTTGGGCTGAGAAAGAGTGGAATAATGTTTTCCATACTGTCTTCCAGCCAATCAATTTCCTTAATAGCCACCTGTTTTCAATCTCAGAGGGAGCCTTCCCGCCTCAAAATTTGATGTCAAAGCCCAATCCAAAAATAGCCTGCAAAAGGTTAGTTCATCATGATTGTAAAGTCTTCCTCTCTATTCACAATAGGCCAGAAAGTCATTTACAAAAGAAGAAGAAAGAAAAGGCTAATAAAGAAGAGAAAAGTAAAAAAGATAGCTAACGCATCTGGTGCTAGCCCTTCAACTCCATCAAAGCGAAAGCCTTAAAATGAAAAGCTGGAGAACATGCTCTTTCACCCATCGAAAAAGGAAAAGATAAAGAACCTTCTTCTTCGAAGAAGAAAACTTCTTCCAGTTCCCATGGAAAGAAACAGAAACAAGCAAAAATCACTGCGTATACACTGGTCGATGAAGAAGGGATCACTATCGAAAATCAAAAAAACCCTTCGGTCGAAGAGCAAACAGCCAATTACAATACCTTGATAAACATCGACGACAATGCTAATGATGAAAACCAAAATGCTGAAAACTTTGATCCTGACAGTTTCATTAATTTTGACAATAATTAAGTGCTTACTGGAGAAGACGATCCTGTTCTTCAAGACATTCAAAATCATATGCTTAATTTTGAGAGACCAACACCTGTCGAAATGTCTTCAGAAATTATTTGTCCCTCTGTTCCAACCACAACTTTGGATATGATTCTTTGTCCTAGTTCAACAGAAACAGAAATTCCTCTTCCTCCTACAAATCCTGCGATCGTTGTTGCACTTCAACCATTTACCGATCTTGACGTTGCAGCAAGACAATTGCTTCCCAAGTCGAAGCTTCTCAAAATCATCTAAAACAATTGGCCAAAGACATGGTCCACTACAAAGTTCTTGCTGAAGATGAGAAAAAACTAAGGGAAGATTTTTAGTGCAAGGTGGTCGAGCAATTTCATATATATGAATTAGCGATATCTGAGCTTATTCGAGGCGCTCTCTGCATGAAAAATCGTCTGCGAACAACACATTTTGCTGACAAAGAAGCGTTGAAGGATTCTCATGAAAAATATATGAATAAGCTCAAAACTGATCATACTAATGAACTGGCTGCCGAGATATCCAATTCCAAAGGTCTCCAAAACGCTCTTACCCTTTGCAATGCAAAAAATAAAGAGTTGATCGATGAGATAACTAAACTGCAAAAAGATTTCGAGGAGGAAAAAGGTGCTGATATTGCTGCTGCCGAATCTGAATTTTCAAAAGACATGTTGGTTGCTATCAACAATGGAAAAGAAGAAACAATCATCACTCTTCTTCAAGAATTTCATGCTACTTATCTGAAGATTAACCTCACAAGTTTTTGGAACGACATTCTCATTGAAAAACGTCAAAGTGAAGCTTTCGATCCTATTCCCGAGTCATCATCTTCAGAGGAGGAATCATCCTCCTCGGATGAGTCGTTTGAAAAATTATATTACTTTTTTGTATTTGTCATATTAGAGAATTACTTTTTGTACTTCGAAGAATTAGTCTAATGGACAAATGATTTCCTTACTTGTTACTTTTATTCTCTTCATATGTTATCCGATGCTAAAATTTTAAAATAAATATGATAAGTACTTTGAAACTCTCAACATATAATTATAAATTGTAATCTTACCACTTCAAATACCTTAGTGAAGTTGGTGAACATGATTGTACTTTGAATTATTGATAGCATATCTGTTTAACGTTATACTTCGAAAAATTTCAGTGCATTATTAAGCGTTGCACTTCGCAAAAACTGTAATGTGTTTATTAAACATGGTTGTTTCTTCGAAAAGTGTGATAAACACTTCAGAACATTCTACTCTTAACCAACCTCAAAGATGATCAGTCTTTGATAAGTTGTTAAGATAGTTTTATTCAAACATATGTAAACAATCATTGGCCAAAAACAAATTTTATTGATAATATTGAATATGTACATAACACCTCATTAAAACCTTCATGGGCCAACAGGATAGGAAAAAGTGCGATATTCAAAAGTGAAAATCCCAAAATACAAAAACAAATCTACTCCTAATAAAACTTCAAATGTTGTATATTCTATGGACGTTGAAGCATCCTCCATTCGAAATCACAAAGATGATAAGACCCTGGCTTTATCCTCTCAACAATTATATACGACCCTTCCCCGTTCAGAGCCATTTTTCCAAGGCTTTTCTCCTTTGTATGCACTTATTTGATAGACCGAGGTGAATTCATTATTATCAATGCTTTCAACTGCTCTGTTTTAGCTTATATTCCTTTTTCACTCATGACAAAACCCTAAAACTTCCCTGACCTAACTCTGAAGGTAAATTTTTCAAGATTTAACTTTAACCTGATTGCCCTTAAATTAAAAAAAAACTTCCTCTAAATCATCAAGATGCACTTCATCCTTTGAACTTTTTACTACCATGTCGTCTATATAAACCTCCATATTCCTTCTGATCTAAGTAGCAAAAGCTTTGTTCATCAACCTCTGATAAGTGGCTCCAACATTCTTAATTCAAAAGGTATAACCCTATAACAATGCAAGCCCCTATCAGTTATGAAAGTTGTGCATTCTTGATCTTTCGGATCGATTTGAATTTGATTATATCCTACAAAAGCATCCATGAAAGTTAAAATTTTATTTCCCGAGGTAGAATCAATCAACTGATTTATTCGAGGAACATGAAATATATCCTTGGGACAAGCTTGATTCAAATTTGTAAAATCAACACACATTATTCATTTCCCATTCTTCTTTTTTACCATTACATGATTTTCCGTCCACAAAAGATACTGCGACTCCCTTATGTGTCCGACCTTAGATAATTGATCCACCTTGGCAACAATTGCTTCTGTTTTTTCTAAGGAAAATGCTCTTCTTTTCTGAATAACTGGCTTCACATTTGGATCAATAGCCAAGCTGTGACGAATTACCTCAATTGGTACTCCTGTTACATCCTCTGTCTTCCAAACGAAAACATCCAAATTATGAGATAAAAAATATAACAGTTTTTTATGTAAAAGCGACGTCAATAAGGTTCCAATTTAAAGCATCCTTTCTTTCGAAAAAGTAAACTCCTCAATTTCTTCACTTACCGTTAAAGACCATGGGGTTTCCCTCGGATCGTCAACCCTTTCTTCTAAATCCGAAGGCATCCATTCTAACTGTTATTCATGCATGAAATCCCCACTACTGGATCCTCGGATCCGGAGTGCAATGGCATAGCATTCCATAGCTACCTTTTGGTCGCCTCGAACGACCCCAATCCGATCTTCAACCACATACTTAAAACATTGATGAACTGTTGATATAACCCCATACATTCTTGAAAGCCATGATCTTCCAAAAATAGCATTGTAACTCATGGGACAGTCCACCACCACAAAAATCACCTACACCTTCTTCTTAAATGGTCATTTTCCCAAACTTACCTCTCCCTTGAATTCTCCAACAACACGAGCTGTTACACCCGTAAATCCTATAATTCTGCGATCTGATTGAGAAATCCAAGGTGGATTTGTCATTCTATCATAGGTTGACTTAAAAGAACATTATCAGAACTGCCAGTGTCAATAAGCACATGTCGAATTTCGACGTCAGCCACCTTTGCTCCAATAACCACAACATCTTCATGTGGCCCTGTTGTACCTCGTAGATCATCCTCATCAAAAAAATGAAAGGAATAACCTTATTTCCATACAAATATGTAGACATCTTCCCTTCAATTTGAGTTTTCAAGTTGACAACATGTCTCTTCCTCGAACTATCCGAATTTCCAGTCATCGAATTGCCTCCAAAGATGGTTAAGGATTCAAAGAATTTACATAAATCTCGCACATGCCCATTTTCTATGGGCTCTTCGACTGCCATCAAAAGCAACATGTTCGGGTCCTTCTCCACATATTCAGAAGAAGCATCAAATAGTTCAATCTTTGAATTCAAAATCATCAAATTCTCAGATGGCGCAGCCTTCGAAGTTGATGCAACGTTAGTTTTGGAACCACTCCCTTGCGATTTTACATAAGTCAAGAGCTTCCCATTTTCAATCAAAGTTTGAACCTCTTTCTTCAGAGCAATGCGGTCATTGGTATCATGCACGATATCCTCATGATATCTGCAAAAATAAAAATTGTTCCTTTTCTCCATTGGCCTACTAATTGGGGTTGGCTTCCTAACATTTACGAAGCTCTTGGTCTTATCCCAAATCACAGCTACATATTCTGTCACATCAGCATAGTACTCTGGTTGAACCCATTGATTTGGCCTTGGCCTGTTATAATTGTTAAATGGAGAGTGATTTGAATATCCATCACTCCAAGGAGGCAAGTTGTTATTCTTTTGTCTTGTCTGCTGATTACCATTTTCATTCGAGGGTTGGTTATTGGCCGCATGACTCGAATTCTTTGGAGTGCTAACCGGTCCTTCTTGGATTCTAGTTGACTCCTCAACTTTAATCTGATCCTCAACTTGAGTCATCAATGCTCCAAAAGTTAAGGCTCTTCTCTTTGTAGTCTCATTGGCCAGATCCCCTGGTCATAACCCTTGGCGAAAAAATATCATCACCACATTCTCTTCACAATTGTCCAAACTAGCTTTGGTCAAAACGAATCTCTTCGTATAATCCTTCAACTTCTCTTCAGGTGCCTGCTTGCACTGAATAATAGTATCTCCATTTACTCTCATTTCTTTACTCCCCACAAACTGCCTTCGGAATGTAGTATAAAAATCCCTCAAAATTAAAAATGGACCCCCTCGGAATCCGATTGTACCACTTTAAATTTGTTCCTTTAAAAGTCTGAAAAAATACACGACACACCAGTCGATCGCCATCTTTAAAGTTCATCATATAGTTCTTAAATTGTTCGATGTGATTATCGGGATCTTGCATCCCATCAAAATTTTCTACTTTGGAAATATCAAAACGTTTCGGAAGCGTTATAGAACGAATTTCACTTGTTAATGGAGAATTTCTCCAGTCGACACCTTGCACAAACTGATCATCTGTTCCCATTAGTGCATATAGATTTTGACCAGTCTCAGCATACTGATTCAAAGTGTTTCCTTCGCACCATGTAGAACGAGGAATATTTTCCCTTTTAGATTTGCTTTCCTTTTTATGCTTCCTCGACTGCTCTCTGTCTGATTCCTCTTTCGAAGAACCCTTGTATCTTTTAAAACCCGAAGCAAAGTTTTCTACCCGTTATCACTAGAGGTTATATACTTTTGCTTGTCTTTTCCCCTTTGTGAGAGGAATATCGTTCTTTAGGTGACACAAAGCGTGTTTTTTATGCTCAGATTTAGCACGTCGATCAGCACAGATTTTTCATTATTTTCAGTTTCTTGTCTAACCTCGGATTTGAGCTTTGCCGAGTGTATTTATTGTTCCCGACGTTCAGATTTTTCATTAAGCGCATTTATCTTGTCTAAAAGTTGGTTTATTTGCATCTCAATATCTGAATGAGTTTCGATCATAGACGATCCATCTAGCCTATTTTCATCTCTTTGTAAATCATCTCTTAAAGTTTCCATCGCCGATCGAAGCGAAGGATTATTTTCGGGATTCATTGTATAAAATTTAAACAAAAAACACAGCAAGATTGTATCAAATTCGAAGAGATAAAGTCACTGATTCTTTATTCTGTCCCCCGTGAAGTCGCCAATTTGGTGAGTATAGATTTTACCTTATGAAATTGTTATAAGAGAATTCTAGAGATTGAAAGAGTTAGAGAGTTTTTAGAGAGAGAAAGTTTAAGTACAAATGAGTTCAATAGAAAAAGTGTTCAACCCCTTTATTAGATGAGCCTTGCCCTTTATATAGAGGAGCCAAGACTTAGCCTTAAACTGAAATCTGTTACAAAAGAGGATAAATTACCCTTTAGTCCTTAACAATATTACATAGTCGCAGATGTTCTCTAAAACTTACATTATTTATAATTTAAAGACTAAACTTATATTATTTATAGTTTAATCCTTAATTTTACATTACTTACAATTTAGTCCTAAAAATCCTACTTCCATATCAATCTTGATCCTTGGGATTTACTTGTATTTGGTTTACCCTAAAAATCATCCATGAAAGTCAAAATCTTGTTCCATGAGGTAGATTCAATCAATTAATCTATCTGAGGAACATGATAAGGATCTTTGGGACATGCCCTATTAAGATCAGTGAATTCAATACACATGCGCCATTTTCCATTCTTTTTCTTGACCAAAATAGGATTGGTAGTCCATAATAGGTACTGAGATTTTTTTATGTGTCCCATTTTGGTCAAGCGATCAACTTCTTGAACAATTACATCTGTTTTTTCTTTAGAGAATGACCTTCTTCTTTGTACAACTGGTCCAACATCAGCTCATATGGATAGCTTATGAAAAATTACATCAGGAGGCACTCCAGTGACATTATCATTGCACCATGCAAATACATGTAGATTATCCGATAAAAAAGATAATAACCTTTGTTTCGAACCTGGTGCCAACTTGGTACCAATTTTGACACTTTTTCCCTCAATTAGGGAGTGAATTTTAACTTCCTCTACATGTATTATGACACTAGGAGCCTCCCTGGGATCATCAATTTCATCCTCATCGGTGGAAGGCTCCAATAATTGCTAATCTTTGTTAACCTTGATTGCATCCACAGACTTAGAGGCAAGGGCTGTTGTATAACATTTTCTGGTTACCTTCTAACTGCTTCAGACAACACCTACTTGTCCTTGCATAGTATATTTTAAGCACTAATGGACAGTAAAGGCCACAACATGCATCTTGGAGAGCCAAGACCTCCCAAATATTGCATTATAAGATGTTGGGCAATCCACCACAACAAACAATACCCTCACCATTTTATTGAAATGCCATTTTCCCATCAATACTTATTCCTTGAATTATTCAATCACATATGTCGAACTCCCTATGAAGCCTATAATATTGTTGTTCAAATGTTAAATCACTGAGGGGTTTCTCACCTGTTTGTAGGAGCTTAAGAACAATATGTTCGCTGAAATTCCGGTGTCAATCAGGATTCGACGTATATTATTTTCTCCTATTGATGCCCCCTATCATCATGGCGTCTTCATGAGGTCCTGCAAAGTCTCTTAGGCCATCCACATTAAAAACTATGAAAAGAGGTGGAGTTTGGTATAGGTGTGTGGACATCATTCCATCAAACTGGGTGGTTAAGCTATTGACGTGCCTCTTCCTTGAAGAACTAGAAAGTGTAATCACAATGTCCCCTCCAAAAATAGTTAAAGACTCAAAATACTTAATCAAACCGGAAACAGTAACATTCATGCCCATTATCACCCCCACTCGATTCTGACTTGGATCCGGATCAAGGTATTCATAATCCACATCAAATATTTCAGTAATTACCATAGTATCCTCTTGCCTAGACGTTCAGAAAGGATCGAAGGAGTATTCGATGAGTGTTGGCATTGAATTGTGTATTATCCGGCCTACTCCCCCTTTGTTTTTTAACATAGGCCCTAACTTACCCATTTCAATGAGATTCTGCACCTCTTGCTTCAAAGCTATGCAATCATGAGTATCATGTCCAATGTTATTATGGTTTATACAAAAACGGGTACTTCAGTTTTCTGTAGGAGATTATAACACCGTTGGATTTCTAAAGTATACTTCACTTTTAGTTTTGTCATATATTGTAGCCACGCTTTCTCCCAATTCAGCAAACCACTCAGGTTGAACCCACGGTCCCCTTTTATTCCTAACCTACTGGTTCTGGTTCTGGTTGGACTTATTCTGCCTGGGCCAGTTAGATCCCTGCCCAGTTAGATCTCTGCCCAGTTTTCTTCGATCTGTAACAGGACTGATTAGTTATTTGAGGTGTTGTTGTTGTAGTAGTGGACTTAATCTAGCGAGGCACTTTGGATTTCTTAGTCTCCTCAACATTAATTTGTTTTCCCACTTGATTTGACCCCCCCCCCCTCCCCCCGCCAAAGGTCATAGCCTTCTTCCGGGTCACTGAATCAGCCAAGTTTCCCGGATTCAAACCTTTCCTGAGAGAAGCAATTGTAACTTGTTCAAAGCAATCTGCTAACCCATTCTTTGTATTAAAAAATCTATTGCTGTATTATTTTATAGACTCGTTTGGCTCCTGAGCGCAATGGATGATGGTATCCCCATTACCTTTAAACTCTTTGCTTCCAACGAATTGCCTCTGGAAAGTAACCCAAAATATGTCAAATTTTTTATAGATCCCTAAGAGAGACTATTATACCACTTGAGGACACTTCCCTTGAAGGTTTGAGGGAAATATCTACACAACAGTCTGTCGTCATTGTCAATGTTCATTATAAATTTTTAAAATTGCTCAAGATGGTTGTACGGATCTTTACTCCACCGTATTTTTCCATCTTAGAGCTGTCAAACCTTTTAGGAAGGTGTCTAGAGAGTATTTTTGCGGATAAAAGTGATTGTCTCTAGTTTTGGCTACGACTAAACACAGTATCCTCATTTTAAGTAGCAAAAATACATGGTTCGTATTGGAAAGCAAAGGGATCAATCAGCAAACGGTCAATATGTTGATCAGTTGAACCCTTTATTTTCCCTTGATACTTCTTGAGCCTGCCATGTCTATCCTTTTTTCTTGAATACTTTTTGAATATTTTCTTTTTTTACCGTCCTTCATCAGTTTTGGATGAGACTGACTATTCAAGCTCTGCATCATTAGATGAGATGCTGGAGGATTCTGAAGTGGAGTTCTCCATACGTTTAGATCAATGTATTTTCTTGGAGCTGAGATGAGTCTTCAGAGACTACTCGTTCTCACCAGGATTGTCAATATGGTGAAGCGTTGACGCACCAGATTTTTCTTTAACTCTTTTCTTTGCTTGTTTTAGTTCCCTCAAAGCCTCAATATCGACCCTTAATTGATCGCGCTCCTCAACAGTGTACTCAATATTTCCTTTTCCCCTTCCATCCTTGGAGGTGGAGTATTCTATGCATTCAAATCCATCAGAACCGGTTGTTATTGATGGTTTTGAATTTATGATTCAGGCACCGTCGCCTCCCACTGTGGTTGCCAATTTAATGTAATTTATTTCTGATCGAAGGGTAGTTTGGGAAAGAGATTTGGGTATCTAATGTTTAATGTAAAATATAGAAAGATAAGTAAGGTGTGTGCTAATAGTAAAATTTTTATCACCCTCATAAATGAAAGTAGTTGGGGTATTTATACTTGTTTAATGGGTTATGGGCCTTCCAGGTCGGGTCATGGGCTTGGATCAAGTTTAAAAACCCATAGGCCTAAGATAAGAAATGACTAATAAGTAGCTGAGTCACAATCCACTTTCTTGTCCTGTATAGTGGGGCATGGTACTGGATATGTCCAAACAGCCCTCCGAATATATACAATAGCCAATGTCAAACAAATCCGACCTCATCGAGGGTCATAAAGAGTAAAAATATTGTAGCGGAAATAGTTAGGTTCATATGGTCTGAAACCTTAGCCTTACCCTGGAACCGAAGAATGAAAGTGGTTCGAATTGGCATGAGGGGGTTGTGTCAAAAGTGAGGCATGTGGTTGGGGTAGTTAAGACTGTAACAAGGCAAAGCTTGAGGCTCGAGAGTTCTAGCTTGTGTTAGTTCAACTTCCCTTACGAGAGTGGAGGTTCTTATATGATCAACCTCCCTCCTAGGAGCTAGCTGAGCTTCAGTGATGACACCTAGCTCTTGAAAGATGTCGACGCCTGGAATGAGTTTTGCTCTGCCAACAATACTTCTTTTTAAAAGAATAAGGATCCTACTTACCTTTGAACTTAAAGTTGGAAGTTTGGTGACTAAGTTTTTCCTAAAGCCTTGCTTACGTAACTGCATGGACTTGATATTACTCATATAATTGAGCTTGAAGTATCATTAGGTTGAAGGCTTCCACACCTTTGATGGGTGATCCACTTTTTAGGTATTGCATGATGTTGTGTTACACTATAAGTATCCATACTTCTAACATATGAATGTATCTGAAACTTGAAACTACTAACAAAGAATTCTAAAATATATATTTTCGATATCAATTGTTTTCCATTCTCACGAGGTGTAGATATGCTTAAACCAACCACAAGACAACTCTAAAAGTGTCTACCTCATCTAGATTATTTATCCTAAATGAGTTCTTATAAACTAGTAATAAACCTCAACGTCGGTTAAACTTCTAGTTAAAAATCACCATTAGTCCCTCAAGTTTATTGTTTATCTCATACTAATCTTTTTAGTTCACTTTTATCCCATAATAGTCGTCCATATTTTAAAATTTTACCTGATTAGTCTCTCCAAAAGTGTGATTGCTTATGAACTACCACATAACAATCTAAGCTCTAACCTTTTATCTCATCAGTGGTGCTCCAAATGTTTTTCTAATAATACCCCTTTACATGCATAGCCAACTTCCAGTTAGACCTTTTATCATTTACCATTTAGAATTGATCCTACTATTTATTAATTTAGTGAACTAGAATCAAAACCCGACCCAATCCATTTAAATCCAAATATGTATTTTAAACTAAAGGTCTAGATCCAAATCCTTCGACAGTTTTACCTCTTTGATAATTTGTTATCCCCAAACATTATAAGCCGATAACATTGAACCTTAACTCCTTATAAGAATGACAATTTCACTATGTGACAGTGTTCGTCGATATCACCTTCTGTTTCGTAGTTTATATTCACTAAGATAAAGAAAACTCATAAGCTTTTTACAAACAGATTTGTAAAAAAAAACGAGTTGAAAGATGTCTAAAATGGGAGTTTATTAAATAGTTCAGTTTTATGGTTTAAACAGATATACACGCTGTATTGGATAAGAAAAAATAGCGTCATATTAACCATCTCGCTCTATCAAGGTATTAATGTCATATATCATTTTGATCGGTTTGTTTATCTTTTTATATTTTATATATTTAACTATTGATTTGTATTATAATTTGTTGGTGGGTATTGGTAGATAAAAGTTATTGAGATACTAGAAAGTCAATTTATAACCATTTGTAGTTTTGTTTATTCTCAATGATCTAGTTACTGGGTTTTTTTTATGGAAGTCATTTGTTTCTTTTAAGTGTATTAATACTCCATTGTTTCCAAACCATTAGGGTAGGAAGGACTATGGATCTGGATGAGGTCGGTATAGCTAAATTCGTAATTTATTCTATATATATTTTTATAAATTCATAGTCTAATACGTATCTGTTGGGTAACAATATTTATTTCCGCACCCAAATTTACCAGGTTCCCCATTAAAGCTATAATTTTTCATAAAAAAGAAAAATATTTTTAATTATTAAAAAATCAAATTCAATATTAAATATAAAATACTATATTTCAAAATATATTGTATTTATTGTCTAATATTACTTTAAAATATTTTGTTATCTAATTTGATTAATATTATTATTTAATACTGTCTAATCTAATTATTATTATGGAAGAATGCTTCTTGGAGAAAGCTTTGTTCTTGACCAAGAACAGAGCAAAATTTTTTGATTCAATCATTGAATCTAAGCTTGCTTTTTGTTAATCAATCATAGTGGTGATTAAGGTTATGGCTAGGGATCCTCAGAATGCTTCGATCGAAGACTTTCCTACACTTAGGAAATCGACTCAATCACTGTCAAGAAGTTTGGTAGCCAAGAACTTTAAGGTTGATTTGGATCTTTCTGGGAATAATTGTAATATTGTCTCTAATCCTATTTTTGAGGAGAGAAACAAAGAGATGGACGAAGAAGAACCGGTGAAGGGTTCTTACGCTGATTTACTTAAAGAAAAGGGTACAGAGTTTGAGCATCGGAATGTTTCTGTTTCTTTGTCGAATGATATTCCAACGATGACGTTCGATATTGGAGATAAGGAGAGGCTGATAAAGATGTCAAAGTATACGTTAATTTCTAAATTTGCCACAGGGAAGCCTTCAATAGAGAGTTTCAGGGGATTTTTATCGGATTTTAACTTCGTTGGCAGTTACAGTGTGTCTGTCTGGGATTACAGACACGTTTTTGTTGAATTTTCTGAGATCGATGACTTCAAAAAGTTGTGGTCGAGAAACGTATGGGTCTTGGGTAATAAAACTCTTCGATTATTAAAATGGACTCCAGGATTTGATCCGAGTTTGGAATGTCCATATACGCCGGTATGGGTGTCTCTTCCTAGTTTGCCGGAGTTTCTGTTCAACAGAGCTACGATAACTGAGATTGCGAAGGTTCTTGGTACTCCATTGAAAGTCTGGGTCCCTTCAGTTAACAGGGCTAGACAAAATTGTTGCCGATTCTGGGTTGAGGTTGATGTATCAAAACCTTTGATTTATAAGGTTCAGTTGAAGTTTGGTGAGGTTAATAGTTATTGGATCAATCTTGTTTATGATAATGTGCAGCTTTATTGTAGCCATTGTACTCACATTGGTCATTCGAAAGATAAATGCAAGAAGTTTTTGGTTGAATCAAAGAACTTAAGGAATGATCTTGATAACAGGCAGGCTCAAGATGATGTTTCTGATCAGATCTCTTGTTCTCATCTTCCTGTTGTGGCCAATGATTGTTCTAAAGAATCACAGGATAATTTGGATAAAGTGGCTCATCCTGATGTTGATAAAGGTAAGGATACTAGATGTTTGTTAAAATCAATAGTGGTGGACAAAGTTTTAGATAACTCCTTGTGTGATGGAAATGCTGGTGATTCTTGTTCTTTTAGAAGGGTTGAAACTGCTGAGAATGGTGGCTCGGTTGATTTGGTGAATGAACGTGATATGATAGATGCTTTGAAGACTTTGGAGAAAAGGAATATGTTCGAGGTTCTGAGTGAGGAGTTTCATGATTCCCCAAAGCATGTTGGTAGCCTTGATAGTTCTCCTGTGAAGGGAAAGGGAAGATTAAAAGGCCAGGAGATTCAGAAACCAAAGAAGGTTTCAAAGCTGTGGACTTCTAAGGGACCAGTTTCTGCAAAGATTATTAAGCTCAAGAGAGCCCAAAAATCTTCATCTGATCAATGACAATTACCATGTTAAACTGGAATGCAAGAGGACTTGCAAGTAAAGAGACCATTCAGAGGTTGAAATCTATGGTGTTTTCTTTAAAAGCCAGTTTTGTTGCTATCCAAGAACCTTTTGTTAAGGTTGATAAGATGAGTGTGGTGGCTAAAAAATTGAAGTTAAGTGGTTGTAGTAGTAATGTGAGTAATAAAATTTGGGTGTTTTGGCACCAGGATTTCAAAGTTGAGGTTGTTTTTTATAGTGATCAGCTGCTTCATCTTAAGGTTGGTCATCCTTCTATGGACAAAGTATTTCAGGTTTCTGTTGTTTGTGCTAAATGCAAAAGAGATCAAAGGCTTTTACTTTGGGATTCTATTAGAAGTCTTGATGTTTCTCAAGAGTGGATTCTGTTTGGAGACTTTAATATCATTGCAAACACTCAGGAACAGCTTGCTTGCACCACTGTTAATCAAAGGGCTATGGATGACTTCAACGGTCTTATTATGGATTGTGGTCTAATTGATGTTGGTTTTACTGGCTGTCCCTATACATGGTCTAATGAGAGTAAATGGAGGAGGCTTGATCGAGTTTCGTATAGCTCTTCTTGGTTGAGCTTCTTTGATGTCACTACTGTTTCTCATTTGGCTAGGAGTTGCTCTGATCATAGGCCTATTGCTATTCAGGTTTCTTCTAGTATTGAAAGAACTAAGTCTTCATTTAAGTTCTTAAATATGTGGACTACCCATCCTGATTTTCTGAATATGGTGAAAGATAGTTGGTCTGTTGAGGTTAGTTCTGATGTGAGGAATCCAATTATGATTTTCTAGCTTAAGCAACAAAGGTTAAAAGCTGCGTTGAAGGTTTGTAACAAGTCTTCCTTTGGGAATATTTTTGATGCTATTAGGCAGTCTGAGGAGCTCATTAACATAAGGGAAACCATGCTTCAAAATCATCTTAATGATGTTAATAAGTCTGCTTTGGAGGAGGCTAAGCAGAATCACTTGGTTCTTCTTGATAGGGAGGAAAGCTTTTGGAGGCAAAAAGCTCATGCTTCCTGGTTAAGGGATGCTGATAGAAATACTTCTGCTTTTCATAGTTTTGTGAAGAAAATGAATAAGAGAAACATGGTTGATAGGATTAAGGTGGATGGTCAATGGTTAACTACTAAAGAGGATATTGATAATTCTACTCTTGAGTTTTTTAAGTCTTTGCTTGCTCCTGCTAATAGTGTTGTGTCTGATCTGGTTCTAAGGGAGGTGATTCCTTCTTTGGTTAGTGATGAGGATAATATGAGCATCTCTTGTATCCCTGAGTCTGAGGAGATTTATGGGATTGTTAACTCTTTAAACTCTGAATCAGCTGATGGACCTGATGGGTTCAATAGTGAGTTTTATAAGAAGTGTTGGGAGGTTGTAGGGACTGATCTATGTAATGCTGTTAAGGGCTTCTTTGAAGGTTTTATTCTGCCTAAAGGTGTGAGGGCTACAACGATTTTCTTGATTCCTAAGTTGGCTAATCCTAACAGTTGGAGGGATTTTCGTCCTATAAGTTTAACAACATTGTTTTCAAGAATTCTGGGGAAGCTGATCAACAACAGGTTTGCTAGTATTTTGCCAAAGCTTATATCTGAGGAGCAGGGAGGGTTTGTGAAAGGAAGGTGTATACAGGATTCTATTCTTATGGCTCAGGAACTTTGTTTTGACATTAACATCCATAGAAAGGTGGGGAATGTGGTTGTTAAGACTGACATGACAAAGGCTTTTGATAAGCTGAACCATGACTTTTTTTTTAAAGTTTTAAGGTCATTTGGTTTTAACGATAATGTTTCTGCTCTTGTTAACAAGTGTATAAGTCAGGTCTATTTTTCTATTCTGGTTAATGGTGAATTGACTGGTTACTTTGCTGCTTCTAATGGTCTAAGACAAGGGGATCCTCTTTCCCTGAGTCTTTTTATTTTGGCAGAAGAGTATCTGATAAGGAGTATTAAGAAGGATTCGAATGGTGATGCAAGGTTTAGATACAAGTCTAGAAGCAGTCAGAATGTTGCTTGCCTGGCTTTTGGTGATGATTTTATGGTATTTTCAAATGGTAATTCTGATTCTATGATTGCTATCAAGTCTGTTCTGGATCATTATCAATTGGTGTCTGGTCAAGAAATTAATACAGCTAAATCTAAACTTATTGTTTCCAACAAGATGATTCCTCAACAGATTAGTATTATTGAAAACATATGGAGTATCAAACATACAAGCTTGCCTTTCTGTTAGTTTGGCTCTATAATTGCTACTAATACAAGAATGGCTCATTTTGAAGATTTGATTTACAAGGTTACATCTAGAATCATGGAATGGGACAGATTACACCTTTCCTTTGCTGGCCGTTTGATGCTGATTCAGACTGTCCTCAGTGCCTTTCCCAATTACAGATTGCAGCATTCAAATTTGCCTATAGGCATTATCAGTAGACTGGAGATCTTGTTTAATAAATTCCTGTGGGAAAACAAAGATGACAAGAGGGTGATTAACTGGGCTAGATGGGATCGATTATGCAAGCCTGTAAATGAAGGTGGGCTTAATTTGAAAAGACTTAATGATATGCAGAAGGTTTATGCAATGAAGTTGTGGTTTAATTTCAGAAAACAACAGTCATTCTGGGCTAAATACATGTTATCCATCTATTGTAGGGATAATATTCACCCTACTCTAGCTATATCTCCCAACAGGAAGTCTAAACCATGGGCTCGTATCATTACAGTTAGAGAGGAGGCTGAGAACTACTTGTTTTGGCTGCCTGGTCGTGGTGATATAAGTTTTTGGTATGATAGATGGTGCTCGGATAGACCATTCATTAAGGTGCTTAATAATAGTGATAGAAGAATTCTTTGGGACACTGGTGATATCGAGTTATGGATTAATAATCACTGGCATTGGGACACGATTAACTCTATTGTCACAAGTATAGAGACTAATAAGATCAGGGAGGTTCGTCTGTCTGATAGAAATGATACTCTGCTTTGGTCTTTATCAAAAGATGGTTTTTTGAGTAGTATAGATACTTTGAATCACATCAGATGCAAGGGTAATATGTCTAGAGTTTATGCAAAGTCTTGGAATGCTGTTACTCCTAAAAAATGCTCCTTTCTACTATTGAGGGCTTTACATAATTAGCTTCCTACAGATGTTGCGATGCAATCTAAAGGCTTTCAGCTTACCTCTAAATGTGTTCATTGTAATGATATTGAAACAACTTACCATGCTGTAGTGCACTGTCCTTAGGTTTGGGCTGTCTGGCTACATTTCAGATCTATCTTCAATATTCAGATTCACTCTTATATGACCCTCTCCCATGTCATTATGAAGTGGTATTGGTCTTCACAAAGAACTTGTGATATTTTCAATATTCTTCCTGCAATTATTGTTTGGTCAGTGTGGTCTGCTCGAAATAAGAAGAAGATTAACAAGGAGGATACTAATTCTGCATCAATAATTAGACATGTCATATACATTCTAATTAGCCTTGATCATGCAAAAATCCTGGTCAGAAAGCATTGGGGTTCTTTTCACAGAGAAGCTACTAAATTCGGTTGTGTTCATCAGATTAAAACATCAACTAGACCATTATTTTTACAGTGGAAAAATCCTAAACAAGGAAGGTATAAAATTAACATTGATGGATCGTGTACCTTCAATCATGAATCTGGAGGTGCTGCACTGATTAGAGACAGTAATGAGGCTATGATTATCGCCATTGGCAGGCTGTATGGCAAATCGTCTCCTTTAATAGCAGAATGTCGTGCTCTTTTGGATGGTTTGAAGCTGTGTATGACTCTAGGACTAAGCAGGGTGGATGTTGAGGTCGACTCATTGGTTTTAATCAACCTATTACTCTATGGAAGCTCTATTTGGTATCTGGAACCTATGCTAAACTGTTGTAGAAGATTAATCAGATCGGAGATGGTTGTTAAGCACGTCTATAGGGAGCAGAATCTAGGAGCAGATTGGATCCCTAAGGAGGTGTTAAGGACTAAATCGAACGTGGATTATGTTGGTAATGATGCTCCTCCAAAGCTGAGAGCAATTGTGTTTCTAGAGAGCCTTAATTTGGGGTATCTTCGATTTTCGAATTAGGGGTTTTTGTTTTGATTTGGGGGTAAATTCGATTTGGCTTAAGGAAGAAGATGATTCTGGTTCATTTGTTGTAATATTGCCTATTAAGGCTCAAATTTTCTCTTAATATCAATATAAGCCCTTGATTAAAAAAAGAATAATCTTATTATTATTATTATTAGATTGAAAGAGAAAAAATATTTAAAAATGAGAAATTAAAAAAGCAAATTTAATATTTAAATATAGATTTTCAAAATATACTCATATCCGGGTGATAATTAGCAAATATTTTTTATTTTTGTTATGTTAATTAATAGTTAATATATGTTTTGGTATATGTTATTTTTTTTGTAATTTAATAAAAAAAATATTTTTCTAAAATAAATTAAAAAATCAAATTTAATGTTTAAATATTGAATAATATTTTTTTTGTTATTTAGTATTTGGTAACATTGATATTACCAAATAAAGATACCAATATCCTTTAAATTTTTTTAAACCAACAATCCCTCGAACAGAATTCCGATCGAATAGCGCGGATTCAGAAACTATTGCCATCCCTTATTTGAAGGTACTAACATACAAATTTAAAACATAAATAATTATCGGAAAACAAAAATAAATATAAATGACTAGTTTTAGTTTTAGATAAACACTGAACCTTAAGGACTAATTGTGATTTCTAGAATAAAATCCCCTTACTAGGGCTTTTAATATTACGTGTCTGTCCCTTCCTATTTTCCTGCCGCAATTGGCTAAGTTTCCCAATCCAATAAAGGAATTTATTCGAAACCTCTATTTTTCCTTGCTCTCAAACACTTATTCTCATCCTAAACCTCTCAGTCATCCCTCCCATCTAATCTCAGATCCAATTATCCGATGGCGTTGGTTATATAATTGGGTTCTTGGTTGCTTACTCGTCGAAGTAACACTTTGAATTGCCTCTGGAGTTTTATAGTTTATTTTTTAAGAGCATCGAAACTTCTTGAATGGCGACCACGAACCCTTTTGATCTTTTGGGTGTTGATGACGCTGAAGACCCAACTCAGCTTCTCGCGGCTCAGCTGAAGCTTGAGAAGGTGAAACAACCAGCTCCGGTTCAAGCTGGTAAAGCTGATGCTAAGTCGGCTAAGCTGCCGTTCAAGCCGCTTCCTCCTGCCCAAGCTGGTAAGCATCCAATCACGTAATCTATAGTAATCAAACGTTTTCTTAACAATTTGTTTCGTGTTGTTTGATGATATGAATCATAGGAAGAACAACGCAGTGAGGCTACGATGTATTTGGTAGTTACTGATTTGAAACTTGTTTAGTGATAAGTACTATCTATTATTTTGTGGGTTTTGTTTGCTGCTAAGAAAATGTTTTTTTTACGTATACTGTTTGATGAGATAAGGATTGTGATTTTCTTCATGGAAACAAAAATCGATTGCAATGTCTTTAGCAATTTGAAAATGCAATGGTCATAGTCCTTGATTTTTGTACAATGTAATTATACCAGTAGCAGACTCCAATCTGAATAGTTTGGTTATGTATCTACCATTTCTTGAACAGTGAAAGAGGCAAAGAGTGAAGCTTTCGGTGGAGGAAGCCGTGGTGGTCGTGGCTATGGCCGTGGGCGAGGTAGTGGTGGTGGTAGATTCAGCCGAGATGTGAACAACACTGATTCTGGGAAGGAAAACAATGGATATACAGGTGGCTATAGACCTTCTGAAGAAAGGGATGCAGGGAAATCATTTGAAAGGCGTGGCGGTTATGGTGGACTCCGACGCGGTGGACGTAGCAACGGAGATACCCAAGAGGAGGAACGTCCTCGGAGGTTTTACGATCGTCACAGTGGAAGCGGAAGAGGGTTAGTAAAGTCTCATATGTTTAGTGAACAAATTTTATTAAGCAAACTAGGTAGGCAAAATTGTTATTAGACTGTTTTACATCTCAGTTTAAAATCGTTGTCTATATTTTCTATCAGGAACCAGATTAAGCGTGATGGATCTGGTCAGGGGAATTGGGGATCTGCAACTGATGATGTTGTTCTGTAAGTACTTCTCCTTACCTACAAAGGGTATATAGATTTTGTATTTGAGTGTTATGCTATGATAAAAAACTGAAATTCTATATACATAAGCTTTCGTTAGAATTCGGGATTACACCAACTGTGTCACTCTTTTTACTTTGCAGAAACTTATTCATGAGTTCTTTTTTGTGCCTATATTAGGGAAACTGAAGAGTCAGTTATCGAGAACAATAAGAATCTGGCAACTGAGAAGCAAGCTCGAGATGAAGTAGTTGCTAACGCCGACAAGGAGAGTCCTGTTAATGACCCAAAAGAGAAGGACCCCGCTGATGATGTATAGTCTACTATACTTGTCTTTCGTAGTTAACAGAAAATTTATTAGTTGATTTTGGATACCCATTAACCTATTGTTTAGAAACTCTCATATGTTTCGGGGCCTTCTGATCTTTTTAGGAGATGACTCTCGAAGAGTATGAGAAAATATTCGAGGAGAAGAGAAAAGCTTTGCTTTCGTTGAAAGCTGAGGAGAGAAAAGTAGATTCCAAAGTCTTTGAGTCCATGAAGCAGCTTTCAAGTAAGAAGACAAACGATGAAGTTTTTGTCAAACTGGTAACTCTCCAAATTGTTGACTTTGTTTCACACTTTACTATTTAAGACTTGGGGTTCACTGACTTTGATGCATCTTGATGTTAGGGTTCTGACAAGGAAAAACGCAAAGATGTGACAGATAAGGAAGAGAAAGCCAAGAAGGTACTGCCTCAAGTTTTGTCTTTCTTAAAATTTACTTTTGATAGTCTAATCCGTCAAAATCAGAAAAATTAATTCGAAGTAAGTTAATAGATCAAGAAATTAGAGGCTTTACTAGCAATTAGTCCCTCTTGACTCAGATTTTGAGTTACCTGTGTGTAAGGGTATAAAAGAACTAAACCAACCCTATTTAAATTGATCAAACCAATCAAATCCAAACCAAAACCTTTTTAAGTAGATGACTGGGTTGGTTTGGTCTTAACTCTTGGGAAATAATAAAACCACAACGTTGAGGGTGCCAAACCAAACTGAATCATACATATTTTCAATAACAATTTAGTGTTTGGGATAATATGTGAATGTTTGTTTGATTAAGACTTTCACAACTGGATTTATAAATAATGTATCACGACTAGTGAATACATCAAGCACAAAAGATACATTTAGCTTGCGGAACTTGAACCACCACATTGTTTATTTGGTTTGGTTTCATATTATTCAGCACGGTTGATTTGGCTTCATATTATTTTCTAACCGCTTAACCAGCTATGTTTTGATCTTTGTAATATCACATCTATGATAACTAATATCACTTTTTCGATTAGTATATTACCATACATCAAAGTTTTGCTGTCAAATTTTGCAAGCACTAGATAGCTGTACTGTTTCTAGTACTATTTTGGTATTGTACAAATCTATGCAATATGGATGCTATTGTTAGCTGAATTAATTAACAAAAGCTGTTTTGTTGATACACATTTTGTTTTTCTTATTTCACATTAGAGGACTAATCCAATTTTTGTTATACATATATAGTCTGTGAGCATAAATGAGTTTCTTAAGCCAGTTGACGGAGAGAGACACTATGTACCGGGTGGTCGTGGTCGAGGCCGTGGCCGTGGATTGAGGGCTCCTGGAGGAGGGTATGGAGGTAACTACAACCACGTTAGCATTGCAACCCCTTCCATTGAAGATCAAGGGCAGTTCCCATCTTTGGTTGCTAAGTGAGAAGCCAAGCTTTGTTTCTCATTCTACTGCTGGTTAAAGAAATTAATCGATTCATGACGGATTTATTTATGAATGAGAAGTCTCGGAGATCATCGATATTGCTTCTAGAAACACCTTTTCTTTATTGTTTTTAATTTACTTAAAACCTTTTGGATGTATATTTTAGACTATCTTTTCGGTCTTGAGTTTCTTGACGTAAATTTAGTGGTAATATGACCCTTTTGGTTTAGTTTTTAAACTTTTTGAACATTTGGATGGTTGGTAACACCTTTTTTACTGGATAGGACTTGGGGTGAGATTTGATCGCTTCCTTTGGTTTTAGAAGAAAATTAAATCAAAGCAGAGGAATTGTTTGGCTTATAAAAATAAATTAGATCATTTTGTAGAGAATACATATACTTAGGATAAAGGAAGAGCCATGCATAGGACACATGATTTTACTATAGAATATCGAATTTCATTTAAAATTTGTATCTGATCTTTAATTTCTGGCAACTGATACTATATCATATTTCCAATTTGTAATTATAAATTTGAAGAATTGACTCTTTAAAGATTCTAAAAATAATAATATCTAAATTAGCTAAAACAAAAAAAAAAAAGGGTAAATGAATTAATAACAGAGAATCTCATCCAAATCAATAGCAAATATATTAACTGTGTTTTAGAGTAATAAATTCGTTAAACAAAAAAGCGATTTTAAAAAAAGACAAAATATATACGGGTCAGTAATTATATGACATTCTGCTGCAGAGTGATGTTTTTGCTATTTATTGCCTTAAAAAAAGTTAGTTATGTTTTTACCATTTTAATAAAATTTGGTATAGATATAATTTTTTTGTTAAATATCTTTTAATATACAAAATCAAAACTAGTGTCTCCCTATAATATACCTGGAAGAATAAAAAGATAAAATTTTAAAATCATAATTTTGGGTTTTTTCTTTCCAGTATACATTCGATTAGTCGTATTTTTTCAATCATAGTTGTTTATGTCTTGATTTGTATGGTTATTTATTCGAACCAAGTTATTAGTTTTAAGTTTTTCCGCGGTTACAGATGTCGTATGAAGTTGATATCGTTATTCGATTTTATAAAACATAAGATTCGTTTGAAGTCGACATAGGTTGTTTAGTAGGTGATAAGGGAGTAATTTGCCGATCTTAATAGAAAATGAGTTAATCGTAAAAAGGAGAAAGAAAATATGCCCCTTATTGTATTTATTATTTATTGGGAAACTATTTGTAAATAAAGTAGTTTGTAAATGACTAATAGTGAAATAATGTAAGAACACTAAGGACATAAATGGGACCCACATTCCCCACTATAAAAGGAAGCCCATTTAGTTTTGGTGGGGGGCGATTAAATATTATATTCTCTTTCTACATTCTCTCTCTAAACTTTGATTTCTAGTCACATCAGGCTCAAGATCCAAGATCCTTTATCCTAGTCATTTATTCAGTCACCATTGGCACCGTCTGTGGGAATCCGTGATACCAAAAAAGAATTTGTTTCTTTGAAAATCGTCATCTAATCTTAAAGAATGAATGACGAAGCGGTTGGGGAGAGGGTCGGGAGAGAAGTAGCCCGATCCGTTTCAATGTTTGATGGCGAGGAAGCTCCGGGTCGGGAGTATTACGCACAGGGTCGGGATAAGCGATCGACTCTTATCATGACTAGGAGACAGCTGCTGGAAGATATCGCAAAGCTAAACGCCGAAAAAGAGCGAGCACTAGATGAAAAAAGAGTTCGGGAGGACCAAAGGAAAAGAACCGGTCGTAGACAACCGCGGCGAAGGCTATCCGACTATTGATTATCGTATCGATGCCCGACCTGTTCGCCATTATCGAGAGCCTCGCCCAAAAGATAGGCACGAGGGAAGAGCGGAACAAGGCCAAAAGGATAACCGGGGAATCTCTGCTGTTTATACTCGGATGACTCGTCGGGAAAAGAGTACCGACACAATGAAAGGCTAAACAAGCGCGCTCAGAAAAGCAACTCCCGACGCAATAGGGCACCCCATTCCGACTCTCCCAAGTCCAAGAAGGGTAGCGCTCAGAAAAGAACGCCAGTGTCTTTCGAGAAAGAAGAAATGCTAACGGTCAGCAGAGAGGAGCGGGTAGTTCTACCCCAGTTCCAGTGGCAGCCATCGAATAGCCAGACCCAGGGGTATTGGGTCAGTAGCCAGTTCATTAACCCAGGCGATGGAGGTTTGTATAGGATTCAGACTGAGGGGCTTGGAGGCGGATCGTTCAGATTCAGAATGAATTGGAGAGCTTCACCGTTGTCCGACAAATATTGTCGGGACACCTCCCAAAGAGGTTTGACATTTCCAAATTGGAAAAGTATGACGGTAAGAGGGATCCAGATAACCACTTGGAAGCCTTCAAGAACTTTATGTTGAGTTTCGATAATGACGATAAGCTATTGTGTCGAGCGTTTTCGATGACCTTCAAGGATCGAGCATCTAAGTGGTATAACCAACTACCACAGGGTTGTATTAAAAACTTTGGGATGTTCTGGATGATGTTCCGTCAGCACTTTGTGGGAAGAAAAGGTTTCCGGGCCAACGGTGATACGATCGTCAACTGTAAACAAAAACTGGGCGAAAGCCTACGGGATTACACCAGGTGTTTCATCGATGCTAAGACCGACCTTAATCATTGCGAAGAGAACGTAGCTCTGACAGCATATCTCTTGGGGTTGCTTCCAGGACCGATGAAGCAAGCAGTCACTAAAAAGCAAGCTTTTACTTTTTCCGCCCTTCTAGCTCAGGTGGAAAAGCAGATATTGATTGAAGAAACCGAGGCGTCTGAATTGGCTGCACAAATTCAGCAAAGCGCGCAAGCATCGGTCGTTATGAAACAAGGTGCTCAATCCAGCTATGTTCAGCAAGTCCAGCCAGTCAACACAATACTACCGACCCAGGCCTTACTAGTCAAGCCTCTGGCTTCCCAGGGCTCAAAAGCAAAGCAAACAAAGCAAGTAGTTTCGCGACCCATGTCTAACAAGTGGATCCGACCTGCTTACTTCGCTGATTTGACATAATGCGTGTCTTCAATCTATGAAAAGACTAAGAAGAGCGGGATGTATCGAAGGCCTTTCCCCATACCAACGCCTCAGGAACATATGAACAACCGATACTGCCGATACCATGAAGACGTAGGACACGATACAAAGGATTGTATCGCGCTAAAAAGGAGATACAGATGCTGATAGAGCATGTAAACCTACTTGAATATGTGAAAAAGAAAGCACAGCAGGGCGCGGCTTCGAAAGAAATCGTGACGATACAAAAACCTGAGACCACCATGGCGATTTCCGAAGTGACCGACCCTTTTGGTGTCTCCATCGAATATCTCGATCCCGATGTAAATCGTAACCTCATTAGGGTCATCGAAGAAGAAACTGTGGAAAGTAACGGGAACGTAAGAAACCTCTGTCGATTTTTTGAATCATTGACTATTTTTGGGGGTGATTCTATGGCAGGGATCACACACTCCTCCCGAAAGCGACATATTGTGAACCTGGCTACTCAGTTAGAAGCTCGGCCATATCCTCATTCAAAAGGCATACCTTCACCAATTTTGTATTTCGACGACGATGACATGCGAGACATAGTCGGTCCTCATGAAGATGCCGTCGTTATTGGAGCATCCATTGCGGGGAAAGAGGTTTGACGCATCCTTGTGGACACCAGAAGCTCAGCGAACATAATATTTGCCTCGACATTCGCTAAGTTCAGGGAACCCCCGGTAATCACACGTTCGAATCGAACTATTGTAGGTTTCACAGGTTTGGCAGCGGATGTGGTAGGAGAATTTGAAGGCATCGTTCAGTTAGGCCGCGGGCCTTTCAAGAATGAGGTCACTGTTTTATTCGTCGTGGTAGACGCACCGGCCTCCCTTAATGTGATCTTTGGCAGGTCGTGGCTTTCACGAATGCACGCGGTAACGTTTAATATTCACCAATGCTTGAAATACGTGGTCACGAACAACGTGGGGGTAGTGCGAAACAGCCAGAAAGCGGCAAGAGAATGCTACCGAGCGACTTTACCACCAAAAATGGATCAAGAGATGGAACAAGCGTGGGACTAGCAATTAGTGGGACTTCCCTTGGGGTCTCTGCCTGTCGATGATCCCAGGGAAGCCCCCGGTTTTTTAACCACCGACGAAGAATGCGAAAAACACCAATTTACCGAAGGAAGAATTTTACAGATAGGGGTCAAATTGTCACTAGGTTTTAAGAAACAGTTGGTATCGTTGCTACAGGAAAATTTGATTTTGTTCGAGTGGTGCTCAGAGGACGTGACTGGAGTCCCAGAGAACCATGTAATTCACAAGTTAACTGTCAATAAGAACGTCAGACCCATCTCGCAAAAGCGTCGGACCTTTTTCCCGGAAAAGGCAGAAATCATTATGAGAGAGGTCGAAAGAATGCTCAGCGTCGGGCACATCAAAGAATCAAGTTACCCACGCTGGACGTCCAATCCCGTCCTGGTCAAAAAGAAGAACGAGAAGTGGCAAATGTGTGTGGACTTTACCGACCTTAATCGAGCATGCCCAAAGGATCATTTCCCGATGCCGAGAATTGACCAGTTGGTGGATTCCACGTCAAGAAACAGATTACTCTCTTTTATGGATGCATATGCGGGTAACAATCAGATCAAATTGCACCCAGCGGATCAGGAAAGCACAACGTTTGTCATGGGCCGAGGCCTATATTGTTATAAGTTTATGTCGTTCGGGTTAAAAAACGCAGGCGCCACTTACCAAAGATTGGTTAACAAGACCTTTGACTTCCAGATAGGGAGGAATATGGAGGTTTACATCGATGACATGCTAGTGAAGAGCGTCACAGACGAAGACCATCTCGCTGATTTGAGGGAAAACTTTGACAATCTAAGGGGTATAAATCTCAAGTTAAACCCGGAGAAATGCTCCTTTGTTGTAAGGTCGGACAAATTCCTGGGATTCTTTGTTAGCGAAAAAGGAATCGAGGCAGACCCGATCCAATTATGAGCTCTTACGACATGACACCACCTAAGAACATCAAGGAGGTCCAGATATTGACCGGGCGCCTGACGGCCTTGAATCGATTCATTTCTCGTTCATCTGACAAGTGCGCTCCATTTTTTCAGGTTCTGAGAAATGCTAAGAATTTTGTTTGGACGCCGGATTGCGACACAACCTTTTTGGGGATCAAAACTTATTTATCGTCCCCGAACCTTCTAACGAAACCCCTGACAAATGAGACTCTTTTTTCTTTACATAGCGGTTTCAGATTTTGCAGTAAGTGCGACGCTGATCAGTGAATCGGGAACGGCTCCCAAAGCGGTGTACTTCGTGAGCAAAAGTCTATTGGACGCGGAGACCCAATATTTGAAGTTGGAAAAAATAGCCTTGGCTTTAGTGACCGCGGCACGAAAAATGCGACCATATTTTCAGGCCCACCCCATTGTCGTCCGAACCTCGTTTTCACTCAAGTACGTGCTTCAGCGACCGGACATGTCAGGAAGAATGTCTAAATGGTCGGTCAATTTGGGCGATTTCGACATCAACTTTGAGCCAAAAACAGCTATCAAAGGCCAGGCCCTGGCTAATTTTATAGTCGAATTCCATTCTAATCGACCCGACCAAGAAGCACCACCCGAAGAAGACAAGCTACTATAATGGGTTATCCGAACCGATGGTGGGTCGAACGTCAATGGATGCGGTGCGGGCGTGCAGATAGTCACCCCTACGGGCGTAAGTATGCATGAGGCAATCCGATTTGGTTTTCCCACTTCTAACAACGAAGCTGAATATGAAGCTGCCCTGGCCGGTTTGAGACTCGCACAAGTGTGCGGGGCTACGTGCGTACGCCTTTTTAGTGATTCTCAGCTTTTGATTAATCAAGCTTCGGGAGCGTCGGAAGCTAGGAAAGATCACCTAGTTCAGTACTTAGCAGCATTGCGAGTGTTAGCCGCGTCATTTTCCAAAGTAACATATGAGCATGTCCCCAGAACCGAAAATGTAATCGCCGACTCCCTAGCATCGGCCTCTTGCTCAAGCAATTACCCTTGGATAACCGAACAAGAAAACCCGTCAATCATAAAGAGGACAAAGCCAGATAATCGACCAGAAATGGCTTGTCAGGTATCTTCGGTAGCTACTTCAGACTGGAGAAGGGATATTATAGCTTTCCTGGCCAAAGGATTACTACCAGACGATAATATCACGGCTCTGAAGATACGAAATAAAGCCCGGGGCTATGTTCTGTTGGGGGACATACTATACAAAAAGTCGTTTAGCAGGCCTTTACTGAGATGCTTGGGGGTAAATGAGTCACAAATAATTATGTCCGAGTTGCATGACGACGAGGGAGCGGCTCATTGCGGTTACAAAGCACTGATAAGAAGAAGTTTTCTCGCCGGTTTCTATTGGCCAACGGTAACGGCTGATGCTCAGCAGATAGTAAAAACCTACAAAACCTGTCAAAGATTCGCGAATACGATAAACATGCACGCGGACCCTTTAGAATCAATATCTGAAGGCCTACCTTTTGACCGATGGGGGATCGATCTCGTAGGGCCGTTACCAATGGCAGACAAACGATTGTGGTGGCGGTGGATTACTTTTCCAAATGGGTAGAAACCAAACCGTTGTCGGGAACGAGAAATAAGGATATCATCAAATTTATTTGGTCGAATATATGTTGTAGATTCGGGGTACCTCAGAAGCTCACCATGGATAACGGACCTCAGTTTGACAGCAGCGAGATGAAATCCTTTTGTACGACCCATAGGATTAGGCAATGCTTTTCTGCCCCTTTCCATCCCCAAGCAAATGGGCAAGTTGAAGTTACGAACCGAACTGGCAAATGAAAATGCTTTTCTGCCCCTAGAAGGAAATGCTGGAAAATGGCTGGATTACTTGCAGGAAGTGTTGTGGGCTTACCGAACTACACCTCGAATGGCGACTAAAGAATCGCCTTATGCCTTAGTATATGGAATGGATGCGGTCACCCCAGCAGAGTCAATCTTCTCATCTTTTAGGGTCGGTAACTATGATGAAAATAAAAACGAGGGTGACAGAAGACTAGCTCTAGACCTGATAGAAGAAAAACGGTACCGAGCTCAACTAAATTATTTACATTATCAGACCCTAATGAGGAGTCGGTATGCATCAAAAGTACGTCGGCGAGAGTTCAAAGTCGGTGATAGGGTTTTGAGAAGAGTTTTTCTGCATACCAAAGACAAAATCCTCAGTAAGCTCGCCCAAACTAGAAGGACCGTACAAAGTAGTGGAAAGAATTAAGAGTGGGACATATCGGTTGCAGGACAAGCACGGGCGTTCGTTAAGGCTCCCGTGGAACATTAAACATTTGAAGCTATATTTGGAGTAATTTTGTTGATTTTTGTAACTTTGTAATCATTGTTTGTGTAAAAACCTTTGGTCGGGGATGCACTCTTTCCTACCTCGGTGGCGCGAGAAGGTTTAGTGAGACATCCATAGCAACTGACCTTTTACTCTAAAATTTCGCCCTTCAATATCAGAAGTATGAAACAGGAGTCCATTAGCTGACGAGCTGGTGGACAACCTTTGGTGATCTTAATTGATTGCTCAACAGAAACTTGAAAGGTTTTTCAGTGTTTAAATTGATCTACATTTTTTATTCCCGACCCTATGGGAAGGTTTTCAATTTTACATTGATCAACCGTGGTGTGGTTTATTTTCGTCTGAGGGTAATTTTGTCTAGAGTTTTGTGGTGTTTCAAGGGTATTTAATGTTTAGATAGATTGTAGTGAGAGACTTGATCTGTCTGGTTGTATTAAATGTTCATTACCCTCATTAATGAAAGTAGTTGGGTATTTATACCCTTAATTGTGGGCCACATGGGCTTTCGGGTCAACTCATGAATTCAAGTCGAGTTCAATGACCCATTAGTCTTCAAGCAAGTAAGTAATTAGCTTAGTCATGAAATGATTTAGGTTTTAATACATTTAGTTCTGTTCGGATAGTTCAGTGGGTGGCTTTTTTCCGGATTTTCCATGTCCGGTTCCCTTAGTGAGTAGTGAGAAAATCTGGACTCATCAGTAGCCCATTTTTTAGGTTATGTTCGAAGGCCTTTGACAAGACCTAAAAAATAGTTCAAGTGTACACATAACTACGTCCGGACATTTCGAAATGTGTAACGACTTTATCCGGACTGATTGAAAATCCTTAGAAGCTGAACGGTTTTTCCAGAGATAGTGGGACACGTGTCCTTCTCTGATTTGCCTCACCAACCGTTTTCCTCCTAGAAAGGCGCTTCCACTTGCTTCGAAAAGTAACCTCTTAATTAATGTTGGTGACATCAACGCCATCTTTAATCATTACACCTATCTTTTCGTATTCTCCTAGGTATCAAAGCATCATTTGTTCTTTTAGTATAAATTAGTCCACTTTTCACTGTTTTATCTAGGGATGGCAATTTTTTCCCAACCCGCGGGTACCCGACCAGAGCCGACCCGATGGAATGGGTTATGGGATTTAAAAATTTCCCACGGAGGGGTTGTGTGTTATAAAATTTATTAATATTATCAATATTGGTCTAATATTATTAATATTATAAATTAAATTTAAAAAATTCTAACATATACCTAAACCATATATTAATTATTAATAACATTATAAAAATAAAAATTATTTATTAATTGTCACTAGCTATCGTATATTTTTAAAGATATCTTTCAACATTTAAATATTAAATTTAATTTTTCAATTTCTCTTTTAATTTTTTTTTCTAATAATATTGTTATTTATTAAATAAAAAAATTACCAACATATACCAAAATCATATATCAATTATTAATAAATCACATAATAATATTCTAGATTTAAATATTAAATTTGATGATTTATACTTTTTAAACATTTTTTTTGTCATTAGTATCAAACTCAAGACAAACTAATAATATAACTAATTAAATTAGAAAAAAATGATTTATTAGCATATACCAAAACTATATTAATTATTAATAGATAACAATTAGCATTATGTTGGAGTGTTTTTTTATAAAATTGACATAAATCTAGAGACCAGTGGTTAGTTTTTTATATAAAAAAATCATAACTTCAATGGGTACCCGCGGATGGGTACCCGAACCCGCCGGGTTCGGGTGTGGGAAAAAAATATTACTACCCGATGGGTACGGGTTAGGGTATGGGTTTGGAAAAATATAGACGGGATGGGTTACGGGTTTAGCTATACCCGCACCCATCCCGACCCATTGCCATCCCTAGTTTTATCATCTTCATTATCTCTACTATGTTAATCTTGAAAGCTTTTACCTCTCAAAAAACCCTTCTTTTGTTGTGAGTTTATGTTCACGGCAAGAAACGCCCTAGTAAAAGGTGGGTGGCTCAACTTGTCGGAGTTAGAAAAAGCTGAAAAAGTCGAACGAGAAAAGCGCATTGCTGCGGGCCTTCCTGTTTCTCCTGTTGACAAGCCTGATACACCAAACTCGGAGCCTGATAGGGGTTCATCTTCTGCCAAAAGTTCTAAACCCAGAAGGTTATTCCAGCCCATTCTTTCTCCAATCGCTTCAGGCTCATCGGTTCAAGAATCAGAGCCCGTTGTTGAACCAAAAATGGCGGTTACAAGCCTTAGGAAACCTTCCCCATTCATTGTTATGGGATCAGACGCTGATATTTCCCCAGATAAACTAGTAGATCGACGAAGGGGTCGTTTGGTGAAAGGGCAGACTGCTACTGCACAACCTAAACCTCCAAAATCCACGCCTTCTAAATCTGGGGCTAAGAGTAAGACTACAGGGTCAGAAACACCCATCAAAATTCCCAAGGACATGCTGTCCGGTCCAGAGGCAACCAGTTCAAGCCTTCAGAAAGAGACCTCCGGATCTGAGCCCCAATCGGATTCTACACCACAAGAGGAGAAGAATTCTCAACAATCCGGAGGGCTTACCGAGCCAACCACTAGCTCTTCTCTCCCAAAAACACCTGACAATCCCTCCATTGTAATGGAGGATGTAATGGAGGACAGCATCGAAGAAGCCCCTTTTATGAGTGATGTCTCCGGGAAAACAAGTGAGACTGCCATCACCAAGAAGAGCAAAGGCAAAGAGAAAGTGTGTTTAAAGCATCCGGACCTGCTGGAGTGCCTTGTAGGAAAAGTGGGGCCTTGTTTCCACAAAGTAAATGTAAAATATCTGCTAGCCATGCAGAATATTAATTACGCTTTTGTTCATACAGCTGAACTTGGCCGGATGAGGACGAAGTGGGGGATACCAGAAAATGTTAAAGTGGGGATACCAGTTGATCCGAAGACGCCCATGGATTGAAAACTCAGTGAGATAGTTTTCTATACTGACTTATTTAAATGGGGGCTTAGGTTTCCTTTGGACCCAGAAATAGTCAGATATTTCCATTTGATAAAGCTTTTCCCAAGTCAACTAATCCCTAATTCCTGGTTCACCCTTATGGCATGTATCATGGCTTCCAGGCTCTCCAAAATTCCTCTTCCGATGGAGCAATTTGCTGCTGTAGCAAGCCTCTACAGAAACCATGCCATTCATTTCTATCACTTTAACATGAGCGATAATTACAAGGAGGTGGATGATTTACTTGAGTCGGAGAAAAGCTGGAAGACTCAATTTCTGTTTGTCAGCGGTGCCTGGGAGAATGGGAAGAAAACTAAAGCTGGTGTCAACTTAAGCATGCTTACCAACATATGGTAAAGTGATGGTAAAAATCTCATTACATACTCCTACTTTTTCTTATAACAAATTTGTTTTGTCAAATTCCTCTTCTTTTGTTTTTTGGTAGTGCTGCCTAAGGATTTCAATGATTACTTGGAGGCTGGCCAGACCACTTGTACCAAGCTAAATGCTTGGACTGTTGAAAAATGGGAAAACCGCTTCCACAACTGTTTTACCGGAGGCAATTTAACAAAATCTCATCTTTGGAATACAACTGACCGGAGGGACTTGTCTTGGGAGGAATTAACCACTCCACCCCTTTCGGAGTAATTCTCCGGAAGATAGAAGGAAATGATGGGAAATTGACCTTGCCGGGCAGAGCTAAAGCCCCAAACAAATGAAGGGCAAAAAAGTTAAGGCCAAGCAAGGTGTGGTTGTGGCCAATCCTACCGAGGTGGTGGTAGCTGTCCCAACAAACCCAGAGGGACAAGATCAAGGGCAGATTGATGTTGCCTTACTGCAAGTGGTGGAACACGAGAGTACCAAGGAAGTAGCTGGGTCTCCAAAACCCCAAAAGGCTCCCAAAAAGACAGAAAACGAGGAGCAGAAGGTGGAGACAGGGATGCCAAGAAAAAGAAAACCTCCAAGGGAGATGAAGTTTCTCTCCGGGCTCCGGAGTCTCAACCTCTAGTTGACCCAGTTGACCCCACTCAAGCAGAAGAAATTCCAGGTGACTTTCACACTAGAGAGGGTGCCGGAGGGGATATCAACATTGATGGTGTCGAAATCTCAGGGCTTCAAGGGATTGGTCTTTACTTTGAATACTTTGCCAAAGATAATTTTGCTGGACCCTACCTCCCCCCAAGCTCTTCGAACATCATCACCTTCAATGGTAAGTCATTTTCTGTTTCGAGTGAGAGAGACATCATCACCCATTCTTTATTAAGCAATGTCCAGCCAGTGCTTATCTTAGAGAAGCAAGTGCGCAACCAGTCAGCCATCATCAATACCCTCAACTCTGACAAAGAGAAGCTGTCTAGTGACCTCCTTAGTGCCAACCAAAATGCTGAGACATTGAAGAAAGATAATGAGGAGTTGAAGAAACATCAAGAGGACTTGGCCATCAAGTTTTCCAATTCGGAGGGAGTTGTCAAAGAACTCCAATTGAAGCAGTCTGATCTGGAGAGAAACATATATTCTTTAAAAGATGAGGTGAAGGCTAGAGACAGCGTCATTCAGACCTTAACCAATGACAAGATTTCGCTTGAAAACACTGTGTCCAAAGCTGAACAAGAAAAAGCCGACTTGTTAAGGGAGCAAGAGAAAACAATCCAAGCTAGGATTGATGCTTATACCAACGAGGTGATAGATTCTCAAGAGGAGAGATATGCTGAAGTCAAGTCAGATATTGTCTTGCTCTTTCATAAGAAATTTCCGAAGAGGACACTGGGAGATTTATAGAAGTTTGTAGAGTATGAAGACCTCCCGTTCCACACGATGGCTGATAGTGACAAGCATGACTACTCTAGTGGCTGGGATGACACAACCGATGAAGAGGAAAAGACTGGGGAGAGTCCGGATGAAGAAAATGATGACCCAAAGAAGAAAAAGCCAAGTGAGGCTGAGTCATCTAAGAAAGCTCAGTCTTAAAATATCAACTATCTTCTTAATTTTCTGTGTTTGAACCAAAGTCCTTGGATGGCCAAGGCATTTTTTGTAACCATGTCCGACCCTTGTCCGGATAAACCTTTCTGTTTTGAAAATTCAAAGTCCTTGGATGGCCAAGGAATTTCGTACATTTTAATGGGTAGCTTCATTTTTCCCAACTCTTGCATTGTTTCATAGTTTTTCAATTTTGGTGGCTAATGTTTAAGCAGCCCTTATTTATTTTAAAAGTATTTTAAAGTGAGAGTGTTTAAATTCTCCGATGACAAATGTTTAAGTAGTCATCACTCCACCAATTCAATCTGGTCTGCCATAAAAAATTTCAAAGAAAACTATACACTAAAACACTCTGAATCTTTTAAGAAGGCATCATATTTTATAAAAAAGATCGGACACCTCATTAAAACATCCCCGAGCCACCAGGGAGGAAAGAGTATGCCCCCAAATATTTATATGAACTTTTAAACAAGTAAATATTTACATAGTTTTTATTCCAAGTACAATCAGAGGTGCTCAATGTTCCAGGGGTGATTCAAAATCCTTCCATCTTTATCTTGGAGCCGGTATGTCCTAGGCTTAAGCTTTTCACTGACCATATAGGGTCCTTCCCAAGATGGAGCTAACTTACCGAACTGCTTCTCCTTAGTATGTAGGAAGACTTTTCTCAATACATCCCCTGGTTGAAAATCCCTTCTCTTAATTTTAGAAGCAACCCTGCTTCTCATCAAACCTTGATAGTTTGTGGCTCTAAGGTGAGCCTTGACTCTTCTCTCTTCTATCAAGTCAAGCTGGCCTCTGACAGCCACTTCATTAGTGTGTTTGGAAAAATTATGAACTCGAAATGAAGGAAGAGTAGCTTCTATGGGAGCTATGGCATCCATCCCATATACTAAGTCAAAGGGAGACTCTTGTGTTGCAGCCCCGGGAGTGGTCCTGTAAGCCCACAAGACTTCTTGTAAATAACTTGGCCATTTTCCAGCAGCTCCCTCTAAATTCTTCTTCAGACCGGACAGTATTGTCCGGTTAGCCACTACAACTTAACCGTTTTCTTGTGGGTGGAAAAGAGAAGAGAAGAAGTGTTGAATGCCTCTGGAGGCACAGAAAGTCTACATTTCCTTGTTGTCGAATTGCGGCCCATTATTTGTAGTTATTTTCTGTGGAACTCCGAATCTGCAACAAATGTTAGACATGATGAATTTAATAACAACTTTCGAGGTAGTTCCTGCCAATGGGGCTGCTTTGATCCACTTCGAAAAGTAATCAATAGCAACAATTATAGTTTTGCACCCCCCGGACGCCATGGGTAGAGGTCCCACTAAATCCAACACCCATCGAGCAAAAGGTATTGGCTCAGAAATTGACTCTAAAGGGACAACTAGAGTATTAATTTCATTACTATATCGTTGGCATGGATCACACTTTTTTACGAACTCCTTGTCATCTTGCATTATGAAGGGCCAATAGTACCCAGCTAATAAAACTCTTATAGTTAGAGCCCTGAATCCATAGTGTGCTGATCCCTCACCATCATGTAGTTCAGAGAGCACTATTTGAGATTCATCAACCCCCAAACATCGCAAAAGGGGTTTACTATAAGATTTTTTATAAAGAACATCTCTTAGGATGACAAAACCACGGGCCTTGTACTTTACTTTCCTTGTTACTGCTTTTTCCGGAGGTAAGATGCCATCTGAGAGATATTGAAGGAGAGGAAATCTCCAATCTTGGGGCTGTTTGATCTGTATATTCAAACTTTCTTCTTCCTTATCTGGATTAATTTGAATGGATGGGAATTCCTACACATATATCCAAGGGTAGGACTCAAAGTAGGCTATGGTTGCTAAGGAGTCTGCTAGCATATTTTCTGTTCGGGGTATGTGCTCATAAGTGACACTTTTGAAATTGAGGGCCACTTCTTTGAGGATGGATAAATATTTAATCAACTTCTCTTTTTTAGCTTCGGATTGGCCTTGTGCATGATGGATAAGAAGCTGAGAGTCGCTCATTAACCTGACCATTTTGGCTCCACAGATGAGAGCTAACTTCAAACCAGCTATAGCAACCTCATATTCAGACTCATTATTGGAAGCCCTGAAAGCAAAGCATATAGCCTGGTACATTCTGTCACTGTATGAAGAGTTTAAACATATCCCAGCACCACAACCCATGGTACTTGATCCACCACCAGTCCAGATGACCCATACTTTTTTTTTATCTTTTACCCCGGTTGCTTGTTTAGTATCCCTACCTGAGTGAAATTCAACTAAGAAATCAGCCACAGTTTGGGCTTTGACCGCTGTTTGGGGGGCAAAATCAATATCGTAGTCTCCCAGTTCTACTGAACACTTGGTCATTATACTTGAAATGTCGGCCTTTTGGAGAACGTTTTTAAGGGAAAAGACGTTCGGACAATGATAGAATTAGCCTAAAAATAGGGTATCATCTTCCTTGCAGCAATTACCAAGGCTAGTTTTAATTTGTCAAGTTTTAAATACTGTTTTTCTGAATCTATCAAGCTTTTGCTGATATAATACACCGGACGACGATAGTTATCTACTTCCCTTACCAACACTGCACTTATAGCACAATCAGAGACTGCCAAGTATACGAAGAGGGTCTCTCCGTCAATAGGTTTAAACAAAGTCTTGAGGGAAGATAAGTGCTTCTTAATCTCATCGAAAGCCTCATCACACTGTGGGGACCAGTTGAAATCTTTTGCACCTTTCAGAGTTTGAAAAAATGGGGTGCACCTGTCCGAAGATCTTGAAATAAAACAGTTTAGTACAGCCAGCCTCCCGGTCAATCATTGTACCTCTTTAATATTCCGAGGAGGCTCCATTTGTAGTAAAACATTAAGATGGTCTAGATCAGGCTGTATCCTTTTCTCACTTATCATATACCCCAAAACGTTTCCGGACTGCACTCCAAAAACGCACTTTTCTGGGTTTAACTTTAAATTTACTTTCACCAAGTTGGCAAAAGCTTCTTGGAGATCTGCCAAGTGTAGCTCTTCGTCTATACTTTTCACCATCATGTCATCGATGTAAACTTCCATGTTTCTTCCAATTTGTTCAGCAAAGGCCTTGTTCACCAACCTCTGATAAGTAGCCCCAGCATTTTTTAACCCAAACAGCATTACTTTGTAATAATGGAGGCCCATATCAGTAACAAATATGGTATGTTCTTGATCCTTTGGATCTACTTGAATCTGATTATACTCGGAGAAGGCATCCATAAAGGGCAACAACTTGTTTCCAGATGTGGACTGTTAAAGCCACAACATACTTGGTGGACTACCACCTGTCCTTGCACAGCATACTTCAAGCATTCGTGGACTGTTAAAGCCACAACATGCATTATGGAGAGCCAAGATCTCCCCAGAATAGCATTATAACAAGTGGGACAATCCACCACAATAAATAGTATTCTAACCATCTTTTTAAAAAGGCCTTTGCCCAATAAAACCTCCTCCTCGAACTCCCTGATCACATCTGCTGAGCTTCAAGTGAAACCCACAATTGACTTGTTCGAACGTTGAATTACTGCCGGATTTTTCATTTTTTATAGGAAGTTAAAAAGAGAATATTGGCAGAACTCCCGGTGTCCACCAAAATTCGTCTTATGTCATTGCCCCCAATGGATTCTCCTATGACAACAGCATCTTCATGAGGACCAGCAATATCCCTCAAGTCATCCTCATCAAAAACAATAAAAGGAAATGGAATATGTGATTAATAGGAAGTCATGCCTCCTTCTAGTTGGGTAGCTAAAGTATAAACGTGCCTCTTTCTCGAAGAAGCAGTTGGTGCAGTCATAGTGTCCCCTTCGAATATTGTAAATGACTCAAAATGTTAATAAGTCCGGACACCGTTTTATAATGCTCCATGATAACACCCACTTTATTCCAGGTTGGATCAGGATCCAAATATTCAGCTCTACATCGAACCTTTCGATTATCACCATAGCCCCATCCGGAGCCGTGGTGCCTGCATTGTTTGGACCAGCCCGATGAGCATTGCCAGGCCTATTTTCACCTCTTCTTTTAACATATGCCCCCAACTTTCCTCTTTCTATCAAATTATGTACTTCTTGTTTCAACGCAATACAATCCTCAGTGGTATGGCTAGTATCATGGTGATACTGGCAGAAATAATTATTACGGCTCTCCATAGGAGACTGTAATGCAGCTGGCCTTCTGTAGTGTACTTCATCTTTTGTTTTGTCATAAATGGTGGCTACATTTTCTTTCAACTGAGCAAACCACTCCGGTTGAACCCAAGGCCCTCGCTTATTTCTAGATTGCTGACTCTGGGCTGGTGCAGTTGGCTGAGACTGAGCTTTGGCTCTTTTATGACCCTGCCCGGCTTCCTTGGCCTTGTTCCCGGAGTGGTTTTGGTTTGGATTTGGTGCAGCTGGAGCAGACCTCACCTGCATGTGCACCCTAATTTTCTTTGTTTCATCTACATTAATCTGTTTTCCGACCTGCTTGAGCAGACCTCCATATGTCATGACCTTTTTTCTGGTTACTGAATCAGCCAAGTTTCCAGGGTTTAAGCCCTACCTCAGAGAAGCTATTGCTACTTGTTCAAAGCAATCAGCCAATCCATTTTTAGTATTTACAAAACGACTTATGTATTCTTTTAAATATTCGTTTGGTTCTTTGGCACAATGGATAATCGTGTCTCCATTGCCCTTCACTTTCTTACTTCCAACAAACTGCTTCCGAAAGGCCACCCAAAAAGTGTTGAAATTTCTGATGCAACCCTGCGGCAAACTATTGTACCACTTCAGAGCACTCCCCGTAAAAGATTGGTTATCCGGGTCTTTAGTACCATCATATTTTTCCATTTTCGTAATTTCAAACCTCTTAAGAAGGTTTGCGGACAGTATCTTGGAGGACAATGGAGATTGTCTCCAATTTCAGCCACGACTGAATACCGTATCTTCGTTAGGAGTTGCAAAGATACCTGGTTCATCATGGAAGGTAAAAGGATCCATTAACAATCGATCAACATGTCTCCGGCCATGACTGTGAGGCGATCCTTTGCCCAGATGCCTCTTCAACCTTCCATGCCTATCCCTTTTTCATGAGTACTTCTTGACCAACTTTTTTTTCTTTTTAGAATGACCTTCATCACTGCTGGATGACAAGGATTCTTCGACTCCATCTTCATTTGAGGAGCTACTGGAAGACTCTGAGTCTGAATCAGAGCTATCCACCGGTTCAGACCAGTGAGACTTTTTTGAGCTAGCATGAGTCTTTTTTGCACTCACATGGGTTTTTGATGGCTCATGCTCTCTTGGATTGTCTGTATGATGAGCTACTGACACCTTAGACTTCTCTTTTGTGCCCATCTCTGCCCTCTTGACAGCCCTCAGAGCTTCCATTTCAACTTTTAACCTATCTCGTTCCTCAATCGTATATTCATCATTTTCCCCCACCACTTCTGCCAAAGCTGGTTGCACTTCTTGCACGTCCGGATTCATCCGAACTGATTTTTCTTGATGGTTTTGAATGCTAGATTCAGGAACCTTCTTCTCCCATTGTGGTCGCCAATTTGGTGTGGTTTATTTTCGTCTGAGGGTAATTTTGTCTAGAGTTTTGTGGTGTTTCAAGGGTGTTTAATGTTTAGATATATTGTAGTGAGAGACTTGAGCTGCCTGGTTGTATTGGATGTTCATTACCCTCATTAATGAAAGTGGTTGGGTATTTATACCCTTAATTGTGGGCCACATGGGCTTTCGGGTCAACTCATGAATTCGGGTTGAGTTCAATGACCCATTAATCTTTAAGCAAGTAAGTAATTAGCTTAGTCATGAAGTGATTTAGGTTTTAATACATTTAGTCATGTTCGGATAGTTCGGTGGCTGGCTTTTGTTCGAATTGCCCCTGTCCGGTTCCCTCAGTGAGTGGTGAGAAAATCCGGACTCATCAAACCGAACCTTAAAAGTTTTTTCAGTGTTTAAACTGATCTACATTTTTTATTCCCGACCCTATGGGAAGGTTTTCAATTTTACATTGATCAACAGAACCTTAAAAGGTTTTTCAGTGTTTAAACTGATCTACATTTTATATTCACGACCCTATGGGAAAATTTTCAATTTTACATTGATCAACAGAACCTTAATAGGGTTTTCATTGTTTAAACTGATCTACATTTTTTATTCCCGACCCTATGGGAAAATTTTCAATTGACATTGATCAACAGAACCTTAAATGGTTTTTTGGTATTCTACCAATCTACATTTTATACCCGGCCAGCTATGAATTTATAAAAGCACAATGAAAATAACGTCACGATTATGGATATTATTTTTCGGAAACGTCGGTTACAAAAATGGTTCAAAAAGGGTTCTACAGACCCAAAAGTTACAAAATTTGAATACAAAAACATACGAGGTGAAGCATCCTCTTCCTCAGACTCGGGTTCGGTGTCGTCCGACTCTTCGTCCTCACAGACCACACCAGCGGGGCGATCGGCCTCAGGAACATCTAGCCACATTGACCCAAGGGGAAGGTCGGGGAAACGATGATGAAAGGTCAACACATAGGCGGCCATAGCTTTGGCCGTCTCCTTGTCCATCCACTTCTGGCACTGATCAGCAAAAAGGGCATTAGCACCCTTCAGGTCGGAGATTTCATGCACCAGCTTCCCAGCTTTTTTCGACCGTCTTCAGCTTCTCTTCCAAGAGCTTCTGAGCTGCCTTTCCTTTCTTCATTTCCTCTTCAAGTGCGGCAACTTTCCCCTCCGCGTCTGTCAGCTTCTAGCTTAGCTCCCTTGCCCGCCGCTCTTTCATCGCCAAGGGCACGATCATATTATAAAAAGACAGGGACAACCCGTCTGTTATCCGCAAAGGAAAAGTATGCGGACTCCCTGGCACGGACAGCACAGGCAGCTTAGTATCACTCGATGACGCCACAGCATTTTTTGAGGCCTTTGAGGGACTCGCATCGTTGGGGACCATCATTATGGGCTCGGCTACAGTCACACCCTTAACCCCCCCCCTCCCCCCCATATTGCTCAAAAATCTCCGGGACAGTTGCGTTATCAACAAAAGCAGAACATGCGGCAGATCCGCCCTCCTTCGAGCGCTTCGACTTTTTGGCCTAAGCACCGTCTGCCTCAGCCTTTCCCTTCCGCTTCTTGGCCAGCTCCTTGGACCGTTGGGCCTCGCCATCCTCATCAGCATCTTCATCTTGTTGTCCCTCCGCGGCGACCCCTTCAGCCTCGGCATTTGCCTGCTCGGCCTCTTCATCCGATTTGGGGTGCTTACTGGGAGCCTTGTTGCGCTTCGGAAGAAACAAGTGTGCGTCGGGCGCGTTCGTCTTCGCGACCAAGTCCACCAAGCTGGGTCGTTGGTGCAGCTGCTCAATAGTGAGCAGCGCAGACGAGCAACGCCAGATGTTACTCGTGATCAGGTTCTTATTCTTGAATCGCGATGGAACGCCCGACCCCAGTGCTTCCTGCACAGTCCTTCAAAATTTGGAAGGTCACTTTGCCAGGATTGAAGTAATCCTTCTTCAGCCCCTGGATAAACTCCTTCAACACTGCACAAAGGATCGGTCCATTAAACAATATATATATATATATATATATATATATATATATATATATATATATATATATATATACACCATCAGGAACCCAAGTCCGCAGCAATCGCCTCGGGTTCTTCTGAGGAAGATGAATCGATGCTTCCAACCTTTATCGCCTTTGAGGAAGTCATTCACAATCTTCCAGGTATTGGCCAGGGAAGAATAGAAGAAGGGGGACTTGGGAGATTTCGAGAGCCCTGACATGGCTATGTACTCGGCCATTGGCATAACCCGACCCGATAGGCGTGAGGCCATTATACATGACATCAGCATATACCACGCGTTAGGCGTTAACTGTGAGGGGCAGATGTTAAGGGTCTGGAAATACAGAGCAATCTCAAGATCCATAGGAAACCTGAGGCTTCAGTTGAAGAGATCTGTGAAAATTACAATCTCCCGTGACCGAACATGCACTAGCATCTCCCCAGGAACGGGGAATCGGACGGTGACGCACTCCGGGATACCCCACCGGATCAGAAGCTCTTTATGACCGCCTCGATTTCCGCAGGAAGAGGCTATTTGGGAGGAGCAACAGTGTTGCCAACAACGACAATCCCTTCCTTAGTATCCAAAACATCCGCTTCTGGCTCCTCGGTATTTTCTATCGGGACCGCATCAATTCTAGGGGGGCTGGCCGCAGGAGGATCGGACGGTTGGGCAAGAGGATCTGCAAAACCGGAACTACTTCCGGTTCGGGCAAGTTGTGACTCTTTTCGTTGTTGACGAGCACGCTCGATCTCGGGTTCTTGATGGTCCTGATCTCGTTGGTTAAGGCCCAAATGGGTACGCGCAGTATTAATGCCGGTCCGGTACCCTTTTATGTCGGGGGTAAGCTGGACTATATCAGGAGAATTATCTCCCGCAGGCGAAGTTGAGGTATATGAGTCTCCGATGGAAATAAAGTTAGCTTTGCCTCGACGTCGGTGAAGAAAAAGGGTCAGAACAGTATAAGAATTCACCGACAAAGGCGTCGAGCGGTTCAGTTGAGTAGCTGGGGAGTGTGGAGAGCTGCTACTTGAAGGAATAACAATGGTTTTGGGGGTTTGAGCGCCAGATGGTTCGGGTATGATAAAGGATTCGACATGGATCGGATCAGGAAGGACGGGGTCGTGGGGAAGTGGCACGGGCGTAAAGGGCTTTGTGTCAAAACTCCAAATTAATCCCGCGGCTCGGCGCTCTTCAGCACGGTCACCAATACTAGCCAATCGACAAATCCAAACGCAGGCACTTTCTTCTTTTTTGTTTTCGGTTTTGGCTCCGGGTTCCTATTTCTCATAAAACTTGCTCTCTCTTCTAGAATGGTTCGGACAACACTTTCTCTCTCTAGAATTCCTCTAAGAGTGATTCTTTCTTATGAGGTATTTATAGGCACCCTCATTTAACTGCTTCACGTATGGGGGAGTCCAAACGACGAAAAGCAGTGAGAAGACAAAGGGCCTCTTGGAAAAATGTGCAGATGAGCACGCTTCGAATACTCGGATGACACATGTAGCTCTTGCTCAGGGTAGCGTCGTTGGTCTACACCAACTAGCTCTGACGGATATGCTAGTTGGGCTTCATATACCTGTTTTTGTTATTTAAAAATCCTGATCACCCTTTGAGCCCATGAAGAATCTGTCAATCAAGGTCGGTAACAGACCCATGATAAGGGTTTTCAGTGTCGGTGCAATTCGCAGCCGTCATTGGAGAGAGCGGTTAATCGGGGAATCCTGGGGCAGTCGACACCGAGGCTGTTCTGTCGTTCGGTACCGATGAGTATGAGATAGAGGCGTTTCAGACCAATTCATTTTACGAAGCTTCATTCCCGACGCTCTTGAAGACTGTGGGGCTACTGATAAGGGAGTAATTAATTAGAAAAGGAGTTAATTGTAAACAAGAGAAAGGAAATATGCCCCTTATTGTATTTATTATTTATTGGGAAACTATTTGTAAATAAAGTAGTTTGTAAATGACTAATAGTAAAATAATCTAAGACCACTAAGGACATAAATGGGATCCACCTTCCCCACTATAAAAGGAAGCCCATTTATTCTCGGTGGGGGACGATTGAATATTATATTCTCTTTCTACCTTCTCTCTCTAGACTTTGATTTCTAGTCACATCAGGCTCGAGATCCAAGATCCTTTATCCTAGTCATTTATTCACTCATCAGTAGGTATTATCAATAGTATATATCGATTATGTTTATCAATTTCAAAAGTTGTACACACCTACTGAAAACGAAAACATATGTCGACTTCTGAGTGATTTTTATGCTTTATGAAATCGACTCATGGTGTCGACTTTAATTAATTTTTGAACGTAAGGAAGTCAACTCATGTCTTTGACTTCGTAAGGCCCTCAAACATGAACAATGTTATTTCTAATGTATATTACTTACCTATATTGGTTAATATTGTTTTGTTTATATTGACAACATAATGCCTCCAAAGAAACTGAATAAAAAAATACCATCATCTATCGTGGTTGGGTCGGGACAATTAAGGATATGAAAAGTTTTCCGTAGACGAAACGATGCCCATACTTATGTAGAGGATGGGGGATCATATCGGTTGTGTCACTGGCTATGCCAGAGACTGTGACATAGAGTGCTGTAGAGGAGGTTGGACCAGTGTGTTTCAAAGAAGAGAGACGAATGGTCTCGAATGAAAAACAAACATTCTGAATGAAATTCTATCATATAAAAAGGTATTTCTAGGGAATCACTAAACATATATTGTACCTTATATATCACGGTAGGGTAAGTGATTAATTTGTTGTTAATAACTATATTAGATTTATTAAGTAGTATGCTAAACAAATTATTATTTTCAGTTTGTCTAAAGAGAGACCCGAGGAAGATAAGTTCTTATTTTATACATGGAAAATAGTTCATTGCATTGATGAGAATTGAACGACCAAACAACTGTTGTGAATGTCGTCGACAACACTATATTCATATGTTTACGAGGGGCATTGAACAATTGGTATCCTAATGCATATTTTACATGTGATTTCTTAGAGATATGACACCTCCACTTGAACATTGTTCATTTTTGTTTTGGAGAGATGACGGTGATGCTAGATGATGAAGTCAGCATTACGGGGCAACCTGTTTAAGAATGACTTATTCACGTACAAAATTTCAACCAAGACTTAGAAGGAAAATTCCAGATGATTTCATAATTTTTTGGGCTCGAATAGAGCATAATGAGAGTCGAGCTTGCTGAGGGTAAATATAGGAGGATTTGTATGACGTGGTTGAGGAATATATTTAGTACAACGTGTTACCAATTTGAGGCTAATGATGCCACAAATATATTGTTTTGCACCTGATCGTATATATTTTATATGTTTGGTAATATCATACTAACTTACAAGACTCTGATGAAAATCAATGAAGACCGGTATGACCTTTTGATATTTATCTATTTTAGGTGAGTATGCATGAGGGATGCACATCCTACCCGAGCTTTACCATGCCTTACGATATGGTTGCCAACATGCTACGAAGAAGATGAACGACTGTATCTCGTTCTCTGAATGTTTGGTCTACGACTATTTCCATCAGTTCTAACCATCGCGTTGGCAGTGATACGGGCCAACCATGTGGCATTTACGTGTGTGGTTTCCATATACGAATGAACCTGTATATAAAGATTTCTCAAGGAAGCTTAAGTCGAAATGGTTAGATTTAGATAGTCTAATGGTTGATAATTAGTCTTTTTAATATTTATTATTATATATATGACAAAAGTTTCGTTTATTATTTAATAGGTCATATTTCAGCCTTATTTAAGTATCCATAACATTAGAGGGTTCACGGATGTGGATGGTTTGATTACACCGTCATATGCAAATATATTGTTAAGTTTTGCCAACCTGAGCACGCACTTTGGCAGTTCGACAACATAAAATACGTATCATAAAATTTGAGAAATAACTTATCAAGGAGAGGTAGAATAGTGGGAAACATATGGCATGAGAAAACTGTATTTGGCGTGATTGGAGGAGATACTTTCTACCCGGGGATTATAGGCGTATGAAAAATGGTTGCATGATTCATCATTCGTACTATACAAGAGAGATATGATTAATTATTCAATAAACTATTTGGTATTTTACTGTACGCCATATATCGTACGTATCCTTCAAGAGCCACGCCACACGACGCACAAAGAGAACTTGTGTGCTTTATAAAGGAGGATAGTCACCAAGTATAAGCATAGAATATCTAAAATGACTTACATGGATAGTATTTTATCATGGAATAAACTTATACATATATTTGAGTCGTACATATGACTAGGGTATTTTTATTTTTTTTATAGTCGGTTATGTTTGGATCATTATTTTTTGTTTGTTATACTTCGGCTTACGTTTTAAATTATATACTTTGTAATGGTTTATTATATGTATGCAAATGGTTTATTCTTAATAGTTTGTAATAAATCTACGAGTCATTTATCTTTTTTTGTTGCTTGGTTTTTATTTCAAGTTGAATGTTTATACTGGTAAATTTTATAAGTCCAAACGGAAGCTAATATCGATGTATGTAGTCAACATTAGCTTTAAAAATATCTAAAAAATTTCCTCATGCCTACCACATCAATCAACAGTAGATGCATAATATGACAACTTATATTGATCAATCAAGGTGACATAGGTTGATCCATTTTTTCATTTCATGTCGACTACGCATTACGATATTATGAGCCTAACTCTATTGACTAGTATTGATTATTCGTGTTGTCTTTAGTTAGTCAATACTTTATTTTAAAAAACCTTTAGATTAAGTTTTGCACAAATACCGTTGGGTAGTGTTAATTCGTACGACTAATAATATGAATTCAAAGTCAACGTTATCAATCGACATGATATGAAACAATTATATATATATATATATATATATATATATATATTTGAGGAAAAAAATTATAAAGTAAATCTAATATATCTATAAATAAACAATATAATTCATACAAAAAAACTTGTTTGGTGTCTAAGGATGACTTTTTTAATTGTCTATTTTTTTGATAGACTTTTAAAATTTCTTAATGTCTTGATAGAGTTCATTATTTTAGTCATGTTGGTTTAATGATAAGATGAAATCCTTAAAAACTAAATTCCAATAAAAATAGGCTAAACAACTCAATAAAAAACTAAAATCTCTCAATGTTATTTGACTTTTAATTTTTTTTCCAGAATCATATCAAATCATTTAGACATGAGCTTATGTATTTTCTTCATTTCCAACCTTGTTTCATCCAGCTTGGTCACTGTATTCAGGTTTTACATTTTCCTGTTTAATTTTTCATTTTTTTATTCTCAGCTAGGTATTTATATTTGGGCCGTCTTATTACTTTACTAATTTATTCTCATTCCTTATTTCTTATGTGTTTAGATCGTTTTTTATCTTATTAATAATTCTTTTAGCTATTTACTTACTTTTCATTCAGGAATTCTTCTTAACTCATTTCATCTTCTCCATTGCTTAATTTAGTACTTATCTGTCTTGGGTCATCCTTCATAATATGACCTTATTTATTAATACATGTATTTACTGAGATATTAACCTCTTAAATAAGAGGCATAAGACCAGCATAGGAATATGAACTTATTATTTGACACTTATAAGTGTACTTCGATTGATAAAATCATAATGAAACTTGGTTTTTGGTAAGGAAACGTTTAATTAATATCGAAATCTTCTCAAACCACCGTGGTAGGAAATAGTATATCCTTAAAGTTTAATAAATGAATTTATAAAAAGTAATAAATATACTACAAGCAAAAGCTTGTGGACTATGGTAAAGTTTTAAATGCTCTATTTTCTTAGGTTCCAAATTTGGTTTCACTCTTCATCTACTAATATATAAGTTTATGACTTTATTTTGGCTTTTAACTGTATAATTCGCAATTTGGGGCAAGTTTTCAGAGTCATTTCTCTTTGTTATAAAGGAAAACTCTTTTAAAACCTTGTCTCCTTGTTTAAAACTCACGAAGCGTACTTTAGTTATATATGTTTCTCATTACTAATTTTTAATATTCTAATCGAATGTGTGCTTTAACCCTTCTTTCTTTAATTATCTTACTCAATTTTCTTGGGTTTTGTATTATTTGTTTCATCATATGTTGTGATTTTACGAGAATGCATATATATGTTTAAACCGATATCACTGCTTTCATTCGATATACCATTGAAATTATTTTTCATCGGTTGCTGATCTAGTTGTGGTTATGTATGTCAATAATACTTCTTTTAAAAAAATTGACAAACTTCCTGCAAATCCTTCCAACTATTTATTGAAACCATCTGTATTGTCTTGTTAGTTACCTTCACTTAATCATTAGCTTATGGAAGAAAGAGGAAGAAAAAATTTGTTTTATTACCATATGAGCGTAGAACCTTTTGTTTTTGTTTCTTTGGAATTGGTTTCCATTATCCGTTATAATGACCCTTGGAGTTTCATACTTTTAGCATATATTTACCTCTTGGAAAATAACGATTTTATTTTGCATGATGTTTACTAAGGGATATGGTTCTACACATTTTCATAAGTAAGCTAAGACAACTAGTACACTTTGTTTTCTTCCTTGAGCTCTTGGTAGGGGACCAACAGTATTAAAGCCATATTTATCAAATGAGATTGCTATTGATATTTGTTCCAGTAACACTACCGTGAATTGTATATAGTTAGAGAACCATTGACGTGTGTCACGATGCTTGACCTTATTCTTAACATATTGCATTATCATAGGCTAATAATAACCTTGAAAGAAGATTCTTTGCTAATGTTCCTTGTCGCCGTAGTGAGTTATTTGTTCTACATCATATAATCTTTCCAACACCAAAGGCTGCTTCATTAGAGAATAAGCACCAAAGCAACATTTTCGTTAGCCTTATCTTGTACAATATGTCAAATATCAACATGAATCTTGTTAACTTTATCTTAATTTTTCTTACTTCTATTGTATCATTCAGAAGTATGCATTCAACGAGGTATATGCTAATATGAGGTCTCTAATATTATTTTTCTTCTCCTTCTCCTGTTAGTATTACTCCTCTAGATGTAAATGATAATAAAAATTTACTGGTTTAATTAATAGATGTTTTTTCTTGAAAGATTAGTCATGAAACCGAAAATTTGCATGTTGAATATGCAAGTACAATAACTACTGTATTTTTAGCTATCGGGATTTGTTAAAATTCAACTTATTTAAATTGGGAAACTTAATATCTAAGCTCTTGAAGTACTAAATAATGTTATATATCTTGGCTTCAACCTATCCTAATTATTGGTTGACAACTAATTATTAAGTTATGAGTAGTTAAACTATTTTGGCCAACATGTTTTGGCTAGTCAAAGTCTTGTAATCGTGGCCTTGTTATTTACTTCGTTGTTGGATGCTGAAAATCCAAACTTGATGGACTACTTTGGATATCATCGGTTGGTGATATGATATGGATTGCCGCTCTAGAACCTTAATTATTACTCCCTCCATCAGTTCTAACTATGTAACCTAGGATTATTCTTTTTTAAGTATTATTCTTTTAGACTGAAACTCTATAAAAAATATATACCAAAGCCTAAGTTATAATTAATTTTCTTGGTTCAAAATTGATACCATAATTTCAAGGTTGTACAGATCATTTTATCAACCTTCCAAATACATGTGGTTTAATGTATCACTTTTCTCAAGGGAAAATAAGTTCATACCATTATTGTATGAGCTTGGAAGTACGAGGTCATTTTTCAAGATAAAACTATCAACACAAAGCAAGTTTTTTTTTCAATCTTAAGTATCTTATTTCAGCTGATAATAGATTTACTCACATAGTATATTTCTTTAGATTCTTTTCTTTCCTCATTGATTAGTATTACACTGACGTCATAATCCAAGATTTTGTTAGCACCTCTAGAGAATCCATGAATTTTTGTATATTGTTGAAAGCTCATCAAGAGTTGGAGTCCATTTGAAATTTCGTGCCCCTCTCAGCACTTGGAAGAACTACTGTCATTAGTTTGATAATCTTGATTAAAACAATTTCAGTGCAACTATTTTTCTAGCCCAGATATGTACCTTCTTAGCATTTTTTGGTAAATCCATTGTTACTAGATTGACAAGCCGTGTCTTATGTACTTCAATTTTTTTCACTAACTATGTGACCCAAAATATTTCATGACCTTACTCACAAGGTACACTTATCCAGATTTAACATAAGGTAAACTCTCCTAAGTTTTGCGAAAGTCTTGGTAAAGTCTTCAAGATGATCCTCTTTATAAGGACTGGTAATCATCATGTCAGCAATATAGGTTTTTATGTTTCAAACTAATTAATTTGTGAATATTTTGTTAATTATTCGTTGATATGTTTCTCAACATTTTCAATCCAGAGGGTATTACTTTGTAATCATGTAATCCAATTTATATGATGAAGGTTGTGTGCACTTGATCTTTTACGTGTATTTGTATTTGATTATACTTACAAAACACATACATGAAAGATATTATGTTGTTCTCTGATGTTACATCAACAAGTTGGTTAATCCTAGACAAAAGAAAATGGTCAGTTATATGTGCCTTATTAAGGCCTGTAAAGTCCACACACATTATTTATTTGTTTTTTTCTTGACTATGATTCGGCTGGCTATCCATATTAGATTATAGAACTATCGTAAGTGTCCTACAACACTTACTTTGTTTACTTTTTCAGCAATCGCTTTTTTTTTTCTAGATAGTGTGATCTCCTATTTTGTATGATAGGCCAAAAGTTATTGTTTATAGATAAATTCCACTAGGAATCATGTTACATCATGTGTACTCCATTTTAACACATTTTTTTAAAATCAAATATTTTTTACATGTGATCCACTGGAATATCTCGGACGATCTTTAGCATTTATCCTTATTTCATCTGTATATTCTCCTACATCTCCACCAGTGTACTAAGTAGGGCCTTCTCCGAGGTCATTCATTTCTTCCAGAATGACCTTATATTCTTCTAATTGTAATGTTTTAATTTCCAGGAATGTTGGATAGTATTCTCTGGAAGTCTTATGATTTCCTATTATCACAAATACTTTATCTCAATTGGATATTTAAGGCATTTATGGATCGTATAAACTATGACATGTATTTTATTCAACCAAAATGTTCTCTATATAATATTACACGAGGAAGGTATGTCTACCACCATAAATAAATACTAAACTTTCTTCATGTACTATATCCTTCTAAGGACAACTTCTAGGTTTAGTTCCCCTCGTATATTTTTATTTTCCCAGGTGAATCCAATCAAAATTCATTGAGTTAGAGTTAGTGTCAATGCTCCTTGCATTTTGTTATAAGTACATTTATAAAGTATGTTTGTTGACCTCTCAATGTCTATCATCACTGGCTAGGTTTATTTTTGGTTGAGGGTAGACTGGTAAAATGTCTAGAAAGTGTTTTGATATTTTTGCGATGTTTTGTGTTTAGGGTGTGGAGTAGAGAGATAATTGAGTTGCCTACTAGCATTAAATTATGATCACCCTTATTAATGAAAGTGGTTGGGGTATTTATACCTTAATTACTGAACTGTGGGCTACTTAGGCGGGTCATGACACCGGGTCGAATTTAAAGACCCATTAGTTGTAAGTTGATTAGCAAACAGCTTAGTCAAAAGTTAATACATGTTTCATGTTCGGATATTTAGTGGTGTGATATGGTCTAAATTGTCCCTGTTCAGATAAATGGATTTGTTTAAGTATGGTGACTAAAATATATGAACTCATAAGTAGCCCCTTTTTAAGCCTTGTAAAAAGATCTTTGGAAGGGCTAAAAATTCGTAAAGCTAGCACCAATCTTGTCTGATCTTGTTGTTCGAAGTGAAGAATTTATTTCACAAGTGACCCTGTTCGAATTTTATCAGAACTGATTTCCCTTCTTAGAATTCTAAGAGTTTTTCTTGAATCATGGGACACGTTTCAGTATCTGGTTCGACCTCCCAGTCATTTTTTCTCCAAGATTTTCGCACCCACTAGGTCTAGAAAGTTACCTAGGTTTCAATTTTTCACACGTTGCACAACCTCTAATCATTGCGAAAACTCTATTCATCTTCTCCTTGGTAACTATTGTTTTTACTGTTATATATAAATCTTTCCACTGTTTCATTGTCTTCCACACTCAAATCTTTCTAGAGAGAAAACACAATTCATATTTAAATTGTTCTTGAGACATATATGTTCACAGCCAGAAACACCTTATTTAAAGGAGGTTGGTTGAACTTGTCTAAATTAGAGAAAACAAAGAAAGTAGGGAGAGATAAACGTATTATTGTCGGTCTTCCCGCTTCTCCAAGTGAGAAAGGTAACCAGTTAAACCAGAACGCCGATCAAGGGTCGTCTTCTTCAAGAAACCCTAGAACTAGAAAGCTTCCATTCACAACAGACCTTTCACCTCTCTCATCCAGTTGTTCAGTTCAAGAATCTAAAAACCATATTCCTCACCGTTTATCGCAATGGGCTCGGACACAGAGAAATCATCAGCGAAGATAACTTCTCGACGGCTCACACGTCAGGAAAAACCAAATCCATGCCTACATCTTCAAAACCCTCCGATTCGGAGGCAACAAAGGTTGTTCTACAAATTAAATCCTCCAGACAGCAATCTCTACCAGATATCAGAACTTCAGAAGCGACATCTGCACAGCCTTCTGTACAACCAGTTGTACAACCACCGATGAAGGAGCCAGAGTAGCCTGCTTAAACAATAACTGAACAAACTTTCACAGTAATGGAAGAGAACATGAAGGACAACATAGAGGAAGTCCCTTTCGAGACCGAGGCGTCCGGTCAAACAGGGGATACAGCCTCAGATCGGAAGGGTAAAACCAAGGTTGGCATGACTCATCCGGACGCTCTTCCGGAGAGTCTATAGGGCAAGGTAGGTCCCTGTTTCAAAAAGGTTAGTGTCAAATACTTGTTGGATCTTCTGAATATTAATTATGTCTACACCCACACGCCCGAGCTGGGTCGGATCCAAACTAAATGGGGGATCCCGGAGTCTGTAAAAGTGAGGATCCCAATCACTCCGAGACCCCTATGGATTGTAAGTTGAATGAGATGGTGGCCTACACCGAAGTAATGAACTGGGGACTTTGGTTCCCCTTAGACCCCGAAATTATCATCTTTCATCTGATCAAATTATGCCCCAGCCAGCTAAGCCCCAATGTTTGGTATACTCTTCTAGCCTACATCATGGTGTCCAGGCTGTCAAAAATCCCACTACCCATGGAACAGTTTATTGTTGTAGCAAGCTTGTGTAAGAATCACTAAATCCCCTTCTATCATTACAACATGGGGAATAATTTCAAAGTGGTGGATGACCTACTCGAGTCCAAAAAACCCTAGAGGGCCCAGTTCCTCTTTATTAGTGGGACTTGGGGAACTACAAAATCAAGGCTGATACGAACCCCAGCCTCCTGACCAGTAGATGGAAAAGCACTGGTAAATTCTTCTCTCTTTTCCTCCCCAGTTCTACCGAAAGAGTTCTCGGGCCAACTAGAGGCAGGGCATAATACTTGTGCGAAGTTAAACACTTGGGCTTGGAAGAACTGAGGGAACGCCTTCCATAACTGTTTCAATCAGGAAACTTTGTGAGGTCTCACCTGTGGAACACCACAGGCAAAAAACACCTTTCATGGGAAGAGCTAACCACCCCTACCCCTTTTGATGTAATCTTGAAGAGGACAGAAGCTAAAGATGCCAAGTTGTATCTGTCTTTCAGGGCCAAAACCCCCCAACAAAGTAAAGAACAAGAAAAAGAAGGCTACAACAGACTTAGCTCAAACAACTATAAATGGGACTGGTTTCGAGAACCAATTTGGTATTGATGTGGCCTTGCTAAAGGCAGTGGAGGTTCAAACTATAAAGGAAGCCGGAGTGTGAAAGAACCCACCAAATTCTCCTAAAAAAGACAAAAAATGCAAGGCTAACAGTGATGGGAAAGCTGCCAAGAAAAATAAGGTTACTCTAGGGGCAGAGATAATCCTTCGCCCAATATGAAATTCCACCCCCAGATCCTATTAACCCTACCTTGAAATATGAAATTCCAACAAACCTTCAGTCCGGATAGATTGTTGGTGGAGGCAATGACGAAGTGGACCTTGAAGCCTTTCAAGACATCATCATTTACTTTAATGATCTGGAGAAAGATAATTTTACAGGTCCTTATCATTCTTCCATCTCCTCTAACATGGTAACTTACAATGGGAAGTCATACTACCTATCCAGAGAGCAAGATACTTTGAGCCATGCCCTCCTCGGTTACATCCGAACAATACTTGATCTGGAGAGGCAGGTAAAAAATCAAACTGGTATTATTAATTCCCTAACCACTGACAAGAAAACCTTGTCAGTTAGTCTTCTGAGTGCTCAACAGAGCATAGAGGTGCTGAAGGAGGAAAATGAAGATTTGGAAACCAAGCTGACCGCACCGGAAGCAGCCAATACCGAGCTCCAACCAAATACTCCAGCCTGGAGTCATCTTCCTCACAAAACCTCACAGTTTTAAAGGAGCAGTTGAACACTAAGGATGGTGTTATCCAAACTTTATCCGATGAGAAGGCCAAGTTGGAAAGGATTGTTCAAGAGAAAATTAAAGAGAAGGAGTTCGTGGAACGTCAAAAAAAACAAGTTGTTGCTAAAGGTATAGAAAAGTATGCTAACGATATGGTGGACTTCCTAGAAAAAAGATGATGGGATCAAATCCGACATTGTGTTGCTGTTTCATGAGATCTTTCCTAAGAGGAATCTTGGTCCCTTATGGAAATATGTGGAGTATGAAGATATCCCATTCCAAACCCTGACATATGGTGACAAGCGCAACTACTCTAGTGGAATAGACTATGCAATTGATGATAATGAAGGAACAGGTGAGAGTTCGGATGCCGAACTCAAGAGTCCCAAGAAGGATTGTGGTGAAGAAAAATATGAAGGGAATAAAGCCTAATGTTTTATTGTGTAACTTTTTCTTTTGAAAAACTAAAGTCCTTGGATGGCCAAGACATATTTTGTATCACTGGTCAGTTTAAGTCTTATCATGTTTAATTTATCCAATTTTCCTTCTGTTTAATACTTTGTTTTAAATATTTCATGGCTAATTTTTAAGTAGCCCCTGGAATTTCAGAAACGTTGAATCGAGAGTATTTAATATCTTTGATCACATATGTTCAATAGTTATGACCAAATACTAAGCGCATCCGATCTACTCAATAAAACTTGAGAGCCGGGATGTTGAATAAGTGATTTGTACTTGAATTGAATTGAAGTAAAATCACACTAGACTTTTGAAGAAGGCATCATGTACTATTGAAAAAAGTCGGACACCTCATTCAAACCTTCCTGCGCCACCAGGGTAGGAAAGAGTATGCCCCATAATATTTACATTGGTATTTAACAAGTAAATATTTGCATATAACATTTATTCTAGATATAACCTGAGATACTCAACATTCCATGGATGCTTTAAAGCTCTTCATTCTTTGTCTTAAAGCCTATATGTCCCCGGTATGACATTTTCACATATCACATAAGGGCCTTCTCAGTTTGGAGCCAATTTACCGAACTGCTTCTCATTGGTATGCAAAAAGACTTTTCTTAACACCTTACTCCTGTTTGAAAATATCTTTTTTTGACTTTGGAAGCAAATCTGCTTCTCATCAAGCCTTGGTAATGTGATGTTCTTAAATGTGCTTTAACCTTTTTTTCCCTCTATTAAGTCCAACTGATTCCTAACTGCTACATCATTAGGTTGTTCGGAATATTTATGGACCATATGTGATGGTAAAGTAGCCTCTATGGGATTAATTTCATCCATCCCATATACCAAAGCAAAATGAGATTCTTGTGTGGCAGCCCGAGGAATAGTTCGGTAGGCCCACAATACTTCTTGTAAATAACTTGGTCATTTTTCTGCAGCTCCCTCAAAATTCTTCTTTAATCCGGACAAGATGGTTCCATTTGTAACCTCAACTTGGCCATTTTCTTGAGGGTTGAATGCCTCTAGAGGTACAAAAGGATTACATGTCTTTGTTATAAAATGGTGGCCCGTTGTATGTGGTAATCTTTTGGAGAACTCTAAAACTACAACATATGTTGGATATGATGAACTTAATAATAGCTTTCGATGTGGTCCCAGCCAAAGGAGCTACCTCTATCCATTTAGAGAAATAGTTAGTGGTGACTATGATAGTTCTGCATCCCTAGATGCCATAGGAAGAGGTCCAACTAAATCCATCCTCCATCTAGCAAAAAGTATTGGCTCAGAAATAGACTCCATAGGTTGTGCTGGCACGTGAATTTCATTCCCATACCTTTGACATGGATCACATTTCTTCACCATTTCTTTAGCATCTGCCATTATGGTTGGCCAATAATATCCGGCTAACAAGACTCTTCGAAACAGTGCTTTATATCCATAATGTGCTAAGCCTTCCCCATCGTGTAGTTCGGATAAGACAACTTGGGATTCTTCAAACCCCAAGCAGCATAGGAGAGGCCTGCTGAAAGATTTTTTGTAGCGAACATCTCTTATTATAAAAAAACCACGAGCCTTGTATATAATCTTTTTTGCCACAACTTTATCTGAAGGCAATGTCCCATCAGAAATGTATTACATGAGTATGTATCTCCAGTCTGTAGGTTGGATCAAAAGTATGCTCATATTTTCTCCATCTTCTTTGTTTTGATCTAACTGTATGGATGGACATTCTTGTACGAGAATCCAAGGGTAGGATTCAGAATAAGCTATAGTTGCTAGAGAGTCTGTCAATGTATTCTCCGACCTAGGGATATTCTCATAGAAAATACTTTAAAAATTGGCTGCCACTTCTTTCAAAATGAGCAAGTATTTAACCAGCTGTTCCTTATTGGCCTCAGATTGTCCTTGGGCATGGTGGATGAGCAATTGATAGTCACTCATTAATCAGACTCTCTTGGCTCCACAGAGGAGAGCTAACTTAAGACCGGCTATAACTACCTTGTATTCAGACTCATTGTTAGAGGCCCTGAATCCAAAGCATATAGCTTGATACATTCTATCACCACACGGGGAAGTTAAATAAATTACAGCTCCACAGCCCATAGTTCTTGATCCACCATCAGTTCAGACTACCCATTCCTTTATGAAATTGCTTTGTGAATCTTGTCCAGAAGATCTATCAGCATGAAATTCTACCAAGAAGTTAGCCACTGATTGAGCTTTAATTGTCGTTCAAGGGGCAAATTCAATGTCGTAGTCACCCAATTCTACTAACCACTTAGTCATTCTACTTGATACATAAACTTTCAAGAGAATATTTTCAATGGAAAAGACGTTCAGACAACAATAGAATGAGCTTGGAAATACGGCCTCATCTTTCTTGATGTAATTACCAAAGCCAATGCTAACTTTTCCAACTTCAAATATCTTTTTTCAGCATCCAATAAACTCTTACTAATGTAGTACACCGGACAAGGGTAATTTTCCACTTCCCTTACTAGGACAACATTTATAGCACATTCTTATACAGTCAGTTATACATAGAGTTTATCTCCCCGAACAGGTTTGAAAAGAGTTTTGGATGAAGACAAGTGTTTATTTATTTCAATAAAGGCTTGTTCTCACTCTAGGGACCTATGGAAGTCTTTAGCATTTCTCGGTATTTGGAAAAAAGGAGCGCATTTATTCAAAGACCTTGAAATAAATCTATTTAAAGCAACCAACCTGCCGGTGAGCCTTTGAACTTCTTTAACATTCCGAGGAGGATCCATTTCTAGTAGGGCATTACGTTGATCCGGATGAGGCTGGATACCTTTCTCTGGATTTAATTTTAAATTCACGGTCTCTAAGTTGGAAAAATTCTTTCGAAGATTAGTTATGTGTAAGTCCTCCTCCAAGCTTTTAACAATCATATCATCTATGTATACTTCCATGTTTCTGCCGATCTGATTGCCAAATGTTTTGTTCACCAGCCTCTAATAAATAGCCCCAACATTTTTTAATCCGAAAGGCATCACCTTGTAACAGTGGAGACCTCTATCTGTAACAAAAGTAGTGTGATCTTGATAATTCGGATCTACTTGTATCTGATTATACACTGAAAAGGTATCCATGAAGGACAATAATTTATTTCCAAATGTAGAATCCACCAACTGATCTATTCGCGGAACAGGATAGAGATCCTTAGGGTAAACCCTATTGAGGTCAGTGAAATCAATGCACATGTGCCATTTGACATTCTTTTTCTTGACTAACACAGATTGGCAGTCTATAAAGGATATTGGGATTCTTTAATATGTCCTATCTTGATTAGCCGGTCAACTTCTTGAACAATCACATCCGTTTTTTCCTTGGAAAAAGCTCTTATTTTTTGTACAACACGCGCAACATCACTTCAGACAGACAACTTATGTGAAATAATCTTTGATGGTACTCCTTTTACACCACTATTACACCATGCAAACACATGTTGATTATCCATCAAAAAATTCAACAATTGTTTCTTTAATTATGGTGCCAACTGGGAACCAATCTTGACATTCTTGCCCTCTGTAATGAGTTTCAAATTCCTCAACAGGTATTTATGAAACTGGAAGCCTCTCTGGGATCATCAATCTCACCCTCTCCAGCTCTAGTAACTGCTAATCTTTATTAATCCGAACTTCCCCCAATGTCTTAGGAGCAAAAGTTGTTGCATAGCATTTCCTGGCTATTTTTTGACTACTTCGGACAACGCCTACTTATCCCTGAACCGCATACTTTAAACACTGATGAACTGTAGAGGCCACAATATGCATTCTGGAAAGCTAAGACCTCCCAAAAATTGCGTTATACGATGTGGGGCAATCTACCACAAAAAATAGTACTCTTACCATCTTTTTAAAGGCCCCCTTGCCCAACAACACTTATCTTCAAACCCTCAATCACATCGGCATAACTCCCTGTGAAGCCCATAATGGTTCTGTTCAAACTTTGGATAACAGCTGGATTCCTCATTTGTTTGTAGGAGCTTAAAAATAGAATGTTTTCTAAACTTCCCGTATCAATCAGAATTCGGCGTATATCATTTCCCCTTATAGAAGCTCCTATAACTACATCTTCCTCGTGAGGCCCTACAATATCCCTCAAGTCATCTTCATCAAATACTATGAATGGGAATGGAGATTGGCATTGATGGGAAGACATCCCACCTTCCAACTGGGTAGCCAGATTATGGATATGACTCTTCCTTGATGAGGGGGTAGGTGTAGTTATAGTATTTAATCCAAAAATAGTTAATGATTCGAAGAATCTGATCAGTCCAGAAACTGTCTTAGTTTTTTCTATTATCACCCCTACCTTATTTCAAGTTGGATCTGGATCTAGATACTCAGAGTATACATCGAACCTTTCAAGGATCGTCATTGCACCCTCTTGAGCAGATGTTCCAGGATTGTTCGAAGGACCTGTCCGAGGAGCATTGTCGGGTCTGTTTCTATTTCGTATTTTAATGTATGCCCCTAGCTTGCCCCTCTCAATCAGGTTTTGGACCTCTTGTTTTAATGCTATGCAGTCCTGAGTATTATGGCATATATCATTGTGATATTGGTAAAAAAAAAGTTTTCCGGTTTTCTTTAGGGGACTGCAATGCTGTCGGCTTTCAAAAGTGTACTTCATCCTTGGTTTTATCATAGATTGTAGCTACATTTTCCCTCGATTCAGCAAATCATTCAGGTTGGACCCAAGGAACCCTTTACTTCTTATTTGTTGGCTCTGGGTCTGGTTCTGGTTGGATTGAGTTTGCTTGGACCTGTTAGACCCTTGTCTGGTCTCCTTTGACCTGTAACCGGATGGGTTAGTGGCTGGAGGAGATGTTGTGGTGGTGGACCTCACCTGACAGTACACCCGCTTCTTCTTTGTTTCTTCCACATTAATTTGTTTTCCCACTTGGTTTAATAAACCACCCCAAGTCATAGCCTTCATAGAATCAGCAAAGTTCCCAAGATTTAATCCATGTCTAAGAGAAGCAATTGCCACTTGCTCAAAGTAGTCTGCTAGCCCGTTCTTTGTGTTCACGAAACTACTTATGTAATCTTTCAAAGACTCATTTTGGTTCATGTGCAAAATGGATAATGGTGTCCCCATTACCCTTCAGTTCCCTACTCCCAACAAAGTGCCTCCGGAAGGAAACCCAAAATGTATCAAAGTTTCTAATACATCTCTGAGGTAAGAAATTATACCATTTAAGAGCACTCCCCATAAAATTTTGAGAGAAACCTCTGCATAAGAGATTATCAGCATCATCAAAATTCATCATGAACTTCTTGAATTCCTCCAGATGATTTTCCGGATCCCGACTTCCATCATATTTCTCTATCTTAGAGCTATCAAACCTTTTAGGAAGAATTCCTAACTGTATTTTCGCAGACAAATGTGACTGCCTCCAGTTTTTATTGCGACTAAAAACAATATCTTCATTAGGAGTTGCAAAAATACCTGGTTCAGACTGAAAGGTAGAGGGATCAATCAACAATTGATCAACATGCTTGTGAGATGATCCTTTGCCCTGGTGCCTTTTGAACCTACCATGTATGTCCCTCTTTCTTGAGTGTTTTTTAGTTAACTTTATATTTTTTCTGGATATCCCTTCATCACTACTTGAGGATAATGATTCTTCAAGTTTTGCCTCATTTGAAAAGCTGGTGGATTCAGACCAGAGCTTTCAACAAGCTTAGACCGGTGTGTTTTCTTCAAACTGAGGTGAGTCTTCAGGAATGGCTCATTCTCCCCAGGGTTGTCAGTATAGTAAAGTACTGATGCTCCGGATTTGTCATTGATACCTTTCTCTGCTTGTTTTATGGTTCTTAGCGCCTCTATTTCAGCCCTCAGATGGTCTCGCTCCTCGATGGTGTATTCCTTATTTTCCTTTGCACCTTCCACCTCAAGGGGTGGAGTATTTTGCCCATTCGGATCCATTCGAACTGTTTTTTTTACTGGTTTTGAATGTAACATTCAGGCATCTTCGCCTCCCAATGTGGTCGGCAATTCGGCTTGGTTTATTTTTGGTTGAGGGGAGACTAGTAAATTGTCTAGAGAGTGTTTTGATAATTTTTCCATGTTTTGTGTTTAGGGTGTGGAGTAGAGAGATAATTAAGTTATCTACTAGTATTAAATTCGGATCATCCTCATTAATGAGAGTTGTTGGGGTATTTATACCTTAATTACTGACCCGTGGGCTTCTTGGCTCGGGTCATAAAATCTGGTCGAATTTAAAGACCCATTAGTTTTAAGTTGATTAGCAAAAAGCTTAGTCAAAAGTTAATACATTTTTCATGTTTGGATATTTAGTGGTGTGATATGGTCTGAATTGTCCATGTTCGGATAAGTGGATTTGTTTAAGTATGGTGACCAAAATATCTGAACTCATCAATCACTCTATTGACTTTAAATTCGGCTAGTTTTATCATTATTAGTATATCATTATTGTATGGTGTCGCCACTATTATTAAATCGTCATTTGTGAATTCTAGTATGAGATACGGGTTTTGATGAAAATGTAGAGACTTTTTTCGCTTGATTTTGTACCTCTATTACACATCGTATATTTTTCTTGATTTTTTTGGAGATTTCTTAAGTATGGGTCTCCTCTTGCAATTATCCATATTAACTGCATGTTGGGTCCAAGTCTATTTATTCATCTTCTTCTTTTATTATTATAATAGTGTTGTTGTTTAATGCTCTTTGTTATTCAGATGGTACCAAGGCTTGTTTAGGAGTTGTCTATGTGATCTTATGCATCATGCAAATTTTATAGCCCTTTGTTATTTAAGAGATTATTTGTTTTTTCGTAGATTTTTCATAGGCTCTTGATAAGCTTTAGGAATTATCCTAATTTAAGGGTAATCGGGCTTTTTACTACTATTATTGCGATAACCACTTATGGATTTATCTTTGTAATTTTGACATTGGTTATTCATTGGCATGGCTGAGATCATCACATTGTTGTTTATGAATGATTTATTTTTGGGTTAACCTAAAATACTGTATAAACCAGAGGATGGGTTGGCAGATCGGATTTATCTTTTCAATCACGCTTTGATGTTGGTTTTCGTTTTTTTTTCATGTTATCATCGTTTCCTACTCCGATTAGATGATTTTTGATCTGAATTTTGTTTATCTGTTTTCTCAATTGTTTTAAAAATGTAGTTACATTTTTTTAAGAACGTTTCTGATGCGCTCTTTAAGCATGTTGGAAGTCAATTCATCTCTTTATTTCTTTTATATCTGTTGGACAACATGCTTAAGTCTATGATCTTGGGCAATCAATTATTCATGTATGCTCAGAATTTCTTTCTTTCTTCTTTCTTCAGTAGCTGAGTCATTCGCTCAAACTAACTAACAGAGATCGCAAGAGCCACGAGGTTGAGGCTGTTTGTTAATAAATTCAACCTCAAGCTCTTCATCTATGGACAAATCACATCGTTCTTTATAATTCTCCATTGATTTCATATTCTTCTTACATTTTTCATTTTTATTAAGAATACAACACGCGAGACCAATTGATGGGAATTCTTAGTAAATAAATTGATTTAAGGATTTGGAAGACTATATAAAATAAAAGAGTAAAAATAATAAAAATAGTAAGTGTTTAATAGATAAAATTTACAAAAATATATTAATATCTCCCAAATATTAATAAAATATCTTATTTAATATTATCATTATTATGTTAGTCTACCGATAACCATCAAATATCAAACTTATTTACCAATAACCACTCAAGCTTTGATAAATTATGGATAACTACATGATGTCAAATTAGTATTTACAGATAACCACATGATAATCTGAAATATCCCTAACTGTTTTTCTCTCTTATGTTTTTTGTTTTTTTTAAATGACATATTTTTTAAACCACAACTCTAAAACCGTATCAAAAAATATCATTGGTTTTGTTTTTGAAGACAAACAAAACTAGATCCATACAATATATTTTTTAAAAATTTAAATTTTTTAGTTTAAAAATATGTATAAGTTGATTGCAAAATAAGTTTAGAAAACAAATTGTGTTCAATTTGTGAAGTTATGTACGATTGGTTACTAAAAAATAATTGTGTTGTAGTTACGGAATTATGTGAAAATATGTTGCGAACATAAAAAGAAAATCATTACAAAGTTAGATTTTTGTTGCTAAATAATCTGAGTGAAAAATAAAAAATAAACTTGTTTTGTAAATATAAGTGTTAATTGTTGTGAAACAACTATTTATTATAATTGTGAAGATATTTGCATTTTTGTGTTGAACATTTTTTAAAATAAAATAAATTTAAACGATGTTTTAGTTGCAAATATGCGTGCAATTTGGTTGCGAGATCATTATGACAAAAGCAAATATTTTCCAGTTGTAAAATTACGTATAATTTGATGGCTAAAAACAATTATGTTCCGGTTGCAGAATTAAGTGTAATTTGGTTACTAAAAACAAATGTGATCCGGTTGTAGGATTTGAATAATATAGAGTTTTGGAAGTAAAAATAAGTAATTGTTTGCGCTTATATGTTTAAAAATATTATTTAAATTAACACTTATATTTACAAAAACAAGTTTGTTTTTTACATAAATTTTAAATACAAGTTTTGAATTAGGATTTGAATAATATAGATTTGAATAATACAAGTTTGTTTAAATTAACACTTATATTTACACTTAGGATTTGAACAATTTTTAACAACAAACTTGTTTTTTACATAAAATAATATATATATATATATATATATATATATATATATATATATATAAGTTTGTTTTTTATAAAAATAATATATATATAAAAGAAAAAATTCTCAAAAAATATTATTAAATGTCGTAGTATTAGTCTTTAAAAATTATATATATGAATTAGGATTTGAATAATATAGAGTTTTGGAAGTAAAAATAACTAATTGTTTGCGCTTATATGTTTAAAAATATTGTTTAAATTTTTTATGTTATTTATGATTTTTGATAAATTTTAAAATTGGTATAGGTATGGGTAGATTAATTTATATCCAATGATCCACTAATTCATTTTTAAACATAATTTTAATTAAATATTTTAAATATTGATATTTAATAATAATAATAATAATAATTAAAGTTCAGACTTTGGATCATTTAAATTTTTGTCAACGAAAAATATAAATTTAACTCCTTATATTATTTTTAAATAGATATAAATCAACTTACACAAAGATGTTTTTATAGTAGATTGACACGATCCATTAACTTGGATGTCATAAGCTTTATGAGGCCACTGCGTCATAACACGTTTCATACTCTCTCTTTTATCGTCTTTAAGATTATAAAAACTTTTTGAAAAAACGCGATCATAATATTTAATTAAGTTCAATCCTCTAAATAATGGTGGACAAAAACATGGGAGTGATCGTATTTGTATTTTAAGTTATGTTTCATCAATACATTCGGTGGGAATTTTATTTATATTCGGTTAAAATAAATTCGATTTATGGTTTGTGGTCATGGACCGATTCAGGATAAGTATTTAGGGTGTGCCAAAAAAAATTGGAATGTCCAAATTTTGAATCCTTAACTTCGATGGTAGAAACTAAACACTCTTACCACTATACCAAACTTACTTTTAGTATTTATGGTGGTCTATTGCATACATGGCCACCTCTTAAATCTCTGTTTGTGGTTTGTTAAGTTGGGATATTGCCTGACATCTGAATGTAGGAGGCAAATTAAGATTGTATAATAGAAAAACAAAACACGAACAATAGAAAAAGAGTTTTTTTAAATACCAAACTGAAATCTACATCATTCCCTTATAGAAATATTCAAAATCTGAATCAAACATTTCGAAGTCACTTTACAACCTTCATTAAAGTTATCAAGACTTTTTCTAATAATCTTATATTATATTTAAATTTTTATAATGTATCATGACAATTGAACTAGTTAATTCAAAATATTTGTTTTAAAAAAGTATCAAATACTCCGTTCTATTTTTGTTATTAAGGCATTTTTATATAAAAATTATAAGATGTAATAGAAAGGATGGTTTACCTATTGAATTGCAAAAACATTACCTAGAAAGCTTACATATCTGATACATTAGAGCTGAATAATACTTACTTATTTTCTTAGGAACCAAAATGTCTTCAACTCGAGGATCTATTCTTCATCTCCATCTTCTTCTCTCAAGCTAAAGATTGTTGTATGAAATTTCTGAAAAACATAGCTTCTAATTAATAAGGAAACGTGAAGATGATTGCCGAGTAGTCACTAAGATGAAGGAAGGAAATAATGTCTTCACGAGAAAGGGAAATTAAGAAAACAAAGTAAATACAGTTGGAAAGACTCTATCGAGTAATTAAAAATATGAAATGAAGGAGGTGAAACTAAAAATGGTGTCATTCTATCTTCTAAATTTCTTTAGGGAAAATTACATTACACCTCCTAAGTTTTTGTTTATAAAGAATAAGGTTCTTGCCTTATGTTGTTTTATAGGATACCCTCTTAAACTTTGCAACCTCAATGTAGGTCTTAACTTTTGTAATCCTCAATTGAGGTCATTTAGTTTTAATAAAATTGATTCTTAGATTCAAAAAAAGGATGCTTTTTTGCACATAAAAAATATAAAATTATGACCAAATAATAAGTTAAAATATTAATATAGTTGAGAAATACTTATTAAAAATAGTAATGTATACACATGGATAACAAGTTTTTTTAGTTAACAAATTTTTTATTGATAAAAAAAGAATTGTTTTTAAATACCAAACTCAAAATCTACATCATTCCCTTATAGAAATATTCAAAAATTGAATCAAAAATTTTTGAAGTCACTTTACAACTTTTATTAAAGTTATCAAGACTTTTTCTAATAATCTTATATTGTATTTAAATTTTTATAATGTATCTTGACAATTGAACTAGTTAATTCAAAATATTTGTTTTAAAAAAGTATCAAATACTCCGTTCTATTTTTGTCACTAAGGAATTTTTATATAAAAATTATAAGATGTAATAGAAAGGATGGTTTAACTATTGAATTGCAATAATATTACCTAGAAAGCTTACATATCTGATACATTAGAGCTGAATAATGCTTACTTATTTTCTTAGGAACCAAAATGTCTTAAACTCAAGGATCTGCTCTTCATCTCCATCTTATCTCAAGCTAAAGATTGTTGTATGAAATTTCTGAAAAACATAGCTTATAATCAATAAGGAAACGTGAAGATGATTGCCGAGTAGTTTCTAAGATGAAGAAAGGAAATAATGTCTCCACGAGAAAGGGAAATTAAGAAAACAAAGTAAATACAATTGGAAAGACTCTATCGAGTAATTAAAAATATGAAATGAAGGAGGTGAAACTAAAAATGGTGTCATTCTATCTTCTAAATTTCTTTAGGGAAAATTACATTACACCCCCTAAGTTTTTGTTTTTAAAGAATAAGGTCCTTGCCTTATGTTGTTTTATAGGATACCCTTTTAAACTTTGCAACCTCAATGTAGGTCTTAACTTTTGTAATCCTCAATTGAGGTCCTTTAGTTTTAATAAAATTAATTCTTAGATTAAAAAAAAAGGATGCATTTTTGCATATATAAAATATAAAATTATGACCAAATAATAAGTTAAAATATTAATATAGTTGAGAAATACTTATTAAAAATTGTAATGTATACACAAGGATAACAAGTTTTTTTAGTTAACAAATTTTTTATTGATAAATTAAAGAGTTTCATATTGTGTTAGGATTAAAGTTACAAGTAACCGCATGTGAGAAATTCAAATTAACAACGTTGATAGTTTCCATCAATAATATTTTTGAGCATTTCCACTTCAATGCATCTTTTTTTAAGTATCCTTAAAAGCTCCTCTGATCCATGTGTTGCTTTTATGTATCTTGAAATCACCTCCGATCCATGTGTTGCTTTTATGTATCTTGAAAGCTCCTGCAATCTATATGTTGCGCTTGAATAGACATGACCTGTTCTCGATGATAAATGGTTGGTACTTGCAAGAATTGACAAAATATAAGGTTATATTGAATAAGTTAGTCATTTTCCTAAGGTAACCAGTGTCCAAACTTTCGAGTAATGTGATGGCTCGAAGAGAGTTAGGTTGCTGACTAGAGGTTAGGTCTTGCTTTATGTTACGTTTCAGAGTCCAGCGAGCAAGCCAATTAGCAGCTTGGTCCTCGACTCTGGAAATGTATTTGATAGACATAAAAAAACAAATTAATTTACGGCACCATCTAATTAAAGGTTTCAAAGTCTAAGGCCTCATTTGCAAGCATGTCAATAAGGATAGCAGAGTCTGTTTTAATATCCACATTTTTGAAGCTATTTTGTTTACAAATGGCTAAATCATCTAAAACAACCATGCATTCAGCTATAAGGGGATTCTACTTGTTATAAAGCCTGGCATAAGCCATAAGAACATCACCATTTTTATTTATTAATGAGGCCAGTTATCCAGCCACAAATCAACATTGTCTTTGCCCAGTTTCCACCTGATTTTCTCCTCTGCAAAATCTTTTATATTTTGAAATTATGGATCTTAAATGGATAATAGTATTGTTTTTGGGTCTTAAATGATACTTAACCAAAAAAATAGGTTAATTTATTTCCAATTTCAATAATTAAGATAATGATAAAAAAATATTTATAGCATATACATGATTTGGTTAACTATTAAAAAGATATCAAATATAATTATGATATGATTAATTTTTAAATAAAAAATTCTTAAAAAAATAAAAAATTGTTTTTAAACAATCATTTTTATATTGGAAGTTTTGTTCTAAAGTTATTGCATCATGTGAAAAGAACGCTAAAAAACCTTATACTTTTTTTATAAAAATAACCAAACTCTATTATAAATTCTAAAAAAAATATTTTGGATAAAAATTACACTTAGTCTATATGTCTTACGTTTAATTGTGTATGGATTTTGACGTTGACTTTTGTATGAAATAAGTTTTTTATGTTTTAAAATGTTGTATTATTGGTTTTTATAATTTCAACAGAATCTCAATATAAGCCTTGATGTTCATTGTTTTTATATTAATTGGGTTTTTCATGTTTCATTTTTAGTCTCTGCGTGTGTAGTTCAATTAATGGTGAGGAGATGAAAATATAAAATGTAATCCTATCGACCCTTTTAATTTTATATCTGAAAAGCAAAAATGCAATTTTTTAAAATATGGGAACTAATTTAATAAAAAAATAAATATAAAAAACTATAATGAAATAAATGTGAAAAGTAGATGACTAATAATATATTTTAGCCTAATATTTTATTTAATAGTTCTACTTAAACAATTATACCTATGTTAATAAAAATAAAAATATTAGTTTTGTCTTAAATTTTCAGTTACTTTTCTACATGTATATAAGGCTTACCTATGTATCCATACTAATCACAACTTCAATTTAGCTTTAAAAAAGTTTAAAATGAAGAAAGATAGTGCAACTTGTATGATATTTGTTTCTATCATGTTGGCAATTCTTCTACATTCCAATCAAAGTGAGTATTTCATATTATTGTTTTATTAAGTTTATATATTATTATTTTTTCAACTAATTTTTGTGAAAAAGTAATATATAATATTTTTATATCAAAATTGTTATAAGTATATTATTTTATGGCTTTTAAAAACGACTTATAGTGCTTTTGTTAATAAAAACATATGGGTGATTTATTTTCATAATGTTTTCAATTAGAGATAAACATGTTTGTTAATATATTTTGTCCTTTTTTGATAATGACTAGGTGCTCCTATAAAAGGCGTTGAGATTGGACAAAGTAAACTAAATTTTTGCTCCTCAGCCGTTTGCTTGGATACTCCAGTATGTTGGTGTTGTGCTATACAGCGTGACACTCATCCTTGTTACAAAACCGAGGAAGAGTGTCAACATAATTGCGGTCATACATGAAATGTAATGAATAATTACAAGATTCGTTTTTGATAAAAATAAATTAATTTATATGTTTTTTCATTGGTGAGATAATGTGCTTTATCAATACAATTGTATTGTTGATGTGATTAGTTTGGAATCGTGAGTAAATTCATTTTGAACTTCCAATTTTTATAGTACCCTCAAAACGAAAAGATATTCTAATAATAAAGGTTAAATTGAAGATAAATATAACTTATCCACCTGTACATAAACGTGATAAAGAGAGTAAAGATGGAATACTATATCTTTTATGTTTAATAAAAAATAATTTTTTTTTTAATTTTTTATTAAAAAAATCAATTGTAAGAAAACATTTAAAACATATAATGGATTCTTTCTTTTTAATTTTTTACTACAACAGTTTTGAATCTCAGATTATGCGTAATAAAAAACCATTACATCTAAAAATAATAATATGGACAAAAAATAATAGCAAACAAGATTTTAAATTCATTTGAACTTCCAATTTTAATAACAAACAAGATATTTTAATAAAAAAACTAAATAAAAATAAATATAACTTTTCCACTTATAAATAAAGGCAACAAGGAAAGTAAAGTTATAATGTTATTATCTTTTATATTTAATAAAAATAGCTTTTGTTAACTTTCAATTTAAAAAATCAATTATAAAAAAAATTAAAACATTTAATTGATTATTTTTTATTTTTTTAATATTTTAGTATTTGATAAGAAATAATAGCTAAAGTTTGAACTTCGAACCATTTAAATTTTGGTTAAGAGAAAATAGAACAAAAAATATATAGATTTTTATATTATTCGTAAATAGATATGAATCCATTTATGGAACGAATCTAAGTGAGTTTCATTTTATGGTAGATTGTTAATGTAATGACACCTTACATTAACTTCGATATCATAAACTTTACAAAGACACTCCATCATTTACACTTTTGACATTCTCTTTTATCATACAAAATATTGAACGAAGCTCATGCGTTTTTATTGGGGATAATTCATTTAAATTTTTTTGATGTTATTATATGTATCGATTTCTTTTTCTAGTTTTGTTAGAAACTATAGTCGATCACTCAATTACATAGAATACTACACGTGTTCAAATTAAGATTGTGATTACAACGAACAAAGCTTGTCCTTTCTCATATGAAAATCACAGCAAGTTATTAGTAATCTTATAATAGAAAAACAGAACAATAACAAGAGCATTTTTGTTTTAAATGCCATTTTTTTAATCCAAATGATATTTTATTAAATTGAGGGATCCAAATTAAAAGATTCACAAAAAATTTGACTTAAATTAAATTTATACTTTTCTTAAACTAGTGGTGCCAAATTTTCATGTGAAATTTCTTCCTTTCACTTGTAATTGATTTTTGGGAAAATTGATTCTCCAAAACTTAGCTTTCCTGATTCGAGAGCAGCTAGCTAAATCTCTGGACTTTCCTCAGCTGATGAAGTTAGTCTATTCCTGGCCTCATCTCCATAGATCATACAGATTGTATCGAAGAGCAGAGGGTAATAGTTTTCAATCTCTGCTATCTTTTTGTAATATATCTTTTGATTCATTCGGTCTCGGGTACGAAGAAAATAAAATGTTTTATTCATTAGGAAGCTTTCACAGTTTCTGGACTTATCTGATTTATTTCTTCTTCTTGTATTCATTGAAGCAAAACATGGATCTAGGAACACTACAACACTGGTCCATTTTTCATTTGAAAACAACTTCATGTTATAAGACCCTTATCACGAGATCGTTAGAGAAGAAAGCATAGCTTTCCTTGACTTTCTGCAAAACATAGAAGATATTTGTTATTCGATTCTAATGTATCTAATTCGTAAGCTTCCTAAGAACGTTAATAGCCTCCAATTGAACTGGAGCTTTAAACGTTTTATAATCCAGCTTTATTTTACATCTTAGAGTCCATTGAGCAAGCCAATCACCTGCTCGATTTTGTTCTCTAAAGTTATGATGAAGAGTTATTTTACTAGTGATTAGAGATCTTATATTTTTTTAGAATCGATTCTAAATGATTTGGAAAGTTTCATGTAGGAATAAGTGAAACTAAAATTTCTGAATCAGTATCTATGTCTACTTCCCTGATTCTATAGATTCTGAATATTTGTAGGCCGTCATGTAATGTACGAGCTGCAGCTTTGAGGTGGAGTGAACATTCCGTAATTATTCCTATAGTCGTGAATAATTTTTCCATTACTATCTCTTATGATTACGGTGCCACTTGATTCTTCAGATGAAAGACAACTAGCATCTGAGTTTAATTTGAATCTTCTTGGCAGTGGTGGAGTCCAGGTGAGGTAGGAGATTTTCTTTAATATTTTCATATGATTTGTACACCCTAGATTTGTTTCCTCTGCTTCATTTTGTTTCCAATGTTTATTCTTCAGAAGATTTACATGGTCTAGGCTGATTAGCATATTAGAGATATATTGTATAGTTGGGGTTGCTGAAAATATGTCTCCATTAATCTTTATCTTGTTACTTTGTTACCATATAACCTAGGTTATTATTGTAGGAAGAATGGTATGGTGTGAATCTTGTTGGGTGAAGACCAAAAACCATACTCTAAACATATGCTTTATAGTCATAAAATTCTGAATTTTAACCTTAAGGATACCTGCAAAGGAGGACCAAATTTTCCAAAAACAAAATACAAGATCACAGGTTGGGGATTGATACTTGTTTACTTGGGGATTGATCCTTGTTTTTAATACCAGGTTAATATTGAAGTCTGTTAATAGAGGCTTAAGGTTGGCCACATTCCATTAATTGTTTTCCCAAAATGAATTGACCTTAACTCCTCTAACCAACTATTATCAGATTGAGAATTTAGACTAATAATAAGAGGTCTTCCATACCACTTATCCAGCCACAAATCAACATTACCTTTGCCTAGTTTCCACCTGATTTTCTCCTCTGTAAACTCTTTTATATTTGATAGCCTCTTCCATGTTGTTGATCTATTTCGCTAAATCTTATCCATAGTTTACATGAAAATTCTTTCGGAATGTCTTGTATACTTCTTACATTCAGACCTCATTCACTATGTGATTTGCATATTGCAGGCTAGGAAGACCAATGCAGTTTCCTCTCCTCATTATTTGAGCTTTAAAGGAATATGTGCATCATTCTCTCTATATTTGTAATGATAGAATAAGGCAACCAACAACTCTGTAGCCAATACAATGGAATAAGCATTGACACTGAATTTATTAATGTAAGTCTACCAGCTTATGATAATATTTTATGATTCCAATTTTTATCTTTTCTTTGATCTTGTCCAGTATAAGGAGATAGTTTGCTACTATTTTTGTGAGGGCTCAATGTAATTCCCATGTAAGTAGTAGGTCGGTAGCTTGTACTGAAGTTAGTCTGAATTGCGAGTGACCTTCTTCTGTTTTGAAGAAGGTTAGTTGCTGTTATTATGACTGTTTTTTCTTTGTTGAGTGATTGCCCTGAGATATCTTGGTATACTTGCAAAAAAGTTCCAATTTTCTCCATAAACGTAGTTAGTCCATTAGAGAATATTAGCAGATCATCAGAAAACGAAAGACTATAGATGATTATCTTGCTTCTATTAGAGTATCTTAAAGTTTTGTCAAATGTAAACATAGCATTTAAGCCTCTTAAAAGGAGCTCTTCTACCAAAATAAAGAGACTGAGGGATAAGGGATCCCCCTGTCTAATTCCTCTCTTAAGCTTAAAATAACTAGCTGATTCTCCATTAATAAGAATAGATGCATGGACTGTTTTGATTAGATTACCAACAAGAGATATTACTCTGCTATTAAAGACAAAGCACTTTAAGACTTTGAATATGATATTGTGTGATAGATTATCAAAGGCCTTTGACCTGTCCACCTTTATGACGATATTTCCTACTTGAGTTTTCCTTCCAAGGTCATGAATTAATATGAAAGAAGCAACAATGTTTATATCACTAGACCAAATTTTCTTATTAAGAATGTTTGCTTGGTCTAATCTGGAGATAATAAAGTAAATTTTATCCAATATTGTTTTATAAGAGACGTGATGGTTGTTGAATTTGGATTTGTTTCTTAAATACCAGATTACCCAGCAAGTAATAGCTGGGATCATAGTTTTGATGTGAGAGACTTTGGAGGTAGACTAAAACCAGCACATTATTAAGTGGTGGATTGTCATGTGTCTACAAGATAACCATTGTTTAAACGAATAACAATATAATAAGTTAAATGAATGTAGGTGACAGAAGGATTGATAATAGAAAAACTAAAGTCCTATGTTCTATATTCAAATATTAATTAAATTGAAAACTATCTAAAATAAAAGTGTTTGGTCCACAAAAAATGTGTCCAGCCTGTAGCAGGTCGGGAGAAAAAAAATTAAAAAAAGAATCTTTTATTTATTATTATTGTGTTATTAATTTGAAATAATTGAAGTAATTTATTTCATAAATACGATGTATTTACATGCAAATAGTTGTATGTTTATTTGTGAATTAAAATTTAATATGTTTGAATGTTTAAATGGTGATGTATGACTAAGGTTTCGTAGACCGGTTGGTGAATTTACATATTTGCCATTAATAGATAGACTTTTTCACCCCCACTCATTTACTCTTTACAAACAAGTTCTAAGGGTATATCATTTAGCCTCCTCAATCCTTATGTTTGCTTTAGTTTAGCCCTTGGCCACTAAACACATTAACTTAGTCTTTATTTTTAATACAATAAACCTTAGCTTGCTTTTTGATCCTGCTTTAGTGGACTACTTCAATCTTATTGGATTTTTCTCATCTCAAGTTGGCCCTAACATGGCCTCTGTGATTTCTGATACCGCATTCTCCATGGAACAACTAGTCTCAATATCGGGTGTAGCTAAAAATTCTCACTATCGATTATATTCTCTTCGTATTGCAAGGCAGTATAAGGTGATCAAGGATTTCTTAGAAGCTGACAAAAAATGGAAACAACAATTTATTTTCATCTGTGGTAGACTGGCTTTAAGGAATCTAAGGAACTTCCTCACCGGTTAACTCTGAAGTGGTCTGGGCGAGGTACTTACTTAGATATTTTATTCAGTTTTACTTATTAGAATTAGCTAGCTTAATATATTTATTTTTGCATAGCCATGAAGGGAATTTCCAAACCTTTTAAGGATTATGTTGCATCCGCAAATAAAATCTTCGAGAAGCTAAGTCCTTGGGTAGATTCCAATCATTTCACTGATGCTTCACACTAATGAATTTGGCTAGAAGCCATCTTTGGGGATTTGATCCATGTCATAAAAAACCTTACCGGAACTCATGATATCCCTCAGAGGATGTTATTCTCAAGCGCTTGGAAGGCTTAAAAAATATGGTTTCTCTTCCCACTCGAGCTTGGGCTCCCAGTTATCAAGATGCTGAGAAATCCCAAGGAAAAGATGAACAAACCGAGGATGATTCTTGCTTGGAAGATGATGTCTAAGAAGAGCAGAGAACTGAAGTCGAATGAGAATAACAGAACGAAATCCAAGAGGAGTGACTAACTGAAGTCCAACAAGAGCAACAAATTGACATCCGGGTAGGCCCTCAAGCTTGTGTTCGGGAATAAAACCAAATGAATACTGACTATGAAGCTTCGGTTAAGGTGAGGCCAGCTGGGAGAGCAGGGGCTGTGAGGCCGAACAGACTCTTTGTTCAAGAGAAACGGAAGAAGATAGTCGACAGCGAAGATACAAATGATAATACCCTATAAAGAAAGTTGTTATAGTTGATTCAAATTCTAGAGGATAATTTGTCCTACAGAAAAATCAAGTTTGTGGTCAAGAAGAAATTCTTGAGGAAGATGAACGTCTCTCTCATGCTCAATTTATTTTGATGTTTATGAAAACGAATTCGTTGTGAACGAGCTTAATAAGTTGCTTCGTGCTACTGCTCTCCTCGAAAGGAAAGCTAATCGCAAATATCATTATAAGAATGAAGTCCTCCATAGAAGAGATGAAATGGAGAAGTTGACCACTGAGGTAACCAATTTGAAAAATGAGGCAAAGAACATGAAGGATGAACTTGCCAAAGAGGAAAAGACATCTGTTGGATTAAAGAAAGTTGAGGACGGGCTTACTCAAGAGAAAAATACGTTCGCTGACCGCTTATCTGGAATCAGTTCCTTAGAGACTAAATTCTCCAAGGAAAAAGAAAAGTTCAATGATGAGAGGGATCCCTTTATTACTAAGAATATAGAAAGGAATACTACTGTTGATAGTATTTATGATTCTTTTAAGATGACTAAGTCATATTTTGAGAAAGTTTTTAAAGACATTGAAAATCTTTCGACACCCAATGAATCTTTGAAGAAAAACTTTGAAGTTGAGAAGAAGAAATGTCTGGATGTGTATGCTGCCAGTATCACCTCTCATCTTGAAGAAAGAGATGCTAATATGAAGTCCGCCCTCGTATTAAAGATGCATGCAAATTTTCTTGAATTGAAGTTAGGTAGTTTTTGGCATCATGTTATTGAGAGACACCATCTGACATGAATTTCTATGGAAGATTTAGAAACTAGCAACGACTCAGAAACTTCTTCCTCTGCATCTGGCTCTTCAGAAGACAGTAAAGAAAATACCGCCTCTGAATAGTCTTGTTAACCATTATAATCAATGTTTGCTGACCATCTATGAGCAGAAATTTACGGGACTTTGTTTTGTATGAGTATTCTCACATTATAAGGACTTTGATGTGATATTTTTGCTTGAAAATCATTTTCCATACTTTTCTTCCTCAAACAAAGTTTTTCATATGAAAAATGTTTTTACTTAAAAACGTTTTCCCATACTTCTCTCCCGAATAAATAGTTTCTTAATATAAAAATGTTATACTCTAACTCAGCTTCAGTAAACAATCTTTCATATTGAAAAGTTTTATTTTTACTTACCTCGTGATGATTCTCATATGATGAACATTATGGCTTACTACTTATTGGGTTTTCTTAGTTCAAAATAATAAACATCGCCATCCAAAGTTCTTTGGATGACCCATTAAATTCAAAATGATGAATATCAAGAAAAAGCCTCTCTTAGTTCAAAATAATGAACATTGTCATCCAAAAATATTTGGAAAACCTCTGTAAGTTCAAAATAATGAACATCATCAACCCACATTCATTGGAAGACCTTTCTTGGTTCAAAATAATGAACACTTTTTTTTGGAGTTTCCTTTGAGTCCAAAACGATGGAAATCTATGGAAGTCATTTTAAGATGGCAAAAGAATTTTATATATAAGTCGGCTATTAAGGTACCTCATTAAAACGTTCATGCGCCACCAGGGTAGGAAAGAGTATGTCATCGATACCTACATAAAGTCATAATGAAATTATTTACATATTTACACATTCACTCTATATAAACTTTGAGGTACGCAATGTTACAGGGGTGAGGAAGATCTTTTCCTTCTTTATCTTTGAGTCTGTACGTCCATGGCTTGATCTTCTTTGTTATCGTGTATGGACCCTCCCAATTAAAATCTAACTTGCCCAACGTTTTTCCTTTCGTATGGAGGAAACCTTTCCTCAAAACTTTGTCCCTGACTTTGAATTATTGTCTTCTAACTTTTGAAGCATATTGACTTCTCATCAAAGTATAATAATATAAAGAACTTGGTTGTGCCCTTCATCTCTTTTCATCTACAAGATCCAACTCTGTGCGCTTTCCCAGGTTATTTTTTTCATTTGAATATTCACTGAGCTTGAATTAAGGGAAAATTGTTTCCGATGGTACTACTGCATCCATCCCATACACGAGTGCGAATGATGTCTCTTGCATTGCGGTCCAGGGATTTGTTCTACAAGCCCACAAAACTTCTTGTAGATAATCTGGGCATTTTCCATCATTACCCTCCAAATAATTTTTTAACCCATCTAGAACTGTCTGATTAGTCACCTCGACTTAGCCATTTACTTAGGGGTAAAAAGGTGTTGAGAAGCATTGTTTTATCCCCTTAGATGCAAAAAAGGCATCCATCTCTTTGTTATCGGATTGTGGTCTTATGTCGATTGTTATTTTCATAGGAACCCCAAAGCGACAACAGGTGTTAGAGACAATAAAACTGATTACATCCTTAGCTCTTGTTCCTGCCAAAGGTTCAACATCCACCCACTTAGAAAAATGATCAACTACAACAATGATTGTCTGTCAACCTCCAGATGTCATTGGTAAAGGTCCGACCAGGACAATGCATCATCGATCAAATGGTAAAGACTCAAGTATCGATTCGAGGGGCACACCCGGTGCATGGATTACATTAGCAAATCTTTGACAGGTATCTCGTTTCTGAATTAATTCCTTAGCATCCAAGGAGAGGGTCGACCAATAATACCCAGCAAGAAGGACTCTTTGTATCAACATTTTGTAACCACAATGCGTTGATTCTTCCCCGTCATGCAACTATGAAAGTATCATTTGCGACTCATTTCTTCCTAAACATCGGAGTAAAGGCTGACTAAAAGATTTTTTATATATTACATCTCTGAGTATAACATAACCGTATGCTTTGAATCGTATTCTTTTAGACATCACCTTATCAACTGGTGATATATCATCCACAAAAAATTGTTTGATCTTTCTCCTCAAGTCTTTTGTTATATCTGTAGAAATTTGGAAAACTTCAACACATCCTTTAACTAATTCAGATCCCTTTACAATAGAAGGGTATTCTTGTTTGATTATCCAAGGGTAATCCTCTGAGTAAGAAGCTTTAGCCAAAGAATCAGTTACTGAGTTTCTAGCTCTGTGAATATGTTCGTATCTGACGCCCTCAAAAGTCAAAGTTAAAACCTTCAGAGCCCTTAAATATTTCACTAAGTAATCTTTTCTTGCTTCTGACGGGCTAGATGCATGGTTTATGAGAAGTTGTGAATCGCTTATCAGCCTTACTCTTTTAGCTCCACATATTTTAGCAAGTCTTAAGCCCGTCAAAGCAGTTTCGTACTTGGCTTCGTTATTTAATGCTTTAAATCCAAATCGGATGGCTTGATATATTGCGATTCCTCCGAAGAAACCAATTGCACACCTGCTCCACAACCAGACAAGCTTTATCTCCCAACAGTTTGGACTGTTCACTCTTCTCCAAGTTATTCTTTATCGACTTCCATATCATTCCGCGCATAGTGAAATTCGACTAAGAAGTCAATTAATAATTGTGCTTCAATAGCAGTTTTTGGTTCAAATTCAATATCACAGTCCCCTAGCTTAACCAACTACTTAGTTATCCCGACATGTTAGGCCTTTGTAACATATTTTATCAATGGAAAAGATGTTCATACAATAATTGAATGAGCCTGAAAGTAAGGCCTCATTTTTCGCACGGATGTAACTAGTGCAATGGTTAGCTTTTCTAACCTAAGGTATCGCTTCTTAGCATCCAAAAGACTTTTACCCACATAATATACCGGCCTTGGAACATTGCCGTCTTCTCGAATTAAAACCGCATTCACCGTGAAATTTGACAGTGCCAAATAGATATACAACTTTTCCACTAGATTTGGATTTGTCAAGATTTCCGGTGATGAAATGAATTCTTTAATCTGATGAAAAGCATCAGAACATTCTTGAGTCCAGTCAAAAATAATTTCTTTTCTTAGCACTTGGAATAAAGGATCACACTTATCTGATGACTGTGATATAAACATGTTCAACGCTGTCAATTATCCTGTCAAGATTTGCACCTCTTTGATTGTTCTTGGTGGTTCCATAGTAGTCAGAGCCTTTAATTGTACTGGGTCGGCTTCAATACCATGTCCTTACTATGTATACTAAAACAATTCCGGATCTTACCCTGAACGTGCATTTTTCTGGATTCAATTTCAGGTTTATATTTGTCAAATTGGAAAAAGTTTCTTCTAAGTCAGCCAAATTGTTTTCATCCTTTGAGCTATTGACTAACATGTCATCAATGTGGACCTCAACATTTATTCCAATTTGAGACTCGAAATCTGTGTTTACTAAATGTTGGTATGTCGCTCCGACATTCTTCAATCTGAATGTCATTATGTTGTAGCAGTGTAAACCTCTTCCGTTGATAAAAGTTGTACTCTCCTGATCTCTTGGATCCATTTGGATCTGATTATACTCGGCATAAGAATCCATAAAAGATAACAACCGGTTCCCGGATGTTGAATCAACTAAGTGATCTATTTTGGGCACAAGGAAAGGATCTTTGGGGCACGTTCTGTTTAAATCAGTGAAGTCCACACACATTCGCCACTTTCCATTCTTGTTCTTTACTAGGACGAGATTAGCAGTCTGTAAATGATATTGTGACTCTCGTATGTGACCCACTTTAGTTAAACGATCCACCTCTGCTATTATGACTTTAGATTTTATTTGTGAAAATAATCTCCTCTTCTGTATGATCGGACGAACATTACTTCGTATCGCAAGCCTATGACAAATGACGTTTGCTAGAACCCATGTGACATCCTCTGTACACCATGCAAACAAATGTAATTTTGCTGAAAGAAACTTGATTTAACTTTTTTTTACCTTCAGAGATAATCTTTAGCCAATTGTGAGGATTTTTCCTGGAAATAATACATGATCCTTAAAGCTATCATCTCAGACCATGAACCCGAGGGCTTCCCTTGGATCATCCACGGGATCTGACTCTGGGGGAGCCCCCACTGATTGCTATTCTTTTTTTTTATTCAACGCCCTTAACCAGCTTAGGGGCCAACACTGCTCGGTAACACTCTCTTGCCATCTTATGGCTGCTTCTTAATGTTCTCACATTGCTTCCTACTACGTACTTCAAAAATTGATGGACAGTTGATGCCACGACATGCATTTAAGATAACCAAGATCTTCCAAAGATAGCATTATAAGATATGGGAGCATCTACCACTTCAAATAAGACTTTAACTAGCTTTTTGAATGGTCCTCGGCCCAATTCTACTATCCCCTGGAACTCTCCGACCACCTCAGTTGTAGCCCCGATGAATCCGACTATTGTTCGGTCTGATCACAAGATTGTTGGTGGGTCTTTGATCTTGCTATAAGTAGACATAAATATTATGTTGGTTGAACTACCCGTATCAATAAAAAAAATTGTATTTCATTTCCTACTATCTCCGCTCTGACGACTACTGCATCCTCATGTGGACCAACTACATCTCTCATGTCATCGTCTTCGAAGAAAATTATTGGCGATGGATTTCTATACAGATGTGTTGAAGGGCATGCTTCCAATTGTGTTGCTAGACTAACGTTGTGTCTCTTTAGAGAGTAATTCAATATTCCTACAACTGTATCTCCCCCAAAAACTGTTAGGACTCAAAGATACACATAACTCGCTAACCTTTCCTCTTATTATTGGTTCTTATACCATGTTTATGATGTTCCTGTTTGGCTTTGGGTCTAAACACTCATTAGAGATATCAAATGTATCTATAGATTCTTCCTCGATTGTTGCTGATATCATCATCGCATCCTCCTACTTAGGAACAGTTTCTTGCTTGAGAGAAACTGTAGAATTCTTATTCACAAAATTGACTAACTTCCCATTTTCTATCAAGTATTGTACTTCTTTTTTCAACACCACGCAATCTTTTGTATTATGTCTGATATCCTCATGATACTTGAAATAATTGTTTTCTATGTGCTCCCTTGGAGTCTGCATTAGAATAGGCTTACGAAAGTGTACATTCGAACGTGCCTTTTCAAAGATAGTAGTTACATACTCGGTCAATTCAACATAATGAGCTGGTCGGACCCATTTGTTGGACATGGGTCGGACATACTGTTGAGTGTTGACTACAAGTGTGGACTATAGAGTGTTGACTACCCCTTGAGGTGCCTAACTTATTACTTATAGTGATGCTCGGGGTCAGGTTGTACTTGTTGGATATGATACTTGTGGTCGGATGTTCACTGGTGCAACACTGGCTCTTATCATGGTTGGATATTGGCAGAACTGATTCAGATTAAACTGCGACATTGATTCTATCTCCGAGGCTCTAGTTTATTCAACTAAAATTCGCTTCTCTATTTGATCCAGCAATATACTGAATGTCATAGACTGCGTCTCTGCAACATTATCATTCATCACCCCCAGAAGTAAGCCCATTCAGAAGGAAGCTAGAGCCACTTTGTCTTAATAAATTCCATATATGTCTTAACTTAGATGAAACACTTTGTATACTCTTTGAGAATCTCCCCAACTTTCTGCCTACAGTAGATTATAGTGTCCCAATTTTCTCAGAATTTCTTGCTTCTAACAAAATGTTGTCGGAACATACTCCAGAACATATCAAAATTCTTGATACACCCTTGAGGTAAACGATTATACCACTTTGACGCAATATTCTTGAAAGTTTGAGAGAAAGCCCTTCATAATAACTTGTCATCATTGTCGTTATTGATCATGAAATTCTTCAACTATTCGATGTGGCTATTCGGATCCTGTATCCCATTAAACTTTTCCAACTTAGATATATCAAACCACTTTAGAAGATACTCGGACAAAATTTCCGGAGAGAGTGGAGATAACCTCCAATTATGTCCAACCTTATAAGTTCTTCCCCTGGTCTTTCGTTTGCTGTCGCATATAGAACCTCATCGGATGGGAAGGTCAACTGATTAGTAACTCGACAATCCTAATTGAAGCCGTTAGATTGAATTTGCCTCCGATGAGTTACATTTTCTTGTTGAACTGCATTTATCACTTTGTCAAGCTCTTCAGAGTATAAATTTGTCTTTCTGTGATCATATTTTTTCTTTCTCGAACTCTTAGTCTTTCGACTAGATCGATGGGAACTTTTGTGCACCCTCGAATCTCTATGTCTCTAACTTGCTTTATGCCTAACATCGGTACCGAGGATAAAAATTCATCTAAACTAAGAGAAGTATATTCACTCACTAGACTCTGCTGATTCATATGGTTGTTCATATCTAGCTCGCCTTTTGGAGGGTCGACGAATTTTTCTCTGATGCCTTTCCTCGGATTGATTGGCATCTTGCGCTTGATCTGCCAGAATATGCTCTCGTCAGACTTCTGATTTGACTCTTTGCGAGCTGATTATCGCTTCCTTTTCAGCTTTTAGTCTCTCAATTTCCTCCAATAACTGTTTCTGTATGAAAACGAAGATAAATTTTTCTATGAGCTCTTCAGCTTATCGATTATTGTTGTTTCTTTCATTTGTCACTTGCTCTTCTATCACAAGATCTCCATATGAGACTCTGATCAAATTGTTTGTGGTATTCGCCTTTATCTCTCCATGAATTTCAATTTTTATTGTTTTGTTTGCTTTAGATTATTTTTGCGGTTTTGAAACGGTGATTATGGGTACCACTCAGGTTCCCACAGACGGCGCCACTAAAAACTCTGATATTTCTTAGAGATAACTCTAGATGCGAAAATGTTCGTATGAGAGCGTCAATCTAAGAAATATCTGTATCATATGCTTTTAGAGAGAGAATCATTATTAAGTAGAGAGAGAAAGAGACAAAAGGAATAAAAGTAGTAATAATTGACTAATTATTGGCCCATTCCCCAAAAAGGGAATGTCCTTTTATAGTACAAAGATTAGACAATGAATTTACATATTTGCCATTAATATATAAAATTTCTCACCCCACTCATTTACTCCTTGCAAACAAGTTCTAAGGGCATATCATTTTGCCCCCTCAATCCTTACGTTTGCTTTAGTTTAGCCCTTGGCCACTAAATACATTAACTTAGTCTTTATTTTTAATATAATAAACCTTATTATTCTCTATATTTTCCTTCTCTTAGCACTTATGAAAATCAAATTAGGGTTATTTTAATTTAAAAAAATGATATCAGCCCTCTAGAAGGTCTCATTGGTACTTAGGAAATTAGAATAATGATCATGGATTTTTCTCAAACTCATAAAATTACATGTTAGTATGATTTAACATCTTGTACCTATTGTTGGGGAATTTTATGTTTTACATGTATTTGACATGATCATGCATACGTTTTTAGTTACATGTCAAGATGTTAAATGTTCTTTGTGTGTTGTTTGTTCTTATAATAGTGTCCACTGGTTACAATCTATTAGGGAATCGTCCACCCATGTTGTATTGTTCGGACTTCCAATTGTGGAAGTAAGATATGTTGTTTTTTTGTTTGTACATGATTATGGCCATGCACTTTCGACTCTCAAACCATCTCTCTTTAGTCAAGAAAGTATACCAGAGGAAAATAAGGCCGATGAAAGGTGGGAGAAGTCAAATAAGTTATGCATGGCGCTCTTTTTACAGGGAATACCAGTAGAATTGTGGGGATGTCTCTAAAGGTTTTACCACTGCCTCGATCTTTCTCACAAAGGTTGAGAGAAGCCTTTGCAAAAAATGAGAAGGTAGAGATGCAACGTCTGCTCATCGAGCTAGCTAAAAAAAAGGTATAATAGCAAAGGTAAAATCCTGGAGCACACCTATAAATGCATACGCGAAAAGTAGAATACCAATGAGTTGATTTCCTAGGATGCACATAAAGAGGAGAAACTTAAAGCCACAACATTTAAGGTTAATGTGATTACATCTGCAGAAGGGGCAGGGGCTAAGCAAAAAACTGATGGCAAATGAACAGGTCAAGCTCTAATTAAGAAGAAAAATCATGAGGAGTTGACTGTTGGTCGCTTCTTTTTTTGCAATGAGAAAAGACACCAAAAGAAGTACTATGAAAAATGTCGGGCTTACATGTTAAGAAAATGTATTCCCACATCTTTGGTTGTTTCAGAAAGTAATATAGTTTTTGTGAAAAGAAATACTTAGTGGGTTGATTCGGTTGCAACAACTCATGTCTGTGTTTTCTGTGCAAGGTACGTCAAAGAGTAGGATGCTAACTGATGATTAAAGATACATTTTCACGGTACATAGGGGCTCATGTGATGTTTTAGCTATTTGTTATTTTCCCTTAAAACTTTCCACTCGACATGTATTATTTTTAGAGAACGCAACGTATGTTCCCACGTTTTGGAGAAACTTGGTTTCTTTTCCAGTCTTAGACTAGCAAGGTTACTCTTTTCTGGTCAGAAACAATTATTTTACACTCTTTCTAAATAATGTGGTTGTTGGAAATAGAAATTGGATTAAAAATGATAATTTATATTTGTTGAATACTTTTAATAATCACAACATTTCTATGAAGGTTAGGTCATATATCCAAAGTTAGGATGGACAAGCTTGTTACTGAAGGTTTATTAGTTCTTCTTGATTACTCTGACTTTGTTATATGTGTCGAGTGTATCAAAGGGAAACAAACCAAAGTTATAAATTTAGAGGCATATAGAGAGAGCGAAATCCTAGAGTTGATACTTATCAAGATCTGTTGATTATTTCCACAGAAAACTTGGAACGAGAAACAGTATTTTATATCATTCATCGACGACTACTCTCGTTTTGGTTACCTTTATCTTCTTCGTGAAAAGTTTCAGTCCCTGGACAAGTTAATAGATTTTGTGACCAAGGTTAAATAACAACTCGGTAAAAGCATTCAGACTGTTAGATCCGACATTGGTGGTGAATATCATGGTAGATATGTTGGATTGGGTGAAAAATGTCCAACTCCCTTTGCACAGTACCTAGAAAAGTGTGGAATAGTCCCTCAATATATTATGTCGGGTTCACCTTGCATTAATGGTGTATCTAAGAGACGGAACCGAATACTAAAAGATATGGTTAGAACCCAAAAGGTACCCACTAAGGATATTGTTAGGACCCTTGTGAGCTTTAGAACAGGTGTATACCCAATTTAATGCATCTGCATGTGTAGGGTTTTCCCGCTAAGGCAATACCTTACAAACCTCAAGAAAAGAAGCTGGACCCAAAAAAAATTAGCAAATTTTCATAGGTTATTCCAAACATTTGAGAGAATTTAAGTTTTATGATTCTCTCACTGGTATAATATTTGAGACATGAACGACCAAGTTTCTAAAGGATATTGAGTTTGGAATAAGAGAACAAATGTTGATTTTTAGGAGGCATCCATAGAGATTCATGAAGGTTAAAATGGGGATACTCAGGTATTAGAAGATTGGGTTGTAATGCCAATCATATCGGTAACGTTAGAACAAGTTAATTGTCAAATTAACAGTGTTGCTCCACTTGAGGGTTCTAACCCGGATACAGATATGGTCCAGGTAGAATAAGAGGAACCTCAAGATAATCTTCCACTAGAGAATCAAATGATGTCATTCATAATGATCAAACTCTACCTATTTAAGAAGTGCACCAAGAGGAAATAGTTCCCTTAATAAGGTCCACGAGAGAAAAGAATAGTACTATAGGTCTATAATTTATAGTATATCTTCAGGAGCATGATGAGTTATGTGCTGGAACTACAGATGATCCATCATCATAAAATAAATCCATGGCAAGCTCTGACTCTCGGAAATGGATTGACGCTATAAAGAAAATCTATAATCAATGCTGGAAGATGTGGTATGACAGCTTGTCCCATTACCTAAAAGGAAAAATGTAATTGGTTGTAAAGGGTTTTGAAAACCAAACGCAATTCCCCGGGTAATGTGGAAATACATAAAGTACGTCTTGTAGCAAAAAGTTATACTCAACATGGAGGGATTGATTTTAAAGAAACCTTCGCTCCGGTATCGACGAATGATTCTTATAGAAAAATCACGACATTAGTTGCATATTTTAACCTTGAGCTTCATTAGATGGATGTTAAGACCACTTTTCTCAATGGTAATATTGAGAAAACGATCTGTATGGTACAACCAGAATACTTTGTGGAAAGTAATTCAAAAGATCTGGTTTGTAAGCTTAAGAAATCCATATATGGGGTTAAACAAGGCTCTTGTCAATGGTATCATAAATTCTTTAAGGTGATAGTCGGTTATGACTTTAAGATCAACTCGGTTAAGGATTGTGTGTGTTAAAGGGAAATCGAACAAATATGCCAAAGTAGTAACTTTTTATTGATTCGAGAAGATAGTTCTTTTATTCATAGTTTGGTCCCTATTTATATACTCTTACATAATAATTACAATCTAGCTATTTATTACGTGGTATTATTATTCTCGCACGTAGACCATTATTAATGTTATTGGTTCTAAAATCAAGACCACTACTGTAGGTGTAATGCGTATGCGGGATGACCAATAAATATCTTTGACTTCATTGATGGCCCTTTTTTCTAGGTATTTATAATGCGCGGTCGACCATGTTGCTTTGCTCTAGCTCGAAATACCCTCTGCTCAGTTTACCTCACGTTTGGATTTTCTCGCTTCTGCTCGGTCCTGCTCTGCTTGACCTTGATATTCATCAACTCGAGATCCTAGTTGCGCGTGGCCCTATGATCGGCTTGTGTCGGTTTGAACCCAAGCCTCGATCAGACTCCTTTAGTTACTATATTCGACGTTAGTTCGGTTTGTTATTTGTGAGGCGATCATGTGCGCTCTTATTCGAGCTTCTGCTCGGTTGTTATAACAATTTTATTATAGAAATGTAATACTGACTTTGGGAAGATCCGGTGGTCTTCGGTATCGATATGGATGTTATTGACCTCATCAGGGATCCCCCTAGTCCATTAAGAAACTGAACAGTAGTTGCTAAATAGAATAATGAATGTTGAGCTATAAGATGGAAATAATATGTACGTTGTAATGACATGGAGAATTTTGCGATGTGATAAATTGTGTCGTGATGCATGTTCAATTAGATATGATCTTCTGACACCAAGATATGAAAATAGATCATGGCACATTTAGTCTTTCGATAGGTGTATTTGCCCATTAATTAGCTAGCTGATGACGGTTGAATTGCCAGCCCATGAATCGTAAAAGTAGTAGAAGTAGAGGATTTTATTTTACCATAATTCATTTATATAAGTCTGAAGCAAGTAAGAAAGAAAAGTCGTCATCTTCGTGCTTTGATGAGAAATTTTCTCGTTCTTCTATTTCTAAGGTATATTTCTGATTTTATTAGCGATGTTTGTTGCATTGAGGTAACGTTTTGTGGGTAGTTCTATGGTGGACTTTTTTCATTTTTTGCTGGTTGTAGTCTTCTAGGTTTAGTTATAGAAGAGCCACCCTACCAGTGAATCTATGCGAACCACTGTAAGATAGGATAATACCTGACTCTCATGACTATTGTTGGATCATTCCAGTCTAGTTCAACCATGGCGCCAAAACAAATATGAAGAAGAATATTGTAGAAAATAATAATTCAAAATATGAAAGCGCCTTGTTTCTGAAAAACTTTACCAAAATATATCCTAAATATGGTTATATGACTGAGGGATCATTGACGGAATTTAAGGTTAAATATAGGTTTCTAGATGATGTGACGATTATGGCTCCAACTGCTGGGGATCAGCCTTATACGACTAGGGAAGGCGAGACATGTCTTTTTACCACTATCTTCGAATGGGTTTTATGCCTTCCCTTCCCGCCATTAATCAGGGTTTTTTTTTCAATTTTATAACAATATGCCCTAAATATTCAATGGTCAATGGCTGGAGAACCTTATTAAGCATAATATTAAGCTCCAAAATACTGAACATACCTATATGTTTAGCTGACCTTTTAGCTGTTGTAGATGTTTCCAATTTGGCACGCTCGCCCTTCTTTTATCTGCAGTTAACTGGGGCTACATGTATAGTAGATCTGCCCACCTCAAATAAGAATTGGAATAATAGGTTTATATATATATAGGGGGATTTGGAGCACGAAAGTACTCCCATGAACTTTCAATCAAAAAGGCGGCAGAAGTCGAAGTGTAAGATGATTATTTTTTGTATAGATAATTTATTGGTAGTACTTGCAATGATAGTTAGCCATACTCTTGGCTTATGCATGTGGAGGAGAGTACCAAGAGTCGTCTAAAGAGAGTTAAACCAAAGGTGCATTGAATCATATTATTAAATTAGTTGTAGCTGTCAATATTGCATTGGGGTTAGAGCCATCGTAAGTGGTATGCCCATTGAATTTTCTAAAATTTGGTTATTAGCGCGTGCCCGAGTTGGAGGTTTCGCAAGACGGGAAAGTATTAATGGGTGGGAGCGGAAAAACAGAAATAATGGATAGATTGCGAGCCTTGATGGAGAAAAGATATGAGGAGAAAAAATAATGGTTGTATCGGGCTTTTAGTATCACATGGTCGGAGGGCACGATAGGCAACCGAATTGTACTTTTTTCAGGAAGAAGGGGGCATATTGAAATAGTGGTGGCTCATGGAGTGGTGGAGGTGACGATCTGGCCTATTGAAGAAGAGATCTAGATGGAAGGGGTTGTACATCCCCGAGAGGAAGATGAAAGCACCGAAGATGATTGCTTTCTGATAAAGAGGAGCAGGATTGTCGTAAATACTGTGTCGTTGTCGCAACGGAATATAGTGCTGGTGGATGAAAAAGAGGTTGATGGGGCATAGGGAATGGTGAAGGTGTAACGCACTCAGTCTCTGAGAAAATGAGGCATGTGATAGAAACACTTGAAGTCGTTGTGATTGATGAGGCTCAAAAGGTAGAAGAACCGAATAGACTTGGAACCACTGAAGAGGTGAGCGGAAAGAAAAAAGTGATCCCTGAGGGACTGGCTCAGCGCATGAACGGCTTTATGACTGATACTTGGTCGGGTTCCTCATTTGTAAACATTGCGTTACTTGACAACATGCACCAGAAGGGACAAAGAAGTGGTGATGATGGAGGGGGCAAAGTGGTAGAGGAGCTTCCATCTTTGAAGTTTGCAATGCCCCGGTCGTCACAACTAATGAAGAATCAACTTTGTTACTGTCCTGACCTAGTTTTCTACGACACAATGCTAATGAATGAGATTCTTTAATTGTAATTTGAATTGGAAATTGAGGTACGTATGTGCATGAATCTGTGACTAGTCGATGCAGAATTTTTGTTAATTAGGTTTATTATTCGATTTTGAATAGGTACACCATAATTCACTTGCGTTGGCATATCGCCTGATGTCACCATTGAAGTGTGCTATAATAAAGAAGTAGAAGCCGGACCCATTGTACTTTGGCTCGGTTCATGGCTTGATGACAGAGTTGGCTCGATTGAAGATAGCATACGTTTCTGTGAAACAGCGTCTGTATAAGGTTGTAAAAGACAATGATGATCTAAGTAGGCAGCTGATTTGGACGTGCGATGAGAGTGATTCAATTTGCAAGCGTACCTTGGAGGCTGTGAGTAGTACTGCGTTGCTATCTACCCAAAATAACGATCTGCTGAAGAAAAATGAAACTTTAATAGCCCAGAACTCCAAACTACTGGATCAGAACGTAAGACAACCTGATATGGTAGAAGAGCATGTAGAAAAACTAGTTAGGTTGACCGTGGAAGTGGCTGAGCTGAAGGTATTGCTAGCGAATGTTTGGAGCAAAAAGGATAGACATCGTACCAAGATATTGAAGAAAGCGAAGGTGGATTTTGAGGACCGGAAGCGTCAGGTCATGGAATTTTTTATGGGTATGATCAAAAAATCTACTCCATTTTTGTATATCAAAAAACAATTTGGATGATGGTGTGATAGTTCTGTAGGGTGTAATATTTTGGAGTGAATTATCTATGGAGTTAAACTTGTTTTGGAGATAAAATGGATGCATAATACTTATGTTTTTTTTGTTAGCATTCCCTTGCAAGATCGAGCTTAGTATGGCCCATTCATGGCCGAGTTTAGATATTTCTTCCTCGGTTAAATTCACGGGAGCCGGTTTGGCCTATTGCGTAACCCAGTGGGTTTGGAGTAGTTCGCATAATTAATACTGTAGTGTAGTATTGGGAACAATATTTCCCCTTACGTAGCCTTATGAGGCGTGACCAGTTAGCCCATTCATGTTATTTTTTATATCATGTCTAAATGTGGCACCGAAGGACCCCCATTTTTTAGCATGTACGCATGGTCAGTGACCCATTCACGAAGTTTTAAGGAATAAATATAAACAAACAAATTCAGATGGTGAAGCAATAAAATTTCATTAATGGAGAAAATAAGTAGACGCCTCATTAAAAAAGCCTTCGCGCCATCAGAAATGGAAAAAGAGTGCATGAGTTCATTACACGGCTTGATGATATAATTTAAGAAGACTAATATTCCAAAGATGCTTTAGGGTTCAGCCTTCTCGATCGGCTAGGCGATAGGCACCATCGTGGCCTTTGGAAATAATAGTATAAGGTCCTTCTCAAATAGGTCCTAACTTGCCAGCCGACTTATCCTCGCCTATGATGAGGTCTCTTATTTGTAGAGTGCATGGTCGTAATTTAGAATTAAGAAGGCACCATCATCGGGCCCTTGAAATGCTCAGCTTTTATACTTTCTTAATCCTTCCTTTCTTCCAAGAGATCAACATTAATTTCTCAATCACTGTCAATTGAATCTTCTGAATAATTGGAAAATTCAATAGCTTGGGATGATGATTTATGCTGGAAGTACAACTTCAAATTCGTAGATGAGGGCTAATGGTGTATTGCTTGTGGTTGTGCGTGGGGTGGTGCGGTAAGCCCACAACACCTCTGATAGCTTGTCCGGCCATTTACCTTTTGCACCTTCAAGTTTCTTCTTGATATGGTCAAGGATAATACGATTAGTAACCTTGACCGACCTGTTCGCTTGAGGATAATATGGCTTGGAGAAGTGTTGATTAATACCGTAGCGTTTACAAAATATAGAGACCATTAAATTCTCGAATTGGGTTCATTATCGGTCAACAAAATTCGTGGGATGCCAGACTGGGTTAGTATCTGGTGATGCATGAAGTTTCAAATTTCCCGAGCTTTGTTCCTTGATAGTGTCTTGGCCTTGAACCATTTCGTAAAATAATATACCGTGACCACCGGAAACAATCTTTTTCCTCTAGCTATCTGTAAAGGCCATACTAGATCGATGCCCTACTTATCAAAAAGATAAGTGATTGGATTAGCGACCATCAGTTCACTTGGGAGGTGTTCGGTATTAGCAAACTATTGGCAGGTGTGGCATTGCTGAACGATATTCTCGGCATCTACATCCAGTTCAGGTCAATAGTACCCTGCAAATAAAAATCGACGGATGAGGCTTCGATGGCCACAGTGGGCTCTTGCTTTGCCAGAATACAAGTCGTGGAGAACTGTGGTAGCTATTTCCGCATCCAAACAATACAGCAGAGGTCGCTTTGCACTATTTCTGTAGAGAATGTTATCCAAAACACAATATTTAGCGACTTGCAACTAGAGGGCAAACGAGTGCTTTGTCTGATGGTAATGTACCATGGTTGAGGTAGAGTAAATAGGGGTCCCTCTAATCGGTTGAGTTGCTGACCAAACAGATGGTGGTTGGTTAGAGATATGGCACAGTACTAGGTTGTTCTTGTAAAATTACTAAAAGGTGTTCCACTGAGGCTATTTTCTTAGCCAAAGCGTCTGTTTTGGAGTTGCCAGATAATTTTGAATACTCTCCTGCTTGGCATCGTACGCACATGTTGTTTTCTTAATAACTAGTTGTAAATTATATCGTACCTAGAGTGATTTGGCTCCATAGATACAAGCTAGTCGTATAACTCCAATGACTGCTTTGTAATTGGCCGCGTTGTTCGTTACTGGGAAACCAAAGTGGATTTCTTGCCTAATTTCTTCTTTTGTTGGCAACTTGATAACGATGCCAACCTCTCCCTCAGATACAAACGACACCCCATCATTCCGCTACCAACTCATCCCAAGCACCTTCTTATTTATTGTCATGTTGTGCACCTTCTCTACGATCATCTACCGGATCAGGTGAGGGGACAATGTTGTGTTGCTCGTTTGGTCCCCCTCGCATGTTAATTGTTATCGCACCAGTTTGCTGGGGTCAACCGTGACAGAGTAGCATATTCGGGTAATGCGTTGGCTTCCATGTATAAGTCCCACGATAATACCCACTAGGTATTTGATGCATTGTCTGAATGTGCAAGAGGTTGCTTCCATCCAGTGTAAATAAGGTCGCCCAATGATGGCATGATAGGAGCTCACCGAGTCTGAGATTATAAAAAGGGTGTTAACCTCCTTCTTTATGATACCATGTCCTACTTTAACCATGAGTTCTACTTCACCCATACACTACGATATATTTCCTTTATACCCCATCATGGTACGCTGCGTGGGCTTATATGGCAGAACTTCCGGTATTTGATCATAACTTGCTTTGAAAATAATATTGGTTGAGCTTCCTCCGTCAACAAAGACTTAAGTCAATATGACGCTTCTTATATCTAGGTTTATTGTTAATGCATCTTCTTGGGGGGTGAAAATTCCCCTTAGGTCATCATCGTTGAAAGTGAGATCGGTTACGGGCTCTCAATAGGCATTATAGGAGGGACCATCAACTGAATATTTATTGGTCTACCTTCAACCGCTTTCTGGATTGTTAATCTGCCTTGGTTATGATGCCTCCTCAGATTGTAAACAACCAATGATGATTTCCTGCATCGACTCTCTTATCCTCTCATTGAGGCTTATCCTCCTTCTGGTTGGGGTTTTTCACTTTTGGCACTTCGGTGGTGACACTTTTGTTGTTGGATGAATTGGATGAGGTTTCCATTATCTACTAACTTTTGGATTTCCTCTTTCAATTTCCAGCAGGTCATCAATCGCGTACCCATGGTTGTTGTGGTAGGAACATAAGTACCTAGTTGATCGCTTGTAGCCGGGGGCGAACATAACTCGGGGAGACTGGTAGCGCATCCGATATTTGGTCTGATCGTAGATGATGGAGATCGTTTCTGTCACTGAATTGAATTACCGAGCGGAATTCTCAAAGACCGCAAGGAGCTGATTGTTAGTGCCCCTCCACATCTCTCATCGGGGCCCATCGACTACTTTCATTTTATCATACGTTATCCATCTAGATTATGGCACGATTTTTTTTGGGGGGGGGGCTTATTTTTGTTACATCGTCCACCTTTTTTAATTGGTCTCGAGCGAGAAGATATCTTATCTTATCGCACGGGAACCTCATTAGGCCGGCGTACAGCTTGCCTTACCTGTCGAGCCCTCTTTTTAATGATGTCATAACCATATTTTCTGCCAAATCAGGTAGTTTGTACATGATGTCGATGAAATATTTGACGTAGCTCTTCAAAAATTCTCTTTTTCTTTGATAGAGGTCCATGATAGATTCGGCGTCCAGTCGCAATTCTTTGATACCAACGAATCTGTTTCTAAATGCACTCTATAGCCCTGCAAAATCGTGGATATAACCTTTAGGTAAGCTACTAAACAAGTCCATGAAATACCTTATGCTCAGTAATAGCCTCTGCTCGGTTTACCTCATGTTCGGTTCTTCTTGCTTGTACTTGGTCATACTCGGTTTGACTTTGATATTCATCAACTCGAGTTCCTGGCTGCACGTCGCGTCATGCTCGGCTTGTTTTTAATTGAGCCTAAGCCTCAATCGGGCTTCTTTAGTCTTTATTTTACGTCGGTTTTGTTTGTTCTTTGCAAGGCGATCGAGAGCGCTCTTATTCGAGCTTATCCTCGGTTACTATAACCATTTTATTGGAGAAACGGCAGGGCAGATCTAGTAGTCTTCGGTTTGGCCTCGGTCTCTTATTCACATCTTTCCAATGATATCGATATGGATGTTATTGGCCTCGTTAGTGTAAATCATAAGTTTAGTAGTAGTAATTTCATATTTATTATATTATATGTGGATGATATATTGCTTACCTCGAACAATAAGGAATTAATTGTTACACACTATAAAACGATTTCTGTCAGACAAGTTTGATATGAAGGATCTTGGTGATGCCACTTTTGTGTTAGGAATCTATATACATCGGGATGGCTCTTGTGGTATTCTTGGATTATCAAAAAAAGGCATACATTGAAAGTGTGTTACAATGTTACGGATTGGCAGATTGCAAACCCCTAAGTACCCCTATAGGATAGGGTGACAAACTTAGTATGGGTCAATTTCCTAAAACAAAACTTGATATTGAGGAAATGGAAACGATCCTTTATGCTTCGGCAGTTGGGAGTTTAATGTATGCTCAAGTTTTTACTAGGTCGGACATTACCTTTGCTGTAAATATGTTGGGGAGATATGTTAGTAACTGAGGCATAGATCACTAGAAAGCAGTTAAAAGGGTATTCTGATACCTACAACGAATAAAGGGGCACATGTTGATATATGGGAAGTCGAATAAAATGGAGATCATTGATATTCCAACTTGGATTTTGGTGGATGCATAAACACACTAAAGCGCACGTCGGGCAATATATTGTTATTGGCTGGAGGTGCAATATCTTGGAAAAGTGTAAAGTAAATACTTATTACATCGTCCACCATGGAAACATGATTTGTTGCGTGCTTTGAGGCATCAAACGAGGCATTGTGGCTGCGGAATTTTGTTATTGGATTACACATTTTACAAGGGATACATGGTCATATAAGTTTATTTTACGATAAAACATTCCACAATGTAGTACTCTAACAGCAACATGAGTTCGTCTAAATCCTAACACATAGACATAAAGTTTATGTTTGTTAAAGAAATAGTACATATGGGCCAGATAACTATAGAGCACATCGACACAAACTCCATGATATAAGATCCTCTAGCAAATACGGTTTTTCTTAAGGTTTTCCGGGGACACGCCATCAGTATGGGTGTAGTTGATTTAGCGGATTGTTAGTTTCAATGAGAGAGTTTGTAATAGGATCTGATGTTATATTTTGCAGTAATGTGCATAATAAAGTTTAGTGCAATATATATATATATACTTACATGGAAATATTTATTGATATGTGTACTGTATTGGATCTCCAAAGGCAGGAACCATTTAAGAGTAGATATGTAGATTACAAGCCATATTACTCTTAGGTCACGCTCCATAATTGGACCAAGTAATGGACTGATAATCGTAATGTGATTACTGTTTCATCTTATTGTTCACATTACAAGAAAGAGGTCTTGAGTCCTTTATTGTTATCAGTTATGCACAAGGTTGTATCGTTTTCCCATTTACAACTAATAAAGGGATCACATAAAAGTTGAATATATATTCTTGAGTAGCATGTGACGGTCCAAGTGGGAGATTGTTGGAATATATTTATTTAATATATTTTTGGACCGACATACTAAATAAATATATTCGGTCATTGAATTAAAGAATTCCAAATTAAGCGTAACTGAGTTAATTATTTAATTAACTGAATTGAACATACGGGTGAAAAGGCATTATGGGATTAAGTTTGGTAACCGGGTTAAATTTGGGCATTGTGATGAAGAGGGTTCAAATCTCAACACTTAAGCCTGAATTAATAAATTCGGGATATAAACTGAATTTTCAATCTATCGGGTTATGGTCCCCGGACACAATGAAATATTAAAGGATAGAGTTTACAATGTTAGGTTTCAAATTGTAAAGGCTATAAATAAGGGCTAGGTTTATGAATTTCATCATCCTAAACCTTAATCACAAAGACAGTCCATTCCTTAAGTGTCTGGAAACTCTTTTCTTTCTTTACTAACTCATTCTGCAAGTTTCTCAACTTAATATACATAATCACTGAAGAACGAACAAGAATACAAGAATACTAAATGGATAGCTACAAGCAAACCTGTAAGCCATCATATTCTTGTTCAAATTCTTAGATGAATCTTGGAAAGAGGTTAAATTATTTTTCCGCGTTTTGTTATATATTATTTGATAGGATTTCAAATAATATATTACAAAATTACATTTGGAATTATCTTAGGTCTCCAAAGTTTAAATGTTAAAAAAAATGGAACACTGTTATTTAGACAAATGCTCAGTTTTATTTTGGAGATTTCTAAACAATTGGATCCCGGTTCATTTTACATTTCAAAAAGACACTTTACCTTAGTCTAAAATGCCTATTTTGTAACAATGTGGAATCAACTTCACATTTATTTGTGCAATGTGACTTAGTCTGGAAGTACGAAATACTTCACAAGCTTATTTGTCATCCTAGTGAATAGATTTATGTCTCTTACATACCTAATTCGTTGCTGGTTTTAGTCAAATGATACAGAATTTCATATTCATTTTATCATTCCCACAATTATATGTAGGGAGATTTGGATGATTAAGAATAAAGAAAAATATAATGATCATATACATATTGTTCTAAAGAATCCAGTACTTATATTATCCCACAATTGCATACCTTATAATTATAGGCTTGGATTGTGTTAATTTGCTCAAAAGAATCCACTGATCCAAAGACTTAAATGTTGTTTTTGAGTTGGGTTGCCTCAATCACCTTAAGAAAAAAAGATTTAGTATTATCCTGACTTGGAAACTATCTTCTGAAACCATAATTAAACCAAACATGGATGGTTCCTGCTACTCAAATGGAGAATCATCTAGAGGTGGTATAATTAGGTATAATTAGGGGTGGGGTGGGGGGTATAATGATAGAGGTACTAATTTCTTAGAGATGAGAATAGTGACATCTACAACAAGAACAAATTTGAGCGGACCAGACGCAAGTACTATTTGGGACGATATCTACGAGTTTACTGTTTTTGTACACTATACCATAACGAATAATTTGAGGACCGTAAAGTTTACTAACAAAATAGAGAAGAGTAAGAGATCATATCATAGAAACTTGCAGTTTCCATTTTCGATTTTGGATTTATAAAAACAATTGGCAACAATATCAAGTGGATAATCTTTCTCCACCCCCATGAAGAGAAGAAACCCATGGTAGGTTCCAAAGTTTTTTACCTTCCCTGAGTTATTCAAACCACACCTAATTAAAGTGAAGTTGTCACTCTATGTGGATCAGAAGTGGTTAAGGTCGACCCTCTAATTCTAGACCTTAAGGTATATAATCCAAAGGTCGTCGTCCTATGAGATGAAAAACATTTTAGACCAAGTTACATAAGCACCAAAATATTTTCATCTTTGAGCTAGACAAGTTCTTGGAGGTCGAGGAGGACCAATAAACTTGGTCAACAAAGGGAGAAAATTTAATTAGTTGTAGCCTCATAGCGTAAGATAAGTTTTTGTAGGTCGAATGAGTTAATACAATAGGTGATTTTATCGAAAATATTTTTGCAATTACTATATGAGAGACTGAAAATGATCAAGGGTACTCTAAGGGTAACAGATAGGAAAGGATCCAATTTTAAAATCGATAATATCAGTGATGTTTTGGCGATGAGTGTTAAAACATCATGAACTCTATTAAGTTTATAAAAAAGGAGTTGAATTCCTGAGGGCCCTTTTTTATAAACTTAATAGAGTTCGTGTCAGCATGACTAAAAATCATACCATCGTCAACGAAAAAGATATTTATGATTTGCAGTTTGTGACATTTCTAATAAAACTTGATAGAGGGGCCACAACTTTTATTTTTGAGAATACTCGAAAGGACTTGCATCAAAAGGACAAAGAGAAAATAGGAGATAGGATCTCCTTTTTGGAGGCCTCTTCTATATTTGAAGGAGTCGAAATTATTAACATTGATATTAACCGAGTAAGAAGAAGAGAAAATACACTGAATGATCCATGAGATCATTTAGAGTGAGAAATCCATAAAGATAATAAAATTAAGGAGAAACCATCAACGGACATTATCAAGGGCTTTCATGAGATCGATTTTAAGAGCGACCCTTGGACCTTTCATGTTGGTGTTATCCCATGTAGAAGTTCTTGAGATAGGAGAATATTTCCTGAGATTCTACAACCAAGAATAAATGCAGAATATGAGAAGTTAATTAGATATAAGAGAGTATCATTTATCCTATTAGCCAATTTTTTTAAGGAATTTATAGATAACGTTGCAATATGATTGGTCTAAAATCATAGGGGAATATGAGGTTTTCATTTTTTTTTGAATGAGAGAGATTTGGGTTTTATTCTAGCTCGGGTACATAAGGTTATGGAGGGGTTTAATATGATGGACCACTTTATAGAGGTATTTACATGCGTTTGACCATAAATATTTAAATAATCTAGGGACCAATCCATCGAGGCCATGAGCTTTGTTATTATTAATACTAAATAGGGTATTTTTATCTCATCATCGATGATGAACCGAATCATGTGGATTTTATCCGATTGGTTAAGTTTAGAAGATATAATATTGTTAATATGATGAATACCGAGGTAGTTTAAAGATCATTTTTTACCAAGGAAGCTCGTGAAATGATTGACAAAGATGTTGGTATCTCCTTAGGGGGAAGAATATGGGTTCTCATGGTAATTGTTGATGTAGGCGATTCTATTTTGGGTGATATGAGATTTAATATTTTTGTTGGAGAATTTGAAATTATAAACACATAGCTTGAGACCAGTTTCAAAAGACTTCTACTTAAGGAATAACTCATTTGAGCGAGTCAAGATGATGAAATTTCTTGAATCATTAATTTTCGGTTCGATGAGGGAATGGTTAAGAGGATTGTTAGCCAGCTCATGTTGGGTTTGAAAGAGGAGTTTATGAACAAAACATGGTCTTCTACTTATGTTACTGAATTCTTTCTTGTTCAGACAGGAGAGAGCGACTTGTAGTCGACTAATTTTAGCTGAGATAATTGATATAATATAACCCTCAATTGAGAGGCTCCACTAACCGATGACGATATAATTATAATCAAGGCGTATCATATTTCGTAAGTCATTATATAATATTTCGCAACATATAATTTGTAAGAAAAATATTTTTTTTGTTTCGCAAATCTAACAAACCAAATTTAATAGACGATCTTCTGTAAATATTATTTTGCGCCATGTTTTGCAACATAATGTTTGGAAAATATTATTTTGTCATTTTGCATATTAATATAAAAATATATAATGATATGTTTTGAAAGTTTAATATGCTATGGTTTACAAGTGTGGTATTTAGTTTTAGTATTACCTCACATTTCCATACTTGGTATTCCATATGTGTTTTGAAACTCATAAATAACCAAAGTATATGATTAGGAAATTGAGTCCTTGTTTTTTCAGATGTTCCCATGTCCGAGTCATGAGATAGGCCCTTGTATCTAGAGTGGCAATGAAGGATTTCCTATATATGGATCATGATAGATGTACTTTAGTGTTTCAGGAGATTCGGAAGTACTAACTTCTTCAGCATGCGTCTAGCATTCTTTTTGTTGACTCGTCTAGTACACGATCCATCTTTCTGATTCATAATTTGATAAAAATACTATTTAAACAATAAAATACAAATTTTTGTTTAGATTTTGAAAATCAAAATTATTTATTATTAATACTTAAGTGTGTGCACGTTTAGGCTTTTCAAATTTTAGTTTTCCATGTTTTACAATATATTCACACCATTTTTTTAAAAAATTAGTTATATAAGATTTCGTTAATATATTATACTAGGTTTCGTAAATAGTTTCATAAACTATACTATTAGATTATTGGGTTGAAAAATGACAAGAGTAATCATCTAATTTTAATATTACACCAATCAATTCTAACTATAACATGAAAATAACAAATTGATTAACAGAAAACCAATGGATCAGCGGTTATGGTGTCCAAAAATAATCCACTAGGTATTTGAAAAAATAGTGAACTCGATTTCCTAACTATGTAGCAAGATCTGTATGAAATTGGTTAGAATAGATTTAATGAAAGTTTGTATGAAATTTTCCGAGAACGAACAATTTTTTAAATAAATTGGCTAGTGTTCCGTGAAAATAGTGCATTAGTTCACCGGGCTTCGGTGGATTCGTGAAAATATTATACAATAATGTTGCAAAACATAGTATATTTTTAATTTATATACACTATGTTTCACAACTATAATGCACCTGATTTGTGAAACATGCATAAATATATAATATTTTGTGACATAATTATACTATGCGACTACAATATCTAACATCTAATATGTGTAACATTCCTAACATATGATTTGCAATGTAACGTGTACAAGGTTTTGTAATAATTATATTATGTTTCGCAAATTTTGTTATAAGTATGAATTGATGAAATATTTGACTTGTTTCTTGAAATATAAATCTTTTTCAACACCACTGTCTTCGTAAAGTACAATATGTAGCTCTGCATTTCAACGTTTGATTTCGGGCTAGTTTGATGACGAGAATAGATTTTCTATGGATATAAGTCCATTTATCACACCAAAAAATGTTAATCTACTTTAAACTACTCAAAAACAAAACCCTTTTAGTTTTAAGTTTTTGTAGTAAAATAAATAAATAAAAAGGAGTAAATCAGAGTAAAGAATTGTATTCATTCACGCTCGAAATTAATAATAAGCTTTATGAACAAAAAAAGGAGGGCTTTCTAATAATTGACATTTAACCAAAACCAAGAGAAAACACAAAGAATTTGTGTGATTTAATTTTTAAAGCATCAGTTCAAGAGGCTTTGATAAAAATAATTAAAAACTAATAACATGGCTAAGATGCAAAATGAAGAAGGGTGTTTCCAATCATTTTGGACATCATAAACTTTAAAAGTTTAATAACAAAATTAATTTCAAATCATAGTTTGTAATAGATTGTGATAATAAAAAAGCAAGGAAAACCACACTATTAAAAAAGTATAGAAATATATTGAGAAAGCATCAGAAAACCAATTGTAATGAGAAAAAATCAAGCACGGATAATGTTTTGATTGTTAAGCCAAATAGAAAGATTTAAAAAATGAAGAAGCCCTGAAGTAGAATAATGATAAAATATCTAAGGCAGACATCGAAAATGATCCAAATATTCCAAGTACACACTGACACGCACTCATTTGTCATTGAAAAGTTTAACATGGAAAATTCCCAAAAACATTGATTCATAAATGATGGACAAATATGATGCTTTAATAGACCGCGACTATCATCTAGAGTAGTTTTGTAATACCATGTTCAGTTTTAACCATGCTAAAACTTGACAGTCTCTCACTCGGTTCCATATGGAAAAGTTTGAAACGGGAAAGTCCTACAAAGTTTGATTTATAAATGATGGACAAGTACAATGCTTTGATAGACCTCAACTATCATCTAGAGTAGTTTTGTAATATCATGCTCGGTTTTAATCATGCTAAAATTCGACAGTCTCTCACTCGATTCCATAAAGAAATTTGAAGATGTGTGAAATATGTTCGAAACCCATTTATTTGACAACAAAGTCTTAAAAAAATAAAAGAGGTTTAATCATGGTTATGTACCATAAAAAGGTAAACTTTTTGAAAAAATATATCCATAAGTAAGTTTAAGAGATGAAATATCTAGATCTATGTAGTGACAATGTTATGGTTGAAATTTTAAGTCACGAGATAATAGGCTATTAATGGAAAATTTATCAAATTCTTAGTTGAGTCAATGGAAAATTGTATACGACAACCTGAAATTTTTATCAAAGTAGATAATAAGAAAGAGGATAAATTTCTTCACCAAAATTAGATGATGTTTGGTTTAAGGTTTTGAATTTAAAAATATCCAAATCAACATACGGGAGAAAATTCAACTAGAGGTACTTTCAGACAAAGACGAGTAGCTTACTATGAAATCAACTAAATGTAATCCTTTGATTAAAAAAACATTATTTGCATCTATGATAAGACAAACAAGAAAACAAGCTATCAAAGGCCAATAGAGTAATACGTCGCATAACAATCGCTCAAATAGGATTTATTGTGTCGACGATAATAATCACGGCAAAAACATCATCGATGATTTCTAACTACATCATAAAATCAAGAGACGAATAAGTAACATAAGGTTAGTTGAATTCATGGAAGAAAAAATAGAGAGGAAGATAATGAGGATAATAGTATAAGTTAAATAAAACAAAAAACAAACTGTTTGCACGATTTTAAAAGAATATTAAATGTATATAACTTCCTAATCCACGTGAAAGAGAATTTAAAAATATCTTGAGGTTCACATCATCGACAAAACATCTATACACCTAAACCAATCGTCGTTACAATCGACCTCTATTGACGATGACGAGTTGATAAGGATCACAAATCCACGTAGTAAACCCCTTATTGTGAAAGTGGATATCCATTGAAGTATTGATAATGAGGTTATTGCTAGAACCATTTATCTCATTTAGTTAATCTTTTATATAAGAGCTTTTATAAAAAATATTACATGGATTCCTCTATTTTTAAAACTTAACATGAACTTGATCAACCTTTGAGGAAAATAAGGGATGCTACATTAATTTTTTTTTATCCTAAACAAAAATCAATATGTAGCAATCACATAACCATCCAGAAGAGGATATGGTAAGATTAAATGAACGTCTAAATGATCCAAAAATGGAGAAATCGACAACCCTCGTGAAACATAATGCTTAACAAACCTTGACGACACAGAATACTTCGAAATTAAATTTGAAAAAGTCGTGCAGGCTGGTAAAAAAATAGATGATAAATTTAAAAAATTGTTTTATACTCATTTAAAAGTTAATTTTCATGTTTTCACTTGGGGTGTAACTTAAATTATATGATTAAAAAAATCATATTTAATCATATAATATGTGAGTAATATTTTGAAAAATTGAACATAAATGGAGGGCATTTTTTCAAAGCCAACTTAATGTGAGATAAGTTGACCACTACTCCAAATATGATATATAAAGGAATTGATGTATCAATGGATGTATCCAAAATGGTTAGAAAATCTAATAATTATAGAATTAAGAGCGGATAGTGGTAATTATGTTGATTTCAATTATTTGAATCGAGTTTGTCCAAAATAAATCTATATGTTTAATTTAACTACATTAGCTTGTCAATGTGGTTGCTCATCATGAGCGGTTTTTATTTATAAATAATTTTTTTCATATAATTAAATTAAAATGAATCATAATGATTTAAGAAAGTATTACTTTCGTGACAAAACAAGGAATGTATAATTATTAAATAATTTTATATCAGTTTTAAATATATTAAGCAATGTAACAAAGACCAATTAGTCATATCATTGCATATTAACTTGGAACAAACATGAAACCCTACATCAACGTTATGCCTCTTAAGAGTAATAAATATGAGCAATATATTAACGCTCCAAGTGAGACCTTTTATAATCTCCAAAAATATAATTTATAGTTGAGTATTCGTAAATATTCACTTGGGGTAATATCGTAACTTTTTTAAAGATTTATAGTAAGTAATATGAGATTGAGACCCATCCGGTTCAACTACAAGTCATATCCAATATGTCACCACCTTGCAATGTGAAATCTTACATGTTGGTTTACACATCTATCAAGTTTCATAACATGGGTAACTAATAAGGGAAGGCCAATGTAAAATCTTGCATGTTGGTTAACACATATATCAAGATTCATAGTACGGGTAACAGATAAGGGAAGGCCAATCGTTCTTTCAAGAAATGGAACGAAAGATGTGAAAATAATTTCTTAGAAACTAAAAAATATTTAACTTCGACATATACTTTAACAAAGTCAATAGAAGGAGAGATGTTATTCTTTTATCAGGTCGTATCAAACATATATTAAGCATATTTTTTAGAAAATAAAAAATAAATTCCAACGAATGATTTACTAGAAAAATAAATGTGGAATTAACGCATGAAACACGATATTTAGAGTAAAAAAAGTTATCTTTGGGTTTTGTATTGGCATAAAAAATGCGTCTATACTTTTAAGATCATGTAATCATGGTGCAAACGTATTCCCCGTTGAAAGTTATGTTACAAAATCCATATGTTTATAGACTACTAATTCAATGATCAAGTGATCTATAAGAATCTAAGGTAAGATATGGATCCAAAAAATAACCAAAGGAAAATGTTTGGTTGATTATCTAACCAAGTTTAGTCGGAATAACTAATTCTAGAATAAAGGATAAACAATATAAAATATAAATATAAAGAGCCATAATGGATAGTTGGGTTGTTAAAAAAATGAATACTAACAACAATCTGGTGTAAATTATGCTAACAAATCTATAGATGAAGATATTTGTAAGAGATTAAATTCGCAACAACGAATAATGAAGCTTAATATGTTTTTCTGCTAGCCGGGATGATATTCCCTAAAATATGTGTTGCTCAGACTGTTAAGTTTTTTATTAATTTTTAAGTAGTAGTAAATCATACTTAAGAGTAGTACGAGGAAAAACAAAAAAAACCCAATCTACTTTCTATCTATGTTTAAAATAATAAACAATACATAATAAAATGATACATGATCAGGTGTTTCGACAACAAAATATAGTAGTAGATTCTTTTGTAAACTCAATTTGCGCCACGTTTTTATCATAATACAATAGAATCCAGGTTCAAGTGATCCCATTTACAATAATAGATATCTTCGGATCCAAAAGTAGAAAAAAATGGAGGTCAGAAAAGAAGCCAAATGATAGTTCTAACGAAAATAAATTTGTGAATAAAGGCAGCTAAATACAACAATTTTTAAACATATTATTTATAAAACGTTTCACCAATTCTTGATCACAATACCTCATAAATAAATAATCATAATAAATTTATGAGACCTTCATGAACGAAAATAAAAATCTCAATGATATGGGATTTTTTAATCAAATATAAAGCCAAGATGACGAGAAAGAATCAAAAAATAATGTAGCTCTAGTTATATAACTGTTTTACTATTAAAATATGAGCAGTCCCTAAATGTAGGCTTTCATCTTTATTTATACAGTTTACAGATATTACAATCGTCTAACCACGTTTTTTAGTAACCGTCTAGACATGTCTCTCGGTAACCATCTAAACACATTTCTAAACACTCTGTAGCATGATGACACGTTATATTCTACTACAACCACTTACATTTTATTTTTTCATATTCGCATGTATCCTCTTTAAGGCCCTCGTATCATACTTCTGTATGGTCCTCATCTAGTATATTCCATATGGCCCTCGATTAGTGTCTTCTCTATAACCTTCGTCTAGTATCTTCTCTATAACCTTCGTATCATATTTCTTCATATACCTTATCTGGTATCTTATTTATGACCCTCGTTTTACACCTTGTATGACCCTCGTATTCTATGTGTTATACCTCATCTTCTATTTTTTTCTGATAACATGCATCTTTTTTTTTTGTTAGACTTTCAATAGGATATAACCTTATCATAACTCTTTATAATCCTTAAAATAATTTTTGTAAATCAATTCTTTAAAAAACTATTAAAAAATTTAGATGATGTAACATAGAAATTTAATAATCATTACTCTTATTTTACAAATTTTGGCATGTGCAAAATTTTTGACATCTCAAGTTTACACCAACACATGTAATTAATTCTATTATTAACCACTTATAATATGTGATACGTCAAAAAATGTTCTATTTTTTAAGAACTTTAATCAGTTCATTTTTTCCGTTTTTGTTTTTTATTATATAAACAAATTTATACAAATTATTTTGTACCGTCGATCCCCTTGAATCCAACGGCTCAGATATTTCGCGAATAACTCTTTATTTTTATACTTTAAAAACTGTTTTCTTCATAGTTTATTTTTCTTTAGCCACTCTTTTTTTACAAATTATTTATAATATGGGCTCCCTCCATCAAAGCTCCAAAATCTTCGACTTTATTTTCGTCTTCAAATCTTTTCAACGTGTACTTTTATACCGATTCTTCCCTTTAGCTTTTTCATATATGTTTTGATTTTCAATCAAATTTGGTTAGATATAAAGTCTTTAACTATTTTTAGAAAATCAATCCCCAATTTTATATAAGAAATTCTTATTTTATTCCTCACCATTTGAACTGTAGTATTGACTATATTTCATCCTCTTAAGAAGCCCTCATTGAGCCCAAATATTATCTTTTTATGCTGTTTGAAAATAAAACACACCAACTTAATCAGTTTACATACCATACTGATATTTGTTTTTCTCTTCGCCTAGAAATAACTCTAAAAAGAAAAAATTTGCGATATTAACGAAGAACAAACTTCATTTTATAGATTATGGAAGAAAAAGAATTTATAAATCACTTATTTGGTCAATCATCAAATACTTATAAACATATCATTAAAGATGAACATAAGTTGTTCAGAATGGATTATAGTATTTCTAACGATGTTGCTACTCCCATTCTTGATCTTGGTGAATTACCCGCATTAAAATATTTTTTACTATTGTGTTTTATTGGTGTTGTCCATTACCTCTTCCTCTGTTTGTCCATAAAATTTTCAGACATGTTTGCATACGTCATACCTAGTAAAATTCCAATGTATGGTGCACGATACTCAAGGTAATGCTTTATTCGAGACTTCTGAAAAAACATGTTCATCTTCTAGACTTCCTCAAAAAAATTAACATTTTAAAACTTCAAAAACATTTTTATTATATATCTATTAAATATGGGAATAAACTTGACCCACTTCTGACCATCACTGAAAAACTCTTTTATTTTTGTAACCGAGAATTTAGAATCTTGAATTAAAATAGAATATGGTCAAGTCAAAGAAAGATGGATGAATACACATAAGATAGGATATGCTTAGTTTTATTTTAGCTTTGTTTCTTGTTGTTTTTGCTAATCACGCTTCTACTGTAAATTTTACTCTTTTACGGATTCCGGTAAATATCAGTAACTATGAGCAATATTTATATTGGTGGTGATATAAATTAACTATGAACAATTCTTTTACTCAAAATGACAAGCTGATTTCTCATAATGTAAATTTGGTTTCCAAAAATCTTGGTCTGACGTGTCAAACCGATACTATCTCTACCAAAATCACCATAATAACCATTGAGAACATTACTTTGTAATCTTAAAAAAAATTGAAATATTAAGATACTGGTTTGAAATCATAAATTAAATTTTTCCAAGAAAAAATTGACAGTTTTGAAACAAAAAAAACGTTGAAGAACACAAAGAATCCGTGAGAGATGCTAAGAAAATTATTTTGGAAGAAGTTGCAAAAAACTATTAAGTAAATGAAGAACGACTTATAGTTGATACACAAAGTCTTGGCGGCCTCAAGTATTTAGTTCATGAGGACTAGCGTTTTGGCTCGTCATACGATGATAAATATAAGGAAGAAAATGGAGATGAAAAGTCTTCTGAAGAAGTAATTATTATTGAAACAAATCAACTGACGATAGGGTCGTTAATATACCTTGTATTGGCCAAAATGATGAAAATATCATCAATGTAACTCCATTTTGTATTGATCAAGTTGTCAATATCGTTACCAAAAAAAATATTCATCTCGTACTGCTTAATTTGACAAGGTCGTTGATGAAGTAAAATTTTTATTTAAGTAATCTACTTCTTTATTTTGTGGTGCGTTCTTGATGGGATTCTTAGGTTTTATACTTGACTTTAAATTGTGACTGATTTTATTTCTATCTTACTTGTCTTTATTTTGGAAACATGTTTTTAATTTTATTCTCGTTGTGGGGGTTGATATATATATATATATATATATATATATATATATATATTTGAAAAATACATTTAGTCTTACAAATACTTTAGTTTTTAGATCGGGTAGCTCAAACTCAAATATTTATCTTCTTTTTTCATCATCAAATTGGATCATTGATTCTGCTTGTCACAATATACATGACGGGTAACCCAAGACTTGTTATTAATTTTTCAAACACATTATGGGTAACCCAAGACTTTCTACTACATAAATAATGTAACATTGGTAGACTGATCATTATCTAATGATTTAGGCTCTAGAGTTGTTCATGTAAATGAAAATATATATTTTACTTCTGTTTTAGTTCTTCCTTAGTTCTCGTTTAACTTTATTTACTTGAGAAAAATCACTAAATATGTAAATTATTTTGTCCCCTTCTATTCTTATCATTATTTATTTCTGAAGATCTTGTGAGGAAAAGAATTATTGGTAAATGGCATTAGTCTGGAGTTTTTTACCAATCTGGATAAACATATTCGAAACTGTATGTTGCATGTTCTAGTATCCAATTTTCATTTGAAGTGTATTATCTCTTTAAAATAATTTTATCCATAATTTAAACATTTAATCTTATTAGAATATAAGCAATGTCAAATTTATAAACATCGTCGTTTTTCCGTCATAGTCTCGTGTTAATAATGGGTTGTGTCTCCTTTTGAATTAGTTTATTCATATATTTGGGGCTATTTTCAGTTGTATCTAAATTCAGTTTAAAGTATTTAGTTAGCTTTGCCGATGATTATTCTCGAGTTATATGGCCTTATTTAATCAAAAATCGATGTAAGTTATTTTCAGTATTTAGTAATTTTTATATAAGAATTAATACTCATGTTAATTTCTCAATTTGTATTCTAAAAACTAATAATAGTAAATATATCGTTCAATTTCATCTCAATTATTTAAGGAACAATATGAAATTTTGCATCAAACCTACTGTGAGGACACACCTATCTCAAAATATTATCGTCAAAATAAAAACTTAGATATTTTTTAGAAGTTTCTTGTGTATTTATTTTTCAAATAAAAGTCCCAAACCATTTTGGGAAGATGTTGTTTCCACTACTTGGTTTAAATTAATTGAATGTCTTATGATGTCCTTCATAGTAAAATTCTATATTTTGTGATTTTCCTTCAAAACTTTTATTCCATATTGAATCTCACATACTTGATTGTACTTGATTTCTCACGGATGTTAGTCCTAATCATATAAATTTGGATCATAAATATTTTAAAAAAATCTTGTATACTCTAGAGTTCAAAAATGGTATAAGTGCATTTATCCATATCTTAATCGTTATGTCATGAATATAGATGATACATTTTTGGAGCATTAAGTTTTTTCAGTTTTGTCTAATGTTAACCCTTCAAACAAATAATGTGGATGATGATTTTCTTATTTATATAGTAGTTCAATCCCCTAGTGTTATGTAATATGTCGTACTTCCTCCACCGTCTCGACCTCGACCTCCCATTACAGATGTTTATTCTCGATATACAGTACATCATCTACCATTAGTACCTCCTACAACATGGCCACTACCAATTTTTTATCTTCGGATCTTGTTACAAACCATGGTGAGTCTAATCTTGATCTTCATATGCTCTCTGAAAATGTAAATGACAATGTACATATCTAATTTTCTCTTTTGTAAAATATGACTAGTTACCTCTTTCTACTTCAGATTTTATTGCATCTCTCGTACATATTTCTATTTTGAAAAATGTTCGAGAAGCTTTATGTCATTATGACTGACAAGTTGTAATGCTTAAAAAGATAAAATCATTAAAAGACAACGGTACTTGGGAGTTGGTCAATTTGCATGTCGAAAATAAAATTATTGGTTGTAGATAGATGTATTGTATCAAAGAGAATTCATACGAGATGATAGCTCATCTCAAAGCAAGACTTTTTGTAAAATATATTCTCAAACTTACAATGTTAGCTACTCTAAGACTTTTTCTCCAATAGCTAAGTTTACCTTTATTCATTTATTTATTTCTCTACCATCTTCAAATGATTAACCACAGCATTAATTAGATATAAAAAATACATTCTTACATGATGATCTATAAAAGAAGTGTATATCGAGCAATTACGTAGGATTGTTGCTCAGGGGTGAGAGAGGAAGTGTATGTAATTTGAGTAAATTTATTTTACAGTTTAAAGCAAATCTCGTGCTTGGTTTGGCAAGTTTAGTGATGCACTTATTAAATTTTGGTTAAAAATAGCAGTTGTGATCAATTTGTGTTTTATAAATGGTCTATAAATAGTATTATATTCGTAGATGTATATTTTGTGACATCATTGTTACTCAGAATAATAGGGAATATATTTTGATTACTTCAATACTTCTACATTTAAAATTTCAAACAAAATATTATGAGCACTTAAGTATTTTTTTTATATATATTTGAAATAACAAGAAGTAAGAAAGGTATACTTCTATAGGAGAGAAAATATATTTTGGATATGTTGATGGAAAAATGAAAGTTACGAGAAAAACTATGTAATAAACTGATGATTCCTAATCTGCAATTACTAAAAAATATGGAGAATTGTGTGGTTTTCCATAAAAAATATTTTAGATTGGTATGAATACTAAATTATCTTACGGTAGCTCGGCCACGTTACATCTCCACTCGGTTTCTTCTCCACCGTTTAATCACTGGGAAACTCTAGAATACATCTTGTGTTATCTCATATCCTTCCTGAATTAGGGTTGCGGTTTGTGAATAATGGTCATACTAATATATAATGTTTTCCTGATGCAAATTGGGTTGGATCTAAAGCTAGTAGAATATCAATCACCGGTTATTGTTATTTTATAGGAGGTAGTTTGTTATTTTGGAAGAGTAAGAAACAAACTATTGTATCAATATCAAGAATTAATCTACTTGTGAGATCATTAGGATTTTGATATTGACATTAACATTACCATTTATGCAAAATTATTTTGTGATAATTAGGTTGCACTACATATTGCGTCCAATCTTGTCTTTCACGAAAGAACAAAGCAATTGAAATTGATTGTCATTTTATCCGTAGAAAGATTCAACGAAATTTTATTCATACAGGATATGTCAAAGCGGGAGAACAACTAATAGATATATTTACAATAACGTTAAATGGATATCATATTAATTATATTTTTAACAAGCTCGGCATGCTTAATATATATGTTTCCACCTTGAGGGAAAATGTGATTTTGTTTCAAGCTTTTGATCATGCTTGCACTTCAAATATTTTTGTTTAAGTTTTAAAGTCAGATATTGTTAAGCTTCAATAATTTCCGCACAAGTTTGAGAGAATGTCAAACAAAATAATAGAAAATAATTATTGTACAAATATATTATTTTATAATAATATATTATAAACAGGTTTAGCCGATATTCAATGGTCTATATTACTTCATATCTAATGAGAACAGATTAACTAATAGTCAAATGGTCTATATTATCTACCATCCATAACTTGAGTATATCATAAATATAATATATTTATGAAAGTTAGTGCATACAGGATTTTAGTTTGTATATATAAATATATTTTATATAAAATACATTTTAACGTTTGCACCATTGTAAACTTTTTAGTTACTTTTTTCAAAATATAGTGTTTGTTTTAAAACAACTTAATAATTTCATGTCTTTAGTTGTTTCGATATCTAGGATTTCTTTAGCGTTCCATAAATACGTCATTTCAAATTTTATTTTGAATTGTTTTTTATAGATAAACTAATATGACATCTACGAAAAAAATTAATAAACAAGATTTAAGATATTATAATAATTATAGCTTTTGGAAAAAATTATTTGAACACTAAACATTTTGTAAAATTGCTCAAAAGGTTGTTTTAAACAATGTAAATTTTTATTTAGAAAACATACTAAAAAAATTCACATTTTAAACCTTGGAGTTGGTCTATAAATAATTTTTCTTCCAAAATTTCATGTAAAGATGTAGTTTTTACAGCTACCATTGTAAATCTAAATCATATTAACATACTAAAACCAAAACTACCATAATATTAACATATGTAAGATAGTATGACTTAAATGATTTATATATTATGTGTCCAAGATAAAGGCCAAATAACAACTAACAAACTTGAACAAATAACGAAGATTGTAAAAAGAATTCTTAGAACAATGAATAACCAACAAACCGAACCTTAGCAACAGTCGAACTCATAGAAGCCAAAACTCAACTGCTCTAGCAGAAACTTCTTTGGTTGTAGTATTGAATACTCAACAATAACAGAAAATTCACAAAGCTTCGGCCCCTACTTAAAGCTTAGCTATGAACCCTTTAACAACAAATTAAAATTTATAGAACAATAATATAAAACCAAGAACACACAAAACAGATTTAGTGTGGTTCCGAATGGAAAAAATCATACATCCACAAGCAACAGACACATAATTTATATATAGAGGATTACAATAAAACTGTTTCAAACATTAAACACTCAACCCCTCATCTTTGTTACAAATCACTCTTATCTTACAAATGAACTATGACTCTCAGAGTATATCCAAGTGTTTATCTTCTACCTGACTTGCTAAAAGCTTCTAGTTACCTTTCTCAAATCTCACAGGTGTTTCTCTTACACAATTGATAAACAAAGACTTCATACTCAACTCTCATTATTCATAGAGGAGCAAAGATGTGCACAATATTATCCATCTCATAATAGCGCATGACAATTAATTCCCTCGTTTAGCTAGTTTGACCAACACAAATGGACAAAGACGGCGCTGACATCAATAAGATATGGAGTAGTGCCTTTATTGTACTATTTGTCTCATGCAACACGGCTAGATCAAAGGCTTTATGATCAAAGATTGATATTCAACATCAATATACACCCTTAATGGTTTCAGCTTCCGCTAGAAGCTTCCAAATATCTTCAAAAATCCTTCGAAAATCCTACAATCCTATACTACCCCTAGACTCTGTCAAATAATCAGTGTGCACTTTCATACATTTTGCATTTGCGGGCGTTTAATTTTATAATCTAACAAAGTTCTTTATTTTGAAAAGTTGCTTGCAACCAATCACATAAAACAATAATTTAAATGTATAGGGATGGCTGAGCCAGCTTCATACAGGCCATATAAGCCAAAAAGCAATATGAAAAGAAATAAGAAGCAATATAGAAAACAAAAATAAGGGATTTGCTATAATAAAAACGAAAACGACTTTAACGGAATAATTTTGGTTCTTGTTTTAGCAATTCCCAAATAATAAATTGTCCATCTAACTAAAATCGCTTTCATATTGCAAAGTGAAAACTATCCTTAAACTGCATGGTTCACCCCAGAGAAATAATTGTCCATCTAATTAAAATCCTTCATATTGTAAAGTGAAAACTATCCTTAAGCTGCATGGTTTACCAGCAGATTGTGCACCATACTAATCAATGTCCAAGACTTGGACCTGAAAAATAAGATAAAGACAAAGGAAAAATAAAGAAAGCCAATTTCTACTCTGTACAATGCTTTCTTCTTTTTATAACCAAATCCTTATTAAAAAAAAGAATGCTACTTTTAACCAACTGTAAAAAATAAGCAAGCAATGACGAATTAATCTTCTTCGTGTTAATATTTATGGAAGGAAACTAGTTTTACATAACCATAGAGAAAGAGGATAAACATCATGGATTCATGTACTAAATCTCTCTAAGAAGAGCAGCAACCGGACTTTTGATTAACAGGCTGCCCACGGATCTGCACTGTTGGAGGCCTGGCATTATTCATAGCTGGTTGACTTGCCATCCTACAAGATCACAACATTTACAACGTGAATTCATAATGTTGGTGATGCACGATATTTTTTTACAAAAAGAAGGGCAAAATTAGACTTTCATGCAATACAAGAATTACAGGAGAAATTCAATCAGTATATTTATATACCTACATTTCATTTTTCCCAAAATAATGCATACCGTACACATCAGAGCAGCTATTGTACAGCTATTGTACGAAAGTCATTTTCAACTTCTCTCCATTATCTTTAGAGAGCCTAAAAAAGATTTGACGGTCTCACAACTTTATAGTATAAAATAAGTAATGAACAGTAAAGCACCTATTTTTAATTGAACCAGCCATCGCCATGAATGCCTGTTCAACATTTGTGGAATTCTTTGCACTAGTTTCCATGAAAGGGATTCCAATTTCATCAGCAAATGCCTGAGGAACAGAGGAAAAAGCAACTTCAGCAGTAATACTCTGGTACTTGAGAAATTTAATATATATATATATATATATATATATATATACACATACACATTGTCTGTATATCAGACACGAGCTTATTAATCACCTTTGCAGTCTCGGTGGACACGACTTTTTGGGATGTAAGATCACACTTGTTTCCAACTAGAAGTTTGTTCACACTTTCACTAGCATATCGATCAATTTCATTCAGCCACTGCTTAACATTGTTGAAGCTCTCTTGGTCTGTGACATCATAAACAACCTGCCATGTGCCAAGAAATATATAGTACGGGTGTTCATTATCATTTAAAAAGACCAAGCTTAGGGTAAAAGCAAACAAAGCCAAACAGAGAACATACAATGATGCCATGGGCTCCGCGGTAATAGCTGCTAGTAATAGTCCTAAATCGCTCTTGACCTGCAGTGTCCCACTGCATTGCAGATAAAAGCAGAATATAAAATTTGAATATATGTGACACTTTGGCTCTCCTTGGTTATAGATAATTTGAACGACAAAGACCCACGGAATAAGGGGTAGAGAAATAAAAGATATAATAGCAGAATGTATAGAGCTTTTCATCTATACATCTTGGTTCTGAACATAACACAAACTATCCCAAACATTTTCAACAATTGGGAATAAGAGTTTTGCAGTTAAAAATTAAAGAAACCTCTTACAAATAATTCCCTATTACATTGGGGAAGCAGCGTTTGAGTATATAATAAAACGTTGGTGCCAACTTTAAACATATATAATATTACTTTATACTATCTTTCCATCTAACTTTCCTAGTTATAAACATGTGTTGGAGAAACAGTACACATTATTAACCAGCAGTATGTATCGAAACATTTTTACAGCTGATTGAGAATCACACAGTTCAAATTGTGCACCCTACATGGGTAGAACCCCAAGTAAGAAAACAAGAAGAGAAAGAAATGGAGAACTTACTATTTGGAGTTTAATGGTTTTCCCATCTTGTTCAACAGTGCGGATTTTCTGTACAACATATTAGTATATCAGACAACTCTATTTATATTTCAAAATATGAAATGAATAATAAAAGTATAGTGATGCCTTACAAAGTCAACCCCGATGGTACTGATATAGCTATCCAGATATGAATCATCCTGTTTATTAACATTACATTGAGTTAGAATCCAGATGATTCATTCAAACGGAAAAAATCCACAATTCTGCAGAAAACATAATCACGATCCAGCCTTCGCAAACACCAAACATGTTAGTACACATCATTATCAGAAATCAAATATACAATTTTAAGGATATATAACTCTTATTCTTTCCAGCATATATTTAAATGAGTTGGGATTGTGTGGTAAAAGGAAAAGGGAAGTTTGCTAGTCATATGAAAATACAAATCTAACAAACATTATGTAGCATTTAATTGCTCTTTATCAATGGTGGAAATAGAAAATAAAGTTGATAAGAGTATAAAGATACTAATGATAAGATCATTGCTGTTTTTCTAAACTATCATTCCACATCAAGGAACAATCTTTAGTAATCTGCCGACACGGTATAAATCCACTTGCACATTATCATTCTCGTGGTATATTCTAACCAGAGCTGCCACAGTGGATAGAACAGATTTTTCTACAAGAATCACCAACCACCTTCGGATGACAAATAGAGATTTGAAAAGACTTGATCTTGGAGTGAGGAAAAGCTTTTTTTTGTCAAGTTTATATAGTGTTTGGCCTTTCAACAAGCTACCAGAACTTAGCATCTTAACAACAACCCATCAATGCCACATTGTTATGTAATTATACAAGAATAATATCAACATAGCAGTCTTTCTAAAATATGACATCCTAGCCAAAAAGGGTAGATAAATTAAACTTCAAGAGATGAGAGCAGAAGTATGAAGAACTCACAGCAAACCTCAGAAGCAAACATGATTTTCCAACACCAGAATCTCCGATTAGCAAAAGCTTGAATAAATAATCGCTGGAAAAAAATAAGAATATCAATACAGAGTCAAATGCTACGTATGTATACAAACACATCATAGTCGAGCGTACAGAGACAATATCTATCTTTGTCATGGGTACATTCCGGGAATTTTATAAGTAGGAAAGACCAACAAACAGATCAAAATCGTTTACAGTGGACTTTCGTAAGCCAGAAGTCAAAGTCGTATATGCATCTTAGACTTTTATGCAGATATATATAGTTTTACATGTAATGCGTACCTATAGGATTTGTGGAGCTAGAGCACAAAGTGTATCGAACAAATAAACCCTGTTTCTATTATATGCTCATCTATCTGTTCCGTAGTGGTCAGAAACCTAAATGAAGATCTGATCCTATTTTGAACCTTATGTGGTTCTTTAATCACTTGCAAAACTTCCTTATTCGTACTCATTTAAAAATTGCTTTCAACGATTTGGTGCGGTAAACTTCATGTTAACAGAAACTATTACATCTTATACAGTTATACTATAACCCTATGATTTAATAAAGGACACGTATAGTTGTTAATTAGTGCATCGTATCATGTGTTGATTCTCCTTATATGTGTATCATGTATTGAATTATGGTGAGAAACTATCATAAAGGGGTCATATCAATCAAATAAAAACCTAAAAGAAATGGCAAACAGAGTTATATGTTAGGTTAAATTCATGTTACAAAAACCTAAATTGTATGGTATGACACATAGTGTATTGTAAGATACAGAGCTTTTTAAGATTCACACCGAGATGTGTATCATCTAGTAGGCTTGAAATATCGTATCAGGATAGTAACACTAACAATTATACGTGTTAAGTGAAACTAGAACTGTAAATATAATATATTAGCAGTGGTATCTTTAATCAGAGCGTTATGTTGTTTCATCAGTGTGTTTGGCTGAAATAACTGCAGAGTTCAGATTTATTGCAGAATTATGATATGTGTCAACACTATTCTACTCATCTATCTAAGAGGCCAATTTAAACAATGCACCAAAGACAGAAAACCCACCATTTAAGGTCTAATGGTACTGCTGAGTGTGCTCTACTCAGCACTAGAGATATCATTATGAAATATGAACAAACAAAGATAATCTTCAGCTTTGAAATGGCTCGAAAGTGCTTACACACATAGAATGCAAAATTCTAGATCTGAACCTAGTTTTGAAACTCGATGAAAAAAATATGCTACACCAACTGGTTTTGTTATCCTTGGTTATCGATTTTAAGAATTGATTAAAAATCGACAATAACCCCATCATTTAAAACATCCTAAGAAGTATTAGCAGATCCGTAACAAAGCAATCATGACAATCAACTATCATCAATCAAATGAAACAAAGCCAAAGCAAAATGATCTAGAATTTCAAAAGCATGAACTAAAACGAGTACAAAATGGTTTGCATGATTCCACTTACCAACTGTTCTCAGATCTACATATCAGAATTACAAAATCACAGGGAATTCAACAAGCTAGTGAACGAAAACAAATAAGGAATACCAAATTCAATGAAGAGAAAGCTTACTATTCAGGATTCATGATTCGAAACTGATAAGATCGGACGACAGAGGGAAATTGAGCGAGAGATTAAGCGTGAAGTATGGATCTTCGAGAGAGAAAGGAGAGAAGGAGGTACGTGTCTGGTGTCGTTGCGTATAAACGGAAGAGCATCAGGAATAGAGTTAATGTGTGTAGGTGGGGTGTGACGTGGCAACAACACTATAATTACCAATTTCTCCACTCTCTCTTCTCTCAATACGACCAACTATTTTTTTCTTACAATAGAACTGTTAATGATATATAAACACAGCAACATTATTGAATTCAATCCATTTATTATATATGTTTTCTAGTTGTATAATTTATAATTCCATGCAAATTAAATTTAAATTTTGATAGTCTTGAAATATTACCTTTTATCTTTTATTTTAATTATCGATTTTATTTTTTATTTTTTATTTTTTTTATTTTTTAAAAAAAAAAATTGTACATGTATATAGATGGGTTTTTAGTGGAATATTGATATTGGAAGAAGCATGAAGAAAATAAGCTCTGTTCTTCAAGAACAGAGTCAAATTTACTAATCTCATATTCATTCTTTGAATCACAAAATCTTATTTTGCTTATTGTGGTTGGTGTAATTAATGTCGTTTCAATCAAGAAAGATGGATGAAGAGTTTTCTTTGCTAAGGAAGGATATTCAGAAGAAAACAGGAGACTTGGAGAAGGTTATGGGAGTTGATGTAGATTCAGGAAAAGACTGCAATATGATATCGAATCCACTGTTTGAGGAGAAACAAGGAGGGAAAGGTAATGAGGAGTTGCAGAAGTCTTCTTTTGCTGATCTTTTAAAGGCTAAAGAAGCAGAGTTCGAGTATTCAAACGTCACTGTAACCATGTCAAAAGAGTATCCTGTTATTACTTTTGAGATTGAAGATAAAGAAAGATTGATTAAGATGTCTAAACATACATTGGTGGCAAAGTTTGCTTCAGGGAAGCCTTCGATGGAGGTTTTTAGGGGCTTTCTGTCAAAATTCAGGTTTACTGGTAATTATAGTGTATCTGTTTGGGATTATAGACACGTTTTCGTGGAAATGAAATAGAAGATTTTAAAAGACTGTGGTCGAAGAATGTTTGGGTTTTGGGTGGTAAAACACTCAGGCTATTAAAATGGACGCCGGATTTTGATCCAAGATTGGAGTGTCTGTTTACGCCGGTTTGGGTATCTTTGCCAAGGTTACCGGAATTCTTGTTTAACAGAGCTACGATAAATGAAGTAGCCAAAGTTCTTGGAACTCCTCTGAAAATTTGGGTCCCGTCTGTTAATAGAGCGAGGAAAAATTGTTGCCGATTCTGGGTAGAAGTTGATGTTTCGAAACCGTTAATACATAAAGTTCAGTTGAAGTTTGGAGAAGTTGAAAATTATTGGGTTGATCTGGTTTATGATCATGTCCCTCTTTACTGTCATCAATGTGCGCATATTGGTCATTCAAAAGAAAGCTGTAAGAAGATTTTGTTGGAAGCTAATGATATGAGGAAGGATCTTGAGGGTGTTGCGGATTCTTGTTCTCATCCTTCTAATGAGATCAGTGTGAATAATATTTCCCAAGATCTTAATAAGTCTTCTGAGGGAGATGATGGTTCTTCTGTTAATGGAAAAGGTGTTCTTGGTCAGTTAAAATCAGTGGTGGTTAAGGAGGTTGTGGAAACTGAGTCTGGTAAAAGTTTGCCTTTGCCTAAAGATGATGGAAATTGTGTCAATGATGTTAATGAGGCAGAAATGATCGATGCGTTGAAGACTTTGGAAAGAAGAAATATGTTTGATGTTTTGAGTGAAGATGTTCAGAGTTCTCCTAAGCATATTGGTAGTCTCCCTAATTCACCTATGAAAGATAGATTGAATAAAGATAAGTTGAGAAAGAATGATGTTCAAAAAGTTAAGAAGGTCCCAAAGTTGTGGGGATCAAAAGGTCCAGTTTCTTCAAAAATCATGAAGCTCAAAAGAGCCCATAGACCTCCATCTGATCAATGACTATTAGCTTGCTGAATTGGAATGCAAGGGGATTGTCCAATAAAGAAACTATTAAGAGGTTAAAGTCTATGGTGGTCTCTTTTAAAGTCAGTTTTGTTGCTATCCAGGAGCCATTGGTTAAGATGGATAACTTGAGTATGATTGCTAAGAAGTTAAAGTTGAATGGTTTTGGTAGTAATGTTAACAACAAAATCTGGGTGTTTTGGCATCAAGATTATACAGTTGATGTGATTCTTGATAATGAGCAGTTGCTCCATCTTAAGGTTGTTCATTCTGTGTTGAAAAAGGAATTTTATGTTTCTATTGTTTACGCGAAATGTATTCGTGATCAAAGACTTATACTTTGGGAATCTTTAAGAAGACTGGATTTGTTGTCTGAGAAATGGCTTCTGCTTGGAGATTTTAACACCACTTCTAGTGTTCAGGAACAGATTGGTTGTTCTATGGTTAATCAAAGAGCTATGGATGATTTTAATAATTTTGTTATGGATTGTGGTCTCATTGATGTTGGCTTCAGTGGTTCTCCATACACTTGGTCCAATGGGCGAAAATGGAAACGTTTGGATCGTGTTATATATAGCTCTTCATGGTTGGATTGTTTCAATAGCACTGCTGTATTTCATTTGGCTCGTAACTGTTCAGATCATTGTCCAATGGTGGTTAAAGTGTCTTCTAGTCTTGATAGAGTCAAGTCTTCGTTTAAATTTCTGAACATGTGGGGTACACATCCTGACTTTTTGAGAATGGTTAAGGAGAGCTGGTCTGCTGAGTTGGAAGGTGTGAGAAGTCCTATTATGTATTTCTGGTTAAAGCAACAAAGGTTGAAAGTAGCCTTGAGAGGTTGGAATAAGACTACCTTTGGAAACATTTTTGATGCAGTAAAGATGTCTGAGGAGGTTATTAATAGCATGGAAGTTAAGCTTCAAGTTCAGTTTAGTGAGGATAACAAGGCTGCTTTGATTGATGCTAAGCAGAATCATTCTATGCTTTTGGATAGGGAGGAAATGTTTTGGAGACAGAAGGCTCATGTTTCTTGGCTTAAAGAATCAGATAGGAATACTGCTGCTTTTCAGAGTTTTGTTAAGAAAAGAATCATGAAGAATAAGGTGGATAGAATTAAAGTGGATGGTTGTTGGTTGACTACTAAGGAGGACATAGGTAATTCTGCTGTGGACTATTTCAGGTCTTTACTTGCTCCTGATATTAATACTAGTTATGATATTGATCTGCTTGATGTTGTTCCTACATTGATTACTGAGGAGGGTAATAATGATATTGCTTCTATTCCTGATGTTGGGGAGATTTATGGAGTGGTTAAGTCCTTAAAGATTGATTCTGCTGCTGGTCCTGATGGATATAATGCAGGGTTTTACAAGTTGTGTTGGGATATTGTGGGTGATGATCTGTGTAGAGCTGTGAGAGCTTTCTTTTGTGGTTTTGTTCTGCCTAAAGGGGTTAAGTCAACAACAATTTGCTTGATTCCAAAAGTTGATAATCCTTGTAGGTGGGTGGATTTTCGTCCAATTAGTTTAACTACAGTTTTTTCTAGAATTGTGAGTAAGCTTCTCAATAATAGACTTTCCAAGGTGTTGCCTAATCTGATTTCTGAAGAACAGGGTGGTTTTGTGAAGGAAAGGTGTATTCATGATTCTGTTCTTATGGCTCAGGAGCTTTGTTTTGATCTTAATAACAATAGAAAGAGTGGGAATGTGATTATTAAAACTGATATGACAAAGGCCTTCGACAAGTTGAGTCATGAGTTTCTCTTCAAGGTTCTTAAGCTTTTTGGGTTTAATGAAAGGGTTTCTGATCTTTTTAAAGCTTGTATTACTCAGGTTTGGTCTTCTGTTTTGGTTAATGGTGAATTGACTGGTTTCTTTGCTAGTACTCATGGCCTAAGACAAGGGGATCCCCTTTCCCCGAGTCTTTTTATTATGCAGAGGAGTCCTTGATTAGAATGATAAAGAAGAAGTCTGATGATAATATTGGCTTTCGTTACAAAACTAGAAGTACTCAGAATGTTGCATGTCTAGCATATGCTGATGATTTCATGGTTTTCTCAAATGGAGATACTGAATCAATGAATGTTATTAAGAATACTATGGAGCACTATCAAGCTGTGTCTGGACAAGAGATTAATCATGCCAAATCTAGAATTATTATTTCAAATAAAATGTCTTTACAGCAGATTTTGAGAATTGAGAATATCTGGAACATTAGGCATGCTAACTTGCCTTTCAAATATTTGGGTGCTACAATTACAATAAGTACTAGAATTGTACATTATGAAGATTTGATACAAAAGGTCAGAACCAGGATAATGGAGTGGGATGGATTACACCTTTCTTTTGCTGGTCGTATGTTGTTAATTCAGCTGATCTTGATTGCTTTTCCCAATTATACTCTGCAGCATTCTAGTATTCCTGTTGGAGTTGCCAAGAGATTGGAGATTCTTTTCAGCAAATTCCTGTGGGGCACAAAAGAAGATAAGAAAGCTATCAGTTGGGCAAATTGGGGGAGGCTTTGCAAGCCTTTAGATGAAGGCGGTCTCAACTTTAAAAGTCTTAAGGATACTCAGAATGTTTATGCATTAAAATTGTGGTTCAAGTTCAGAAACCAACAATCTTTCTGGGCTAGATTTATGATGTCAGTTTATTGTACAAATGGTATTCATCCATCTCTTGCAGTATCTCCTAATAGAAGGTCTAAACCTTGGACAAGGATAGTCATGGCTAGAGACAGGGCTGAGGATTTACTTTTTTGGCTGCCTGGTTGTGGTAATATCAGCTTTTGGTATGATAGATGGTGTTCTAACAAGTCTTTTATCAGGGTGTGTAATGATAGTGACAGAAGGTTTCTTTGGGGATGTGATGATGTTGCGGTCAAGGATTTCTGGATAAATGGTTCATGGGATTGGCAAAGGCTAAGTTCAACTGTTACTAATTCTGAGATTAGTAACATTAGAGAGATTACTTTAACTGATAAGAGGGATGTATTATGCTGGTCTGTATCCAGGGATGGCTTGTTTAGTTTTAAAGAGACCTGGAATGCTATACGATGCAAAGGCAATAAATCTAAACTCTATGCTAAGACCTGGAATGCTGTTGTTCCTAAAAAATGTTCGTTCTTACTTTGGAGGGCTTTGCATAACTGGGTATCTACTGATTCTGTTATGCAAGCTAAAGGATTTCAGATGGCTTCTAAATGTGTGCACTGTGGTAATATTGAAACTTCGCAACATGCTTTTGTTCAATGCTCTCAAGTCTGGACAGTCTGGTTGCATTTTAGTACTTTGTTCAAGGTTCCTATTCAGCCTTTCATGACCCTTTCTCACATTACTATGTCGTGGTATTAGTCTATGAAAGGGGGGCTGTGATATCTACTCTATTGTACCTGCTATACTGGTATGGTGTGTTTGGTCAGCTAGAAATAAGAAAAAGATAAGCAATTTATCAACAAATTCTACTACAATTATCCAGCATATTATCTACATTATCAATGGTCTGGATCAAGCAAAGATTTTAACTAAGAAGCATTGGGCTGGTTTCATTAAGGAAGGTATGAATTTGGGGTGTGTGAATCAGATCATTGCAATGAACAAACCTATATTCTTAAAATGGAAAAGCCCAAAGCATGGTAGATATAAAATTAACGTTGACGGAGCTTGTACCTGTAATCATGAGGCTGGTGGAGGTGCATTGATCAGAAATAGCAGTGGAAGCATGATTCTGGGTATTGGCAGACTGTATGGCAAGGCAACGCCTCTTGTTGCTGAATGCCGCGCGTTGTTCGACGGACTGAGGCTCTGTAAGTTGCTGGGTTTGAAAAAAGTTGATGTCGAGATTGATTCAACGGTGGTTGTAAACTTGCTTCTTTATGGGTGTTCGATTTGGTTTCTTGAGCCACTGATTAAGTGTTGTAGGAAACTAATTTGTTCTGAAATGGTAGTGAAGCATGTGTATAGAGAAGAGAATCATGGAGCAGACTGGTTGGCTAAGGAAGTTTTAAGGGTTAGAAGGAGCATTGATTTCAATGGTGAAGATGCCCCTCCTGGATTGAAGGCAATTATTCTTTTAGAAAGTTTGGAATTGGGTTATCTGAGAATATGAAATTAGGGTTTTAATTTGGGGCTCACTGTTTGGAAGGAAGGTTGAAGACGATGTTTTTCTTGTTTTTTTAATTTTCTTGTAATATTGCAGTAATGGTCTCAACTTCTTTTAAGTTCCAATAAAAAGCCCTTTATAATAAAAAAAAGATGGGTTTTTAGTGAAATCTAATTATTTGATTATTTATCTATCGAGATATATGAAGAATAAAAAATAACAAAAAATGTAAAAAAATATGATCAAAATCAACAAAACCAAAATAAGAGGATAAAATGGAACTAAGGTTTTCGGATAAAAATAATGCCAAAGATAAACATAAATACATGAAAGAAAAAATAAAATAACTTGCACGAGGTAAGCGGGTCATAGATTTTTTATTCATGGAATTTGTAGGAGGCCGGAGATGATACGATGAGATATCGTAGATGCCACGGATGAGGTATATGTGAATTTTATCGCATTTATCTCTTGTTATATGATAAATAAATGTGTATAAACTAGCGCGCCAAAGATGGTCATGATCCAAAGAAGAGGACCAAATAGAGTTTTGAGAGGGAACTTAAGTTTCACGCTTAAGGTTTTCTAAATAAAACGGGAGAAGAAGAACTCAACCAAAAGATGGGAAATTAATTACATAAAGTTATTGCATAAAGTGCAGTTAGGGACCCTACTGATAACCCCACAAAATTATAAGTGAGTTTGTATTGGATGGTCAGTCAGCCAATAAATGAGTGTCTAAGAATATTATACTTGTCTGGAACAAGGTTGACACAATTAACCTGAGGGATTGAGTTACATATAGCATGATAAGTGTTGTTAATAGTAAATATCTCTCTTTTTTGGTTAGGAATCTAGAGTTTTACATCCTTCGTGTTCGTAGGGAGAAGAAGAGTTGACTAATAGAGTTACAAATTTCAAGTAGATGAATGTGATGAGATTTATTACTATAACAAATCTAAGTGAGTCGGTCCTAATTACCTTTAGAGATAATTTAGATCGAGTGCTGAAGCTGAATATAGAGCCATGGCTCAATCTACTTGTGAGATAATTTAGATTTCTCAATTGTTGAATGATATTGGCATAAAAACTACCATGCTTGCAAAGTCATGGTGTGATAATCAAGCGGCGTTGTAGATTGTGTCTAATCCTGTCTTTCATGAAAGAACGAAGCATATTGAAATTGATTGTCATTTTATCCGCGAAAAGATTCAACAAAATCTCATTCATACAGAATATGTCAAAACAGGAGAACAGTTAGGAGATATATTCACAAAAGCCCTCAATGGATCACGTATTAATTATATTTGCAACAAGCTATGCATGCTTAATATATATGCTCCAACTTGAAGGGGAGTGTGATTTCGTTTCAGCCTTTCGATCAAGCTTGCACTTCAAGTACTTTGTACAAGTTCAAGAAACTTCAAACCACAACAGTTTCAAGTACTTTCGCACAAGCTTGAGGGGGAGTGTTAATGGAAATAATAGAAGATATTTGACTACATAGTTTATTATAGTCAATAGTCAATTATAAAATATTATATACATTATTATGGTAGACTAGACATTATTATATATATATATATATCGCTTTAGTCTGTACAGAATAATATGCCAATAATAAAAAATCTATTTTATACTTTTACACTTATTAAATGGTAAAAAATAACCAATATAAATTTAAAGGATATTAAATAAATAATCCCTCACATTCTCACTGATCAAAATCTTAGTCTTCTTTCCCTTCCCAATGAAGAATAAATCTATAATTCAATACTATCTTTCAACAATTACAATTTTACTCGAGTTAATAGATTCAACTCCAGATTCTACAAATCTTGTTGGCATACTATTAAAGCAGATGTTTACGATGCTATTAAGGATTATTTCAATGGATATATGACCCCTTCAAGCATCTATGTAACTGTTATATGCCTGATCTCCAAAACTAAAGCACCTAAAAACTGGCAAGACAATAGACTCATTAATAGACTCATTTTTCAACAATCGACACATCTCTCCAAAAGGTTCTTCGACTTCCCGCTGCTTTTCGTCGTTTGGACTCCCCCATGCGTAAAACGGTTAATTAGAACTGCCTATAAATACCTCTTTTACTAAAATCTCTCTCAGAGGAACTCTAGAGAGAGAAAGTGTTGTCTGAACTTTTCTAGAGAGAGAAAGCAAAGTTTATGAAAAGTAAGAAACCGACGCTAAAGCAAAAATCGAAGAAGAAGAAAGAGCCTGTGTTTGGATTTGTCGATTGTGCCAGTATTAGTGACCGAGCCGAGGAGTACCAAGCTGCGAGACTGATTTGGAGTTCTAACACCAAGCCCTTTGCGCCTGTGCCTCTTCCCCACGACCCTGTACTTCCCAATCTGATCCCCGCTGAATCATTTGTTGTACCCGAACCGTCAGGCGCTCGTTATCTCTTCTAACAGCAGCTCTTCACACTCCTCTGTTACTCAGATCGATCGCCCGACACCCTCGTCGGTAAATTTGCATACTATCCCGACCCCGTTTCCTCCTAGACACCAAGGCAAAGCTAGGTTTCTTTCTATGGGAGACTCAAATACTTCAACTTCACCTGCGGGGGGTAATTCTCCTGAAATAGTTCATCTTACACCCTCCATACAAGGGTACCAAACTGGCGTCAATACTGCGCGTACCCATTTGGGCGTTACCCAACAAGACTTGGACCGTCAGGAGCTGGATCGTCAACAGAAAAAAGAATTGGAACTTGCCCGCACCGGTAGTAGCTCCAGTTTTATAGACCCTCCTGCCCATTTAGACGACCGACCATTTAGACATTCTTCCTGATATGTCCGGTCGCTGAAGTACGTACTTGAGTGGAAACGAGGTTCGGACGACAATGGGGTGGGCCTGAAAATATGGTCGTATTTTTCGTGCCGCGGTCACCAAAGCTAAGGCTATTTTACCAACTTCAAGTACCGCGTCTCCGCATCCAATGGGCTTTTGCTCACAAAGTATACCGCTTTGGGAACCATTCCCGACTCACTGATCAGAGCCACACTCACCGCAAAATCTAAAACTGTTATGTAAAGAAAAAGAGTCTCCCCCGTCAGGGGCTTCGTTAGAAGGTTATGTTAAATAAGTTTTGATCCCCAAAAAGACCATGTTGCAAGATGGCGTCCAAATAAAATTCTTAGCATTTCTCAAGACATGAAAAAATAGAGCGCACTTGTGAACGAGAAATAAATCGATTCAAGGCCGCCAGACGCCCGGTTAATATCTGGACCTCCTTAATAATCTTCGGTGGTGTCATGTCGGTAAGAGCTTGTAATTGGATCGGGTCTGCCTCGATTCCTTTCTCGCTAAGAAAGAATCCCAGGAACTTGCCCGACCTTACCCCAAATGAGCATTTCTATGGGTTTAATTTGAGATTTATACTCCTTAGATTGTCAAAGGTTTCCCTCAAATCAGCGAGATGGTCCTCGTATGTGCCGCTTTTCACTAACATTTCATCAATGTAAACTTCCATATTCCTTCCTATCTGGCAGTCAAAGGTCTTGTTAACCAATCTTTGGTAAGTTTCTCCTGCGTTTTTCAACCCGAACGGCATAACCTTATAACAGTACAAGCCTCAGCCCGTGACAAATGTTTTGCTTTCCTGGTCTGCTGGGTGAAACTTGATTTGATTGTAGCCTGCATATGCGTCCATAAAAGAGAGTAATTTGTTTCCCGACGTGGAATCCACCAAGTGGTCAATTCTCGGCATCAGGAAGGGATCCTTTGGGCATGCTCGATTAAGGTCGGTAAAGTCCACACACATTCTCCACTTCTCGTTCTTCTTTTTGACCACGAGACGTCCAGAGTGGGTTACTTGACTCTTTGACGTGCCCGACGCTGAGCATTCTTTCAACCTTTCTCAGAATGATTTCTGCCTTTTCTGGGGAAAAGGCTCGACGCTTTTGTGAGACGGGTCAGACATTCTTATTGACAGTTAGCTTGTGAATTACGTGGTTCTCTGGGACTCTGGTCACGTCCTTTGAGCACCACGCGAACAAGGTCAAATTTTCCTGTAGCAACGATACCAACTGTTTCTTGAAGCCCGGTGACAATTTGATTCCTATCTGTAAAATTCTTCCTTCGGTAAATTGGTGTTTTTCGCATTCTTCGTCGGTGGTTAAAAAACTGGGAACTTCCCTGGGATCGTCGACAGGTAGCGACCCCAAAGAAAGTCTCACTAATTGCTAGTCCCGCGCTTGCTCCATCTCTTGATCCTTTTGGGTGTTAAAGCCGCTCGGTAACATTCTCTTGCCGCTTTCTGGCTGCTGCGGACTACCCCCACATTGTTCCCGACCACGTATTTCAAACATTGATGAACAGTGGACGTCACCGCGGGCATTCGTGACAACCACGACCTGCCAAAGATCGCATTATGGGAGGCTGGTGCTTCTACCACGACGAATAAAATGGTGACCTCCTTCTTGAATGGCCCGCGACCCGGATGAACAATGCCTTCAAATTCTCCGACCACGTCCGCTGCCGAACCTGTGAAACCTACATTAGTTTGGTCCAAACGCGTAATTACCGGGGGTGCCCTGAACTTAGCAAATGCCCGTCAGCATCTCTTCTTTCTCAAATGATACTGGCGTTCTCTTCTCAGTGCTACCCTTCTTGAACTTAGGAGAATCAGAACGGGGCGCCTTATTCTGTCGGGAATTTATCTTCTGCGCGCGTTTGTTTAGCCTTTCCTTGCGTCAGTACTCTCTTCCCGACGAGTTATCAGAAGTATAATCAGCAGAGATTCCCCGGTTATCCTTCTGGTATTGCTCTGCTCTTCCATCCTATCTATCTTCTGGGCGAGACTCTCGATAATATCGAACAGGTCGGGCATCGATGCGATGGTCAATAGTCGGATAACCTTCTCTGCGGCCGTCTACGACTGGTTTTTTTCCTTTGCCTTCCCGAACTCTTTTATCATCTAGTGCCCGCTCTTTTTCAGCATTTAGCTCCGTGATGTCTTCCAGCAACTGTCTCATGGTCATGATAAGAGTCGATCGCTTATCCCGACCCTGCGCTTAATACTCCAGACCCGGAGCTTCCTCGCCCTCGGACAGCGAAACGGCTCGGGCCACTTCTCTCCCAACCCTCTCCCCGACTGCTTCGTCATTCATTCTTTAAGATCATATCACAATTTTCAAAGAAAAAGATTCTTTCTTGATATCACTTTCTCCCACAGATGGCGCCAATGATGAGAGAATAAATGATAAGAAAGGAGAATATTGGATCTTGGACCTGATGTGACTAATATTCCATTTGAAGAGAGAGAAAGTAGAAATAGAGAATATAAAAAGAATTGTCCACCTACCAAGAATAAATGGGCTCCCTTTTATACTGGGGAAGGTGGGTCCCGTTTATATCCTTGGTGGTCTTGCATTATTTCATATTTAGTCTTTTACAAAAATACTTGTTTACAAATTGTCTTCTAATAAACAATAAATACAATAATATGCATATTTACCTTTTCCTTTTGCAATTGACTCCTTTTCTATTAATAGCGGCAAATTACTCCCTCATCACTTATAATCCATCACAAGTCAATAAAGCATATCATTCATTGATGGTTTTCATCCACCAATAGAAAGACCCACTTTATATTAATTTTGCCTCCCACTATTTGTTGGAATATCTAGTCTACTAGAAATAATTCGAAACATAAACGCACTAGTTGTTTATCTAAAGCAATAATTGACAAAATATATTATACTATTGTTAAATTATATAGTGCAAACCTTCTTACTTATAAGAACTGAAAAGATGATCTTGAAACGGCCAAGGAATTGGGTTATTTTAAGGACATGATTTTTCTCAGCCCTTACTTATTTGTAAAATGGCTTCATCCTCCCCTCAACCGATTGAAATTGAATTGTGATGGTTCTTATCTTACTAATGGTGAATTTAGTAGTGACATAATTATCAGAAATCACCTTGGTGTTCTTATTAAGGCTTTAGGTTACTTTTATGGAAAAAATTATTCTATTATAGCTTAAACCAGATCCTTACAAGATGGCTTGACATATTACAACTCAAACAACTTAACATAAGTTGACCTTGAATCCTATTCAATGATTTTGATTAAAATTATTAGTTTTGGGAAATCTCTTTGTTTTCTCTCTCCTATTTTAGCTTGTTGTAGAAGGCTAATCAAACTCCAAATGACTATAAAACACATCCATCGTGAGAATTTTTTTGATGTTGATTGGGTTTCAAAATGGGTTACCTAATCAATATATATATATATGACTTTTCTATTAGTGATGTTTGTTCCAAATTAAAGGCTTCATCTTCTTGGAAAATCTAAATTAATCGCTGTCAGTAAACCCAACCAGTTCTAATTTTTCACCATTCTTGTACAACATCCCAAAATCTTTGGTTCCTTGAAAATAATGAAGGATTCTCTTGGCAGCTAACAAATATATTTATGTTGCAGAATACATTATATATGGTCTTGTTGCAGTTAAATACATCAAACTGCCAACAATTTGCTTATAAAGTGTGTTGTCCACTTTTTTTCCTTTATTATCTTTCTTTAGCTTCAAGCCAAACTAATTTGAAGTGCTTACAGGATTTCAATCCTTCATTTGAAACCTATCCAAAAAATTCTTGCACATAATTCTTTTGAGATATAAAAATCCCATTAGTTGATTGTACTACTTTTATGCCAAGGAAATAACGCATCATACCAAGATCAGACATTTCAAATTCAATTATCATAGATTTTTTGAATTTTTAAAATCACACTATCATTTCCAATAAATTTTAGATCATCTACACATAAAGAAACAATGAGTATTTTCCCCTTATCTCTAATATTAACAAAAAATGTGTGCTCATATGGACATTTGTGAAAGCCTCCTTTCAAAAATAAGCCTCAATGCCACTATACCAAGCTCGTGGAGCTTGTTTTAAGCCATAAAGAGGTTTCTTTAATCTATAAAATTTATGCTCATTTCTAATCTTAATATAACCATACAAATAATTGTTCGTCCAAGTTTCTATGCAAAAATACCGATTTGACATCTAGCTGAAAAAATAGGCCAAGAATTATGCGCCCCTGATGCGATCACCAATCTGATAGTGTCATGTCTTGCAACATGAGCAAAACTTATATATAGTCAATCCCATATTATTGCTTCTATCCATTCGCTACCAAATACACCTTATACTTTTCAACCTCATCATTTTCTCTTAGTTTTGTTTTGAAGACCCATTTTCATCAATAGTTTTGTGCCCTTTTGGAAGATCACCCAGCTCTCAAGTGTCATTTTTTTTCAATAGTATTAATTTCATCATCCATCGTTTTCCTCTATTTTTCTTCTTTGATAGAACTTTCAAAATTTATAGGATCACAATCTGAAAATAAAGCAAAGTGAATGACTGGATAATCAATTTCAGTTACTTTATAGTCTTTCATTCATGCATGCCTTTTTCGAATACGAGGAAGAGATTGAGCTGCTACATCGTTAGCTTCTGCTGCTTCATTATTAGTTTCGACTACTATGGGTAAACTTTCAGAACCTGTTGGAGTTGTTTCCGATGAATTTTCAGGCATAAAGGCTGCTAGAGTTGGTTTGCTTTCAGAATCGTTGTCAAATAAAAGAACTTGAATAGTTTCCTTCCCATTCCAATACTAATTATTTTATTCATCAAAGACAACGTCTCGGTTTGTCACAATTTTTTAAGCTAACAGATAAAACAATTTATAAGCTAACAGATAAAACAATTTATAAGCTTTGGATTTTTCACTAACACCAAGCAAAACATAGTTTCTCATTTTATCATCAAGTTTCTTCATTTTCTCATCTGTGGTATGCGCATAAGCAATGCTACCAAAAATTCTAAAATAATCTACAACTGGTTTTCTTCCACTCCAAGCCTCATCTGGCAACATATTTTGAACAGCATATGTAGGGCTTCTGTTTATGATATGAATACTCCAATTTACTGCCTCAGGCCAAAAGAATTTTGGAATTCTCATTTTTTCCAACAAGTTTCTCACCATATTGAGGATGGTTCTATTTTTGCTCTCTAATACACCATTTTCTTGTGGTGTATAAGCAGTTGTTAACTCTCTTTGAATGCCATTTTATCACAAAAAAAAATTGGTTGAGAAATATTCTCCACCACGATCTGTTCGAAAGGTTTTAATTGTATTTTCTGTTTCATTTTCTAGACGAGCCTTGAAGCTTTTAAATGCACAAAGAGCTTCTGATTTTTTATGTAAAAAATAAACCCGAGTTTTTCTAGAAATTGACCATCACTTAACAAATTACTTTTCAATCCAAGAACATAAAAAACATTAAAGATTATTTCCACAAAACCATTCTCGATTCTTATCTTAATATTACCCTTTCACATCACCTTCACAGTGGAACAATCACCAAAACTTACTGTGGAATGAAAGTTTTCATTTAAAGAACAAAAACAAGACTTACTTCCACACATGTGGTTATTGCAGCTCGTATCCACATACCAAACATCGGACTAAGATTCTTGATTAGCTTGAACAATCATCAACAGAGGAATTCACTTCATTGTTTTCAATAAAATTTGATTGTTCTTCTTTTTCTTTATCATTAGGAAGCTTAATATAACATTCAGAATGATAATGACCAAATTTATGACATCTAAAACACTTTACCTTGGATTTGTCAAAATGTTGATCTCGTCATCTACCTCTACCTATAAAATTATCACTATAGGTTTAAGAATACATGTTTCCGTCTCTATTTCCACGGAATCATCTTCTTCTATCTTTACATCTACCTCTTCCTCTAAAGTTTGGGAAATTAGTATGGGTCGAAGCATTCAAATATTTCTCCTCTGAAGCTAAACTGCGGTTCATCTTCTGTTCGTGGACCAGCAATGAGCTTTGTAGTTCATCAAGAGAGAATGTATCTATGTCTTTCGATTCTTCAATTGAACACACGATATAATCAAGTTTTGGTGCCAAGAAACGCAATATTTTCTCCACAATGGTAATATCTTCCATCTTCTCACCATGAAAACATATTTTATTGTTGTTATGTATAGTAATGGCACAATAGCTGGTAACAAATTCTCCATCATTCATTTGTAGAGTCTCAAAATATCTTCTCAAAGCTTGAAACTGTGCACGCTTCATTCTGTCGGAGCCTTGATATTTTTTCTTCATGGAATCCCAAATATCTTTGGAAGTTTCTTTTCTAAGAATTGTTTCCAATATGGGCCGAGAAATTTCATGAAAATATAATTTTTTGCCTTCAAATCTTTTAGCTTTCTCGCTTCCAACTTTGTTTCTCAACATTCGTTTATACACCTTATGTTGGTTTTGCTACTCCAGAAACAACAACCGTCCAATATTATTTGGACCTCCGGAAATTCTCCATGAGCATGCTCCAATGATCATAGTGACCATCAAATCATAGAATTGATGGTATACAAAACTTTCGGAAGACATCAAGTTTATTTTCTTTCTTGAAATAAAAATTTGTCTTTTTCTTTTTTGAAAACAAAATTGGTTTTTTCTTTTCTGAAAAAAATAGCTTTTTCTTTTCTGAACAATTTTTCTTTTCTGAACAAAAAAAATGGTTTTTTCTTTTGCTTTTTCTTTTGAAAAAAAAAAGGTTTTTTCTTTTGAAAAAAAGTTTTTTTCTTTGAAACAAATTGGCTCTGATATCACTGTTAGCTCGAGAATAAAATTGAGAGAGAGAGAGAGAGAGAGAGAAAATTGAGAAAGAGAAAATTGCCTGCGTTAATGAATTAATAAAAGAGATGACATTTAAATAGGTTTACACGATATTTCTAAAGTTTTGGTCAAACTCAATAAAGAGCTTTCAATGAGAGTTAATACTCATAGAGACTTGGTCTAACACATTAAATAACTTTGAATGAAGATAAATATAAAATAAAACGTTGAACTTTATCAAAACTTTCATAATTTACCCTATTAACTTTTTATTGCTTATTTATCTGAACTCTATTTTTTCTTGGTTTGAATTACCTATTGTTGAATGATGCACGGGGCTTATAACTCTTAAAAAGAAAGATTCGATAGCCATAAAAAATTAGAGGTTGGATTTATTCAGAGATCCATCTTATGGTTCTCCAAGGGCTTCCATAGAATGCACCAACATAGAATTCAGTCAGAATGTGCACTTCATTATCTAAGCTAAACATATCATCATATCTCATTCAACGAACTTATACTATCTGTTTGGTTCAACATTATCCTATACATTGATCCATGATTTATTTAAAGTGATTCCATAATCCCCGGCAATTGTGAGAGTAAACCCACATTTTATTGTAAAGAGTATTAACCTTGTAGCTGAATTGAAACTAATGATTCTAAAAAGTCCAGACCCAACCATGGATTCTATATGAAAATAATTAACTTCATCACATTAGATCAGGTCATGAATGATGATTATGTCTATTAGGAAAAACAATATTTAAAATATTTGAGAGAAAAGCATATGATCCCAGATGATATCATGGTTAGACTTTTTGTTATCCAAGATACCCATGTAGAAGCACGAGGAAACGAGGTGATCCTTTTAAATTCATATTTAACATTGAGGTTTGGTTGTGTTTGTATTTACTATCATGTGTTTGAGATAGTTAATTTTGAATGACTAGAGGTTACTAATTCCTTTCATAATGGCTGCTAATATTGTTGATCATCATTTCTTACTATTATAATTTACATCTTTGAGGAGTATTAGCTCACCCAACACGAGTCTATATTTTTATTTATTAGTGCCTACATCTACAAATTTGTAAACAACCTTCCTAATTTGGAAAATTTGTAGAAACATTTTTTCGTCTAACTTAGTGGAAGTTATGACATGTATTGACTATTGTATTAACCTATCACTTCCAAATCCTGGTCATTCAAAAATAATTTTTCACCTCTCATAATAAAAAAAGTTATGCTTATATTTGTCTTTAGATGTTAAACTAGATCATAATACTTGTCTGTAAAATATCTACATTAATACCCTGATCTATATAAAGAGACGAATGGAAAATTCCCTTAGAACTTCATGCAAGAGTAATGGATGAATGAACACTAAGTGGTGTTAACTCTAAAAATTTCTTGTGTTCTGGATGTTGACCATCATATGCTACAAAACTTTAGTTTCTAAACCCGCAAGTAGCCATAATAGAAGATGCAATGGTCATAACTCAAGTTACCAAGCTTACGGAGGTTGCAAGTACAAATGTGTGTGACCCATAAATTAAGAGTATGACTCATATCTTGGAAAAAACTCTACAAAGGATAATAATCTAAGAATGAATGAAAAAAGTAAGGCTTCATGAGTGGGTAGACGAGAAAAAATAAAGCTTGACAAATGAGCATATGTTCAAAATAATTTTGAAGAGAATGTGGGCAAAAATTGAAGCTTATACGACATGAATAACACAAAAAATGAGTGAGAAATTCGCACGGAGGGCGCAAGCAGCCCAAAACCAAAAAAAGAAAATAGATTTGAACAATGGACTAAACTTGAAAAAGATTACAAAATTGTGGACGAAATAGTGGTTTGAATGTTGCCAAAACTATGTTGGGCCGATCGAAGATAATTTCCATCCTAATTGAGCTTGATCTAGAGCTATTGAAATATCTTCTGATCATGGTACCCCATAAATAAATAAGCACAAATATGGAGTCTTCACTCTAACCTTTAGAACTATTATCATATAAATAATGATACACATAGCCAAAATAAACCGTGGAGGAAATTATCAGTCGAACCATTAAAAATTAAGAAAATTGAATATGTGATTTCTTGGATGGTGGTCATAGCATGAACCCTAGAAATTGATGCATATTAGCCTTTAGTGGAGTTGACAGTGCGACAAATCAAAGTTTTCATTGACATAATTGTACTTTTATGCTCTTCATTTGTATACAAGTGTGCATACAATGTTCAATGCCTTTGATTTATTAAATAACGTTCATGTGAATAATAGGTTCGATTTTTTGAACACTATACTTTTTCTCAATACGATCGTTGAACCCTTAGAGGATGGTCGGTAAGTTAAACAAAATCAGACCAAAGTCGTGCATCAATTCATTATTAATGGATTGTAATGCAACTTGTTATTTAAAAGATCTATAACCACTATTTGGAAATACAACTCCAAGACTTAGAGAGAACACCTTTATGGAAAATAGAAGATCTTTCATTTGACACAAATTTAGCGGTAAAATGGAAGAACGCATAGCGGATATGTTATATCCCTTAGTGTGCAAGAGATACAGAACCATAAGTTTTTAAACATTGCTCATAATGTATTGGAGGTCGAGCCTCATAACCATAAGCTGGAATAGGCAAAAATATATGAAAAATGGTATCAAGCAGCCAATGAGACAAGTTGAAAGTTGAAAGCATTTTTAGTTTTGACTACTTATAATGTCTTTTCTAACCTCGATCGTGGAGGATTCTCGAAGTTGGTTCATCAATCCAAATGGTCAACAACAATAAATGCTATTTTCTAAAGCGACTCATACTTTAAACTAAATAACGCTTCTGCTTAGATCCACAACAATGTTAATCACTTTCAAAATCGATTGATCCACTATAATGGTTAGTGGCGGATTGAGGAAAGTAATGTGAACTAGGTGCATGAAGAGATGTTATTACTTTGAAGGACAAATAATTCTACAAATATTTTGTTATTGGGGTTTATATATGTATTTCAATTAAAACTTCTCCATATGTAGGTCGTTGTTAAAAGAATTTTTAAGAGTTTGTAAAGGTTAGCGTCCTTGCTTGGTAGAGGTTTTAATTTATGCAATGTTTTTTGTTAACATATCTTTGCATCTAATAAAAGTAAATATTTGATGTAGATAAGTAAATCATATAACTTATATGTTTGGTTTTAAACAAGATTTGTAACTCTAACATTCGATATTAGACGTCTGACTATCATTTTCACCAATATTAGGGTTCATAATAGAAAACAAATTCATGGTTCAACCAAACTTTATCATGTAACATGTGTAAGTTTTGTTTGAGTTTTTTAGTTTTCTAAATGTGTTTTCATACAAAAATAAGTAATATTAAGTCTATTTTAACCCAAGGCTAGTTCTTATCGGAGTGTTTAATTTAAAAAAGTAAAAACTTGATGCAGGAGTTTGGAAACTGAATACAAAATTTGAAATTCTTTAACATAAATCAATATATAAATATATGCATATATATAATAATGGTGTTTTTATTGATGTGATTCGTTAAAATCTTCTCGCACCCCCTAGGTAAAATATAGTAACTTAATTACATAATTTAAAAAATTTGAATAAGAAATTACAAACTTAAAAACGATAAACAGTTTACTTAATAGGTCTACAACTTTAAATGCATGCATATATTATAATGGTGTTTTTATTGGTATGAGTCGTTAAAATCTTTTTGTACCACCTAGATAGCATATAGTGGATCTTAACTACACAATTCGGAAATTTTGAATAAGAAATTACAAACTTAGAAACCATACAAAATTTTTACTTAAATGGTCTACAACCTTAAATGTTCCACATTGCATGAATAAAATAAGGAATAACCTTTAGCATCCACTAATTTATAGGTATGTGGTTTACTTTTACGTTGTATAAGATTTTTTCCAATTTTGATATAATTTGGCAAGTGCCTTATTTTTGTGTAGGAAAAAACCTTTATCAATAGTTGATCTCACCCACACAAAAATTACAAAAACGCAATTATAGGCCACATATATTTTACTTCAACGTATATATACTATACCAAGTGTGGTTTAATTTATCGGGTTTGGCTGAATAATGTTAGTTGCACGTTTTAGACTTGAAGTCCGTCGTTGGTCGTTATTATCAGAACCTCATATTTACAATGCATGTTTATGCGATAAAAATTGACGACTTCACTCACTCATATTTAGCCAAATGTTTGATTTTTTCTATCTATTTTAAAATTAATATAGGTATTGCAATGCGGTCCTATTAAAAACAAGCACCTTAAATCAAAAGTAAATATTATATTTTTTATATACTTATTTTACTCTGTTTATCACTCATATTGGAATATATAGATTGCTTTCGTTTTCGTCTCTAGTATTCTGCTTCCCTGAGACTAGGGCGGTTATTGGTCCGGGTTTTGAGGGAATCGGACCGTACCGCTAAGTTTATCGGTTTGGATTAGACCGGACCGCTAAGCTTTCGGTTCTAATTTTTGGAACCGGACCGAACCGTTAAGCTTTCGATTCGGTTTGGTCCGATTCGGTTCGGTTTTGGTTCAGGTTCGGTTCGAGTTCTGTCCGGTCCCGTTTCGGTTTGGTCCGGTTTCGGTTCAGTCTATTTAAAAAAAATCAATTAAAATTTGATTTTTATTTTTTTATTGAATAAAAACTAAAGTTTATAAGTTAATCTTTGATTTTGTTAAAAAATTAGTAATTAACTATTAATGTACTATAATTTATAAAAAAATAAATAATAACTCTAACAGTTTTATTAGTCCGATTTTTTATCGGTTCTACCGATTTATTGGTTTTATTCCGTATCGGTCCTATCGATTTTATCGGTGAAATTTCATATCGGTTTTATCGCTTCGGATCCTAACCGGTTTTTTTTTTCCACTTCCTTACCGGTTTTCAGAATGGAACCGCAAACCGGAACATTAAAGTTAGTTCGGGTCCTGATCTTGTTCTCGGTTACGAAGAACCGGTGAGAGCCCTTACCTGAGACACTTTCTCCTCCATTGTCATCAACTCTCTTTTCTCTCTCTACTTTGCTTTTGGCTCCATAATTATTCTCCATTAACATATGAGATGAATACAACCAGAAAACACCAATTACTTCCCCATTCTCGGAAATGGAGTATGTTGCTCTACTTCAATTCAAATTTGAATTGAATTTAAGAGTATGCGACCTTAAAATTTGAATTTAAGGTCCGGATTTTAGACCAGGGTTTCTGGGTGCCTCCTTCACCCTTTTAACAGTAGTTGGGTTTGCGGTGAATCGGTTTGAATACCAGTTTATTATAATTTGGATACCCGGATATAGAACAAAGTTTTAATACCAGTTTCTCATAATTTAGATACCCGAGTATAGAAAAAAAGCATGTTTGATAAGTGTGGAGCTTTTCAGCTATGTCATTTAGCCAACAAGTCATAAGAAATTATACTTCAAAGCAGTGTACATGGTACTTCCACCACGAGGATATAGATTATCTTAAATTATACTAAAATACTAAAGCAGTGTATATTCTAGTCTTTGCATCACACCTAATAAAAGTTATCAAAGCCTAAACTTCCTAAGAAAAATTACAAAAACCTTAGCGAATGTGAAACATCCTAACATCTACTTACACCAAACAATACAATTTTAGAAAAAATAAAAATAAAATAAAATGTAAACCTAATATACGAATATTATTAATTAATGTAAATCTAATTAGAAAATATATTTAATATTTACTCTAAAATTTTATTGATCAATTTTTTTTTAAAAAATTCTTTTTAATAATAAATAATAATTATTAATAAGTTTAGTATTTCCATGGTATGTTAATGGTTCACAAGAACCAGGAACCGAATTAAAACCGAACTGGTAATACCAGACCGAGAACCGGACCAAACTTTAAGAGTTCGGTTCGCGGTTCCGGTCTAAAAACCAAAATCGATAAAAGATGGAATAGATAAAAGCAGTTCAGAACCAAACCGATTAGAAACTGAACCGATAAAACTGATAAACCGATTGTATGGAACCAAACAGATGCAATCGATAAATTGGTGGAACCGATATATAATTGATTTGATTAGACCATCGGAGTAGTTTGATTTTTTTTTTTTTTTTTTTATACATTATATTGTCAAAATTCTAAGATGCGGACTAATAAAAAAATTAAAAATTAATTTTTAAAATTTAATTTTTATATTATCTATTTAAATAAATAAAATCAAATTCAAAATCAAATTATAATTGGATTTTTTTAATAATAGACCAATCCAGACCGATAACGGACCGAACCTAAACCGGAAACCCAAACCAAACGAACTGAACCGAAACAAAAATTTAACGATCCGATCCGATTCAAAAGCTAAAACCGAACAAAAAAAACTTAATCGTATAATCCTATTCCAAAAACTAAATCGAAAATTTAACCGTCAATCCGAACCGATAAGGTTATAGCATGTACCGTCGTATGTGTTAAAATTATAAGTTGACCGGTGACACGTAGGCAAAAAAAATATTATTTAACTATTTTTTAGCTAAATAATTTAATTATGTTCTAATCACATATATTAAAAGACTATAATTAATGAATAAAATAACAAACAGAGAAAATGGAGGAGAAAAAAAAAACAACGGCTAAAATATAAAGGATCTATGTCCTAACTCGTTGTGAGAATTTAACAAGCGAGTTAGCAAAAATTTCTTCCACGATCATCCAACTAACATTTTAAAACATTCATTGGAGTGATTATTTTTGCGTTTTAACTAAAAATCAAGTACACGTATAATTTAACGCTTCGACTATACATACTTTTAATTGTCGGATTCCGTCAAACCAGACAGATAACATCTAATAATATAAAACACTATCCAAAAGCGGTTTGGAGACTTTGGAGTTCAAACTACCCGTTTGTACATGTACATTAGTACTGCAGTTTGAAAATTTCCAAACTATGTTTGTGTAAAATTTATTCTGAATTTAATTACAAGAAAAATGAACCATTATTTAATTTCAAAATATTGAATAACCTAAAGAACATAGACAATGGAATAGTTTATATTTAAGGTTATGCTAACCGGTGTTATGGACCCAGCCCTTTTTTTTTTGGTAAAATTGCGAACTTTTATTTTATAAGGACGAATTACAAAAACTCAAAAGAATTTGAGGGCTTAGAAGCAAAGAAAGACTAAACTTACTTTACCAAATCAAAAACCCTAGAATTACAATTCTCTTTGACAAAACCAAAACCAGAACATCCCCAAATCAATCTCCAACCTGAAACAAATCCTAAATCGAAATATTTTCGTCTTTTCTTTCATCTTTTTCCATTAATCAGTTATATAACCAATACCCAAGCTTTCGAGAAGAATTATTTCCAATATCTCAGCTGGGCAGACAACTGAGTGATTTCAGTTTTCTGTTTACAGCAAAGCGTCCATTTCGCTAACCAATCGGCGGCGAAATTTTGAGAACGGGGAACGAATTTAATGGTCATGAGTGGATCAAGCACCTACAAATTGGGAGAAGTTTAGACAAACGCCAAGGGTATTTACCCTTTGCTAAATAGTCTATCAGCGCTTTGCTGTCTGACTCAATGTCTATCTTCTCCCAGTTCTTGTTTTTGCAAATCATGAGACCTTCAAGCAGAAGTCGAGCTTCTGCAAACAAAGGAGGGAGTTTCCCGAAAGTAGCACCAATTCCAACTCTAAATGGCCCCGGTGATATCTGTGTAAGAACTCGCTCAATCGATATTAAGCTTGCGTCTACCTTCAATCGGGTGAGTCCACTTTACATAAATCTTCTTTTTATTTGTTTCGTAGACTGCATTACTTCCTATAATAGTTCCAGCTTCAAATGCATTTTGTCAGTGCTTCATTTTTAGCTTCAGGTCCAAACTGCATATCATTTCTGTTAATGTAAAAAACAGCAGAGTCAGTAATAATATTCTTGTTCTTGAATTTTAAGTCGTTTCTAAATTTCCAGATAAACCAACATATTATAGGAGGGATTATATGAGTAATGTGAACTTTTCTCTTTGAAAACCAAAACCATTCTATAATTATACGAGTAATACTCATATAAGCCTCAATTTTTATATTAAAAAGCAGGCTATAGTAATTCCAAATCGACCAAGCAAGTTTGTAGTTGACAAATAAATGATTTTTGTTCTCATTGTTAGGATAGAAAACACATTTAGAAGCAAGACTAATATTTTTCCTTTGTAAAATAGAATCAATAGGAAGAATTTTTTTTATAAGCTTCCATATAAAGAAAGAACACTTCCTGGGTGTTAAGTGATTCCACATCTTCTTGTATAAGGTAGATTTATTGTAATGACATCTGGCTCTGTCCGTAGGAGATGCAGTTTTCTTTCAAAGAGTCAATTCTGAAAGGAGCAATTTGCTGAATTATGTCCTCATCTAGAAAAGACTTCAACAAGTCTAAGTCTCAATTATTCCCTTTCCAAAAAGAGTTAACCTTCTCTTCCAAGAACCAAAAATTGGTGTTAGCATTCTTGTAGTCCATGATTAGAGATTGGTTCTCCAACCAGCCAAGAGACCATTTAATGTTAGATTCAGCTAAATCTTTTATATTAATCAATCTCTTCTAAGTCGAATAACTAGCTTTATTAGATTTTATTTTTATTGTATATATCCTTTTTAGCCCAAATACTATCTTGTTTTATGGATCCAGCATTTAATATCCGCTTTTTAAATCAAAATCACATTTCTTTTATATAAACAGGTGACATTGGACGATTTTAGAGACAATATTACCTTTTTATTCTTTTGTTTATGGTTCAGTTATAATGGATCTTAAAATTAAAAATATGCTTAGTTAATAATTTAGATATTATTATATTAATTAAGTAAAGTATAATAAAAACAAAAATATTAATATCATACTCTTACTTTTAATTTTAATAATTTTAATAATTTTAAATCATTACAATAAACAAATTATTTTTAAACCTTTCTGCTATTTAAAAAATTGAAGTTACCCTAATTATGTTTCAATTCTTGAAATTAATTTTATAAATAAATAGATTTTGTTTGTTCTAAAAAAAGCATTAAATTTATTTTCTTTAAAAAACACTTTTGACTTTATTTATTTTACAAACAAACCCACTGTTTGCAAAAGTTAATTTCAAATAAAAAATATAATTCATGAACTTTCAACTTTTTAATTAAAAAGTTGGTTTCAAAAATTAATTTGTTTGGAAAACTGAAAATTAAAATAATTTTTTAAGATATTTAATTTAAAAAAATGAATTTTAAAATTATTTAAAAGTTGATTTTAAAAATAACATTTGTTTTAATACTGATATTTTAAAGTATTTTGAGAACTTGTTAATGACTTTTAAAATATAAAATTTATAAATATTAGTTAAGAGTTATAAATTAATTTAACTATTTATTTTTATTACATAATTTAAATAATTATTTTTTATATTTTTAACTTTATAAGAATGAACATGAATTAAAAAGGTAATAGTGACCTTGAAATATTCTAACTTTTAGGTAATTACTATCTTACAAAAGCAACGTATTTTGATTTAAAGAGTGATATTAAATGCTTGCTATCCCAGCCGTTAGCATAACCTTTATATTTATTGGCAAAGTCCAATTTACTTACTGAGTTACCAATCATAACTAAGCATAAATAGATCGACACCTGGGAAGGTATGAAAACAGCTCGACACCTGCTAGCTCCCCCAGACGCCATTGATAGAGCCGGAGACAGTAGGATGTCTCTTTTACTCTCTTCTCACTGTGAAGAGACAGTGACAACAATTTTACATCATAATATCTTATGACACTTCATTTCATTAATGCATGCATGCAAAAAATAAAAGTATTATTAATTATTGAACAATAATATATTTTTTTGATGCAAACTCACTCAAACCCATATATTCAGAAAATACACATAAGAGTTAGTGAATGTAGTAAAGTAAAGTTTCTAAAATGGAAACATAAGATGAGTAATTACAAGTGAGTGTGGATTTGTCTTCGAGGATCCAAAATAGAATTATCCCTACCATTCCAACCTAAACATACATCTAAATTCATCGGTCTGTATTCAACAACTCCCTTTTCAAAAGAAGAGTTATTAGTTATCTTCTTTTGGATTTATGTTAGACTTATTTTGGATTTATTGGTTTTTGTTATGTTAATTTTCTAACTGTAGCCTACTAATTTGAAGGATTCGGAAAGAAGAAGAAAACATAAAAAATTATAAAATGCGGATATAAACGAGGTGAAGATGACAGTGAATCGTGGGAAATCAAATGAATAAATATAATCTGTATAAGAGAAGAGTCTCTAAAAGGAATCAAACAGGTTTTTTTTATTGGGACACCGACTCGGTTCTGTGAGCAGGTCATTTGAGCAACCAAACACAAAGGTTCGTATAGGTAATTGGTGTTCTCAAACAGGTGTCGAGCTGTTCACAAAACTGAGTCGGTGTCCAAACCAAAAACCTGTTTGATTCCTTTTCGAGACTATTCTCTTATACCGACAACATTTATTCAGGTTCACTGTCATCTTTATCACGTTCATATCCGCATTTTCATAATCTTTATGTTTTCTTCTTCATTCCGAAACCTTCAAATTCATAGCCTATAATTAGAAAATTAATAAAGCAAAAGCCAATAAATCCAACATAAATCCAAAAGGAGAACACTAACAACTCTTCTTTTGAAAAGGGAGTTGTTAAATACAGACCAATGAATTTGGATGTATGTTTAGATTTGAATGACAGAGATAATTCTATTTTGGATCCTCAAAAGAAATGGCAACTAATTAATCATCTTATGTTTCACCTTACTATATTCACTGATGTGTTTTTCTAAATTTCTGGGTTTGAATGAGTTGACATAAAAAAAAATTATATTATTGTTTAACTGAGTGTCATGAGATATTATGATGTAAAGTTGTTGTTGTCCGTGTCTTATCATAGTAAGAGACCGGAAAGGCGACATCCTGCTGTCTCCGGCTCTATCAATGGCGTCTAGTAGAGCTATCCAAAATTTCGCACTCCACATGGATTTCTGGTTCGTTGGGCTACAATACAAAGCTAGCGTAACGATCTACACGTAGTGCAGCCTAATGATAACTTAAGCGTGATTTGAAGAAGCCGAGTGATCGTGTTATTACGGTGCAGGTGCAGCATCCTATAGAAACGCAGGTTGTCATTTATTTTTACTTTCCAGACAAATATCGGAGTATTTCATAAAATTATCAAATGTTATGAATAAAAATTAAATGACAACTCGCGTTTCTAAAGGCTGCTGCACCGCAATAACCCGGTCACAAACCCACGGATTCCACATTCTAATTTTATGAATAAAAAATGAAAATTTTAAAATTAAAAATGAGCTATTAAAATTAGGGATGACAATGGGTCGGGATGGTTGCGGGTATAGCTAAACCCGTAACCCATCCCGTCTCTGTTTTTCCAAACCCATACCCTAACCCGTACCCGTCGGGTATTTTTTTCCCACACCCAACCCGCCGGGTTCGGGTACCCATCGGGTACCCATGGAAGTTTTTTTATTTTAATTAAATTTATAACGATATCTTGAATTTAAATTTATACTCATTCCACAAGTCTTGTATAAAAAAAGAAAATATATTTCTTAAAAAAAAATTAAGAAATTTAAATTTAATATTTACGTCGAAAAAATTATTTTTGAAAATACACAGTATGTTAATAAGCGAATATTTTGTTATCTATTTATAATTTATATATAATTTTGGTATATGTTAGTAAATATTTTTCTTTTAATTTGATTAGAAATATTATTACATCTTCTAGAATTTGATATTAATTCCAAAAATTAAAGGAAACATATTTTAAAATATCAAATTTAAATATGTTAGTAAATATTTTTTAATTAGTGAATAATATTATTATTGGACATAAAAATGAAAATATTTTCAAAAGAGATGTTGAAAAATCAAATTCAATATTTAAATGTAGAATGATATTTGTCAAAATATACTATAATCATTATAATTGTCAAATATTTTGTTTAAATGTAGTATGATATTTTGTTTAATTAACAAATTTAGGAGTATATTTTTAGAAATATACTGTTTATTCTCAGTTTTGTTGATAATTTTTTTTATAAAAAAATAGAATAAAAAATTAAATTAAATGTTTAAATGTAGAATAATACTTTTTCAAAATATATTATATATATTAAGAAATAATAAATTATTTTTAGCATTACATAATACAAATACTAATATCAGTAGTTTTATTTTAAAGTTTGTTAAATAATATAAGATAATTTATTTTTTTATATAATATTAATTTAGCGGGTATCCATCGGGTATTACCCAATGGGTCGGGTTCGGGTTGGGTACCCGTGGGAAATTTCTTAAACCCATAACCCATCCCAAACCCGGGTAGTAAATTTTCAAACCCACGACCTATCCGCGGAAAAAATTTTAAACTCATAACCCATTCCATCGGATCGGCTCGAGTCGGGTACCCGCGGGTTTGGGAAAAATTTTCATTCATAATTAAAATAGCTAGAATGATTTTATGTCATTTTTAAATTTTGGTCTCGAATGAAAATTAACTAACCAGGTCAAATCTGTATAAATATAATGAAATAAGTTGGTATTATTATATTATTTCATGTATTATTCTTTTGGTACTATCAATTAATCTTGGTACTATAAATTAATTTTTTTAGTGTTACTTTAGGCTTAATACCTTATAACAAACATCTTTAAATGATTAAACAGTTAAGTTTAATATATTTTCAATTATAAAAGCACTAAGTTTATACTTAAATATCCTAATTATTTTTATTTTCAAACACTCAAATTTATTAGAATATCTTAAATTCTATACTCCATCTAAAATATAATATAAAATAATATTTGATATAGATTTATGACGCGCATAACTAGTGATGGTAATTTTTCCGAATTCGCGGATTTGGAATGAATTATAAGTTTAAAAAGTTTTCCACGGTATCCAATCCGAATCCGATTCACTGGATAATACTGGACGGGCATCCGTTAAATTAATATTATATAAAATTATAAATTATTTAGTATTATTTATTAAACTTTAAAATAGAGTTATATCAGTATCTGTATTCTATACTACCAAAATCATATATTATTTGCTAATATATATAATATATTTTGAAAAATAGTATTTTATATTTAAACATTACGTTTGATTTTTCAATTTGTTTTTTAAATATTTTTTCTTTTATTTTTTTTTTAAATTGATATTGATACTCTCAGTATAGGTTTAATATTATTAATTAAATTAAAAAAATTAACATATACCAAAATCATATATTGATTAATAATATAACAAAAATACGAAATATTTGATAATTAGGATATCGTATATTTTGAAAAATAGCATTCCACATTTAAATATTGGGTTTGATTTTTCAATTTCTCTCAATAGTAATAATATTAATATTATTAATTAAATTAAAAAAATATATATACTAACATATACCAAAACCATATATTAATTATTAATAGATTACAAAATCTTCGATTTTCACCACTAGATACGATATATTTTGAAAATAGTATTTCTATATTTAAATATTAAATTTAATATTAACCTAAAAAAATATAGCTTTCATGGATACCCGCGGATAGCTATCCGAACCCAACGGATTTGGGTGTGGAAAAAAAATATTATTACCCGACAAAGATATGGGCTTGGAAAAATCATGGACGAGATGGATTACGGATTTAGCTATACATGCATCCATTCCGACCCATTGACATCCCTACCCATAACATTCTTTTTACTACTGGGCTAAACCCGAGCCAAATCTAATGCACATAAAATCTCAAAACATTTGAGAATGAAGTAAAAATAAACAAAGTTACTAAAAAATTTATAAAATATACTCAGCGAAATTTAATTATAAACTAATAAATCTATTCAAGCAAGAGTTTATTTAAAATAACAAAACAAAATAATAATAAAAGTATAATACAGCCTTATCTTAATTATTGGCAACACAAATGAATACAACAATAGATTATTTGGATCCATTGTCAAAGGGTACTAATTGTGTTTTTAGATTTTCTATTAATCCAATTTTTTGGAGATAAAATATAAGATTTTTTAGATTTTGCGCAAGTATTTAGGAAAATGAACAAAGAGCTCGATGAGTTTCTAGTTTATGCTTTTCTTGCCTTGTCTTTGTGTGCTTACCAGAGTTGGGATTCAGCTTGTGTTACTTCCCAAAAGGCATTACCATTCATATCCAAAGCAATGGGCTCTGTTCTAGCAGCATCGGGCCTCTGGGGTTCTACAATGAACATTTTTTTTTTTGAATAAAAGCTTAAATTAATTGGAAAAGTTCATACATAATCTTAGGGTAGAACCCATAGAAATACAAATAACAAACATAGCTAAAGGAAATTCATAAGAAGATCCTATAGGAAAGTTCCCAAACAAATATCGAAGCTGATAATCCACGCTCCAGTCCAGACATAGAGTACCTGAGATAAACATAACAAAAACAAAAAAAACATAAGTTAGGATACAAGCGCTTTTATGATGGCCAGCTAATCTTGGTTCCAATAAATCTAAATCGGAGGTCCGATATGATCTGGCATAATATTGATGAGGCTTGGGCTGGGGAGGATCCAAATATTCTTGAATTCCTCTCTTTCCATATGTGGTATATAACCGCATTGAAACATGAACGCCATATACAGTAGTTTTGGGAGTTTGACCAGTTTGAAGCCTCATCAATCCAAGAGGGCCAACATGAGGAGTGAAAAGGAAATCCAAACTTGTTGCTGGAAAAGGACCATAAGCTCTGAGTGAAACTACATTCAAAGAGGATATGAGATATAGTTTCAGGATCAGAGAGGCAGAGAGGACACTCAGCAGGGGTAATATAACCCCAACTTCTAAGCTTATCTTTGGTGACGAGCTTGCCCTTGATTGCCAACCAAGAGATAAAGGAATGTCGCGGAATATTGAATTTATTCCAAACTAACCCCGCCCATCCCTTGGCAGGGACAAGCTTTCGAAGAGCGTTGTACGTATCCTTAATTGTGAAGGTGATGTGTCCTGTCTTTGCCGTCCAGTAAGGAACATCCCTCATTAGAGTGTTAGGAGGGGGGAGGGCAAGGATAATCCTGTGGATTTCGATCAGGTGGTAATGACTTCTGGCTCTCGCTGATCTCCGGCTGGTAGGCCAATTCCATTCACCATTGTTGATAATGTCAGAGACTTTTAGGTTGTTTCCTAATCTGGAGTCTCTGATTAGATCCTCTCCATAGTGAATTGAGAGCGGAAGGGGGAGAAGCCAAGGGTCGTGCCAGAAGGAAGTGTTCAAACCATTCCCGATAGCTACCCTGTACAGATTACGAGCCACTGGCCGAAGCCGGAGGATTTTCCTCCAGATCCAAGAAGAAGAGTATGCAATAGAAATTTCCCAAAAGCTTTTATTTTTTATTTTTTGAGTTCTAATCCAATCACACCAAATTGAGTGATTTTTATTACTAACAATAGACCAGAGGTGTTTTAGGACGGCCGCCTGATTCCAGATTTTTAAATCTAGGATCCCAAGGCCGCCCTCTTTATAAGAGTGGATACAGTAGACCAGGCTACTTTAGCCTCATGAATCTTCATTGACGAACCAGACCATAAGAATCGACGAAGATACTGGGTTAGCTCCTTAATTATCCTAGAACGAAGAATAAAAATCGAAGACCAGTAAACTTGTCCTGCAAACAGGACCGATTTGATTAGTTGGAGCCTACCCGCATAGGAGAGATGCTTAGTAGTCTAAGAATCAATTCGGGAAGTGATTCTGTGCAGAAGAGGGCGACAGTCCGAATGAGTAAGTCTCCCCGTAATGAGGGGAACCCCAAGGTACTTTACAGGTAGAGTGCCTTCAGGGAAATTCATGATAGAGAGAAGGTTTGACCGGAGAGGATGCTCAATTCCAGAGAAGAAAATGTGACTTTTCAAAGGATTAACTTTGAGGCCAGAGAGGAAGTAGAACTCTTCCAGTGCATCCTTAATGAGATTGAGGGAAAGAGGGTCGCCATGGCAGAAAATCATTAGATTGTCTGCAAAGCAGAGATTTATAATTTCCTGCCTGTGGCATTTCCAATGAAAACGGAAATTCCCGTCTTTGCTTTTCTCTTTGAGGATGCCTGAGAATACTTGCATAACAAGTACGAAGAGGAAAGGGGAGAGAGGGTCCCCCTGTCTGAGGCCTTTTTTCCCTTTGAAGTTTCCCTGAAGGTCACTATTGATAATTATAGAGTAAGTCGGGGAAGAAATGCAATTGATGATCCAAGTGATGATCTTCTCGGGAAATTGCATTGCCACTAAAATGTCTAGAACGAGGTGCCATCGAACATTGTCGAAAGCTTTCATTATATCAATTTTAAGGGCAACCCTTTTTCCACGACCATTTTTGTTATATCCTTTAAGAAGCTCCCGAGAGAGGAGGATATTATCGGATATGCTTCTTCCCGGAACGAAGGCTGACTGGGAGGGATCGACTAGGTAGGGAAAAGATACTTTGATTCTATTGGCCAGAATTTTAGAGATAATTTTATAGACCACATTGCAAAGTGCGATGGGTCTGAAATCCGATGGCAAAGATGGAGAATCAATTTTTGGGATTAGGGCTATGGAGGTTTCATTCCAAGAATCAGACAAGGTTCCGGATAGGAAAAACTCTTGGACTCCCTTACATATGTCCGATCCCACAATGTTCCACGAGAATTTGAAAAAACTGGAATTATAACCGTCCGGGCCAGAAGACTTATCGCTTTCAATACTGAAAAGGGCCTCTTTAATTTCGGACTGAGAGATTTCTCTGATCATAGACTCCTTGTCCAGGTTGGTAACATGAGTGGAAATCAGAGAGGAGACTTTTTCGAGGCCTGGGTAGAAGGCAGAATGCTTAGTACCCAGAGAATCTTCAAAGAAATTCACGAAAACTTTGGAGACGTTAGCCGGCGAGGAGACAGTATCTCATTGCTTATTTGTTATCGAAATAATTATATTGCGAAAGAGCCGGGCTTTAATACTTTTGTGGAAGTATTTGGTGTTTCTGTCTTCCAATTTGATCCAATTTTCTCTAGAGTTTTGTTTAAGGAAAGATTCCTCCGCTCGACTAAGGAAAATAAAGGCTGCAGAAGCCTCATTTTCCTTGGTGATTAGAAGAGGGTTCATAGGGTCATTGGCTAGAGAAGAATGGGTCTCAAACAAGACTTTTTGGGCATTTGAGGTCCTCAAGGAGATGTCGCTAAACTCCTTACGGTTTAGAGAAGCTAGATCGAATTGCAATCGAGCTAGCTTTTCGGAGACCAACCTCATACCAGTGGCCGAGGAAGGAGAATTCCAGCTTGATGAGACAATGTCCTTGTAATGGGGATGGGATTGCCACATATTGAAGAATCGAAAGGGTTTTTTCCTCTTCGGCCGAGGAAGCCCAAGATTGAGAGTGACAGTTGTGTGGTCAGACGTTCGGAGGTAGCCAAAATGGACTTTAGACATAGGGAAAAGATCATCCAAATCTAGGCTGACCATGACTCGGTCTATTTAGAAAGTATTGGGTGGGCCGGTTTCTTGTTAATCCAGGTGAAAGGGAACCCAGTAGATTGAAGATCACTGAGTTTGCATTGATAACAGCAATAATTGAAGTCCTCGATTGACGAGGTAGATTGAAGATCACTGAGTTTGCATTGATAACAGCAATAATTGAAGTCCTCGATTGACGAGGACCAATTATCCGAGGATCCCATACGTTCATCGGGATGACGGATCGTATTATAATCTCCAAGGGAAACCCATGGGATGTGGGTATCTATCTTGGAGATGTTAATGAGGTCATTCCAAAGAGGAATGCGGTCCTTTGCTTCATTGAAAACATAGATAACCGTGAGCTTAAAAGAAGCTCGAAAGTTATGGCATTTAGCTAAGCAATGAATGAATTGGGGGAATGAGAAATTTTAGTTATCGAGATTACACTTGGGTTCCAGAGAATCCAAATTCTACCTAAGGGGTGGGTTGAGTGGTTAGTTATAACATGCCAAAAGGGGTCATTTGATTGAGGATGAAGTCTACTTTGTGAATTTGGACTTTAGTTTCAACCAAGACAATTAAAGAGATATGATTACTGAAAATAAAATCGGTCAACGTCTTTTTACCTGACCGGGTCATTTAGACCTCTCACATTCCATGATGCAATATTCATAAGAAAAAACTTACAGTGCGTTAGTCGCTTACCCCGTCGGGGGGAAATACCATTAATCCATTGCCTTTAGCCTGGTCTGTGCAGACCCTTTTGGGTGGGGAGTCAACTTCCTTTCCAGCCTTCACCTCCTGATCCTCGCTTATGGATGGAAGACGGGATTTTACCCCATTCTCAGGCACATATTCAGAGGGATCTTCCTCAGAGGATGAGATGTCAGCAGGGAGGAAAGAAATCCTGATAGGGCCCCTTTTGCACTGACGGGTAGGATGCCCAAAGATTTTGCAGTTTTCACACTGGAGAGGGAGTCCCTGATATTCAAAAGAAACCGAGATGGATTTTCCTCTAATCTTGAAGGATAGCTCGGTTCGAATGGGGGCCCCTGCTTTGATCTTTATACAAATGCGAGCAAATCGAAGTTTTTCCCTTCGTTCCGTCTGTAGATCCACATAAAGAGGGGTTCCGATAACAGAGCTGATGTTGCTAAAGTCCTCTGCTGTCCATAACTCCAGAGGAAGATTAAAGACCTTGACCCAGATTGGGATTTCATTGAGGGGGTCTTTTATTAGAGAGGTTAGGGGTTCCCAAAGCTTCAATAGCATTAAATTACCTCCGAAATGCCAAGGAGCCTCTTCCAGCACTATTTTGGCCAACGCCTCATATCTAAATTTGAAAATAAAATATCCCTCAGGCAGGGGCTTGAATTCCATAAGACCGTATCTTTTCCAAAGAGAATCCACATTTCCTTTCAAAAAATCCAGGTTGGAAGGTTGATTTAGAAAATAACCTGAGAGGCAAGCCTTCCATGACTCTGGAGCGCCAAGGGCTGAGTCGTTCATGATGAAATCTTCTCCCACTTTTTCCATATGGCTAATGTCAATTACCATCGGGGATCGATTATCACTATGACCTGCTACGATACTTGCAAAAGATGGGATAGAGGATGGTTTAGATAAAGAGTTTGAATTTGATATACCTCTTGAAAGCTCCGTTCGGGAATTAAGAGAGGGAGGATTTGCTTGTGCCAGCTTGAATTTTCTTCCTTTCGGCCCTCTTCCCGCGTTTCCGAAATTCCGGATAATAGAATGGTTGTTACCCATTTTAGCCCTACCTAATAGTCCTTTGCTCGAAGTTTGGCCCGGTTTAGAAATGGACAGAATTTGGGTGGACCCGATTACTTTTGAGACTCGGCCCAAGGGGATATTTTTTTTGATTGATTCAACTTACTGGGCTGATTTCGAAAATCAGGCCTTGAACCCAGCCCAATTTGAGGTCCACTAAGGGGTCCTACTCGAGAATCTGCTCCAGAGGGGCCCATAGAAACAGGCCTAGAGACCAGCCCATCAGAACAGATTGCTCTAGGGCCCAGGGAACTTGAACCGGGAGGGGAGGTGACCTGTCGATCCAGATTGGGAAAGGCACCTCTGCTCTTTCTCTCTAGCTGTGAAGAGGGTGAGTGTTCGTCACTCTCTTTTGCACCCGATAGAGGCAATCCATCACCAGCTCAGTTTGGGATAGTGCAAGGCGATCCACTAGCCAGATCAGAGCCAGATCGGAGCGCACCGGACGGAGACCAGCCCTTTGAAGAACCGAGCGATGTCGATCCAGGATGACGCTTCAGGTAAGAGCTTTCTCCTCTGAATTCTTGTTGTGCCCTGAGAGCAGGAGAGAAGGCTTCGACAGGATTAGGAACGAGCAATGGCGAACTGCCTGATCTAGTCCCATAGGACAGCAACTGTCTCTTCGAGAAATCCGGCGACAGGGCTCCTCCAAACTCAGATAAGGGGTTTGTTTTGCTTGAGGAAGGGGAGGCATAGGCCAGGATTGGCTGATTTCGCTGGTTCTCGACTTCAAGGGTACTCGGAAGGATCTGACCGGAAAGAGGAGCCATTGGAGAGTTACGAAGATGATTGCTTAGCCCCAATGCCTCAGAGAGGGCGACACAGTCAGGGAGGGGGGGGGGGAGAAGGGGAGCTCTCCAATTTAAGCCACCAAGTTCTCGTAGAACTCAGACGAAGGGGGACAGCGGTTTGGGGGGTTGAGACAGGTTTCCAGACGCGAGGGGCTGAGACTGGAAGAGGCAGACGAAAACTTGATTATGCGAAGCAAGCTTTGGGTGGTCTCAGAGGGAATGAAGGATTGGGGCTCGATCAGAGAAGGATATTGGAAGATGATATGGCCTTGGCCAGACTCCATGTGGTGTCTGGCCAAAGCAAGGGCATTTTTCACATAATATTCGTGAAGAGCCGAGATATGGTGGGAGTTTTGGGAGTGGGTAGAAGCTTGAGGTGATATGGCTACAGGGGCAATGGGCAGGGGGAGAGGAGGCTCAGGCTCGGAGGGAAATATGGCTAGGGAAGAAGAGAACTCTTGAGTACGAATGGGCGAACATGTACCAGGGAGGGTCGAAAGCTTGGAAGGGGTCATGGTGCCTACTAGGATCAACAGGTAATTTTTTTTTTTTAGATATATGATGGATTGAGCTTGAAATGTTTTTGTGTCTTGCTTGGGTGATGAGGTTATAGGTAGAGAGGTACTGGTATGAATATAGAGAGAGGTGAGAAGGCTGGCTTGAGAGTACATGGGTAGGATGCTGATGTTTCGACTTTGAAACCTGCATTTGAAAGAATAGGGTGGTGCTAGGGGAGACAAGATAGGAGATAGGGAATGCAGGGTTTAGGTTACATATTTTGACCTTAGGTGCTAGAGACCAGAAATGCTTTTTTAAGCTTTGAGATTTTGAAAGGAGGGTACATGGGAAGAAAGTGGATTTGGAGCTTTCCCAAAATAGGATAGTGAGAGAGAGTAGCTGGTGAAAATTCTTGGGAGGAGGGTTAAGGAGGTGGAGACTTTTAGACAGAGAGAGCCTTAAGAGGGGACTAGAATGGGGATCAGAGATTGGTAAGAAACCCTTAGTTTCGTTCAAGCAACTAGAAAGTTTTGAGTACATTTGGTTTGAGTAACTGGAGATAAGTTTAGGGAAAGAGAGACAAATGGTGTTTTTTGTTTTGGTTTTTTTCCTGATGACAAAATCTGCTTGCTTGACACAGGTCTTGAGTCCAAGAGTGAAGAGGGTTGATTGAGAGGAATGGATCAAGTTGGAAACCTTGGAGATGCCATGAAATCTGATGGAGGCTTCCACGGAGGCATTCATCAGACTGGAAAGAGAATCCAGATAGACCAGGGGACTGAGGATGAGAAGGACTATCTTGTTTGAACCACTGAGTATGCATGGAGCAACTACCAAAAGACAAACTTGATGGATTTGACATCTTGGGATGGAGTTAAAGCTGGATGGAGATGATTCTGATACCCCAATAGACCATTTTCCAGCAAGATCGAGAGGGGAGAGGAAACTAATAGAGCTGGCCATCAATCAAATGGATATTTCTCCATTGATTTAGGTTTCACCAAGAACCAGAGAAGAACAAAGTTACCGTTAGGTATTAGAAAGTAGGAGAGACGAGAGCTTTTGTTAGTTTGCATTTTTTTTAGTACTACGTTAAAACAAAAATTAAATGGTTGCGCCCCTGAAAATCGTAGTAAAAAAACTGAAAAGGAGTTCTAAACTATTTAGAAGCTTCCTCTTCTTAAACTACGATTGCTTTTTGTTTTTGCATTAAATATTGAAAATCGTTTTTATAAGTATCAAAATTATTCCTTAAAATTGTACTAAAAACATTAAAATTTTAAGGAAAATTATTAATTTTAATATAATTATCTTTACCTAAAAGGTTAGACTAAAAAACACATTTTGTTAGATTTTACTCCATCCTACCTCTAATTGGTAGATTTCTTACTTGATTTTGGATAAATTTATCCATGGCAGGTATATAAAACTTTTGATAAAATTTTCACCATTTTTTTGGATTTTTTTAAGTTTTTAAGTTTTAAAATAAAATGATAGAATGAAATATCTAACAAAAATATGTTTTTTCTAGCATTGTCTCTTTATATAAGATGTACAAAAAAATTATTTCGTAAAATAACTTATTTTTATCAATATTTCATTTTTTTATTATTTTTTACTTTTAATTTTTTTAGCACTTAAAACTACATAAACTAATTGTTCAAAGGATTATATTATATTATTTATTTTAACTAATATCGACTTAAATGCTGGATTAGACTATTTAATTAAAATTTAATTCTTTTTTTTTGATAAATAATGAATTTGTTTAAATGTTGAAATATGAATTATACGGGTAAAAAGCACTGTTAGTCCCCATGTTTACCACTAGTATCAACTTAGTCCCCTTTCTTCAACTTTGCATAAAAATCATCCTTTTCATTTTATTAATCTGCATATTTAGTCCCCCGCACATGTGAAGCTTGAGAGATTGACACGTGGCATCAAGTTTTGTTGCAAGATTGGTCCTCCAATTGTTTTGCCAAAAATGCCCCTGCCCCCATGGCAACTCAGCTGCATAGTCAGATTTACCTTTTACCTTAAAAAATTACCATTTAACTTTAAAAGTTACCATGTATCCACTAATTTTATAAACGGACCGGGTCGAACCCAAATTTAACTTACCCAACCAAAAACCCAATATAATCTAGCCCAAACCCGAAAACCCAAAACCCAATTGATCTAACTCACTTGCTTAATTAAATCAATTTGAAGTTTGAAAACCCTAATAATATCGATTGATTCGAACAACCTCAACCTGAAAAGACTCTCTCTCTAAAAAGTCTCGATAGTTGTGAGAGAAAGTCATGGATTGTGAAAATGGAGCACGCAATAGAATTTGAATTTTGATGGTAGTCTCTGTCTCTTTCTCTCTCAGTCGAACTCAAGCCAAAATTATATAAGGAAAAGGTTCGTCGAAACTGAGACGATTGCATTTCTCGTCTCACTCCCTTTTCTCCAATGGAATTCTAGACTATGATTTTTGCTGTGTTGAAGTTAGGGTTTATGTATATGAGATAATTTCTTATCGGCTGTTTTGTTTGAGTAATTGATTCGTGATCAAAGTGTATAATTGATTGGTGTATGTTTTGATGATAGATTTGTGATTATGGCGGTGGTGATTCATTCTCCTCCCGCAGTTATGCAAGGGGTGTATTCGATTAGGTTTCATAAAATTCATTCGCGAGGGGTGAGAGATGCATGGAAGTGGATTTTCTAGCTTCAAATTGATTTAAGTAAGCAATTGGGTTAGATTAATTAGGTTTCGGGTTTGGGTAGATTATATTGGGTTTTGGATTGGGTAAGTTAAATCTGGGTTCGACCTGGTCCGTTTATAAAATTGGTGGGTAAATAGTAACTTTTTAAGGTAAATGGTAATTTTTTAAAGTAAAAGGTAAATCTTCTAGGCAACTGAATTGGCATAGGGGCAAGGGCATTTCTGACAAAAAAATTAAGGGACCAATCTTGCAATAAAACTTGATGCCACGTGTCAATCTCTCGGGCTTCACATGTGCGGGAGGACTAAATATGCAAATTAATAAAGAGAAATGGATGAGTTTTATGCAGAGTTGAAGGAAGGGGACTAAGTTGATACAAGTGGTAAACATGGGGGACTAACAGTGCTTTTTACCCAAATTACACGCTGGAACAAAACCCACCCATGCCTCTTAGTTGCTTTTCGCTTCTTACATCAAGAGAGCGATTGCATCATTAAACTCAAAATGAAAAACCCTGTTGTAACCATGCAAATTTTATTTCAATTTTCATCAGTTTTGTATTTTTTACAGATTTTATATTGTTTAAGCTAGTAAAAACTCTAGTAAAAATGTTTCTCCTTTATCCAAGGAAATGTAAGATCCTTAAATAACAGAGGTGGTGGGCTTTTGGTCTATTGGGCCTTTGGACGTAGACAATTGGTGAATTTAAAGCTACTCTACCCCACTAACTTACAAAGTAAAAATATAATTCTTTTTTATTACACAAAATACCCTCAATACTACGCATTTGTTGGGTCTGCATTATAAAGCCAATATTGGTTCAATATTCCACCGGTTTAGCTTGCGGGTTGAATAAATCATACCCTTATGAGTAGTCCATTTTAGTCATTGCGAAGAATTTTGAGAGATGACTAGTTCTGTCGTTGTTTTATATTTTACTTGTTTCCAACATTACATGCAAAATTAATACCATGATAAAAAGATAAAAAAAAGATACTAACATTGATAAAGTCATGAACAAAATATAAAATCTCATGTACAACCACTTTGTGTTCGTATTCATATTTTATCAATGCTAAGTTCTTTGTGCAGTGCGAAGAATTAAGAAGGAAAACTAGTTTCACCATTACCTCAGATTTTGTGTGCTCTTGACTTTACATGCAAAATTAATATCATGATAAAAAGATAAAAAAGATTAACATTGATAAAGTCAAGAACAAAACATAAAATACCACGGCAAGGGACGTGCAATTCAAAAACAGATACAAAAAGATAATTACGACATCTGAAACCTTTAAACATGACCAATTAATGTTGTAATCGATCTCTCAGATCTAAAACAACAAATATCTAATGTAGACCAACAAATGTTGTAAGATCTTTCAAATCCAACATAATAAATTTTGAATGTTGACCAGCTAGAGTTGGAAGATCTCTCATATCCCAAATAATGAGTTTTGAATGTAGACTAATAATTTTTTTTTGTTATATAGCTTGAGGACCTCTTTTTTTCTAGGTCGAGGACTTCTTTTATAGGTCGAGGATTCTTTTTTTTCTTTTTTTAGGTCGAATAACTTTTTTTTTCTTTTTTCTTTTTTGAGGCAGATAAGCTCTTTTTTATAGGTTAAGGACATATCTTTTTCTAGGCCGAGGATCTTTTTCTTTATTAGGCCGAGGATCTGTTTTGCATCATCACGTGTTGGGGCGTCTAGATCCAACCTGTAAAGTGTTGTACACTCAAGTTGATAATGTCTCAAACTACCTTCCCATAACAAGAAAAACATGTCAATATTTTTAATTTATACAATTTTCAAAAATTAGAACCGTTCAAGTTCTTCTATTAGCAGCACTTGGAAGAAGAAAGAAAATGGAACCTATATTTATTAGTTGAGCAAAGAAGAGAATGAAGCCCAAACATGTAACATATATATCCATTATAGTGGTAGCGCAAAGAATATTAACAAATGATTTAAAATAGTAATAAAAGTCAATGTTATTTGAAATAAGATAGATTTCCTAATTTTGACCAACCGAAAAGGTACCAACTGGATGTTACGCGAAAAAATACCAGATATAAAAAATTAAAAAAAACATTTTTAACCATTCGTCCATCATCTTTGTTCTTCCATAATAACATATCTATAAACACATATTAGACTTGGAATGGTCTTCATCCATATATGTTTAGCAACCCTTGTTCTACGAGCCGATCTGAGTGACAAAAAATACAAGTATCACAAATAGTAATAGATCGACCAAATAATAATACAAAACATTACTTAAAACAAAGGTTTACATACCAAATTGCATGTGGTATACTAGGACTTATACCAAATTGCATGCATCCAAACATTAAAATAGAAATTATACCAGTATTATAGAAAAATCGATAAAAAAGTTAAATTCAAGCAACAAAATTACGAGTAAAATACTTATACACGATATAAAGTAGCGATATATGCGTTTAAGGTTTGGTAGCTGGTAAAATAGAAGAGGGAAATCCATGACTAGGTAGCATTTAAATTAAGGAAGTGGGATCCAGATTATCTCTGTTGGTTGTTGCGATTCAAAATGTGACTCAATAGATTCTACATTTTGTGCACAAAATAAGGCATCATACCTTGCTGAGACAACATTTTATATGATAAAAACATGCTCGATGGATGAGCATCCTTAAACTCGTGATTCCAGATCCACCGTTGTATTCAACCAATAAACCACGTAGAATGCCATCCAACTCGTGCTTTATAAGCAAGTCTCGACTATAAGCTAACATATCCAAAATTATGAACTCATGTGCCTTTTTATATTATAATATAAAAAACATACATATTTGAAGCACAAGTGTAATGTAATACATAATCAGCCTGATTTGTGAGTAATATGTAAACCTTACTATTCTATTTTCTTATGCTATCTTTAAATTATTGTACTCACCAGGTAAAAGATGTATGAGGACACTAGCAATTTTATCAGCAGAATTAAAACCAGGCTACAACACCAAACAATGATTGCCTATGCTAAGAGGTCACGCGTTAGAGTTAAAAGACTTAAAAGAGGCGAGACAGTAAAATGTTGAATCATAAACTATAAATATCCAAGAGTAATAAGCTAACCTCAGCATATGCAAAACAAATCATGAATAGTTTTTCATTGTTTGGATAGAAACACAGGTCAAGCAAGAAAATAGTATTTGTAAAATAACAAAGGTCCTGACACATATTCAATCACATTAACATCAATGTATATACATCTTAACATTAATGATTAAAAATAGAAGAAAGATCATTTATACTTACATTTTTGTGTTTAGATACATGGCAAATCTTAAAATTGCTTATGTGTCTAACCTAAATATATTTATATGTATATATCACAGCTAGTCATTGTGCGGGGATTTATATAACACGATTGTAGCAATTCAAATCATACATATTAAATTAGTTTTTAAAAAATAATTTTATCATAATATATTTTTTATTGTAATTATTTTTTTTAAAAATAAAAAATCAATAAGTTAGCCAATATTTGGCATAAAAAAGGTAAAATGTTAAGCCAAAATTGTTAGCGAAAACAATGAAATTACTTCCGAACATTTTTACTTGCATAGTATGTGTGCTTTGTTAACTTCATCATTTTTTTCACCTGTGGAATTGTGCTTTGAAACGAAACAAACATCTTCCTTCCGATATTGTATCAATTAATTAAATTTCTATTTTATATTTATATAATTATCATTACTATTACAAAAAAAATTTAAAAAAATCAGGTTAAATATCAAGCCTTTCAACATAAAGCAATTACTAAATCAGATTTTCATTAAAAAATTACAATATTTCATCTTTAATTATAATTCAACTATACACAAAACTTTCACCTTTGAGACCATAACTAATTTATTTTTAAACACACACATATTTTTTTTATTCTTGAAAGACGAACAAAACGAAATCCATAAATAATATACTTGGAGAACTTTTGTTTTTTTTTCTTATTTTCGCAACCAAATTAATCTTAATTACACAACTAAAACTCAAATTTTCCATACTAATACCGCAACTCGATTACTTTTATTTTCACAACCAAATGCAGTAAAATATAAAATAAGAAATCTTTTATAGATCTAGTTTTGTTCGTCTTAAAACAATAAAACCAATAGCATTTTCATATTTTTTTGGAGCTATCGTTTGGAAGATATGACCTTTAAAAGATGAAAAGTGTAAAACAATTGTTTTTTCACAACCAAAGTTCTATTTACGCTACTCGTTTTTTTATTTACGTGACTCATTTACACTTAATTCCGCAACTCAAAACAATTGTTTTTTCACAACCAAATTACTCTTAATTACGCAACTCGAACACAGAAAAATTTCACAATCAAATTACTCTTAATTACGCAACTGGAACACAATTTCTTCTTTCAGATTAATTTTGTAATCCGATTACTCTTATTTTCGTAAAAAAAAAATAATATTTCATGGATGTAGTTTTGTTCATCTTAAAATAAAAATAAAACCAATGTTGTTTTTGGATTTTTTTTAGCTATGGTTTGAAGGATGTGACATTTAAAAAAACTATAGCACAATTATTATTATCACAACAAAAGTCTTATTTACACAATTCTTTTACTCAACCACTTAGAATGTCATTACTCAACCAAGTAACACATAATTTCGCACCCAAAACTTGACTAATTTCACAAGCAGAATATTCGTCATCACCACCCATTCAACACTTGGTATTTTCAAAACTAAACAACACATAATTACGCAACGAAACGAGCAAAAACCAAAAATCAGAAATCGTTATTGACAAAACATTTACATGAAGGTATGAAATCAAAAAATCAACCTAACTAAAACAACCATATAATCATAAATCTACAACAACATAACCTGACATACTCAAAAATAACAAAAACAACAAGCATAATCATAAATCTACAGCAACATAACTCGACATATTCAAAAATAACAAAAACAGAAAAAACGAAAAACAGTAAAATTATCCAGAACGATTGATAAATGAAAAAAAACAAACAAGCCTAAAAGCCGAGAATATATTGATCAAATTAAAAAAAAAATTATGATAAAAAAAATTAAAATTATTATCGATAACCTAATTTCAAAACAAAAATGACTATAAATAAATAGTTTTGGTGGTCGAAGTTTATGGATAAGAGTATGCTAAAATAAATAACTTTTTTTATTACAAATAAATAAATACTTTTTTTCCATGATATTTTCGTAATTAATTAAAAAAACGTAAATGACAGTAAAACTAAAAATCGATTTTGCTTTACTTTCTTAATCTTAAAAGAATCAGTGTGTCGTGTTTGTTTCCTAGGAAACAACATCGGTGAAAACAGGTGTTAACAAAAACGGAATCCTACTCGAGAGAAGATCCCCATCTTCATCTTCTCCTCTGACTTATCCTTCCCGTCAATCCCAATAAAACGCAGGAAACTGTAACATGCACAGATCCTCGAGCCACAATCGATTCTCAGATCAGTTTGTGGTAAACTCATCGCCATCATCACAATCGCAGAGTGCGAGACAAAGCACGGACTCAGACCATCAAGAACAACAGCATCAGCAGCAGAGAATACTTCTCCAGCACGAGCGCTTGCCGACTTTCGATCCTTTCTCACATGCCGGGAAGAGAGAGAGTAGCCGTCTCAGATCTGCCGAAAATGTTATTCATCTTATCCCTCTAGTTCTCGTTCTATGCGCTGTGATTCTCTGGGTTTTCTCTACGACAGGTACTTCTTCGTTCATTTCTTTAATCATTCCTCTTTAATTCGTATTTACCCGATTCTGTTTCGATCAAAACAATACTCTATAGTCACTAGTCAATAGTCAATAGCCAATAGAAATGAATGAATAGCTCATTGATGTGTAGATAGATATGTTTTCCATCTGCATAAGAAATGTTGGCGGATGGATTTATCAAGCCTGTATATAATAAGCTTGATTGTATTTTCTCCTCTGCTTGATTTGATTGATGTGGCAATGATGATAGAATCGCAACAAGACAAACAATCTTGAACTTATTCGAGCATCAAATTAACGAAGTAGGAGAAACCACATAGGAGTATAGTTTTCCTTACTGTGCTAGCTCAAACAAATCAGGATCGCCAAGTATCTGCAACATATTGTGAACTAAAACAGCAATTTTGATCTTGACATTGACATTGAGATTACAGCAAGATTGGGGCTCTTCTGAATTATACTGGATTCAGGGGAGAGGCTTAAAGAAAATAATAGGACTTAAGAAAGATTAACAGTACTTGTGCTTGGCTAAGTTATGTGTACTGCAATCTTAACTGTTCTACCGAAAAGTACTACATGATCTAGACTTGGTTATATGTAGGCTATTCGACCTTAATCTGGCTACGTTAACATGAAGGGGCATTCGAGTTTGAATTTTTATTCTTTAGGCTCAGCTTGAAGCTTTTAGATATCTGATTTAAATTTGAGCTCGGCTGGAATTCAAACCTAACCTGTGTTTTGAAAAAAGTATTGAGATTTTTAATATTATTCAAGCCAAACCCTAACGGTATCTATACAAGCCTGTATATAAAGCTTGACCTCGAAAACTCTTGAAATCTGAGGCGAGCTTGAACTTTTAGACTTTTGAGTGCTTTATGTATAGTTTAGGGTGTTTTCTTTAATTCTCATCAATCAAATGAACTGATCATACTGGATGAAAATAAGATCAAGCATAATATCATAATTCTGGAGAAACTAGTTGGTGAAAGATAAGTTAGCACTAATTTCTATGAATCAGCTTCAAAAAGAACAGAAAAAACTGGATCTAAAAATCTTAAGATTTCGAAATGTGTTTCTGCCCGTTGTTGTTGGTACGACAATATTTACTCTTTTATGTATGGTTCCATTTTTCAGATATCACTTATTAGTTTATGTGAGTCCTTCGTTTTGGACATTAATTGATAAGCTTAAGAATGGAAGTTTAGCTTAAGCAAATTTTCCGATGAAGAACATACCCTAACCCATTATTTGAAGCCTTTACACTTCTGGTATCTCGGGATATTGATTTAGATACTTATGATTAAAACTTGTTTTTCCATACAGACACGGTTGCTAAACGAAGATGATCTTGCGATTGAATCTTGATTTTCCATACAGACACGGTAGCTAAACAAAGATGATTTAAATGTAGGCATAGTAAAGAATTTTCTAGCAACACGAGGATTTATCATTTTTGGGGTTATTTTGACGGAAAAATTGGAACCAGAAGATTTCCTGAAAAGATTGGTCCAAAACAACTTTGTGACACAGCTGGATAAATTTGCATTGGTTTTTAACAGCTCGGTCATTTTTTTGTTCGATAGATTCTATGATTCTTAGTTACTTAAAGTAGCAAGTATTCATTTGTCATTTTTTGTTCTGTAGATTCTATGGTTTTTAGTTACCCAAAGTAGCAAGTATTCATTTGTCATTTTTGTTATATAGATTCGATGGTTTTTAGTTATCTAAAGTAGCAAGTATTCATTTGTGTTTTCTTTTGTTGTTAGAGTTAAACATTAGATCAGCTCGCATATAATTGTGATGTTTTGAATATTTCCAAATGGGAAACATTGAATCGAATTTTGCGCAAATTATCCGTTGTGTATAACTTATTCAACAAAATATAATTTACTTGTGTAATAAGCTCTAATTGTTCCTGACCATTTGTGATAATAACTAAATGTCATGTAATGTCCGATTTTATAATTCAGATGTCATTTGGGAAGTGTGTATTGTTAGGTCTCGTCTGATAATTTCTCTAAGTACTCAAACTTTTTAGGTAATCTGGGACTCCGGTCTTACTGGACTGGTCCAGTAACCGAGTTTAGTAGCCAAAAACTACAATAGTCAGAGTTGCCGAGTTGGCATTAGTTTTTTATATAGTAAAAAGAAATGTGTTCTCACCGATCCGGACCGATAGTGGGATTTTGTTTGAAACTCTGCCCGTGGAACGTCCAATTTCAGACAAGCGATGTGTAGTCTATGAGATCAGCATCTGAAAGATAAATTGGTTTTTCAAAGAACCAACAGCAGCATGCCATGTGGCATGCTGCTTCTGTACTTGTTATTTAGAATCTAAATGCCTTTTTTATACAAATTTTTTATTTAAATTATAAATAAGCTATATCACAATTTTTATAATGGGGTCTTTTATATATAAATAAAAAGAGAGTTTGTTTGTATATCAATTATTTTAAAAAAAAGTTATTTATTTGGTATTTTCAAAACCATTTTTAGAATATTTTAGTAAATAAAAAAGTTATATCATATCATTTATTTTTTTGAAATCTTAAAGATTTGGTTTGTTTGTTTGGATACCGTATTTTTTTTATTTTTTTTATATCTTTCGAAACTATTTTTTAGATATTTTATTAATTAAAAAAGTTATTATTTATTATTTTTTGAAATGAATATAATTTATTTCAGAATCCGTAAAATCTTTCGAGCGTTCGTATTCAAATTCTTTGTTCAAAGACGTTTAGCATATTTTATATGTTGTATACAAATTTGGCGGAAAATGGTATAAGCTCATTTTACATCTAAAAAATATAGTAAATTTTTAAATTTGCGATTTGTTTCACGTTCATCCCTATTTTTCATTCGTGGAATAAACGGATTACGAAAGTTATAAAAGTGTTTTTTTATTCTAAATTATTTTTTATATCTATTTTTGCATTTTGACTTTTCATGTCAGCTTCAACATAGGACGCTGGTTTGGGGAGTAAATAATTAAATAATTAAAATTTTATTATTTAAATAACTTTTTTATTCAACAGCCAACTTAATAACACAGCTCATCCAATAACCCAATTCAATGCACCTAATGATCCACTCCATTCAATAATCCAATCCGACCAACCAATAACCTAACCTATTTTAATTAAAAAATATTAAATTACTTTTAAATAATTACAATTCTGGTGCCTAAACGTTTAACCAACGTGGGATAAAAGCAGTCTTAATACCTCTGTCACTCTTAATACCTCTGTCAGCCTTTTGGCACCCTTTAATGTGTATGACATCTGTATGAAAATGTTCATTTATCATATATTATCAAATTTGGTTATTCTAGAGTAGTATATAGTGTCGTTTAGATATGTGGCTACAAGATTAAAACATATTATTGAATTGGTAACTGCATGTTCGACTCAAAGCATAGCCCAGTATTACCAACTCATTCGCTTGGGATTCGAGGTAATAATTTGTTTGAATCTCTAAATGTAAGAAAATAGTGTTTTAAGCATCTACTGTACAATGATAATGACCAGGGGTACCGGAATATAATGGAGAACTACGGAGAAAATATTACTCCTAAAAGAATGACCGAGAAAACAAAATGATTCAATATTGTCTCAAAAGATGAAGGTGTTTCTCTTGTAGCTTTCTCTCAACAACCACAGCCATCACCACGAATTCAAATGTTACGTCATTTTGGTTGGATTGTGCCGGCCTATACACGATATCATAAAAGAAAACTTCTCACGCATGCTAGCTGAGCGTTTAGTCATCGACATCGAGAAGGTATTGTACAAACTCGATATTTTGCCATCAAAGATGGACGGTAAATTGATGATCGAAGAGGCTGTTAAAAATGGTAGGAAGAATATTAATATTAACAAAAAATGGCCATATTGTATTCATACAATACTATTACAAAACTAAAACGTTCGGAGGGTATATATATCAAGAAAATACATATAATACCATTGGCTTGTGTTACGGGGAATTGTAATCCATTAAAATTATATCAATATTTTTAATTAAAATGGTCATTGGTGGACTGGATCAATAACGGACTGGATCATTAGGTGGGTCGAATCGGGTTATTAGGTGAGCTAGGTTATTAAATGGACTTGTTGAATAGAAAAACTATTTAAATAATAAAATTTTAATTTTTTTAATTATTTACTCTCTCCACGTCAGCGTCCAACATGAAAACTGACGTGAAAGGTCAAATGACAAAAATGGATATAGAAAAAGTTAAAAAAAAGACTCGTTTGTTGTATTTTTTGTAGTTGGGGATCCGTTCATTACATAAGTGAAGGATGGTGATAAAAGAATTATCATATTTCTTACATATACTTACTACGTTTATCACTTTAAATATGTTTTTAGGATAAAAATAATATTTAATAATCTACATGACAATCATTTATGTTAGACTCGTAGTTTGGGAGGAGGTATATTATTTCTTATGGTTATTTGTTTTTTTATACATATTTATTTTTAGTTTGAGTAGTATTTTTTTCGCATAATAACTATAGCCAGTAGAGCCCGATGAACATAACCTAAATAATTACTTCTAGGTTTGGAAATAATTTATTTTTATTTTTATTCCATATCTTTTTTTTTGTTTGATTTGAACACCAAAATATTTTTAACTTTTATTTTATTTTATTATTTTCATGGATCATTAAGAAAACTATAATTTATATTCATCAATATTGATTTACTAATTTTTTTTATTTTAAATATCATTTGTATTTTAAATTTAAATGTTATACTTTAAATTTAAAATAATAATATTGTTGAACTTCATTTTTTGAACCAATTTTAATTTTATATATTAAATTTAAAAAGATAATATATTATGTATTATTTTATTAAGATTATTTATTTTAATTTTATAATATAAATTTATAAAAGATAATATATTATGTATTATTTTATTAAAATTACTTATTTTAATATATAATTTTAATATAAATATATATATTAAGTAAAAATCTGGAATTAGGCGATCATCCTTAAGCAGCCATGGTCCATCATTAACAAAATCTATAACTCTATCTAGAGCGATTATATTAAAATAGAGAAAATTAAAAACAATAACTTCCTCGACGTCTCTCTTGGCTCCAATCCCTCATGAAGGAAAAGTTTATCCCTTAGACCTCTAGCCATCAATTTTTTTCGACTGGCTATCGGTAATGGCAAGCATATGTCTTTCTGGTTTGATCTTTGGCTTCTCTTTAACTCCCTTGCATATCACTATGGTCACTCCATCATCAACAATTCAAGGTTAGGTAATAACATTATTGTGTCCGACTTTATCTCTGAGGGGAGTTGGATGTAGCCTCACAATAAGAGATCAACTAGTGCCGGAAACATAAGCAACCTCATGGAAATCCACAACATCATTCTCTATATTCCTCCTCCAAACGTCTTCTTTGAAGATATCCTATTTCGGACGGCTAAAGGTGGAACTCTCTACTTCATGATCAAAGACACTTATAATGTCATTCGAATGCATATCTCTCGTGTCAGATGGGCAGGGTTAGTGTGGAATAAACTTAATATTCAGCGGCATTCTTTCATTCTTTAGTTTTCCATTTAAGGAAAACTTACCACGTGCGATAAGATCTTATCTTAAGGGAATGGTACTCCTCCTTATTGTGTCATTTGCAACTCTGTTGATGAAAATATTAATCATATCATCTATGGTTGTAGTTTCACACCGATTTTATGGGAACAAGCTCGCGAAAATCTTGAGATATTCTTCTATAATAACTCCAATTTGAACTCTTAGTTCCTTGAAGCCTCCAATTTCCCCCATTCAAGCTTACGTCATATTTGGCGGACTTTTTTTGTGCTACCATGTATCATATTTGGGAGGAAAGATATAACCGAATTTTTGGCTCCCTTCGGAGCCTTGTCTATGTTGTCTCGTTTTATTTGCTTGAAGATCTTCGTTTTTGTTTTATAGGAACTAAGAATGGATGGCCTCTTTATCCTCATCACCCACTAACTTAATATTATTTAATTTCTTTTATTCTCTCACATGTTGTTGGTCCTCTATTGCGGGTCCCTCCGTGTATGTTTCCTTTTACTTATTATGCTTGTCATCGTTTTTAGATTTCTGATTCGTTGCTTATGCTTGTTTATTTTTTACATTATTTTGGCCATTTTATATATTTCTTTTCTCTCAAGTGTTAAAGCTGTCCCTCGAGGTATGCTCTAGGTATTTGTAAGAACATATTTATTTTCTTTCAGACATTTATTTCAATAAAAAAAAGTAATAAGGAAGAGAAATTAAAAAGAGATGGTTAGGATATTATATGGTAGAGTAATGCGGAAAAAAATATATTGTAGGGTATGTTGAAAGTTGAAATATGTTTTGTTGTGGAGTGGGATTTTTTAATTTTGTTTAGGGGTTATGTTGATGTGGTGCACTTTTATGAGATGGAATATACCTACTGGTGTACATGGTCTACGTTAGTGAACTGGACATTAATTTAAGTAATTTATGCGCAAATATTGATAATTTGGGGTAATCCCTACCACCAACCGACATTGATAAGCACATGGAATTTGGGTTAACCCAAACCAGCAAACGATATTGATGAGGTTATCAATTTTTTTGTCATCGATTTATGTTTATTTATTTATTTTATTTCTATAAAATTTAAATTTACATAGTAAATATTTTTAACAGTTATACTATTTGATTCATGATATGTTATATCAAATTAATAACATGTCACAGTCTGTAATATAATGTGTAACTTGATATATATATATATATATATATATCCAAATTTGAAAATGTGTTATTTTGCAAAGTATTCTTTAAAATGATATTTTAATATTTAAACATGAACCAAGATATTTATGTATTTTGATATATTATTTTAATAAAGATATTCTCAAACTGAATATTGACATTAACCATGAATGGTGTATATAGTTTAACCATCAATGGGGGCATATAGTTTAACTCTTGCCGAAATCTAGATCATATCCTAATATCATCTCAATTTTTAAGTCACTAAACATACTGGTGATGTGTTTTTTTTAAAAAAAAGTTAATTTTAGTAAAAAAGATCACCGTCGAAAGAAACAAAGCAAGAACTGTCTCAGAGGTTTTTAGATTCTCTATCGAAAGCTTACGACCAGTCCCTACCAATGGAGGACATGAAGGTTGGTGAAATCTCTTCACCTTAGCCATAAAAACAGTTTTTAACAACAAATCTTCCTATGAAATTATTGGATGTCTCACTATGTTCCTTGGAACAGATCATTCACCAATGGAAATCTGATCGATGACTTCCTTCCCATGCATCTGAATAAGAATAAACTTCAAGCATGGAATAAACATACAAGGCACAATCTGGAAAGAATAACAAATGTCAGATTAAACCCAATTTTTGAGCACACACTAGTAGGAAAATTCACTTTCCAACAAAGGTTAAAGAAAACCTAATTCAAAATTCTAAGCACACACTAGTAGGATAATTTTATGCATGAAGACCTTAGTTGGTGGTAATCCAAAAATTCTTGGATACCTTTGGTTTCGATGGAGAATGCAGTGTCTCTAAATGGGATGTAAGGCTTATCCTTATTGAATTTGATAAATAAGAAGATCTTTAAAAAGGTTGGAAAATAAATGTTTGGACTAGCGAAGATAAAACAATGAGGCTCCCGAAATGGCAGCCTTGCTTCATCACAAATGTAGAATGCTTTATAACATCGGTATGGATCACTCTATGAAACCTCCCATAATACATGTTCAATGAAGACATTATAAGATTAATTACCAAGTATTTAGAGAATCCTCTTACAATTTGGGTGTCTAACAAGAATCGTGCTAAAATAAATTGTTATAAGGTTTGCCTGGAGCTTGATGTATCAAATGAGTTTTTCACCAAAGTTTGGATTAGTTTTGGTACAAATGAAGGGTTCATGCAGGACATAATTTGCGGGGAAATACCTCAATATTACCCTAAGTGTTTTATATAGGACATATATTTTAATTATAAGAAATTTATAACATCTAAAGATGTTCAAAATTGGAGCTCTGATGACCAAACAAGGATACAAAATGATCCATCGTCTCTAAGGTCAGGAGAAGATAAAAAAAGCAAAATATTCTTAGCTAAAACTCAATAGAAAATATCATTAGATTAAAGGACAAAAAATAGAAAAAATAATATTGTGGCAATCAAAAGTTCCACGGAAACTGATTTTTATCCTAAGAACACAAATTTATATAAGGAACATTTGGATTTTAAGGAATCTGAAGTCATAGAAGCTCTGCATACTATAGAAACAAGCTCCATGTTTCTAAAAAATAAGAAACATGATTATTTAGTTATAGAGATAGAATCTCATACTAAAATAACCACGTGGAGCTTACCATCCTCACCAATGTTAAACAAGATAGAAATCAGCACGGATTTCAAAAAGGTCTTAAGTAAAATGATTAATAAATCTAACTCATGAACCTTAAAGGTTGAATCTCAACCAAAACTCTTCTTACTAAAGGGTTCATAAGGCTCTTATTCAATTTATTTAAATGACCCCCACTATTTTAAGTCGGAATGTGAAAGGTTTATCTTTAATCTGGCTGGTTACTATTTGTAGTCTCTTACCTTTTTGTAGGACTTGGAATTCTGGATAGCTCAATCTACAAAAGGGTATCAGACATGAAGGAATTAGCAAGGTTAAATGATGAAGTCGGATTTTGGAACTGTAGCTGGTATAACTCAAGATCTGCTATTTAAAATCTCTTCTATAATTCGGGTTCACTCTCGGACTTGATGAAGAAATCCAAGAAACTTCACAACTTGGGTCCCAATGGACATCTATCTCTAAGGCTCAATAACTACAAAATACTCAATTAAATATTTCGATGAGTCTGGATGGTGACTATAAGAGGTACACGAGAATTCTCTGATCAAGATGAAGGTGAATTAAATGGGTAGTTTAACAGAATTTAATTACATGGAAAGAAAACTCACATGAGACGAATATAAAACCTTCAAAAAGATGAATAATGAGATCAATGATGTCGTTTTGTGAAGCAAAAATAATTTCATAAAGTTATATGATTAGAGAAATTTCTTCCAAAGAGTTATTCTTCACGCTTTGGGAAGATTATTCAACAAATTGGCGAGTTCTTTATTTTTTGCGAATCCTAGGTAAATAGTTTAATAGTTGGGTTTATGGGCTTCCTCAATAAATTTGGTTTCCTAATGTAAGTAAGAGACAAGTGTTGAGTCACTCAAACCATTCTTTAAGTGTAGTATCAATTTATCAATAAAATCTTTCTTTTGGATAAAAAAAATCATCGTCGGAGATGATAACCACATAAAATAAGTTAGACAATGTTGAAGAAATGTTATATTTTTTATAGTTAGCCGAATTGATAGTAAATAATGAAAGGTTAGATGAGATATAGACTAAAAATAATGGGAAAATAGTAAGAATATGATGTAACAAATGGGTTTAGTGACTAAAAAATAATTAATAACGGAAAATTTGAGTTAATAAATAAGAGTAACGGTGAATAACTTGTTAAAAATGCAAGAATCCTTAACAATAACCATGTTAGTTTGATTTATAGGCAAACTAAATTTTGGGCAAACCATCGTTCCGAATTTTGGATTTTAGATTTAAGATTTATATGTTCTGACATACGAACCAATCTTTATATGTTTATATGTATATGTTTTAGATTTTAGCACCGAGACTAAAATTTCAGATATGTCGAAAATATTATAACAATAAATTTGAACTAAAATAAATATACCAAACATAATTTTTAAGAAGAATACTAAAGAGAAAATTGAAGAAGAACAAACCAAGTAATGGAAAAAACAGCAAACTAAATACTAAAAAAACAAACAATAAATCAAAGAAGAATAATACATCAATCATAAAATAATAAATAAAGTGTTGTTGATTTTCTATTGAAGAAAAAAAATTGAAATCGTTGCTTTTATGATAGTTTTTGTGAGAAAATGGAAAGGAAGTTTTGCTTTGTTGTATTTGTGTGAGGAAGTAAAACGAAATCGTTTCTTTGCTGTTGATTTTCTAGAAAGGGTAGGGTTCTCAACAAGAGAGAAAAAAATAAAAAAATAATGTGAAAAAAAATAAATATCAATTTTTATATACTTACCCAATTTTGGAAACGAAAACAATATATTATATAATAATTATATTGAAAACAAAACTCAACCATTTAATAAACTAAACTTAAAAAACAAATATGAATAAAAGTCAACCAATATTTAGTCAAAATATATAGTAAACTTAACACATAAATTAAGCAATACTTTTATGAAATTTTAACAATATAATATTTTTTTGTATTAATGGTGATATTTTATTTTATTAATATCTAAATATATTTATAGGAAATAAAAGTCTAAAATATAATAATTTTATTTTGATAAATTAAGGTGGTACATGACATAGCTATATCCTCTCTAGATCTGTTTATGTCTAAGGCTTTGCATGTTTAAAGATTATATCTAAATTTTGGCTCTCAAGAGTAACTCGTCTTTGGATTATCGAATTTAGTAACATATAGTCTCTAGACTTTTAAAAGCTCAGTGGAGGAGTCCATGGACTATTCAGGTTGGATAAAGTTAGTCTTCTACAACTGCTCATTAATGTAAAACTGGCACGTGACGTCATACTAAACAGAAACTTGTATCACTCATAGTCCCTCGACTTTAGTTATGACTTTAACCTTTAATAAGATGGATTAATTGTGTGACGTGAGACCAATAAATGAGTTCTACTATTCATCTTCCTTTATTTTATTTTTTCTCTATGTTTCGTGATTTTATATATTTTCATATTCTTTTTTTTTCATCCGTTAGTTACACATTTATAAATTATATTGAATTTTTACTCTCACTAATATTTTTATAATTTATTTCAAAAACCGAAATATAAATACCTATAATAATAAATGTATTTATATTTTGATGAGATCCTTACAACAAAATAAAACCCAAATTTAAAGAATCTATATTTCTCTCGGTTACCGCAAGTGTTGTTGCGGCTTCCCTGATCCATTGCATCTCTATCACTTGAGTCGTGTTGTTAGTGATTCTTGAGAACCGGGAATCGGACTAGTTTCGGTAAGAACCATACCAAACTTTAACGATTCGGTTCACAATTTCATTCTAAAAACCGAAACGAATAAGGTAAAAGAAGTGCATACATTTGATTTTGATTGACGCTTATAATTCTATATCTTTTTTTACTACATTTTTCCTTTTTTTAATTTGTGTGAAGTATTCAAAGAATCTGATTGACGTTTTATAATTCTATACATTACTACATTTTTTGTTTTTAATTTGTGTGAAATATTCAAAGAACAAAGGTTACTTTATAATTAAAATGAATCTTAATCTAACATGCAGATAAATTTGTAGACAAAAAATATCTAAAAGCACCATTCACCAACCTCTCCCTATAGTTTTCCTTAATCGCAAGATATGTTGCGAACATCAATCCAACACCGATTGTACAGAAAAATCAAATAAAATATTTGAATTTGGTGATTTCTCTACGTTTGTTTCCACTAAAACCAAGTGTTATAAGAGCATAACCAAGCGTCAAGAGAACAATAATGAGGTTCTCACTAAAATATTAACACACTTATTATTATTATAGGTATTTATATTTCAGTTTTCTAAATAATTTATAAAAATATTAATACGAGTAAAAATTAAATATAATATATATATGTGTAAATGATGGACGAAGAAAAGATGAGAGAAGATGAAGAAATATAAAATCACGGCATAGAGAGAAGAAAATGGAATAAAAGATGAATAGTTGAACTCATTTATTGGTGACACCTCACAAAATCAATCCACTGATTTTTTTTTTATGTCAACATGTCATTTGGTCAAAGGTTAAAATCGTAACTAAAGTTGATGGACTATGAACGATACAAGTTTCACATTAATCAGCAGATGCGGATGACTAACTTTATCCAAACTGGATAGTCTAAGGACTCACACAGACTTTTGAAAGTCGAGAAACTATATGTCTCTATAGTCGATAGTCTAGGGACGGGTTACTTTTCAAAGCCCTAAACTTCATTTAGGCCAAGTTACCCTTAAAGTCTTATTTTATAAGTTCAGATTTAGTGAGATATGCTCTTATCATTTATGAATTTATCAATAGTTTCCCTAGTTGTTGTGAGAGAACTCATATATAATTATAGTTTTAAGTTATTTATCAGTGATCAAATCGTCGTTAAGTCCAAAACGTTTGATATTCATGCTTGAGGTTTGCACTAATTAATATCTTAAAGGTAAATAATCCTTCCAAACTGGTTGTTTACTGAGCCAACTACGGCTGGACTGGTGAAAGTCATGAGATTTATTCAACTGTCGCAAGATAATTCTACGATATCGTCGTATCATAAAATCTCATTGTCGTCACAGTACAAAATAAATGTGTTATTGTCGTATAAAATCCAACCGTCATACCACACTAGATCCCACCACTAACGAAAATGCAGATTTTATCATTGTAATCAAACAAAAAGTCAATAACATGCATAAGTTGCCATCAAAGGGCAAGTACCGACCAAATTTACTGTTGGAATTCCATAATGGTAAGGAACACGCTCCAAAATCAATCATACTTACACCTAGGATGACACCAACGAATGTGATGATACTTTTTTCATCTTTGTTGCACGTTACCATACAGTATCTTACCACTCATTACGCCACAACCATTCTTTGCATCGCAATAAAAAAAATAACATCACATATGGGATAAGGATCTTCCTGATAAAAGAATATTGATCAATAAACACAAATATTGCTACTACAGGCGTTACCGAGCCCATTTACAGAGCCAATATATTCTCTTTCATCAAAATGACCATGTTTATCTTTGGGTCGATCCAGATATCAAAGTGAGAGCATGACAGTCAGGTCATCCTGTAGTGCTAGTGAATGCTTCTTCTTATTATGTATCATCTTTCACCGGTCAGTACTAGCATTTGTATAATCAGCAACAAATCTCATCGATGAAGCAGACCTCAGTCGAACCGATCTACAAATTTATGTCAATGAGAACAAAGCTCAACATATTGTTTGGCAGTGTTACTGTTGATACCATAGAAATTGGTAGACAATCTACCCCCAAAAGTTTGATCAATATAAAATGGATAAATATGGCTGAACGAGCGACCCATAAAACAATTCCAAAATAAGATATTAGGGTTTAACGAAGACGAAATTTTTTTATACCGAGTTTTCTTGATAACCTTCTGAGGTAATGATTTGACATGGTTCCTTCGGGGCTTGATTTGCACATCTAAATATTGTTTTACCTCATTTGGTGATCAATTTATTAGAAAAAAATAATAATTCATGAAGAACAAGACTACATAATCTATTATAAGCATAAAGCTAGTAAAATCCCACGTGGTTACACTAAAAGGTTTGTCAGTGTCAAGTACAACCCTTGAAAACTACAACAATTCAGTATAATGTGTTGCATTCCGTCATTGAAGTGTAAGGATCTCACCTTTGGGTAGCTCTTACTGCGAGTATAACAACATATCAAAACAAAAAGGACAATGCGGTTAAAAATATTTGGAAGGGAAAATGCATATCATTTGTATTACGCAACCTAATTTCAATATGAGCGCATCTTTGTGGCTCAAGTTCAATCAAGTAAACCTATTACCAAAGCGGCTCAACGATGTTCTTTCTATCAAAACAGGAACTCTTGAAACGAAAATCAAAGACCTATCAAAGTTCAAGAGTTTTAAAATCCTAAGGGTTTGAATACCCAATATACCAAGATCACCGAGGACATAGTCACAATTTATGACCGATCCCCAAATTAAATTTGTTCCTGTAAACTAGAGAAAATGTCAAGTTCCATAGAGTCTAGAAATTCAAATAAATTTTGTAACTCTCATAACAATAACAATCATCATTATAGAGACTATAGGGATCTGGAAGAATAAATCCAAAACCTCAACGACGAGGGAAATCTCTGTGAATTTTTCAAGGCTTAAGCTTCCATTCCTCCAAAAAAATCAGATACCGATGCCCAATGCACCAAATGGCCACAATTTTTTAGACCCTGATACGAGCATGGAAATTATAGGAACAATTACTGGATGAGACACCATAGCGTGAATTACAAATACTGCAAAAAAAACATCACATCATTGACCATATGGTATTCAACAAATAAATCATATTTTTCTTAACCCATACAAGTCTTTCCTCCCTCTAATTATATTCAACGATGACAACTTGAAGGGGGTAATACGTCCATACGAAGATGTCATAGTTATCATCTCTAAAATCACAAGATCCAAAGCCAGACAAATCATTCTCGAATGGTCTTCAAGAGATTCAGTTAAGCCGAGACTCTAATGCTAGGTAAACAATGAATCGATGTCTCTGTGGACATAGTAATGTTTATAATAAGAGAATTGAAAGTATCTTAATTATAGTAGATGTTCAATCATCTCAAAATGCTATCATTGACCGATCATAACTCAATCAAATATGTGTTATTACTTTTAGCATGCACCAATATATACGCTACACCGTCAACAAAAAAAATTAATGTAATCCATGACAATGAATGTGTGACCATAAAATTTTATGATACTTCTCTCACTTAGAGGGGTTTGTGGGCTCAAATGTTAACATTTTTATCTAACAAATTTTATATTTTTTCTTGGTCTACACATAATATAACAAGAGTCCCGACTTTTACAATTTATCAATTAAAAGTAGATGTTGGCCAATCAAACAGAAACGTAGACCATTCTTTCACGAGAAAATTGAGGCGATCATTGCGGAGGTGAAATGATTAAGACAAATTGGTCATATTAGGGAATCATTATGACATATATAGACCGTGATTCTAGTTATCACAAAAAATGAAAAATATAAGATGTATGTGAACTTCATTGATCTTAACTGCGTATACCCAAATGATTCATTTATAGTCCCGAGAATTGACCACCTGGTGGATGTTACATAGGAAAATAAGATTTTATCTTTCATGGATGCATATGTGGGCTATAATCAAATTTCCATGCATCCAACAATGAAGAGCATATAAATTTTATGATTGAGCAAGGTCTCTACTGCTATAAGGTAATATCCTCTAGGCTTAGGAATACATGTGCAATATATCAAAGATTGGTAAACAAGACATTCTCCGAAAATATAGGAAGAAAATTCAAGCATATATCAATGACAGGCTAGTCACTAGCTGAAAACTTCTCAGGGGACTTGGTCAGCAAAAGAAAGATCTAGACATACTCAATTCAACTAGTGAATCTAGCAGCGAAGAAACCACCATAATCCATCAAAAAGGTAAGGGCGTTGGTCAGTTTAATTGGACACCTAAATGTGATTACACATTTTATAAATCAAAGAACACATGGTTTCTCCAGAATTTCTCACTTGATGGAACTCATGTGATACTCTTTACCTATAATTGGCTATATCTGACTACGTTGTAAGCGTAATTTGGGTTAAAGAAGAAAGAACCACATTCTGAGATATCTATTATACTAATCCCTCCTCACGGCCAAAAATTATATCAGCAACTGGCAAAGTTAGCACCAACTCTAATAATGGTTTCTAAAAAACAAGGTCATACTTCAAATGCCACACAATTATGGTCTGCACATATTTTCCTTTAAGAAAAATTCTCAAAAAATCGATATATTAGACATGCTCACATGATGATCTGTAGAACTCAGAGATTTTGACTTCATGTTTAAACCACAAAACGTTATCAAATCCCACGCTCTAATATATTTTTTCCCCAACTTTCAAGCTGAACGACATACCTCATTGAATGTTAGTCCTTACCATTATGGACAAACCGTACACCCGTGAGATCAAGTAATCAAGGCTATGACGTTGGTATTCATCTTATTTATCTAATGATTTACCCACACAAGGGCTTAAATAATCAAGGATACAGTGCTAGTATTCAACTTATTTCTCATACGAGATACCCTATCTATCAATTTATTTGATTTGGATACCTCAACTCAAATAATAAGGCTGATTATGAAGCAACCATAGTAGGGCTAAGACTTGCCCAAATTTGTAAGGCACGAGCGTAAGATTTTTAACTGACTCACAACTTATAGTAAATCATGTTTTGGGACAAACCCAAGTAAAAAATGATACACTTATTCTTGATCTAGTAAAGCTTCAGGTTGAATACTTCTAGTTAAAAAAAGTGCAGTATGAATAAGTACCACATACAGAAAAATAAATAGTTTATGCATTTGTTTTTGCGGAAGCAATGAATCTGAACTTTAGGTCATCACTAAAAAAACCATTTATCTACCAGCCGACAAGGGACGAGCCCTCCAAACCAGTGTTAGAGGTTATGGTTATCGATGAGCCACCTGATTGGAAAAGTATAATCCGAGCTTACCTCACGTCATGGACACTCTTAGATGACAAAGTCGATGCTAGAAGTGAAAACATTATATACATTTATAAAATTGTACTTGACAACACTCTCTATTGCCAAGGTCTCATATGACCCCTAATATGATGTTTAGACTCGAATGAATTCACCTTTATACTCAAACTAATCCATGAGAATTAGGAGGTTCCCTCTACGGGTACATATCCCTATACATGAAATTTTTATTATCAAGCTACTAATGGACTACAACTCACAAGGAAGTTAAGAAACTCGTGCAATATTATGATAAATGTCAAAAAATTGCAAACTCCGTTTATACCACGAAGATACCAATTTATTCTATCTTTGAGGGGGTTCTCTTTGGCATATGGGGTTTAGACATAGTGAAGTCCCTACTAAAATTACATGGGGGGCGATGTTTCCTCCTAGTCGCAGTAGAATACTTTTGCAATAGGTGTGGTCATGATTTTAGTAAAACCAAGCCTAATAAGTTATATAACTCATCCAAACTATCATTTTTAACAGGTACGGGGTCCTTAAGATCTTAACCCCCGACAACACAAAGCAGTTGCAAATAAAAAATCTAACCAAAATTCATATAGTCCAAGAAATCAGATTGGACTTTTCCAACCAACTAATCATACCCGTCATAGGTTTTACCCTCAAGGTTTTTATAGGTCATTGAGTTAAATTCTTTCAATAAATACTACAATATTACTATACCACCCGAGAAGCACGGTGGGGGAAACTCCATTCATCATAATCTATTGAGTGGAGGTTATGGTACTAACATAAACATTTATACCTTTCTTTCGAGTAATAAATTACAATGAATGTTCGAACGAGGATAGGCATGTCATCAAGCTAGACCTTATCGATGAATAATGAATCAAAATGCACCATTGAATGAAGCAATATTTAATGCTACTAGGCAACATATAAGACTAAAATACGCTATCATGAATTACAAACAGGGGATCAAGTCATCTAAAGGATTTTCCCTTACATAAAAGGTAAAGCCCTTAACAAACTGGGGCCAAACTAGAAACGACATTACATTGTGATAGCTAAGGTCAAACCTGCTACGTATAAGTTGGTCGATACATAGGGACATCGTATCTTCCATTCTTATAACGTGGAACACTTAAAACTATATGTTTCCCAAGGCTCTATATTGTATCATATAATCCTCGTAACGTGTTATTTATAATATGTTTTCAAAATACCTACAAATTATAAGCTTTTTGTTATCTCTAAATACTTTTTGTATTGCTGATGCACTCTTTTCTACTACAGTGACGCGATTAGTTTTTAGTGATGTGGTTTATTATTAATTTTTTTAATGCAGTCTTATTATACATGGTCCTAATTATTTATGTTTTAGAATATTGATTAGACAACGACCTCCGGACCATAATATCAAAATGTATTAGACAAACTAAACATTCTAACACCATTGTTGACTTTCGAGTTATAATATAAAAAATGTTACGCGAGTAACAAGTCCAAGCATGTATTGTGCGATACAGATCTCACGTCCAAACCATATAACATGTGTGCAACTAACATTTCTGAGCCTTTATCATGCATAACGCTCTTGGACCTGAACACCCAACATGTTGGGCGACTCCTATGTTTAAGCATCAAGTATACATTGCACCTCTTAGCCCGAGCACTTAAAATTTTTTTAGGTTGCATGAGTTTTGAGTACGAGCATCAATCGTGTTGCGCAAAAAATGAGTCAGATCAATTAATATTTTTCGTTAATTTATATATATAATTCATTTGCTAGTTTAATTTATATAATTGATAAAATACTCTTATTAGTTTTAACTTGTATTTAGTAAATAATTGATTGATTGATTGATTAATTAAAATGTAAATAGAGTAATAATATAAATATAAGCTAAAATGTAGAAAATAATAAAAACAAATAATATTTTTTAAAAAAGTACGAGATATACGTGTTTTAAATAAAATCATGATTGAATTTTATTTATATGATGTAAATGGCCAACTATTTATTCCAAAGAACATAAAACTCATTGTTACAATTATCAATAATGGGTATTGAAATTCAAAAAAGAAAACATAAAACAAAAATGTAGATAGAAGGTTTTATTATCTTATTTTTATTAATAGTTTTTATTTTTCAGATTTTTATATTATATTTCAAATGTTGATAAACTTTTAATCTTTCTAGGGTTATTGAATTTCTATAAATAGTTTTATTATGATATAAGTTCTAGTTTTTTATTATATATCTTAATGCTTTTAATTACTTACATGTTGAGACCGATAGGTGATATATGTCTCTAAAATTTGTTAAAATACTAGTTTGAATGAGTAGTTGAGATACTACAGTCATGACATATCGAAATCTAAACTAGATTTCTCAATTATATGATCCAATTATAAAATATAGAGGCCTAGAGGTATAATCAGTCATACATGAAGATTAATTGTTTGAGATCGAGTGATGATAACAACACAATGTAAAAAAATTATTTTAAGGAATAATATAAACATTGAATTAATTTAATTGTGAAAGTTGTTAGTAAAATAAAATACATAATTAATAGTCCCATATTATTTTAATATCGATATATTCTTATTTGTTTAATTATTTTATTCTTTAGTTTTATTTTATAAAATATTTCAATTCGATCTCTATATAAAACACTATACTGATTAAATAGTATTGTTATATATATATATATATATATATATATATATATATATATATATATATATGATATTTACATGTATGAATAAAAAAAGATAATTCATTTGGGTTTGATATTAAAGTATAGTTTATCATACTTGTATTATTTGATTATAAACATTCATTTTTAGTTGTCATATCAAGTTTTTGTTGTCGTTTCCATGAAATTGTTGTATTTTTATTACACCTAGAATACTGATAAATGTATATTTTCGTACTAGTTTAATATTTTTGTAAGGAAAAAGTCTGTCACTAAGTATGTATTGGATAATAGTATGATGATACACACTAAGATAGTTGTGCTTGAACACTATATAACACTTATGAAGATGAATATTGTAATTGTTATTTAGCATGAAGTATTTTATCCATTGAACCGGTTCGTCCCAACAAACAATTTCATGTATGTAAACAACTTTCAGCAAGACTCTAGACACTACTATGATAATAATGTTTATCAGGTTGCACATTGACAAAACCTAAATTTTTCATGGAAGAATACTTGATAATATATAGAAGCAAAAATGATATGGATATCTTAGAGAAGAAGTTAAATCCAAAGGACAATTTATTTTAATTTATTGAAGCCTTAAGAAATGAAACAAGCACAAATAACTTGGAGGTTTTAATTCAAGATCAAAGGACTTGTCTGAAGAACTTTAAAGTTCAGACCGATCATATGCATTCGATGATGGCTTATAGAATTGAAGGAACTTGGCAAACAATATAGGGAACAAACCAAAACATGTGAATGTAATTACATTGAGAAATGGGAGACAACTTGGTAATAAAGTAGAGAAAATTTCAACGAATTGGTTGGTGCGTCAATATTTTGATGGTCGTAATAAAGTTGTTGAAAACAGATAAAAACGTTACAGTAGTGAAGTTTATCACGAGAAAGACAATGGTGATCTCAACCATGATGAAATTTTTTACAACAAGGATGTTGGTGGTCATGATAAAATGGTCGAAAATAAAACAGAAGGTTACGATGATGAATTTCACCACGACAAGAAAGTTTATGGTCGCGACCATGATGAAGTTTTTCACGGAAATGATGTGTGTGGTCGTAAGAAAATGGTGGGAAAAATGAAAAAACGAGTTAAAGGGGAGTGAATTTTATCGCAATAATAAAGAAAGATGGTGGTTATGGCAAAGTAGTTGATGGTCCCACTAATGAATTTGGTGATCACAACAAAGTCCTTTAGTATAACCTACCAATTTCATGTTATTATTAATGTTTTTTTAAATTGTAGAGATGAGAAAAAGTTATTTAAGGTATTAAGATAGTTCAACAAAAAAATTGGATGAACAATATTCGATATCAAACGAGTAAACTCTTCAATATGCCAATACAAGATCTCGACCAGTGATATCTAACAGCCTATAATACAAACTCAAACACGGTTGATCCAAGCGTACAAGAAAGCTGTACATATTAATGCAACTCTCATTTAACATACAAAACTTCATATATTTCAAACCGAAACTTAAAAGAATAAGAATATACATATTTGTTTATTTTTTTTAAAATGAACAAAATGAAATGCATGAGTTATATGCTTGAAGAATTATTTTCTATTTTTACAACCATTTACACATAATTTCGCAACTAAATTTTTTTAAAAAAATATCTTTAATAAATCTAATTTTGTTCGTCTTAAAAAATAAAACTAATGATATTTTCAGATTTTTTTTCCGGTTATAATTGAAAATATGATATCTTAAAAAAATAACAAAAATAGTGAAAGAGAAAATCTATTATGAATACGTTGATATCAATCGAAAACCCAATTGTTGTCTGTAATTTATCAATTTTAAGAGAATTATTTGTAAATAAATTTGACGGTAATAATTATTTATAAATTCTTTTAATTTAAATTTCTTTAAATATTACTCCATCTTTTCCGAAATATTAATAAAAGTATTTATGATTTTCTGTTCTGAGAGTGGATTAAAAACCATTTTATTTAATTGGTCAAACTCTAATGTGTTTTTTTTTCAAAAGATAAAAAACAAAAATAGTTTATTGGTTCTATTTTATTAATTTAACAAAACAATATTTAACATTGCTTTGTCAAAAAGTATAATTAATATGAAATTATAACCGTTTTAGAAAACGATTACTATTAAATAAGAATGGAGGAAATAAATTTTAAATTTTTTAAGAAATTCGGAAATAACTATAAACCATTGTATTTATTAAAAATACAATGATAGAAAAGTGCAACCATTAGGTGTTTAAAGAAAGTTTATGAGAAAGTAAATGGATTGCTTGACCTTCAACTTTTTGTTTACCGTAGTCCGTAGTGTGATTCATGTTGATGAGAGTTGACTGCTTAATAATGGAACATTGAATGGTAATGGCTCCCCACTTACAAACCCATGAACAATAATGACAACACATGAGCTGCTAACCAATTGCCACGTTTCGGGGCCCATCGCTTTTTAATATTTTTCGCATTAATTAGTTCCATTAACTTAGAAGTACTCTAAAACTTTTTAGAGTAATTATCAGGATTTAGAAATCAGTTTCAAATCATCCGTCCTTACAAATAGAGCTGGACAAATCTTTTTAAATAGGATCTTTTTAGTTTAGTACTCTTTTTCATAATCTAAATTGTTTTAGAAGTATTTGTTTTTCTAAAATAATTATGTTTAAGAATGTTAATAAAATTTCATTATGCATTTTTTATTTTTATTTTTTATTTTGTAGTAACTTTTTTTATATTGTTATTTTCAATGAAGGTTGTACAAATAAATTTATAACTATTTTTTATAAAATCAAAACAATTTATTGTATTTTTTAATTTACGTGTAACAATCTTAAAAGACTTATATTATGAAAAAATAGAGTATCATACAAGATTTAAAAGTAAAAGTATTATTCACTTACTACCTATATTTTTATGTATTTTTAGAAAAAAAATCTATTTAACTCAACTATTTATCATTTAGCATCCAATAACATCATAAATACCTTTAGTTATATTTGATTAGAGTAGTCAAGTTGTAAAGCCAAAGTCTAGTTTCTTCTTAACCGTGTCATCGATTCGTTTCATCTAAAATGTGATCAACCACTGCATTTTTAAGATTCTTCCTTTTGCGGTTTTCAAAACGAAACAATGTTACACGACCTCTTATTGTCTCTTTTAGAGTACGATGGAGATCTTATAAGAAAGAGCACAACAAAATCTTTGGGAATCAGCCATCCCGATTGTGAAGTTTATTATAAGTCAATATTCGCAATATTCACAATACACTACCCATTTCACCTAATCTTTATTAACTTTGTTAGAAGACAATATTCGCAATACAAAACCAACAGCATCTACCTGGAGCTTCCCGGAAAGATATAAATAGATCACTCATTTGCAGTCATTAACTCGGCTATATGATTTGATTCTTTCACCACGTCTTTGCTACCTCCTATGGTCATTTGGGTTTCTGAAATCAGAAGTGCAACATCAACGTGTGTATTTTTTTTATTAGTGTAAAATATAATTTTTTTAAAAAAATCAAAACATATCATATATGGTAATAGTTTTGTTCTCTTAAAAAAATAATAGTATTTTAGGTTTTTTCTGAGTTACGGTTTAAAACATACGGACTTTTAATTTTTTTAAATTTATATGCGAAACATTCTTTGTTTCTTTAGATATGAAACTTGTTTAAATTTTGTACTGCTTGATGCGAATTCAAGCTCACTATGATAGATACTAGATGCGAAACCAGCCCACTAGATGCGAAATCATATAATGAGAAACATGTGTAAAATATAACTTTAAAAAAATTCAAAACATATCATGAGTGGTACTGGTTTTGTTCGTTTTCAAAAAACAAAAGCAATGGTATTTTCTGATTTTTTTTTTCCGAGTTACGGTTTAAAAGATATTGACTTTTAATTTTTTTTAAAATTTATAGTATAAGCGAAGAAGATGCGAAACCTTCTTTATTTTTCTAGATGTGAGACCTGTTTAAATTTTGTACTGCTAGATGTATATTCAGACGCACTATGATAGATGCTAGATGCAAAACCAAACCCACTATATGCGAAACCATATAATAAGAAAACTGTGTAAAATAGTTTTTTTTTAAAAAAATCAAAACATATCACGAGTGGTACTAGTTTTGTTCGTCTTAAAAAACAAAACCAATTGTATTTTTGGATTTTTTTCCGAGTTGCAGTCTAAAAGATACGAACTTTAATTTTTTTTTTCAATTTATAGTGTAGACGAAGAAGATGTCAACATTCTTTGTTTTGCTAGATGTGGAACCTGTTTAAACTTTGTAATGCTAGATGCGAATTCAAACTCACTATGATAGATACGAAACCAACCAACTAGATGCGAAACCATATAATGAGAAACCTGTGTAAAATATTTTTATAAAAAAATTCAAAACATATGCTGAGTGGTACTAGTTTTGTTCGTCTTAAGAAAATAAAAGCAATGGTATTTTTAGATTTTTTTTTAGAGTTACGGTTTAAAAGATCGTACTTTTAATTTTTTAAAATTTATAGTGTAAACGAAGAAGATGTCAACCTTCTTTGTTTTGCTAGATGTGAAACCTGTTTAAACTTTGTAATGCTAGATGCGAATTCAGCCTCACTATGATAGATGCTAGATGCAAAACCAACCCACTAGATGCGAAACCATATAATGAGAAACCTATGTAAATATGTTTATAAAAAAATTCAAAACATATCATGAGTGATACTAGTTTTGTTCGTCTTATAAAAAAAACCAATGGTATCTTCGGATTTGTTTTTCAAGTTATGAACCTTTAAAATTTTAAATTAAATTAAAATAAAATAAAAATAATGCGTCGAGTTGTTTGCTCGGTTTATATAGAATGATATTTTTTATATAAAATCTCTTAAATATTTTAGGCATTTATTTGTAATAGTAAATCTCACTTTTTTTGTCTAAAAAAGATTTTTAATTTTTTGCATAAAACATATCTCATAAATATAATAGAATTGGTATTTAGTTATTTGGAGCATCCGACCACCTCATCTATAAATTAAGTAAATGAATATATTTTTTAATTTTTAATTATAATTAAAATATGTATTTTGTTTTGTTCGTGGAAGAAGATTTTTTTATTTATTTATAAATAGTATTTAACTTCATAAATAAATATAACTATTAAAAACATGAAACGTCACATTAATGTTTGATTTTTTTAAATAATATTTATATTTATATTTAACAATTTAGTAGGTTAGCTGCCGTTTCACAATCTTCCAGAATCCTCTTTAGTCGAACTCTCTATAAACCATTTTTTTCTTCTATTGTCACCATTTTCTCGCCTGATCAATGGAAAACTTAATTGTTAATAAAATCCAAATTCAAAGAGACGATACTACATTTGATGCCTACATAGTTAGTAAAGAAGATGCTCATATGATTGTTGTCCTTTAAGAATGGTGGGGAGTTGATTTTGAGATCAAGAATCAAGCTGTTAAAATTTCTCAACTAGAAAACCTGAGTTCAAGACACTTATCCCTGACTTATATTGAGAAAAGGTCGGGTTGGATGTTGCTGAAGCACATCACATGTTTGACGAACTTCACTGGCAAGGTGTTGTGAAAGACATGTGTGCTTCAATTCATTGGCTGAAAGAAAATGGTTCAAAAAAGACTGGGGTAAGTGGATATTGCATGAGAGGTGCTCTAGTTATTGCTAACTCTATTTTAGTCCATAAGTTGATGTTGTTGTTTCATTTTATGTAACTTCTTCATCCGAGCTTGCAGATCATGTCCATGTTAAGGCTCACATTCAGGCACATTTCGAGGGAGCTTGATAATTTTGTTTGTTTTTCATATGTGACTGCAGCAAAAGCTTAGAGGAGAAACTTAAAGCAACAAGAATTCCAAATGAGGTTTACATATACCAAGGAAACAAAAATTATTTCATGAATCGGTATCCAAAAGGTATCGAGAAGAGGAAAAGTATGAGATTTCCTGATTAGGACAAAGACACCGGTGAGCTTGCATGGTCTCGCTTCAATTCGTGGATTTCAATACTTTCTTAAATACCACAAGGTATTGACTAAATTCATAAAACTTTATAGAACTTTGGTATTATGCTTAGATTTCAATTATAAGAAAGCTATATGGTACGTTTGGATCTAAAAAAATGTTTTTCGAAGTTCTACTACGATGAATAAAGTTGGGATGTTTTGTGGGGAAATTTTTTTCCTTGACAAATTAGTATATAATAGATTGCTAACTCTGTTTTAGTCATATAAGTTGCGATGTTGTTTCATTTTATGTAACTCCTTCATCTTTCTTGCAGATCTTGCCCATGCTAAGGCTCTTATTCATGCATATTTCGGGGAGCTTGGTAATTTTGTTGGTTTTTAAGATGTGACTGCAGCAAAGTATTTAGAGGAAAAACTTAAAACAAAAAGAATTCAAAATGAGGTTTACATATACCAAGGAAACGGACATGCTTTCATGAATCAGTCTCTAAAAGCTATCGAGAGGAGAAATGGTATGAGATTGTCTAATGAAGACAAAGATAAGCTTGCATGGTCTTGCTTCAAGTCATGGATGACTTAATACTTGTTTTCTTAAATATCATCAGGTATTGACCAAATTCGTAATACTTTATAGAACTTTGGTCTTATGGTTAGATTTCAATTAAAAGAAAGCTCTATGGTACGTTTGGATCTAATTTGTTTTTTCGAAGTTCTACTATGATGAATAAAACTGGGTTGTTTTGGAGGAAAAAAAAATATTTAATAATTTAGTATATAATAGATTATATATTTAGGTACTTTTAATATTTTATCTATTCAATAACAATTATATATATATCGGTATAAATTATTCAGTCAATAATTCGACCATAATATTGTAGTTCATTAATTTATTTGATGAAACCAGTATTCATTAAAAAACTATCGGGTCACGTGAGAAGGAAAAAAATAACAATTCAAAAATATCTATAACTAACAATGCGTTGTTATATTTGTAATTGCTAGAAATAAGATCTTATTGAAATTAGAACAAGATATATTTTATTATATTTATAGTATAATTTTTTTATCATAAGATATATATTTTGTACCATTTAAATATCTTTACTCAATAAATAATATTCAACTCTTTGATTATTATTGCATTCAATTTGGTGTTATACTATGCTACTCAAATTGGATTTCAGATCTTATCTAAATTCTCAAAATCTAAATTATATTCACCAAATTGGTGTCGTCTATGAGAACCGACTGCTACTCAGGAGGTTTTCATCCAAAAATTAAAAAACTAACAAAACTAAAAAATCATGGTGAACTCAAAGAAAAAAAACTTCTTCAATTGGTATGATCGACATTCAATAAGAAATTGACGAGAAAGAACCACTTGCAACAACCACAGTTGTTCGACTGATTGATCTCCAACATCTAACAAAAGGGTTAAAAAATGAACAAGTTATGGTTGTGTTGAAGATGTTGTACGCCACTCCCCAGCCAAAAGTAAAGTTTAAGTTCCAACATCCGCAAGATAACGTTGAAGAAGAAGAAGATGAAAAAAAAAACATGAAACGAACTCTATGATAAGAGATTGTTTTAGAAACGTTAATAATTAATGCGATATTCCATTCTGGAACAAAATAAATATTGTTAATGATCACTCCGATCAAGGTTCTTCCAACAAAAGTGGGAGACACCATCGTCGTCGTCATGACCAAAGAAGAGAAGTATGATCCATACGTCAAATAATATAAATGACAGGAGAAAATTGGAGCATTAGATGGAGCATTGGCCAATCCAATATTATGACATGAGAGAAAAAATATCCAAAAATAATTGACACATCCATTTGGTAGAAAAAAAACATATTTCCCCTTCTAGACCTAGAATGAGCCATAATCACCAGTAGGTTCCTACAACTCAACAATGAGCTCATCTGAATCATCAATACGATCTAATTTCTCACCCAGGAATTCCACCAAATTTTCAAGCTTCGGCGACTCAATTAGGGATTTATCCAAACTACATACAATACCAGATACCCCTAATGCAATATTATTTCTAACAAAATCATACAACTACACCCCATGCTCAGGAGGATGTACATCATATATTTGCACCAGCTTCAATAAGAATGAAAAATAACAAGTACATGCCACCTCCGATGTTCATGATGCAACACTGTTGGAAGCTGTTGCACTTACTATTGGAGAGATTAAGAGGCTATTAGATTCTCAGACTGCTAAGAAGAAAAGGAAAAAATAGTAAGAAAGATAGCGATAAGAGGGAAATAAAGAAGAAGACTTCAATCAGTTCGAATATCATTCTCCGATCCAAAGTCATCCCTTCAATCATTCCCACTGAAGTTCCTCCACAAACTGTTGTATCTATCGATCCTCCTTCCATATTTCTTCCCACAGATGATAGGCCAGCTTCTAAAGGTGACGATCAAATGGATGATTTAGGGAACTTTAATTTTGAAGACTTCGAACGAGAGTTCCCTGAGTTCACTAAACATAAGAATGTTGTGATATATGATGGTGAATCTTTCAAAGTGTCTAAGGAACATGATAAATTGAGGTATGGAGTTTTGGGCTATGTAAGGCCAATCATTGACTTAAAGAGGCAGGTCAGATCTCAAACAAATGATATTATCTCCCTCCGAGATGAAAATCAAGGTTTAAAGAACTCTATTGAGGAAAAGAAAAACAAAACTGAAAATATTGGCAAGGAAATGAAGACCCTTAATGAAGAGTTGGTTCAAATCAAATCCGATTGTGATAAACTGTAGTCTGACTACATTAATTTGCAGTCACCCAATTCCAAGTAAATCACTTCCTTAAAAGATCAACAGACTAAGGATAAATAGACCATTCAACATTTATCTGAAGAGAAGAAAATGCTCAAAGATCTTCTTAAGAAAAAAGAAGATGAAATCACTTTTCTTAAACAAATACTACTCAAGAGGTAGCCAATACTGAGGATGCATATGCAAACAAAGTGATGGAATCTTTACAAGAGAGGGATGAATCGATTAAGTCGAATATGATCATGTTGTCCCATAAGACATTCCCCAAAACTATCTTTTAGAGATCTATGGAGGCACGTGCCAACTGAACAGATCTCTTACCACAACCTAGGTTTAGGTGATAAGTTTAATATTTTGGATGATTCAAAAGAAGATGACTCTGATGAAAAGGATGAAGAGGATTCTGATGGTGAGACTCCACAAGGGAAAAAAGGAAAGAAAACCGATGGGAGCGAGCCCAAAGGTTAACATGTAGTTATGTGTATGTGTGTTTGAACTGAAGTCCTTGATATATACAAGGAATTTTGTTTCATTTAGATCTGATAAAATCGTGCAAGTCCTCGACTAGACTAAAGGCATTTTGTAACCAAATTTCATATTTGTTTTGTTTTTCCCTTGGATCATCCAAGATAGTTTATGTTAACTTTATTTCTATCAGGTCTATTTTCCAACATATTTTCACGTTCATTCATATCCGACCCTAATTGAGTATGTTTTATTTAAAGATGATCAAAATTTAGAATAAATAAAGGTAATACAATTTAATCCAACCAAGCCATTCGAAGGTAATCTATTCGAAGACATCAAAATTTAATCGAATTAGACCATTCGAAGGCATCAAAATTTAATCCAACCATGTCATTTGAAGGCATCAAAATTTAATCCAACCATGTCATTTGAAGGCATCAAAATTAAATCCAACCAGGCCATTCGAAGGTAATCCATTTGAAGACATCACAATTTAATCAAACCATGCCATCGAAGGTAATTCATTCGAAGGCATCAAAATATAATCCAACCAGGCCATTTGAAGGAAATCCATTCCAAGACATCAAAATTTAATCCAACCAAACATAGCAAAGACACTTTATTAAAGGCAAAAAATGATAGATTGTGATTTAGAAAACTCATTAAAACCTCCCCGCTCTACAAGGGTAGGAAAGAGTATGCCACATAATATTTACATTAAACTAAAATCAAGTAAATATTTTCAAAAGGTTGTCTTCTTTGTCCAAGAGCTTGTATGGTCAGTGCTTGATCATTTCATACACAATGTATGGTCCTTCCCAGTTCAGAGCCAGCTTTCCGAACTTCTTTTCTTTGGTATGTAAAAATAACTTTCTTAGAATTTTAAATTCCACTTGAAAGTTTCTTCTTCTAACTTTGGATGCATACCTGATTCTCATCAGGCTTTGGTAACGAACAATTCTGATATGAGCTTTTATTCTTATTTCCTCAATCAAATCTAACTGAGCTCTTACTGCCACTCCATTATTCTCTTCATGATAATTTTGAACTTTGAAAGAAGGAATAGTAGCTTCTATATGTATGATTGCATCTATTCTACAAAGTTAAGCAAATGAAGACTCTTGAGTAGCTGTATATAAAGTAGTTCGGTAGGCCCATAGTACTTCTTGTAGATAATTCGGCCATATATCGGCTAGTCCTTCCAAGTTCTTATAGAAAATCAGTCGAGAGACATCAAAACTTTGTGGATATTCAACAAAAATAGGTGAAATTCAACTAGAAAATCAGCTACAGCTTGAGCTTTGATTGCGGTGCAAAGTAAATACCATAATCTCCAAGCTCAACTGACCACTTGGTCATTCGTCCGTATATATCTGCTTTTTGTAACACATTCTTCAAGGCGAAGGAGGTTTGAACCGTGATAGAGTGTGCTTGAATATATGGCCTCATTTTTCAGGCTGGTATGACCAATGCCAATGCCAGTTTTTCCAATTTCAAATATCGTTTCTCTGCTTCCAAAAAGATCTTACTTATAAATAAAACAGGGTGGAAATAGCTATCAACTTCTCGTACCAATACTGCGCTCATGGTATAATATGATACTTTTAGGTACATGTAAAGTTTTTCTCCATCAACAGGCTTGAATAAAATTTTAGGTGAAGATAGGTGTCGTTTAATTTTAAGGAATGTTTTTTCACAATTTAGGGACTAATTGAAGTCTTTTTCATTTCTTAAAACTTGGAAAAATTGGGAACAATTATCCGATGACCTTGAAATAAATATGTTTAATGCTGCTAATCTCCCAGTCAATATTTTAACTTCTTTAGTAGTCCGAGGTGGATCCATGTCCAACGGGGTATTCAATTTATATGGGTTATCCTGGATCCCTTTCTTACTTATAATGTAGCCCAAAAATTTACTCGATCCGACATCAAAAGTACATTTTTCGGGATTTAATTTCAGGTTGATTTATTCCAGGTTAGAAAAAATTTCTTAGAGGTCGAACATGAGGTTCTCCTCTTTAGGGATCTTAACCATCATGTCATCAACATAAACTTCTACATTTCTTCCAATCTGATTGGCAAATTCCTTATTAACCAATCGTTGATAATTAGCTCCAGCATTCTTCAACCCAAAATGCATTAATTTGTAGTAATGAAGCCCTCTATCAGTGATGAAAATAGTGTGATCCTGATCGTTCGAATCCATCTGTATCTGATTATACCCGGAAAAAGCATCCATGGAGGACAATAACTTATTCCTTGGTGTGCAATTCATCAGCTGATATATCTGGTGTATCAGGAAATGATCCTTGGGACAAGATCTATAGAGATTTGTAACATTAATACACATACGTAATATTTCATTATCTTCTTGACAATGACCAGATTGGCAGTCTAAAGATGATACCAAGACTCTTTAATATACCCTATTTTGGTTAACCGATCCATTTCTTGGACTATAGCTTCTGATTTTTCTTTAGAAAAAGATATTTCTCTTTATACCACCAGACCCGCATCAGATTTGACAAATAGTTTGTGCCTGAGAAAACTTGTTGGTACTCTAGTTACATCCTCATTGCACCAAGAAACACATGTAAATTTTTAGATAAAGAAATATAATAATCTTTCATTCAATTCTAAGGGTAATTTGGATCCGACCCTGATACTTTTTTTATTCTGTCAGATGATGAATTTCAACCTCTTCAATTGGGATCACAACACTACCCCTCCCCCCCTCCCCTAGATAATTAATCTCATTTGATCCCACATAAGATTTTACTAATTGCTAATCTTTTCCAACTTTCATTGCTTTCAATGATTTTGGAGCGAGAGCAGTGACATAACATCCCCTTACCATCTTCTGGCTACTCTGGATGATGCATAATTGACCTCCCATAACATATTTCAAACATTGGTAAACAATGAATGCTACTCAATGTATCCTAGATATCCATGATCTACCAAATATTACATTGTAAGATGTCGGATAATCAACTATTATGAATAAAACCTTCATCATTTTCTTGAATGGTCATTTTCCTAACAAGGTCTCTCAGTCAAATTCCCCAATTATATCAACATATTTTCCGATAAACCCCATTATGGTTCTATTTCAACGTTGAATAACAGAAGGATTTTTCATTTGTTTATAGGTTGATAAAAATAAATTATTTCCCGAACTTTTTGTGTCAACTAAGATCCTTCGTATTTTATTGTATTCAATAGATTCTCCTATCACCACAACATCTTCATGAAGGCCAACAATTTCCCTTAGATCATCTTCATAAAAAATAATGAAAAAGTAATGGCTCTGATAAAGATGTGTAGACATTTTCCTTTCTAACTGAGTTGTCAAAATGTTCACATGTCTTTTCCTGTAACAACTTGATGGTCCCGTGACGGTATCTCCTTAAAAAATTGTTAAAGATTTGAAGTAGCAATAAAGATTAGATACTTTCATTGTTTTGTCTATTATCACAACCACTTGATTCCGATCTGGGTCGGGGTCTAAGTACTCTGAATCCACATCAAAACAACATTTGGTGATGTAACCTGGGTTGTACCTGCACTAGGTTGAGCTTGCGTGTTAGTTTCCCTGTTACCTCCTTGTTTTTTTAACAAAGCAGATAATTTTCCACTTTCAATCAATGTTTGCACCTCTTTTTTCAAGGCAATACAATCTTGGGTATCATATCCCACATCATTGTGGTACCTACAAAAACGTATATTTCGATTTTCTTCATAAAATTGAATTGGTGTTGGCCTTCAGAAATGTACAATATTCTTGGTTTTATCATAAATGATGGCTACATTTGCACATAATTCCGTAAACCATTCAGGTTGAACCCACAAATTTCTCGTTGGTCTAGACTGTTGGTTCTGATTTGATTGACTTTGTCTAGGCCGATTCAAACTTTTTCCAAATTCTCTAGGATGGTAATTGACTGTGGCTTGGGACTGAGTAATAGTTTGTGGAATAGAAATTATGGGAACATATCTATTTCGATGCGGTACTCTATAATTTTTGTTTTCTTCCAATGTGATTTGTTTCCCGACCTGGTTCAATAATCATCCCCAAGTCATTGATTTCTTCTGAGTAACCAAATCAGTCAAATTACTCGGACATTAAGCCTTGCCTTAGAGAAGTGATAGCTACTTGCTCAAAACAATCAGGCGATCCATTTTTTGTGTTCATAAAATAGCTGATGTAATCTTTTAAATACTCATTTGGTTCTTATGCGCAATGAATGGTAGTGCCACGGTTTCATTTGAGCTTTCTACTCCCCATAAAATTCCTTTTGAAAGCGATTAAAAACATATCAATTTTTTTTATAGATTCTTGTGGAAATCTATTATATCATTTCAATGCACTTCTCTTGAAATTCTGTGAAAAATCCCGACACAACTCCTTATCATCGTCATTAAAATTCATCATAAAAATTTTAAACTATTCAAGGTGATTGTCAGGATCTTGACTTCCTTCATATTGTCTATTTTTAGCTATCAAATCACCTCGGTAGATGCCCAGAAAGAATTCTCGAAGAGAAAGGTGACTGTCTTCAATTATGACATTCGTTAAACATATGATCCTCATCAAGAGTGGCAAAGATACCTGGTTCAGACTGGACAACGAACTGATCGCTTAGCAAATGAGCAAAACTATTGTTTGCCGACCCTTTCATTTTGCATTGATATCCTTTCTTTTTCCCTTTGCCCTTTCGATCTATTTCTTCCCATCTATATTTCCTTTATTTGATCTTTTCTTAGAATTATTTTTAGTTAATCTTTCTTTCTTCTTTTGACGGTCATGATCACTACTTGATGAGAAAGAAGAGATATCTGAATCTGATTCTGTGGTTGAGTTTCCAACGGAACCGTTGTGTTCAACAATTGTTTAGCCCGATGCTCATTTTTTGTTCCTTTACGAGCCTTTGGGGACTGATCACTTTTATCTTGTTTGTGGTTTTTATCGAGCTCATCAAAACCAAGAATTCCTACTCGTATCTTATCATTTAGCTATTTTTCAGCATGTCTTTGAGCTTTCAAAGCTTCGATCTCTGCCCTCAATTGATCACACTCTTCTTGTATGATCTATATTTCTTATGTATTGTAATTTATATGAGATGTGTTAGTGTGCTCATTATCACTTCTTATCCTCTCATTCTCAAGATTGGGTACTTCTTGAATGTCAAGATCCATGCCTCAAACAAATCTAAATCACGATTCTTATGTCAAGTTTAGAATGACGCTATTTGGATACATCACGCTCCCACCGTGGTTGCCAATTTGGTGTTGGTAAAAATTGATCGGAGGGTAGTTTTAGAAGTTATTGAGGTTGTGTAATATTAAATTCTATGTAGAATGAAGAAAAAATATAGCGCTTTTATTTAATATTTAGAGAGAGAAAAAAGTCCAATCCATATAATGTTGTTTGTCGAACTATTTATAGTCTTTTTGGATCCATGGGCCATTCGGATCAAGTCATCCATCTGGGTCAGCTTTGGGTGAGCCCCCATGCCCAAAATTAAGTAAACTAGGCATTCAGCCGAGTCACTAGGCATACTGCTTACTTATCATGATTTAGTTTCTAGGTCTGAATTTCCTTTCTACGAAAAATCTGACCCTCTTACCGTTTTAACCTCTAATAAAATCCAACCGTATCAATATCTATGAGCATACGGCAATGAAATGCATGGAATTTATCCTAATATTAAAAGGAAATGCCCTGACATGATTTAGCAACCTCATAGTAGGATGTATTGCAAGCTTTATGATGTTGTAGACACAATTCAAGAATCACTTTGTACTATACAAATCATTGATTGAAGATGGTGAATATATCATGTATTATCAGCAAATGGCAAAACAAATCTTGAAAGAATATACTCAGAGATTTGTGGAAATAAAGAATGAATTACAAGACTACAATGACGTTGTTATTCGTTGCTGAATATAAGTAATAAACCAATACTATCATGAAAAAAGGCCATCATTATGGCTAGTTGTTGGCACAAGTAGAGTGATACATCTTGAATTTATAAATAAATAAATATAGGCTTAAAGGCCATCATTTTTGGCTATTTGTTGCCACAAGTAGAGTGTTACATCATGCTATTTGTTGGTCTGTCCGATTTTGTTCTGGTTACAGAACCCAACACATACATCTTTAAGAAGTTGGTGTAACTATAAATATCCTATGCACTATCTTTAACTACGAGGACGCCAAAACCTGGCTTCCCAACCAAAAAATAAGATCTTTACAATTAACAATACTTATTATGCTTTACGTAACTTAGACCCTCCCATTCTTTGAGCAAGTCTAGCATGGAATAAAGTTAATATTTCTAGACACTATTTTATTTCCTTGGTTGGAAATTCATTGAAAGCTCACTACAAGAGACAAACTCTTCTCGTGGGGTTATAATTCAACCCCACTATGTGTCTTATGTAATAACTGAGTTACAATAATCAATCGCGGAATGTTCACTAACATCACATCTCCTGCATCAACAATCCCACGTCACATTCTCTGGAACTACATATTCAAGGGTTCAAAGATCCCCATGCATCGTTGACTATTCGTGTTTTCTTTGCAGGTTTTGGTGTCCCTTTGATCTCTTCTCTCACTAGTTCATGTTGTTAGATAATGTTTTTGTTCCGTTGGCTCATTGGATGCTTTTGGATTCATTATTTTGAACCATGATGCTTTTGTTCACATATCTGTCTCGTGACTTGTCGAAACTCTATCCTACCGGATCACATCCTGATGAATGTATATCTAAAGTATTTTATCCCGATGAATGTATATTTTTCTAAACAAGTTATTAGAGGAATACCCCGTAGTTTCTCTAAACAATTTTTTGATTTAATTTAATTTTTTTATTAACAAAAATAAAAAAGTAGAATTGAACGAAATATTCATTTTAAATAGACTAATTAGAAAGTGATCATTTTATATGTTTTAAGTAATTACTTTATAAATATTTAATTAAAATATTATACATGTTACTATAATTCACTTAAGAAATAAAATTATAATAAAGAAATAAATATTTAGTTGACTAATTGAGAACCTCAAAGTTTTTACATAATTTATAAGAGAATTGATAAAAAAAGCTAAAACTATTCCGCAAAGTCGCCTATTTCTATTTTTTTAATATTTACAAAATTGCCACTACACAAAAAAACCCAAAAAACCCTTGAAACTCAAATGAATTACGACTCATGCCATTGAGAATTTTAAACTACTCCATAAAGTTGCAAACACAATTTCAAACACCAATTATACTTTATCTTCTTAAAACTATTAAAAATAGAAAGTCAACAACCAAGAAAACCATTTTCTCAAAAACTATAAAATCTTTGAAACATGGTCGGGAAAAAGTCAGAACCACTTCCCATGCAGAGCAGCATGGACGCCGAGAAGGTACTATGCATTTCCCTCTCTCATTTTTACGAAAAAAACAGATTTTTGAAAAAAAAACCCCATTTTTGGTGTTCTTCACCACTCATTGGCGTACGCAATAGTGCGCACACCAACGTAATGGCGTACAACACCAGCACCACGCCATCAGGTGGCGTGATGCTGGTGTTGTACGCAATTACGTTGGTGGAATTGACTAAACTAATCCGGAATGTCGGTTTAATTGGTTGATCTACTTCTTACATGTTGTAGGAGGTGACCGAATGTGATATTTCACTTGTTTTGGACAATGCTCACCATTTCACCACTCACGACGAGTATAACTTATAATCGATGACCGAGTCGGTAAAAAGTACATGGAAGTCGTTGGGTTTTTCGATTAACGTAGCATCTAACAAGGTTGGGAAATGAAGGCGAACACTGAGAGTAGATTATCGGTGCGAACGATCCGGAATTTTTAAGTCGGCCATTAAAGAGTGCGACCGTAAGCGTAAGGCTACCGGTAGCAAAAAAATGAGTTGCTCTTTTCATTTGGTAGGAAATCCAGAAAAATGAGACGATAAGTGGGCTCTTAGTATCCTTTCCATGATGCACAACCACGAATCGATTAAGTATGCCCAATGAAATTTGCAATATTCCAAGTTAAAATGGACGGAAAAAGAGCTCGTTGATCTTTCGACGGTGAACAGAACAAGTTCGCGACAAATATTTGGTGCTTTGAAGAAGGCCGATACGAAGAATGCTTCAATATCTGTCACGTTTACAATCACCGTCAAAGAACGAGGATGGTTGAAAACAGTGATCGATCCCAAATGAAATGCTTGTTGGTTAAATTACAATTGCAGAAGTACAAGTATTGGGTATAGACGGGCAATGATGGCTCTAACGTTATAACTGATTTGTTTTTCGCACATCCGCTTAGTGTTGATTTACTACAGACCTTCCCATGCTTGCTAATCATGGATAGCACGTATAAAGTTATTCGTTACAGGATATCTTTGTTCGAAGTAGTCGGGGTAACATCGACCAACAAAACGTTTTGCATTGGTTTCACGTTTATGGTGAGTGAAAAACAAGACAACTACGAATGGTCATTGGGATGCTTGAAAACGGTAATGGAGGAGAATGATTGTGAATTGCCTTGTGTTATCGTTACAAACCGTGAACTAGCCTTGATGAATAACATCGACAAAATATTTCATAGCGCTAGTCACATGTTATGCGAGTGGCATATCAACAAGAATGTTAACGGGAAAACAAAAAAATTATTTAAATACGGGAAAGTGTTTAACAATTTTTTGGCGGCTTGGAACGACGTTGTTTCATGAACTACCGTTGAGGTGATGAACGAGATGTTGGATAAGATGCGTTCGGTGTTCAAACACCAAGATAAGACGGTGGATTATGTGGTAGACTTGTGGATTATGCCTTGTAAAGAAAGGTTTGTTCATGCTTATACTAACAAATTCATGCGTTTCAATAATCACACCTCTAATAGGGCGGAAAGCTCGCATGATACGTTGACAAAATATGTCGGGAGCCGATTGGATTTTGATGGGCTTTAGGATAAAGTACATGGTTTGTTAGCGACGCAACATTCGACCAATGAAAAATCGATGGAGCTTAGCAAGTGACGTCTAATTCACACATTTCAAAATTTTAAACCGTTCAAATGTTTACGGGGGTATGTATTACCTATTGCATTGCGATGGTATACGATAATTTTGTTGATAAAAGTGGTGGTGAAAAATCTTCGTGCGTTTGCACCGGTCGTACGATTCATGGTTTGCCGTGTTCCCACGAACTTGAGATAATCCAAAGGTGGACGGTAATGTATCTACTCGGATTATAGACGAGCATTGGAATAGACTAGATATCATTCCTGGAGTTAAACTCATCGGCGAAGAAGAGGTGAAATTTAATTTCACAAATCTAAATGCTAAACTTGAAGTGTTTGATGTTTACAAACAAAGTCATTGGCTAAAATAATTTCAATAAATTTTGGATCTATCGACGACACTTCTTTGTGAACCCCTCGAGAAGGTTAAAACCCGCGGTAGAACTCCCGGACTTGTCAGATGTCGTGGTCGTGGACGTGGTCGGGGTCACAGTAAAGGTAGCAAACTCCAACGTGATTATTCTAAGAAAAGGGATCCTTCGTACCACGAGTACGGCGGACAAGAAATGTTCGAGTCCCATAATAGTGCCGAAACTCCAAGAATGGTAACACCCGCCGTTAGTTTAGCAACCCCAGTCGGCACTTTCGATAGCACCACACGAACAGTCGCCGCACATACTCTTAGTAATTATGGAGCAAAACCACCAAAAAATAAAACAAAACGGGTTGCATGTGTTGGTTTAGGAACTCCGGATGCGTCGAACAATATTAACACTATATCGCCATTCTCGGTTAAACCAATCCCGTCGAGATTACCAAATATGCCGACTCGAGATTTTCAAAAGGCATACCTCAATTTATGCGTCCTTTCATAAGACAAATTACAAATGTTATGCCCGACAGTAATTGTGGTTTTAGAGTCATCGCGCATGGTATGGTCGGTTATGAAAGTGGATGGCTAATGGTTAAATAAGCCATGGTTCATGAGCTAAAGAGCGATCGAGAGTTTTATAAACGGGTTGCATATTACGACGATGAAAGCAAAGTCGATAAGGAGATATATCGCTTGACTTTTAATAAAGACCTTTTGCAAATTGGATGTCCTTGCCTAGTTGCGGAAAACTAGTCGCGATGACATTCAATTGTGTTTTCTATTGCCTCGCTCCCAATGGATGTACGATTTACCTACCGGTGAAAAATGCACCGCCGAAGGATGGTTCTTTAAAGGAGATCGGTGTGGCATTTGTCAATAAAAACGATTTTGTTCAAGTGAGTAAAGAACTTTTCGTTTCGCATGCAATTAATCATTTATTTTCTTAACGCGCATTGAGATTCAATGCCAATTTGTAGGTTAATTTGGTTAAAGGTCCACCTTTACCGACTATAGATCCAACGTGGATGCGAACGACGATAGAAGATGCTGGTCGATCCCCTTGTTATATAGAGTTTGTGTATTTTCAAGACTTTAAAATCTCACGCCGACACATTTTGTTGAATTTGAGGAACCCGTAGGGGACATAACTAAAGATTTTTAATTGAGTACATGTTGTAATTTTTAATTTGAAATCGAATTTAGTTTGTGTTTGTTTTCGTTGTTTTTGTGTTGTAAACTAACTTCGTATTCTATTCACGAACCATTAAACTACCTTTATTTAACCAATCTCATCCAATTTTTTTTTCTCAAAATCAACATTGGTGGGTGTGTTCGTCGGCCAATTGGCGTGCTTGCTTACTCTCACGCCAACGGTCGACGTGATACATCAACGCCACGTCAACCATTGGCGTCGAAGTCGATGTGTACGCCATTTGACTGGCGGAGACACCCTATTTTTAGATTGTGTCAAAAAAAGAACAGAAACCACCTAAATCGTTTTGCTTATTGCCACCAAACAGTGGCGAAGTAGGCTCCATGTATGCCATTGCCTAGCGGCAGTAGGCAAAACCCTTAATTTTCATAATTTTTTGGTATATTTTTTTTTAAATTCGTCTACTTTATTGTTTTAATTTTAATTTTAAAATCTAAAACCAAATTTTTTATTACATTAAAATAAATTAATATATAATTTAAAACCAAAAAATTTAAATAAATGATGCATTTTAATTACATTAATATTATCTTAAAAATGTTACAAGTTATGATTAATGCAACTTGAACAAAAATAGTTTTTCATTCCATAACAAACGTAGACTTCAAAACAACAGTTAAAGAAGACCTTAATCTAATATAACAAACGTGGAAAACTTCAAGTAGGTGTGTACAGAAGTAAGATAATTGAAACATAACAATTCAAAAACACAAACAAAGAAAGCTAAATGGCTAGTTGTCGAAATCGTATCCCATATTGTCATTTGAATCCTCACCCTCATTCCTTTTTGCAATCATATCCTCCAGATACGCCACCATATCCCTACTTATGTAGTGTACGACCGTCATGTTCCAGACCAAACGTGTTTCTTTCTTAATTCTAGCCGACATGAAAAGCAAGGGTTGTAGCGGTTGTACAAAGAGGTACCTGCCTTTGATTTCGTCACGACTACGCACAACAAGTCCTTCCTTTCCTAAACGGCCGTAGTTTAAATACATCATGCATAAGACACGGTCAAAGAACGCATCACTACTATCCTCCCCCATCTATTGGCGGGCAACCCTCACCGCCTTAAGCATATTGTAGTCTTCGTCAGTCGTAAACTCCATTTGTTAAAGTCTTTGTGTTTTTTGTAAGCATATGCTTGGTTTCTATTTGCTTAGAGTGGATTTCATGTCAGTTTTATATAAGCGAGTTACTTTTGGCGGGAGTTATTATGCTAGCGGGAGTCGTTTTTAGCGAGAGTTGTTTTTAGCGAGAGTTTTTTTGGGTAAAAAAATTCACTTTTTGGTGGGAGACATTTTTGTTAATGAGAGTCACTTTTGGCGGGAGTAGATATTGGGTCCCAGTCGAATTTAATAATTTATGCAACTTCATGAAGTAATTTATGCATTTGTCCCTTTTCCTTATCTTACGTTATCCTTACTTTACATGTGTCCCGTTTAGATTGGTTTATCTGGACTACATTCTCAAAAGAAGAAATCGTCATTAAATAGACGTTCTATTCTCATTCAAGGATAGACTAAAAACAAAACCAGTGAAAAATATGTTTATGGACCGAGTTGGAAGATGAATATCTGATGAAAGCATCAATCGAAGTTGGTAAAACAAACCAAGAAGAGTGCGGTAAACAATACTGGCAAGCAATGCTATGCAAAATGTATTTTCTATACGGCAGGGATGTCGTCCAGCTGCCTAGAATTTCAAGGGGTTTGGATGAGGTGAAAGCTAGGTGGTTAGTCTTAGTGAAATTTTGTGTACATCTAGTTTCTGACCTCAACGACTTGGAACGTCATGTTGCGTTTAATCGGTTCAACTGCCATGTCACGGATACTTTAATAGAGGAGCAACTTGATCAAGTCTGTTGTGACATTATTACCATCAAAGAAGAGGAAACGCGTGACTACCAGCTTGAGAAAGAAGAAAGGAAGTTCATGTTTCAATTTATGTTCGAGTTGATGTTTCACTTTATGTTTGAGTTTATGTTCGAGTTGTTGTTTGCTTTGATGTTTATTTGAGTCCATGTTGTAGTTCACGCTTTCTTTGAATGTTGTTTTAGTTTTACTAAGTTCTGCTCAATTTGTTATTAGCCTCAAGGTACTATTAAGTTGCTATTGGACCTGGTTTTACGGAGAAAAAAATACAACAGTTATAAAATAACAAAACCATCAAAGTAACTACGAAAATACCAAAATATAAAAAAATAGACAAACCGTCAAAGTAACTAACAACAGTTATAAAGTATCATACAACCCAAAAATACAACGTACTGTCTAAGCAAGTCTCCTGGAAGTAGACACAACATCCCCGTAAGCCACTGCCAGACGATCAAAATCATGGTCAAACTCACCAACTTCGGGAAACAACGAGATCCTACGCATACCGGCACACAAATGTCAGATGATAGCTCCCTTCCGATCCTCGTGAACATAGTCTTCATAGGCCACTACTCCAAAAAACCTCCGTCATGTTGGAGTGTGTGTGCATGTAATAGAACGGCTCGATGACTCTACCGAAAGGAGTGTCGTCTAGTACAGTGCGCACCCTACTCTGTGCGGTCAAACTCCAACCTCTATGGTTGGGATAATGGGCCTATAGCCGCATTTCGCGCTCCTGAAAACATTAGTTAAATATATTAGTATACATTAAAATTAAACCAAAGTAAATTTTTATATGAAAATTTAAATATTACATCTCCCATCCAAAGGTGATATGTAGTGTGGGAGATGAACGCCTCGCCGAATAGCGGTGGAAATCTGGAGGGAGGAGGAGCTCTAGGCTGCCCTCTAGGTGGGGGAGGATGGCGTCTTCCACGGGCAGCGGAAGTGGAACTGGATCCGGAAGCATGCGGTCCGAAAATTATAGGCAGCTCCTCCATCAGAAGTGCTGAATCGGCAACTAAAACAGGCTGAGCAGCTTCCCATACCCTACTCTGCTTCTTTATTCTCTTCGTCTGTGAGCCATCCACAGACTGTGGGGCTTCACCATGATCCATTACCTGAAATAAAAAATGTACAAAATATCAAGGTTGGTTCGAACCACAAATTTTCAATCACAAAATATTTTTAAAGAAATAATAGCAAAAACACGGTAAATACACACCAAACAACAAGAATAAACCGATCTCGGGTGATTCCGGTGACCGGAGCGGCCAACGCCATCACTGGGCTAAAAACCCTAGTTAGTCACCGGTGTTTGAAACCTGTTACATTCGTGCCACTAAACTTCATTAGTCCCCAAAACGAGTCACTGGTATCCAAAAACGTTGGATTTTTGCCACTAGCGCGTGCAAATTAACAAAGAGCTGACACGTGGCAACCCAATGTACTCAGCTTTGCTCTATATACGGTCATCTCTTCTTTTCTTCCAAAAACACCCATGTAGCACATTTTACCTTCTTTACTTTAATTTTTTACTTTTTTCTCTTCTATTTAACCTGACCTAAGATTTACCCACAATTACCTAGTTACCTTTTACCCTAACTACTAGGTTTACCCACCCACTTAATAATAACCTGACCCATTTGTTCATTTCACCCAAATAAAACTACTCCTTCACCATCTAACCCTAATTTTATTCACTCACCATAGATAGCTTACTGAATTCTCACAAACCCTAATCGATACTCCTTTCTTCAACAAATCGACAACCACCTTCTGCTATTATATTAAATCGATACTCCTTTCTTCTACAAACCCTCACTATTGAAATGATGTTTGTAATTTCAATTATGGTGTATGTCTCCTGAATTATTAAAGTTAATTTCAATTATGGTGTTTGTAATTTGAATGGAAACGTGATTGAAATGATTTTTTTTTGTTTTGGTATTGGTTTTTATTGTTATGAATTAATTTGGGACCTGTAATTTGGGACTTGTAATATACGTAAACAAGTAAATGCAGCTTAAACTTAAACTGTTTGTTGCAGATGAACAAGTTAATTTCAATTATGGTGTTTGTAATTTGAATGGAAACGTGATTGAAATGAAATGTGTGGTTTTGGTATTGGTTTTTGTTGTTATGAATTAATTTGGGACTTGTAATTTACATAAACAAGTAAATGCAGCTTAAATTTCGACTGTTTTTAATTTACGCATGAAATAAGAACAATTAGTAGTATTCAGTTTACAACCACACTGCCAGCTAAAGTTCCATACCAACATCAACAAAACCAGTAACAAAATATGTGATTAAACAAAACCAACAAAACCACAAATAAAGAGAACGATGAGTGCACAATTTTAAACCCATAAATTGTATGTTAAATAAACCATGAAATTAAGTCTTCAATGCTTAAACAACAGTACACAATATCGTAAAATAGAGAACTGTTATCTTGTGCATAACATACATCATATTACCAAAAAAAGACCTAGAACATGGGCTGTTTACACAAAAAGACACTTTAAGCTAGTCTTGTGGTTGGGTAATATTAACAACATGATTACCACTACCTTCCATCGACGCTTGTGAAACACCAGTTGTCACTGCTTTGTTGCCCGATTTCCCGGTGGATCCACCTGAAGCTGCTGATACAGACCCACCAGCAACTGCTGCAGCACCATGTGTTGCCGCAACAGAAAAACGAGGTGCAGATGATAAAGATCCACCTACCATGGGATGCTTGAAAGGTCCTCCAACTGTTTGAGGTAGCTTCCTCTTTTTACCTCTATTTTGCACCTTCATAGCCTCATTGTAACCTTCCATACTTCCTCCACTAACCCAACCACTATGTGGTGAACTTATGCTGTTTAGAGAGGAATATAGAGTACCAGCCTATAATTTAAAATATATTATAAAACTGCAACTGTGCAAGACAATGGACAAAATCATAAAATCACAAAATCACTTTAATAGATAAAGTGTGGGAATCTTACAGGTGGGGTAGTGTGCCTAGCCAAAAAGTTGTCCCTTCTTTCAAAACATTGGATCACACTACCCTGTTCACACACACACACCAACCAAAAAAAATAATGTAAAGGTTAAAGTAATGGGAATACCCCAAAAAGGACCACACTATGCAGCTCCACCACTGGACCACAAATAATAATAACTCTAAAAGTAAATTTAGACCACACTAAGAGACAGAACTTACATCAGGCATTAATATGCCTTGACTCCCTATAGAGGCTCCTTCATGCTATTACAAGAGAGATACCATAAAAAACAGCAATAACATCATATGGAGCTCTTTCAACCAAAATTAAAACTAAAAAGAAGGCAGTCACCTCAAGCACAAGCATCAGAATCATGAAAATAAAACACAACCATCTCAAACCTACCGGGAATCCAGTCGATCTTGGAGTTTAAGCAGCAGGCGTTGGGGTTGTGGATGCAACCTGTTACAAAGAATATACAACATCAACAACAATCACAAACAGGTACCATAAAATGTTATTATAGAGGACTCACCGGTGCAGAAAGAGTATTGGTTGTAGAAGTGACAGTAGCACTTGCTTGACCGGGAGTAGAGGTGTACCTTCGTTTGTTATGTCGGGGTGCCTTACAGTTGGAAAAATGGGGTGTATTGTACTTCCGAGACAACCGTGTCACTCCAGATGTTGTGTCTTGCAAAGGGGGTTGTAGTCTCTCAGAAGGATCCCTCCTCCTAGCAGTTTCCCACCTTCCTCGTACTATCTTAACCGGTGGAGGCTAGACATGATGTAGATGGTTCATCAGCCAATGTTGGTATCCATTAATTGGGTTAACTATATTAGCATAAATCACCTTCTGCGTAGCCACACAAAACCACTTAGGCACGTAATCCACCGGGTTGCCACTGATAAACCAAATACAAGCAACAACATGGCTACAAGGAATGCCGGAGAGCTATCATTTACGGCAGACACATTCCCATGCTTCCAAGTCAACCATAAAATTATATTGCACCCTTCTCTCTTCCACTTGAAACTTGGGTCCACCATAAGGAAGAACATTGCAGTCACCAGCAAGCTTGTAGTTCTTGGTAAGTTTTTTATAAACAGAAAGACATATAGGCTGATCCCACTTTGGTATCTGGGTCATTTTCTTTACAATCCTACGAACTGTCTGCTCCCTTATACCCTCCAACAAACTTATTACCCCTTTAGATCTATAATCCAAGATAATCGAGTTAAATTTTTCTGCCAGATTTGATGTTTGCATGAAACACTTGTTATCTTCTCTGTAATGAGCCCTACTCCGCTCATACGACGACTTTTGTGCTAGCCATTCATGACAAGCTGCGTTGTACCTTTTCATCTCTTCCATATGAAACTCAAATTCAGGTACAAACGACGACCTCACACAAGCCCAGAACAGTACGTGTTCTTCTTTTCCAAGGAACACCTTCTTCATGTTGGCGTATAAATGTCGAGCACCGAATCGATGTTTTGCATTAGGGAACAACTTCTTCGAGGCCAGATCAAGCCATTTATGATTATTTGAAATCCAAGTGAAGTTGCTTTGATTTTGAATATTAATATCAATGGCTAACAACTCCAGAAACCACTACCAAGATGACCTATTTTCACTTTCCACCACTGCCCAGGAAATTGGATACATCTGATCGTTGACGTCAACAACAACATCAACAAGCAGTTATCCCCCGAAAGGCCCTTTCAAAAATCAGCCATCTAACACAAGAACAGGCCTACAAACAGCACCAAACTCCTTCTTCAACCCTTCCAAACAGATGTAAACTCTTTCGAACACCGAATCGTTGCATTTGACAGCAACCGTGGAACCTGGATTAGTTCGTAAAAGTTATTCACCATACTGTCTAAGCTTCCTGAACTAAATTCTGTCAACACCAAGAATCATATTGAGAGTTCTCGACTTCGCATGGTACGACTTCGCCCTAGTGATCTTTACCAAATAATCCTTCGCTAACTCGGTCATCAAGCTCTTTACAGACCAGTCGGGATCAGCTTGCCAATACCTTAAGTAATGTTTTGCAATCCATGTGACGTCAATGTATCTGTTAATGTGTGTGGGAACACATGTGTGGTTGTTGTTAAGAGTTTTGATCCTCCATGCAGGGGCGCAGCCTTGGCAAGAAGCCAAAATAAACCATTTACAAGACGCTTTGCTACACTTATAACTGCACCGCATTTTATCGTTTTTGTACACCTTCACACTATGATGTTGTATTGTTTGACGACCTCTTTAAATGCATTGGCAGAACTGAATTCAAGACCAACTGTCAACTGGAGATACTTCAATTCAGTTGGTGGCCTGAATGTTCTCAGTTTTGGTTTAAACTTCCTAGGCCTACTCCTTCTAGAAGCAGTAGCTTCATCTTCTTCTTCCGTATCGGGGCTAGTTAAGTTGTCTGAACTGAAAAAATCTTCCTCTGTATTGCAATCGCTTTCTAAATTCCCGTTGGAACATATCTCGTCATCTTTACTTTCACTTTGGCTGTACTCCCCTGGACCGTAATTACTATCGTCACTGTCATTTGAGTTATTAGAAGACTCAGTAGGTTGTGCTGGCTGAGCAGGCAGTTCGTCAAACTGTGTCATGTCAACACCATAAAAAAAGAAGCATTAATGCCTTCAAAACCATTACCTCTACCCCCATTTTAACCCCCACCTTAACCCCATTCTCCCTCTACATTCATACCAATATCTTGACCCCCATCTTGACCCCCATCTCCATCACCAGACCCGTCAAAACAATCACCTGCACCCCCATCTTGACCCCCACCTTGACCCCCTTCTCCCTTTACATTCATACCAACATCTTGACCCCCATCTTGACCCTCATCTCCATCACCAGACCCATCAACATCGACTGCACCCTTGACTGCATCACCAACACCATCAGTTTCTATACTAGCCTTTACACCTTCACATTCTATACTAGCCTCAACACCACCCTCATCATCAAAATCACCATCAAGTCCCTCACCAACTAAGCCACCATTACCAGCCCCCACAACCACATTTACATCAACATTCATACTATCTTCTATTCTATCAATATTAACACCATGATCTGCACCAACGCCCACATTATCATTTACATCAATATTCAAATTCTCTTCTGACCTATCAATATTAACACCATGATCTACACCAACCACCATATTATCATTTACATCAACATTCAAATTGACTTCTACCATATCATTATCATGATCTGCACCAGCCACCACATTAACATCTACCCTATCATCATGCACACCAACTGCAACAACATCGACATTATCATCTACCCTATCTACATCCTCAACATCACTCTTACCATCTAACCCATCATCATATTTACCGTCTAACCCATCGGTTCCTCCAGAACCTTCAAGACTGTTATCTGCACCTCTTTTGTTCGGGAATAACTCGTCATACATTTCATCGATGAATGTTTCAAATGCTTCATCGTAGTCAACCTCTGCATTTTTCTCAACAACATTAGGATCAACACCACCCTTTTCATTATTCTCAACAACATTAGGATCATGAGCACCATCATTATTTCAACAGGTGCACCATCATCTACCACAACAACATCATTTGAGACAAAATCCTTTTCAACAAAATCCTTTTGAACATCGTCTCTACCCAGACCTAAACCACTGTCTATAGGTTCACTCCTAAGTATGACGTTACTAGTGCCCTCTACGTCAACTTTAGGCACTGTTTCCGGCTTTTTTTTCCGTTTCAAATGAGACACGATCTCTAAAGAAGGTGACCTATCTAAGTATATGGTCACTAACCTGGTGTCATCCAACATCCGGGTCATTGCGTAAGCATCTGCATCATTGTTGATTAGTTGGATTTTCTGATTTGCACCAGGCAGCTTGTAAGTAAACTGGAAGGAGCCACACAATCCCGCTGCATCGGTGAGTGAGTGAACCTCATCGAGCTCCATGATAGAGAACTTGTCTGGGTTGATAAAGTCGATAGTTGTCGAATTCCCTCCAACGTATTTCAAAACCCGTTTTCCTTTAATCTCTCCAACATAATGATAATCCACAGCGAAAAGATGCTTGTTACCACCTGAAATCATAAAAAACACCCATTATAACACGATTGACTAACAAATGAAACTACGAATAAGAAACTAAACAGAAGACAGATAGTGTAGTCTGAAACTTACCTTGGTAAAAAGCACTCGCCATTGTAGCCCTAACCAAACCCTAGGGTTTTCAATTAGGGAAAGTAGGATGCAACCCTAGGGATTTACAGAAAGTGAATGGTGACAACGACGAACTGAGCTAGGGTTTTCAGGGGCAGTGGGTGATTGAGCTAGGGTTTTAAGGGGCAGTGGGTGATGCCAACAACGAACTGAGCTTGGGTTTGACAGACAGTCAGTGAGTGAGAAAATGTGCTTGCAGATGGAATTGCGATTAAGGGAGATAGAGAGCGAGATAGTCAGTGGGGAGGGAAGAATGACTATCGTTCTTTGAGTTTTCAGGAGTAGAATTTAGGAGGGAAAATGTTAGGGTTGTAAGATTGGGGGATGGGGGGGAATTCAAAATTAGGTCAGATAAAGATTTGGGTGAAATGAACAAATGAGTCGGGTTATTATTAAGTGGGTGGGTAAAACTAGTAGTTAGGGTAAAAGGTAACTAGGTAACTGTGGGTAAATCTTAGGTCAGGTTAAATGGAAGAGTAAAAAGTAAAAAATTAAAGTAAAAAGGTAAAATATGCTATAGGGGTATTTTTGGAAGAAAAGAAGGGATGACCGTATATGGAACAAAGTTGAGTACATAGGGCTGCCACGTGTCAGCTCCTTGTTAATTTGCACGCGCTAGTGGCAAAAATGCAACGTTTTTGGATACCAGTGACTTGTTTTGGGACAAATGAAGCTTAGTGGTATGAATGTAACAAGTGTCAAACACCGGTGACTAACCAGGGTTTTTAGCCCCATCAGTGTGGCGTGGGTATAAGGGTTTACGCCACAGAGAGGGTGTCATTCAAAGGCGTACTCTCAGAATTCCACGTCATCGTTATGTTGTGGTAAATCAACCTACGCCAGACAATGGCGTAGGGGACAGTGTTCTTCGCCCCCGTGTGGCGAAGAACACCATCGTTCTGAAAAACAATTCAGGCCCTTAAAAACCCATTTCGAACTATAAAACCTAACCTACCACCCCTAAACTACCAATCGAAACCTTTTAAGACTAATCCCAACCCTAATTTGAGTTTGTTTACACTTACCGTCGCTCGAAGTCGCCGGAACTGCTCACCCCACTCCTTGCTTGAGTTGCTACTCGTTTTGGTGGCTGGTGGTGGTGGAGGGTTTCGTTCGTGAGAGGCGTTCGTAACAGCTATTGGTGAGAGACGATGGGTGAGAAGGACTTGGATGATTGTCCGTGACCTTCAACTTTATATTTCAATTAGATTTTAATTTAGAGAAATTTTAGTTTATATTAATTTAGAGAAATTTTAGTTTATAGTTTATATTAATTTAGTTTCTCTTTAGTATCAAATAGTAACTTGGATTTTTAATTTAAATTTAAGTTTTAAATTTTAGTTTAGTTTTTAGAGAGGAGAGATGTAATGTTTTTTTCGAAATTATGGTAACTTCACGGAGTAATTCCTTCTATTTAAAGGTTTTCGTGAAAGGCAAAGTCGTCAACAAATTTAACTTCACCGAGTAATTTTCAAAATCAGAAATAGACGATTTCGCGGAGTAGTTTGCCTTTTTTTAGCAATTCCCAATCTATAATTCTCAACTAATCTCTTTACAAAGTTCACAACTAGTTTTAGTAATATCCAACTAAAAATTAAAAATCTCATATTGATTGGTATTCTCTACTGGTTAAATCTTAAAATTTTATTGCTCATACTAATATTAGTTTCAAAACCTCATAGTTCTCCCTTAATTTTAGGTAAAATTTTAAACTTTGAAATGTGAAGTTTTGATTTTTAATTTTTTTTTTTCAAATTTTCAACTTTTTATTAAATGCGAACTAATTTGTTTGTAATATTTCCAACTGTTTTTTAAAGTTTAAATTTTTTAATTAATATGATTTTTGTGTTTAGTTGAGAGTTTGAAAAATTTCAACTAGTTCGTGCATTTGTGAACGTGATCCAAAAGTTACTATTTAACTATGGTACTAAACATTAGTCACTACTGCAATAAATGATTTATCTTAAAGAAAAGTAATGAACTAACCCATAATAATAGCTCAACAATTTTCAAATACAAAATCTTCTTATTCAAAAGAAGGAGAAGAAGTAGAGCTCCAGAGCTCGAGTTTTCACAAAGAAAAATTTACCAAATTCGTCAACTCTCTCTCTAAAAGTGGTTCATTGATTTTTTTTTTTGTTTGTTTGTCGCTCCTAAAGCTCGTCTAAAAAAATCGAAAATTCGACGGAGAGAAAGTTACGGGGAGACCAGTTTGGGATTCTTGGTTTCCCTCTTCATTCGTTGCTCCGCATGTTAGTTTTCCCTTTCTCATCTCTACATTTTTTAGTTTTCTTATTCCCTATTTTTTGTTCGGTGCTTAATCGCCATATAATTTATATACCTTTTTTTTAACAATTCTCATAATCCAGAGATATTTCGGAATCTAGGGTTTTCGATTTCCAGTTTTTATCTATTCATCTTGTTACAACTGATTGATCTTGCTGGTTGATTGTGGTTGTGGTGGTGGTGGTGGTAGTGGTGGCGTGGAAGCCGAAGTCATGACTGCAGGTGGTGAAAAAAACTTGATTACTGTTCGTCCAGAAGAACTCAGATTCATTTGTATGTAATCAGTCTCTCCCTCTCTATCCTGTTTGCTGTTGATGAATAACTTGAATCAATGTCTTGGGTTGGGATGTATTCGTGATCAAGATCATGAATATGCTTAATGATAATTTGGAAATGTCTTTTGTGTTAAGAAAAGTTAAGAATGTTGGAAGGAGAATAAACTTTGTTGGGTTTGACTCTATTGAGGGATCATACTATTTTGTCTTCTAATTTGATGTTAGTTTTAGCCTTACCCTGTTAGACTTATGATTTTATAATTTATTTTCAGTTGAACTCGAAAAGCAAAGCTTTTGTGATCTTAAACTTGCAAACAACACAGAACATCATGTTGCTTTCAAGGTACGTAGGTTGATCTTCTTTTCTACTCTTTAGGGTTATGCTTGATGTTAAGATTTTTTGTCTTTCTTGTCACCTCTAGGTTAAAACAACCTCACCGAAGAAGTACTTTGTAAGACCAAACAGCGGTGTTGTGCAGCCTTGGGACTCATGCACCATAAGAGGTGCTCATTTTTATACTTTGAACCCTGATTTGCTTTTAACAATCGCGATTGCGATTAAATTTTTCTTATCATCTGTCTCGTGTTTTTCTCTTTCAAATCCAAGTTATATTTGGATTTGCAACTCCGATCGGAAACCATTGAAGTGCTCGCTTTTTTCACCCGAAATGAATCAAAGAAATGCACTTTGAACACTTCTACTGAATTATTTCGTGAATGGCCCATTTCCCAGTAAAATGTTAACTGGAAATGACCACTTTACACGTTAGAATTAACCGGCCACAACGCTTCTACTTATATTGTAATCCGGGTAACCTATTATCTCGTTAGATATTTGTAGGTAAATTTTAACTGGGATGACTCTGTTAAAAGTTTGTGAAGTATTAAGTAACAAAGAGTCCTTTAGGTATAAAGGAAGGGTATTCCTAACTTTGACATGTTTGTGTCTTTATCGGCCACTTTTTATGTGCCTGAATGGTGATATTCATTTTTTTAGTGTCCCAAATGGTTGTCGTCCCATTTCCCTTCATAATATAGCTAGCTGTAAGCCTAAATCTGCGAGATCTATTTGCTCGATATTGTGTATTCTTAGTCTATCTCTTGATTTAAGTTGTTTCTTGGTCGTTTTAGATTTCTCGGCTACTGATTGATTATAATAAATTTCTGATCTGCAGTCACTTTACAAGCACAACGAGAATATCCTGCTGATATGCCATGCAAAGACAAGTTTCTTCTACAAAGCACAGTAGTGGATCAGCAGACTGATTTTGAAGAACTTCCAAAAAACACTGTAAGAATGTCTACTTCAGATGTAGTTATTTTCTTTCTTTCAACAAGCATGATACATTTTCGACCCAAAACTGATCCAAATGTTATGTATATTGTTGATGCATTTAGTTCCAAAAAGAAAGTGGAAAGACAATACAGGAGCACAAACTCAGAGTTTCTTATATCTCCCCTGCTTCAGCTCAATATCATTCCGATGATGAAGGAAGTAAGAAGGCTGGGAGAAGTCCTGAAACCAATGCTGTGAGTTTATATGACACTGACTCTGGTTTTATTTTACATTATTTTTTTTGAGTTTTGAGAAAAAGAAAGTGAATGTCAGAAAAAGATAGTTGAAGTCATAATGCCTCTGACAATGAAAAAGAATAGTTCTTTCTGACTAAAAGAAGAAAGTAAAGATTGAATTGAGATTAAAGTCCTATAAGTTATGGTTCGTAAGTTATATATAAGTTTTTTAAAGTTCAGAATAAAAATAGAAGTTTTTGTACAATGTTTAGATGTTATTCCTATATTTTATATCCCATGATAATTTGGCCTGCAAAGTCGAAGCAATAGCGAATAGGTAGAGCATCTGTAGTTAGCATATTATCATTATTAATGAACTTTTTGGAGAAAGTTCTCGGAGTTTCCTTTGTACTTTCTTTAGAGCATACATAATTCTTATTCTGAAAACCTGGTTATGGCCGTAGCCGTTAGTTTGTGCATTTAGAGGAAGTCTTCAAACATCTAAACAATAAGAGTTCTTTTGTTTCTGATGTCATGGAACTTGAAATTTAAGAACACTTTAACAATCTTAAGCATTGTTAATTCAGAAGACATAGAGTATAATAAAAAAATTATACAACACTTATCATACACTTCGATATACTAAGTGTTACAATTGATGGTTGTTGTCCAAAAATTGCAATTCACTTGTAGCATATACCATTTGGAATGGCTTCAATATTTGGTGAAGGACAGTTTTCTTGTCTTTCATTAATAGATTGAAAATGCTTCAGACTGGAGTTGGCTAGAGATATAGATAAAATGTAAATAATTTGCATATTGTGAATTCGTAGATCTATATGCTGACTTAATATACGTTATATAAATATAATGTATCTAGACTAATCTGATCTTATCTTTTCAAAGCGAAATTCTTACATTTATTCATTTTCTAACTTCTTTTGTGTATGCAAAATCAGACTATACAGCGTCTTAGAGAAGAAAGAGATGCAGCTGTTCGACTAACACAGCAGCTCCAACTTGAAATGGTCAGTGTGTAACTTCTATAAGTTGTAATGTACTGGAAAACCTTTGAATTAAAGTCTTAATTTATCAAAAGGCTTTCTTTTAACACGGGTTTACTCCGTAATTTGAAATGTCTTCTCTTATCAAAACTTGATGGTTTTTAAACTTGATTCCACCACAGGACATGTTGAAAAAAGCAAAAAATAGGAAAAACAAGTCGGGATTTTCATTCAAGTTTGCGGTCATTATGGGACTCATTGGGATCACCTTTGGCCTTCTCTTGAACCTTTCCCTCTCATCATCTCAGCCAAAGCTACAGAGTTAAAGTCACTTTTGAAAAAAGACCACAAAGGAGTGAGCAATCGGCTGTTTCATTGTATTATTTGCATTGATGAGACATGTTAAGTTCTTTTTGTATATTGGATGGATGGCTTCATTTGGTTTGTTAAAGATCCAGATGATACATAGCTTTTTAGTGAAATGTTTTTTATTACCTAAGAAACTCCTTGTATAAAGACATCTATTTTCACACAATTTTTATAAATGGATGTATAAAGTTATAAATAGTTGCAATTTGGAAGGTCGAAGAATGATTGTTGCTGCAAATGTTATTAGGGTAAAAAGTATATCAAAGTATATATTTATTTAATAGTTCAATGAAAGGACAACATTGTTAACATTTTGTAAGATAAACCCATAAGAAATGGATAACTTTTTGTATAAAAATATATTAAACTTAATCAAACTCATTAAACTTTTTTGAATCGATATTTAGGAAAAAAAAGTTAAAAAGTAGGGATTTCAAAACAAAACCGTACCTCAAAAGAAAAATCTTACATACATTTTCCGGATACAGATGAAAAAACAAACTTTTGGTGGCAGGTTTTGTATATTTAGATATTCGTTGTATATTTAGATATTCGATTAGGAATAAAAGCATCAATTTAGCATCAATTTCTGAAACTATTTGTTGGTTAGCCTTCTCTAGAATTTCCAACAGTAACTTAGCTTCATCTCTTCTCTTAGTTATTGCAAAGCTTTCCATGGCTTCATGGCCAGGGAATCCCTGGTCTAATGATAGACAATGCTAGTTCATCCTCGTACTTGGCTGTCAAGTATGTCTATCTTTTCAGCCCTTCTGTTCCTCATTCCCTCTCTTTCACTTGTTCAAAATCATGGTCCAAGTTTATTAAAGCCAGCTGTGTTTTCCTAAATCTTTCACCCTTTAATCCTCATCATCCCTTTGTAAAAACTGTTGATATCCTGCTGTTTGCTGAATTTCTCCCGAGTTTGATGTAATACGTGCAAAAGACCTCTCCACCTCAATCCCATCCAAGCTCTCCTACATAGTATCATGGCTGTCCCATCTTCTCTCTCCCCTTTGGACCCAGTTATTCTGGAAACACTCCCTTCTCTACACCACCTTAGTCAAACCTCCAAACATCAACCATTCTAGTTCCTCCTTGCTTAGTCCCTGGTTGGACAACCTCCAATCACTGGCATTATTTCTTTCCACCTTCCTCTTTTTTCACTGTGGTAAGATTACTTCTTACAGTGCCCTCAGTAACTATTCAGTTACCCCAACTAGCTCTATTAGCCTTTTTTGGTTTCTTCACTGCAACCACCCTCAAAATCCCAACCTGTTACCTTTCTCACCCTCTCTCCTCCTTTGGGTAACTCTCAGTACCACTTTCCCCTTCTCCTTGCATCCTCTAATCCCAAGTAACCAGTTCAAGCTTTACTGACTACTTTCTACCCCAAGTCTTATCCTCTCCCCTCACCCCACCTCAATCCCTAGGCTAGTCCATCTACTCACTCTAATTTACTTGCCTAACAATAGAATCCCCCTCTATCCCCTGCCTACTCTCCCCTGGTTTATCACCATAACCATGACTGCACTATCCTCCATTCAATCCTACACCTTCTACCCTATTTCTAGTTCTAGCTTCCCTTCTGCTTCCTATCCTCTACCCAAATCCCTCCCTTATTATCCTGTCGTCAAACCCCTCCCTTACTTACTATCACCTATCCTAACCAGTTCATCACAAACAACAAACCAAAAGTTCCAAAAAACCAAAATCATTTTCCTCCAAACTCACTTCTCTCTGTACCAAATGGTCTCCTCTGGCTCCCCTCGCCCTGCTAATGCCTCCGACTTTGTGGAATCCTTCTCTCCAGTGAGACCTCTAGCCATCTCCTCCTCTCTGGTCTCCTATCCGGTCAGCTCTACTGAACCCCTAGCTATCATTGACATTCCCTCAAGCAACCCCTCCTGTTTGGACTTCGCCCTTCCCACTCCTATCACCTCCCATCATGAAGAGTTCGTCAGGAACGCTCTTGCCATGGCAAGGTTCCACATGGAATCGGGCCACTCCATCTTCCTCTCTGCCCCCTCGTCTGATCAGCCTTGTATGCCTCCCTCCCAGTTATCACTCGAAGCCTCCCTCGTGTGGTGTTTTCCTCTGCTTCTAAGTTTGGAGCCCATCCCCACACTGATTCTCTTCCCCCCTGGTAACTCTGAAGCCCCTCTGTTTGTTCTGGGCTTCTATGAGAACTTGGTCTCCTCCAACACCGAGCACTGTTCCACTCCCAAATCTCTGACTCGTGATACCTTCTCATGCAACCCCCTCAGCTCCCTTTCTGTTGGCTTGTCTCCCTCTGGATTTCTACCTCTTCCGATTCCGGTATCATCAAATGATTTGAGTGGTTTCAGATTTCGGATTGGCCATGCCTCTCCCTCTTCTTCGAAAAGAAGCTCCTCTGGGTTTTTGGCCACTCTCCCGGGTTCTAGATCGCCAGGAATCGCCGTTGAGCTCGAGCCTTCAACTTTCTCTGCTCCTCTGGATTTATCCTTGGGAGTGGCTGATGGCTTGAAGTCGATCTCAAGCTCTCGATTCTCTAACTCGAAACCTCATAGGACAGTAAGGAGTATTGAGACTCAAGGTGCATGAGACACTTCTGGTTTCTGCCCTATCAATTCGTTGGGCCCCTATCAGTGTAATGGGCTTAACATTTGGACTAACAAAAGCAACCAATTCGGTTCTTCTTTCAAAGACGGTCCTCGAAATTAATCAGGCCTACTCAAGTACTTACAATTGACAAGCTAGTAGGAAATAAGGGTCAAGAATTGATGGGTGGTCCTTCCTCATATGTCCCATATTCCTTAATCATGAATTTTGGGGATGCAGGTAAAGGCCCTAAATGAAGGAGGTTTTAAGTAAACTGGCCCAAATCCCTTCAAAATTATCTAAATCTTCATCCATAAAACCTAACTCCTTGGGCATTGCTAATTCGAATTCTCGTATTCACTCTACTTCTCCCTCTTCTTATGCGAGCATTGTATCTGGTCATAGCGAAAATCGCTCCCCTTTGGTGATTGGAATTAACCATATGGAACTTGTGGAGAATGATTTCATAATGCAAGAATCTGCCATGGGTCCCCCGGATTCTTGGAAAGCATGTCTTTCGGGTTATTTTCTAACTCAACCAAATAACTTAAGCTTCCTCAGAGAAAATGTGGAATCTTTATGGAAGAAGTATGGCCTCATACAATTTAAACCTCTTCCAGAAGACTACTTCCTTTTCCAATTTGGCTCTGAGATCATGGTTAAAAAGGTATTAGAGGGAGCACCTTGGCATTTTGGAGGTAACTTGATGATCTTGAAAGTTTGGGAACCCCTATCCCCTCTTATCAAAGATCCTCACACGGAAATTCCTATCTGGGTCAAGGTATTTAATTTTCCCCTTGAACTTTGGACGGCGGAGGAGTTTAGTAACATTGGATCTGTCTTAGGGACACCTTTATATGTGGATCACCAAACGGAACGGAAAGAAAAACTTCGTTTTGCCCGTATTTGTATTATGATCGCTGTAGGATCTCCTATCCGCTCTGAGCTCACTTTCAAGATAAAGGGCAAATCTATCACAGTGTCCTTTGAATATCAGGGTCTCGCATCTGCAAAAAAGGCCCCATTAAGCTTTCTCATTTTCCTATTCCGACTTCGTATTCTGAGGAAGAACCATCCAAGTTCATTCCTGAAGCGGATCTTAGTCATCATCTTTCATCCATTAAAGAGGGAAAGGAAGTGGAAAGCGGAGAAGAGGCGGACTCTCCTCCAAATAGGCTTCACACTGTAGATCCCAAGGGTAAGGGTAAAATGGAAATGTCGTCCAACAGGACCATCGTCTGATACACTGTAAGTCATTCTCTTTATGAATATTGCCTCCTGGAATGTTCGGGGTCTCAATGACCATGTTAGACAAAAAGACGTAACTGATTTTATAATTAGTAATAGTATTTATTTGTTTATCTTAGTGGAAACTAAAGTTCATCAAGCTAAGGTTGACTCTATTATTAGTAAGATGGTTCCCTTTTGGCATGTAATTACTAATCATTCCTCCCATCCCCTCTGTCGAATTTGGATAACCTGGAACCCTAGTGTGATTACCATCACTAAGATATCAGAGTCATCCCAATACGTTCATTGTAGAGCCAAATGCCATAATTTCAATACATCATTCATGCTCTCAGCCATTTATGTTTTTAACGAAGCCCATGACCGTATCCATCTTTGGAATGACTTAATTTCCATCTCCAAATTGGAGAACCATATATCTTGGGTCTCCCTTGGAGATTTTAATACTATCTGTCACCCGGATGAGAGAATTGGCGCCTCTGACAATTGGTCCTCAGCAATTGATGAGTTCAATAATTGTTGTTATTTAAGTGAACTTAGTGATCTCCGATCCACTGGGTTTCACTTCACTCGGATTAATAAACAACATTCTCGCCCTATTCTTTCCAAGATTGACCGCGTCCTGGTCAGTCCCAATTACGACGATCTCTTCCCTATTTCCTTTGCCCATTTTGGATTTCCACGATCCTCAGACCATACCACTGTAACTCTCAACCTAGGTTTGCCTCGGTCTAGACGTAAAAAGTCCTTCCATTTCTTCAACATGTGGCAATCTCACCCGACTTTCAAGGACATAGTCTCCAAAAGCTGGAACTCCCCAGTTTCTTCCTCTGGGATGAGGTTAGTCACAGATAAACTAAATCGCCTTCAGTAAGAGCTTTCAAAGCTCAATCGTAAGGAAATTAGTGACATCAGTAATAGAGCTCGTAATGCACAAATCAAATTGTTTGAGACCCAATCAAACCTCGCTCTAGACCCCCTCAATCCTAGTCTAAGTTCCGATGAAATTGAGGTTTCCAAATCTTATATCTTTTTCAGTTGTGCTAAAGAGTCATTTCTTAAGAAACAATCTAGAGAGAACTGGATTAAGCTTGGTGATAAGAATACTAAATTCTTCCATAATTGTATTAAGAACCGTCTCTTCCGTAATAAAATCGTATCGATTTACAATGACTCTGGAATTGCAATTTCCACACCTGCTGGTGTCTCTAAATTCATTGTTAATTACTTCGAGAATTCCCTTGGTACTAAGCATTCTTCTGCCTACCCCGGCTTGGATAAAGTCTCCTCTCTTCTTACCTCCAAAGTTACTAATACTGATAGCGAATTAATGATTCGCGAAATCACTTGTGAAGAAATTAAGTCTGCATTATTCAGTATCGATAGTAACAAATCTTCTGGTCCAGATGGGTACAACTCTTCTTTCGTTAAGTCTACCTGGAATACAGTCGGTCCTGACATCTGTAATGGTGTTCTTGAGTTCTTTCATACGTGAACTTTGGACAAGTCTTGGAACTCAACTTCCATTGCCCTCATTCCAAAAATTGACTATCCCTCTGTTCCAGCGGACTTTAGAGCTATTGCTCTCTACGGGAAGAAATATCTCTGATAACATTTTACTGTCCCAAGAGCTCTTGAGAGGATATCATAACAATGCTACGGGAAAAATGATAGCTCTTAAAACTGATATCATGAAAGCCTTTGATAATGTCCAATGACACATCGTCCTTGACATCCTTGTGGTCATGCATTTTCCAGATCAAATGATTACTTGGATAATCAAATGCATCTCATCTCCCTCTTATTCCATTAACATTAATGGAGACCCCTTTAGTGACTTTAATGGAAAAATGGTCTTAGATAAGGAGACCCCCTATCCCCTTTCCTTTTTGTCCTCATAATGCAAGTTATTTCCGGTTTAATCAAAGAGAAGAGCCAGGATACAGACTTCAAATTTCATTGGAAGTGCCAAAAGCTTAAAATCATCAATCTTTGCTTTGCAGATGACCTAATGATCTTTCGCCATGGGGACTCTAAATCCCTCTTTCTAATCAAAGAGGATCTTGATGAATTTTATCTGCTATATGGCCTCAAACTCAACCCCTCAAAAAGTCATATTTTCCTCTCTAGTATTGAGGATTCTCTAAGGTATAACCTGCTGCCTATTCTGGGCTTCCCGGAAGGTTCTCTCCCAGTTAAATATCTGGGAGTTCCCCTTATAACTGGTAGGCTAACACAATCTGACTGTTGTCCTCTTCTTCACAAGATCACTAAACTTATTGATTCTTGGACCTCCAAACATCTCTCTTATGCTGGAAGGCTTCAGCTGATTAAGTGTGTCTTATTTTCTGGTCAGGTTTACTGGCCCTCTATCTTTATTCTTCCCTCTAGAATCATCAAAGAGCTAAACCAATACCTTCATCGTTTCCTCTGGTCGGGAACGACCATGAAACTTCATGGGGCAAAATTTTCCTGGACCTCCGTAACCTCTCCTTACAAAGAGGGCGGCCTTGGGATTTTAGATCTAAAGATTTGGAATCAGGCGACTGTCCTTGAGCATCTTTGGTCTATTGTTAGTAATAATAATCACTTCATATGGTATGATTGGATTAAAACTGAAAAAATTAAAAACAATAGTTTCTGGAATATCCCTACTGGCTCCTCCCCATCGTGGATTTGGAGGAAAATTCTTCATCTTCGCCCTTTGGCAAGTAACTTGTACATGGTGGCTATTGGCAACGGTATGAGCACCTCCTTCTGGCACGACCCTTGGCTCCTTTATAATTTTCTAGCATCTCATTACGGTGACAACATCATTAGCGACTCTCGTCTGGGAAACAACCTCAAGGTTTCGGACATCATCCACAACGGTAATTGGAACTGTCATGCTGATATCAGACCGGCGAGAACTAGAAGTCGATTGCATCTATTGGAGATTCATAACCTTATCCTCACTCTTCCTCCTCCAAACATCGCCTCTATCGATGTTCCATACTCGACTGCAAAATTTGGAAGCAACTCCTTCACTATCAAGGACACATACAACGCTATTCGTATGCCCGCTCTTGACGTGGGGTGGGCCGGGTTAGTTTGGAACAAATATAATATCCCTCGTCACTCCTTTATTCTTTGGCTAGCTATCTTAGGAAAGCTTGCTACCAGGGATAAACTCCTCAACTGGGGTCTCAACACCCCAACTGAATGTGTCCTTTGCAATTCTGATTCTGAATCTATCTCTCATATTCTCTATGAATGTAGTTTCACACAGAATATTTAGACCTTTGCTAGTAATAAACTTGGCTTCCCTTTTTCACCTTTGTGCTGGCAATCTTGGATTAGCGAGGCGTCAAAATGGTCTAACTCTCGTGACCATATACTTTGGCGGACTTACTTTGGCGCGGTCATTTACCACGTCTGGAAAGAGAAGAATTCAAGAATTTTTGGTTCCGCTCCTGCCCTGGATTCTCTAATCACCCACCGTATAGTAGCAGATCTTCGTTATAGGTTCTAGGGTACCAAGACTAGCTGGCCATAGTATTTATTATGATTTATCTTCTCACTCTACTTTTATATCTGCAGGATTCTACTCTTGCTCCATGTCTGCTAGGGGACTCCCAGATGACCTCACTCCAGTAGAAGGGTCGAGCTTCGATTACGTCGAGTTATCATTCAGAGTTGCTTACGACTCCCTATGTTTACGTTGTATTTCTTTATCATTTGGTTTATCTTTGATTGTAGACTGTTAATCGGCTTAATTCAGTCGAATGTATCTCCTCGGGGTATGCCCCAGGTTTCTTGTATGAACTATTTACATTTATTTAAAAGTTTCTTTTCACCAAAAAACAATAACCACAAATAATAATAAATCTGCATCACGCAGATAATATTCCACGTTCAATAAAATTTTATTATTTTTTAGAAAAGAAAATAAAAAATAATAATCACAAATAATAGTTATATGAATATATTTATTGTTGGGAAAATATTAGATAAAAATGTGATAGATATTTTTCGAATTGGCTCCCACATAAGTTACCTCATATAAGTTGAAAAAATAGTTGAAAAGCTCCAAGAAAGACTTTTTGGTTCTTGAAATGCATCCTGAGTTTAAGAAGAACTTCTGATGTTGGCCATCTTAATTTGGCAGAATGGATGCAAACAAACAACTTCAAAATCAAGGCTACATATCAAACAAATTGTATTCTACAAGATCCACTCAACATGTTACAAAAACGGATGATTTTTATCCGTTAAACAACCAATCAGATTCTGCACTTTAAGGGAAACGAAACTTGTGGATAAACCCAATTTCCAAGAAAAATGTCATTCCGCTATCTGCACAAGGTACAGATCAAATGTCTTATGCAGAAATTACAAATCCAAGAACAAAAGAAATGCAAGAAAAGTGCCAAATACAACAGAAGAAAGATCGCATTAACATTCAATTTTCACCTAATGTTAAAGAAAGTCTGCAACAAAGAACAAAGAACACCATGTTAGAAATTTCTCTACAGGGAAACCCAAACATGCATCTATCCAGAAATTTGTTGATCAAATTGACTTTCACGGAGAATTTAACGTTTCACATTAGGATAATAGACATATCCTTCTGGAGTTTGATCTATTTAAAGACGTCAAAAGACTATGGAAGAGAAATGTTTGGCAAATAACCCCATCAAATATCGCATCCCGTAGAAAATGACAATCTACTTCAATATGCTTTGAACGCTAATGGAACACAGGATTTTGGACAAGATGTAAATCCGACTGACTATCATAGAAAACTTGCATAACCCCTGAGTGTGAGACCCCAAAATCCTTGATCAAACCGTGCAACCACTTTAACTCACAAGTCAATCCTACCATAGACCGGTGCTCTGCTTCAGCGGAAAATAATGCAACAACACCTTGTTGGAGAGTAAACTTCATCCAATACTTGGTCTAGAGTCCCACATTGCTAACATTAAAAAAATAGAGTGTATATAAATGTGAATCCATCTCAACTAGTAAAAGACATTTTAGGAGTGTACCAAAAGCAAAGCCATGCGGGATTGATCGCCCAAAATAGACAATATCTTGCTAGTATGTGAGGCACAATTGTATATTCTCAACATGGTATCAGAGCCGAAATAAAGGATTCATGCTCTAGCGTGATGGGACCATACCCCCCGCTGCGTACTAAGCAATGTGGGACATTTGAATGTGTTGAATATCCAACGATGATGTTTATTCCTCTGTGATTAGGTGACGTTATTCCACCTATCAACACATTCAGCGATGTGTTGACGCTGTGATTGAGTGACGTTATTCCACCTATCAATACATTCAGAGATGTGTTTCCGCTGTGATTGGGTGACGTTCATTCCGTCCGACGACGTTTATTCCGCCGATTAATGGAATCAAGTTTAAGAGGGGATGTTGGAGAGTAAACTTCATCTCATTCTTGGTCCAAAGTTGACACAATTGTATATTCTCAACATGGTATGGTATCAGAGCCAAAATAAAGGATTCATGCTCTAGCATGATGGGACCATACCCCCCGCTGCGTACTAAGCAATGTGGGACATTTGAATGTGTTGAATATCCAACGATGATGTTTATTCCTCTGTGATTAGGCGACGTTATTCTACCTATCAACGCATTCAGCGATGTGTTGACATTGTGATTGAGTGACGTTATTCCACCTATCAATACATTCAGAGATGTGTTTCCGCTGTGATTGGGTGACGTTCATTCCGTCCGACGACGTTTATTCCGCCGATTAATGGAATCAAGTTTAAGAGGGGATATTGGAGAGTAAACTTCATCTCATTCTTGGTCTAAAGTCCCACATTACTAAATATTAAACATAATAGAATGTATATAAGTAGGTTTAGACCTCAACTAGCAAGAGGCCTTTTGGGAGTGTACCAACAACAAACTCGTGCAGACCTTATGGTCCAAAGCGGACAATATATTGCTAGTCTGTGAGGCATGTTTCACACCTACACATTTATTCTAATAATATACAACTAAACTAAGAGCCAACTTTTCTAAGTTTAAGTATATAGTTTCAACATCAACCAACATCTCACTCATATAGTATATTGGTCTTTGAATTCCAACATCTTCCATTACAAGAACCGCGCTAATGACAAAACTCGAAACTGATATATGCAAATATAAATACTCTCATTCATTCGGTGTCGGCTAAGTTTATGGTGAAGTTAAATAATTTTTCAATTCATTAAATGCCACAATACACTTATCATCCCAAGAAAACTTCTCAATCTCTTTCAAATATCAAAACAGTGACCGTTATCCAACATCTTAGAGTTAAACTTTGACAACACTGCCAATCAACCTATTAAATTTTGAACTTTTATAACCGGTTTTGGTGGAGATATTGCTATTAATGCTTTCAACTAACTATGATCAGACTCAATCTCCCTTTTACTTATCACGAATCTAATAAATTTTCCCAAACCCTTGAATAAACACTTCAGTAAATTCAAATTCTGATTATATTTCCTCAAATTGTTAAAAATTTCAAATGATGTTGTCATTTGCTTGCTTGTTTCATTCCTTTTGATAATTGGTGAGGTTTATTTTCGTCCGAGGGTAAGTTTTTAATTTTTGTTTGGAGTTTTGTGGAAGTTTGTAAGTATTTAATGTTTAAGTAGTGAGTAGAGGGAGAATTAAGCAGCCTGGTTGTATTTAATTTTCATTACCCTCATTTAATGTAGGTGGTTGGGTATTTATACCCTTATATCTGGGCCTTATAGGCTTTCGGGTCATGTTTAATGGACCCGGTTCAAGTTCAAGGACCCATGAGCTCTTAGTAGGAGAGCATGCAGCTTAGTCAAGAAGTGTTTAGGTTTTAAGTACTTTAGTTCTTGTTCGAACAGTGCAATGGGTGAGGTGTTCGAACTGCCCTGTCCGGTTAAGTAGTCTTTGTCCGAACTGTCCCTGTCCGTAGTGGTAACAGAATCCGGACTCATCAGTAGCCCCTTTTTTAGGTGTTTGTTCAAAAACCTTTGTCAAAACCTGAAAAACAGTCCGTTGTCAGTGATAGTTTCATCCGGACAGGTCTTTCGAATTGTGTTATGGTTTTATCCGGACTGAAAAAAGCTCTTTGAATCTAAACGGTTTTTTGCCAAAGTTCATGGGACACGTGTCTCTCTTTGGTTCGTTACTTTAGCCGTTTTTTCACCTTGAATTTAGCACCTAATTTCTCTGAAAAGCAACCTCTTCATTAATGAAGGTGACATCAGCGTCGTCTCTTAATCATTGCAAATCCTTTCGAATTCTCCTATGAATCAAAACTTCTTTTTGGGGTTTACTATAAATTAAAACACTTTTCCACTGTTTTACTATCACTTTCATTTTCACTTTGCTAATTTTTAGAGCTTTCTCTCTCAAACACAAGTTCTTTACTTTGGTTGTTTATGTTCTTTACTTTGGCTCAATCTATCTGAACTAGAAAAAGCACAAAAAGTTGAAAGGGAAAAGCACATCGCAGCAGGCTTACCTACTTCTCCCATCGATAAACCAGCAACCTCAACCACCGAGCCTGACCAGGGTTCATCCTCTACAAAAAGTGTCAGACCGAAGAGATTGTTTTAAACCAGCTTTTCCCCTATTATCTCAGGTTCATCGGTTCAAGAGTCAGAACCCACTGTTGAACCAGGCTTAACAGTTACTAGTTTTAAAAAACCTTCCCCATTCTTAGCCATGGGGTCAGATGCTGATACTTCTCCCAACAAACTGGTTGATCGAAGAAAAGGCCGGCTGGTCAAAGGGCAGGCTTCCAAAGGCACCCCTTCGAAATCAGGTGCCAAGGATAGCAGTACAGGGTCAGAAACACCCATAGAAGCACCCAAGGACATGCTGTCCGGCCCGGAGGCTACTGGCTCAAGCCCCCGAAGAGAAACCTCCATATCAGAGCCCCAGTCGGAGGCTAGAGTGCAGGAGAGCGCTGAAGCTCATCAGTCCGGTGGTCAGACTGAACCAATTCCAAAATCCCCCCTCATCAAGACAACTGAAAAGCCTTCCTTAATAATGGAGGAAATAATGGAGGACTCTATCGAAGAGGCTCCATTCGAGTCTGAACCTTCCGGACAGACTAGTGGTGCTGTTGCTGCCTAGAAGGATAAAGGCAAGGAAAAGCTATGCTTAAGGCATCCAGATATGCCGGAGTGCCTCGAAGGAAAAGTGGGACCTTGTTTCCATAAGGTCAATGTTAAATATCTTCTTTCCTTACAAAAGATCAATTATGCTTTCATCCATACAGTTGAGTTGGGCCGGATGCGTACGAAGTGGGGGATTCCGGAGAACGTAAAAATTAGAATCCCCATAGACCCTAAAACCCCAATGGACTGTAAACTCAGTGAAATAGTCATCTTCACTGAGCTTTTTAACTAGGGTCTAAGGTTTCATTTAGATTAGGAGATAGTTAGGTACTTCCACCTCATCAAGCTCTGCCCTAGTCAACTGAGCCCCAATGCCTGGTACACACTTATGGCCTGCATCATGGCCTCCAGGCTCTCCGGGATTCCTCTACCAATGGAGGAGTTTGCAGCTGTGGCCAGTCTCTGCAGAAACCACCACATTCCCTTCTATCACTTCAACATGGGTGATAATTATAAAGCAGTGGATGATCTGCTTGAGTCGGAGAGAAATTGGAGGACTCAATTCCTGTTCGTAAGTGGTGCTTGGGAGAACGGGAGGAAAATCAAAGCCGGAGTCAATCCAAGTTTTCTCACCAGCAGATGGAGGAGTGATCGTAAGGCTTCTACTTTATATTCTTATTTCTACTTTTATCGAATTTGCTTAAACTGACTGGTCTTGCCTTTTTTCTTAGCAGTGCTGCCCAAAGACTTTAGTGACTACATAAAGGTCGGGCAGACTACTTGCACCAAGATCAACACTTGGGCTGCTGAAAAGTGGGGAAACCGGTTTTACGATGCTTTCACAGGAGGCAACTTTGCAAGGTCTCACCTCTGGAACACTACTGGCCGGAGGGACTTCACCTGGGAAGAACTCACCACTCCACCCCCTCCGGATGTAGTCCTCAAGAGAACACACGAACCGGATGGGTCACTTTACTTGCCAGGCCGGGCCAAGGCCCCGAGTAAAATGAAAGGCAAGAAAAATAAGGGCACGAAGGTTGTAGGTGAGGCTAACCCTGCCGAGGTGGATGAGGCTGCTCCAACAAATACAGAGGGGCCAACCTCAAGCCAGATCGATGCTTCTCTCTTAGAAGTGGTGGAGCAGGAGAGTGTTAGGGAAGAGGTAGGATCTCCCAAACCTTCAAAGGTTCGCAAGAGAGACCGAAAACGTGGAGCAGAGAATAAGGAGAGGGAGGCCAAAAAGAAAAAGACCTCTAGGGGTGACGAACTCTCTCTCCGGACTCCGGAGCCTCTTCCCCCTGTAGACCCTACTGATCCGACAAGAGCAGAGGAGATCTCTGGTGACTTTCACACTGACGAGGTCGGAGGAGGAGACCTTAGCATTGATGGTGTTGACATTACAGGGCTCGATGGACTTGGTGACTATTTTGCAAACCTTCCCAGAGATGATTTTGCTGGGCTTTACCTCCCTCCAAGCACTTCGAACACCGTTACTTTTAATGGTAAGACTTTTACTGTTTCAAGTGAAAGGGATATTATAGCTCACTCCATATTAAGTAATGTTCAGCCATTGCTTGTTTTGGAGAAACAAGTTCGAGGTCAGGCAGATATTATTAAAGATCTCAAATCTGACAAAGAGAAACTGTCCGATGATCTTCTTACTGCCACTCAACATGCTGACATTCTGAAGGGAGAAAACGAGGAGCTAAAGAAGAGCCAAGAGGGGTGGACCACAAAGGTTGCCACTTTAGAAGACACTATCAAAGAGCTCCAAGAGATGCTGTCTGGATTAGAGAAAGATATCACCTCTTCGAAAGAGGAGACAAATGCCAAGGATCAAGTCATCCACAACTTGACAAGTGACAAGATTACGCTCGAGAACACAGTGTCCAAGGCTGCAGAGAAGAAAGCTGATCTTCTAAGGGAGCAGGAGGCCAAAATTCAGGCCAAGATCGATGCTTATGCCAACAACATAATAGATACTCAAGAGCAAATGTATGCCAAGGTGAAGTCGGACATGGTCCTGCTCTTTCATGAGAAGTTCCCGAAGAGGAACCTGGGAGATTTGTGGCTTCATGTAGAGTACGAAGACCTTCCATTCCATACCATGGTTGATGGAGACTTGCATGATTATTCTAGTGCTTCCTCCTCTGACGAAGAAGAAAACACCGGGGAGGACCCTCACGAAGAGAAAGACGATCCCAAAAAGAAGAAGAAGACAAGTGAGGCTGAGCCATCTTCAAAGGCTCAGTCTTAAACTATGAATTATCTTTTCACTTTTCATGTTACCTGAACTAAAGTCCTTGGAAGGCCAAGGCATTTTTGTTATTGTGTCCGGCATTTGACCGGATAGATCTTTTGTTTTGTTTGACAATTTAAAAGTCCTTGGAAGGCCAAGACACTTAGGTTATTTTAATGAATATCTTTGTTTTGCACAACTCTTGCATTCTTCCATAGTTTGTTTCAATTTTGGTGGCTAGTGTTTAAATAGCCCTTAGTTATTCCATAAATTTTTCTAAAGCGAGAGTGTTTAAACTTCTCCAATGACAAATGTTTAAGTAGTCATCTTCAATTAAATCCGGATGGTGTGACAAAAAACAAAGTAAGAACACTTTAAATTTTTTTAAAGAAGGCATCAAGATTTATAAAAAGCCCGGACACCTCATTAAAACCTCCCCGCGCCACCAGGGTAGGAAAAAGTATGCCCCCAAATATTTATATGGATTTTTAAACAAGTAAATATTTACATTGTTCCTACTCTAAGTACATCCAGAGATGTTCAATATTCCAAGGGTGATTTAAAACCCTTCCATCTTTATCTTCTAGCCAGTATGTTCCACGTTTGAGCCGTTCAATGACCATATAAGGTCCTTCCCAAGTTGGGGCTAGTTTGCCGAGAAGCTTCTCTTTGGTGTCTAAGAAGACCTTCCTTAACACCTTGTCTCCCGGTTGAAAATCTCTTCTTCTAACTCTAGAAGCAAATCTGCTTCTCATCAAACCCTGATAGTGTGAAGCTCTAAGGTGAGCCTTAACTTGTCTTTCCTCTATTAGGTCAAGCTGACCCCTGATTGCTACTTCGTTGGCGTGTTCGGAGAAATTGTGAACTCGAAAAGAAGGGAGAGTTGCCTCTATGGGAGCTCTGGCATCCATCCCATAGACTAAGGCAAAGGGTGACTCTTGTGTTGCAGCCCCAGGAGTAGTCTGGTAGGCCCACAAAACCTCTTGTAAATAGCTAGGCCATTTCCCAGCAGCCCATTCCAATTTTTTCTTTAAACCGGACAGTATAGTTCTGTTAGCCACTTAAACCTGACCATTTGCTTGTGGGTGGAAAGGTGAAGAGAAACAATGTTGTATACCCCTTGAGGCACAGAAACTCTCCATTTCCCTGTTGTCGAGCTGCGGCCCATTGTCTGTCGTTATCTTTTGTGGAACACCAAATCTGCAAAAAATGTTGGATAAAATGAATTTTATGACAGCTTTTGATGTTGTTCCTGCCAGCGGGGCTGCTTCAATCCACTTTGAAAAATAATCTATAGCAACAATTATAGTTTTGCGTCCTCCGGACGCCATAGGAAGAGGTCCCACCAAATCTATCCCCCATCGAGCAAAATGTATAGGCTCAGAAATTGACTCTAAATGGATGGCTGTGACATGAATTTCATTACTATATCTCTCGCATGGATCACACCTTCTCACCAGCTCCTTAGCATCTTGCATTATAGAGGGAAAATAATAGCCATCCAGTAAAACTCTCCTTGTTAGAGCCCTGAATCCACGGTGAGCTGATCCCTCACCATCATGTAATTCAGAGAGGACTACTTGAGACTCATCATCTCCCAAACATCGCAAAAGAGGTTTACAAGAATTTTTATACAGAACGTCCTTAATATGATAAAACCACGAGCTTTGTGCTTCATTTTTCTTGCTAGTGATTTATCCGGAGGCAAGATGCCATCGGAGAGATACTGCAGGAGAGGGAATCTCCAATCTTGAGGCTGTTTCATCTGTACATCGAAAATTTCTTCCTCTTTGCTCACATTGAGTTGAATGGAAGGGCACTCCAGCACATGGATCCAAGGATATGACTCAGTGTATGCTATGGTTACCAAGGAATCTTCTAGTTCATTCTCTGTCCGGGGTATATGCTCATAAACAATGCTTTTGAACTTAAGTGCCTTATTTTTAAGAAGAAGTAAGTACTTCACTAGTTGCTCCTTTTTGGCCTCAGATTGACCTTGCGCATGGTGGATAAGAAGCTGGGAATCGCTCATCAGCTTGACCCTTTTGGCTCCACAAATATAAGCTAACTTTAAACCAGCTATAGCTGCTTCGTATACGGACTCATTGTTGGAAGCCCTAAAAGCAAAACATATAGCCTGGTACATTTTGTCACCATATGGAGAAGTCAAGCACACCCCTGCACCACATCCCATAGTACTGGATCCACCATCTGTCCGGACGACCCAGACCTTTTTGTCTTTCATTTCAGTAGTCTGCTCCGTATCCCTATCAGAGTGGAATTCAACTAAAAAATCAGCCACAACTTGGGCTTTGATTGCTGTTCGAGGAGCAAAATCAATATCGAAGTCCCCCATTTCTACTGACCACTTAGTTATTCTACTTGAAATGTCTGCCTTTTGAAGAACACTCTTTAAGGGAAAAGATGTTCGAACGATAATAGGATGAGACTGAAAATAAGGCCTCATCTTTCTTGTAGCAATTACCAAGGCTAATGCTAATTTTTCGAGCTTTAAATAGTGTTTTTCTGCATCTATCAACCTCTTGCTGATGTAGTACACCTGATGGGGGTAATTATCCACCTCTCTTACCAATACAGCACTGATGGCACAATTTGAAACTGCCAAGTATACGAAGAGTGTCTCTCCATCAACAGGTTTAAATAAAGTCTCGGGGGAGGACAGATGTTTCTTAATCTCATTGAAGGCCTCATCGCACTGTGAAGTCCAGTCAAATCCCTTCGCACCCTTTAAAGTTTGAAAAAACGGGGCACATCTGTCTGAAGACCTTGAGATGAATCGATTTAAAGCAGCCAACCTCCCAGTCAACCATTGTACTTTTTTAACATTCCGAGGAGGCTCCATTTGGAACAAAGCATTAAGCTGGTCCGGATTGGGCTGTAACCCTTGCTCACTTATTATATACCCTAGGAATTTCCCGGACTGCACTCCGAACACACATTTTTCTGGATTTAGCTTTAAATTCACTTTTACTAAGTTAGCAAAAGTTTCTTGGAGGTCTGCCAAGTGTAGTTGTTCATCCATACTTTTCACCATCATGTCATCAATGTATACTTCCATATTTCTTCCAATTTGATCAGCAAAGGCTTTGTTCACCAATCTATGATAAGTAGCCCCAGCATTTTTCAATCCAAATGGCATCACCTTGTAGCAATGAAGACCTCTGTCACTGACAAATGTGGTATGCTCCTGATCCTTCGGATCTACTTGAATCTGATTGTACCCGGAGAAAGCAACCATAAAGGATAGTAGCTTATTTCCAGAAGTGGAATCTACCAGCTGATCAATCCGGGGGACTGGATATAAATCTTTTGGGCAAGCCCTATTGAGATCTGTGAAGTCAATGCACATACGCCACTTGCCATTTTTCTTTTTCATCAAGACCGGATTGGTAGTCCAGAAAGGATATTAAGACTCCTTTATATGCCCCATTTTTGTGAGCCTGTCAACTTCTTGAACAATAACATCAGCCTTTTCCTTGGAAAAAACCCTTCTCTTTTGTACCACAGGTGCTATGTCTCTCCGAATGGATAGGTGATGTGATATAATATCTGATGGAACCCATGTAACATCAGCGTTGCACCAAGCAAAAACATGCTGATGGTCTTTCAGAAACTTCAACATCATAATCTTCAGTTCGGATGGAATTTTGGACCCTATCTTAACACTTTTTCCTTCTTCCAAAGAGTGTGTTTCAACTTCTTCAACCGATATCAACACTCCAGGGGTCTCTCTGGGGTCATCAATTTCACCCTCACCCCCAGAAAGCCCCTCAAACTGCTATTCTTCGTTGATACGAACTGCCCCTAACGTCCGTGGAGCCAGTGCTGTAGCATAACATTCTCTTGCAATCTTTTGACTGGTCCGGACAACTCCCACTTATCCTTGAACAACATATTTCAAACATTGGTGGACTGTCAAGGCCACTGCATGCATCCTAGAGAGCCAAGACCTCCCTAAAATAGCATTATAACAAGTGGGACAATCCACCACAATAAAAATTATCCTCACCATCTTCTTAAAAGGGCCCTTGCCCAATAAAACTTCCTCTTCGAACTCCCCGATCACATCTGCTGAGCTCCTAGTGAAGCCCACAATTGATCTGTCCAAACGCTGAATTACGGCTGGATTTTTCATCTTTTTGTAAGTGGTTAAGAAGAGGATATTGGCTAAAACTCCCAGTATCCACCAAGATTCGTCTTATGTCATTGCCCCCAATGGATGCTCCTATGACAACAACATCTTCATGAGGTCCAGCTATATCCCTTAAGTCATCTTCATCGAAAACAATGAAGGGAAATGGAATTTGTGATTGATTGGAGGTCATGCCTCCTTCCAGCTGGGTGGCTAAAGTATGAACGTGCCTCTTCCTTGAAGAAGCAGTAGGAGCTGTCATAGTATCCCCTCCGAAAATTATGAGTGACTCAAAAAACTCAATAAGCCCGGAGACTGTTTTACAACGTTCCTCAATGGCACCCACCCTATTTCGAGTTGGATCGGGATCCAAATATTCTGAATCTACATCAAATCTTTTGATTATAACCATAGCTCCCTCCGGAGCAGCATTGCTTGGATCAACCCGATGAGCATTATCAGGCCTATTTCCTCCTCTTCTTTTGACATATGCCCCCAGCTTTCCTCTTTCAATTAAGTTCTGAAATTCTTGTTTCAAGGCTATACAATCGTCAGTGGTATGGCCAGTATCATTATGGTACTGACAAAAAAAATTGTTACGATGTTCCCCAGGAGATTGTAGTGCGGTCGGCCTTCTATAGTGTACTTCTTCCTTTGTTTTGTCATAAATGGTGGCCACACTTTCTTTTAACTCTGCAAACCACTCCGGTTGAACCCAAGGCCTCCTTTTATTTCTAAATTGTTGACTCTGAGCAGGCGCAACTGGCTGAGATTGAGCTTTAGCCCTGTTATGTCCTTATCCGGTCTCCCTGGCCTTGTTCCCGGACTGGTTTTGGTTGGGGTTTGGTGCAACCGGGCAGACCTCACTTGCATGTGCACCTTAGTTTTCTTTGTTTCATCAACATTGATTTGATTTCCGACTTGATTCAATATACCTCCCCAAGTCATTGCTTTCTTTCTGGTCACTGAATCAGCCAAATTTCTAGGGTTTAAGCCATGTCTCAAGGATGCTATTGTTACTTGCTCGAAGCAATCAGCCAGCCCGTTTTTGGTGTTCACAAAACGACTCATGTATTCTTTGAGTGACTCTTTTGGTTCTTGGGCACAATATATTATTGTGTCCCCATTGCCTTTCAATTCCTTACTCCCAACAAACTGCCTTCGAAAGGCCACCCAGAAGGTATCGAAGTTTCTGATGCAGCCTTGTGGTAGGCTGTTATACCACTTCAGAGCACTCCTTGTAAAGGACTGGGAGAATGCTCTACAGAGTAACTTGTCGTCATCATCGAAATTCATTATAAAGTTTTTAAATTGTTCCAAGTGGTTGTCCGGATCAGTACTGCCATCGTATTTTTCCATTTTAGTGCTATCGAACCTCTTAGGGAGGTTTCCGGACAAAATCTTGGAAGACAATGGAGATTGTCTCCAATTCCGGCCACGACTGAACACAGTATCCTCATTGGGAGTTGCAAAGATACCTAGTTCATCGTGGAAGGCAAAATGATCCATCAGCATCCGGTCTACATGCCTCCGGTTCTGAGATGATCCTTTGCCTATATTCGTCTTCAATTTCCCATGTCTATCCCTTTTTCTTGAATACTTTTTAATCAAATTTTGCTTCTTTTTTTATCGGCCCTCATCACTGCTGGAGGAAAAAGATTCTTCGACTCCATCCTCGTCCGAGGAGCTACTAGAAGACTCTGAGTTTGAATCAGAACTCTCCACTGGCTTAGACCGGTGATACTTTTTGGAGCTAGCATTAGTCTTCTTGGTACTTACATGGGTCTTTGAACTCTCATGCTCTCTAGGGTTGTCGGTATGATGAGCGACTGATGCTTTTGACTTTTCTTTCATGCCCATCTTAGCCTTCTCTGCCCTCAGAGCTTCTATCTCGCCCTTTAATCTATCACGCTCCTCGATGGTGTATTCATCATTTTCACCCACCACTTCAAGCAAAGCTGGTGGTACTTCCGGGGCGTCCGGATTCATTCGGACTGATTTTTCCTGTTGGTTTCGATTGTTTGATTCAGGCACCGTCGTCCTCCCACTGTAGTCGCCAATTTGGTGAGGTTTATTTTTGTCTGAGGGTAAGTTTGTAATTTTTGTTTCGAGTTTTTTGGAAGTTTGTAAGTATTTAATGTTTAAGTAGTGAGTAGATGGAGAATTAAGAAGCCTGGTTGTATTTAATTTTTATTACCCTCATTTAATGTAGGTGGTTGGGTATTTATACCCTTACATCCGGGCCTTATGGGCTTTTGGGTCATATTTAATAGACCCGGGTCAAGTTCAAGGACCCATGAGCTCTTAGTAGGAGAGCAGGCAGCTTAGTCAAGAAGTGTTTAGGTTTTAAGTACTTTAGTTCTTGTTCGAACAGTCCAATGGGTGAGGTGTTCGAACTGCCCTGTCCGGTTAAGTAGTCTTTGTCCGAACTGTCCCTGTCTGTAGTGGTAACAGAATCCAGACTCATCAATTGCCAACAAATCTCTCATATAATCAACGAGGTATTTAATCAAATATTTCAACAGATTACTTTCCAACGGTAACCAACTTTTAAATGTTGTTAAAGCCACATTATTGTTTTGTAACTTTCTCATGATCAAATCGTTGAATGTAATCTCTTATAGACACATCGTTCTTTTAAAACAACGCCATGATATGATCGCATTCACGCTTGATTGCATTGTAACCAATAAACTAACTCCTAAATGACTTCCATATATATATATTCAAAACTATAACAAAAACCGATAGAAGGTTGTTGAGCCAAGCTAAAAAACTTCATTAAAAAGTCATTAAGAAACCTTGACAATTCAAAGTATTGTCCGGTTTGAAACCTAACATGATGTTATGAAACTGTTCAAGGTGATGTCAGGATATGTTATTTTTTTAGTAAAAAATACTTAATTTATTAAAAAGAAGACCATGGCCCACCACAAGTCTTACAAACTTATATTTCGCAACAAGCGCTAATAAAAGAGGAATTCAAATGAAAAATTCTCGCTAAAAGCAAGTAAATCATTTAGCAGGGAAAAAACAAAATTTCAAAAATCTTTTACTATCTTCATTTCTTCAGCAGCAACTTCACAAGTTCCAGCCCTTCTTCTTACACTGCAAGCCTCTTTAACACCATTTTGACAACTCAAAACAAAGAAATCATTTAGAAGGAATCTTTCACACTCGACATTTTTTAACTCTAACTTCACAAACATCAGCTCTTGTTCTTAACCAGCAACATCCTTAAAATCAGAACATCATACTTCTGCAAACATTTTTCATTTTAAGATTAGTCCAAACTTAGATTAAGGTATCCTAGTCCCAAGCTTTCAATAAATGTAATTGTTAGTAGCTGATTTGGTATCTTATGGTAAGGGAAACTTATCTTGTTTGAAGAATTAAGAGACCATTTGGAGAGAAAATCAGCATCTTGATTCTGAATTCTTGAGATATATTTGATATTCATGGTCGAGGAAATCAAGCTTCTACAAATCTTGATGAGAGGGGAGAGAAACTAGGGAGATTTACCCTCTGCAAGAAGGTTTATAAGCAGAAGACAATCTGATTCAACGTCCACCTTGCTCCAGTTGTTTTTAGCGCACGTCATCAACCCTTCAATCAAAGCTCTTTCTTATGCTAACATCGGCGATAACTTTCCATAAGTGTTCCCCGGGCAGTGGATGATCTCACCCTTGTTATTACGGATAACAATTCCTCTGCTCGATTCACCATTACTAAGGAAGGCCACGTCAACATTCAACTTCAATCTTCCTTCATCAGGAGCTAACCATTTAATGTAATTTATATTGCTGTTTTTTCTAATAGCAGAGGAACAACCCAGACTAACACTAACATTAGTGACCTACAACCAGTGCTTGTATTGCAATTTGTTAGAAATGTTTAAACCAGTGATCACAGTATCAATCTTATTTATAGTTTTAGAAACAGAATCATAGTGCCCTTTATGTCTAGAATTATTTCTGTTTTTCCAAATCATATAGCAAATTATAGCAGGAAGTGTATGAGTTATATGAACTTTTGAATTTGAGAACCAAAACCAAGTTCTAACAATGTGAGATACTACCATATATCTCTCGATTTGAATGTTAAATAGATTTTTGTAGTGATTCCAGATGCTCCAAGAATACTGGCAGTTAACGAACAAATGATTGGTGTTCTATGAGTTTGAACAAAACTGACATTTTGAAGCCAAACTCAGGTTCCTTCTCTGTAAGTTAGAGTCAGTAGAAATGATTTTTTTTTAAAAGTTTCCATAAGTGAAAGGAATACTTCCGAGGAGTGAGGGGATTCCAAATTTTCTTGGAAAGGCCAGACTTTGAATAGTTTTTTCTGATGTTATTCCACGTTAGCTTAGTGTTGAATTCATAATCAGGAGATAGAGCCCAAATAATCTTGTCTTCTTTGGATCTATCAATTGTATCACTTTGAATTTGTTTAATTCTTTCAGCAGACAGAAAGCTTTCCAACTAATTAGTATCCCACGTATCATTCCTCCAAAAAGAGTTCACTTTGGCTTCCAGGAACCAAGTATAGCTGGTGCTATTGTAGAGATCCAGGATGGGAGGATGGTTGTGCCACTCTTCTCTCTAGAAGTCCATCTCACCTTTCCTAAACATCCACTTAATGTTACGCTCTGCTACGTCCTTAATCGCAGTCATCCTTTTCCAGGTAAAAGATGAGTTCTTGTAAGTGTAAGGAGATAAATGATGCTTGTTGTTTTTGTAAATATTATGCATTACACTGGCCCATAAGCTATCTTTATTTCTGTATTTGAACCATAATTTCTGAGAAAAAGTAAGCTGCAAATCAGACAGACTTCTGATATTGACACCACCCTCATCAAAGGGCATGTAGATCTTCAACTAGGTGCACCAATGCGTACTCTTTTCATTGAAGTTAGATCTCCATAAGAACTTATTGAAAATAAGCTCAAGCCTCTTGATGATAAAATTGGGAATATTGGAGTTTTGAAGACAATAAACTGGTATGGCCATAAGAACTGAAGATATCAAGGTGAGCCTGCCACCAAAAGTTAAATGTTTACCATTCCAGTCTTTTATTTTAGATATAACGTTGTCAATAATGTTGTAGTAGTTCTTGGCATAATTTTTATCGCTAATCATGACACCAAGATGAATTGTGGGAAGAGTCTCAACAGTAAAACTAATCTGACTCTCTAGGTTATGGATTCTATTGAGTTGCATCTTGCTAGAGGTAATAAGTTTAGTTTTTTTACTTATTAATAGCTTGCCCCGATACAGCTTGATACCTATCTAAGAACTTACTTAACTTGTTAATAGAGTCATTCTTACAGTTTGTAAAGACTAAAATATAATTCGCAAAGGCTAGACAGGGGATCAAAATGTCAATTCTAGAGTAGAATCTCATGCTAAGGTTACTGGTAAAGAGATTGAAGAGGCCTCTGGTTAAGACTTCTTCCCCAATAATAAAGAGTTTTGCAGACAGAGGATCCCCTTGCCTCAGACCTCTCTTGGGATTGAAGTAACCAAGGACCTCTCCATTAATCAAGATAAAAGTATTAACCTCTGTAATAAGGCCTTTAATTACCTTAGTAAAGCTGTTAGAGGATCCAAAAGAGAGAAGACTTTAATAATGAATTGGTGGGACATCTTGTCGAACACTTTCGACATGTGTAATTGGATAACAGTGTTACTTGTCCTATGTATTTTATTAATGTCATGAAAAAGCTCTCTAGCAATAAGAATATTATCGTGAATGGATCTGCCTTTAACGAAAGCAGTTTGGTAATCAGAAATGATCTTGGGAAGAATCACAGCTAAATGAGAGTTTAATTTTAGATAGGATTTTGTTGAGCATGGAGCATAAGCTTATAGGCCTATAGTTGCTCCAGTTCATAGGGTTTGGAGATTTAGGGATGAGACAAATCCCAATGGCAAATATACCTCTAAGAATACTATAACCGTTAAGGTAAGAGTTAAGAGCAATACAGAGGTCACATTTGATGATGTTCCAACATACTTTGAAGAATTAGAGATTGTAACCATCAAAACCAAGAGCACTGGAAACATTCACGTTGTTGATAGTTTGCCAAATCTCCTTCTCATCAGTGTCTTTGAGTAACTTGTCATTATCATCTTTATTAAGATATCAAGGAATATACTCAAAAATGTTGTCCTTCATAAGCACTTGCTCCTCCTCTTTACTTCTGTAAGGCTCCATAGTTAAGCTGTCTTTGAAGAATCTAATAGCTGAATTCCCAATATTCTTCTGGTCCTAGAACCAACCATTATTCTCCTTAATACCCTGAATTTTATTCTTTCTTCTCTAGTTAGCAACACAGACATGAAAAGTTTTGGTATTCATGTCTCTATCACTGAGCCATCTGTTATAACATTTTTGTCTTCATAAGATCTCCTCGTTTCTTAGGGCCTAAATATATAAACTGTTAGCTTTGGCAATATCAGCCTTAGAGTTGTCATTGTTTACGTTGACATGATTCTCCTCCATTCTTCTGACTTCCTCAGCAGTGTCTTTAACTTTGTTAAAAATATTTCCAAAGTGAGTAGCCTTCCAATCTTTAAGACAAGATTTTAATCTCTTCAGTTTGAACCGAAAAAACTTGGTTAGGCTGCACATCCATCTTAAGATTCCAGTTATTGTCCACAACATTAAGAAAATTGACATCAGTAGTCCACATATCCATAAACTTAATGATTCTTATTGTTAATGAAATTATCACAAAGTAAGTTAGCATATATAAGCAAATGGGCATGGTCAGAACAAGTTCTGACCATGTGAGTGACCTGAGTTTCGTTAAATATTTCAAACCAATTTTGATTAATCATAACACGATCTAATCTTTTCCACTTGTTTGTTTTGTTCCAGGTTAACTTGGATCCAACAAAGCCAGCGTCTTTAAGGTTGCAACTGATCATCATATCATTGAAATCCTCCATGCTATTCTGACAGAGAGTTGTGCATCCTATTTGCTCATCTGAGGAGGCAATCATATTGAAGTCCCCAACAGTTATCCAATCTCTTTTTGTAGTAGACACAGACCTCATCTGATCCCATAGGTATCTTCTGTTGACCCTATTACAATTAGCATAAACATCAGTGAACAAAAATTGTTTATTAGAGCAAATGTCAGTAACATCACAATGAATACATTACTCATGATTCAAAATAATATCAAGTTTAATTTCATCCACCCAAGACACCCAAATCTTATTAGAACAGTTAGAAACAGAATTGTTGAAACCCAGATTGAGAACAATGTCATCTATCATTTCTTCCTGCACCATTTGTTCCTGTATAACTAGAATTTTGATCTTTTCCTTTTTGATAATAGAGAGCAACCTATTGACTTTTGATTTATTGTGAATACCACGCAGATTCAAACTAAGGATCTTTATCATCATCAGAGAAATAATTGTGGTTTTTATTGATCTCTAAGAATTTCAAAGATTTGATTATAACTTTGTTTGGTTTTTTCGATTTTTTCACTCCTTTAAGTTTTCTGTTCCAGATCACTCTGATGCTAGGATCATTTGAGTCAGCATTGTTGGAAACTGGAGTTTTTGGGATGCTTCCTATGTTTTCTGGGTGAGGCGAGTTTCCAGTACTAGTTTTTTCTTGTTTTTCAAAGGAGTATCCTTGTTCAAGCATTTGAGGAGCTCATATAACATCAGATTCTGCTAGCATAAATACTTCTTTTAAGTTTCCTTGTATTATGGGAGACTTTGAATCAACTTTATTACCACTTGACTGCATTTATTGATTGTGATTAACAACAATAGACTGCACTTTTGGTCTATAAATAATATTTGAAGTTTTAACAATACCAGTTTTGCTTTCAGAGTCTTTACCATCAGTTCTTTCTTTTTCTTTCACTTCCTCAACCAGAGATTGAGCCTTCTTGCAGTTACTACTTTTATGTCCCATATGAGAATATTTACCACAATAATCTGGAAGATTATTATAGTGTATATTCAACCAGCAGCCGTCATTAGCTCCAAAACCAATCCGTAAACTATTTTGGAGTTTCTTAGTAACATCAATCTCAATAAGAGCTTGAAAATCATTATCGTACGCTTTGTTCTTGTCATGTATCTTTATTTTGTAAACTGTTCCCAGATTTTCTACTATATGACCAAGAACTTTTGCGTTATAAAGGTATTCATGCAAGTTTTTTTATGGTAATCCAGGTAAGGGCAAGAGAACACTCTTTCTTTACACTGGAATCTAGAGTCCATCTCAATAATCTCATCACTGCATTGTCGAAGTTCCATAATTTTCTTGACCAGAATCTGCCCACGTCCTCCTTCAAATCAAACTAAAAAAAATATGTCGTGAAACCCAGACATTCACAGTGAAGTTTCCTTTGAATTTGAAAGAGTTTAGAAAATTGTTCAAGACTGGTTTCTTTGGGATACCAACAGTAAACTTTCTAACCAACGTGATTTTTGTATCACAAAGTAGAGAATCCTTAACCGATTTCTCATATTGAATTGATATATAATCTTATTTCACCAAACAACTCACCGGGTTCAGATTTTGGTTTCTAAAACAGTTTGGTTTTACAGCATCAAGATAAGATTTAGTGATATGAGAAGAATCTTTTCCATAGTTTTGTTCAGCGAGAGAAGAACAGGAAAGTTGTTTTCCTCAAATGTAAGATTATTATGAATTTTCATCTACACAATCTCGGAGAAAAGAACGAAGAGATTCAGAGATTGAATCAAAGAAAGAAATTCAAGCAGAAGAAGCCCTGGAGAATTGAAGTATCGTCAAAGATTATTTGAAACAGATCCATTCTTGGAGTTTTTTCCGATGTCAGGATATGTTGTGCCATCATATTTATCCAATTTGTACGGATTAACTTTTTGGTAACTTTCCTTCCAAAATTCTTTGAGTTAATGGAGATTTTTCCAATGTATACAGTAATATCTTTTGTCTTTTAACCTCATTTTAAAATACTTGGTCTGATTTCAACTATGGAGGACCGACAGGTGCAACAACACTACTTATTCTCTCTTCAGAACATCTCATAGTAAGAGAAGGAGTTCGTTCATAAACACCATCCTATAAATTACTTTCACGTATAACGTGGGCAAACACATACTCGATTAACTACTCGCTCGCGCACTATGAGAAGTCTGATGACATACAACTATTTCTCGTGACTTAGATTGCGCAACATTAAACATGCACGCTCTACTTGGATTCGTACGGGGTGGCATTTACAAAAAAAATAAAAGAGAATTAGGTTAGAAACGTTTATATATGAATAAGTTTTCAACCAAAAACATAATATTAATTAAAATGCATAAATTAACTACTATTTAGAGTAACTAAATATAAAAAATAGTATAAAACTATCCCACATCGTATTAAAATAAAAGAAACGAACATAGATAAATTTATGTGATATTTTCATTAAACAAGATACATATGAATTATTTTTTGCGCATAAACTTTATCCGTTTATTCTCTCTCATGTATTTTTTCAAATTCCATATCTTTCAAATCATAGTTCCAAAAAAATATGAAAATATAATTGGTTTTGTTTTTATAAGACGAACAAAACAAGATCCATGAAATATATTTTTTGAATATTTTTTGAGTTGCATGGTTATGTGTAATTGAGTTGCGAAATAAGTCTAAAAAAACAGTCATGTTTTTAGTTGCGGAATTGCGTGTAGTTTGGTTGCTAAAAAATAATTGTGTTCGAGCCGCAAAATTATATGTTATTTTGATTGTTAAAAATTAATTGTATTTCACTTGCGATATTACGTATAATATGTTTATGAAAATTTAAAAAAATCTCCAAAAATATGAGTCATAAATTTTGTTTTGTTAATCTTAAAAAAATTAAAATATACGTAAATTTTAAAAATTTAAATTTAAATTTAGAAAATATAAGTTTAAAATTTAAAAAAAACTAGTGATTTTTTTTCTTCAGAAAACCTAATAACATGACAGTAACAAACATTAGAGAATACTACTACTTATTAACATATTCGAATCATTTCATGTCATAACCGTATGATAATTTCTGGTCTATATATGGTTTATACTCATTAGTACACAACATTATATGATACATTACATAACCTCGTTGAAGGTTCAAAACAAGTGCCTTGGCAACTTCATCTCTTGCTCAAGTCATATTAGCAGCTTCGTGTTGAGAACTTCATCTTTTGTTCAAGTCATATTAGCAGCTTCGTGTTGAGATTCTTTGTCGAACGTTTAACAAGAAATTAGTCACTGGGATTCTCAGTTGATTCATCGATATCGATATCTTCATCAATATCATCATCAGCATCATCATCATCATCTTCTTCTTGCTCTTCTTCTTCTTGTTCCTCCTCCTCTTCTTCTTCTTCTTCTTCCTCCTCCTCCTGTAGTCTTGCAATATCTGCCTCAGCATTTTCTAAAATCTGCTTCTTTTGTAACTCTAAATCCCTATGAAACTCAACTCTCATTTTTTCCAACTCCTTCATGTTCTCACGCTTACTAGTCTTAACTTTCTCATAAATGTTACCAAAACTTTGCACTGAATCAGCCAACAACTTATAAGAATCTCATTTTCTTCTCTCTCCATCTCCATCTTCATCATCACCTTCCATTTCTAAATCAGCAGGACTATCCATCATTTCATCAAAACCATTAGATCTATCCATTCATGAACACAAACTCGCCCGAATCGACACCACAAGCTAAACCACAATCTTGCCTCGAGGATGATCCAAGTAACATATCCATCTTTTTGAAAAACACCCATTTGCTAGAATTCGACCCTAGTTTCTCCGATTTCTCCATTTCTTTCTTGTACTTTCTTTTCAAGCTATCCATCATTTTTCTACACTGAGTTTCTGATTTCTCAACCCTCAATTCCTCGCTTACTTTCTCGCCAACGTCGACCCAATACTCCGTTCTTAAGCTTTTTCTCCCTAATTGTAAAAACCTGTCTCCCCAAACTTCTAACAACACAAACGCTTCATGCTCGGGTATCTTCCGAAACCCTTGTTCGTTTCGATATTACGATAATACCCATTTGGATTTTCTCCTCCTCGATTGACACCTTCTTCGATTCGATGCGAATAATCTCCGAATTCATTGTCTTCCTCTTGGTAAAATTCATGTCGCTTGGGGATTTGACGAGTATGCATTGGAAGTTTTTGTTGATTAAGAGAGTAAACTTTATGTTGGTATCTCATATTATCTTCATCGTCTCCCATTTTCATATTCTAAATCAAGATCCTCCAAAAAAAAAAAACTTGTTGAAATTATTATCTTTTTGTTTTTATAAAATCTAAAAAGAAATCTAAAAATACTAGTGATTAAATTTTGTTTGTATATTCGTGTTTTAATAGTAAACTTCAAAACCGTGATGATTATTATTTTTGTTTTCTATCCAAATACTTATCGATAAGTCTCTCGAAACAAAATTAACCTATAAAATTCAACAAAACAATATTTATGTATATATTTTTATAAAAATATAAATCTCCTTTTCTAACAAAGGAGATTCATCATCCTCACTAACCTCTTTATATTCTTGAAACGAATTAAGAATAGTATTAATGTTTTAAATTTTGATGTCAAACAAGGATTGATTGCTGAATCTACATCATACCAAAAGTCGGCCGGTGTGGAATCGGTAATACATCACCGAGCAGGTTCTGATTTCCGGTAAGAAAAGTGGGCCGACTCTAACTCATCTAATCGCCGTGCTCTCGACACGTGTATACTAGTCGTTGATGAGACTATAAACTAGGGAACACTATTTATAATTCCTGGTAACTAACTCTGTCTCACCAACATACGAATCTTTCTTCCCCCGACTAATTTGTCAATTTCCCTTTTTCCTAAACATCTGCAGCTCTCGGTCTTTCTCCGATCAGGTACACCACCGTCTCTCACCCGAAACATATCTCCATAATCTCAATACAAAACGTTTTCTCTTTCGATTTAACCCACAATCTTTTCATTTCGAATATGATTTTTTAATTTCATTCATCGTATGTTTATGCTTAGAATTTGTTTGATTTTGACCTAATTTTATTCCTTCGATACTGAATATCGTGCGATTGATTGTTGACCTCATTGATTCGAAGAAGAAAGGAACAAAATGGCGATGAGGAAAATTATGTCGTACCTCAATGTTAAGAACGTTGTACAAAGAGGATTGGATAATTACAATAACAAGTATATCCAGACAAGCTCGCCCGATCCGATTTTCCATATTTGTTTCGGTGGATTGATCTTTTCGTATTTCGTAGCTCTTCCTGAGGAACGTCGTCATCTTGAGCACCTGCAACATGCTAAAGAGCATGGTGATGACAAAAAACATTGATCGATCAATCAACTTGTTTGGTAAACCTATCCCCCTTTATATAAACACTGAATGCTTTTTTGTTAACAGTTTTGAATAGAGATCGAAAAGGATAAGTTGTGCATATGCTTGAGAACCATATAAATGTCAGAACATGAGGTTGTAGGAAGCATTACTGATATATTATCACCTTCAGTCGCTACAAAGTTATATGCATCACCTTACTTTAGGATTAGGATGGTCTGAATATACCATATAGCTTTCATTGATGCGCAGAGTTATGATAGTTGGTCGACCTATCCCTTGAGAATACTCCCAAGTTTCATTTTAAGGATTTCAATATAGTCCATGAGCCGGTTTCGCGCTTAAAGTGTCACCAAAAGCTGTGGGCTGCAGATTGGTTTCGTGCTTAAGAGGGTCTTCCAAACTAGTCGCCTTGTGGGTTAAATAACACTTCAAACATAGTGCCACGCCCGGTGTAATGTTTCAGGAGTTTATTTAAGTGGTAGTGGAGTATTGATGGAAATTTATTGAATTATGCAAAAAAGTTAGCCTGATGTAAATGCCTAAGGCTAGCTTAGCAGAGACTATACTGTTGTTTTGGAAATAATTTTATCGCAAAGTGAGTTAAATTCAGATCGAGGAAATTTGAATTAGGAAGTGAATTGTATCACTATTTTCTATGAATTCTTTTCTTTTCATGTTGGTGCGGAATGTTGTAACCAAGTTGAAAGTTTAATATTTTTGCACTATCGAAAAGGGTCTGGGATTCATTGATAGTTAGGCTCATTATTGTATCACAGACTAGACTGGAATGCTATGCAAATTGACTGGTAATTTCTATTGAAATCACTTTTGTGTTTTCACATGATTCATAGTCTTCGAACTATTCTGTAGATGATTCACGTAACTCTTTCGAGAAAATCTGTTCATTGCTGTGTTTCGAAAGCTTACAATATTGCTACAGAAAGGACCATTTTCCCTCTTGCTGTCAATTGAAACAATGCTAAAGTTGTTACTGTGTTTTCGTTTACCTTTCTTAATTTTCCTTTTGATCCAAGTGTTTTTCCGGAGATCATATTTTCAGATCACTTACATCCTTGATATGGAAGTCATTGACTGTTCTGATATTGTCTTTTTATTATTATTGTGGTTTCAGTTATAGACAGGCAGGAGATACTTGGTTTGTGTGGAATGATGACCGCTCAATATTGGACTTGATTTTTCCAACTTTAGAAGTATTATGTTTGATTTTCATTGTCAAGGAAACACATGTAAATGTCAGTCTGTTTTAATTTCTACAAGATGTTTACACGTAATATAATATACTGTTTGGTATGGGTTTTACTCTTTTCTTTTGATTTTTCCTACTTATGATTCTGGGTTTATGGTTTCAAAGCTAGAGCTTAGGGAGATTTGTACAACACTATTCCTCTTCTTCTTCTTGGACGCACCAACATTATTATATGGTGTTGCATTGTTATGGTGTTGCATTGAGATTTGGGTCTAGAAGGTTTTCAGCAGGAGGTACTGGAAACAGGATCACCATCCACGTCGTTTGCATAAGATGGTGCTGAATCCGATCAGCAAACTTTTTAAGCAAACTTTGTATGAAGCGGCGCAAAAATGTAGACTCGGGAGATGTTAGCCGCTTTGCTAGGATTTTTTGAGCTAGGGTTGACAAATGGACTGATTGGGCGTCTGGATATTTATATAACTTGATGGGGCTCGCAGAGTATAATTCTTTAATATCAAATCCAAATTTGAGGGTTTAGGTTATAACTTGATGGGGCTCGCCGAGTATAATTCTTTAATATCAAATCCAAATTCGAGGGTTTAGGTTAATTTGTAGACGAAAACCCAAAATAAAAAAGAGAGGAAGGTACCCCTAAATACCCACTCAACTATGAAATACCAAAATGGTATCCGTTTTTGGACTAGTTTCATAAAATATCTAGAGCCAAATTTGGGACAATTATACCCTCTAGGGTATAAAAGGAGTTATTTTGTTGAAACCCATTTTTTTTCACTTTCTAATCAGACTTTTAGGTTCCAATTCCCTCCACTTTCACATTTCTAAATTTGAGGAGAGAGAAACACGTGAAACGAGAGGGAACCCAAAAGACTTTTTTGAAACCAAACGTAACCAGCGACAACAATCCGGCGAGAAGTAACCTTCGAAGCAACCACTGTCTCTATTCCGATACGTGAAGCAACCACCGACGAGCATCCAACTGCAACGAAGTATCCGTCGAACCGAACCGTCGACCACTGTCTCTGTTCTTCCGTAAGGCCTTCGAACCGAACCAGGTATCTGTCTAACACTGTCTCTGTTCGAGTCATATGCGTCGATGTATAAGCTTCGCCGGAAAACCTTTAATACTCCGGTAGTTAGAATAGTCGGTTGTTTTACATTCATAGTCCATGCTGTCTGACGTTTAATACTCCGGTAGTCAGTAAGGGTATTTCTCATAGTTGCTCGACCGGACGACGTTAGGTGATAGTTGTGTTGGTAGCCATCGATTTGAATGAGGACTGGTAGAATCGTAAACGTGTAACGTCGTCTATTGAAGCTATAGGGCTGTTGTTTTAAGAGTTGTGAGTTTACGTAGGTTTGTTATTTATCTAGCAATATGGGTTGCTTTATCTATCAGTGTTTGTTAATAGTTTAACTGTTTTGTGCCATCGATTTGAATGCTGCCTGGTTGAATCGTAAACGTGTAACTTCGTCTATCGTAGGTATAGGGCTGCTGTTCTTAGCGTTGTGAGTTTACGTAGGTTTTTTAGACGTCTAGCAATATGGGTTGCATTATCTATCGGTGTTTCTAAATAGTTTACCTGTTCGACGCCAAATGTTTGAACCTGGCCTGGTTGAATCGTGAACGTGTAACGTCGGCTACCGTAGCTATAGGGCCGCTGTTCTAACCGTTGTGAGTTTACGTAGGTTTGTTAGACGTCTAGCAATGTGGGTTGTATTATCTATCGGTGTCCGTTTATAGTTTACCTGTCAGACAGCACGTCTAGGGGAGTAGTATATGATTTTGGTCACTTATAGCAATCTTCATAATGCAGTGGCTGCTTAGTTTTATTGTTTTAGTTACCATGGTATTACTAACTAGCTTATTATGTAAACGTTAACAGGTCAAAATGACGAAAACATGAGTATTCTACAGGTCGGGGTTGGTTAGCATAATCAACGTACTGAGACGGGATATAATTAAAGCTGAACACATCGAGGCTGCTCGAGGAACCCCTTTCTACACCTTCCTCAAAACCTCGTACGACTTGAGGAACGAGGTTCTGAAGCTTAGAAAGTTCCACTACTTGATCAAGGCGATTTGTGGTTTATACGATGTTAGATGGAAGGCTTTCAAGATTGGACAAAAGCATGTAAGGCTGACGAAGAAAGATGTTAAGGCGATCTTTGGCCTCAAACACGGTAACGAAGAGATGCCGATGAGCAAATGAGGCGCATTTATCGCTCGGTACGCTAATGGAGCTGAGTTAGATTCAATTTTGATGAAGAAATATTTTTTGAGTCCAAGGACGAGGAGAAGCGGGCCAACAAACGACAAATCAGTTTCCAATGCGTTGATAAAGGTAAATAGAGTCTGTTAGAATGTATTTGTTTTTTAGTTTATGCTGCAGGCATATGTCGATGATACAAAAACCTGCATGTGTATGTACGTATCTAGCGTAGTAGTATATTATATCTATCAGTGAGTTAGCAGTATAATATTACGTTGGTGTTTGGTTTTATGCATCTAGCATTGTATGCGATCATATCTATCAATGTCTTATTAGGGATAGATGCCTTTAATTGTTAATTTTGTATTCGTGGTATGATTTTGTTTATTTTTGTAGGAAGCGATCGAGAAAGCAATCAGTGAAGGAGGGGAGGATGAAGCAAAGGATGTTGCTCGGCTCTTGATACTTTTCATATGCTCGACACTGTTCTTTTCAGTGTCGGGCGACGTAGAGAATCTTGAAAAGATAAACGACTATAACTGGTCTGGAGCCATCTTGGATAAGCTTCACAAATCACTAGACAAATGTATTAAGGCCGGGCATCCTTCAAGAGTTATCGGATGCGTTGCTCTGCTTTTTGTAAGTACAGTGGGTTATGATCAGCATGTCTGTTACGAAATTATTATTTTTAATGGTTAGTTATGTTCTGTGCAACCATTTCAGATGGAGTATGTTTCGACGAACGTCGACATACCAAGGCCAAACATAATCCCTAGATGTTACAAGTGGTGGGGACTAGAGGGCAAGGAGTCGACATTCGAAATGATCCAGATGGTCAGCGAGCTCAGGGACGATGAGGTATGTAACGCACCTATCAATGTCCATGTTGTAGTGTCAAACAAATCGCGTACACATGGTTCAACATGTAGCAACGATTAATATTAGGACAAAAAAAAACATATATATCGATAAAAATATCAAACAAATAGCATACCATGTAGCATAACGTCATAACTTCAACATGTTCATGGATCATAATTGTCAGTAATTCGCAGTAGTGATTTTAATATTTTGCTGCTCAATATATATTATACTGTATTTGTTAGGTTTTGGGCGGTGAGTTGGTGTTTTCAGCGTCTGAATGTTTTGTTTATGGAGTAAATGATTCACGGAGGCAGTGCGTAGCTGCTGGAGAAACAAGCGAACAGAGGAGTAGGAAAAGAAAGAAATCTGTTGCGCACAGAAGTACAAGAAGGAAGGTAGATGACGGAGCTGGAAGTAAGAAGAGAAGACGTTCGATGACTGAGGTTGATGATGATGTTACACTGGGGGAATTCATTGTGGAGAGGAAGGCAATAGTTGGTAAAAGCAAAGGGGAGAGGTTGAAAAACAAAAACAAACATAGGTCTAGTATTATACCAAGCTTTGGAGTGCTGTCGCAGTCGGTGCTGCGTGACAACAACAAGCTGAAAAAAAGAAACCGGTTGCACCGGTTGAAAGTTGAAAACAAGCGGCTTAAAACGTCGCTTGAGGAAAGAAACGAAGAGGTTAGTGTTACCATGTTTTTTAAGGACAGATAACCTCTATATGTTGGTTAAAATGAACATATGAAATGTATAGATTTAGCAAACGTAACTATAAGTTGTCTATCAACGATAATATGCTGTATCTATCATTGTTTAAATAATGTAACTATTTCGTATGCTCGTTTGATTCAGGTGGAAAAGTTGAAGAAAGATTTGGAGGAGCTTAAACACAAGCTGGAGGTGGGAGGTGAAAGAGTGGATGGTGAGGATGAACAACTGCTTTTGACCTTATCAATGCCATTTTGCCGTATTGATGAGGACGATATTGAACCCATGGATGCAAACGTTGCTGAGAAGGTGGTTAAGGATACACTGGTTTACAGATCTCGGAGGCATGAAAAAGGCCCGAAGAGGAACAAAACAGTTTCTGACACAGAAAAAGCAACAGAAGAAGAGGATGTTCATGGGGAGAAAACAACAGAAGAACAACAGGAGCTTGACAAAGCTGAGGAAAAAGAAAGGGACGTATCGGAGGAGGAGAAGGAAGAAGTTGATGGAGGGGGGGTTCAATCCGAAACACGTGTTGAACCAATGGAAGAGAGTACTACACCGGAAGCTATTGTTGTTGATGTGTCTAGGAAGCCGAAAGGGACTACAACAACTGGTTGTGACGCTGGTAATGGGAAAGGGGAGGTGGCAGTAGAATTATCACCCCTAACTCATGCTGCCGGTGCGCAAAATGAAGTTTTGGTACATGCACAGGGACTCGTCGTTGGAAACAACGAGGTTGAACAACAGCAGCTGATGGTGGACATAATCGATTTGTTGGACGAAGGTTCCAACGAAGGAACGAAAACAATGAAACAACAGTTGGAGGAGTTGGCAGAAACCGTAGATCAAGGACAGAATGCGGAGAAAGGTGAGGAGAAAGGAGAAGATGGCATAGTAGTAGCAACAGCCTTGATGGAGATCGCAGCCACAGAAGTACAGGGTCCAGAACATGTCTATCACAATGTGGTGGAGAATGTGGCCGAAGATGTAAGTGGACGTTAAAATCCTTAAGATTCATAAATTGTTAGTAATTATGTTTTGGCTTGTTTTGGAATGCTTTAAAATCTAGGTTGGAAAACATTTACAGTATCTGGGTTGTTTTTTGTATGAAAAAGTTGGTTTGACAGTATCTGTGTAGTGTAAGACACGATTTGAATGATTGTCTCAATGAGTATTAGTTGATGCATGTTTGACAAATCGAAAACCCAATATGTATGTAGCCTGATTGATAAAAAATATAAAGAATACCGTCTTCATTGCAAACAAATCGCATGTATGGTAGGCGTAAATAGCGTAGTTCTAATTGAATATCATCTATCAATGATAGTTGTGCTAATCTCGTAATGTATGGTTTCCAATGTTATGTTGTTAGGAAGTTGAAACAGCAGAGCCTGAAGACACACGACACTCTAATGTAAAGACCTTGGCATTCACTGGGATTGGAAAAGCAGCAAAGTGCGAACAACTATCGCAAGCTGTCTCTCCATTAAAGGTGATACAAATTTTCAACGGAGAAGAGCAATCCGCAGAGAAGATTGAAAAAGTGTCACAGGTTGAGCCATCTTTGTACGCAACACCACAACAACAGAAAGCAGCATCTAAGGATCTGATTGTCCGATCGGTTACACCGTTGGCTGACGATAGCTTTGTAGACTGCACTCAATCATTTTACGCAGAAGTTGACAAGGCTGTTGAAAATTCAAACGAGAAGAGACGTACACTGGACTCCATCGAGGAAGAACAAACAGACGCTGACGTAAGTAGATATTTTGTATTATCAATTAACCTTAAAAAAGTAATGTTAACAGTTTACTATGATGCTTTTTTTTAGGTGCCCGTTGATGAAATGCCTGGGTTCAACTTACTTACTCCGACGCAGGTTCAACAACAGCAGACTGAAGTCGTAGATTGGCCGTTCCCGATAGAGACAACGGAACTGATCGATGTAAGTGAGTACGAGAAGGTGCTGACCCTCAAACAGGTAGAACAACAAGAAGATCCAGAAGTATGGTACTTGCCAACACTTGAGTTCTCATACAAGCTTTCCATTAGTGTGTTAGAGATAATGGAACTGCCTAACGAAACTCAAGTTGACTTTAAGGTAATAAGGTTTCAGGTTGTATCTATCATAGTAAAATTGTTAGTCTAGCAATGTGTCTATGTACGTCTAGCAATATTAAATGCAGCATCTATCAATGTGTCAACCAATAAACCGTTGGTTATTCTTTTCAGTAATTGTCATTCAACTGATTTGAGCTTGTAATTGTGATTTTATAGGTAATAGATGCTTGGATATATAAGCTGTTAAGGGATTCAGATTGGAAAGTCCCTCTGAAAGGGTGTGATGATAAGTATTCATTTCCTGTCAACGTCATTCAAATAACTGGGATTGCAACTGTAAGTTCCAAGGGAATTATTTGTTTTAGATTGGTAGCATCTACTTCCTTTATTAATGACTTAATTTTACAGGGAACACTGGCTAGGAAGGGAGATATGTCTGTCATTGTGGACAAGGTTTTTGAAACAATGAAACCAGAAACATCTGTTGCATTTGTTCCCCTCTGTACCGTAAACACGGACGGCGTTCTGGTAAGGAATTTAAATTCCAAGTAACCTATGCTCTGGTAAGGAATTTAAATTCCAAGTAACCTATTTTGGTTGTCTGTCTAGCAATTTCGAATACTATATCTATCAATGTATATAGTAATACATAGCAATGACTGCTACTCGTTAATCGCATAGTACCAATGGATTACTTGATTTTGCAGCTCACCTATTGCATGAAGAAGAAATACATACCTTATGTAAAAGGTGGATACAAAATAAAGACCGTGTTAAATATCCCACAGCAAAAGAAGGACAGCCTTGACTGCGGTGTTTTTGTTTGTAAGTACGTAGACGACATCATTACAAGGGGGTTTGTTCCGCGGGAATATGGTGAGGAAATGCCGGCAGAAACAAGAGCTAAAATATTTAAGCATTTCATGAATGATCGTAACACAAACAAACGTTGGTAGTATGTAATTTATTTTTTGGTACCCATTTGTATGATTCGGATAGATTAGCAATGGGTGAATTAGACAACTAATATGATTTCTGTTGGTAGTAGAAAACTCACGTGTAAACAAACATTTTCACATCACTGTTACATCATTCAGTGTTGAATCTACTAATTTATATATGGTGTATCCTTCATAGTAGTTTTAAAGTCGTTATCAAAGTTTTTATTATTACCTATCAGGCTTGAACTAAACATCTATCAATGTCTACTTGCTTAGCTATCAGAATAATAAACAGCTGGTGTATGTAGATCTATAAGAAATTCTTTTTTAATCAGGTATAAACTCAAGTAAATATGTAGGCTAAATATCTTTATAAACTACCTTGGCATATCCCTCATTCGTTGCATGAATCAATTTCATCTCTGGGCAGATGTCTCTAGTATTTTTTATGTTCTAAATATGACAGAGCAATAGTAATTTATATCGCAATGTCTACCTTATTACATATCAGAGATTTAATAAACTACCTATAATACTTATATCCAAATACATAGCAATGTCTACCAGTTTATCTATCGGGGTTTAAACAAAGCATCTATCGTAGTACGAACTACATATCTGTCAGAATAATTATCTACTATATATGGATGTCGACATGTTAAAAGTTTTTGTTACAAACCATATAGTAGACTTTTACATATCTGTCAGACTAATTATCTAGACCAGATAGGTTTTAAATTTTAAATATAATTTATCTACCATTGTAAATTACTCGTAAATCTCATATAACATATTAGTGATGCACGAAATATATATATATGTACTGGAGGATATGGTTATTGGTAGATGAGTAAAATTAATTTTTTTAAAGGACTTTTAACCACACCAATTACTCTTTAGAAGTTAATGTGTTAAACCTATTGGTTAGATTAAAGTTGAAAAGACAAAGGTAGATGTACTTGAATGATTACATGCATTAAATATATGTGTGCCATTAAATTTGTGAAAGTAAGTATGGTTGATTAATGGGACTCAGTCTTGGGCATTGTATTTTGCTATAAATAGAGGGTGATATTTGAACCCATTCCTCTCACACTTCCCTCTAAAGCAAAAAACAACCAGAACCTCAAGCCTAAGTTGAAACCAAACCACCTTCAAAAATGGCACCTTCCTCACCTTTCTCACCACCTAACTCCGGCGACGACGGGTGGTCAACTGACCACTATGCAGACAACAAGGCGTACAAGCGTACCACAACGTCGGAGTACTCTGATGATGAAGATGATAACTGGTCCGTTTGGTCTGAGCACCAAGAAGACCCTTATGGTTCATGGGATTCTTGGTCGTTGGACGACAGTTATCTTTCCGAGGATGAAAAACTTCCAAAATGGAAGAGACGTAGGAGCAACAGCAAGTGGGAAAAAGAAGAGGACGATGATTCAGAGGAGGCAGACGATGAGGCTTCTGAAGACGAGGAAGAGGAAGAAGAAGAAGAAGAAGAGGAGGAGGGATCTGATGGAGAGGACTCTGACTAGGTTAGAACATGCAGATGTAGTTTCATGGAACTTTTGGTTTCTGTTTTGTTGTTTTTAATGTTTGTTTATGCTATTTTGGACTGTAATTTTCACCAACCCTGTGCAGTAGACTCATTTTTTGACAGGGTTGGTGTATTTGGAAGATTTGTAGCAGTGAATGATTTTATGTTAATGTTAACGTTTGATTGCATTTTCCATTCTCTAGCTTAAACTGGTATGATATGATATGATATGATGTGTTGCAGTTGGAGGAAGCGGTTTTAATTGCAGTTATATCATAGAATCGCATTGTATGAAAACTAACATATCAGAGTTATGGTAACATTAAAAGAACAGTTTATGTAGACCTAATCTATCAGATGTAAGCTACCTTATCTATCAACCACTGTTTATGTCATATTTTATGTCATCAATATATCTGGCTATTAAATGACGAGATGATTCAGGCAGGGAAGATGTAAAGAACCTCGTGAACAAATGTAAGAAAGGTAACAGATGGATGTACAACAAAACAGAGAACATAAATTGATGTATCTGTCAGATGTAGAATCCACGATCTATCAATGTTACATAGTTTGTCTATCAGAGTAGAACATCGTATATAGCAATGTAGCTCTTAATAGATATCAGAGTCTGAAACAAACAGACATGGTACATGACAATGTTAAAAGTGTACAAAAACATAAGTCGAAAGGTACTTAGTGCTTATCTTTGAGATGAATCAGGCATGGAAGATGTAAAGGACCTCATGAACAAATCTAAGTAAAGTATCAGATGGATGTACACCAAAACAGAAAACATACTTTGATGTATCTGTTAGATGTAAAATCCAGGATCTATCAATGTTGAATAGAGTGGCTATCAGAGTATAACAACATATATAGCAATGTATACATGAATAGATATCAGATTCAGAAACAAACAGACATGGTACTTATCAATGTTAAAAGTGTACAAAAACATAAGCCGAAAGATAAGGAGTGGTGCTTATCTTTGAGATGTAAAATGTTACAAAAAATCGGCAAATAATGTTTAGAACGGAGCATCACATGACCTCCTATTATGCCCCGATTTGAAACATCGACCACAATGTGACTGGCTGCTGGAAACTTCACCTCTTGATGGAATACAATTTTTCCTCGGACGGTCAGGTCGTCTTTTAACGTTCGGGGGCATCACCACGGGCTCTCCATCACAATCTGCAGTACTGGATTCACCAAACTCTGTTATAGCCGGTATGTTAAATGAATAGCTGGACCGATAATTTTGGGTAGTGAAAAACGGCTCAACCAACGTCATAGGATCCTCGTTTAGAGATGCAATTGCAGCCAACGCATGAGCGCATGGGAAACATTCTTGCTGCCAAGAGCCCCATGTGCATTTGAAATCAAGTATGTTGACCACCATAACTGGGTCTGATAAAACCTCAAAATAAGCGGCAGAAGACTTGCAAACTAACCATGTCCGACTGCATTGTACATTCTCTTTGAACATCTTGTCATGCTCGGGGCACAAATGTGTGTTCCAACTCAGGCCCTCTCCTAAACGTCGAGACATTTGAGTCATCAGAAGAGCTCTAATTCGGTCGATTAATTCAACTATAGGCAGATGGCACAATTTTTTAATCTGGGAATTGAACGATTCAACAGCAGTTGATGCCATCGCCCCGTACCGTTTGCCTTTGACATATGCCTAAGCCCATTTTTCTGGTGGCAGATTTCTTACGAAGTTGCAAATACGCTCACCGCCTTGGCGCAAAAACAGACCAAAATGTTCATTAAAAAGTTCCACCGTAGGGGCATAAGCACAGCTCTTAAACATCACTAGCATATTTTGTTTGTAGGCTCTGTTAGTGTGTTCAAGAGCTTTAATCAAGTTCTGGATAAGATGGAAGATGCAATAAGCGTGGTAGTCAGTAGGATAAAGAGTTGCGACAGCGCTAATAATACCAGCATGGCGGTCTGAAATGAAAGTTATTTGGCGCCCTAACAGATGAGGTTTTAAACTTTCCAAAAACCAAAACCAGTTGTCTGAGTCTTCACTACAAAATATACCAAAAGCTACGGGGAAGAGACCTGAAACAGAACTGCATTAACAGAACTACATTAAGGTCGCCTGTGTAATAATAAACATAGAACAGTGTATGTAACCTAATCTATCAAACAGTGCCTCATAAGCTAGCAATCAATAATAACAAAAATAGCAGGGTATGTACCCTAACCTATCAGATAGTGTAAATAAATCGCAAACTATGTTAACCTATCTACCGGACTAAATGTATATGGAAACATGTACTGACCGTTGTTTCCATCTTTTGCCACTGCTGAAAGCAACACGCCACCATGCTTCCCTGTTAGGTGGGTTCCGTCAACGTACAGTAGAGGGCGGCACGAATGGAAACCCTGAAGACACGCCCCAAACGCTATAAACAGCGACGGAAAACATTGCCGGAACCCAAATCCAGATGATAGTCCATAGTGATGTCACGACTCTTTAGTCTCTTGAAGTATGGTTTTAGCAATCTGAAAGAGGTATTGCTATCTCCAAATACAACATGACGGGCCTTCTCCAACGCATTCCAAGATAGACGATACGAAATGTCTAAACCGTAGTCTTGCTTGATGGTGGACTGTATAGTCTTAGCTGTTACGGATTGGCAGTTCCGTAGAGAATCGTGAATTTCATCAGCAATCAAATCGGACGAAAGATGCCTGCTTTTCTTCTTTGTGAATACGGGACTGCACGTATGGGTACTGACAAATCTTTTAATTGTCATCAAACCGGTCTTAGAATCAACAGAAGCGTAAAGCCTCCATTTGCAGCCGTCCGAATCTTTTTTACACAATAAACGGTGATCTTGCTAAAGGTATTGTGCATGTACATAAACGCAAAACCGTTCTCTAATGCATAACGGGATAAGGATAACCTCAGACCTTGAGCACCATCTGGAAAAGACTGTCCAACACCAATGATAGCTTCTGCCCATCCCGTTGTAGCTAGATGTCTTTTTTTTGGGGGTTGAAATGGCCAAACAGCTACTACTTTCACCGCTAGTTCGTTGCATATGAGAGGATTCTTCGAACAGTTGAAAAGGTTGTTTACGTTTAATGGCGGAGCCTTTATCAACAACATGTTCTTCAATAAGAAAACTAACACTCTTCAGACGCTCAACATCAAGGTAACATTCCAACCCAATAAAATCGGTGTCCTTATTAGACATACAATTATTCTGAGCACCGCAAGAGTACGTAATGCTGTAGTTGCCTCTAACAAGCCCTTGCCATGTTTGCTCAACGTACTGTTGAAAAGACTCGAAGTTTTCGAATTCAGACAGCGGAACAATAGCTGTTTCCGTACCAAATTTGAAAATGCAAACTTTTGGTTTCGACATTGTGTACCCTGAATTGTAGGAGTTTTGGTTAGTTTGTTTAACGTTGGTGTAGAACAGCTGAATGTGTTACTGATATTAGTGAATGGTTAAACATATCTAGCAATATCCCGTAACTAACATATCAGGGTATATGCATCGTGGTCTATTTTCAACACATATAGCAAACTGTCATAACTAAACTATCAGGGTATATGGACTCTTGGTCTGTTTTCCAACACATATAGCAACCTATTATAGCTAACGTATCAGGGTGTCTGCAGTCAGAGGAAATGGTTGGAAACATTTAGCAATATCCACTAACTAACATTTCAGGGAATATGGTACCATTTTGGTATTTCATAGCAAAATGTCATAACTAAACTATCAGGGTATATGGAGTCATGGTCTATTATCCAACACATCTAGCAAACTATTGTAGCTAACATATCAGGGTGTATGCAGGCAGGGGATTTGGTTGAAAAACATCTAGCAATATCACGTACCTAAACTATAAGGGTATATGGAGTCATGGTCTATTTTTCAACACATATAGCAACCTGTCATAACTAACATATCATGGTGTATGCAGTCAGGGGATATATTCCAACACATGTAACATATCAGGGTGTATGCAGTGATCTAGCAACCTCTAACGTACAATTGTAGGCGACAAATCGCAGAGTGTACATACACAAATCGCAGGGTATAAAACAGAGGTTGAAAAATGAAATTTCTCACCGGAATGTTATCAGAGCCGGTATGGATGCTTTGAATCGACCAGAAGCAGATAGAAATAGGTTTCCTGCCATTAACGTACATTATATGAGAGTCTAGAATCGATTTAGAAAATGGAAAACGATTTTGAAACTGAAAACTCAGGTCCGATACTGACCTGAAAACTGTAACATCGGGCTCCGATAACAGTGGTTAGAAGGTTGATAAACGGTGGTCTAGGAGGCTGAGAAACGAGGCAAAATCGGAGCTAGGAGGCTGAGCTTTTTCACAAATGACGGAGCTAGGCAACTGTCTCTGTTACAGTCGTCGTCGTCGAACCGTGTCTCTTCGAAATTGCCGGTGATCGGAAGCCTCTTCGAAGGTGTTTATATGGTTCGCCGGTGGTTACAATGTCTAGCCGGTGGTTCAATAGTGTCGCCGGAGCTGGTGTGATCGGCCTACGTTTTTTGAAATGAACAGACGTTCTTGAAAAATGGGTTGTTTGTTAGGTTAGGAGAGAGGAGAGAGAAATGGGCTAATAAATTCAAAATTCAAAATTCAAAAAGTAATAAAGAAGGTGCTGAAGCCAAAAGGGGCCCTTTTTCACAAAGTGAACCTTATAGACTAGGTTGAGGGTAATCTTGGTATTAAAAAAAGAAAAGGTATTAGAAGTGGATATGTTTAATGAGATGGGTATTAAGTGAGCATTAACCCATTTTTGGGTACTAGGTTGTAATAGGTTTGGCTAAAAGGTACTTAGTGTGTCATTTCCCTAAAAAAAACACAAAATAATAAGAAAACCAAAATATTAAAATATTAGAATTTCTATATTTCATTGGTACTCGCCCACTTAATTTTTCCTGCAACTCACCCCCCTTATTTCTTGGGGGAAAAAATAAATCACCTATTTTTTTTTAGATGATAAGAAAATTCAGTCACCAATTTTGGCACGGTTTTACTAGTTTTTTTTAAAATGATACTAAAACTCACCTACCAATTTTACGATAAGACAAAAATCATATACTAGTTTTCTGAAATGATAAGACAACTCACCCACTATCTTTTACAGGATAAGACAACTCACCCACTAAATTTCTACAATATAAATAAACATATAAATTTAGGTGAAAAATAGTATTTTGCGTTGTTTTAGTAGAATGTAAATTATTTATTCTATTATATCCCACCATATTTTTCCTTTTCTACATATCATTCCGCCATATAATATGAAAATATATTTTTATTTCTCTTCCTTATTATATATATATATATACATTAAGATTATATACATTAAAATAAATAATTTTTATATATTAACATAATATATTTTATTTCTAAATATAAACTATGTAATTAAAATAATTAATAAAATAATACATGATATATAATCTTTTTAAATTTATTATATAAAAATAAAATTGGTCTAATTTTTTAAAACTTAAATTTTTAGTAGAATAAAAAATTTACATTTTACTAAATCAACACACGATATTATTGTTCATCTAGATTTATATGTTTAATTTTTATTTACGACGAATTAATATTTATATTGTAGAAAACTAGTGAGTGACTATTGACTTATCATGACAAAGTTGGTGGGTGAGTTGTCTTATCATTTCAGAGAACTAGTGGGTGACTTTTGTCTTATCATGCCAAAGTTGGTGGGTGAGTTGTCGTATCATTTCAGAAAACTAGTGGGTGACTTTTGTCTTATCGTGCCAAAGTTGATGGGTGAGTTGTCTTATCATTTCAGAAAACTAATGGGTGACTTTTGTCTTATCATGCAAAAAAATAAGTTGGTGAGTTGTCTTATCATTTCAGAAAACTAGTGGGTGGTTTTTGTCTTATCATTTCAAAAACTAGTGTGTGATTTTTGTCTTATCATGCCAAAATTAGTAGGTGAGTTGTCTTATCATTTCAAAAAACTAGTGGGTGACTTTTTGTCTTATCATTTCAGAAAACTAGTGGATGATTTGTCTTATCATTTCATCAATTAGTGGGTGACTTGTCTTATCAAGAAATTAGTGGGTGAGTTGCGCCGAAAATTAACACAAGGCATTGTATTATTATGCGAGGGCAGAGCCCATGGATTGGGTCGAGCTGACGGGTCAGCTTGGATTTTTTTTTTCCAGAATGGTGTTGTTATATCAAAAATGCATTTGAATTTGAATTTGGTCATATTTTGTATATAACCATATTCTTAAGATAATGATACCACTTGAGTTGTAAGTAGTGGATGGTGAAAGTATTAAAAATTCAAACCATATATGGTGAGGTTTATTTTTGGTTGATGGTAATTTTGTCCAGAGTTTTGTGGTGTTTTAAAGGTATTTAATGTTTAGATAGATTGTAGTGAGAGATTTGAGCTTCCTGGTTGTATTTAATTCTCATTCCCCTCATTAAAAGAAAGTGGTTGGGTATTTATACCCGTAATTGTGGGCTATATGGGCTTTTGGGTTCACTTATGGATTCGGGTCGAGTTCAAAGACTCATTAGTTTTAAGCAGGTAGGTAATTAGCTCAGTCATGAAGTGATTAAGTTTTTAATACATTAGTTCAGTTCGGATAGTTCAGTGGGTGGATGTTGTCCGAATTTCCCCTGTCCGGTTCTCATAAAGAGTGGCAATAAATTCCGGACTCATCAGTAGCCAATTTTTAGGTTGTGTTCAAAGGCCTTTGGCAAGACCTAAAAAATAACTTAAGTGTAATCATAACTTCGTCCGAAAATTTCGAAAATGGGTAACGACTTTATCCGGACAGACTGAAACCCTTAGAAGCTGAGCAGTTTTGCCAGAGATAGTGGGACACGTGTCCTCCTCTGATTCGCCTCACCGGCCGTTTTCCTCCTAGAAAGGCGCTTCCACTTGTTTCGAAAAAGTAACCTTTTTATTAATGTTGGTGACATCAGCGCCGTCTTTAATCATTATACATATCTTTTCGTCTTCTCTTAGGTATCGAACCATCGTTCATCTGATTAGTATAAATTAGTTCACTTTTCACTATTTTATCATCTTCATTATCTCTAATCTGTCAAACTTCAAAGCTTTCATCTCTCAAAAAACCTTTCTTTTGGTATAAGTTTATGTTCACAGCAAGAAACGCTTTAGTAAAAGGCGGGTGGCTCAATTTGTCTGAGTTGGAAAAAGCTCAAAAGGTTGAACGAGAAAGGCGTATCGCTGCAGGCCTCCCTGTTTCCCCTGTTGATAAACCGGAAACACCAAGCTCAGAGCCTGACCGGGGTTCTTCTTCAACTAAGAGTGCTAAACCTGGGAGGTTATTTCAGCCCATTCTTTCTCCAATCGTCTCAGGCTCATCGGTTCAAGAGTCAGAGCCTGTCGTTGAACCAGAACAGGTGGTTACAAGTCTTAGAAAACCTTCCCCATTCATCGCTATGGGGTCAGATGCTGATATTTCCCCAGAGAAACTGGTAGATAGACGAAGGGGTCGTCTGGTAAAAGGGCAGTCTGCTGGCTCACAACCTAAACCAAAATCCACGCCTTCGAAATTCGGGGAAAAAAGTAAAACCACAGGGTCAGAAACACCCATCATTATTCCCAAGGACAAGCTGTCCGGTCCGGAGGCAACTAGCTCAAGTCTTCGAAAAGAGACCTCGGGGTCCGAGCCCCAGCCGGACTCTAGACCTCAAGAGAGAAAGGATGCTCAACAATCTGAAGGGCCTACTGAGCCAATCACCAGCCCTTCTCTTCCTAAAACAGCTGACAACCCCTCCATGGTAATTGAGGACGTAATGGAGGATAGCATCGAAGAAGCCCCTTTCGAGACTGATATCTCCGGGCAAACAAGCGAGACTGCCACGACTAGGAAGAGCAAAGGCAAGGAAAAGTGTGTTTAAAGCATCCGGACCTGCCGGAGTGCCTTGTGGGAAAGGTGGGGCCTTGTTTCCACAAGGTAAATGTTAAATATTTGCTGGCCATGCATAAGATCAAGTACGATTTCATTCACACAGCTGAACTTGGCCGGATAAGGACGAAGTGGGGAATTCCAGAGAATGTTAAAGTAAGGATTCTAATCGATCCGGAGACGACCATGGACTGTAAGCTCAACGAGATTGTCTTCTATACTGAGCTATTCAAATAGGGACTTAGGTTTCCCTTGGACCCAGAAATAGTCAGATATTTCCATCTGATTAAGCTGTGCCCAAGCCAACTAAGCCCTAACGCATGGTTCACCCTCATGGCATGTATCATGGCTTCAAGGATCTCCGGAATTCCTCTTCCAATGGAGCAATTTGCTGCTGTGGCAAGCCTCTGCATAAATCATGTCATCCCTTTCTATCACTTCAACATGGGTGACAGCTACAAGGTGGTGGATGACTTGCTCAAGTCGGAGAAAGGCTGGAAGACTCAATTTCTGTTCGTCAGCGGTGCTTGGGAGAACGGGAAGAAAATTAAAGCCGGTGTCAACCCAAGCATGCTCACCAGTAGATGGCGAAGTGATGGTAACAATCTCACCAGATACTTCTACTTTTACTTATAATTTTTTTTTATCTAATTCTTTTTTCTTTGGCTTTTTGGTAGTGCTGCCCAAAGATTTAAGCGATCACTTAGAGGCTGGCCAGACTAACTGCTCCAAACTAAATGGTTGGGCTGCTGAAACCTGGGGAAATCGCTTCCACAACTGCTTTACCGGAGGCAATCTAACCAGATCCTATCTTTGGAATACCACTGATCGGATGGATCTGTCTTGGGAGAAATTAACCACTCCACCCCCTCCGAAAGTGATTCTCCGGAAGACGGAGGGGAAAGATGGGAAATTGGCCTTGCCGGGGAGAGCTAAAGCCCCTAGCAAGATGAAAGGAAAAAAAATTAAGGCCAAGCAAGGCGTGGTAGAGGCTAACCCTACCGAGGTGGAGGAAGCTGTCCCAACAAACCCAGAGGGACAAGATCAAGGGCAAATTGATTATTCCTTATTATAAGTGGTGGAGCATGAGAGCACCAAGGAAGCAGCTGGGTCTCCAAAATCTCAAAAGGTCCCTAAAAAGGACAGAAAAAGGGGATTAGAAGGTGGAGACCGGGATGCCAAGAAAAAGAAAACTTCCAAAGGAGATGAGGTTTCTCTCCGGGCTCTGGAGCCACTGCCTCCAGTTGACCCTACTGATCCTACTCGAGCAGAAGAGATCTCTGGTGACTTTCAAACCGGAGAGGTTGGAGGAGGGGATATCAGTATTGATGGTGTTGATATCACTGGGCTTGAGGGGATTGGTCTCTATTTTGAAAACCTCCCCAGAGATGATTTTGCTGGGCCTTACCTTCCCCCAAGTTCTTCGAACACCGTCACATTCAACGGTAAGTCTTTTTCTGTCTCAAGTGAAAGAGATGCCATCACTCATTCCACACTGAGCAATGTCCAGCCAATGCTTATCTTGGAGAAGCAAGTGCGCAATCAGACAACCATCATCAATACCCTCAATTCTGACAAGGAGAAACTGTCTAGCGACCTTTTTAGCACCAACCAAAATACTGAGTCATTGAGGAAAGAGAATGAAGAGTTGAAGAAACGTCAGGAGGACTTGGCCAACAGGTTAGCCACTTCGGAAGGAGTTGTCAAAGAACTCCAATTAAAGCAATCCGTCCTGGAAAGAGACCTACTGTCATCAAAAGAGAAGGTGAAGGCCCAAGATAGCACCATTCAGGCCTTAACTAATGACAAGATCTCTCTTGAGAATAGTGTATCCAAGGTTGAGCAAGAAAAGGCTGACTTGTTGAGAGAACAGGAGAAAACAATCCAGGCTAGGATGGATGCTTACACCAATGAGGTGATAGATTCTCAGGAGGAAAGGTATGCTGAGGTTAGGTCAGATATGGTTCTACTATTTCATTAAAAAATTCCGAAGAAGACCTTGGGAGATTTATGGAGATTTGTGGAGTACGAAGACATTCCTCATCATACCATGTCTGTTGGTGATAAGTACAACTACTCCAGTGAGGATACCACTGATGAAGAAGAAGAGACCGGGGAGAGTCTGGATGATGACCCAAAGAAGAAAAGGCCAAGTGAGGCTGAGCCATGTTCAAAAGCTCAGTCTTAGAGTATCAATTATCTTTTTTAATTTTCTTGTGATTGAACCAAAGTCCTTGGATGGCCAAGGCATTTTTTGTAACCATGTCTGGTCCTTGTCCGGATAAACCTTTCTTGTTTTGACAATTCAAAGTCCTTGGATGGCCAAGGCATTTCGTATGTTTTAATGGGTAGTTTCATTCTGCACAACTTTTGCACTCTTTTATAATTTTTCAACTTTGGTGGCTAATATTTAAACAGCCCTTAGTTATTTCACAAGTACTTTAAAGTGAGTGTGCTTAAATTCTCCGATGACAAATGTTTAAGTAGTCATCATTCCTCCAATTTAATCCGGTCTGTTTAATAAAAAATTCAACGAAAACTACTAACTGAAAATACTCTGAATATTTTAAGAAGGCATCACATTTTATAAAAAAAACTGAACACCTCATTAAAACCTCCACGAGCCACCAGGGAGGAAAGAGTATGCCCCCAAATATTTACACGAATTTTCAAACAAGTAAATATTTACATAGAGTTTATTCCAAGTACAAACGGAGGTGTTTGATGTTCTAGGGGTGATTCAAAATCCTTCCATCTTTGTCCTGGAGCCGGTATGTCCCAGGTTTAAGCTTTTCAATGACCACATAGGGTCCTTCCCAGGTTGGATCCAACTTACCGAACTGCTTCTCTTTAGTATGTAAGAAAACTTTTCTCAATACCTTATCCCCTCGCTGAAAATCCCTTCTCTTAACTTTAGAAGCAAACATGCTTCTCATCAAACCTTGATAGTGTGCAACTCTAAGGCGAGCCTTAACTCTTGTTTCTTCTATTATGTCAAGTTGGCCTCTGATTGCCACTTCGTTAGCGTGTTCGAAAAAATTATAAACTCAAAATGAAGGGAGAGTAGCTTCTATGGGAGCTATGGCATCCATCCCATATACTAAGGCAAAGGGAGACTCTTGTGTTGCAGCCCCGAGAGTGGTCCGGTAAGGCCACAAAACTTCTTGCAAGTAACTTGGCCATTTTCCAGCAGTCCCTTCTAAATTCTTTTTCAGTCCGGACAGTATTGTCCTGTTGGCCACTTCGACCTGACCATTTGCTTGTGGGTGGAAAGGAGAAGAGAAGCAATGTTGTATGCCTCTAGAGGCACATAAATTCTCCATTTCTTTGTTGTCGAACTGTGTCCCATTGTTTGTGGTTATTTTTTATGGAATTCCAAATCTGCAACAGATATTGGATAAGATGAATTTTATAACAGCTTTCGATGTTGTACCTGCCAATGGAGCTCCTTCTATCCACTTGGAGAAGTAATCAATAACAACGATTATAGTTCTACACCCCCCGGATGCCATAGGTAGAGGCCCAACCAAATCCAACCCCCAACGAGCAAAAGGTATTGGCTCAGAAATTAACTTTAAAGGGATAGATGGGGTATGAATTTCATTGCTATATCTTTGGCATGGGTCACACGTTTTTACCAACTCCTTAGTGTCTTGCATTATGGAGGGCCAATAGTACCCAGCTAACAAAACTCTTCTTGTTAGGGCCTTGAATCCGCAGTGAGCTGATCCCTCACCATCATGTAATTTGGAGAGCACTATTTGAGACTCATCGGCCCCCAAACATCGTAAGAGGGTTTTACTATAAGACTTCTTATAAAGAACATCTATTAGGACAACAAAACCACGAGCCTTGTACTTTACTTTTCTTGCTATTGTTTTTTCTAGAGGCAAGATGCCGTCTGAAAGATATTGAAGGAGAGAAAATCTCCAATCTTGAGGCTGCTTTATCTGTATATTTAAACTTTCTTCTTCCTTATCCGGATTGAATTGAATTGATGGGCATTCTTGCACATGTATCCAAGGGTAGGACTCAGAGTAGGTTATGGTTTTCAAGGAGTCTGCCAGTGTATTTTATGTTCGAGGTATGTTCTCATAAGTGACACTTTTGAAATTGAGTGCCACTTATTTGAGGATGAATAAATACTTAATCAGCTGTTCTTTCTTAGCTTCGAACTGACCTTGTGCATGATGGATAAGAAGCTGGGAGTCGCTCATTAACCTGACTCTTTTGGCTCCACAAATGAGAGCCAACTTTAAACCAGCTATAGCAGCCTCATATTCAGACTTATATTGGAAGCCATGAATACAAAGCATATAGCCTGGTACATCCTGTCACCGTACGGAGAGGTTAAACATATCACAGCACCAGAACCCATGGTGCTTGATCCACCGTCAGTCCGGATAATCCATACTTTTTTATCTTTGACTCCGGCTGCTTGTTTAGTATCTCTATCTGAGTGAAATTCAACCAAGAGATCTGCCACCGCTTGGGCTCTAACTGCTGTCTGAGGGCAAAATCAATATCGTAGTCTCCCGATTCTACTGACCACTTGGTCATTCTACTTGAAATGTCGGCCTTTTTGAGAACGTTTTTCAAGGGAAAAGACGTCCGGACAATAATGGGATGAGCCTGAAAATAAGGTCTCATCTTCCTCGCATCAATCACCAGTGCTAGTGCTAATTTTTCAAGTTTCAAATAGCATTTTTCTGCACCAATCAAACTCTTGCTAATGTAATAAACCGGACGGGGATAATTATCTACCTCCCTTACCAACATTACACTTATGGCACAACTAGACACTGCCAAGTATACGAAAAGAGTCTCTCCATCAACGGGTTTAAACAAAGTCTTTGGGAAGGACACATGCTTCTTGATTTCATCAAAGGCCTCATCACACTACGAGGACCAATCAAAGTCCTTTGCACCTTTCAAAGTCTGAAAAACAGGGCACACCTGTCCAAAGAACTTGAAATGAAATGGTTTAGTGCAGCCAGTGTCCCAGTCAATCATTGTACTTCTTTAATATTCCGAGGAGGCTCCATTTGTAGTAAAGCATTAAGCTGGTCCGGATCAGGCTGTATCCCTTGCTCACTTATCACATATCCCAAGAATTTCCCGGACTGCACTCTAAAGACACACTTTTCTGGGTTTAATTTCAAATTCACTTTTACTAAGTTAGTAATAGTTTCTTGGATATCTGCCAAGTGTAACTCTTCGTCCACACATTTCACCATCATTTCATCGATGTAAACCTCCATGTTTCTTCAGATTTGATCAGCAAAATCCTTGTTTACCAACCTCTGATAAGTAGCCCCAATTTTTTTTAACCCAAATGGAATTACCTTGTAACAATGAAGGCCCCTATCAGTAGCAAATGTAGTATGTTCTTGATCCTTCAGATCCACTTGAATTTGATTATACCCGGAGAAGGCATCCATAAAGGATAGCAGCTTGTTTCCAGATGTGGAGTCCACCAACTGATCAATTCGGGGGACCGGGTATAAATCTTTTGGGCAAGCTCTGTTGAGATCTGTGAAATCGATACACATACGCCATTTGCCATTTTTATTTTTTACCAATATCAGGTTGGCAGTCCATAAAGGGTATTGAGATTCCTTTATGTGCCCTATTTTAGTAAGCCAGTCGACCTCTTGAACTATGACATCAGCCTTTTCCTTAAAAAAGGCTCTTCTCTTCTGTACCACAGGTGCTATGTATCTTCGGATAGACAATTGGTGTGATATAATATCTGCTGGTACTCCGGTAACATCAGCATTGCACCAAGCAAAAACATGTTGATGGTCTTTCAAGAATTTTAACATTTTACCTTTTAATTCCGATGTCATCTTGGATCCTATCTTGACACTTTTTCCTTCAGCCAGAGAGTGAGTTTCAACTTTTTCAATTGGTATTAAAACGCCAGGGGTCTCTCTAGGGTCATCTATTTCACCCTCTCCCCTAGAGGGCCCCTCAAACTGCTATTCCTCATTAATCCAAACTGCCCCCAACGTCCGAGGAGCCAGTGCAGTGGTATAACATTCTCTTGCTACCTTGCACAACATACTTCAAGCACTAGTGGACTGTTGAGGCCATAGCATGCATCCTAGAGAGCCAAGATCTTCACAGAATAACATTATAGCAAGTGGGACAATCCACCACAACGAATAGTATTCTAACCATTTTTTAAAAGGTCCTTTGCCCAACAACACCTCCTCCTCGAACTCCCCAATCACATCTGCTGAGCTTCCTATGAAACCCACAATCGACCTGTTCGAATGTTGAATTACTGCCGGATTTTTCATCTTTTTATAGGAAGTCAAAAAGAGAATATTGGCTGAACTTCCAGTATCCACCAAAATTCTCCTTATATCATTGCCTCCAATGGATGCTCCTATGACCACAGCATCTTCACGTGGACCGACAATATCCCTTAGATCATCCTCGTCAAAAACAATAAAAGGAAAATAAATTTGCGATTGATAGGAGGTCATTCCTCCTTCAAGCTGGGTAGCTAAAGTATGAACGTGCCTCTTTCTTGAAGAAGCAGTTGGTGCAGTCATGGTGTCCCCTCCGAATATTGTAAGTGATTCAAAAAAGTTAATAAGTCCGGACACCGTCTTGCAACGCTCCATGATAACACCCACTTTATTCCGGATCGGATCAGGGTCCAAGTATTTTGACTCTACATCAAACCTCTCGATTATCACCATAGCCCCATCCAGAGCCGATGTGCCTGCATTATTTGGACCAGCCCGATGAGCACTATCATGCCTATTTCCACCTCTTCTTTTAACATATGCCCCCAACTTGCCTCTTTCAATCAAGTTCTGCACTTCTTGTTTCAACGCAATACAATCTTTAGTGGTATGACCAGTATCATGGTGATACTGGCAAAAATAATTATTACGGCTCTCCCTAGGAGACTGTAATGCAGCCGGCCTTCTATAGTGTACTTCGTCTTTTGTTTTGTCATAAATGGTGGCTACATTTTCTTTCAACTCAGCAAACCACTCCGGTTGAACCCAAGGCCCTCGTTTATTTCTAGATTGTTGACTCTGGGCTGGTGCAGCTGGCTGAGACTGAGCTTTGGCTCTGTTATGACTCGGCTCGGCCTCCCTAGCCTTGTTCCCGGACTGGTTTTGGTTTGGATTTGGTGCAGCCAGAGCAGACCTCACCTGCATGTGCACCCTAGTTTTCTTTGTTTCATCTACATTAATCTTCTTTCCGACCTGATTCAGCAGACCTCCCCATGTCATGGCCTTTTTTTCTGATTACTGAATCAGCCAAGTTTCCAAGGTTTAGGCCCTGCCTCAGCGAGGCTATTGCTACTTGCTCGAAGCAATCAGCCAATCCATTTTTGGTATTCACAAAACGACTTATGTATTCTTTTAAGGATTCGTTTGGTTCTTGGGCACAGTGGATAATCGTGTCTTCATTGCCCTTCACTTCCTTACTTCCAACAAACTGCCTCCAAAAGGCTACCCAAAAAGTGTCAAAATTCCTGATACAGCCTTGTGGTAAGCTATTATACCATTTCAGAGCACTCCCCGTAAAAGATTGGGAGAATGCCCTACAAAGCAATTTGTCGTCATTGTCAAAATTTATCATAATTTTTTTGAATTTTTCTAAGTGATTATCCGGGTCTTTGCTACCATCATATTTTTCCATTTTCGTACTATCGAACCTCTTAGGCAGATTTCCGGACAGTATTTTAGAGGATAATGAAGATTGTCTCCAATTTCTACCACGACTGAAAACCGTATCTTCGTTAGGAGTAGAAAAGATACCTGGTTTATCATGAAAGGCAAAAGGATCCATCACCATCCGATCTACATGTCTCCGGCTATGAGACGATCCTTTGCCTATACGCCTCTTCAACCTTTATGCCTATCTCTTTTTCTTGAGTACTTTTTTACTAACTTTTGTTTATTTTTAGAACGGCCTTCATCACTGCTGGATGACAAGGATTCTTCGACTCCATCTTCACCTGAGGAGCTACTGGAAGATTCTGAGTCTGAGTCAGAGCTCTCCACCGGTTTAGACCGATGAGACTTCTTTGAGCTAACATGAGTCTTTTTCGTACTCACATGGGTTTTTGAGGGCTCATGTTCTCTTGGGTTGTCAGTATGATGAGCAACTGATGCCTTAGACTTCTCTTTTGTGCCTATCTTTGCCCTCTTGGCAGCCCTCAGAGCTTCTATTTTAACTTTTAACCTATCTCGCTCCTCAATGGTATATTCATCATTTTCTCCCATCACTTTGGCCAAAGCTGGTGGTACTTCCTACACGTCTAGATTCATCCAAATTGGTTTTTCTTGATGGTTTTGAATGCTAGATTCAGGCACCTTCTTCTCCCACTGTGGTCGCCAATTTGGTGAGGTTTATTTTTGGTTGAGGGTAATTTTGTCCAGAGTTTTATGGTATTTTAAAGGTATTTAATGTTTGGATAGATTGTAGTGAGAGATTTGAGCTGTCTGGTTGTATTTAATTCTCATTCCCCTCATTGAATGAAAGTGATTGGGTATTTATACCCTTAATTGTGGGCCATATGGGCTTTCAGGTTGACTTGTGGATTCAAGTCGAGTTCAAAGACCCATTAGTTTTAAGCAGGTAGGTAATTAGCTCAGTCATGAAGTGATTAAGTTTTTAGTACATTAGTTCAGTTCGGATAGTTCAGTGGGTGGATGTTGTCCGAATTGCCCCTGTCCGGTTCTCATAAAGAGTGGCAATAAATTTCGGACTCATCAATATATTGTGACCGAAGCATTGTCTTATCAAGTCTTATAAATAGTTGTAGGCGTTGTTGTATGTGTTCATTTCAATTATTATGTTTGTTGTTTTCACTTATTTCGTTTAATGAAAATGGTATAATTTTTGTTTTTTACTTACGAAAATGGTCCAAATATCGCTTCCAAAAAACTTAATAAAATAAAGCTTAATAAATTTCGGAGTCCGAATCAAACAAACCAACTCTCTATTTATAGATCTCAAAAGATTATAAATCATGGTATAATTTATTTATTTTTGTTACTTACTAAAATGTTTCAAAAATTGTTTAAGAAAAACTTAATAAAAAAAACTTAAAATATTTTGGTGTCCGAATCAAACAAACCAAGTCTCTATATATAGATATAGAAAAAATTATAAATCATGGTACAATTTTTTTTATTTTTTTTACTTAATAAAATTTTCCAAAAATTGTTTCGAAAAAACTTTTTTAAAAAAACTTAAACAATTTTAGTGTCTGAATCAAACAAACAAAGTCTTTACTTATAGATCTCAAAATATTATAAAATATGGTATAATTTTTTTAACTTACTAAAATATTACGAAGATTATTTTGAAAATACTAAATAAAAAATCAAAAAAATTCAGTGTCCAAATCAAACAAACCAAGTCTTTAGAAAAAATAGTGGTATATTTTTGTTTTATTTTTTTTCCATATTTTTTTTTAATAAATGGTTAAAAAAACAAAGACTTGCAGCGTGCCATATGGCACATTGCAGTTGGTGGCTGGAAAAATAAATTGAGGTTTTTCTGTTAAACCCCAAAGTATATTTTCCAACCCCGTTGGCCTTGAATATGCATCACTACGTGCGCATATTTCAGTTGAAATATACGCTATTGTGGGCAGTCTAAGGATGAATTGGTATATAGGTAGATGTTGTTTGATGTAAATGGTATATGGATGGATGTAGTTCCATGTAAATTTGATGGTTGGAGTAGGAATTGGAAACATAGGTCTTGTCCCGTTGTCCAGTCCAATCCGATCGAGTTTCTAAAAGATGTTTAGACAAAATATATAATATTATTCGGTATGTGTTTCGTTTTTTATTTTGATTTTTCCTGCTTACGCTTTCCAACTGCATGAGAGATATTCAATAAATTTTCTCATGTACATTTCTCTAATTTCTAAGGTGACAAGAATGCCGCTATCAATGCCTATGTTGTTGAATGCACTGACAAACTGGAAGCTTGGGATACTAAGCTGAAATTTGCTATAGTGTTGGACCTGCACGAACGCTTTTCGAATTTGAAGTTGGACAACTATGGGGAGCTTGTGTCGGAGAAGTATCGCCCCGTAGACAATTCAGAGGAGGATATCAGAGAGTGGTCTGAAAGCTCTGAGGGGGTAGGGGAGTTCCTCCTCTAATTTTTTGGAAGATGAATCCGGAAACACTCATGCAACATAAAAAATACTTGTGTAAATTTGTGGGTTTTTTGTGCAAGGTACTTGTAATGTTTATGCGTTTTGTGGAAAGTCCTTCCGTAGTCGAGGTACGTTGTGCTTTAGATAGTATCCATATAAGTTTTCGTATTTCTCATTTTTTTTGTTAGAGGTGATAAGTCTCCAATCACTCCCTTAAGCGATCCTTCAGATCACCAAAGGTAATTTAATATTGAACAACTTTCTTTGAAAGACCCCTCGGGTCCAACAAAAAAAAGTGATTGTTGACCAAATTCCGTTGGAAGGCCCATCGGGACTGAGAAAAAGAGTAAGTGATTGTTAACCAGTTTTCATTGGAAGACCACTCGGGTTTAAGAAAAAAAATAAATGATTGTTGACCAACTTTCGTTGGAAGAACCCTTAGGTCCAAGAAAAAGAGTAAGTAATTGTTGACCAACTTTCGTTGGAAGATACTTGGATCTAAGAAAACTAGTAAGTGAGCCAGCAAAAAACATTGGCCTGAAAACCTGTAAGAGATATAAAATGGTGAAAAGGATTTATATTCACAACTTGTATATGAGGGCACCTAGCTAAAACATTCATGTGCCACAAGGGTAAGAAAGAGTATGTATCCGACCTTTAAACAAGTTAGGCAACATGTATATATAATTTTTAAATTTATTCCATATATAATTTAAGGTGCTCGATATTCCACGGATGGCGAAGCTATCTCTCTTCTTTATCTCCAGCTGCTACATTCATGGTTTTACCTTTTCAGTTACTGTATATAGACCTTCCCAGTTAGGTCCCAACTTATCGAGCTGTTTATCTTTGGTGTGTAATAATATTTTCCTAAGGACCTTATCTCATACATTAAACTCTCATCATCTGACCCTTGATGCATATCTGTTTCTGATCAACGTTTGGTAGTTTAGAGAATTTAGATGTGCCTGCCTTTTTTTTTCCTTAATCATAACTAGTTCAGCACATCTTCCCTCATCGTTACCCTCTTCGAAATATTTGTTAACTCGATACGATAGAAGGTGGCCTATGATAATATCAGAACATCTATCTTATAGACTAACATGTATGGTGAATCTTGATTTGTCGTTCCAGGGGTGGTTCGGTAGGCCCATGGTATCTCTTGTAAATATTCATGCCATTTCCCCGCTTGCCTTTTAATTTTTTCTTGAGCCCATCAAGGATTATTCAATTAGTTAATTTGAATTGACCATTTTTCTAATGGTGAAAATATTCCAAGAAACATTTCGTATGCCTTGGGAAGAGTAAAAGGATTTTATAACTTTATTGTCAACTGCATGCCATTATCTATTGATCAATCTCCCCAGGACACCGAAGCAACAACATATGTTTGATAAAATGAACTTGATGACTTTTTTTGCTTTTGTCCCGGATATTGGCTCAAATTTCTACCCATTTGGAAAAATAGTCTACTGCAACTATTATTGTTTGTCATTCTCCAGCAGCCATTGACAATTGTCCAACCAAATTGATACCCGATGGGTAAAAAAACAGCGCCTCAGACACAGACTAAAGAGGCACCGCAGTTATAAGAATCGTGTTAAATATCGTTGACAATTGTCACACCTTCAAACCAGTTCTTTGGCATCATCGATAATCGTGGGCCAATAATACCCCACTATAAAAAATTTTGTGTAAAAGTTTTGTATCCATAATGCGTTAATCCCTCTGCGTCGTGCAGTTCATACAATATCATACGCGATTCATTTTCTTGAAGTATCATAACATAAGTTTGATTAATGATTTCTTGTACAAGATATCTCCGAGTATTGTGTAATCATGCGCTTTCAATCTTACTTTTTAATATATCTTTTTGTCAATGGGCAATAATTTGTTGGCTATAACTCCCTGATTTAATGTCATCAATCCTTCTCATCACTAGTTGAGATATGTAAAAAATCATCAAAACTCTCCTTTTGTTGGGTGCTTTTCATTATTGAGCGGCTTTCCTCTATAGGTATCCAGCGGTATCCTTCGGAGTATGTCGTCACCAAAGTATCACTCACATATTTTTCCGTTTTACGGACATGTTTGTATTTCACACTTTAAAAAACGGCCTCCAACCCCTTCAAAGATTTCAAATGATATACTAAGTGATCCTTAGTAGCTTCAAACTTTTTGAAGGCATGATTTACGAGGAGTGGGCGAGTATCAATCCTGCTAGCGTGACCTCGTTCTCAACTTTGTTATTCGACACTTTAAAACTGAAGCGTAAAGTTTGTTGCATTGCTATCCCATCCAGGGAGATTAACTGGACCCCAGCCCCACATCCCAAAATTCTTGAACTTTGATTGTCGTTCGTGTCTCAAAATTAATGTTGAAATCACCTAATTTCATGGACCATTTAGTCATTTGACCCGATACATCAAGCCTCTACAATATGTTTTTCAAAGGAAAAGATTTTCAAACTATAATCGAATGTGCCTGGAAATAGGGTCGCATCTTTTGAGTCGCATTTACCAAAGCGAGGGAAATATTTTCCAACTTCATATATATTTCCTCCGCATCCAAAAGGCTTTTGCTGACATAATACACTGGCCGAGGGAAATTATCAGTCTCTCGGATTAACACGACGCTTACAACATAATCAAACACCACTATGTAAATAAACAACCTTTCCCCATAGACTAGGCTTTGTCAAGATCTCAAGGGAAGAAAGATACTTCTTAATTATGTAAAGGCTTCGGTACACTCCCGGTTTCAACTAAAACAATTGGTCTGCCTTAGTATGTTGAAAAAATAGGGCGCACTTGTCCGAATACCTAGATAGAAATATATTTAAAACCCTCAATCTCTCAGTTTACATCTGCACCTCTTTGACATGCTGGGGATGATCCATAGTGCTCAAAGCATTCAACTGTATCGGGTCAGCTTATATCCTTCTTTCACTGACTATGTAGCCCAAATATTTATCGGATCGAACTCCAGATTTGCACTTCTCTGGATTCAGCTTCAAGTTCCTGAATGTTTTATCCAAATCCGCGATATGGTCTTCATCTTGGTACTTTTTACCAGCATGTCACCAATATACACCTAAACATTAAGTCCGATTTGGGCCTCGAAATATTTTTTCACCAACCGATGGTAAGTTGCCCCAATATTTTTCAGTCCGAATAGCATGGCTTTGTAGCAATGCAAGTCTGTTCTAATAATGAATGATGTGCTCTTTTGGTCTTTCAGATCCATCTTGATATGGTTATATCCTGCATACATATCTATAAAAGAAAACAACTGATTTCCTGATGTGGAATGTGCCAAAAAAGGGTCAATCAGACTAGATATGTTAAGGTAATTGAAATACACACATATTCTCCATTCTCCATTTACTATTTTTATTCTTTAATAAGACCGGATTGAAAATATATAACATGTACTGATATTATCGTATGTGCCCCACTTTTGAGAGACGATCCACCTCAGCCATAATTGCCTCAGATTTCTCATGAGAAAAATATCTTATTTTCTGGATACTTAGGCGTACGCTGCTTTGGATGGCCAATCCGTGGCATAAAATGTCAGTGGGTACTCTTGTAACATCTTCAGTGCACCAAAAAAACATGTGTAACTTTGTTGAGAGAAAATAAATTAACTTTCTGAAACGTAATCCTCGAAAGTTTCATTGTACCAATCTTCAAACTCTTAATGTTAGAAAAACGTAATCCTTGAGATTTTCATTATGGACCAAAAATATGGGTCTCTCTCTCGGATCATCAACAAGATCGGGCCGCAAAGTTTAACACACTAACTATTACGCTTTTTTAGTTCGAACCCTTAAATATACTTTAAAGCGAACGTCTTTCGGTAACACACCCTTGCCATTTTTGAAGCAACCACGTGTATTCTAGATAGCCAAGATATTCCAAATAGTGCATTTTATGATATGGGCGCGTCCAACATGATAAAAAACACCGTCATCTCTTTCTTAAAAAGACCATAACCCAACTCCGCAGTTCCTACCAATTCCTCGACCACCTTGGTAGTTATACCGGTAAAACCTACAATCGTCCGATCGGATCAGAGAAGAGTGAGAGGACTTTCTATCAGCTCATACGTCGTCTTGAACAAAATAATTAACAGAGCTACCCGTGTTTATCAAATCCTTTAGATTTCATCTCCGAAGATACCCATTACGATTTCACCTCTCTCATATCATCGCCATTGAAACAAAGAAATGAGGATGGGTTTCTGTACAAATGGGGCAAAACACCCGCTTATAACTAAGTAGCAAATGATGTGCCTTTTTTGGGAAATGTTTGTAGTTCTTGAAATAGTATCACCCCGCAAAATTGTTAAGGAGTCAATTTTTTTGCAGAGTTCACTATCCTTTCCTTTTACCATGGGCTCATTCACCATCATGACCACTCTCATGCAAGGCTTGGGGTCCAAGTACTCAAAATACACATCAAACGAATCAATGGTCTCTGATATCATCAGATCATTTTCTTACTTAGGGGCCATAATAACCTCCCTCACCATCAGATCATGTTGAGAGTACTTCTTGATGAACGTGGTCAATTTTCCTTTCTCAATCAACACTTGGTTTTCTTTTTTCAACGCTATAAAATATTTTGTCTCCCGCTCAACGTTGTCATGATACTTGAAACATATATTACTTTTACCTTTCCTTGGTGTCTGGATGGGAGGAGGTTGTCGAATTTGTATATGATTCTGGGCCTTATAAAAAATAGTAGCCATGCGCTTGATCGGTTTTGAGAAATGAGTAAGTTAGACCCACTTGCTTGGTATTTTTCTGGTAGCATGTTGTGTACTTACCATATGTTGGTTCATCCTCGACTTCGGGGGTATTTGGTTCAACTATAGGTTGAATATTGGTTGATGGGTGATAAGTATGTAAGGGTTGAGGTTGAGGGACCTGCGTAGGTGATTTTTGGTAGATCGATATCGGAGATTGCTGGTGCCTATCTGAGACATAAAAGTCAATTCTAATGCATACATCTCTTCAACTAAAGTCCGCTTCTCAACCTGAACTAACAATTCCCCGAACGTCATATCTTGTTTTTTCACAACATTATCTTTTAAAATACCAAGAAGAAGTCACATCTTGAACGTTGTAAACTTCACCTTACCGTCAAACGCTTCAAACTCGGTTTTGTCTTAATGAATCCCATGGTATACTCCCTCAGGTTTTCCCTAATTTTATGCCTACAATAAATAAACGTGTCTCAGTTTCCACAAAACTTCTTGTTTCCCACAAATAAAGCCTCGACAGAATAAAGCCCCCTAGAAGAAATCAAACTACTAAGCCAGCCTCGACAAAATAAAGCCCCTGTAGGTGCTACACATAAATCAAGAAGTCGTTAGTCAGTAACATGTTTCTTGAAATTCTCGACCTCGGAGATCAGGTCAATGATCTGGACAATCTAGATCGAACCAAGCCCAACAGTCCAGGCCAAAGGGGAACTAGTGGGTTCAGACTAGTTACTTTACAGAGTTAATTGAAAACATGACCATAATATATGATAAAACCAAAGATCACATACAATTTCAAAGACCTTTACCTATCCAAACCCCAAGGGAGAACCAAAATACTCGTTTGTGTAAGTACTATAAAGACGCGGGTCACGATACAAAAGATTGTATAACTTTTAAGCAAGAGATTGAGTTGTTGCTTGAAAATAGGAAATTGAAAACCTTTGTAAAAAATCATGACTCAAACAGAAATCCATTTTCGAATAGAACCAGCTTAAGATTTAATAAAGAACAAGCTAGTGCACCTGGTGTGCCAAGATCTGCTTCAAATATTTCCAAAGGAGAACAAACCATGATAATTATTGTACAGTTTCAAGATATTTTTTATTTGGATTTGGAGTATTTAGATCCGGATCTTGATCGAAACCTTGTTAATATGGTAAGTAAGGGTAATAGGAGGGTTTCCCATTTGTGTAAATTGTTCGAGTCATTAACAATATTCGAAGGGGATACAACGACGTCACATTAAAATTGTTCTAGAAACAATTATGTCAACACTTTGGATGTGCAATTAAAATAGAAGATGTCAGCTCATTTATATCAAAGGCATTCACCATTCATTGTATTTGATGAGGATAATCTAAGAGACGTCGTTGGACCACATGAAGACATTGTGGTTATTGGGGCTTCTATTGATGGTACAGAGATTCGAAGAATTCTCATCGATACAGGTAGTTTAGCGAATGTTTTATTTCTTTCATCCTACAAACAAATGAAAAATCCCCTGATGATCCAACCTTCGAATCGAACCATCGTAGGGTTTACAAGTAGTTCAACAGACGTCATGTGAGAGTTTGAGGGAGAAACAACTCTTGGCAGGGGCCTTTCCAGAAAACTGTTCGAGTGTTGTTTGTAGTGGTAAAAATCCCAACTTGCTATAATGCCATTTTTGGCAGGCCTTGGCTCTCAAGGATGCACGCCATTGTATATACGGTTCATCAATGTCTAAATTACTTTGTAGGAAATCAGGTGGGAGTAGTACAGAGAAGTAAAAAATTAGCTAGACAATGTTATGTTGTGACACTAGCTCCAAGAACTCTTAGTTTACCAACCATTAAATAAGACTAGCAATCAAAGAAGTCCCCTTCGGGTTACAATCATATAGATAATCCAAGGGATACTCCCAGTACGATTATCCCGATTGAATAAATATAAATTCAATGTTTAGGGAAATAAATAAATGTGTGAATCGGTCCAAAATTATCAACGAATCTAAAAAATGAGTTACTAAAGTTTCTATCTAAATATCAGCATGTGTTTGCTTGGCATAGTGAAGACGTAACAAAAGTACCGACTGATGTATTTTTTCATAAGTTGCCAGTACGATCAGATGTAGGTCCGCTGATCCAAAAAAGAAGGACTTTTTCTTAGGAAAAATCATAAGCAATATGTAAAGAGGTTGATCGGTTAACCAAGATGGGTCACATAAAAGAGTCACAATACCCCTCGTGGATTGCTAATCCAGTTATGGTAAAAAAGAAAAAACGGTCAATGGCGCATGTGTATCGATTTTACCGATCTAAATAAAGCTTGTCCTAAGGACCCATTCCCAATGCCCCAAATAGATTAACTCGTGGATTCCACATCTAGCAATAAATTGTTATCTTTTATGGATGCTTTTGCCGGATAGAATCAGATTCAGATGGATCGAGGGCTACATTGTTACAAAGTAATTCCATTCGGACTGAAAAATGCCGGTGCTACTTATCAATGTCTGGTTATTGCTCTCAATAGATTTGTGTACAGATCTTCGGATAAATGCTCTCAATTATTTCAAGTTTTGAGAAACGCAAATGAGTTTAATTGGTCCCCGAATTACGACAAAGCTTTCATCAAGATAAAGAGGCATTTATCCAACCCAAAAAAATTCTTCAAGCCAACAGAAGGGGAAATACTCTACATATATCTGACCGTTTTGGATTACGTTGTAAGTGCAACGTTAGTTCGAGAAGTGGATAATTAACCCCGTCGCATTTATTACATCAATAATTCTTTACTTGATACCGAAAAGAAGTATTTGAAGATAGAAAAGTTGGCTTTGGCCTTAGTCATTTGAGCAAGTAAAATGTGGCCCTACTTCCAAGGACATTCAATCATAGTTCGAACGTCTTTTCCTATTAAATCCATGCTACGAAAGTTAGATGTTTCGAGCTGAATGACCAAGTGGTCCATTGAATTAGGAGATTTTGACATCGAGTTTGCTCCTCGAACTGCTATCAAAGGTCAAGCTATAGCAGATTTCTTGGTAAAATTTCATTCTGATCGAAAAATATTAAATGATTTTGTGGATTCACAAGGAAACAAATGGGTGGTTCAAATTGATGGAGGATCTAGTACTATGGGATGCGAGGCCGGAATATGTTTAACTTCTCCATTTGGGGATTCTATGTACCGAGCTATTCGGTTCGGTTTCCGAGCATCCAATAATGAATCTGAATACGAAGTAGCTATCGTTGGTCTAAGACGCCCAAATTTGTGGAGCCACAATGGTTTAATTAATAAACGATTCAAAACTGTTGGCTACTATTGAAAGAAGAAAGAGAAACTAGTAAAGTACATCCAGCTATTGAAAGAAGTGTCGACATATTTTGAAAATGTGAGATACAGACATATACATCAGATTGAGAATTCGATGGCCGATTCTTTGGCTACTATTTCTTACGCTGAAGCATTTCCCTAGATTTTGGTACAAGAATGTCCTTCGATCACGAAAACTTCTTCAAAGAAAGATCTTAGTACTGAAGAAAATTGTCAAATATCGGACGTGTCCAAGTCGGATTGGATTCATGAAATTCAACTTTTTATAACCAAGGGAATTTTACCGGAGTGTAAAGATCTAGCTAAAAAATTGAAGTTTAAGGCGCATGGATTTGTAGTTTTGGGAGAAGTGTTGTATAAAAAGTCCTTCATCAAACTACTACTTCAATGTCTTGGATCAGATGAATCTCAATTTTTTTATCCGAACTCCATGATGGAGAAGGATCAACTCATTGCGGTTACCAAGCTCTAATCATAAGGGTTTTGCTAGCAGGATACTATTGGCCTACCATTATGGAAGTTGCTAAAGAATTGGTGAGCAAATGTGATCCTTGCTAAAATTTTGGAAATGCGATTCATGTCCCAGCTAGTCCAATGCAAAATATATCTAAAGTAGTGCATTTTGATAGGTGGGGACTTGATCTTATAGGGTCGTTACCAATGGCATCTGGAGGGCGGCGAACAATCGTGGTTGCAGTAGATTACTTTACTAAATGGGTAGAAGCTGAAACACTTTACACGAATACCTCCAAGGCGGTCATAAAGTTCATCTTAGCCTATATGTGTTGTCGATTCGGAATACCTCGATGTATTACGACTGATAATGGTCCTCAATTTGATAACCAAGAGATAGAGGATTTTTGTGCTTTAAGAGAAATTCAACATTGTTTCTCTTCTCCCTTTCATCCTAAAGCCAATGGTCAAGTAGAAGTGGTTAATCGGACCATACTGAAAGGTCTAAAAACTAATTTGGAGAGATCAACAAGTAAATGGCCGAACTATTTACAGGAGGTATTATGGGCCTATAGGACTACTCCACACTCAGCAACACAAGAGTCACATTTTACTTTTGGTATTTAGAATGAACGATATTGCTCCAATTGAATTAACTTTTCCTTCCTTTAGAATTCAAAACTATTCCGAACAAGATAACGAAATGGTGGTACAAACTCAACTGGATCTCATTGAAGAAAAAGACGTCAAGCTCATCTCAGAACGGTTCATTATCAAGGGTTAATGAGAAGCAGGTATGCTTCCAAAATTCGGAGAAGAGAGTTTAGTGTTGGGGACCTAGTTTTAAGAAAATTATTTCTACATACGACTGATAATGGTCCTCAATTTGATAACCAAGAGATAGAGGATTTTGTGCTTTAAGAGAAATTCAACATTATTTCTCTTCTCCCTTTCATCCTAAAGCCAATGGTCAATTAGTAGTGGTTAATCGGACCATACTGAAAGGTCTAAAATATAATTTGGAAGGATCAACAGGTAAGTGGCCGAACTATTTACAGGAGGTATTATAGGCCTATAGGACTACTTCACACTCAGCAACACAAGAGTCATATTTTGCTTTGGTATTTAGAATGAACTATATTGCTCCAATTGAATTCACTTTTCCTTCCTTTAGAATTCAAAACTATTCCGAACAAGATAACCGAATGACGGTACAAATTCAACTGGATCTCATTCAAGAAAAAAATGTCAAGCTCATCTCTGAACAGTTCATTATCAAGGGTTAATGAGAAGCAGGTATGCTTCCAAAATTCGGAGAAGAGAGTTTAGTGTTGGGGACCTAGTTTTAAGAAAATTATTTCTACATACCAAGGATAAGAGATTAGGAAAATTGACCCCGAATTGGGAAGGTTTGTATACGTGTTTTGAAAGGGTTAAGCAAGGGACTTACCCATTGGTTGATCAAGAGGGTGTTCCTTTACCCGTGGAATGTAGAACACCTAAGGATATACTTGGAGTAAATTTGTGATTATTTTCTTTGTTTTTATTTTATGTTAATATTTCAAATGAGGGCATACTCTTTCCTACCCTGGTGGCTCAGAGAGGTTTTAACGAGGTGCCCAACTTGTCAAGCAAATCCTTTTTAGCCTTTAACAATATTTGTCTCTCTAAATTTGTTTTCGCCTTCGAATGGACTACCTTCAAATGTCTTCAGAGTAAGTTTATTTTCGCCTTCGAATGGACTATCTTCGAAGAGCTTAAGTGTAAGTTCGTTTTTGCCTTCGAATGGACTACCTTCGAATGGCTTAAGTGTAAGTTTGTTTTCGCCTTTGAATTGAATACCTTCAAATGGCTTAAGTATAAGTTTGTTTTCGCCTTTGAATGGACTACTTTCGAAGATCTTAAGTGTAAGTTTGTTTTTGCCTTGCAATGGACCACCTTTGAGTGGCCCAAGTACAAGTTTATACTGCCTTCGAATGGATCACCTTCAAATGGCCTAAAAGTATGACATAAGTATAAGTTCATTTTTTGCCTTCGAATGGATTACCTTTGAATAGCCCAAGTATAAGTTCATACTACCTTTGAAGATTTATATTTTTAGACTAGATTGAAGAAACCAAAGTTGATATATAAAATAGAAATCAATACCAAATGCCTTGGTCATCCAAGGACTTTGTTCAAAAGTACATAAAAAAGGCCTTGGCCATCCAAGGACTTTCCAACAATATATAAAACAAAATTGCCTTGCATCTGCCAAAGACTTGAAAAATCTTGGGAACTAGGAATTGTTACTCTTTAGCTTTTTTTATCTTTCTCATTTCCGGTCTGAACTCCTTTTCTTTGATCATACTTCATGTTCTCCATCAGAACTGCCCTCCGACGCTTCTTCAGAAATGGCTATCTCATCGGCTACAGAAATTTCCGGAGGTATAAAATTCTCTAGCACCAAGCCCCACAACGATCTCAAGCTTAGATTCAGAAATTTCTTATGGAACAACAGTACCATATTTGATTTAATAGAGGCATCCCGAGCATTCAGTTTGTCCAGAGTAGCATATGCGTATGCCTCCATCGCATCATCAGCTTCTTGGATCGATTTGGCTTCTAAATCTTTAATTTTTTCTGCCAATTTTTTCTTGTCTTTTTCCAAAGATTATTTCCCACCCATAGTACGATTTAAAGATTCTTGACTGGTCTTTAATTAACCATACACCTCAGTTATCTTTTTAGAAACAGAGTCTTCCAATTCTTTGAGTGCGCTTTGAGCTTTGGTTACCTCTTCTTTAGCCTTCTCTATTTCTGATCTAAGGGTCTTAGATTCCTTGATTGCATCTTCAGCTCTAGTTTTTTCTGCATCAAAGGCCTCTTGAAGCCTTTTTTCTCTTCTTTAAAGTTCTGAATAATTCTTCGCTCATTTCTAACTTCTCTTTCTAGTTCGACTACTGGCCGAATGCAACCCATAATTGAGTATCCTACAATAATATTTTCTTTTGAAATTTCAAATGAAGTACCATCATATACCATGTTAGGACCAATTCTTGGAAATGCTTTATTAAAATCCTCTTAGTCAAACCTGGTTAACTCATCCAAGAGATTATTAGCCCCGGTAGTACCTTCACTTTCAAAATTTGGAAATAAAAAAGAGGGATCTAGTGTAGGAATAACTCGTACCTGAGTGTTCGGACGCAATGTCAAATCCGAACTGATTGTGACTTCGTTCTTCTTTTTCTGTTTTTTCTCTAATACTTTCTGTATGACGCTTTTGAGTTTTCTTTGTTGGCTCGACTACATTTGTAGGCACAACATCTTCCTCCACCATATCAACCACAACATCCAACAATGATGCGTTGATCCTTGATGATTGTCTGTTAGTATTTGCATCATCAATACCTTGCGAAAAACTTTTCTTCTTCTTCAGTTTATCTGTGTGACTGGGGGATTTTCTACTTGTTGGAAGATGAACCTTCCCATAGACCTCCTCAATCCTACGTAAAATAACCGTGGGGGCATGTTTTGTGATGATTTCTTTCCATGACAGTTGTCTCTTTGAATTGGTCCTCCAAAGGTGATCGCGGGTTAAATTTCTATCAGTAAAACAGTCATAAAAACAATTGTTCCATTTCATCCCAACCCATATGTGCAACTTCCAGAAGGTATTTTGAGATGCTTTCAATTGATGAATGAACTGATTCGAGAGAACCGCAAATAGAAGTAATGAGGTCGGAATCAGAACTAAAAATAGACAAGTTAAAATGTGAAGTAGAATAGTTGGGTAAGATAATCTAGACATTTCGAAAATCTGGTGAGCTTGCTTGGGTTTCCTTAAGACAAAGATATTTTTTTTGCACATTTTCCCATCGTCCATGAATAAATAAAAATCGTATTTTCTATATCCTATTTGACTCCAGCTAATCATTCAAAATTTTGAACTCATTTCCCATATTGAAATGGTAAAAGGGGATTTTGGAGTTACGACATAATCCAGCAATGGCTGCCATTTGCTCCACTGACATAGGTGTTCGAGACAATCTTGATGCTATGATACAAGCGAGTAAATTATACCATGCATTTGGACGAAGTTGACTTGGATATAACCTGAAAAATTTGAAATACTTAACAAATCGGGATCTAAGCGAAACCTCAGACCCAGTTCAACAATTCAGTAAAAACAACCAACTCGTTTGAACCATAGTTCATCGGATTTTCTCCAGCCTTGGGTAACCTAACCCTAATCATATCAGATCCTCATTTTGTAGGAACTATATCTAGTTCTTTCTCATGAAAATAAACATAGAATATTTGATATAATGCTAAAAGGTATTTTACGGTTACCTTTTTGAAATTAGGGCTGACTCAACCAACTAGAGAAATTAGCAAGTCTTCTTATTCTTTCTCAACTACATTTTCTTTGTTTTGAGCTCTTATCCTGGTTACAATTCGGTAAAGGAAAGTTCTAGAAGTTTTCCCTGTATGAACGAACGTTTCCAGCAAGGAATCCGCACTTGAATCCTCCATTACTCCCTCCATGACCTTAGGATCTGATTGTGTTGGACCAATGGGTCGGGTACCAGAATCATCATCTAAAATAGATGAATTTTTGTTTGGATTTAGAGATGAAGGAGAATCAATAAGTACTAGTGGTTCGACGGTCGATCGAGCTCTTGCTACTGATGACCTAGTTATCTGAGTTGGGATAACCTCTTCTGAATCCGATCCCATTATTTTAAACGTTGAAGGGATTGCGCGACTCGAAGCTTTATGACGAGAAAGTGTTGTTGGTGAGTGATGGGAAAAAGTCAATGAGTGGGCAGTTGTGGATACGTCGGGGAGAAGGTTTTGAATACCAAAAATTGTTGTAGAAGGTTCTCGTAAAATACTTCCAATACCTATATGAGACCCTCCGTACTCTATGACTCGAGTACTGACTATTGGAGAAGAAGAAGCGAGAAGACCGGAAGCTATTCAGGCTATTCTCTTCTCCACTTCTAATTCAGAGATATTTAACCAACCACCTTTGATTAGAGATGTCCTCGCGGTAAACATGCAATTACTGGTGATTTTCTTTTCTTTGAATAAGTAATTTAACCCCTTTGAAAACGTATAAGAATGGTAAAATAAAAACTGGTTTCTATAGAGAAGTAGTGGAGCATTTTAAAGTCTCAAAACCTTATTAGAGAAATACTTAAGTACCCTAATAACCTAGGTAAAGATAAGACTAATGATTACACTCCATAGGGAAATTCAAGCGTCACACGTTAGTTATTTTACTTTACCTAGGGTAGAGTAAATGTAAAACTCGATGAGCAGTTGACACGTGTAAAAGGAATGCGACAGAAATAAACGGTAATATTACAGAATAGGTAACGTTCTTTAACGTTACTAATTTTGGGAAAAAATCATAATTCCTATTTTGGAAAAACTCCAAATTCCTATGTTTGGAATTTTGGATAAAATCAAACTTGAGAATTAGTCTTAAAAATGAGTTTTTTTTGTAAAAACTAATAGGGGCTATATGATGGGTCGAAAATCTTTAAGAGTGAAATTATGCTCATTAAGGTTAGTTCGGGTAATCTTACGAGGGGCAGTGTTGACAAAATCCGAATCGTGATTCGAACAACATTTTTTACCTCTCCAAATGGACACCTCCCCAAAGATGACTAAGAAAGTAGCTAACTAGCCTACCCTAATGACTCATTAAGTAATTGGGCCTGTCCCATGACCCGATTGGTTAATTCAAGAGTTAAGACCCTTAAACCCGGACCATGACCCTAACCTAACTCTATAAATACTCTAAAAGCATCATTAGATGAGGATGGAAAAAAACCTACGAAATAATCTAAGAACTTAAGAACTCTGATTTTGAAATCCCTTCTTGAGAATCTTCTAAGATTAGCCAAGAACTAAATTCATTTAATACAAAACTACCCCGAGAATATATTTTAACCTCATAAGAATTGATTTTGAATGGGTAAGGCATTTAGCTTGCCTTGAGATATGTTGTTTGTTGTGATGAACTTAGTTTTCTCTTTATTGATGGATTGACCTGATGTTGTTTGATGGAACTGCAAAAATATGCCAATAATATGCATAGAACTCTGCTTACCATTAGAGAAAATTAGTAAATCATCTGTAAATGCTAGGCTATAAATGATCATGTTTCTTATGGTAGAAAATTTAAGCTTGTTGTTAGTCTCATAAAGATTAGCTAATCCTCTGATAAGAGTTTCTTCAGCTATAATAAACAGACTAAAGAATAGGGGGTCCCCCTGTCTAATGCCTCTGTTAGTTTTGAAAAATCCAGACATGTTGCCATTTATTATGATAGAAACAAAAACCTGTTTAATCAAGCTACTTATAAGATTAATGAATATGATAGAGGACTAAAGATTTTAAGAACATTAAGAATGAACTTATGATAGATATTGTCAAAAGCTTTGGACATATCCAGTTTATGACAATGTTACTGGATTTGTTTTTCCTGCTCTGATCATGAATTATTTTCTTTTCTATGAGGATGTTGTCCTGGATAAGTCTTCCTTTCACAAAACCTCCTTGAGTGTCAGAAATAACCTCAGGGAGTAAACAAACAAGTCTGTTGTTTAAAATGTTTGACATAACTCTATTCATGATTGTGCAAAGGCTGATAGGGCGATAGTCTTTCCACCGAATCGGGTTGCTATTTTTTTGTATAAGGCAGATCCCCATGGCCATAACACCTTTTGGTATTTGATAACCTTGAAGGAAAGAGTTCACTGCATTGCATAAGTCAGCTTTGATGATGCTCCAACATGATATGTAAAAGCATTTGTTAAAGCCATCGGATCCAGCAACACTGGTGGCTTTCAGTAGGGTTAACAAGTAAGCTTGTGTTATCTGCATTATTAATCAAGTTAGGGATAGAATTATAGATATAGTCATTAGTAGTATTTACATTGTATTTATAGTTAGGATAAGGAAGAATGTTTTGAAAATAACATTCAGCTGATTTGTTGATGAGGTTTTCATCAGTAATCCAACTATGATTGTCTTTGATGTTGGATATGCTTCTCTTTCTTCTGTTTTTTCCATAAAGTTTTGATAAACTTTGATGTTACGATCACTATCCTTTATCCAGGTCGCATAACATTTTTGAAACAAATAATCCTCTTCCATAGTAAGAGCAAGAAGGTAATCAACAATTACCTTAACATGGTTGATTTTGTTATCCTGGTTGTTGGCAGTCAATAAGATGTCTTCACAAGCTTTAACCTTCTCTTGAGTATGTAATACTTTGTCGAAGATGTTGTCGGAATTGTTCTTGTTCCATGTTTTGAGCTATATATTTAATCTTTTTAGTTTATTCCAGAACTTGAACATTGGGTGCCCCCCATAGGAAGATTCCAGTTAGTCTTAACCAAATCCTCAAAGTCTTTGTCTAAGGTCCACATGTTAAAGAATTCGAAGCTGTTGATGTGTCTAAGTATTTATTTGGTGATTTTGATATTTAATAGAGCATGATCAGAGTATGTACGAGCCATGTGAGTCACCATATTATCGTTAAATTGATTAGACTAAGCTTAATTAATCAAAGTCCTGTCAAGACTTTCCCATTTAGAATTGTTTGTCCAAGACAATTTAGAACCTGCAAAGTATGTGTCTTCAAGAAAACAATCACTAATCATGTTGTTAAAATCCTCAGATATTTGATTGCAAAATGTTGAACAACCTTGATGCTCAGTGGGAGAGCCGATAGTGTTAAAGTCTCCCACTACAAGACAGGTTTTAACATTTCTAACAATGGTTTCGAGTTCATTCCACAGAAAAATTCTGTTAATTCTCTGGTATTTTGCATATACTGCAGTGACATATAAAGATTAATTAAGAATGTTATGTTTTATATCCAGATAAATACATTGTTGTGATTAAAAATAACCTTTATTTCAAGATCATCACTCCAGAAAATCCATATTTTACCGGAGATATTGGCATTGAAGTTTTTAAGATTGAGTTTAGAATATATGACTTGTTGCCTTTCATTACCAATAAGAGGTTCTTGGATTATTGTGAGGTTGATTTTCTCATTGTTCACTATAGATCTTAGCCTTCTTAATGAGGCTTTGTTCCTTAATCCTATGATGTTCCAATTGATAATTTTGATTATTTAGGACTGGTAATAGTAGCCTTTTTTATCTTTGAGAATTTCAGAGTCTTGATAACTAGATTGTTGATTTTTTTTGCTTCTTGCCTCTTTCAAATTTTTTGTTGAGTAGAGTTTGGAAACTGGTGTCTAAATTCTTGTTTTTATAGATTGGAGTTTATGGCATGCTTCCAATATTGTCAACATATGGGGTTAGATTTCCTGATGATGTTTCAGCTTCCATGATTGGAGATAAGTAAGAATCTCCATCAATAGATTTTATTGCTTTCATAATGTCATCATCTTTTCTTTCAGAGTTTTTACTGGTATCAACAAAAGAAGTAGGATTAGCATTGATTTGGTCTTCCATCTCACTGGAAATGTTCCTTGAATTGTAATCAATAGATTTTAATTTGTTGTTTTTGGGCTTTGTGTCTCTATCTCTGTCTGTATATTCTAAAAGAGTCTGCTTTTAATCATCCTTTGATATGAGGTTGATAGCTTTCTTGCATTGATCAGCTTCATGTCCTATATGTTTGCAAATTTGACAATAATGGGGAAGATTCTTATAACTAAGATCAAGCCAGCTTCCATCGTTATCACGAATCCAATCCAAATGTGATTCTGCAACTCTATGTTAAAATCTATTTCTACCCAAGCAAAGCAGGCATTGAATAATGCTTTGTTATTGTATGGTATCCAGATTTTTAGGGGGTTTCCAAAAGATGCAGTTATAGTTTGAATTATTGATTCATTGTATAATAATTCTAGAACTTTAGAGAACCTTATCCATACTAAAGTGATCAGGTATTCAACCTTAGGGTTGAATGTAAGGGTCCATTTTAATATTAGCATGACATATGAGCCTACTGTCCATACGCATCTACTCTATATTTTCATTAGATATTCTTTCAATGCAAACTGGATTAGTATATGGTGAGTTGGATACATTGATAGGTCCTGAGAATCTGCGATATTCAAGAAATTAATTAGAAGATTGTTTTTTGGTAAACCTATTGAAAACTTACCCATAACTTTTAATTTGGATTCCTCCTTTAAAAATTGAAATGAGATGTGATCCTTCTTGAATTTGACATTTTCTGATACATATAACTTGTTTCCCTTAGGAGTTTTGAATAGATCTGCATAAGGTTTAGCAGAAATTCTATTGCTCTGATTCTTTGCATGTGGGTACAATTCTAGAAAGTCCTCTTATGTGAATTGTTTTGATTTTTGTTTTGATGTCTTCATAAGTTTGCAAAGGAGAAAGTTGATAGAAGATTAAGATCTTTGTTATAACATAAACCTGAGAGAGATGAAGCAGTGATATATGATTAATGATGAGAATTATAACAAAAACAGACAAATAGAAGTCGTGATTGAAGAAGATAGATTGATCAAATGAATCATGAGAGATAGCAGCTCGATGATGGGTGAATTAAGAGATTGAAATACTTTCTTGATGATAAGGAAATGTTTTCTTTAGAGAGAAGTCCCCGTCTCGTTTTTATAAACTCCTAACTATATAATTCCAATAAAATGATATATGATATATGGAGTAGATGCATACAGATATAATTTGATGTGTTCAATTACTTCAAGTTTCTTATGAAAAAGTAATATAAGAGTTTTAGTGAGAGAGATAGAGTTTTTAGAGAGAGAAAGTGAGAGTATAATTGAGTTGGATCAAAAAGTGTTCAACCCTTTTATTAATTCAGCCCTGACCATTATATAGAGGCGCTAGGATAAATTACCCTTAGTCCTCAATAGAAATACCTAATTAGAATTGTTTCATTAAACTTCTTTTATTTACACTTTTGGTCCCTAAATTTCCACTTTTTTATCAGATTTAATGTAGCTTTATATTAAATAAAATAATTAATGATGGGCTAGGCTAATTCAAGACCCGTTTTTTATATAACGAGACCCGGTTATAATGAGACCCGTTGTGGCGATAACGAGACACCACTTAATTATAAAATTGCCATTGATATAGATACCAAAACTCTCAAATTCACCCATTCTCTCTTCTGAAACCCTAATTCTCTCTAACCCAATATTTGGAAGCACTACATTTTTAAAATCCAATCGCTTAGACTTGTTAAAGTATGAATTCTCTACACAATTGTGGTATTTTTTAAAAATTTGGATCTCTATTTGTAATGATATTTAGAGTTTATTTTTCGGATAGAAAAATCAAATTTTCCTCTACTTGTAGTTGATTTTTTATTATATTTATATGCTTAGTTAGGCCGCTGGCTTCAATTTGGCACATGTTCTACTGGATTTGGGGTTCTATAACTTAGATTTGAAATTTGTAATGGTATTGTGGAACATGTATTTCCACGCAAGATTTCGTGCGTGGAAATGACGGTTCCAGATTCCTTTGTATGCGTGCATCAGTTTTTTCCGTCTTTAAGGCAAAATTAAATTTATAAACATATATGACTCTAATATCTGAGATTAGATTTTACTTTATTAAATTCTTATCTCTCCCTCTAATCGTCCAAATCAGATCAGATTTTATAATCAAACAACAACAAAGAAAAAACCTTCATTCGTCTTTTTAAAATTTGTTTTATAAAAAAAATCCTTCCTTCGTCTTTTATAATTATTGAATTGCAGTAACAATTGTACTCATATTTAATGTATTAAATAATTAAGAATAATTAAAAATAAGACTAATAAAAATATAAAAATTATTCACCAGGATTTGGTGAAAGCAAATTCCACGCACGAACATGCGGGATTTTGCATCTTCCACGCATGTTATTGCGTGCGGATGTACAAAACGGCGCACGAAAAGGTGCGAATTTATGTCTGGAAGTCTAAAATTTTAAATTTTTCCTAAAGGTTGTCTCCAGATGGTCAGATATGGGCTTATCCTCGTCCGAACCAAAATCTTTAAGATTGCAGCTAAAATCGTCGTTATAATCATTCAAATCCATAGTATGAACTAGATTTATAGATGATTTTCTGATTTTTGGGTTTATGGATTAATGAGTTTATGAGTTTATGTTGATTTTAAGTGTTTTTTGGTTTTTGGGTTTATTGGTTCTTGAGTTTTTCTTGAATATTAGAGAGAAAAGTAGTAGGGAGAGAGAGGAGAGAAGGTAAAAATGAGGTGAGTGAAAAAATTACGGTTTTTATATCTAAGAGTAGTTTAGTAATTTAACATTCAATGAAAAATATAGAATTAGGGTCTCAATCTAAAAAAAAATAGGATATTGGTTTAACTCTGCCCATTAATAATTGTGTGTGTTTCTGCAAAAAATTCATCGCGAAAAATTCATCTATTTAAAGAAAATGGTGCTAACTTTCTCTCCAAGAAACGCTAAAGTCACTTCTTGATTCTTCGTCTTCCTGGTTGCTTACCATGAATGCTGCCTTGAATTCTTCATTGAATTCATCCAGAGATAACGAAGAGTTCCCCACTCTTCATCAAGCCAATAACAAGAACAATAATCAAAGATCATATGCTGATGCTGTTAAAAGACCTGTAACTGACGGTTCACTAATCTTCAAACTTGAATGCATTAAGCATTGTTCTGATCATTGCTCTATCCAGTTTTCGAAAGAAAACAAAGAAGCCCTGCTTAATCAATCTTCCATCACATTAATAGGAAAGTTCAGTGATGGCTTACCTAAAAGAAGAGTTCTTGATTCATTATTGCAAGGTTTTAAGTTTAAAGGCACATTCTCGTTTAACAATTATGATTCCCGTCATGTCTTCATTGAATTTCAACTTCCTGAAGATGTCAGTACGTTTTGGGCTAAAAGCGTGTGGAATATTGAAGGGAGAACTATGAGAATTCTGCGATGGAGTCCTGAGTTTAACAAGCGATTTGAAAATCCAAATACCATGGTATGGGTTCGCTTTGAGAGAGTTCCTGAGTTCATGTTTAATCCCAGTATTATTAAAAATCTGGCATCGTCTATTGGTGTTCCTTACAAAATCAACGTTCCTAATGGAAATAAGGCTGTCTTGAATGCCTGTTATGCGCAGGTTGAAGTGGATATCTCTAGGGAGATGGTTTACAAGCTTTGGGTTGGCTTCGGATCCAATGATGGATGCTGGATTAATGTCAGTTACAAGAACCTTCCAGCTTATTGTGATGTGTGTTATCGCATTGGTCATAAAGGTGAAGAGTGTTTGAAGAAAGAAAAGGAAGCCAATCATGAAAGAAAGGTTGAGTCTACTGATAGTGTTCAAGATAATGTCAGTTTCGTTAAAGCTTTGTCTCAAAATGTTGAAATTCATCCAGAAAAGGGTATTGAACAAGAAACAAGAAATGGTAGAAGTGTATCTAGTAACATTCAATCTTTCAGTAAAGAATACAGAAGAAAATTGAGGTCCATTGTCATCAAGGATCCGATACAGGTTAATACTACAATTACCACTGAAGAAAGGAACATCAATTCTGAAACTGATAAAAACATGGAAATTATTGAAGCCATTAAACGTTTGGATCATGATTTTGCTCAGAGTAAATTGCAAAGTGAGAGAACTATGGATTCTCTTCCTTGTGATAATCTGGGCAGTAATAATGTGTCTCCAAAACCTTCATCTCCTAATAATTTTGAGTCATTTCTCTCCAGCAAGGTGAAATCTGCATTAAAAAGAAAGAAATCAAAGAAGTTTACAGTCAATTCTCTTAATCGTATTGGAGAACAGCAAAAATCAAAATCCCTTTCTGATAATGATCAGGAAATCTAGTTGGAATGCTAGAGGGGTCAATAATAAATCAACCTTGAGAAGGCTGGTTTCTATTATTAAAGATCATAAAATCAAGATTCTTTAATTCAAGAGCCTATGGCTGACTTTGACAAGATTGAGATGGTTTCTGCTAGGTTGGGTTTCAAGAATTTTGTTGGTAACTGCTCCAACAAAATCTGGATTCTTTGGTGTGATGATGTTGAGATGAATGTGTTAGTTGATCATGATCAGATCCTCCACATGAGGGTTATCTATCCTGGTTGTGATAATTTTAATTTCTCTGCTGTTTATGCTAAGAGCCAAAGGCTTCTTAGAAGGGATCTTTGGGCTCAAATGGTTTTTATTGCTTCTTTTGAGGTTCCTTGGCTGATAGCTGGTGATTTTAATGTTGTTTCTTATTCTGATGATCAAGTTGGGTGTGTTACTTATGATTTTGCTAGCACTGAGGATTTTAATGAGGCTGTTAGACACTGTAATCTTCATGATGCTGGTTTTGTTGGCTCTAGATATACTTGGAACAAGGGTACTAAATGGAAGAGGTTGGACAGGTCTTTGGTTAATGATAAGTGGAATGATATTTTCAACACTAATCATGTTATTCACATGGTCAAAACTTATTCTGACCATGCTCCTTTGTTAATTCAATCTCACTCTGATGCTTTACTTAATACTAAAAAGAGTAGCTTTAAGTTTCTTAATGCTTGGACTAGTGAAGACAGTTTTCTGAGTACTGTTAGACATAATTGGAGTTTAAGGTGTAAAGGAAACTCTGGTCAGGTTTTCTGGTACAAGCTCAGAAGACTCAAAGCTTGTCTCAAGGTTTGGAATGTTCAAGATTTTGGTAATATTTTTAGCAAGGTTAAGGAGACTGCTGATATGGTTAGGGAGATGGAGAATAATCATTTGCTGAATAATACTTTGGACTCGAAGGCTGACCTTTCCAGAGTTAACAGCTTGTACATCAAAGCTCTTAGGAATGAAGAAAGCTATTGGCATCAGAAATGTTATAATAGTTGGATTAAGAATGGGGATGGGAACTCCAAGCTCTATCATGCTTTTGTCAGGAAGAAAAGATGTCGTAATGTGATCAAAGGCATTAAGGATGAGGGTGTTTGGATTCACAATCCTGATGACATTGCTAATTCTGCTCAAAATTATTTTAAAAACATTTTAGCTTCTCATTCTAATACTAACATAGTTTATGATATGCAGCAGGATGACATTCTTAGTAACATTCCTAGGTTGGTCTCGAATGAGGACAATGATTCTATCACTAAGCAAACTACCAAGGATGAGGTTTGGAATGTTATCAGTAGTATGAGTAATGATAGTGCTGCTGGTTTGGATGGCTTTAACATCGATTTCTTTAAAACTTGTTGGGCTATTATTTGTGATGATCTTTGCAGGGCTATTAACTCTTTCCTCAATGGTATGGTCTTACCTGATGGGGTCTATGCCACTGGCATTTGTCTGATTCCTAAGTGTCCTAATCCAATAACTTGGAACAGCTTTAGGCCTATAAGCTTATGTTCAATGTTTAACAGAATTCTATCCAACATTATAAACTTTAGGCTATCCTATATCTTACCTAAGATTGTCTCTAAGATGCAGGGGGCTTTTGTTAAAGGGAGGCTCATACATGAGAACATCTTTATTGCGAAGGAGATGATCCATGGCATTAACAGAAAGCCAAGTACTGGAAATGTCTTGATTCAGCTAGACATGACCAAAGCCTTCGATAGGATGTCCCATGATTTCATTCTTAATGTGCTATCTTGCTTTGGTTTCAATGATAAATGTGTTTCTATCATTAAGAGTATGATATCTAATGTTCACATTTCTGTCCTTATTAATGGTTTTGCCACAGGATACTTTCATCAAAAGCAAGGGCTAAGGCAAGGAGACCCCTTGTCTCCTAGCCTGTTTATTCTTGCTGAAGAAGTCCTTCTGCGTGGACTTTACAATTTGTTCAATAATAACAAGCAGCTTCATTATGCATCTCGATCTACTTACCTGGTTCCTTGTTTGGCATTTGCTGACGATATCTTGGTCTTCACCAACTGCAAGCCTTCCTCCATATCTGCCTTAAGTAATTTCCTGGACAAGTATCAGCAATTGTCTGGTCAGTCTATCAATAAAGGGAAAACAAAGCTTATTGTTTCTAGTAGAGTTAATCTATCATCAACTAGCAGAATCAATATTCTTTCTGGTCAAAGTCCTGAGACTCTTCCTTTTAACTATCTTGGAATTACTATTGCTAAGAATAATAAAGGGATGAACTACACTTCTTTATTAAGAAAGATTCATGATAAAATTTCAGATTGGGACACTATTAACCTTTCTTTTGCTGGCATAATGACTTTGATTAGCAGTGTGCTTATGCCTATTCTATACTATTGGATGCATAGTTCTTTGATTCCTAATTCTATCATCAAGAAATTGGAGGCCTGTTTCAACAAGTTTCTTTGGAGATCTAGTTACAATGAGAAGACTATCCATTGGTCTACCTGGAATAAGCTCTGTAATCTTTACTCTGAGGGGGGGTTTAAACTTTAAAAATCTCAATGACATGCAACTTTGTTTTTCTTATAAATTATGGTTCATTCTCAGGAAGAACAGTTGCTTATGGTCTGAGCTGATCCATATCATTTACTGCTCTGATGCCCATGTCATTAAAGCTAAGTGTAAAGGCTCTGATTCTACTGTTTGGAAAAGAATTACTTCTATCAGGCATGAAGCTGAGAAGCATGTTAAGTGGAAGCTTGGTGAGGGTAGCATGGATTTTTGGTTGGAAGAATGGTATGATTTACCTCCCCTGATAAGTGACTCTAACTCTTGCTCCTGGTTTTTTAAAGCTAATGTTAAAACGTTTTGGAAAGCTAATAATTGGGACTTTAGTACTCTGATTACAACTCTTTCTCCTGCTAGAATCAATCACATCTCTAAGTATAGTGTTAATCCTGATTGTTCTGATAAAATCTATTGGAAGCTTTCTAATAGCCAGGATTTTAACACTAATGTTACTTGGGATAGCATTAGAAATCCTTCTTCTAAATCTGGCATATATCAAAGGATTTGGGGCTCATTTGTTCCTAAAAAATTTTCCTTTCTTTGTTGGAAGCTTCTTAAAGGATATATATATATATTGACAGTATTCTTATGAGAAGACACATACAAATTATTTCCAAATGTCAGTTTTGTAACATCATTGAGGATAAGAATCATCTTTTTGTGCACTGCAATTATGCTTGGCAAATTTGGAACTATTTTAGCTGTGTTTTTAAAGTTAAGATAGGCAGATATATGGTTCTGTCTTATATTATTAGATCATGGTTCTGGTTTACTAATAAGAACAGACACATTACTCATCTCATCCCTCAAATAGTTTGTTGGATTATATGGAGAAGTCGTAATCATTCTAAGTACAAAGGCTCTTTTGATTCTGTTAAGTCTGCTATTGATAGAGTCATTCATATCATTAATAGTATAGATGCATCTGAAATGATTAACAATAAGCTATGGTCTAATGCTCATCATGTTGCTTCTATTCTAGGGTGCAAATCTATTGATATCAAGAAGAAAACTCCAACGTACCTTAGATGGATTGCTCCAAGTCCTGGCAGGTTGAAACTCAACGTTGATGGTGCTTGTAACGCTTTTGGTGAGGCTAGCAGTGGTGTGCTGTTCAGAAACTCTGAAGGGGATATTGTTCTTGGCATTGGTAGGCTGATGGGAAAGCTCAACCCTCTTTTTGTTGAAATAGGTGCGCTTATTGAAGGCTTGATTGTTTGTAAGCAAAAGGGGTGGTCTGAGGTTGACGTTGAATCCGATAGTGAGGTGTTGATCAATCTCTTAGCTAACCGAAGGGAAGCTTGGTATCTTCAGTCATCGCTTAACACTTGTAGAGGTTTGATTCATCCAGAATGACCATCCGGTTCATTTCTCGGATCCAAAACCAATGTTCTGATTGGATTGCTAAGCATACTCTTGCTTCCAAAGCTAATATGAAGTTCACCATAGCTACTGCTCCCAATCCTCTCAGATCTATTTCCCTTCTTGAAAGTTTGGGGTTGGGCTACGTTTCTTAGCTCTGATTTGGGACTGGTCGATTTGGCTTTGGTTGCTTCTTTTGGTTTTGGTGTTTGTTTTGGTTTGTCAAAGTTGAAGAGGCTGATTTGGGGCTGGTGATTGCCTATATTGATTTCAGGGTGAAACCCTAATTTTGTTCCTAAATTGAAGACTGGATGGAGTTTTGGCGCCATTGCAAAATCCAAATTTTTTTATGTTTGCAATTTAGTCCCTAAATTTTGTTAATTTCTTCAATTGTATCCCATACATTGTAATTTTGTTATTTTTCTCCTATAAGTAATAAAAAGTTCTACTTGCTGGAAAAAAAATTCATCTATTTAATATCTAATGGGCTAAGCTAAACGAAGAACTTTTTTTTCTCATTTTTATTATAATAAATGACCAAATATAAAAGCCTCAAATTCCGGTTCCACCTCTTTCTCGTCTACCACTCTCCTTCCTCTACCACTCTCTAAAACTAATCCATTAAAATAAATTCACACCTCAATTTTTATATATATATTTTTTAAGAAACAATATTTTTTTACTTTTCACAATTAATAGCTCTATTTCTATTATATATATATATACCAAAATAGGAATATAAAAAAAATGCTCACCTGTTCCGATACAAATAGAATACTCCATTAGCATGAATAAAGTCATCTTCTTGGTAAGTAAAGAAACCTTCACACCTCAACAAGGAATTGAACAATAAATTACGTAACAAATTACTAAAAAGCTAAAAGCAGATCCAAATATTAAAATGAAGTTGATTTATTTTAATTGCTACAAAATAAAACAGAAGCCGAATAATGAATTAAAATTAAAAACAATCAATTCCATATAGAACATGGGTCGAATTATCCGATTCACGCGTGTTCTTGCGTCGAAATACCGGATACACGCGTGTTCTTGTGTGCGGTATTTCCAAACACGAAAACGTGCGTGGATTTGTCTAGAGTAGCAGCTCTACATCCAAAAGTTAAATATATGCTACCCTGCATCAAATCAACCAAATACTATATCATATCAAGATTAGAAAAATCTAACGCTTGAAAAATTGTGTCGGAGAGGTTTAGAGTTTTCAAAAATTGAAAAAGATTGAATTTGACAATAGCAATTTTGTAAATATGCAGAGTCTTACGATAGTCAGAATGGTCTCGGTCGTCTCGTTATAATAAAAACGGATCTCGGTTTAGTCTAGCCCATATTTAATTGTTTGGACACAGTGTTATACCTATCACCGCGGCCAAACATAAAGGAAGAAACCACGGTTCCATTTCCTTTGCCGAGAAATTGCATACATCGACTTCCATGGCAGCGGCAGAAGGTAAAACCATGAACAACCATTACGATTCTGTACATTCTTATAATTCTTTCTCAGTTTACTGTTCTAATATTCTCTTTAGGGTTTTGTTTCCATGCGTAAGTAGTAGTTCGATAATCCCTACTGAAACTCGAATTACCATCAGAAAATGTTTTCCGGATTTCCGTGTGTTTGGTAAGTGAGAATATCTCGAGAAAGAGTTAGAGTTTTAATCTCTGTTTCTTCTGGATTATGCTCTTGTTAACCTTTTGGAGTAATAATAAGGGTTTAATTAGTGTTAATTAGTTGTAGAAGTTTTCTGTAGGTGGAGAAATTAGGGTTTTATTTAGTCAGTCATAAATTGTCCAGGGAACGAAGAAGCCATTGAAATTGAGTGTTGGAGCTCCGGAGTTTACCATAACCAATCATTTTGAATTAACCTATTGGCTTGTTTGTCTAGTGTTGTTTAACTGAACTGGATTATGGATTTATTGTTTATTTTTCCCGAACTTTAGAAAGCGATTCTTTTTCGAACTTTCGATAAGCTAAGACATAGTAGGTACTATTTCTGAATTGAATTGTGTAGGGAAAGGTTTATGTTATTAGCTGAAGAGCAGAAATGAAGAAGCTTTTGGAGCTAGGTAGAAAGGTTTTATTCTATGTTAAGGTACTTTCTGGATATGAAGAAAGGAGGATACGTAATTACAGATTGCAGCTCGAGAATCGTGTTCGACAGGTTCTATTCTGTGAGATTTTACTACTGTTTTTGGTGCTCATATCTTGATTATAGTGCTGTGCAACATGGTTACATATTTCTTAATGTGCTCTGAAAAAATGCTAGGTAATCTTATACCCGAAATTTGTTTCGTCGTGGAATTTCGTTTTCTAGTGTAGATTCAATTCTAGGTTTGGTGAAACGAACTATTAAGCTCATTTCTCGAATGAACAAAATTTCGAGTTCTCTGAACAATTTCTATTCGATACAAAACTTTGTATAACCGGGTTGCTTATGCAATGTTGTGATATCAATCAATCAGTTTCAAATTGGATTGGCAATGGCATGATCTCTCTCTCTCTCTCTCTCTCTCTTGCTATCTCTGTAGGCGCAAGAAAGGAAAGCTGCGTTGAAAAAAGTGCCTGAGCAGGCGGTTCTGTTAGAGGTTCGCCGGATGGTTGAGGAGATGCAAAATTTGAATAGGAAGCTTGAAGAGACGGTTAGTCCTAGTGTTCTGCATCCTCGTGACTTTTTTTTCCAGTTTATTATGTTATACAGTCGTGTAGTAATGCTGTTGCAGGAGGCTGCTATTGAAGATTACTTCAAGCCACTTGACAAAGAAGCCATGATCCTAATGGAATCGCAGCTGGAAGGTGAGAAGAAGACAATGAATGAAATGATGGCTACAATTCAGCAGCAAGCTTTGGTTGAGAAAGCAGAAACCGAAAGACTTGCTAAATTACAACGCACGGACACGAATCAGGATGCCGCATCAACTTCAACTCCAATCCAGGAAGCTCAAGTCAGATCTTAGTAGATTCGATTCATTGGAGTATCATTATCTTACTTTGGAGGATTACTCAATTCGTGAAAAGTTATATCTTTAGCTAAAATACTGCAGGGTCATTGATTGAGCAAAAAAGTTGAATTCAAGCGGAGAGCATTATAAACCTTTTTTTTTTTTTATCTTCTAACTCTGAAATATTTAGATGGAAGGTGGAATGTTTTATTTCTTCGGAAAAGAACAGGTTTCCAGGCCTGCTTAACCTAAGAAATATTAAGACGGTAGACTATAATGAGATTTTTTTTAGAATGAGATTTCCAAATAAAAGAAAATTTCAAAATTTGAAATGACTCAAATATCTTTAACCTATAAAAACCTTAATTTAAGCATAAAATCTTATTTTCTCAAATACTAACCTTAACTCCAACAACTATTATCTCTTCTTAAATATGGTCTCTTCTTAAATATGGCGATGTAAACGACAATTTTGGTCGTAATATTGATGACTTTCAATCGGAGAAGGAGTAACTATTAACGGATCATCTACCAACACAATTTGAGATACATTTACATATTTTTTTTAAAGTTCCAACATAAATCTGGTATATTTACATGTTTTTTTTTTCAAGTTCCAACGTAAATCTCGCACTAATCGCGCGTCGCGATGTACAATTACTCGCACCCAAACTGCATTCAATGTGCAAAATCATGCACGATGGCCTTTTGGATTTACATAAAATCGCGGCAATTGTTCTTGCGTGATATTGCCAAATCAGGTGCAAATGTATGCTCTATTTTACCTAAATCCAATCAATTGGAAGCGTGATTTTGTCAAAAATGGGACACCTATGTGCGAGGATTTGCATTATTGGTGCATGATTTTGCACCCACTACGTAGTTGTTGATTAAATGAAGTAAGATATTGTGACAACTTACTTTCATGACTGTTGCAGGATCCGGAACAACTACCATGTTCAATGGCCGATCACACAACCATCTTTACTACCCAATATTATTACACCAAATTCCGTTTGATTGCTTGGGTTGAATCCGTAAGCAACAAGTTATGATTTATAACTACTATTGTTAAAGATGATGAAGGTAGTAGAAATGAGAAAACTCAAGATTTATTTTAGGTGCGAGAAGCAGGGTGTTTATAAACCTAACCTCAAACTGGGGTTTGTGAAGAAGTGCCGACAATGTTCATCGAAAAATGCGGTTGTCCCTTCACGTTGAAGGGAAAGTCCAGTCAAAGAAGTACTCGTTTATTGAAAATTGATAATGGTTAACGGGAAACACAACCACAAACAGTTTTTATACTTAGAGCCTCTGGACTAAAAGCACACGAAGATTAGTTAATTTTTAAAATCACGAAAAAGGTTCTCGTCCAAGAGAGATATACCATGTTTTGAAGCTAAAAAACCCCAAAAATGTATCTTGTATGCGTACGATTTACAATATGCGTCAAAAACACCGTTTGGTCGATAAAACGGCGAAACCCAAATGATATACTTGTCCGGTATATTAAAAGAGCATGAGTACTTCATTTGGGAGCTAACAAACAAAGTAACGGACGAGATCCTCGACTTGTTTTTCACGGATCCTAAAAGCATTGAGCTTTTGCGCACATTTCCTCAAGTTCTTGTAATGGATAGCACGCACAAGATTACAGGGTACAAGATTTCATTGGTAGAAATTATTGGTCAAACATCGACGAAGAAGACATTTTCGTTTTTTTGAGCTCCGAAAAGCAAGGAACTACATGTGGACATTGAGTGTTTAAAGGACCGTGATGACGAATAATATTTGTGCATTTCCTAATATTATCGTCACCGATAGAGAGTTGGCGTTGATGCATGTTATTGAAAACGTATTTACGGATGCCACTAATATGCTATGCAAGTGGCATATAAACAAGAACATTTTTTCGCACACTAATAAAGTTTTACCTAGAGCAGACATGGCGAAGGAGTTTATCGATTTTTATGAAGCGGTTGCCAAATCGGAAATGCTTGAAGAGCATAACAAAAATCTCTAAGAGTTAAATCACACGTACTATTTTTTCCCGATGCCTATCAAACATGTCATGAAACAATAAATAACAATATACGAGGAAATATTTCTCAATATCCACACGAACGAGCATAAAAATTTGGGAAACCAAATTATCAATCGGTAAGCTCTATTCTCTTTTGTAAACTTTACTTTTGCAAGATTAGATGTTAAAATTATACTTTATTCAATTATATGTTTTAGGGTGGAGAGTGCTCACTCGATCCTGAAACGCGCAACCGGTGCAAGTCTATGCACATTTAAACAATTTTGGGAAAGTGTTCATGTATTGCTTCATGTTCAGCCCTCTATAATTTTTGAATCATTCAAATAAAGTAAGCATCGTTCGAAAAATGTATCTAGACTTTCTATCCATAAGGTATTAAAATAAGTTGGTTTAGGTTTCGTACATAGTAACCAATACGATAAAGTAAGTAAACCAATATAATTAATTTATAGTATTTTATTTTTTGGTTACACAATTTTATCCAAATTTTGATTTTACAGGTTGTCTTGGATGAACTGTTGCCGGGAATATATCTTAGTTGGTTCGTGTTCCGCACTAGCGAGAACGTAACTAGTTGGAAAATTCTGCTCGACCAATTATTCAATAAATAACTTTAAATCAAGCCCGTCCAAATATATGCAGTGCGTGAAGAGCAACACACTTCTACGATTTGACTGGAGACCCGTGATTTATTCCACTTATTACTTCTTTTAGTTTTTACTACTTCTTTTTATTTTGCTACATAACTCCAGGATGTTAAAATACATTCTAAGACTCATTTTTCAATTTTATTTTTTTATTACGTGTATTATTTTCATTTAATTTTTGTAAATATGAACCAACATCAAATAATTTCTAAATTTCTAGAAGTTGTTTTTTTACCATTAATGCCAGTGATTAGCTATGTGCACGCACCTAGTGAGAGTGGTTGTGTACACATTCGCATGTACGGTGAATGCGAGCCGATGTACGCGATCTTGAAACGTTTGCACGTGGATTTATATAATGGTTTGCATACTCAATGCGAGAAAACCACTGAATTGGATTTTGACTAACTTATGCCATGTAAAATTAAAATTTTAAATAAGTTATCATGTTACAAACACATGACGCGAAAGTAAACGAAAAAACGAAAAACTAAAATTTGATTTCAAACATGTACAAACAAATGACAAGACTAGACGACCAATAGCTTAAGATAACTAAGCAACAAAAACTTAGCACCTAATCAAATGTAACAACAATAACTTAACAAAAATTTGTGTGATTGCTTATTTGTCAGGTCAGTTCCATATCACCAGCTCCCTTTCTTCATTTATAATCCTATAGTCCGTCTGTGCATCCATCTCGGCTTCCTTTTTATTTGTTAACATTAGGGCATGCACAAAACAAGCTGGTCAATTAAACTTTTGGTGACCGAACGGCTAAATAATTGAAATTAAGTATGATGTTCCTCTCCGTTGAGGTTGGAAACCAAGTGGACATGTTATTTCATTGGATGCGTCCACTTTGGTTTCACTTCGTCCAATCTTATTGAAATGTAAGGTGGCCGGACCCGATCCCTAACACATGAGTAGTACAATTGGTATACCATTGCCTTCCAATAGATTTTACCCCATTCTTTGTTATAGATTTTTGCGACTTCTAGGAAGGCTTTCTTCAAATATTAATAATTTATGGGAGTCAATCGAGAAATTTTTTCAATTTTTTCTATGTGATATTTTTAGGTTAAGCTTTTAAAAATAGTGAAAGGTTTATTTTATTGTGTTTTTAGCCAATGATAATGTAATCCAATTAGGCAAATCACCATTTGACACGTGTTAGTAATGGATAACATAATCCCAATAACCAATTAGTTTAGGACACACATCAGATAAGGTTATCACGTATCCTTATGCATGTCAAGATAAACTCATGTGATGCATTAAAATTGGATTTAGGGGTCGAGTTTTAAGAATTATGGGTCTAGATATAACATTAAAGGTTGATCATTATATATCTTCTGTAACATACAGTGAACATCAAGTCAGGGGAAACGTAAATATCAAACTTAAACAAAAATATTCATAACTTATAGTGAACATCATGATAAGAGAAATGTAAATGTCAAACATAATTTTTTTTCCATAAAATACAGTGAACATCTAGAAAGGAGGAAACGTAAATATTAACCATACTAAATAGTCGTAACATCAACATAACAAAATACAACTAAAATCAGTACCTATATGGGTGAGCCAGTCTATAACACTCATGTAAGGGCCCGGGAAGCTCCTCCATAACTCAAGGGAGCTCTCCTCCATAGCCTCCACTTCGAGTAGTCGACTGTCAAGTCAAGTAAACTGGCCTGATGAGTGATCGCAGAGGGGTTCACCCTTGCATATCCATCACGGGGACGCGACTCAGGATCTGTAAGTATGTACCATAAGTTTTTTGATACCCATACAGTTTACATCTATATGGTACCATTCTCTTGACCTATTATGTACTCTTCACCTCGTAACCTGGGGTCAATAGTATGGGACTCTCATGTATTCCAAGTAAATGTGTCCCAATTATAAAGGGTGTTTGAACGACGAACCCTACTAGAACTTTTCAAAACATGACCCAACTATCTAGAAAATCAGAGTGGATAGTAAGCTTTGATGATGTCCAACGATTGCAATGTAGTCTCTATCCAAGCTACATCACAGAACGGACGAACGTCACGTAAATATGAATAGGGCATGAACTATACTTATAAAAACAACAAAGGTGTGAAATGTATCTACCAAGCGTAAATTATAAAATTACTATGAAAAATAAACATAAACATAAACATAAATTATTAAAATATGTAGAAAATTAACTTACATCTCGTTCGTTTAATGTAGCAAGGAAATCACGAAGATTGTCTCAAGTATGTTGGTTTTGTCGAAATGGAGGAGATGCATATCTACATATCGATGGCTGTGCGGTACTAAATCGATGTGTTGAGTATGCGCAAACTCAAAAAATGGTCATAAATCAAGGTCTCTATAAGCCCAATGAAACCAGACACGCCCAAAATAGTGTGTAAAAAACTCTTACCTAGTTGGAAATATAATTGCGTGAGTATCAAATGCTTACATTTTTACCTAGCCAAACTACCGTAGTCGTCGATAAACTATAAATAGTCAAGATTTATATTGTTTCCCGACGTTTTGGTTAAAAGAGTACAACCAAAAAGGTGCAACAGGTAACCTTTTTTAGCTCGACGCACACAACCATCACTAATAGCATCATAAAAAATGGTGTCTGAATGAATTTATTTTTCAACCAAGCGAGACGAACATGGATTCTGCCTCCGCCCTTAGTTTCACCAATTTTTCTTTACAGGTCTTCTTTAGTGAAACGTAGTAGGCAAAAGTAATCCATATTTCTTTGATCCGCACTAGCAAACTCGATTATGTCGCAATTGAACCTTACAACTGGAAGACCGATGATAATGTGTAAATCGTCAAGTGTCATTGTCATCTCATCGAAAGAAAAGCAAAACATATTTGTTTCAGGATTTCACCTCTCATAAAATCCATCAAGTAATTTAATTTTGGTAGACCAACATACGAGATAATCCAAAAAGGGTCCAAAAAAATTTCCTTTAACTTCATCTCGTATACGGGTTTGGTCCGTAAGATCCCATGAACGATGAGTTTGGAATATAGCGTAGCAACGCATATGTAATCTTGCCTACAAAATAAAAAACCAATACACAAGTAGTAAATATGCAGGTTTCACCAATTGAAAAAATTGTAATAGTTACACAACCATTATCATGAAATTCTAACCTAAACTAAGAAGTCTAGGAACCAATGCAATTAAACTAAGAAGTATAAGAACCAATGCAATTAAACTAAAAAGTATTATTCCGCTTAACTATCAACTATTGGCATGAAATTCTAACCTAAAATTATAAGTATAAGAACCAATGCAATTAAACTAAGAATTATAATTATGTTAAACTGCTAAATATTGTCATGGAATTCGAACGTAAAGTTTTGTAACTTAACTTAATCACACTTAAAACACTTGATCATAAAATACTACAAAACTTAAATCATATTTGAAGGCGATATACGCCTCATGGGACTTGTACCCACCGAAGTTGGAGTACAAATCGGGGACATATTGGTTGAGTTTACGAAACTGTTGATCCGTACTCAACCGACGAGACACAGACACTAGACACACGTTTTGGATACGGTGTACCCTTGTGCTACGAGATGAATCAACATTTTATCTTCATCACTTGTCTTGCGTTCAGATTCACTTGGTGAGAAATGATGTTGAGGCATCATGTAATCATACAAATTCAGGAAATCCTAAATCAGATGCGCACACAATTTGAATATGCATCGACAACCATGGCTTCCTGGAAATCCTAAACCTTGAAATAGAAAATCAAATCCAACAAAATGACATCCTAATCGTAGATATTCAAGTAACCTAACCTATAAAACTAACTAGAATTTGAAATAACAACTAAAGGTATAAGAAAATTCATTTTTTCGAACTGAAGATTCAACTCCAAATACCACTAAAAATACCTATCTAAATTTAAAACTACAAATACATCAATAAGTAGAAAACACATACCTTGACAGGTTTGTACAGTTGGATTTGAAAAATATGAAGTTCTAAAACTTCCTAGTTGGAGAGAGTTAGGATTTAGTTCTAGGTTGTGGCTGAAATTTTAGACAAAATAGATTTTAAATGAGTGACAATATTGTATAATGAATGTCTCTTTTAAGAAAAATGGATCTTATTATAGCAGAGTCTCATTTTAAAAGAATCTGGTCTTATTTTAACCTGCCCCGTATTCTAATACTAACTATTGTTCTTCAATATATATATATATATATATATATATATATATATATATATATATATATTACTCTTTCTATAATACCTTATTTAAATAATAAATATTACATAAGAAATAATATTGATTTTGTTACTGTCAAGAAAGATCATGTATGAGGATAAAATTAAATTTAGAGAATTGCTAAAAAAATCATTTTTATTCCGTGAACTCACATGTTTTCGATTTTCAAAATTTACAAATTTGCTACTAGGGAAAAAACCGAAAAAATCCTTCAAAATCTATTTAATTACAAAAAATATCATTAAGTACTCCATGAAGCTTCAAACTGAAAATCAACAACCAAACTATAATCTAACTTCACCAAACTAACAAAAACCTCAAAAACACTAAACTCATAAACCCATTTTTCTATAAACCTTTAAAATCTTTAAAACATGACCGGAATAGAGCCGGAATCAGTTCTCCTACAGACCAACATCGACCACGAATGAGTTACATTGCTTTCCATCTTTCTTTTGAAAATGCAGAGTTTTAAGCAACTCCGATTTTTGTGTTCTTCGCCATTCGATGGCGGCGATATAGTGTTTTTCAGCAATAGTAGTGGCGACTTGACTAATCCACACGTCATCTCATGGCGTAATCGACCAACGATGCCATGTGTATTAATTAGTTTGCAATATCACTGGTGGAATAGCATAAACTAATCCGGAATCCCCGTTGTATTGATTTGTTTACTTTGTATGTGCTGTAAGAGGTTACCCGATGCAAAATTTCACTTTTTCCCACTACGCTCACCATTTCACGACTCACGACGAGTATAGCCCAGATTCGATGACCGAGTTGGTCAAAAGTACGGGGAAGCTGTTAGGTTTCTCAATTAAGATAACATCAAGGAACAGAGGAAAAGAAGGAGAATTCAAAGAGTAGATTACAATGTGAGCGATCCAATATATTTAAATCAACCAATAGAGTGTGTGACTATAAGCGTAAGACTACCGGTAGAAAAAAATTAGTTGCATTTTTCATTTGGTAGGAATTACGGTAAAATATTATGATAAGTGGGCTTTAAGTGTCCTTCCAGCAAGCAAAACCATGAACCAATTATGTATGCGCAAGGTCATTTTCAATGGTCGAAGTTAAAACAAAATAAAAAGAGCTCGTCGGTGTTTTGACGGTGAACGGAACAACTCCACGAAAAATATTTGGTGCTTTAAAGAAGGTTGTACGGATAATGTGTCAAATATCTGTCACATATAAAACCACCGTTAAAGAACGAAAATGGTTGAAAATGGTGGTCGTCCCAAATGCAATGCTTGTTAGGTAAATTACAAATGCACAAGTACACGTATTGGAAACAGATGACCAATAATGGCTCATATGTGATAACTTATTTGTTTCTTTGCACACCGGCATAATATCAATTTACTACGACACCTTTTTTTGTATCACGAATACGCCGAACAAGAATGGTTAGAGTCCCACGATAGTGCCGAAACTCCAAAAATGGTAACACCCACCACGAGTTTGGTAGCCCCGTTGGGAAGTTTTGGTAGCACCGCACGAAAGGTCGCCGCACATACTCGTACTAATTCGAGAGTAAAACCCCCAAAACGAAACAAAAATGAGTTGTATATGTAGGTCGAGGAATTCCAACCGCGTCGAATAACATTACTGCAAAACTGTCGTTTCTGGTTAAACCAATTACATTGAGGTTTCCCAGCGTACAAGACTTGAGGTATTTGAAAGGCATACATTAATTTATGCATCCTTTCATAAGCCGAATTTAGAGCCATCGCCACATGGTTTGATTGGCACCAAGAGTGGATGGCCTATTGTAAGATAATCCATGGTTCACGAGCTAGAGATGCATTGATATTTTTATAAACGTGCCGCTTATTGTGATGACGATAGTGAAGTCGATAAAGAGCTAAAATGGTTGAGTTATAATAAAAAAATGCACCGATAAAAAATTGGACGTCGTTGCCTAGTTGCGGTAACTAATTGCGATGACATTCAATTATGTTTTCTATTGCCTAGCACCGAGTGGATGTACGACTTACTTACCGGTGAAAAATTCACCACCAATGAAGGGTTCGATAAATGAGACAAGTGTCGCATTCGTCAATACAAATAATTTTGTTCATGTAAGTAAACAAATTTTAATTATTAGATGTATTTACTCATTTATTATCTAAAAATGTGTCTATACACTTAGTTTCAACCCCCTTGCTTGATAGAGTCCGCATTTTTCACGACTATAACATCTCATGCCAACATAATCCAAAGAATGTGACCAAGTCATTGTAGACTTAACCAAAGACTTCTAAGGGTGTTTGTGCTGTAATTTTTAAATCAAATTGGAAGTACTTTTTGTTTTGTGCTTTTTATTATTTGAAATATATAAATTATCTATCATGCAACATTAGTCTTGTAGTAGCATTGAACTATACATTATTAAACTATATTTTAATTTTTATTATTGTTTTGCTTTTCTTTTACCCAAGCCGTCATGCGTTTGGCTTAGGGATCCAGTCTCACGCCAACCATTGGCGTGGTGATTGAGAAACATGCCAACCGTTTCCGTGGTGATTGAGAAACATGTCGTATACCGTTGGCGCATGTAAGTGGATTACGCCACCGCATCGCATAACAAAAGGTCAAGATGCCATCGCATGGCTTGGAGCCCCATTATAGCAAACCTAGGCATATCCAAACCTAAGTGTCACTAGTGCACCGTGGAATGGAGGCCTCATCCGCCTTGCACGGGTGGCAAACATAATTATTTAAAAGATAATTTATAATTCATAATTTTATTATTAATTATATTAATAGTAGTAATAATAATATTATTATTATTGATGAGAGAATAAATGACAAGAGTGAAGAATTTTGGATCTTAGACCTGATGTGACTAGAGCTCAAAATGTAGAGAGAGAAAGTAGAAAGAGAATATATTAAAAAATTATCCACCTACCAAGAATAAATGGGCTACCTTTTACAGTGGGGAAGGTGGGACCCATTTAAGTCATTGGTAGTTTTTTATTATTTCACAATTAGTCATTTACAAACTACTTTATTTACATATTGTCTTCTAGTAAATCATAAATACAATAATGGACATATTTCCCTTCTTCTTTTTGCAATTAACTCATTTTTCATTGGGGTCGACGAATTACTTCCTTATCAGTAGCCCCCAGTCTTCAAGAGTATCAGGAATGAAGACTTGTAAATAAATAAATTATTTTGAAATGCCTCTGTCCACTATGTCTCGGTATCGACTGACCAAATTGCCTCGGTATCGGTGCGGCTTAAGGAGATGTCCCCCGACCGATCGCTTTCTCCTGAATGATGACCAACCCCCTATATTTTTTTTGTTAAAGCTTCTGGGACGGCTACGAATCGTCCCGAACGCTAAAAGAATTTACTATGGGTCTACCACTGACCCCGATTAACAGATTCCCCATAGGCCCAAACGGGTAATCTGGCCTTGGAAGAAAAACCGAGTATATGGAGCCCATCTAGCGTACCCATGTGTACTAACCGGTGCAGACCTACGATGCTAGCCTGACAAGACCCTATGGCGTGCTCTGTTGGGCTGAATCTACATGTGTCCTCCCTTTACTCGAAGCGTGCTCGTATGCACATTTCTCCAAAAGGCTCTTCAATTTCCCGCTGTTTTTCGTTGTTTGGCATCTCCTATGCGTAAAGCGGTTAAGGTGCTCTCAGAGAATTTCTAGAGAGAGAAAGTCCTTCCATGACCGTTCTAGAGAGAGAAAGCCGTGTTTATGAAAAATAAGAACCCGAAGCTGAAACAGAAGTCGAAGAAGAAGAAGAACGAGTCTGCGTTTGGATTTATTGACTGGGCTAGTATTAGCGATCGAGCTGAAAAATACCGAGCTGCGGGATTGATCTGGAGTTCTGACACAAAGCCTTTTGCGCCCGTGCCTCTCCCCCGCGACCCTATTCTGCCTAACCCTATTCCTGCTAAATCTTTTATCGTGCCCGAACCCGCTGGAGCTCAAACCCCCGAGGCCATCGTTATCCCCTCTAGCAGCAACTCTCCACACTCCCCTATCGCGCAGTCCAACCAGCCGATGCCACCGTCGATAAATTCTCCCATCAGCTTACCCCATTTTCTTCCTAGACGCCAAAGTAGAACCAAGTTTCTTTTAATGGGAGATTCCAGCACCTTTACTTCACATGCGGGAGGCACCTCTCCCGAAATAGTCCAGCTAACTCCCACCATTCAAGGGTACCGGACGGGTGTCAATACTGCATGTACCCCTTTCGGCGTTGCCCGAAGGGATCTCGACGGCCAGAACCTAGAAATTGAGTGTGCTCGCCAACAACTCGAAACTGAATCAAAGCTCGCCCGCACCGGCAACAGCTCCAGCTTTATAGAGCCCATTTCTCAGTCGGTTGATCCTGAAGCGGCCGTCTCCCCTATGCCCGATGATATCCCGGTAGAAGATGCTAACGAGCCAGAAGCGGCAACGTAAGGTGTTGTCGTTGCTGATAACGCTGCTGCTCCTCCTGAAGAATCCCTTCCGGCGGAGATAGAAGCTGTCATAACCACTACTTACCACCGGATGTTGCCAATGGACAGCGTCATTTCCCTTTTTGAAGGCAAATATTTCTACTTCTCTGCCGCTAAAACAGACAGAGCTTCTGATCCGATGGGGGATCCCGGAGTGCATCACAGTACGATTCCCCGTCCCTGGTGAGACGACCGTGCATGTTTGGTCACGGGAGATCTTCATCTTCACAGAGCTCTTCAACTGGGGCCTTCGGTTTCCTCTCGACCCTGGGATCGCTCTATACTTTAAGACAATTGGCATCTACCCTTCACAGCTAACGCTCAATGCGTGGTATACGCTGATGTCATGTATAATGGCGTCTCGCCTATCGGGTCGCGTTATGCCGATGAAGGAGTACATCGTCATGTCTAGACTCTCTAAATCCCCCAAGTCACCCTTCTTCTATTCTTCCTTGGCCAACACTTGGAAGATTGTAAAATATTTTCTCGAGGGCGACAAGGACTGGAAGCATCGGTTTGTCTTCCTTAGTGGCTGCTGGGAAAACGGTCGCCCATATACCAAGGAGAACCCGAGGTAGTTGCTGCGGACATGGTATCCCCGATGGTAATCATATTATATATATATATATATATATATATATTATTTTATTTAAAGAAATATCCGACCCTTTGTGCAGTGTCAAAGGAGCTTATCCAGGAGCTAAAGAAGGACTACTTCAAAGTTGGCAAAGTAACCTTCCAAATTTTGAAGGACTTCGCCAGGAGGAATTGGGGTCGGACGTTTCACCGCGCCTTCAAGAACACGAATATGATCATGAGCAACCTCTGGAGTTGTTCTGATGAACCGCTCACCTTGGAGCATTTGCGCCAACCACCCAGCTTGGTGGATTTGGTTGCAAAGACAGACGCGCCCGACGCACACATGTTCCTACCCAAACGCAATAAGGCGCCTAGAAAATGCTCCAAGTCGGACGAGGATGCCGAGCTAGCGAATGTTGAGACAACGGAGGCCGACGCTATAGGACAAAGGGCTGGAGTTATTGCTGGGGATGATGAAGCCCACCGGTCTGAGGAACTGACAAAGAAACTGAAGGAAAAGGCTAAAGCTGATGGTGCATAAGCCAAAAAGTCGAAACGCCTAAAGAAGGAGAGTGGTCCTGCCGATGCTCCGCTTGCGTTGATAACACGACCATCCCGGCTCTTTTTGAGCAATATGAGGAGGCCAAGGGTGGTGATGTGGCCGCGCCCGAAGCAGTACTGTCTGAGAAAGCTCCGGTGGTGGTGATTCCCGACGATGATGAGGTGGGGTGAAAGAAGGTTGTTCCCTCAAGGGCAACGAAAGCTGACGGGGCGTCGTCCAGTGGTACTAAGCTGCCCGTGCTGTCAGTTCCTAGGAGCCCTCATACCTTCGCGTTGTGGGTAACTGATGGGTTATCCTTATCTTTGTATAACATGATCGTGCCTCTAGCGATAAAAGAGAGACGTGCAGGGGAGCTAAACCAAAAGCTGACGGATGCGGAAGGGAAAATTTCCGCGCTTGAAGAGGAGGTCAAAAAGAAAGATGCAGCAAAAAGGCTATTGGAGGAAAAGCTGAAAAAGGTTGAGAAAACCTTGGTGCGGGTTAGAAAGGACCGCGACGACCGAGCTGGGAAATTGGCAGTGACGAAAATTCAAATCCGTTTCTTTCGTTACTCCGCGACGAAGAAAGCGAAAGAGATTGCCGATCTTAAAAATGTCAACGCTCTATTTGCTGACAAGTGTCAGAAATTGACGGACAAAGAGACTGCCGAGGCTAAGGCTGCTTATGTGCTGACCTTTCACAACTGCTTCCCCGACCTTCCCCTTGGGTCCATGTGGTTGGATGTTCCCGAGGCAGATCACCCATTCGATGTGGTCTGCGAGGATGAAGAGTCGGATGACACAGAGACTGAGCCTAAAGACGAGGACACTTAAACTCTCCTCTCCGTTTTTTTTGTATCGAAATGTTGTAACATTTGGGTATGTAAAACCCTGTTGACTGTTTTGTAACTGACCACTTTTAAATGCTTAAGTTTTCCCATAATCTTGAAGTTTTCTCCACTATGCTTTTGTAATTCGATATCTGGTTGGGCATGATTGTTTTCATTGTTAAGAAATTTCCATAGGGTCGAAAATAATGCTCTGTCGATCAATACTTAACCAAAAATTTCTCATAGGGTCGGGAATAAAATGTAGATCAGCTGAACACTGAAAAACCTATTAAGGTTCTGTTGATCAATGTTTAGTTGAAAATTTTCTCGTAGGGTCGGGAATAAAAATGTAGATTAGTTGAACACTGAAAAATCTATTAAGGTTCTGTTGATTAATGTTTAGTTGAAAATTTTCCCATAGGGTCGGGAATAAAAATGTAGATCAGTTAAATACTGAAAAATCTATTAAGGTTTTGTTGATCAATGTGTCATTGAAAATTTTACCATAGGGTCGGGAAATAAAAATGTAGATCAGTTAAATACTGAAAAACTTATTAAGGTTCCTTTGATCAATGTTTAAATGAAAATTTTCCCATAGGGTCAGGAATGAAAATGTAGATCAGTTAAACACTGAAAAACCTATTAAGGTTCTGTTGATCAATTAAGATCGCCAAAAGTTGTCTATCAGCTCGTCATCTAATGGACTCCTTTTAATACTTCCGAAGTTTAAAGACAAAACATTGTATTAAAAAGATCGGTTGCTATGGGTGCCTCATTAAAACCTTCTCGCGCCACCGAGGTAGGAAAAAGTACATCCCCGACCAAAGGTTCTTACATAAACAGTGATTACAAAGAATTTACAAAGATCGATAAAATTACTCCAAATATATTTTCAAATGTTCAATGTTCCAAGGGAGCCTCAATAAACGTCCGTTCTTGTCCTGCAATCGATACGTCCCACTCTTAATTCTTTCCACTACTTTATACGATCCTTCCAAGTTCGAGGCAAGTTTGCCGAGGCTTTTATCTTTGGTATGCAGAAAAACCCTTCTCAAAACCCTATCCCCGACTTTGAATTCTCGCCGACGTACTTTTGACCCATACCGACTCCTCATTAAAGTCTGATAATGTAAAGAATTTAGTTGAGCTCGGCTTCTCTTTTCTTCTATCAGGTCTAGAGCTAGTCGTCTGTTATCCTTGTTTTTATTCTCATCGTAATTCCCGACCCTAAAAGATGGGAAGATTGACTTTGCTGGGGTGACAACATCCATTCCATAAACCAAGGCATAAGGTGATTCTTTAGTCATCGTTCGAGGTGTAGTTCGGTAAGCCCACAATACGTTTTGCAAGTAATCCGGCCATTTGCCAGCTTTTCCTTCTAGGTTCTTTTTGAGCTCGTCCAAGATGGTTCAGTTCGTGACTTCAACTTGCCTGTTCGCTTGGGGATGAAAAGGGGCAGAAAAGAATTGCCTAATTCTGTGGGTTGTACAAAAGGATTTCATCTCGCTGCTGTCAAACTGAGGTCCGTTGTCCATGGTGAGCCTCTGAGGTACCCCGAACCTACAGCAGATGTTCGACCAGATAAATTTTATGATATCCTTAGTCCTCGTTCCCGATAATGGCTCGGCTTCTACCCATTTGGAAAAGTAATCTACAGCCACCACAATCATCTGTCTACCACCGGATGCCATCAGTAAAGGCCACACTAGATCGATTCCCCATCGGTCGAAACGCAGGCCTTCAGATATTGATTCTAAAGGAGCTGCGGGCTTATTGATCGCATTTGCGAACCTTTGACAGGTGTCGCACGTTTTCACTATCTGCTAAGCATCGGCAGTTACCGTTGGCCAATAAAAACCGACGAGAAAAATTCTTCTTATTAATGCTTTGTAACCGCAGTGAGTTGCGCCTTCTCCGTCGTGTAACTCGGATACAATTATCTGTGATTCATTTGCCCCCAGGCATCTCAGTAAAGGCCTGCTGAAAGAGTTTTTGTATAGTATGTCTCCCAACAAAATGTAGCCCCGGGCCTTATTTCGTACCTTCCGAGCTGCGATACTATCATCTTGTAGTAGTCCTTTGGTCAGGAAAGTTATAATATCCCTACTGTAGTCCGATAACGTTACCAAAAATATCTGACAGGCGATTTCTGGTCGATTGTCCAGCTCTGCCCTCTTTATAATCGACGAGTTTTCTTGTTCGGTTATCCAGGGGTAACTGCTTGAACAGGATGCCGACGCTAGGGAGTCGGCAATCACATTTTTGGAAAATGACGCTGCTAACACTCACAATGTTGCTAGGTATTGAACCAAGTGCTCTTTCCTAGGTTTCGACGCTCCCAAGGCTTGATTAATCAAAAGCTGAGAATCACTAACAAGACGTATGTGCTTAGCCCCGCACATATGCGCTAATCTGAAACCAGCCAGGACAGCCTCATATTCAACTTCATTGTTAGAAGTGGTAAAACCAAATCGGATTGTCTGATGCATACTTATGCCCGTAGGGGTGATTATTTGTACGCCCGCCCCGCATCCATTGACGTTCGACCCACCATCGGTTCTAATAACCCACTCAACTAACTTGTCATTCTCGGGCGGCTCTTCTTGGTCTGGTCGGTCGGAATGAAATTCGACTATGAAATCAGCCAAGGTCCGGCCTTTGATGGGTGTTATTGGCTCAAAATTGATATCAAAATCGCCTAGCTCGACCGACCATTTAGACATTCTTCCTGATATGTCCGGTCGCTGAAGAACATACTTGAGTGGAAAAAAGGTTCGAACGACAATGGGGTAGGCTTGAAAATATGGTCGCATTTTTAGCGTCGCGGTCACCAAAGCCAAGGCCATTTTTTCCACCTTCAAATATTGTCTCCGCATTTAATAGGCTTTTGCTCACGAAGTATACCGCTTAGGGAACTGTTCCATATTCACTTATCAATGACGCACTTACTGCAAAATCTGAAACTGTTATATAAAGAAAGAGAGTCTCCCCTGTCAGGGGCTTCGTTAGAAGGTTCGAGGATAATAAATAAGTTTTGATCCCTAAAACGGCCTTATCACAAGCTGGCGTCCAAACAAAAGACTTAGTGTTTCTCAAGACCTGAAAAAGGGAGCGCACTTGTCAGATGAACGAGAAATAAATCGATTCAGAGCCGCTAAGCGTCCGGTTAATATATGAACCTCCTTGATATTCCTGGGTAGGGTCATGTTGGTAAGAGCTTGAAATTGGATCGGGTCTGCCCCGATTCCTTTTTCGCTGACAAAGAATCCCAGGAACTTTCCCGACCTTACCCCAAAAGAACATTTCTCTGGGTTTAACTTGAGATTTATACTCCTTAGATTGCCAAAGGTCTCCCCCAAATCAGCAAGATGGTCTTCATCTGTGCCGCTCTTCACATGCATGTCATCGATGTAAACTTCCATATTTCTCCCAATCTGGCTCTCAAAATTCTTGTTCACCAATCTTTGGTAAGTCGCTCCTGCGTTTTTTAACCCAAACGGCATAACTTTATAACAATAGAACCCTCGACCCATGAAAAACGTTGTGCTTTCTTGATCTGCTGGTGCAACTTGATTTGATTATAGCCCGCATATGCATCCATAAAAGAGAGTAATCTGTTTCTCGACGTCGAATCCATCAACTGGTCAATTCTCGGCATCGGGAATGGGTCTTTTGGGCATGCTCGATTATGGTCGGTAAAGGCTACGCACATCCTCCACTTGCCATTTTTATTTTTAACCAGGACGGGATTGGACGTCCAAAGCGGGTAACTTGATTCTTTGATGTGACCGACGCTGAGCATTCTTTCAACCTCTCTCAGAAAATCTCTGCCTTTTCTGGCGAAAAGGCCCGAAGCTTTTGTGAGACGGGTCTGACGTTCTTATTGATAGTTAACTTGTGAATTACATGGTCTTCTGGACTCCAGTAACGTCCTTCAAGCACCACGCCAACAAATTCAAATTCTCATGTAGTAATAAGATCAACTCTCTCTTGAAGTCTGGTGATAAGTTAGTGCCTATCTGTAAAACTCGTCCTTCGGTAAACTGGTGTTTTTCACATTCTTCATCGGTATTCAAAAAACTGGGAGCTTCCCTGGGATCGTCGACAGGTGGTGACGCCAAGGGAAGTCCCGTTAATTGCTAGTCTCACGCTTGCTCCATCTCTTGATCCTTTTTTGGTGCTAAAGCCGCCCGGTAGCATTCTCTTGCCGCTTTCTGGCTGCTTCGCACCACCCCTACATTGTTCCCGACCACGTATTTCAAACATTGATGAATAGTGGATGTTACCGCGTGCATTTGCGACAGTCATGACCTGCCAAATATCGCATTATGAGAGGTTGGAGCATCTACCACAACGAATAAAACGGTGACCTCCTTCTTGAAAGGCCCGCGGGCCAGCTGAACATTGCCTTCAAACTCTCCAATCACTTCTGTAGCCGATCCTGTGAACCGTACGATAGTTCAGTCCGAACGCATAATCACTGGGGGTGTCCTGAACTTAGCAAATGTTGATGCAAAGATTATGTTTGCTGAGCTTCTGGTGTCAACAAGGATGCGTCGAACTTCTTCCCCCGCAATGGCCGCCCCGATAACAACGACATCTTCATGAGGACCGGCTATGTCTCGCATGTCGTCGTCGTCAAAATAAAAAATCGGTGATGGGATGCCTTTTGAGTGAGGATCGCCCGAGCTTTCAACTGAGTTGCTAGGTTCACAATATGTCGCTTTTGGGAAGAGTGCGTGATACCTGCCATAGAATCACCCCCAAAAATAGTCAATGATTCAAAAAATTGACAGAGGTTCCTCACATTTCCTTTATTTTCTACAGCTTCTTCTTCAATGACCCCGATGAGGTTACGGCTGACACCGGGATCAAGATATTCGACGGAGACGTCGAAAAGGTCGGTCACTTCGGAGATCGCCATGGTTGTATCTGGCTTCTGCAACGTCACGATTTCTTTATTTCCTTTTTGAGAGCAATACAATCCTTGGTATCGTGTCCCACGTCTTCATGGTATCGGCAGTATTGGTTGTTCCTATTTTCCCGAGGCGTTGGTATGGGGAAGGGCCTCCGATACATCCCACTCTTCTTAGTCTTTTCATAGATTGTGGACCAGCATTCTGTCAAATCAGCGAAGTAAGCAGGTCGAATCCATTTATTAAACATCGGTCGTGAAACCACCTAGTTGGTCTGTTTTGTCCTTTGGCCCTGGGATACCGGAGGCTTGATCGACGGTACTATATTGATCGGCTGTATTTGCGGGGCATAACCAGATTGAGTACCCTGCTTTATAACGACCGATGCTTGTGCACTCTGCTGAATTTGTGCTGCCAACTCGGACGCCTCGGTTTCTTCTATCAATATTTGTTTTTCCACCTGAGCTAGAAGGGAGGAAAAAGTGAAAGCTTGTTTCTTAGTGACCGCTTGCTTCATCGGTCCTGGGAGCAGCCCTAAACGATATGCTGTCAGAGCCACGTTCTCTTCGCAATGATCAAGGTCGGTCTTCGCATCGATAAATCGCCTGGTGTAGTCCCTGAGGCTCTCTCCCAGCCTTTGTTTACAGTTAACGATCGTATCACCACTGGCCCGGAAACTTTTTCTTCCCACAAATGGTAGCCGGTTGTACCACAAATGGTAGTCCCTGATGGAACATCACCCAGAAAATCCCAAATTTATTTTATACAGCCCTGTGGTAGCCGGTTGTACCACTTAGATGCTCGATCCTTGAAAGTCATCGAAAAATCTCGGCATAACAACTTATCGTAATTATCGAAACTCAACATAAATTTTTTGAATGCTTCCAAATGGTTGTCCGGATCTCTTTTACCATCGTACTTTTCCAATTTAGAGATGTCAAACCTCTTTGAGAGATGTCCCGATAATATTTTGTCTGACAACGGTGAAGCTCTCCAATTCATTCCAAATCCGAAAGAGCCGCCGTCGAGCCCCTCGGTCTGAACTCCATATAATCCTTCGTTTCCCGGGCTGATGAATTGACTACTGACTCTGTACCTCTGGGTCTGGCTATTTGACGGCTGCCACTGAACCTGGGGTAGGACTACCCGCTCTCTCTGCTGCCCGTTAACATCTCTTCTTTTTCAAGTGAAACTGGCGTTCTTTTCTCGGTGCTACCCTTCTTGAACTTGGGTGAGTCAGAACGTGGTGCCCTATTACGTCGGGAATTTCTCTTTTGCACACATTTATTTAGTCTTTCCTTGCGTCGGTATTCTATTCCCGACGAATCGTCCGAAGTATAATTAGCAGAAATACCCCGGTCATCCTTTTGGTATCGCTCAGCTTTTCCATCCCGCTCCCCGTCTTGGTGGGGCTCCCGATAATATCGAACAAATCGGGCATCGATACGGTGGTCTATACTCGGATAGCCTTCTCCACGGTTGTCTACAATCGACTCTTTTCCTTTGCCTTCCCGAATTCTTTTGTCATCTAGAGCCCGCTCATTTTCAGCATTCAGCTTTGCGATGTCTTCTATTAACTGTCTCCTAGTTATAATAAAAGTTGATCGCTTATCCCGACCCTGCGTGTAATACTCCCGTCCCGGTACTTCCTCGCCCTCAAACAGCGAAATGGCTCAGGCCACCTCTCTCACGACCCTCTCCCCAGCTGTTTTGTCATTCATTCTTTAAGATTAATTCACGATTTTCAAAGAAAAAGTTTTCTTTTTGGTATCACATGTTCCCACAGACGGCGCCAATGATGAGAGAATAAATGACAAGAGTGAGGAATCTTAGATCTTGGACCTGATGTGACTAGAGCTCAAAATGTAGAGAGAGAAAGTAAAAACATAATATATTAAATAATTGTCCACCTACCAAGAATAAATGGGCTACCTTTTATAGTAGGGAAGGTGGGACCCATTTATGTCATTGGTAGTCTTTTATTATTTCACAATTAGTCCTTTACAAACTACGTTATTTACATATTGTCTTCTAGTAAATCATAAATACAATAATGGGCATATTTTCCTTCTCCTTTTTGCAATTAACTCATTTTCCATTAGGGTCGACGAATTACTTCTTTATCAATTATTAATAATATTACTATTATTATTGTTGTTGTTATTAATTATTACTATTTATTGTGCAAATTATGTAAATTGTAAGAATTAAGAGAACACAAACTCTGATTGATCAATAGTGTTGAAATGTTACATTTGAGGTATAATATAAATAAAAAACATCACAACAAGATGAGAGTAACAACAACAATACAGAATACATTTGAGGCATATATATTTTTTCTTCATTTAGCAATATATATTATACTACGGATTTTGACTACTATTTGTATTTAATTAATGATTAGAATTTCATAAATTACTTACCAGCCCCTAAAGTAAGTAGAAGTTTCGAATATAGCTTACTAGCTCTCTTTTATTAAATCAACCCATTAATTTATTTTAAATTGCTATTGTTCAGGTCTAAGCTTGATTTATCACTCTTAAGCCTAACCTAGATTGACCGCATTGGCTTTTGGCTGCCAGTTTGTGAATGTCCACTTGCCATCTATGTCGTGTTTAATTTAACGCATTTATTTACCGTGTATGGATGAAAAGAAATACAAAAATCTTCGACAATTCTATTTTTTTGCTTTGACAGTATTTCACCATCTTCTCTCTAACATTTTATATGAATTTTTTCATTCCAACATCAATTGCCCACCTAATTTTTCTCCTCCATTCACCTAAATTATATTATAGTTTATTTTTCTTCGTATGTACTATTTTTGGAATCTACTATCAATGTTCATTTGTTGTATTCGTGTATTTCTAAAAGTTATATTTGTAATATTCTTATTTTTAAAAATCTTGTTACATGCGTTACTAAACTATTTTTAATAGAATGTATCGATGATTTTTTTAAAGTTTAATACAATTTATTTTAAAAGTTTATGTTTTAAAAGAAATGACCCAAGTGATATTATATATGTTGGAGAGTATATAAGTGCGAAGGATACCTCAACTTGCGTTCTAAGCGATGCGATAGGTGTATTGAGTGAGGCAGAATGCATTCCGCAAATCAAGTTTAAGGGAGAGTGTTAAGAGTAAACTTGATCTTTTATCCCACATAGCTTAGACTGAAAAAATATATACAATATATAAGTGGATGAAATATCTTAACTAATCTGAGGCCTTTTGAGAGTTTACCAAAAAGCAAAATCGTGCGGATCTGCAGACCCAAAGCGGACAATATCGTATATATATATATCCTCTAATATGGTACCAGAGCGGTGAGGCAGAATGCATTCTGCGGATCAAGTTTAGGGGAAAGTGTTAAGAGTAAACTTGGTCATTTGTCTCACATCGCTTAGACTGTAAAAGTACTTACAATATATAAGTAAATGAAATATCTCAACTAATGTGAGGCTTTTTGGGAGTGAACCAAAAAACAAAGTCATGCGGGTCTACAGACCCCAAGCGGATAGTTGGTGAAAGATATCATTATGGGACATTTGAATGTGTTGAATATTCAACAATGTTTATTCAGTTAGGATTATGCGACATTATTCCACCCAACGCAACCTCCAAGAAAGATATCAATATGGGACATTTGAATGTGTTGAATATTCAACAATGTTTATTCAGTTAGGATTACGCGACATTATTCCACCCAACGCAACCTTCGTTGTGATTGGGCGACGTTTATTCCGCCGATTAATGGAATGGGAGATGTTGGAGAGTAAACTTCATCTCATATTTGGTCTAGAGTCCCACATTTCTAACATTGAAAAGAATATAGTGTGTATAAGTATGAGGGATACTGGCAAGATACATTTTAAAAATGTATCAAAAACAAAACCGTGCGATTTTTCGAGACCAAAACGAATAATATCTCGCTAGTATGTGAGACACATTTATTTATTTATTTATTTATTTATATATATAAATAATAGCATATCTAATATTAGCGTCAAACCGTTGTACTTGGCTTGTCCATAATTTCTCTAATCCGCTTGCAAATAAACACAACCTAACGCATAGATCATAATAATGACCTCTTAAGGACTCAAATTTGCAAAATTAGAAAATGAGAAGTTTCTAATAAAAGAAGTTAATGTCTTTTTCTTAGTGTATTTGCTTTGGCAAAGTTTGCCTTTTGCAAGTCACATTCCGATCACAAAATATCATTTGTGGTAATCCACCCTTTTGAATCGCCGTGCAATCTTTGATGTCTTCAAAAACTTTACATCAAACGGTTCAAAATAGAGTTCTTTCTGGCCATGGTCGTCAAGGTGGACGGTGACCCATTCAGCATATTCTTTATTGCAAAAAGACCCACTAAACTAACACAAGTAATTGATCAACATCACATGCTTTAGACAACCTAATTAATTATTTTTAAATATATATATCTTATCGACAACTTTTATGATGTACGTAGCTTTTCAAAGATTGTAATAAATTTTAAATCCAAACATTTCGTATAGATCATACATGTATTCAATTTTAAAGAATGAGTTAAGGTTTTTTAAATGAATAATAATCGATTACGTTAAAATAAAACTATTTATTAAATTCACCTTTTGAATCTGTAAAATATATAAAGCACACTGAATCGATAAAACTGAATCCCTTACAAAAAGAAGAAGCACTTTGTCTATAGCTATAGAAGATGAAATCTTTGGGTTGTTGGTCTGAGATCACTCAGATGTGACGTTAATTTTAGCAAATATATTCGTTACATTTATTATTATTTAATCAATAATTACTATATGTTAAAAAATTCAAAACAGCATATTATAAATAATTTTTATGTTTATATAAATAAATAATATTTGTCCATAACGTAAATTTATCCGAAGGTTGTACAAAAATCAAATTACAAATTCCCAAATCTTGTGTTTATAAGTAGAAAATTATTTTAGTTTCGAGTGGGGTAGCCGAATTGGTGGAGTAAAGTAGGTTTGTGATAAAGGTTATGAGTTTGAGTCTCTCCCTAAATATTTTTTTTAGGCGAGCTTGTCACCTTCACTTTGTGTGGTTTACTTTTTAGCCTTGGTTTACAAGCTATTACGTTAGACTGAGGGTTTATCCTATGCGCACTCGTTGAGTAGCGGCTTCAGATTACCTCCGAAAAAAATCAGTATAAAAAACATTTATAAAACATTGAATAAAAAACATTTATAATATGTTGAATGTTAAACAAAAATCAAATGATAATTTCTCAATTCATTTTCAATATGGCTAACCTAACCACCTTTTAAATCGAACCCATAAAACTGAAATATATTAATTTGAAAAAAAAAACATAACCAAAAATTAAGAAGCATATATAGTCTTTTTAGTATGTCTGTTTTCGGTCCGGTCTTTACAAAACCACATTGGACCTCTAAGCTTATCGGTTCAGACCAGAGCGTTAAGGTTCCATATTAGTTTATGGAAACTGACCAAACCGTTAAGATTTTGGTTCAGCCGCTCTGATTATGTTTTAGTCCAAATTGGGTCCATTATGTTTCGGTTCCATTGCGGTCCGTTTTGGTTTGGTCCATTTTGATCTATTATTAATTAAATCCAATTATAATTTGTTTTTTAATTGTTTATTTAAATAAATAAAATCAAAATTAAAACTTAGAAGTTAATCTTTGATTTCTTTAATTGATCATTACCTAATAATTCTGGTAATATAATTTATAAAACATTATTTAAAAAAGACTAATTGACTTTACCAATTTTTTCGGTTCAACTATGTATTGGTTCTTTCGGTTTATCGTTTTATTGGTTCAGTTACATATAGATTATATTGGTTTACCAATTTTATTAGTTCCGTTTTAAATGTAACGGTTATTGATTTTATCGGTTCAGAATCATTTCAGTGCCTTATAAATTTCGGATTTTAAAATAGAACTGCAAACCAAACAGTTAAAATTTAGTCACGTTCTTATCAGTGCGGTCTCGATCCGGTTTCGGTTTTCAACCATCAACAACCATAGTCCTTTTGTTTTGATTCTTTAATATATTTATTCTGGGTGTCAATGTAATAACATTATAATGACTTTGTTTATTAATATATTATTTTAAATTATTTTGATAAAAAACATAGAAATCAAAACATTTTTATAGATAAAACTGAAATGTTAAAATATTTTGGAATCAAAATATAAATAATAAGAGTCAGCTCCCCTTGACTATCCATCCAACTATATCGAATTTGAATGGTAAATTATGCCTAGACTATTTAGTGATAGATAGTTTTTGAACTTTCAAAAGTCTGATGATCGTCCATAGACTATCTATTTTTGGGGACATATAGTCCATGGACTTTCAAAAGTGTAGTGATAGTTCATGGACTATCCATTTTAGATAAAGTTAGTCTCATGTGCATGTTTATTAAATAGGCTAATTTATCAAAAAAAAGAGAAAATTAAAGGATTACTTTTATAAAAAATAAATAGTTGATGGACTATCTGTCACAAAAATTGAGAGTCATCACATGCAGGGGGACAAACTTTATCTAAACTGGATAGTCCGTGGACTACCATCGCACTTTTAAAATTTCATGGACTATTTGTCACTAAATTCGGTAGTCTACGGACGAGTTACTGTTCAAAGCCCAACTATCTCACTATGAGTTAGTAGTAAAAAAATCGAGATTATTAATAGATGTTTGAATCTAAAAGTAATATTTTTTTTATTTTTTAATTAACATTTTTTACTTGTTTATTTATTTAGAATCTATATTTTTAAATTATTTTAAAAAAATCTAAAAATATTATTCGTTTTGTTTTTAAGACAAACTAAACTAGATTTATAAATGATATTTTTATTTTTGTCAAACCCATTTAGGCTAGTCTTGCACTACGTTTTGTTTTATCTCGCACTTTGTTTAGCTCCGGACTCACATCTTGCAATTTGGCAGACCCATTTAGGTTGGTCGTACACTTCATTTTATCTGGTTTCACATCTCGTACTTTGTTTTGTCCTATAGTATCACATCTCGCACTTAGGCAAACACAAATATTTTCAAATCAAACTTGGTTTCACACTTTAAATAAAAGAATCAAATTTAATCCTAATCTATTATCTTGCATCTCGTATTTTCTATAAATCTGGTCTTGCACCTCTCACTTAGACAAAAAAAAATCAAATTTAACTCTCGTCTCGCACTTAAGGCAAAAGACCAGGTTAAAAATAAGATATATTTTGTTGGATCTTACACCGTTGGATCCTATACTATTTTGCTAGATCTCTCACCTAGTTTTGGATAAATATATCCCTCGTTGAAAAATAAGGTATTTAAGAAAATTGATAAATCTCTCACAATTTTTCACATTTTCTCAATCTTAAACTCTCAAAACCTCTTAGGAACCCTCAACCAACCAAAAATCAAAGTTGTGCGTTTCTCGAATCCGAACTCACATCAAGATAGAGGCATGTCATACAACCTTACTACTCTATTTGTTTGTCTATAGGCTGTAGAAAACAAGGTTTTACTTTCTGTTTTTAAAACTTTGATTTTCACATGGTTGTAGTTGTTGTTATGTTGAAATGGTACGGTTGTTTGTGAGTTGTTGATCCGTGTTTTTATTTGATTTTGAGGAGAAATGTGTTGAGGGATATAGGATTTCAGTCCCATTATATGTTTGATAGATGTTTGTCGCACGACATGTGGGACCATATGAGTTTGATTCGCAATGTCGTGCAACGAGTAAGGGTCGTTGTCCTATGCGACAGACTTACCCATATTTTAATCTTTTGTGCGAAATATTTTAGAAATACTTGATTCTTTATGCGAATTACATGTTTGTTTATATTTTGCCTCATTACACGAACTGTTTATATTTTAATGTACAATTTGTTCAATTAGAATATTGTTTCATTAGATGTTGTTGGTATTTGTTTGCAACTTTTTCATTGTTGGTAATTTTTTTCTTCACGGATGGTGCGTATGATAACGACCGCTAAGAAGCAGTATGGTTATGAGACATCCCCCGATACATATGTTCTTACAGAGATTATCCTTGCGGATGATCATTTGCAATGAACTCGTACGAAACGACACTTGCGTTGTGGTGGTGTATCGGATAATACCAGCCATCACACTGGTTGGGCTGCGGTTGGTAGCAGTGGTACAGGTTCATCTTTGCAGGCGACATTTAAGGTGGAGTTCGAGGAAGTCATGCCCCACGTCCTTGTTGTTTATCCTGATTATGACCTAAACGAGACGTACAACGTTTACCAAGTATGTAACTTTCTTTATATTTTCAGCATTTTCAACCCTATTTTATCCATTTAGTTTGAACTTAATTTTAATAAACTGCTTTTTGATTTACTATTCTTGTGTTTGCTATTGTAGGTGAGAGTCAATTTACGTTGCTTTTCGATGTACGATAGTCTTCGTAAGTGGGACTCGAGACATCATACTAGAGTACGGACAAAGATTATGGAGACGGTTTTTGGTCCACTGATCGGTACGTTATGCCGTTGGTATACCAACGGCCATCTAATAAATGTATTTATAGAGTGCTGGCATGAAGGGACGTCTTCGTTTTACTACCCTTTCAACAAGATGACCGTCACTCTCGACGACATCCACATCATCACCGGCTTGCCGGTTATATGTATGGATTTCGACGTTCATTTTTCGAGGATGAGACGCACAGGTGCATCACATACACCGCTATGCTTAGTGTACGACCATCTGAGCTCGTTAAAACCCTCATGAAAGGTACTAGTTTGACCTTAAATTTGTTGCGTACGATATTCACACATGACCGATACGTAATAGTTAACCTGATAGTACTAAATTCTGTTTTGATAGTATTTAAGGTAGTTGTTCAATGTTGTCTTTAATTTTGAATGAAGGATAGAGAAATAATAGAAATGCTAATTTTAAATAGAGAGAAAATATTTTAAACATTTATTGAATGTTGTTCTTTGGACTATTTATATGTCAATTTAAACCATTCAAACAACCGGATCAAATTCACATAGTTTAATCACTAAACACCCAACTTATCGCATGAATTTAAAATAATGACCCATATAATAAATTCGATCATAAAGTAATAAAGTTTAGATCAAACGTATAAATCATGCCTGTATTCATAGAACGAGTTAAGGTTTTTAAATCAATAATAATCGATTACTTTAATGTAAAAGTATTCATCAAATTGACCTTTTGAATATGTAAAAGCACACTGAATCGATAAAAACTGCATCCCTTACAAAAAGAAATAGCACTTTGTCTATATAGCTATAGAAGATGAAATCTTTGGGTTGTTAGTCTGAGACCAATCAGATGTGACGTTATATTTAGTAAATATATTCTTTATATTTACTATTATTTAATCAGTAATTACGATATGTTTAAAAAAATTCAAAACCGCATATTATAAATAACTTTTAAATTTACAAAAATAAATTATGTTTAGTTTTCAATCGTGTGCGCATAAGTATAAGAATTATTTATAATACGTTGAATAAAAATCATTTTATTTTATGGGTAAGGTAACCACTTTTTAAATCGAACCCATAAAAACTAAAATATATTAATTTGTAAAAAAAATAAAAATAACATAGATAGTCATTATTATGTCCGTTTTTGGTGAAACCGGACTTATCGGTTCGGATCGGACCAGACCGATAAATTTTGGTTTGAACAGTATTCAGTTCGATCCGATCCGGTTCTGATTCTAGTTCCGTCCGAGTTCGGTTCAATATATATCGGTTTTATTGCTGTCTATTTTAATTCAGTGTGTTATCGGTTCGGTTTGGTCCATTATTTAAACAATTAAAATCTATCATAATTTGAGTTTTGATTCTTTATTTAAATAAATAAAATTAAAATTTAGAAGTTAATCTTTGATTTCCTTAACTGATCCTATCTAATAATCATGGCAATATAATGTATAAAACATTATTTAGAAAAAACAAATGGGCTCTAAACATACTGAATATAGTTGGAGGAGTATTCAGGTAATTTTGATTTTTATCTGAAAGGGCAGTTCAGACCGGAAAAATAAAATTCAAATAAATAAAGAGTAATCCAAGTGGACTAATGACTCAGCTGTTTGCTTAGCTCCTTAGTTTTTAGGTTTGGGAGTTCATGTGATTGACCCGGATATAAGATCTGTTTGGGAGTTCATGTGATTGACCCGGATATAAGATCTGTCCCGCACGACTCATGAGTCATAGAAAAAAGTATAAATACCACAACCAACAACAACTTTTTCTAGAAACATTAAATACAAGCATATACATCATTTCTCTTACTACTCTCTACAAAAATATTTAATATCAACGAGCTAAAAGATATTCCATTTTTTACCCATAAACCAGATTTTTCCATCATCAAATTGGCGACCATATTGGAAGATAAATGTACCTGAATAACTTTATTCAAAACTTTACTTGTAGTTCAGAAATCTTTGAGATATAGATATCAATATGCAAGAAGAGCTACCTCATGAAAATGAGGGAATAAAAGATGAAAATGAGCATGCTATTGTGTCTCATGTTTATCACAACACGGATGAGAGACCCTTCATGCAAGATGAGCGTGATCAGTTGAGGACTGAGATTGAAGCTCTGAGAGCCCAAAGACAAGGTGAAAGGGCATTGAAAGAAAATCCAATGTGGGAGGTATATCTACAGATGAGCCCGGTAATAGTAACAAACAAGGTGAAAATGATCAGTCCCCAAAGGCTCATATTAACTATAAAAAGGAGCATGAGAATAAACAAGTGATGATAACGTCAGATTCTGCTGGAAATTCAACTACTCTCTGGACATCTACCGAGGCGGTTTGACAGTTCCAAAATAGAAAAATACAATGAAAGCAAAGATCCTGATAATCATCTCGAGCAGTTCAAGGATTTTGTGATGAATTTTGATGATGGTGATAAACATTTATAAACAGTTCAAGGGGAGTGATTTAAAATGGTATAATAGTTTACCACAGGGATCTATTAAATTTTTTGATCTTTTCTGGATGGCATTTTGGAGACAATTCGTGAGAACTAAGAAGCTTAAAGGAAAGGGTGATACTATTATCCATTGCGCTCAAGAACTGAACGAGTCTTTTAAATAATATATCAGTTGTTTTGTGAATACAAAGAACGGATGAACCGATTATTTTAAACAAGTAGTCATTGCTTCCTTGAGACAAGGGTTGAATCCGGATAAGTTGGCTGCTTCAGTGACTTAGAAAAAAGAAATGACTTGGAATGGATTATTAAATCAGGTCGAAAAATAAATTACAGTAGAGAAAACTAAGAAATCTAGAGTACCGCACCAGAATAGGTATGTTCCTACATCATCAATTCCACAAGCTAGTACTCAATCTCAGGTCACAATTAATTATAGGCCTAAATATTCCGGACATGGGTCACATCGCGCAAGACATAATTAATTAAGTCAAGCCCAACAATTTAAACCCAAGAGGGGTCTGTGGATTCAACCTGAATGGTTTGTCGAGCTGGGTGAAAATGTGGCTACTATTTATGATAAAACTAAGAATGTTGTGCATTTTAGAAGACCAACATAAATGCAGTCTTTTCGAAAGAATCAGAATACTCGCTTTTACAAGTACCACAATGATGTGGGTTATGATACCCAGGGTTGTATCGCCATAAAACAAGAATTGCAGAATTTAATTGAGAGAGGGAAGTTGTCAGTTTGTTTTTAAAAACAAGGGAGCAATAGCCAAGTCGACAATCACTCTCAACCTACTACGAATATAACAAGAGCCACATCACCAACCGGTCACGGGCAAAGTATATAAGCATATAGACAATAAATACTACGATGATTATGCAAAGGTTTGATGTGGATTCAGAATATCTAGATCCTCGCCCGGATCGGAATCAGGCTGGGATGATAGTAGAAAAAATTTCAATAGTATCCGATATGTGTAAAAAAATTTAATCTCTAACCATTTTTTGGGGAGACACTGTGACTGCACCTTCAAGTTGTTCAAGAAAAAGACATGTTAATAGTCTAACGACTCAGTTATAGGGAATAATGTCTACATATGTTTATTAAATACCTACTCCATTCATTGTCTTTGATGAAGATGATTTAAGGGATATTATGGGCCCACACGAAGATGTTGTGGTGATAGGCGCATCCATTGGAAGCAATGAAATACGTCGAATTTTAATTGATACCAGCAGTTCGAAAAATACATTGTTCATATTAACTTATAAGAAAATAAATAATCCATCGGTTATCCAGCGTTCAAATGAGGCCGTAGTAGGTTTTACTGGAAGTATAGATGATGTAATTGGATAATTTGAAGAAGAAGTCTTGTTGGGGAAAGAACCATTAAAAAGATGGTAAGGGTTTTGTTTGTAATAGTTGATTGTCCAACATCTTACAACACCATATTTTATAGATCTTGGTTATCTCAGATGCATGCGGTAGCTTCCACTGTCCACCAATGTTTGAAATATGATGTTGGATGACAAGTGGGCATCGTTCGAAGTAACCAAAAGGTAGCTTTTGAATTTTATGTCACTGCTCTTGCTTCGAAATTGTTAGAGCGGTAAAGGTTGACAACGAATAGTAGTTAGTTGAGCCTTCTGCCAGCCAAAATGAGATCTATTATCCAAGGGAGGCTCATAGTACGGTAATCCCAGTTGAAGAAGTTGAAATTCATTGTGTGGCAGAAGGTAAAAGTGTTAGGGCAGGATCTAAACTACCATTAAAACTATTTTTTTTATTTTTTTTATCTAATAATTTGCACGTGTTTGCATGGTGCAATGAGGATGTGACTGGAGTACCAACCAGTGTGATTAGTCACAAATTATCTATCCGGTCTGATGCTAGGCCAGTGGTGCAGAAAAGATGAGCTTTTTCCAGAGAAAAGTCTGAAGCGATTGCTTAAGAAGTAGATCGGTTAACTAAAATGATGCATATTAAAGAATATCAATACCCTATTTGGATAACTAACCCAATGTTAGTAAAGAAAAAGAATAGAATATGGCGTATGTGCATTGACTTCACAGATCTCAATAGAGAGCTTGTTCTAAAGATCCTTTCCCAGTACCCCAGATAAATCAACTAGTGGACTCTACATTAGAGAACAAATTGTTTTCTTTCATGAATATTTTTTTGGGTATAATCAAATACAGATGAATCTGAATGATCAAGATCACACTACCTTTATAACTGATAGAGGGATCTATTGTTATAAGGTAATGCCATTAGGGTTGAAGAATATTGGAGCTACTTATCAACGACTGGTGAATAAGGAATTTGCTAATCAGATCGGCAGAAATATAGAAGTTTACATTGATGACACAATGGTGAAAATACCTAATGAGAAAGATCACGTATTCTATTTCCAAGAAAATTACTCTAACTTAGAAGCCATCAACTTGAAGTTAAATTTAGAGAAATGTACCTTCTGAGTCTAATCTGGTAAATTTTTGGGGTACATTATAAGTGAGAAATGGATTCACGCTTATCCGGATCAGTTAAATGCTTGTTAGCCATGGATCCACCTCAAAATACCAAAGAAGTCCATATATTAATTGGAAGATTGGATGCATTGAATCGATTTATTTCAAGATCATTAGACAAATATGCTCAATTTTTTCAAGTTTTAAGGAATGCTAAAGACTTTAACTGGTCTCCTCACCGTTATCAGACTTTTCTTTGAAATCAAGAAACACTTATCATCACCCAAGATGTTGTTCAAACCTGTTCAAGAAGATAGGATTTATATGTATATAGCAGTATCGGTATATGCGGTGATTGCTGTTTTGGTACGAGAAGTGGATAATTATCCCCGTCCAGTTTACTATATAAACAAGAGTTTGTTGGAAGTGGAGAAAAAAATACTTAAAATTGAAACAATTAGCCTTAGCATTGGTGATAACAGCTATAAAAATGAGACATTACTTTCAAGCACACTCTATCACAATTCAAACCTCTTTTCTCCTAAACAATATGCTACAAAAGACTGATATATCAGGAAGGATGACTAAATGGCCAGTTGAGCTTAAAGACTATGATATTGATTTTTCACATCGGACGGCAATCAAAACTCAAGTTGTGGCGGATTTTTGAGTGAAATTTCATTCTAAGAGGCCTCGTGAAGAAGTTCAAGTCAGTGAATTTATAAAGGAATGGGTGATTCGAACTTATGGTGGATCTAGTACAATGGGGTGTAGAGTTGGAATTTACTTAACTTCTCCTTATGGTGGTACATGTACGAGGCTATATGTTTTGATTTCAGAGAATCCAACAATGAGTCAGAATATGAAGCATATATGACTGGTTTAAGATTAGCTCAAATATATGGGGCTAAAAGAGTCCGCTTGATAAGTAATTCGCAATAGCTCATTCATCAGGCTCAAGGGAAATCTGAAACCAGGAAAGATCACTTGATAAAATATTTACAAGTGCAAAAGGAAGTCACCATCAGTTTAAATGCATCAGATATAAGCATATCTCAAGATCGGAAAATATCATGGCAGATTCGTTAGCCACTATAGCATATTCTGAAGCATACCTTTGGAATCTTATGCAATAATGTCCTTTCATAGACGCAACCACAGGATACAAGGGTGAAGTAGGAGAGAATCTGCATGTATCCGATGTATTTTCTAAATATTAGAGATATGAAATCCAAGAATTTATCACTAATGGATTTTTACATTCAGACAAGGTTATGACCAAGGAAAACAAAGTATAAAGCTCGTGGTTTTCTAGTTTTAAGGGGGGTTCTTTATAAAAATATATTTCAACAGGCCTTTACTGCATTGTCTCGGATCAATGAGTCTCAAAATATTCTATCAAAATTACATGATGGAGAAGGGTCAACATATTGTGACTATAAAGTTTTAACTAGAAGAGTTTTGTTGGCAAGATAATATTGGCTTACGATTATGGCAGATGCTAAAGATTTGATGAAAAGACGTGATCTTTGTCAAAGGTATGTAAATGTAATTCCTGTGCCAGCAGTCCCCATGGAATTGAACCTACACCTTTAAGTAGATGGGGACTTGATCTAGTTGGTCCCCTTGCAATGGCCTCTGGGGTTGTCATACCATAATTGTAACAATAGATTACTTCTCCAAATGAGTAGAAGCTGCACCTTTATCTAGAACAACATCTAAAGAACTCATTAAATTTATTCTCTCCAACATATGCTGCCGATTTGCTATTTCCAAGCGCATCACCACAGGCAAAGATCATCAGTTTGATGATAAATATATTAAGTTATTTTATGCATCGAAGGAATTCAACCCTGTTTTTCTTCTCTTTTTCATCCCCAAGCCAATTGACAGGTTGAAGTGGAAAATTGGATAATTATCTCGGGTTTAAAAAATAATTTAGAAGGATCTGTTGGAAAATGATCGAGTTACTTACAAAAAGTAATATAAGCATACTGAACCACTCCTCATACAGCCACACATGAGTCTCTATTTGCTCTAGTTTATGGGATGGATGCGATCACACTTATAGAAGCTATTTTTCTTTCCTTCAGAGTTCAAAATTATTCCAAAAGAGAGAATAACATAATTATGAGGGCTAAGTTGGATTTAGTTGAAGATAAAAAAGTTAAGGCACATTTAAGAACTGCACATTATCAAGGCATGATGAGGAACGGGTTTGCATCTAAGTAATAAAGAAGAGTTTTTCAATTTAGAGATAAGGTTTTGAGAAAAGTGTTTCCGCACACTAAGGAGAAGGATTTTGAAAAGATGGCTCCGAATCAGGAAGGACCATACTTCGTATGTGAAAGCGTTAAGAAAGAAACATACAAACTCCAAGACAAACAAGGCAACATGTTGAAGCATCCATGGAATAATTGGTCGTTGGAAATTCTTGAGAAGATCTTACAATTCTTTTTTGAAAGAAGTAATCTCATCATCATTTTTCTTGAGAAGATCTTAAAATTCTTTTTTCTCCTTGGATAATTGGTCGTTGGCACTCTTCTTATTGTTCAGTTTTTCCTTCAAGGAATTGATTTATTTGGAAATGGTAGATTGTAATTCGGTGTAGCTAGCCTGTGATTTTTCACGACCGGACTTAACTTGAACCAAATCATCACTAAGCTATTTCTTTTCCTTGCCCAACACTCAATATTGCTCTGTTCGGTCGTGATGAATCCTTTTGGCCTTGATTTTCAATACGAAGGAAAACGGTGTCACTGGCATGAGATCTGACTTGCCTCTCGAAGTCAACAACTGGCCTTATATAACCTAAAACTGCATAGCCCAGAGTATTATACTCACTGGGAAATTCAAAGGATTATATATCATAAGTCAAGAGATGATGGTAAATTTGGGGAAAGTCTTCTCAAAATCATCTTTATCAAACTCACTTAAATATAAATTTCTGATATCGTCTAAATTTACTTCGTCTTCAGTAGAAGGTTGGTAAGAAACAAGAAACATTGGAGAGGAAGGATCGACATGTACTTCTTATTGGGAAGGAATTTCGATGGTATTAATGGAGGGAATGACTTCGGGTCAGAATATGTTCTCTGAACCGATGTCAACTTTCTTCTTCTTTTTCGCTCTCTTATCACTACCCTCTGTGCTCCTCTTCTGTCCTTTCTTCCTCTTAATCCTTGGAGAGTGTGATGGCTCTTTAGCCTCACCACATGGTAACCGTAATAACGTCCAACACTGCAACATCAATCTCACATGGTAGTCCCGAACTACCCACATCAGGAAACCCTTGAGATGGATTATCACCTTTCTTCTTTTTCTTCTTCTTAACTTTGTCAAGAAGATGTTTTGAAGAGCCAACAAATATTTAACATTTACTTTGGAGAAATTAGGCCCCACTCGCCCAACAAGGCACTCTGGGAGCGGTTCAGAGTCTGGCAGTCTAACATTTTCCTTCTTTTCCCAAACTGCACTAGTATCGTTGGTTTGGCCGGATATCTCCAACGGAGTGTCCACTCCACTATCTTCCATTTTTTCCTCCATTATATGTAGCTGGTGGTCAGAAAGTTTAGATCCACTATCCTTTTTTCAAAATGAGGAGGTTCAATGGGTGGAGCTGATGTGACTGGATCTAAAGTGTGCAATGAAGGAAGCTCCACCGTTGTAGAATCTTCAATAGGGTTTTCTGTCTCTTTGATAGATGAAGTTGTAATTTTTAATTTGGAAAGACTAGTGACTCTTTGAGGTGTGTCTTCTCCTACATCCGACCTCATAACTATAAAATAAAAAAGAGGTTTATGACTACTAACGACTTTGGTCTTGATAAAAGGTGTCACTACCGATTGCGTAGGTAGATCTGGGATTGTCGAAGGTTGAGCAAGAGGACTGTTCTTGAAACAAAAGAAGGTATGTGAGATGATGAACTCTTATATGATTCTGAAGTTTGTTGAACAATCAGTCCACCAGGTGAAGCAGGTAGTCCGACGATGATTCTAGATTTCCTTTTCTCCTCCTCTAACTCTAACAGGTTGAGCCAGCCTCCTTTGGTTAAGGTAGTTTTTGCCGTGAACCTACAAACTTTAGAAAAAAATAGAAGAATTGTAAAAGTAGAAAGATCGGGGTGTTTTTCTATTTAGTATTAGAGTGTGAAATATTTTCTCACACTAGAAATAAAAACATTGAAAAATCACACTTATATAGTTTAAAAAGTACTTAAGTGTTTTACCTAGGGGTGATGAAAATCTAGCCATTATTAAGGGCTAATAAATGTAGCTCTTTTAATTTTAGGCACGAGTACCCAGATAAATTGGCTAATGGGTCCAATTACCACTTGACACGTGTAAAAGAGAACTGATTATAAAGTCGCGACCTTTGAGCTTTTTGATTGACTCTTCAAATTCACTTCGAAGGCAGAACAAACATAGTCTGTCATAGTTAGCTCTTCCAAATATATTTTGAAAGATCTAAGGGGGCTATATGAACATACCATATATAGTTGGAGGAGAATTCTGGTAATACTGATTTTATCCTAAGAGGCAGTTTGGACTAGATAAATAAAATTCAAATAAATAAACAATAACTCAAGTGAACCAATGACTCAGTTGTGTTTCTAGCACCTTAGTTGGACTTGAGGGCTCATGTGATTGACCCGAATATAAGATCCAACCCGCACGGCCCATGGATCCTAGAAAAAAATATAAATACCCCCAACCAACAACATTTATGGTTTGACTTTTTCTAGAAACATTAAATACACGCATACACCTCATTTCTCTCACTACTCTCAACAAAAATATTTAATATCAACCACATAAAAGATCTTCCCTTTTTTACCTCAGATATTTCCATCATCGGGCTCTACCAGTTTTATCGGTTCAACTATGTATCGGTTCTACCGGTTTGTCGATTTTATTTGTTTGATTCTGTATAGGTTTTATCGATATACCGGTTTTATTGGTTTGGTTCCAAATCGGTTCTAACAGTTTATTGATTTTATCGCTTCAGGATTATTTCAGTTCCTTATAGACCTCGAATTTTAGAATACAACCGCGAGCTGAACTGTTAAAATATAGTCAGGTTCTTATTTGTTCGGTCACGATCCGGTTTTTGTTCTTAGAGCCATCAACATTCATAGTTTTTATGCTTTGATTATTTAATATGTTTATTACGGGTGTCAATGTAATAACATTTTAGAGACTTTCTTTATTAATATACTAATTTAAATAATTTTTAATAAAAAACATAAAATCCAAAGCCTTTTTATAGATAAAACTGAAATGTTAAAATATATTGGAATCAAAATATAATTAATAAGAGTCAGCTCTCGGTGACTATCCATCCAACTATCTCGGCTTTGAACAATAAATCGTCCGTAGACTATTGAATTTAGTGACATATAGTTTTTAAACTTTCAAAAGTATGGTGGTAGTCCATTGACTATCTATTTTGGGGATATATAGTTCATGAACTTTCAAAAGTCTGACGATAGCCCATAAACTATCCATTTTGGAAAAAGTTAGTCCCCTGCGCATGTTTATTAAATTGACTAATATATCAAAAAATAGAAAGTTAAAGGACTAACTTTATCGAAAATAAATAGTTGATGGACTATCTGTCACAAAAATTGATAGTCCACACACGTTGGGGGACAAATATTATCCAAAATAGATAGTCCATAGACTACCAGTGGACTTTTAAAAGTCCATGGACTATTTTTTACTAAGTTCGATAGTTCAAAGATGAATTACTGTTAAAACGCAACTATCTCATTATGAGTTAGTAGTGGAAAACTCAGGATTATTAATAGATATTTGAATCTAAAAGTAATATATATCTTTTAATTAATATGTTTTACTTATTTATTTAGAATATATATATTAAATTATTGTTCAAAAAACCTAAAAATATTATTGGTTTTGTTTTTAAGACAAAATAAACTAGATTTATAAATGATATTTTTATTTTTATTTTCATCAAACCCATTTAGGATAGTCTTGCACTATGTTTTGTCTTATCTCACACTTCGTTTAGCTCTGGACTTACATTTAACACATCGCTAAACCATTTAGGTTTGTCTTACACTTCATTTTATATGGTTTCTTATCTCGCACTTCGGTTTGTCAAATAGTCTCACATATCGTATCTCGCACTTAGGCAAAAAATCAAATTAAACTTGGTGTCACAAATGTTAATCCTGATCTATTATCTTACATCTCGCATTTTCTGTAAAACTGGTCTTGCACCTCGCACTTTAACAAAAAAAATTAAATTTGACTCTCGTCTCGCACTTAAGGTAAAAGGCCGGGCAAAAAATAAGGCATTGGATCTTACACCGCTGGATCCTATACCATTTTGCTAGATCTCTCATTAATTTTGGACAAATCTGGTCCTAGTGTTTGATATTATTTTTTCGATGATAGAAAAACTTGTCACCATATATCGTTATCCATGCTGATATAACATATTCAATACATTTGGGGTAAGAGGTGAACATTTTGTTTAATGTAGCTAGATTTTTTTGTAAGCTTCACCGATGTTCGCGGCGGCAACGTAGCCATAAAACTCAACAAATTGTTTTGCAATCACATAATCGGATATTAACTTTCTAACCGTCCCAAGAATGTTCTTGTTAATATGCCACGTGCATACCAAGTTAGTTGTGCCTGGAAATATTTCATCGATAGATCGTATGAGAGCTAACTCTCGATAAGTGACAATAACGATCGGAAATTCACACATATTATCCATCATCAAAGCACGAAGAACACCAAAATCCCATGTATAATTTGGTATCTTCTCCCCACTCCTTATAACATTCACAACGGTGAATGTAATTGAATTCTAAGTTACTCCAACAATGACATCTTATACCTTGTTTTTTTGTACGTACAATCCATGATAAGCATATTCGAGAATGTACACAACAAGTTTATACTCATAGGATGTGCGAAAAAAAATCGGTGATCATTTTTTATTGGTCGTGTAACCGCTTCCACATGGAGTAACTCATGTTCCTTCAATTTTCCCAACAAATATTGCATTTGAGTTTATCCCTCGTTCTCAACATCCTGATGTTTTGGGCGACATTTGTAGATTACAATACATGACGTGACCTAAGGAAAGATAAATTACGTAGTAGTGTCTCTTCCTCCGGTTTGAGTTTACAAGCGCGAGAATGACCATCTAAGCGGACATAAGGTTTGTGATTGTGTTTTTCATTTATAACTTCCAAACGCCATTGCATAGCTAGTACGTCAGGCCGATTTCCTTTTTAATTGAAATAGACAATTACAATTCTTCGTCATACACTTTCTCTTTCTCAAAGTTTCCGGTTTCAATTTTGATACGAAAATACTGTACCTCTCGCATACGTATTTTAATCTAGGAGTTCTTCCCCATTTTTCACTATCATATAGCCTTGTGATGGTAATGAATTTAATCTTCTTCGATTCCTCATAGACGGAAACATCCAATTCCGGCTTAGTGAATAACTTATCGTTTGTGAAGATTGTTTTGCGTAATTAACCTTCATATATGGTGGTTGGTCTGGTTTCTCATACAATAAATAACCTTTTTTTTTGAAGAAAACCTGATATTTAATCAGTCGCACAACATAAACTGTAATGTGGTTCTGGTCGCATAAGACGCACAATCATATTGAGATGGTCGCATGGTGAAACACTACGAGTAAATTTTGGGCGCATTAATATTTGCAACAATGGTTTTGGTCGCATGATGTGTGCGAACAACTAGTTTTCATCGTATTATTCATGCGATTCGTATGAAAACAGAAACTAAATGTGAAATTGTTCCCTCCATTCGATACAAGTTCTCCTTGTCCTCCAAGTCCTCCAAAGAGACGCCTATTTCCTCGTCTTCAATAAATATTTAGTGTTTGGTTTTTTGTGGTAGATTTTTAATATTTGGGTGGTTAATTATAAGTGTTAAGGTAGTAAATTGTAATGGTAGTAAATTTTTAGGGTTTATGGTAAATTTTGGGAGGTTTTCAGATTTAGGGGTTATTTGTGAAGCAATGGAAATTTTGTAAATAGATAGAATGAAAAGGGTGTTTTGGGGTTTTCAAATTTGAGTTTTTCTTTTAAAAAAAGGGTAGGGTGAGAGATCGAGTAAAATTTGTTTTTTAATGTGGCCTAAATAATTAAAATTTAACAAGGATCTCTCATCTCTCATCTCGCATCTCGCATTCCATGTAAGTCTGGTCACACACCTCACCTTTAGGAAAAAAAAATCTAAATTTAACAATGGTGTTGCATTTAAGGATTTTGTTTGTTCAAATTTAACATTGATCTCTCATCTCGCATTTCCTGTAAGCTTGATCTTGCATCTCGCATATTGCATTTCATATCTTATGTAAGCATGGTCTTGCATCTCGCACTTAGATAAAACAAAAATTACATTTAACATCGATCTCACACTTGAGGTTAATTCTTTTTTCCAATATAACATTGGTCTCTAATCTCACATCTCGCATTTCCTCTAAGTCTCATCTCGCAACTCACATTTAGAAAAAAAAAATCAAATTTAATTATAGTCTCGTTCTTAAAAAAAAATTGTTGAATTGAGATGCGATATGCGATATGCGAGCTTAGAATGTTGAGATTAGAGTGTGTCTAAGTGTACGCAGTGAGATCATGCCGATATACGAGATTAGGGTGTGCCTAAATGTACGTAGTGAGATCATGCGAAAAATTACGTGAGACTAGTCTAATTGAATATGGCTAAAAAACATAAAAAAATATCATACAATCCTGGAAAAATAGATGATATTTTAAACTTTTTTTCTAATTTATTATTTAAAAATATGCTTTTTTATTAAAAAATATATTAAAATATGATATAACATGTATTTGAAATATGGATACAGTGAATATTATATAAAAACGTTAAATTTTGATGGAAGTTAAATATTAGATGTTAAAAATAAATGGATATATTTGATGGTTGAGATATAAATTAACATTGAGTTTATTCAGATGTTGTTAGGTACATTGTCCAATAATAAAAAGATAATATATAAAAACCATCCATACTTTTAGTTATATTTATAAATAAAAAATAAAGTTATATAACCTAAAAAGGTATTTTTAGGGGGCAAGGCTAAAATGAGACCACATTTGGCTATAATGAGACCCCTCTATAATGAGACCCCATTTGGTTATAATGAGACCCGAAAAAAGACACATTTACCCCTGATATAAAACCCTTATTTTCAGCCCATTTTCTCTCTTTTCTCTCTTCTCTCTCTACTCTCTCTCAAACTCACCAAAAAACTCGAAATCAAAACAACAAGTTTTATCAAATCCAACATCACAAACAGCTTAAGGTACGAATCCTTTACATATCCATGTAATTTTTATGCATTTTAGTTTAGTATTTTTAGTGATTTTTAGAGTTTAGTGTTCTTGATAAAAAGTCGGATTTTCATGTATATTTAGTCGTTTTTTTTGAAAAAAAACTTCAGATTCGTGTTAGTCGATTCAATAGGATCGTTTTGGTACCATGCATGATGAATTGGGGTTGGGTTTTGGGGATTTGGGTTCGATTTTGGGAATTGGGGGTGAAGGTTCTGGAAATCGCGATTTGCGAACTGGGCCTTCGCAACCCGTGCAAAATCGCGAACGACCCGTTCGCAATTTTGCACGGGCTGCGAAGGCCCAGTTCGCAAATTGCCAATTTCTGCAATTTCTCAATTTATAGAGTTTTTTGTATTTTTTTTTTGTTTTACGAAATAGTTTGTATCCCATATTTATTAACAATTTATATGTTGTATTTCAGCATGCCTCGCAAACATGAGACACCAGTTCGACATTCAGCAGGCTCGAGCGATGATGGAGAGCACTCTGAGCTTGTGTCACGGTCACGGTCGGTTAGGCGTAGGCCTAGCGCTTCCACTCCGGCCCCCGTTCTATCCCAGGGGTTTGCTACATTCGACCTGTTATTTCGGAGGGTGAACCCTCACGTACCTGGTCTATATCCAGAGTATGCACAGCACGAGGCTTACCACGTCTTTGCTGGAGAGGTAAGTAATGATGTGTTTTAAAGTACGTTTATATGTTCTTTTGTATTATTTCTAAGTTGTTTATGTCTTATGTAGTCTCGCCGGTACTCGCGGTGCTACTCTATGTACGGTACCCACCGTGCGTGGGGTCTTGCTGGGCAGCACAAGGTAAGGGAGCAGGTTATGATGACTTGTTTCGGCCCACTGGTAGATGCGTTGGAGCGTTGGAATACCAACGTTCATCTTGTAGATGCTTTCCTGGAGAGGTGGCATTCGGAGACGAACACCTTTCACTTTAGCTTCGGTGAGATGACGGTTACGCTAGACGACGTCCACGTCATCACTGGTCTCCCGGTCACAGGTGATGATTTCGTAGTTCAGTCTTTTCCTAGTAATGGACAGCGTGAGGCTTGGTATTCTAGTGCATTAGGCATAGATTTGGATGACCTTAGGTATGAGTTAGGGCGTAACAAGGGGGGTAATGGTAGATCTGTTCGTTTACAGTTTTTACGCGAGCAGTACATGGTACGTAGATATAAAGATGAGAACATGTCTGATAGTGATGTAAAGTGCGCCACTAGGGGTTATCTGCTGCATATGTTGGGTTGTTGTGTTCTAGTGAACAAGACGGGGAATAGTATATCTTTAGATTACCTCCAGTTTGTAGAGCATTATACCTCCTCCGTTAGATATAACTGGGGACAGCATATACTAGCTCAGTTGTACCACCACCTAGGGAAGTCGGCGCTGCACACGACTTTAGGGATTGCGGGTTGTATTGCCTTGTTGGAGGCGTGGATATACGATCACTTCTCCGCTTTTGTGCCTACGATTAACACGGCCTACGACTTTTCTATGCCGACCATGTGCCGATATGTACCGACGCCGTTTCGTGCGGATGATGAGACTCGGATTAACATCCGACAGGGACTGATTTCGTTGACGGCGAACCATGTGAGTTACAATGATTTGTTATATTTGTTTCCATAGCTTTAATTTATTATTACTTTCATTTTTGGAAGATTATTAACTAACATTTTCATATGACACAGGTTTGGTTCATGCCTTACGAGCATCATCGTTCTCATTTCCCTTCTCAGGATGTGGCTTGGATTGACCACACGCTGAAGGCGTTCGACGTAGTTGAGGCGTACTATCTGCTTCGGGTGGCTCGACAGCTAGGGCACGTTCAGGACATACCACCGGCGCTGCGGACTGTTGTACCCGTACATAGGCGAAAGCGTGTGAACACGCGCTTCACGTGGGATGAGGCCACGTGGATATCATGGTGGTCACACGTTGTTGACCGGAGGATTCGCGGTGACAGGTACATTTTAGGCGGTCCTGGCACGACCACGACGTACGATGTATGGATCAGTGACCACCTATGGTACGTTCTGCTTGATCCTAGTATTCTTGCTCCATCTGCTTTGCATGTTCCAGAGCCCCCTAGTGCGATGACATATCAGGCACGACTGTATCACCTCTCCGATCGTGTTACTGATGTTCATTCTAGAGCGGAGTCGATGAGTGTGGAGGACTTGCGTCGGGAGGTACAGGAGTGTCACCTTTTAGGGGTCCAGTACCGCCAGTTGGATTGAGTTTGAGTGCATTTGTATTATATGACTAGCAGGCCGGTTGTTTGATACTACATTATTTTTTTGCTTTGCTTTAGTTGTTGCTTTGGTTTACATGGTTGTATGGAATTGATTTTGGTTCTTTATTTGTCGCTTTTGTTCGGATAAGTTGATACTACCTTATTTTTCTGATTTAGTTTTGCTTAAGTTGTTCATTTCGCTTATATGATGTGTATCTTAAAAACAACAACACTTAAACAATAACACCTAGAATTCTCCCATAATATAAAATACATAAGGAAATTACACACATAAACCAAAAGCATTGCGTGATTAAAAATACATAAGCAACTAAATTAAAGCAAACGGTAGACAAACTAACCCTTAGTCAGCATTGTACACTTAGTTCTACGGAGTCGGATAATTCATTCCATACCCATCTGAATCACTACTTCCTTCGGGAGTTGAATACATTTCAACGGCGCTCGCTATTGCGTCAGCTATTTGTTGCTCTTCCGACTGTGTCGCATACGACACCATCTCCGGCGTGATTGTACTTTGCGATCCAATGTCGAATTGCTTTCGGAGGTTGGTTTGGACTTCCCAAGGAAGTGACTCGATTTGTAAAGTCACTGTTTTAAGGTAAGCTAACCTTTCGGACACTTCTTCGCGTGTGCGTGGTCGAGGCATCATACATCCTGGGCAGGAAGCCTCCCTACCGTGGTTGAAGAACATTCTGCACAAGACCGCATCGATGAAGCCAGGAACCTCCTCTTCTATTGCACCCCTCACGATGTCAAATGCGTTTAGGAGGCCTGCATCTTCGTCTACGTTCCAGCCCGAATCACACATTGTTATACCTTAAATGTTTAGTTTCTTAGTCTGATGGTAGTATTTATAAACTCGAACTGGGTGGTTCAACTCAAAATTTGTTAGCGGGAAAGGTTGTCTTTGTTCCCGCTCAAATCTCTTTTTAGCGGGAAACCTTCACTCCATTCCCTCCATATGTTTCCATACAATATTATAATATTCTGATGAACTAATGTCTGTTTAGATTTTTGTATGTACTGTTGTTATCCTGCAACCAATAAGTTTTATTATCTATTTTAAAACAAAAACGTCTTAGGTTAATATTATATCGTGCAACCAATAAAATCAAATCAGAAGAACATTTTTTGCAATTCGTATATTGGTTAAGATAACGTTATCCAAGTTGGCCTATTGATAAACAACACATGTAAGAAAAGGATACCGCAATCCAAACGGACGAATGAGTATGCAACACCTAATATTTAAAAAAGTACAATAACTATTCAGTGCAATAATAGCAGGGGTCTCATTATAACAAAAATTCCATCACCAGGTTTTCCGCTATAACGAGACACCTAAAAACGTTGCCGCCAAAAATATCTGCTTTAAATGTAGTTCCCGCCCAAACAACCACGACCCTATAAATAGACGTGAAGCACTATTCGAACAGTAACAATTTAACCAATGGAGTTTACCCCTAATGAAGATTACCATTTGCTCGAGGCAGTGAAACTCGCCCACCGAGAATTGGGAGAAGATAGTAGCGAAGCGTTTTTCGAGCTGGTCTTGTGTAATATGTACTACAACTACGGGTGTTTAGGAACTGAAGGTATTGTCGTGCGTAACTGTGACCAAATCAAGGAGAGATACATTTTTTGCAAACCAATGGATCGTTTGTTGTTTCTACCTTTTAAAATTAAGCAAGAAGCAGCTACCGTCTGGAACATGACCGTGGTAGACTACATCACGAAGGATATGGTAGCGTATCTTGAGAATAGGATTACTGAGAGGGAAGAGGGGATTCAGTCTGACGACAACTTGGGATACGACTTCGACGATTAAGCATTATGATATGTTTTTAATAGTTTCCATCTGGTAGTGTCTGTATTGTCTGTTTGTTTTACTTAATGCTATAACTTGTTAAAGTTTTCATTACCTAGTTTTGTAGACATTATTTGGTACCCACTACTTCAAACAACAACTAATAAAAAAGTCACACCTTAAAAATAACAACCAGTAATACGAAAATAATAACTTCAAACAACAACTGATAAGAAAATTGACAACTTCAAACAACAAACAGTAATACGAAAATCACAACTACAAACAACAACTGATAAGAAAATTGACAACTTCAAACAACAGACAGTAATACGTAACACTGCATAAGTGGAAGGCTTAGTCGTAGTCGTGTCTAAGTTTGTATTCCACATCATCCACTTCACCCCTTGCAATTATTTTGTCCTCTAGAAATGCTACCATATCCCTTGTGATGTAGTCTATCAAGGTTATGTTCCAAACAGAGGCTGCTTCTCGCTTAATAAGCGATGGAAAGAAACACAAATGCTGTATTGGCTTGCAAAAATTGTATCTGCTTTTGATCTGCTCACGAGTACGTATAACGACACCTCTTGTACCGAAACGACCGTAGTTCATATACATCGTACATAGGACACGCTCGAAAAACTGATCGCTTGTATCTTCCCCCAGTATCTCGCGTGCAATCTTCACAGCTCGAAGCATGTGGTAATCTTCGTCCGCCGTAAACTCCATACGTAAACGTTAACGAGTTTTAAATTTTCGTTCCTGCGGTAGGTTGCAAAAGTGTCGTATTTTGTTAGATTTTATGTCCCATTTTATAAGAGGCGAGTCAATTTTGGTGGGCGTTTAGTATTTGGATGAGGTCTCATTATAGCTCAATTCATACTATTTCGAATGCAATGTTGTTTTTCGCTATAATGAGACCCTGATTTAAACAACGTGGGTTGTAATAATTAACTTCTATATGTGTGTATTTTTGTATATATTATGTGTCACCACATTAGTCGCCCATCCAAATTATGTTATCCTTACATGTCTGACAACGCTATCCTACTTTTAAGTAGTTTTTAGTCGGTTCATATATCTTATCTTATACCTCAAATCACAATTAATATTGGAGGTTTTAAAAAAATTCAGTTTAAAAAAAAATTAGTTTTTGAGTCGGAAAGGTCACAAAATGTGACCATTTTAGGCTACTTCGATGTCGTTTTTTTAACTTTTTTGAATTTTTTTTCCCGCAAAATTCTAATCATTAGGGCCACTTGACTAATGTTTGATGTTGGTAAAAAGAAAAATCAGTTTCTGAGTCGGGAAGGTCACAAAATGTGACCATTTTAGGCTACTTCGATGTCGTTTTTTTAATTTTTTTTGAGTTTTTTTTTCCCCGCAAAATTCAAAACATTAGGGCCACTTGACTAATGTTTGATGTTGGTAAAAAGAAAAATCAGTTTCTGAGTCGGGAAGGTCACAAAATGTGACCATTTTAGGCTACTTCGATGTCGTTTTTTTAATTTTTTTTGAGTTTTTTTTCCCCGCAAAATTCAAAACATTAGGGTCACTTGACTAATGTTTGATGTTGGTAAAAAGAAAAATCAGTTTTGGAGTCGTTAAGGTCACAAAATGTGACCATTTTAGGCTACTTCGATGTCATTTTTTTAAACTTTTTTGAGTTTTTTTTTTCCCGCAAAATTCTAATCATTAGGGCCACTTGACTAATGTTTGATGTTGGTAAAAGGAAATATCAGTTTTGGAGTCGTTAAGGTCACAAAAAGTTGAAAAAACAAAATTTCCAGAGGGTATTGCGAACTCAGGTGCTTGTAAAACGCCGGATTTGCGAATGCAGGCCCATGAAATTGGGCAAAATTGCGAACCCACACTTCGCGATTTTGCTAAATCGTAGTGGTGGGAGTTCGCAATTTGGGCCAAATCACGCGTACAACGTTCGCAAATCCGCCACTGGGCCGAAATTTAAAAAAATTTCACATTTTTTTGGATAAAATTGTAATTTTATGGGGAACTAGCAATTTATTTGTGGTGTGCAACTTGTTTTTACAACAATTATAAGTAATGGAATTTTAAAAATAAATAAAACGTGGGAGTATCGATTACAAACCAAAGTGAAAGTTCTAAAAATATTCGTAGACACAACGGAGTTCGGTTAAACACGTAATGCATAATAAAATTATTAGTCTTCATTCAAATCGAAGATACGTGGTGGCTCTTCGTGTGCGGTCGATGGTTGCGCGGGCTTTATTTGGTTATGTTTGTTCAATCTCTTGTCGAGCGGTATTGCCCAACCGGTCACTTCATGATCCGTACGAAACGGAAACCAAGTAAGATATATTTCGGGAAGTGGTCCATCCAACACAACCTACACAAATAAAAGGTAAATAAATATTTGGTCACGAAAATAATATAAAACATTGAAACACACTGTAGTAAACTTACTTTGACGAAATGGTTACCATGAACGAAACCTATACCAATTTCGAGGTTAGGACATGATCGAGGAGGCACACCACGTAGCGGTAGATAAGTGTACGATTGGTGGAGTGAAATGTGGTATACGATACATTGGTATCTAGTGGCTATCACTAACCCTAAATCGGGTAACGTCATCCAATGCCTAGTACCGGCACCATACAATTCGAAAACGTTCAACCTTCTCACAAGGTTATCTACACTTTGTGATCCATCAAACACTCTCTCCCATAGCTCACGTTCGTTTTGAAATTCGCCGATCAAATCCCGTCTAACTTGGTCCCATGAATCGGATTTACCGTATACCGTCAAAGCAACGGCTCGGAATCCGCAATTACCGTCGGGAGAGACGTCTTCGACGCTAGAAATGTAGTCATGCAAATAGCTAGGAAACCAACTCTCGTACCCGCTAAAATCTTTTCCCTTTGATGATTTTTTCGGTCGAGGCACTTTATCTTTCTTCAGTTGAGCCTTGGTTTTCGCTTTTTCTTTCGTCTTGTTTTTTGGCGGTAGAAATGTAGCCGTGCTACCTATCGTGCCGGGAGTGCTAGCGCCTAGACTTCCATCGTATTCCCACTCGCTAGGGTCCCGTTGAGTTGATTTGTCCCGACCGGCTTTTTTCCTACCCTTAGTAACAACCGGCTCCTTAGGTTCCAAAACATGACTTCTAGCGGGATCTAGGATTTGCATCATCCTATTTATAATGTGGTCTTGGATGTGTTGCCCGTAACCGCGGATGGTGCTACCTATTAAGGAGATTTTTCTAGTGAGCTCGTCTTCGGTATCAAACTCCTCATTAGGTTTGATCCTTAACGTACTCCAGTAGACATCACACTCATCTTTTCTAACCGCCCTTCCTTCTTTATAAATCAAAGCTAATTCGCATGCACATGGTAAATTATGAGTGGTCCTAATAACACACCCACACACTCCGGGTGTGAACCATATTTTCAAGGACTTTGCGAGATTTTCCTCTATTAGTTTTATGGCTTGAGATGAAAGCTCACCTTTGACATCCTTGTAGATGGTTTTGTTAGGCCCCCTAGTTGAGTTTCTTGGACGATACCTACTACGCTCGAATGACTCGAAAATGTTAGAGTGTTGAGCGGATAGGTGCGCATGAACATGTTTCCAAAATTGTTCGAACGTGCATAGACTACTACCAATTGCCCGCTTGAGGCTAGAGTGAGCACTCTCCGCCCTACAACATGAGATAAAATACATTAGATTTCTAACACTTTATATTTAAAAAAAAATGGGTGGAGATGGAAATATAACTCACCGGTTGCTAGTTTGGTTGCCAAAATGTTTAAATTTGTTCGTGTGAATGTTGAGGAATTTGTGTCCATATTCGTCAATCCATTGCTTCATAACGTAGTCGATAGCCAATGGACAAAATGCGAACGTGTGGTGCATATCGGCAAGGTTTTTGTTATAGTCTTCGAGCGTGGCCGAATAGGCTACCCTTTGGTAATATTCCCCGAACTCATCGGCCATTTCCACATTCGGTAAAACTTTTCTAGCGTAAGATGTGACGTTCTTACCAATATGCCAAGTGCATAGCATATGAGTTGCGTCCGAAAATATATCGTCGATAGCATTCATTAAAGCCAACTCCCTATCGGTGACAATGATGTTAGGTAATGGGCACTTGTTGTTCGTCAACACCATCTTTAGAACACTCAACCCCCAAGTGTAGTTCTCTTGTTTCTCGGAACTCAAAAAAACAAAAGCAACAGAAAATGTCTTCTTCGTCGAAGTTTGGCCCACTATTTCAAGTAAAGGCATCTTATACCTTGTAGTCTTGTACGTGCTATCCATTATAAGAACTTGAGGAAACGTGCGCATGAAATCGATGCTTTTAGGGTGTGCAAAAAACAACTCGAGGATCTCGTCCGTTGCTTCACAACTTCGCTCCCAAACATAGTACTCGTGTTCTTTTAACTTAGCAAACAAGTATTGCATTTGGGTCTTGCCCGCTTTATCAACCAAATCATGTTTTTGCCGCATGTTGTATATCGTGCGCATGCCTGATACATTTTGCGGGTCTTTAATCTTCAACCCGCGATATATCTCTCTCGGTCGAGAACCGACTTCCGTTTGACTAGGAACGAACAATTGTTCTTCGACTTTTAGTCTAGCGGCCCGAGAGTGACCGTCCAAGTGCAAAAATGGATCGTGGTTGTGTTTCCCGTTTAGCACAACCACTTTCCAATAACCCGGTAGCTCTGAGACCGGACTCCCTCTTAAGTAGAACGGACACCCGCATTTTTTCGATGAACATTCTCGGCGCTTCTTAACATACCCCGGTTTGGGGTTAGGTTTGTAAACCCCATGCCTCTCGCACCTAAAATATATCCTAGGAGTTTTCATGCTTTTTGTACCGTCGTCGTTTTTACTCCGGACCAAAATGAATCCTAGCTTTATGCTTTCGGACTCGACCCAATCAACCAAATCGGCTTTGGTGTAATAAGTGTCCGTACTAAAGACTTTCGTGTAATCGGCCATCGAACATGGCGGTGGACCGGGTTCCTACATAGTTCATTCATGCAATTATATGAGAACATATTTATACCTACATGATCATATAAATTCCAAAACAGGTCATTTTTGCGAATTTCATATTCGAAAATTCAACAAAATTGCGAATTACAAATTCGAAAATTCAGCAACATTGCGAATTTCGAACTCGAAAATTCAGCCTAATTGCGAACAGCCCGTTCGTGGTTTTGGCTTTTTCGCGAACGGGCCGTTCGTCCATCAGGCTTTTTTGCGAATGGCCCGTTCGTCCATCTGGGGATTGCGCGAACGGGCAGTTCGCAATTAAGGACGAACTACGAATCCCCAGTTCGCAGTTCATCAAAAATATAGCGGTACCACCGCTATATTCGCACTGACTCGAAAAATTTCGGAAAATACCTCATTTTGGGTATCTAAATGGTCCGTCAACGGCTCTTCTTCCTCCGATGCGAAATCATCAAGGTTGCAGCTGAATCCTTCACTCCAATCACTCAAATCCATGATTTTTTAGAGATTTTAGGTAGTTTTAGAGAGAGAAAGCTCTAGAGAGTAGTTGGAGAAAAGTTGGTTTTTGGTTCAAAATTGTGACTTATAAGTGAAGGGAAAAATGGACATTTCACATTGAAGAAAAAAAAATTCTAAATTTGGGGTCTCATTATAGCCAAATGGGATCTCATTATAGCCATGCCCATTTTTAGGTCCAAAGCCCCTTATTCCAAAGTGATATCGGTAAGATCATTTATTTATTTAATCTTTATATATTTGAATTTTATTTATTTTAAAGTTATTTCATCAGTATCATTTTCATTTTTCAAATTAATTTTGTTTTATTTTGTTTTTAGTTTCGTATTTGGGGGCACCGTTTCGGATAATTTAGTTATACAGTCAGTTACACTGTTTTTGAATAGATATTTTAATTAACTTTTATATTTTTAAATATATTGTTAGTGTATTTAATATTTTAGAATTTTATGATGTTCAACCAGTGAATTACTAAATAAATACCATCTACAGTGGATTCGGGTTTTCTTCAAAACTAAGCACAACTAGCCCTTCTCTTACCATCAACATCGCTTATTCACAAATATTCGTAAGGAAAGATGGAAGTAATACTTACTTATTGATAAGGATGACTAAATAAAAAATATTTGAAATTATCTATAGAGAATGTAAATACCACACTATAGTTCAACAAAAACAAATGGAACATTTATTGGTTTTATAAGAATAAACATAGGTAATTTTTGTTTTGAATTCAAGTCCTACGATTTAATCAAAAGTTAATGGTCCTTATAAACCTTTGTCCGTAAGATTAATACATACAAAATTCAAAATAAATTTAACTACCACGCATTACTTATTTATTTTGAAGAATGAACAATTTTTTATTTGCATTAGCCACCGCAGTTGGGTTATAACGGTTTTGTTTACACGCTTCTGTCCACCTCTATCTTGACATGATTTTTACACAAGTTTGAAGCTTTGAAAAAATTATACTACTATTACACCGTTTATGTTTTCTTGTTTAGTCATTTAAGAATTGTTTTTTGAAATTTACTTGAAAGACTAGAAGGAATATTGATAAGACTCTATCTTACAAGTATCACACACTCCTTAAAAATGACGATATAAGATTCTACCAAAGACTAACACAAGAGTAAGTGGAAGATAATAAGAGGTAATCTAAAGAGGATGGAGATACACATGAAATGAGGATGACGAGCCATATATGACAAGGAGCTCATCAAACAAACGAGAAGAGGGTTAGTAAGATAGTACGAGGTTGTTAAAGGAAGAAACGATGAAATACAAACCAAGGCCGACAAGAGGAATTTGACGAGGATCATGAAGTATGCATTGAATTTGAGGGCAACAATCGACATAAGCCGAGGAACATAAAACAATCAATATAAACCTTCTCTTTGAAGAATCTACACCCGTAATATTAGGAAGATAAGAAATGCTAGACGAGAATCACGATGAGGACACAATACGAGCATATAAAGCATATGAACAGTCACGATGGGTAAAGCGTGTCATAATTTTGTCACTTACCAAGCAACGTGTCTGTACATTTTTTAATATGTTCAAATATGTAGCAAATATAATTTATACAAAATAATTCCATACATAGAATTTCCTACTTCTTTCTTCATTTTCATATTTGTTATTTTGGCTTTAGGTTTGAAAAGGAAATCCTTTAATGGTGGGCTTGAAGGTGCAGCAGTAACACATCTACTGTGATATTATTCTGATTTTTCAAAGACGGATGCTAGTATACTTGGATTTATTGTTGTTAATAATATCTAAAATATTTTCTTTATTGTTGTTATAGTCTATATTGTTTGACTTTTTACAAGTTATCGATGAGCCATATGGTGAGCTAAGACGTAATTTTCCAATTTATGAGATTCATTTATATGATTATCTGATTTGCATGTTTGACTACATCAAAGCTTATATACCGGAAAAATATATGTGATAGTTTGGAATGGGCCAATATGTATTATGATGCCTCTAAAAGTCAAAGAATCCTCGAATAAGAGAAAATATATCACCAGACACAGTTGGAGGTAATTCGCTTGGACAGATTGGTGTACGATTTATTTGAATAGAGATCTTTTGTATCATCTTCCTTCTCGATGACAGTAGATACCTGACTACTTAATGATGTATGCATGGTATATCATTACCAATAGGGATGATGGAGATGGAAAAACGATGTTGGAGAACCTTTGGTCGATTAATTGTATATGTCTAAGTACTGATACGACATAAACAAGACACTATCATCTTATGCACTTCATTCCCGTTATGCAACCTCCTTAAAAAACAAGACATTTCACAAAGGTTGACGAGGTGGTTAGTTGAACTGGGTGCTTATGACATAGGTTACAAACCAAAAATGACAATTAATGGTCAAGTGGTGGCTGATTTCATTAATAAATTTATACGATGCAAGCGTTCAAACGAGGAAATAACTAAATAGGAAGCAGACACCCCCGAGTGGACAGTTGAGGCCGATGAGGCATCAATGACATAGGTTACAAACCAAGAATGACAATTAATGGTCAAGTGGTGGTTGTTCATTAATAAATTTATACGATGCAAGCGTTTGGACGAGGAAATAACTAAATAGGAAGCAGACACCCCCGAGTGGACAGTTGAGGCCGATGAGGCATCAAACGCAACTAGAGAAGGTGAGGGAATTGTGTTAAGGATAACATTTGGGGAAAAGATTCTGATGAGGGAGAATAAAAGACAAATGACATAATTGTAAAGAAGTAGTTTTATTAGGAGAGAATTATAAAGAAGAAGTTTGTTAGGAGAGAATTATAAAGAAGAAGTTGTTTTAGGGGAGAATTATAAAGAATACAATAGAATTAGTCATTATGAAGAGGTGAAAAGATATAGGGGCCAAAGATGTAATAAGTGGGAATTAAAGCGTATGAGACCCATAATTGTACTATAAAAGGACCACACACACTTTCAGTGGCGTAGCCAGGATGGAAACACAATGGTGTCCTAGACCTTCCGATTATTATCAAATGAACATATATATATTTATCAAAATAAATTAAAATAAGATACAAAAATGGTTATAACAAATATGGTTTACATTAAATTTTAAACTAAAATGTGATTAAAAAACTAAAATAAAAACATAAATACAAGTTAATTTTACTTGCAATTCCTCTTACTCGTAGCTTGAAAATGTTGAAGGATAGTTGTGTTACTAATCATAGTAAATACCTTTTTTCAACAGATGTCACCAAACAATCATTAAGCCATGGATCACTCATTTTATTTCTCAACCCATTCACATAATTCAAACTTGAGAAAACTCACATAATACTCGTTATTATTACAGGTAAAAGCAAAGTAAACTTCAAAAGCTCATAAACCCAATTGAGAATTTTATGCCTTTTGTATTCACAATAATCCTAGAAAGTTTTGTGAGTCAGTTTTATCTCGTGTCTCTCTTCCGTTTAACTTTAGTAACTAAATTAGAGACATTTCTATTTCTTATTTTATATTTAGGATTTTTTTTAAATATCTATGCATCCTATAATGACAAACATAAAACTCAACCAACAATAAAATTTAAACTTAGCATTGTAAAAGAGAAATTATGATTTATCAATGTCTATTTGCTCTTAAATTGAACTCTACGACTCTCTATCTTAAGAAAAAACATTGATCAACCAATATTATTCTTGAAAAAACATAAGACATGTAGCAAATTTTCCATTTTGAGAATTAATAACATAAAAACATACTAAATATCTTAGTGTTTGAAGCTGGTTAGCGATTTGTAATTAATAGTAGAACAATTGTTCGAAAAGATCGTATCTTGTAGTTAATTTATATTATTTTTTAAATCAATATATTTATTTATATTAATATAAATTTATATTACTATTTAAATATATATAAACATGTATTATATATACATTAAAAAAATAGTATTAAATAAATAGGATACGACAAATTTTATAGAATTAGTATTAAATAAACTTGATAAGACGAAGTTAATAGAATTTATAGTATTGGACAAAATTTATAAAATTAATATTAAATAAATATGATAAGAAGAAGTTTATAGTATTGGATATAATTATAGAATTAGTATTAAATAAATTCGATCCGACGAAGTTTATAGAATTTACGGTATTGGATATGAAAAAAGTAGATTAATTTTTGTAAGAAGCAATATAAAACACAAGACAAAGTTAGGTATTGTTGCTGCTGAGTTTAGAACTCAGAACTCGTGGGTTCCTTGCATGGTGCTTTACCAGCTAGACCAAGGGTTGCTGGGTTTTTTCAGATGCTAAAGATATATTTTAAGGAACCAGGTGGGTTTCTGGGATCCCACAGGACCCCACCTGCCTCCGCCTGTGCACGCTTTATAGATTCCAAGATTAATATAATATAACTTTCCCTCTCTACTTAGTCTTGCTCTTGCTTTCTCTCTCTAGAAAGACTGTTTAACAAAGAGCTTAAAGACTATTTTGACACTAAAAGATTCTTGTAACACAAAATTACCCCTCTAGCTATTCTTGAACTCTTCATATTCAACATGCGATAAGATTCTCTTTCAAAGAAACCAATAATGCATCAGAGTATGAAGCACTTTTGGCATGCCTGAAATTTTCCCACATATGTGGAGCTAGATGACTAATTAGTACACTCAGATTCGCAACTGGTGATTGGTCAGGCTACGGGGTCCTTCGAGGCAAAGCAGGAAATCACCTAGGAGTATTTCAAAACCTTAAAAGAGTGGAAGACAAGTTTAATCGTGTCCAATATGAACATATTCCTCGATCTGATAATTCAATAACATATTCGGTCGCCAAGGCAGCAACTCAAGCATATACGCCAACTGTCCTTACTCTAGATTCCCCGACAGTAGTGGCAAGCATGGTAAAACTGGAAGTACAAACAATCACGACAACTGTTGATTGGAGGGATTATTACATTGCATGTATCCAAAATAGAACCCTCCTGGCGGACAAAGAAAAGGAAAGGTTATTACATATTCGTGAAACTAAATACACACTCTTGGATAATGTGTTGTGCAGAAAAAGTGCAACCCGAACACTGTTGCGTTGTATTAACAAAGAGGAACTAGAAGCAATTCTTATAGACATGCAAGAAGGGAAGTAGGCGCTCACTGCAGATATCGAAGTCTAATAAAAAGATTCTTACTTACATGATTTTATTGGCCTAAACTTGCTACTGATGCCCAGGCCTTGGTGCAAAAATGCAACATTGCTAATAATTTTCAAATAAGCGACATGTAGCGAATGAGCCAAAGATCATCGTCATAACACCGTGCCCATTCGTTAAATGGAGGATAGATCTAGTCAGACCCTTACCAATGGCTATAAGTATACGAAAATTTCTCATTGTGGCAGTTGACTACTTCACTAAATGGGCCGAGGCCAATACACTAGCAAAGACGAAAGCACACGAAATTTATGATTTTCTTTTCACGATTTGGAATCTCACAAATCTGCATGACCGACAACGGACCTCAATTCCAAAATACAATAATGACAACATTCGGCCAAAGGCATGGAATCAACCAGAATTTTTTTACACCATACTACCCACAAGCTAATGGTCAGGTTGAGATTACGAATAGAACTATCCAAGAAAGGATAACAAAACCAACGAGCTCAAAGGGAAAATGACTGAACGAATTAGCTGAGGTGTTATGGGCATACCAAAATAAACCTCAATCGACAACATGGGATACCCCATTCTCATTGTTATATGGAGTGAAAGTTTTGGTGCCCGTAGAAATAATAATCCTAAGCCATCGAATAGCCAATTATTCGGAGGATAAAAATGACCATGAATGATAATCATCAATTTATCTGATTGTGGAAAAAAAGATCATGCAAGGGTTCGATTCGAGCATTACAAGAGTTTAATGAGAAGTATATTCAATTCAAAGTTGAAACCTCGAAGTTTCAGAGTAGGTGACTTAGTACTTAAAAAGATCTTCCAACAAGTGCAAGATAATAATGTAAGGAAGCTAGCTCCAGATTGGGATGGTTCATACAAATTAATATCTAAAGGACATCGTGGGGGCATACAGACTGAAATATTTAGATGGAAATGCATTAAAATGTCCATGGAATGTTAATCGCTTAAAAATATATCACTGTGTTACTTAAGGCGGTTGTGCACTATTTTTCCCTTTTGGTGGTGCTTAAGGGTTTTTAATGAGACACATTGTAAGCCAAAAATATTAATGAAGTCATATTTTTTGCCAACTGTTTTTTGTAATTTCTATAAACTAACAAGTGAAAATATCCACAATCAATAAGCAAATAAAAGGCGGGGGGTTCGCCAAATCATATATAAGCAAAATGACTAAGATTGGCCATAACTGTTTGACTACGCAATGGGTCGCATCGAGCCCTAATTAAAATGATTCAGTGAAACTAAACTAGTGTGTAACAAAAGCCTTGAAGGCTATGCAAGAGGTCATACTGAGTCCCAACTATATAGCTCTAAATAGCGAATTTACTAAAATATCAAGTCGATAAAACCATGTTAGGGGCCATACTGAGTCTAGCCTATGAAAGCCCACAAAGCAAATCATGCTATAAATAAAACTTTTATGGCAACTCAATAAGAAGCACTATGATCATATAATTCAACAAAACAAAATCAACATTCCCCTCCCTCCACCCCCATCATCTTCAATTGCATATGAACAATTTTAAAACAATTAATAAACAAAAAGTACAATGTATATGTATAAAGTAAAACATAGCCCACAAATCCTAGTTGTGGTTAACACAGCAAAAACAGAGAATACACCAAAGGTACCGTACCATCTTCAACAAAGGTTCCTTCCTTTCCTAGATCCTTCTCAACCAATGTTAAATCCGAACGAACTGTTGCTTTAACCATCACATTGTGGACACCAGCCGACCTCTGGCAAGGACAAGTGCAACATCGACACTTGGGGTCACCTTATAATTCACCTTCTCGATTTATTCTTCCTTTGTTTCGTCAACCGTTACCCATGGACTTTCATCCTCTAGCACGAGTCCCTTAAATTGGCCAAGCTTCAAGTTAACATTCATATTCCACAGCTTGATAATGGTGTCTTTTTTTAGCTTTGTCTACATTTCGTGTGTCATCCACAATGCATCCCTCTGCCCATCAGCATACATATTGGTAACTTGATCCTCCCAATACTTTTCAGCATGCTCAAGCTCTGCCCTCAATCGAGACAGCTCTGCTTGAAGAGTGTTACTCTTCAGCCGAACTTGGAAACTGAAAATGGTGGACTCCTCAACCTTCATTAGCAAACCTATATTTTAGGAAATCAACTCTCTGGATCATTTAGACAAATGTTCATTCTAAGCATTTAGTTATGTAGCATTATTTTTCAAGTCATCCATTTCAGAGGCAATAACAACTAACTGTCACGAGGTATACCTTCTATTTTATCATCTTTTCACCATATAGTTTAGAAGTATCATATGCCTTCTTATAGCAAAGTACCTAGACATTGAGGGACTTTCCAGAACCAAACAAGAATGATTCTGGTTTGAAGTCCTCTATGGCCTTAGGAAATGAGGGTGACACTAACCGATATTTCCTGATTATTTAAGCCAGTTTGGGACTTGCCCTCGGTTCCACCATGTCAAACACTAACGAAGGGCCTTGTCCTTCCCTAGCATCCTCTTCTTCCTCAAAAACCCACCAGTCGACGGACTACTCTATCCAGTTCCTACATCCTCTTTTTTCTAAGATGATCACCATAAAATCGCTAGATCCCTGTAGATCAGACGCGGTGGTTGTGCCAGTAATGTCTGAAGGAACTGCATCGTTAAAAACACGACCTATCTTCTTTTTCTTCTTAGGTTTTGACTACTCCACGTCATCATTCTTGTAAACTCATTTTTTTGCCAACGACGACATTAAAAACCTCCTCACAATATTTGTTAACCCTTCTTGGGGAAAGCTCAAGTCCATAACCTATCAAACTACTTGTGTACATATGCTCAAGTAGTATGAACCCTGCAACATTAGCAGTGACTGGTCCTCCAGTGGTAGTAAGGGTAACATCTCCATCTTGCGACATCGTGATTTATTGAAGATACCACAAACCAGTTATAATAAAATTCGCAGGAGTAAACAAGCATGGGTATTCGAGCTGCCACTCAGGGTATGTGGCAGCTGGTAAAAAGAACTTGATACTTTCCTCAATCTGTAGCTTCAAAAAATCAAAACAACAAAGGATCAACAAATTTCAACATAAACAACGCCAATTTCATTAAAATGAATAAGTGACTTAAGGCTTACATGTACTCATCCACCTACGTTCTAATTGAAGATTGTTGTTTGCAACGGGATGCTCCCAGTTCTTGTAAACAAAAACAAACGAATACTTCCAATGCTTATCGAAATCAAGAAGGTTAACAACTTTACATCCGCTACGGGTAGATATGTAGTAGTAGCGGGTTCTCATCAATTTATACACATAAATACTAGTTAAAACATCTGTTAGACTAATTTTGATCTCCAACAGCTTAGAACTAAAAAGAATACTTAGCAGTAAATTTCAACCATTAGTAGTTAACTGTGTGGGACAGATCCTAATATATCTTAAAAATTTATTAATTAAGCGTTGGAAAGGTAAACAGAGAGCCCAGTCAAACAGAGTCGTGCATATGCACGTTTCGCCCTCCCGAGCGTGATGGGAATGTTCACAAGGCTCCAGAAGTCAATTCATTACTACATTCGGGAAACCATAGACTATTCTAAACCTATGAAGCCCCTCTGGGCTAAAATATTTTTACAAGTGGGCCAGCCTTTCAAGATAGTTATCCAGAAATTATTTATCTTCCACCTTGTCCACCAGTGGAATACCTGGGATATAGTTTGTAGTAGATTTTACCTTCTTCAAAGTTCCTTTACGAGGCATTTCTAGGTGCAGATGGAGAAGTTGATATAAGAAGAACGAAAACCCATAAAGCAAAAATTTAGTGTTCCGAGGCAGGAGTTTGGGAAATCTAAGGTTTACTACGATACTACTAATCTAGATAAAAATGAATAACCAAGACAGAGAAGAAACGTATATATGTTTACCTTGATATTATATCTGGAAATATGTAAGGAACAAAGAACACGTACATGTAGCAGTCTATTATCTCTAAAGTTAATTCAAAACACCAAAAAAGATCTTATAATTTTTTTTACTACAACTTATACAATAATCAAAAGAGGGTAAAAGGTTAAAATGGGCCTGAAAACGGGTTATAGGATTGAAGAAGGCGAAAGGGTGTGCCAATTGAACTATAGGTGAGAAACAAAATGACATTTCTATTATACACACAACTATCGGCTGCACTTATCAGATATAGGTACAATTTTAGACACGTGGCCAAAATGTTTGTCGTTAATAATTGCATGCTTGACGTTACAACTTAAAGTTTATATTTATGTACGCCACATGGAAGATGCGAGAGTAGCAAGTAAGCTAACGCCTCTTCCGGAATAATATTATACTCATTCTAGAATACAAACCCCTAAAATATTTTGCGTTTAAAAGACTATGAGGAATCTTGATAAGTCATAACACATCAGCCGGTTTATACCCTTCGGCCATGATGATGTACATTCGGGTATAAGGCTGAAGCAGAGTAGTGTCGACTTATAAATTGTACCTTTTGAACAGATAAAGTATCATCATTAATCAGATTATACCCTCAAGTCAAGATGAACCACCTCGATCATATACGGAGTTGGAGGGCGTCAAAAGGAGGTGAGTAACGAGGTAGACTTGCCGGATAGAAGGAGGTATGATCGATTACTAGGAAGAACTTTAATAATATACAGATCCTGACGTCGCCCATGTAAAGTTCAGACTAAACCTTGGACTAATGAGCGGTTATTATGCCAATGAATCCACTAAAAGCAGTAACTAGGCAGCGAGAAGTGTGAATAAAACATAGACCCGCGATCAAGCACAATGGAGAATGGAGAATTATTAGGAGTTAGTGGTATAATATATAAGAAATATAGTATGTAAAAGACTTAAAAACCGAGAACAATGTAAGATTTTCCAATTATAGTTATAAAAATATTGCGCATCTATATTCCTATCAAACAAGTATTAGTGTCACAAAAATCCATCACAAAGTACTAAGTTTGAGGTAGAGTTTTTGTGGTTGTTTATTTTCATTTCTTAAACTTGTTTCATTTTAGACGATATTTTGTTTAATAGGATGTTGTTTATTTTTGTATTCTTATTTGATGTTTGTATGCTAGGATATGCGAATTTTTAAATATTTTTATGATTCATATTTTTATGATTCATCCAGTTCGTGAAACACAAGGAGAGCACGGTAGCAGAAGAAAGAGTACCCGATGCAACACCGACGGAGGCACGGAATCACCCATCATTTTTCTACATGATAATACCCCCGGGAAAATGGATAGGTTGAGGTGACAAACATAACCATCTTTGCAGAAATAAGAAGAAGCTCAATGAGTCAAAAGAAAAATGGCAGACAAGCTAGCCGAGGTGTTATGGGTATACCGGACTACACCTTGGTCAACAACATGAGATACCCCTTTTGTTGGTATACGGAATGGAATCAATGGTACCAGCTGAGATAATAATAATAACGAACCATCGAATTTCCAATTACTTGGAAGAGGTGTATGACCAAAAACGACAATCGTCAATTGACATGATCAAAGAAATGAGGGAGCGGGTCAGGGTTTGATATGAGTATTACAAGATTTTAATAAGAAGCAGATTCAACTCGAAGCTTAAACATCAAAGCTTCAACGTAGGTGACTTAGTAATGAAAACGGTTTTACATCATGTCCAAGACAAGAATGCATGCAAGTTAGCTCCAGACTGGGATGGACCGTACAAATTCATCTCTAAAGGAGATCACCGGACATATAGACTGGAAGACATAGATGGTAATACATTGAAACATCCATGAAATTTAAATCATTTAAAAATGTATTAACATGCTACTTAAGAGCAGTTGTGCACTCTTTTCCCTTTTGGTGGAGCTTAAGGGTTTTTAATAGGGCACATTGTAAGCCAAAATTATTAATGAAGTCACATTTTTTACAAAAATATCATTGCATTTTCATTACTATAGGAAATATGAATCTTCAGAATTTAGAATCATCAAATCGGTGGGGGTGTTGCCAATTATCATAAACCAAAATGGCTAAAATGAGTCACTCCTAGATGGCTACGTAATGGTCCATACTAAGCCCTGACTAAGAACGGTCAATAAAAGAAAAATAATGTATACCACAAGCCTTGAAGGCTACGGTAGAGCCCATACTGAGCCCAAGATCATGAAGCCTATAAAGCGAGCATGCCTTTAAATAATTTTTATAGCCACGCAATAAGAAGCACTATTCTTATTCAGACCATCATGTCAATTACCCCCCCCCCCCCCTCCCCCCGCAAATCTCTTATCAAACGAACGCAAATCCCAATAACAATTTATAAAAGCAATAAACAAGTATATTATTCAGGTACATAAAGTTACAAAAATCACGTTATGACCGACATAGCAAAAGCAATGCTTGCAGAAAAGTTAAATTTCAAAATAAATTATACACGATCTTCACGAGTACCACCTTCTTTGCTAGGCTCCCCCTCTACTAATCTTGTATTGGAGGGAACTGCATCAGAGCAAGTAACAATGGGATCAACCACTAACCATTCGGTCGATGAGGGGGTCTCATGGACGAGGGGGCAACCACCTTTGTTGCCTTTTCCATTACTTCTTCTTCATCATCATCGTTAGTAACCTACGACTTTTCTTTATCTGGAAGAAATACTCTAAACTGACCTAGCTCCATATCAGCATTCTTTTTTCAGAGCTCAATGATGGTCTCTTTCCAAATCCGCTCCAGGTTTGGTTTTATTATCCCCAGTTCTTCCTGTTGACCAACATCATAAGCCTTGGTGACCAGTTCATTCCGCTGTATCTCAGTATGCTCTAGCTCCATTCTCAACTGCATCGCCTCCGAACATATAGTATTATTTTCAAAATGAATCTTGGTGTTAGCAATGAAGAACTCCTCAATTCTCACCAGCAACCCATTATTTTGACAAATAAGTTATGTCACCCGCTTAGGGAGGACTTCATTTTAACATGTCCGGTCTGACACAGTCTTAGCTAACTCATCTTTGGCAGAGGTAACAACAGACATGCGAGTACCCAGACCAGTTTTCTCTTTCAGCAACTTTTCACAATATGCTTTAAAAGCATTATATCACTTGTTATAACGTGCAAGGTCAACAAAGAGGGATTGGACGGAACCAAAAGACAAGGGTTCATGCAGAAAATCGTCCATGATCTTAGTGTCAGTAAGGTTCATCATTTGGTAGGCTAGTACCATCGAGTTATGGTAATTATGCATAAAGAAAATGTCAAGAAATCCAAGGAAATAAAAATGCAGCAACTAGATTTTCATAAATATGTATATATATAATAAGAGGACCAAAAGCATACCCCCTACCAGTAATTATAGTCAGCGCTGCAAGAGATCCGACATGCTCATGCTATTATGCAGGGTCCATCTCATGATAATGTTTTAACTATTGGAACATGAGAATATAAGGCTTTGGCATACTAATAGCAATGGGTCAGTCATGTAGTTCAGGTTGAGAGAAGGATTTCAAAGAAGCAGGACCTAAAGAAGAAGTAATACTTAGAGGGTCTAAGGTGATAATTCCAACACCATCTTGGTGGTTACTTAAATCTACTAGCAACAATGCTAAATGATGGACATCTAGCTCTTTGGCATGAGAGATACTAGATACATCTTGACTATGGTTGGTTGAACCAAGTGGAGGGGTCTCCTATTTACTAACACTGGTAGAAACACCCCAAATCTCGACCACTAAATCGAGGGCCAGTTTACTGAGTGAAATAATAAAAATCGAGAAGCGTAACAATCTTACTACGAGTGGATATGTATTAGTATGGGGTCATTAAAAGCTTATATACATCAATACTATAAAACAATTCAGTTATACTAATCTCCATATCTAACAACTTAGAACTGAGTACAACACTAAGTAGAAAATGTCATTCATTGGCCATGAGCTGCATGAGACAGATCTGCATATACTTAAAAGCTCATTTATTAATTTGGGTAAGGATAGTCGGAGTCCCTAGTCAAACAACGTCGTGTATAAACAAGTATTTACCTTTCGAGCATGGTGGGGATGTTCGTTAGGCTCGAGAAGTCTAGTAACTAGAGAGTCAAGGAAATCGTACAATATTCTAAACTTAAGAAGCCCTTCGTGGCTTAGACTTTTTTAAAGGTGCGCCAGACGGTTGATATAGTTATTTAAGAAATCTATCTCCTCCACCGTGTCCATTAGTGGAGCACCATGAATGGTGAGAGTGACGGTTTTCGACTTCTTCGATGATCCTTTATGGTTTATTTATGGGGCACACAAATTTTAGGCCATAACTACCCTTCGCCTGTATGGTATTACATCCCGAGACCGAACGTGATATATCTTAGTACCACCGGTTTCTAGAGGTAATACTCTTAAAAATTAGTTTACTTAGAAGTAAGCATGGGTATTCGATTTTTTGGTTTGGTTTAGGTCGGTTCTTTTGGTACTTATAAACTGGTAACCATTTAGGAACCGAATAAATTTCAGTTCGGTTCCTTCATTTTATAGTTCTTTCGATTCTTAAAATTTGATGATCGTTTAAGAACTGAATAAAATTTAGTTCGGTTCGGTATGGTTCATTTCGGTTCAGGTTACTTTGGTATGGATATATATATATATATGTTTTTGCTCGACATCTCAATATGTATATATGTTTGTTTATTTATGTAATTTTGCAGCTTTTGGTTTTGATTTGTCATTTATCTTAGAAAAAAATCGAGTTTAATTGGATGTTTGATTTAATGAATAAGACTAAAAAATTATATTGTGTGTGTTGTAAAAAAAATTAAAATCTATATGTTGGGTCATTTAATATATATTAGATATTTTTAAAATATATTTATGTTCGTTTAAATTTATAAATTATAAATGCATATGAAATTTATAATATATTTGAGGATACAAGTCTATGTATAATTTGATCAAAATTTTATAATATCTAATGCATTTCTTATCGGTTCTCGGTTTGGTTCCATTAGAAATCGATAAAAATGGAAAATTAAAATTGGAACCGTTCAGACATTAAATGGAAGATTAAACCTAACATAATTTATTTATTTTTTTGGTTCGGTTCTTTAGTTTAAATTAAAATATACATGCTTAGTTATATGGTTTATCCCTTCCATAGTTAAGACTCTTATTTTTTGTTTTTTTTTAATTTTTTTTTTAAATTTATTAAATTAGAAGTTTAAATATAGAATTCAATTTTTTGAAATTTGAACCATGATATATATAATATTTAAAAAAATATAGTGAAAATAATATGCTTCCACAAGGTGTAAAAGAAAGCAGCTTATTAGAAAAATTCCATTGGCCTTTTCTCTTGAAATAGTTGCAAAAATATCATCAACTATTTGATCATTCAGCTTTACTAATCTGTCGGGAAGGATAAGTACCCCTCTAGACTGAAAAGACCGAGAAGAAATGAAATAAATTTATCAAACTTAAAAGTATAAAAATACACTTGGTAAAAATTAACAATAAAAAAACAATTTTCCAATGACGCCAATATCTCTTATACATTTAGACAAACCCAAAGTCAAATTAAAATCAAAATTAACACAAAATGAAACAATTATACTCGTATGGATTTGTTCAGTTACCTTACATATAAGACTGAAAACATGTATAACAAGTAGATATGCAACATAGCCTATCGAGTGACTTGATCATCCCGTAACTCTGATTATCTAGGCCAAATCACCCTGGTGTCATAGAGTCTATAACGGATATCAAACAAGATATGGTGAGCAGTGGCTGAGCCCAGTGATTGGGCGTTATTGAAAATCCTAGTATTCTATTCTTTCCAAATATAGTATATTTCTTCACCGAACGAGGCACGCCAGAGGTCTCCATGGCCGTTTGGGTAAGGGGTCTAGTTGCTCATTGTATTAAGCCAACATAATCAGGTAGTATCCTGGGATGACATGTTAAATTTTCTCGAGATGACCTCATAAAACAGCCTTAAGTAGCTGTATTCAACCATGAGATGGTTGATGGTTTCCTGATTGCTTTCGTAGAGAGCACAGTCAGAGGGGGTGGTACGACCTCAACCAATAAGCTTGTCTAGAGTGGAAAACTTCTCTAGAATTTCTAATGTAATAGAAGAACGTCTGAGTATGTTAAATTTATTCCAGACTGAGGTGAACCAAGGAACCTTCGAAGCTGATGGTAGTAGTACATACCGTGAATATATTTCCGGCTGTGGTTTGAGATCCAGAGAAAGACATCATCTCATTTAGAGGAGACGAGAAGTAAGTTGATAGAATTCCTAATATCAAGTAGATGGTTCTGGTAGAACCTTCGTCCTAAACAAATTTGAGAATGCTAGATCCACGAACCATTACGATTATGTCCAAAACCTTTTTTTTTGCAGTCGCACATACCTAATGCTGGAACCATAGTGATCAACAAACAATGTAGGGAAAAACCAAGGGCATTACCATATAAAACTTTATATTTAAAACTTTAAATATTAAATATTCGTTTATTAATAAAAAAATTAAAATATACAAAATGGAAACAATATAAAACTTAATAATATTCGCCAATAAATATATGAATTTGAATGGACTTTATAATTAATGTTATATGTTATGTTTTATATACCACATAGTTGGGACATGATATTACTGTATCATGATTAATATTAGCGCATAAAATTACCCTGACATAATACGTTGTCACGTGTCATGGTTTGAAATATAGTCTACATTATCACGATAAAAAATGATTTATTACTGTGAATTGGACAATGACTAATTTTAAATTATTTTTCATGACAATGAGGTTTCTTTACCATGATGACATGAATAAAAAATCCTTAAATTTTTTGACCAAATTAGCATAGCAATAAACCTTGTTCCTTATGTTGACATAACATGTTGTCATGACAATAAAAGTCCTAAATAATTTGAGAGTTACACTATTTTAGTTAATATTTATTCGTTGTAGTTTTATAAACCCTAAACAACACTTGATGGTTAATCTCTCTAGTTTTAAAGATAAATAAGATTAACATAAAAGAAAACTTATTGTTTTGTATCTTCTATTGTTGATACCTTTAGTCTCTGCACTGGAAGACTATTGATGTCGATTCTTGAAGAAGAAAAACATGTGAGGGTGACTCTCACACTTTGTTAGGTTCTTGTAAAATAATATTTGAAGGATAAAGATAGCGATATCAGTGGATTAACAACTCAAAAATCACTTTATAGAAAAATAAATGAGAAAAAGATTAAGAAAAGAGGCAAAACTAAAAGTGTATATAAAATACACGGATACTGATGATAATGAATTAGACATAATAGACAATAATTTATATTTAGTGAATTGATTTCACCAAATTAAATAGGAGTCCCTAAATGAACGAGTCTTTATAATTCATCATTTAAACTCTCATCTCCAATTAAATCAATCTTTTATTTATTTTTAAGTTGTACGGTCTAATGTACTAGCAACTGCAGGGGACCATAAACTTTATTGAATTGCAGGTGACCATAAACTTTATTAAATTTTTTAGCACCCAACAACTAAAACATATGATAAATATATCTCTTTCAAGCCCATAATTCACTGAACTAGTATATGGGATGTATACAATGATATTTATTTTTTCCTAATATATCTTATATATATATATAACTTAAAATTGATTACTTGTCTTTAATTAGACAAATAATAACAAGCATGAATATTTTGAATTTACATGTGGTGAGACATCTCAAGTTCAAGATATCCTTATAATCTCACACTTGGATCATTCACATGTACTAAAACGTGTCCATCTAAAGTGCACTTATATAGCATCATTGTTTAAAAATAACATATTGCATATCTTATGACACCATATGATACCTAATAATGAACTAAATAATATCAGTCGCAAACTAAAATTACGCAACCGGCCTTATGATAAATGCATTTTCAACTATGATCTTAATAACTCATGATTTCTCATGGAGTGTAACATGGATTAAAACGATCGCGTGATCACTACGTATCAACTTTCAACTAGTCTTACTGAACTAAATTGAGATCATTTAAATAAGAGAAAAACTTAATCATTTTATTACTTAAATAAATGTATACATACAGTCTATAATAATAATAATAATACAATCTGAAAACTAAAACTTAAAAATTGAAATCTAGAAAACTAAATAGAATCAAGATAATACTCCCACTAATTATAAATATCATCTAGGCTAAGAATGTTCATATAAATGTTGTGTTCATGAAAAAATCTAGATGTTGAAATTTTAGAAGAGGAAGAAATATGGATCCTTATGTTGAATGAAATAAGTTTTTTTCTTTTATTTTGAAAACAATCTACTTTATTTTCTCTTACTCCTGTTTCTTTGAGAATGAGAAGAAGGAGGAGAAGGAAGATGAGAGGAAGGAGGAGAAGGATAAAGAGAAGGAGGAGGGGAAGAAGAAAAAGTAGATAAGAAGGAAGATGAGATGGAAAATAAGGAGAATAATGAGAATAATGAGATTAAAAGGAGGAGAATAATGAGAATGAGAAGAAGGAGAAAAAGAATAAAAAGAAGAATAAGAAGAATAAGAAGAAGGAAATAGTATTTGTTTAGAAGATGAAGTCAAAGAAAGTTATTTAAAAAATATCGATTCAATACGGCTCTTAAATAAGGATATTTAGTCATTTGTGACTAGATACAATAAAAAAATTAAATTTTTATTATTTGAAGGTTGTTGAAAAAGCGTTTGAAGAGGGTCGTTCGAAAAGCTTCATAATTGAGATAATCATGTGTAACTAGATGCAATGAAGATTTAACATTCATCAATTAAAGATTGTCTAAGGTTATTGAAGATAATTGAGTTAGTCATTCATGATTAGATGCACGAAAGAGGCTAATTAAGGAGTTTAATGGAGATCCAATAAAACTCCAAAAAAGATCAAAGATCTCTATATTGTATTTGGTCAATTGTTATCCACCAACTTGAGAAGATTGTTGAAATAGTAAATTAATATGATTAAATTTGTCAAAATATTATATAAATTATATATATATATATAAGATAATCTTTGACAATAATTAAATATTTGATGTATAGTAAAACAATAGTTATAGATTATTTTAACTATAGTTAATTATATAATTAATAATAAAACATTATATAATCATTGGCTATAATAAAACATAAGAATAAATCAAATTTGTATTATCTCTTTAATAATGTAGATTTAATAAGAACAAAAATATCAATAAAATTATTATCCTTTGATTTCCTCCAAAATCTATAATTTTTTATATTATAATATTTTAAATATAATATTTTTGGTAAAAACCTCATTTTATGTGAAATTTTGAGCTTAAATTTATAATAAACAAAATTATCTGTTAAAGCCAGACTTTTAAAAATATTTTATTTCGGACGAAGAATATCAACATTGCATCTTTTTGTAGAAAAACTAGCAAGACAAGATTTTTCATAAATCAAAACATTATACTTTAGAACATGTCTAAAATCATCTTCGGATTAAGAATGAACCATGTGTAAGAGATAAAATGGAAAATAATTCAAGATATGAACAATAGGAGTTGTAATATGATTGAGTTTAAGAGAAATAAACATAAGTTATCTCAAAAGATCCTTAATGTAAAAAAATAAATATCCTTATTAATATTTATGGTAAATAGGAGCACTTTCGAAGAGATTGCACCCTTTAAATCAAAGTGAGAGTGTAAACTCCACCAAATAGAATATTATAGCAATAATGTCAGAGTTTAATTGTGAAGAATACAAATTATAGATGTGACATATATGGTTTGCTACATGTTGCTCATGAGAAGTATATATTAAAAATATTTGAAAAAACGATGTCGTGTAGTGAAATACAAATGGACTATAACAACATGTCGAATGTTGAAGGTCAAAGAAATATCACATTAATATTTACAAGTATGGAAAAATAACTTGCAAATATTTGTTATGTACTAGACATGTATAATTTTTTTTATCTCGTGATTAAATTCACAAATTATTTTGTCAAAATCGAGTATTTTTTTTATGAAATTGGATATTCATGTGGCAATAATATTAAACTCTATAGTAAACAATATTTTTTTAATAAATTTTTTTATGATTGTATCCAAAATGATTATATATTGTAATGTTGTTGATTTTCGATATATAAGTTGTAGCATGGTTAAAACATGCCTTATATATAATAAGATATGTTTACTTAATAAATGTCAATATATATATATATATATAAACCATAAAAAACATTTAAAGATGCACGAAATTGTTAGACTCTATTTATAGAAATCTACGTAATTTAATTGATATCGTAACCCTGAGTATTAAGATATACTCTGTAAGTTTTATGTATAGCTATTCAAGAAATATCTATGTTTAATATCTTAAGCACAAAAATAAATTATTTAGTGTTTTTAAAATCTTCAAAACCACAGTTGAAAATCTATTAGATGTTATGTCTAAAGTTCAATAGAGTGATAAATATGTTATTTTTTAAATGATGTTATATTATTGTAAAATAGATTGGATGATCAATTAATATTGCACGCCCTTTACATTATAAAAATATATAAATATAATCTCAATTGAAATTGTGTAATGTTATGTTAGTTAAAACTAAAAATGAGCAAAAGTATGTACTAAAACTATTATAATAATATATATTATAATAAATCATGTTCTTTTCGGAAAAATTGAAATATCACCATATGAATTTTGGAAATATAAAAACTAAATCTCGATTACATCCGAATGTGGGGCTCTATAGTTATGCAATAACATAGATCTAAATATCAAAACCAATTCAAAAAGAATAAAATGCACTTTGTTGGTTGCACGGTATATGATAAGTAAAAATATTTTTATTTCATAGTATATAGTGATAAAAAATACTCAAATTATTATAAAAACGAGAAAGGGTTTAAAAAAGCACTTGTAGTTGAGGATTCACCAAATGAGCCTCACACGACTCAATGGGAAATTGTTTAAAATGTTAGTTACCAATTAAATAACTTATTAAAAGACCATGAATGATGAGATGAATTCAGTCAGCTTTAACCAAATTTAAAATAATATTTATTTACCTTTGAGTTCAAAACAAATTGGATGTAAATGAGTATCATGAATTAAATATCACATGAATTAAATCATACAAGTCTTCAAAGCTAGGGTTATTACTCAAGGTTTTTTTGGTAAAATGAATGATATATTATCTTGAAACATATGCTTCGATTATGAGAACCACATGCATAAGAATATTATTTGTGATTGCAACGATATATAAACATAAAAATTATCAAATAGATGTCAAAATGACATTTTTAAACATGGATATTGATAAAAAAGATATACTTGGAACAACTTCTTGAAATTTTTTCTCTTGGGTAGTAAACCAAATATATATAGCACTCTTTTCATTAAAGGAGGTTCGGCATTCGAAGGGAAATAGACTACTCAAGAATTTCACATTTCTTTTCTGTCGTCATTTTTAATTGAATAATAATGTTTAATTCAATAAAATAAAGATAAAATCTAAATAAACGAAGATGGAATCAATGAAATGGTGTTTGGTCTTTACTGAGAACTTGAGTAAGGAGTAGATTTTTGGAGGATTTTATATAATTTAATTTGAAAGCGAGACCTAAGCTAGTATAATTTAATAAAATCATCTAATAACTGTTGGAATATATTTATTTAATAGATTTATGGAACGACAATAATTTAAACCGACATGTTAAATAAACATATTCGGTCATTGTCTTAAGGAAGTCCAAATTAAAATTAATCGAGTTAATTAGTTAATTAACTAAATTGGACCTATGAGTGAAAAGGCGTTATAAGCTCAAGTGTGGTAACCGAGTTGAATTTGGACACTGTAATGAAGAGGGCCCAAATATCAATACTTAAGCCTGAATTAATAAAGCAGGGATATAAATTAAATTATCAATATATCGGGTTATGGTCCCGAGACACAAGGAAGTAATAAAGGATGGGCTTTACAATGTTGAGCTTCACATTGCAAAGACTATAAGTAAGAGGCTAGGTTTAAGAATTTCATCATCCTAAACCCTAATCAAACAGACGATCGCTTCCTTCAGTTTCTGGAAACCTTTCATTCCTACTAACTCATTTTGCATGTTTCTCAAGCCAATATACAGAATTACTAAAAAACGAAAAAGAGCAAAAGAGAGATGGAAAGCAGTAGGAAAACCCATAAGCATTCTTCTTTTTATTTATTCATTAGATAAATCCACAAAAGGGTTTCCATATAAAATTTTGTAATTTGTTATATATTATTTGATGCAATTTTGAAAAATATATAACAAATGGTATCAGAGCCAAGTTAACCCTTTTTTGGATTCAATAGAATAATCGAATTGTGTATTGATAAATAAAGATGCATGTTTTTTCTTTATCGTAAAGAATTTATGTCATTGGGATTATATGTTAATTGAGCTGATTAGGGTATGAATTTAGGGATTGTATGAAAATCATGTTATGTGATTTATTCGTATTGAAAATCATGTATATTTTGTTTTATGTTTTATATTAATAAATTGTAATTTCAATATTTTAGGGATTTTTCGGTTAAGTTATGGTTGATTGATGTGTAGAATTTCTTCTCCTGAAATTAGCATCAAATCAATCCTCACATAACAAATTAGGATCGATTGATGTCTATGATTGTGTGTATCACAAATTCAGTGCGAGTAATTTCATATTTCTTATATTATATGTGGATGACATATTGTTTACCTCGAACAATAAGTAATTGTTACACACTACAAAAAGATTTCGCTCAGACAAGTTTGATATGAAGAATCTTGGCGATGCCAGTTTTGTGTTAGAAATCCAGATACATCGAGATCGTTATCATGGTATTCTTGAATTATCACAAAAGGTATACATTGAAAGTATGTTACAACGTTATGGATTAGCATATTGCAAACCCCTAAGTATCCCTATAGCAAAGGGTGACATACTTAATCTAGGTCCATATCCTAAGATAAAAATTGAGATTTATGAAATGAAAATGGTCCCTTATGCTTTGGAAGTTGGGAGTTTAATGTATGCTCAAGTTTGTACTAGACCGGACATTGCCTTTGTTGTAAATATATTGGGAAGATATGTTAGTAACCCAGGAATGGATCACTGAAAAGCAGTTAAAAGAGTACTTTGATATCTGCAAGGAACAAAGGGGCACATGTTTACATATGGGAAGTCAGATAAACTGGAGACCATTGGGTATTCCGAATCAGATTTTGGTGGATGCGCAGACACACTAAAAGGACATCATGCAACATATTATTATTGGCTGAAGGTGCAATATCCTAGAAAAGTGTAAAGCAAACACTTATTGCAACATCTACCATGGAAGCAGAATTTGTTGCGTGCTTTGAGGCATCGAACCAGGCACTGTGGCTGCGGAATTTTGTTACTGGATTATGCATTGTACAGGGGATAGAAGTCCCACGAGGTTATATTGCGATAAAAATTCCACAGTGCAGTATTCTAACAACAACATGAGCTCGTCTAAATCCAAACACATAGACATAAATTTTATGTATGTTAAAAAAAGAGTACATATGGGTCAAACAAGTATTGAGCACATCGGCACAAACTCCATGATAGCAGATCCTCTAACAAATGTGGGTTTGCATAAGGATTTCTAGGGAAACCATTAATGTGGGTGTAGTTGATTTAGAGGATTGTTAGTTTTAGGAGTTTATAATAGGATCCGATGTTATATTTTGTAGTTTTGTTCACATTAAAGTTTATTGCAATATATATATATATATATATAGAAATATTTATTGATATATGTACTATATTGGAACTTCAAAGGTAGAAACCATTTAAGAGTATATATGTATGATTACCAGCCATATTACTCTTAGGCCACGCTCCATAATTGGCCCAAGTAATTGATTGATTATGGAAATGTGATTATTGTTGCATCATATTGTTCATATTACGAGAAAGAGGTCTTTAGTCCTTTATTGTTATGAATCATGTATGGGGTTGTACCGTTTGCCTATTGACAATGAATATAGGGATCTCATTAAAGTTGAATATGTATTATTGAGTAACATGTGACGGTCCAAGTGGGAGATTGTTGGAATATATTTATTTAATATTTTTGTGGACCGACAATAATTTGAATCGACATGCTAAATAAACATATACGGTCATTTTAAGGAAGTCCAAATTAAAAGTAATCGAATTAATTATTTAATTAACTATATTAGACCTATGGGTGAAAAGGCGTTATGGGCTCAAGTGTGGTAACCGGGTTGAATTTGGGCACTATGATGAAGAGGGTCCGAATCTCAACACTTAAGCCTGAATTAATAAATAAGGGATATAAATTGAATTATCAATTTTTTGGGTTATGGTTCCCGGACAAAAGGAAGTAATAAAGGGTGGACTTTATAGTGTTGGGCTTCACATTGTAAAGACTATACGTAAGGGGATAGGTTTCAGAATCTCATCGTCTTAAACCCTAATCAAACAGACGGCTTCTTCCTTCAGTGTCTGGAAACCTTTCCTTTCTACTAACTCGTTCTTCAGGTTTCTCAACGCAATATACGGAATCACAAAAGAACGAAAAGGAACAAAAAAGAATACTAGATGGAAAGTAGTTGGAAAATCTGTAAGCATTCTTCTCTTTGTTTATTCATAAGATGAATCCACAAAAGGGTTTCTATTTAAAATTCCATGATTTGTTATATATTATTTGATGCGCTTTCGAATAATATATAACAATAATATCATGAATCACGTTATTTTATCCGATGAGTTTATACAACTTAACATGAATACACCTTTATGTAATAAAATCCACATTTATATGATGATCATTGTTTGCTTATACGTAGAAGGTTTAGTTATGCTAAGAAATAACATAAGTAAAATTCTTCAAAAAACGTTTTTATCTTCCACTTTTATGATGAAAAATATTTACAAAAATAAAAACAATATGTTTCTAATATTCTAAATTTCCTAGAGCACTTGATATATATATATATATATATATATATATATATATATATATGCAAGTTGGATCACTAGCATACCAAATACAAAATTAAATACATGATAGATGTTCATTTTTATGGGTAGTGATGTTTCTTAAGATTTAAATGAACAAACATGCATATATCATTCAACCATGAAATCAAGGTTCAAATACCTAGTCTTAATTGGAAAAAAGAAATGAACGATTGATAAACCTATTATTAGAAATATTGGTTTTTTATAAAGAAAAAATGTCAATCCAATTTTTTGTGATAGTTGGAAAATATTGGGTAGAGCCTATGTTCGCATGACTAATGTAAAGTGTGAACAAGTTAGTCTAAGATATAAATATATAATAAACCGATTAAGTGACAACAAATCCGTAATGTACTTTATAATGAGAACTTGAGGCACCAATTTTCCAAATCATTGTCTCGAAATTGACAAACTCAACATCTAGTGGGATATGACTAAAACTCTTAAATTAAGAACTTTGCTAAGGACAGTATCTCAATTTGACTACGGTAAATATGTAAACATCAAATTTTGAACGGATAACAACAAGTCATTAAGAAGACAGATTTCAACATACAAACTAAAACTAGCTCACACACATCAATAATAATTCTAAAAAAATATAAAATATAAACAAGTTTTATCTTATGGGCTAATGTGAGGTCATAAATTTTATCACATAGAATAATTGGTTCGAAGTTATGATTAACATTGCAATTCTTTGCTATATTTGCACTATTAAAATTTTATCTTATGGGTAAATATTATCTTAAATAAATATGTATGATATCATTTAGTCACACAAAAGATTGTTTTAGTTTTGAATACATGAAGTGATTAGAATTAGAGAAATTAGAAAACCAAATTTAGAACAAAAATGATGAGGAACATTGAAAAATACTCAGCATAAACTAACTAGATTTTGAGAGGTATTTCAAACAATGAAAATATGCCAAATTGAAATTGTACCACGTATTATATGTCGCAAGAAATAAAGCACTATATCAAGTGATCACTGCAAAAACACAAATCATTATTATCGCATGCCACAATGTGGGTGACATGTCCTTAAATATGACTCACGACATCCCAACAAAAAAATAAGATTCATCATGACGATTCAGACAAAATTTAACAAAAACTTTGACTCGCGAGAACAAAAGTTTACCTAGTCGAAATAAAATTAGATAGAATTATATTTCAACCACTTATTTTATAGAAAAATATATTGACTCAAAAATTATATTAAATCTATAAATAAAAAAAACTTTTACAATTAAATTATATATATATATATATAAATCAATGTCCTTTATATATATTTAAATATTTTTTATTTAATTTTACCTAAAATCATGTCATATATTGAAAATATGTTATATTTATAAATAAAACAAAACAAATTAAAAACTAATATCGATAAAAATAATCATATTAGATAATTGTTAACATTACACCCTCATAATTTATATCTAAAGTCTAATAACCAACATCGTACAAATAACTATTTGTTTTATCAGTTTTTCTTCTTTTTTTCAGTATTGTTTTATAAAATAATTATACTAAAAATAAAATATAATGGAATAATTTGTCATTGATATTTTAAATTATATATTATATTTATTATTGAAAATTCATATGAAAAAAAATCAATTAAACACTTAAATTTTTTATTAATAAACATAAAATTAAACTAGTTTAATTTTTATCTTTAGTCTCCCAGCCATATTAGAATTTTTAATTTTTACGAATAATTAAAAACTATATATATCTCATTGAAAAACGTAATTTTTATGAATAAGTAAAAATTGTGTTTACCTCAGCGTTGAATTTTAGATAATGTGCAATTAATTACTTTTTTTCTAGATTTAGTATTTTTTTAATATAATATTTATTAAAAATATTACTTTTGTTTGGAGGTTTTTTTATATTTAATACTATAAACATCTCTCACAAGATATATTTTTTCTAGTTTTTTTAATTTTTAACTCAACTCTCGTGTTAAAATTTCGAATTCTGATTATTAAAATAAATATTTATTCATTTTTTATTTATTAATATTTGCAACTTATTTAGGTGGATTTGATGTTCGTATTTATTTATTTATTTATTTATTTTTGCAACTTATCTTAGTAGATTTTAAAAAATCATTTAAACATGATTTTTATAACTCAAATAGTTAAATAATGGTGATTTTTATTATGTTAATAGAATAAATGATTTACAGTTCTGAACATTTAGGATTAGATTATGAGGTTATATGTGTTTAGTGTTTTAGGATTCTTAGTTGGTTTTGATAATTAGTAGATATAAATTTTGAGATACCATTTCAGAATTCAAATATATTGTTTTTCAAAATTATATGGAAGTCCAAGATGGTATCTCGGATTTGCCTGCAATTTTGAAAAAAAGAAGTTTAAAGTGTTAGAAATACGTTAAATTTCTTATTTTTATATTTAGATTTTTTTATTGGATTACATTTTCTTCAGCACTACGTTTTTTAGAAATTGTTTATTAAGAGCATAGAGTTTGCGTGCTTAAAAGTCTGAGCCGTACATTTATGAGCCTGAACGTTTCGAACGCGTTGATCCACCTTCGGATCGATAAAAGTATGAAAGTGTGAATCTATATGGGAGTCATCTTCACGATTCTTAAATTTATCTAAAGGAGAAGTCCATATGATGTTCAATGCAAACACTAGAATCATTAAGTTCATAACCAAACTCACAAGTCCAAAAATATTATAAATATTTTGGCAAACATACTGCATACCATGTCCTCTATAATTGGGTAATTATTATGTTCGATTGTATTATTACACGACACTAAATCATTTTATTTTTGTAGGAAAAAGTAAGATGACTTTTCTATTTTTTCTGCTGTAAAAATTATCAGATCTTGATAGGTAACCAACCAAAATTTGGTACAAACCATTATAAAAAAACATTATTTTTAGTTTGTTATTGGAAATACTTCAAAATCAGCATACAAACATACCTCTTGCATCATATTTGTTTTTTGAAAAAAGATGGCAGCTAAAGACAAATATCTTTTACTTCTCATCTGGTGAGATCATGTTGATGTTGGATGATGTAATGATCATTACCAATATTCTGATGTAAGGGAAGCTTTTCCAGTCAAGCGAAAATAAATATGTAAATATCATAGCCAATTTAATATACAACATTCTCAGAGCATCGTTACGAATATCTAGAGAGAAGCTTGATTGTTGAAAATGTAGAAATCGTAGAGTATCTTGGCTGAGAGATATTATCAATAGGGAAACATTTTCATAATGTAAACGGAGATTGAATTCCATTTATATTTATCGTGGGAGATGCACATAATGGTAGAACTATATAAAAGATTAGGTGACTCTTCTTGGGAGATACACATAATGGTAGAACTATATAACATCTTACGTGCAATATCTTTACATGTGACGAAGATGATGAACAGATTTTTTTATGTTTCAGCGTGTTGAATATACAATCATTTTACTCGTTTACAACAAATACATTTGGAAAGGTCCGTTTGACATATGTTGCATATCCGTACGTGGGCAATACCAAAGCATGAAAACACATTGAATGAGTTTGAAAATAGCTTTGAATCGTTTAGACTAAAGCTTGAACGTTTAACGGTCGAGTCAGTATATTTATATATTCGTTTTTCACTTTTGTATATGTTCTAAATAATAATGTGTATTATAACATAACTTAATTTTTCCATGTAATATTTCAGTCGTATGAGTATTTATACACGACCAAACCCTTCAAAATCCAATAGTATGGTTTGATAATTATTTTATATGCATAGACAAAATTGAGCTATACATGCTCAATATAGTGGTTTGAGAATTCGGACGCATCCAACGTGTACCCTACGAGAGGCGGGATAATAAATTCGTTTACAGATTGGAATAAATCGATTAAATAGAGTAGTTTGAACATTTACTCTCGAATGGACAACAAGGAGAAAATTGTGATTTGTGTTAAGGAGTTGCAATTATCACCGCCGATTACAAAACATGGATTACCAAGACATTATGCTACGATGTCCCTGATGTCGATCTAGACGAGGATTTTCTTATCAGCGAGAAACCAATTCATTTGACATCAATAATATTAACATTGATTATATCAAGATTATGGATGAGTATAATGATAAAATCAATGTTGTGTCGTGTTACGTTACGCAGTAGCGATAAGTGAGTCGTACGTACAAGATTGAAAGATAGATCAAGTGATTTTGTTTTTAGAAAACTATATATTATACTTTTGTTTTAAGTTTTAAGTTTTCGTTTTAAGTAAACTATGTATTATGTTATTTTACGTTATTATTTTAAGATGTTGAATGTGTATCTTAATTTTGGTAATGTTGAATGTGTATTCAAATTTATTTTGAATAACATTAAATGTTGATCTCATTTTGAGTCATGGTGTTAGGTTATGGTAGTTTTTAAGTGAATTATATACTAAAATTACAACGACTAATCTTGAGACAAGATTTATAATTATTTGCCAATATACAATAAGTTTTAAAGATAATTTTTTATAAAATTTATAGATAATTTAGGTGCTTTAAAAAATAGCTAATTTCTAAGATGTCATCTCATGATTAGCTATTATTTCAAAAAAACATGATTTCGAGATGACATCTCGAAGATAAAATGTTTTAAAAAAACTAAATTTCGAAATACCATCTTGGAATTCTGTTTCAGTTATGAAAGTATATATATAGTTTATCGCATAATCCTTATATAATATGTCAGATTAAATGCAATTAAAGTTTTTAATAATTAAGTCTAATACGTCAACTTTTGTTGTTTTTTAAAAGAAAAATTAAGCAAAGGTACCTAATACTAATATTTATTCTCATATAGTCCCTCAAGTACCACTATTACCTATCTAATATCTATTTTATGTACTTAAGTCAAAAAATATACGCAATTTCCTAATAATACCTCAAATACCCATGCTTCATCACTAGCCACGTAACCACTTCTACTTCTTTGAACAAAAGTTTCTTTTTTTTTACTTTTTATTTTTATTTTATTTTTTAAAAAGTCTATATCTTTCAAACCAGAGCTTAGACTATAAATCTGAAAGTACCATCGACCTTTTTTAAGACGAATAAAACTAGTTACATTAATAATATTTAGAATTATTTTCTTCGTAAGACCTCGTAACCTTGGTATTGCATTAAGTTTGTCTAGTCTCGCATCTCATATTTTGTTTTTTTTCTCGCATGATGAGGTGGGGAGATATAAGACATCAGATATGTACTACTTGTTGAAAAAAATATGAGACCAAGTATAATAAAGTTGAGAGATCATACATTATTAAATCATGCAAGACCGTGCATGATAAAGTTGAGAGACCAAACATTATTAAATCATGTGAGACCATCTATGATAAAGTTATGAAACATGCATTATTAAATCATGCGGGACCATGCATAAAACAATTGAGAGATCGGACATTATTAAATCATACGAGACAAGACATGATAAAATTGAGAGACCAAACATTATCAAATTATGAGAGATCAAACATGATAATTTTGAGAGACCATGAATTATTAAATCATATAATACCAGACATGAAAAATTGAGAGATGCATTATTAAATCATACGAAACCAGCCATGACGGGAGTGAATAGATATGAAAACCATGCATAATGAAACGGAGAGATGTGAGACATGTACTACTTGATGATAAAAATACGAGACAAAAATTATTGGGTCTCATAAAAAAAATTCAAAAAATATCATCAATGGATCTAGTTTTGTTCGTCTTAAACAAACAAAGTCGATGGTACTTTCGGATTTATTTCTGAAATATGGTCTAAAAGATACGGACTTTGTAAAAAAAAGTGGGAAAGAAAAGGCTCAGTCCAGAGAATGAGGAGATAGTTACTTGTGGGTTTTCACCGTCGCCCAAGTAACTATTGGTAGTTTACCAATTTTGGAGATAATATGGTAATGAGAAACTTGGCTATGTATTTATGGATAGTTCACCCTTTTAAAAATATATGAAATTTATTTAGCACGTATTTGTATTTTTTTTCATTCGAGTAAAACATTAATGCCACACTCAACATTTTCATTGTCCATACATTTAACCTCATTCACTAAAAAGAAATTATTTATATACAAACTACACATATTCGTGAAATATTTGAAGCTTGATTGTGCACCTTTAGCATTAATATTAATTAAAATAAGCAGTTAATTCAAACACAAAAATATTATAGTAAATGTATTGAATATAAAATTTTGTTTTACCGACTCGTTATATTGTTATCAAAATGCTTGAAGTACTTACGGTAAGCATAAAAAAATCAATGTAAGCTTTTAGCCAAAATATTAGAGGGTAATCAAGGACCTCGGGGTATGCTATATACATTCTTTTTTTCATTTGTGATATCTTTGAGTTCAAATTAGTTATGATTTCTGAATACACACCTTTCTTCCAATATTTAAGAAATTATTTTGAATACATTTTCCTCGACAGATAATGTTTTAATATTAGTTAGATTTTTTTGTTTATCTGTCGTCTGAAAAAACATGTATGTTTATTTGAGATATATATTATTAATTGATTCTATTAATATTAGTTCTATATCCATCATTAAAATATTATGTAAAACGCAATGTTTTCTATATGAGAAGTCACAACTGCAAACAATCCAAAGTCCACGGGTAATTGTCCACCTTTTCATGATCCATAAAAAAAATGAATGTGATATAAAAAGTGATATTTGTTTACGTAATACCAATAATCTTGAACAATGATATTTTAGAACGTCTCATCACATTTGTATTACAAATAATAAATATTTGAGTCTATACTTATCAAAGATCGGTAAACGCCACGTGTATAAAAAATAAAGTGGTGATTATTTGAGATCCATCAATTCCAATTTAATATCATTCAGTATAGTTTTTATTTCTTTCATTTTTCAAAACAAAATGAATTTGTCACTAACTACATTTATCCAACGTAGAATATTTTACCTAACATTATAAATGTTACGCACGTTCAAAATATTATCAGTATGAGTATTCTTTACCCTAATTAAAATATTCTAAGTACGGGTAGGAGTTAGAGATAATTTTCTTTACCAAATATTTTTTAGTTTTGTTTAATTTTCTCATTGTAGGGCATCATACTAGAAATGTACTTGATCCATTATTGTACCTTCCATATTCAACTTACAAATACCATAGCTCATCGCCCATATGATAAACTACAAGTTTAAAAACAATCACCTTTTTAGGCCAGTGATGTACTCTTTATATTAGGTTTAGGATTTTCTTTCCTATACTTTCTAGACCTTTTACAAGCATTATACAATCACAAAGTATTTCCATATATATATTATCTTACAAATTAGTCATTAATATATAACCAAACTATCAACTAACACACATTTACCATTCAATATGTTCAGGTTTCGTGTAATACACATGCGTGGTGAATAAGTAGCATACTTGTCTCCAAAACAATTTGAGAATCCTAAATATTTAATCACATATAACAATAAATTTATGAGATAACTACATGAATTGTATCATTTGGATATTTTACAAACAAACATGGTACAAAATAATATTTGATTATGAGACGGTATCCCAAAAGTAGATGTGTTTATGAAAACGCAAAAATAACAACTAACTCTAAAATGATGTTTTGAAGTCTAACTACAACTTAAAAAAGATATATCAACTAATTTTGTGATAAAATTCCAGAGTTGGTTCATGTGTGTGTATATATATTAAACACAAATGATTTACAACTTAAAAAATATATATCAACTAATTTTGTGATAAAATTCCTGAGTTGGTTCATGTTTGTGTATATATATATATTAAACACAAATGATTTCGAGATACCATCTCAGAATCAATAGTCTTTTTTAAAAACAATTACAGTAAGATTTGAAGACAACATCTCAGAATCATGTGTTATATTTATTTAAAAAAACAATTGATTTCGAGATAGTGTCTCAAAATCGTGTTGCAGTTTCGTAAACAATTTTAAAAAATTGCAATTGTGATTTTGATTTTAATGTTGTTTAAGTTTCTTGATTCTAGAACTCTAAATAAATTTTTAGTTGTTTGGTCAACATCCTCAGTTCTTGGATCGATTTTTCCTCTTTTGATTAATGGGTCCGAGATAAATTTTGATTTTTCCTTTTTTATTCATTTTTTTTAAAAAAATATATACGATTTAGACTTTTTACTTTTAGATTTGTATTTATAGTACATGAGAGTTTTAAATTCCAATAACATGATTTCATAAATTAAATTAAACATTAAAAATAGATAAATAATAATAAATAAAACAGATAAAATATTAAAAATAACAATAACAATAACGAGAAGAATATATTAATCTAATTAAATAAATATGTGAAAAAATATTAAATTAAAAACAAAAATATTACTAATACATAGGGCATACCTCGAGCAAATGCATGAAAAACAAATGATAAACGATAGCCATCCGTTCTAATATATGGATAAATTGAGGTACAATAAGATGTAATAAAAAATAAAAAATAATCAATGAGCAACCACCACAACCATTATGTGGGCAAATGAATAACGGTAAAAATAATACAAAAATATTAGGAATATGGGTACCACATTTTTCGCATACGATCAACCCGATCTCCGATCTCCATGATATTGTCAATTTTGGGCTCAATGCCACGCACGACTTTGTTTTTGGTTCACTTCCCAAAATGCCTCATACTAGTTGAGTCAATGCCACGCACGACTTTGTTTTTGGTTCACTTCCCAAAATGCCTCATACTAGTTGAGATATGTTCTTACTTATATTCCACTTATCCTTCCCACGTTTAACCAATGTGGTTAATAACCATCCGCCTACTCTAATCAGGTTGCTGACTACCTGAACCATAGAGGCACTACAGATGTTGCTACTCACCTTCTATTAGACCACTCTGTCTTGTTCCTTAATGCCACTCCACTTCAATCAAGTACTACTGCTTGATGAGCCACGAGTGCTCCGACTATGATCTCTAAAGCAGACCATTCACCTTGAGCACGACTGATGGTTCGTCATGTTCGACCTCCGAGAATTTTATCTAGATCGTGTTCTGTCTGGACATGGAGCTCTGATACCATTTATTGGGAATATGGGTACCTAAATTTATCTTTATGTATATAAATAAGAACAACCGATCTCCACATTAATATGATATTGTCCGCTTTGGGTGCGAAACCCACGTGAATTTGCCTTTAGTCTACTTTCAAATGACCATATTCTAGCTGAGATATATTCTTACTTATATAATCCTCATTGATCATTCGCATGTTTAACCAATGTGAGATGTGAAACTTTAATCACCACCCTAACAAAAAATACAAATAAATTACCGTTAAAATAAAAAAATTATCATATACCAACATCTTAAAAAAAAGTAAACCGAAAATCCAAATATACAAAAACCATACGCAACCAAAATAAAAATAAAAATTCTGGTACTCCTAAACTATGCATTTCATTTGGAATATACTCAACCAACTGCACGAGAATTGCTTAAATTTATATCAAAATCGTGATAATTACAACAATTGTTTAACTTATTGATTCTAGTTTCACTGAGCTCTAAATATTACAAAAATCGAAAGTCAAAAATCTCAACAAAGTACACGGTCGTAAAAATACAATTAATGTTAAACCATTAGACTACAAATTCCAATTATTTTATTATGTTGTGTCATGAAAAACTCGTCATCTAATTATCTTTATTAGAAAAATAAACAAGACAGCAGAAAAGTCAGTATTCTATAGTCAACAAGCATGAATCATATTCTTATAGCCTCCATTCCATCCATTAGCCATTATAGGCCAAAAGAACATTTATATCTCAACTAATTTAATTTATTTAATTTATTTTCAGAAAAGGTTCCTTAAGAAATAAAAAAGCTTTCATTTTCTAGCCATTAAATAGATTCCTCTGAAAATGGGTTTCTTTCTTTTTTGCATAGAAGAAGGATTGTCCTGATTCGTCTTAGCTCAAATACCCATCTCCATTTCTGGGCATATATACAATACTTATAAACTTTCTGGGTTCCTGATACTTATAGCAAAGAGAGTTCATTTATTGGTTTTATAATACCCAGTTCTTTATATGCATATTTTTGTTCCTTGCAAACTTTAACTTTACTAAGTTCAAATAATCTTGAAAATACTTTTTCTGTAGAGGTTATATGGGCAAGCAAGGACCTTGCTATCACTGTGGAGTCAGAAGTGAGTGATTGTTTTCTTCAATTTCCTCACAAATTTAAACAGAATCACTCATTTATTTTGTTATGTGATTTGATAATTGTTTATGCACTGGACGATGATTACAATATGATGAATTTTCTGGTCTACAATATATTAGGATTGTGTGGTGTTTTGTTTTTGTTTTTGGGTTTTTTGTAATGTTTTGTCTTGTTTTTTTATACCACTATTGTGTTCATAATTGTTTGAAGTTTTGATCATTGGTTCTGAAAACCAGTAAATTTTGATGTCTTGGTGGGTGTTTTTCTACTTTGATTGTCCTTCTAGTACAACTTTGACTGAATCAATCAAATGCAATTGAACAAAACAAAAAAAGTAATGTAGGAAATCTTCCTCACTGTCTTTCATGGAGTTTTTTTTGCTTTTGTGATTTGAACATGAACTAAGTTAATATAGAGTTGTTGTTGTTGGTCTGTGCTGGATTACATTGATTTTTAAGACCAAGTTCTGTTACAGGCACTCCCCTATGGCGCAACGGGCCTCCAGACAAACCCGTCTTGTGCAATGCATGTGGATCGCGCTGGAGAACAAAAGGAACACTTGTAAATTATACTCCCCTTCACGCCCGTCCTGATTTTGACGAGTACGAGGATCAGTGGGTTTCGCAGATGAAAAGCATATCAAAGAACCAAAACAAAGAGATAAATGCAGTTAAAGTTAAAGGGAAGTTGCATCATGCGACAACAGAAGTAGTTGAAAGAGACTATTCAGGTTATAATGTATATGGTTTCAAAAGAGTTGCAGGGGAAGTTTCGGGCTTTAATAAATGTGGTTTCAAAAGAGTTAAAGAGGAAGTTACAAGTAACAAGTCAAGTTCTGGTTCAGCTATATCCAACTCGGAGAGCTGTGCGCAACTTGTTAGCGTGGATGCAAGTGATTTGTCAGGTTTGAATACGGACGATAATCTTTTATTTTCGCGTCTGCGCTTGGTTTTGCAGCTTAGGAAATATCCGGTACTCCTATTGTTTGGCATCATGTTGTTTATATACAGCTGTTAATAAAAGAAATGTAATTTGAGCTCAAGTTGCTGGTTCAAATACGAACCATAACCTTAGACCAAGTTGTCTGGTCTGTCTTATAAACTTTTTTGTTAGGAATAGAGTTGCATGTTTTGAGCTCTATGTAATGAACATGAAACGCACCAACAAGAGAATATGACGAGAATTATTATGAACAGATTAGCATTCCATAATGAAAGAGCTTTTATGTTCCTTGAGCTGAGGTTGACTACTTGCGAGTCTAATTTATAGTTATAAGTATATATTATAATTCTATTGCAATTGTGCCAACTAGAACTTTTAATTGTCTACTAGTTGGGGGACTAACGACCATTCGACGTGTTTTTTTCTGTTAGACTGTTTACAATGGATGCCAATGTCGAGTTGGTCTTCTCTTTCAGGTCCATTGCAGGCTAATGTGTGGGAGTCCATAGTTCCTTCTCGGAAGAGGACATGCATAAATCGTCCGAAGCAATCTGCAGTTGAGAAATTGACAAAAGATTTATATATGATTCTGCAAGAGCAACAGTCTTTGAACTTCACGGGATCATCTGATGAAGATCTCCTTTTTGAGAGTAAAACACCTATCGGACACGGAAGTGTTCTTATTAGGCAGCCTAACTCATTAGGTCTCGAGATCGAATCTGAAGCTAGTTCCCTTTCAGTTGAAATGCAAGAGGCTGCTTATTCACATTCCATGGAACTCCGTCTATATGATGCTAATAATAGTGTCAACTTTTCTAGTCGTGAGACTCAGAAAGCTAAAATCGTTGATCAACTTAACTGGTAATATTTTCCTTCTACGAGTATATAAGATTAACGGAACTTTTCATAATCTCGTTGTTTTATTCAATTGCAGGGACAAATCTCTAGTTGAACAGATGAAAATATTAAGAAGTCAAAGCTCGCCACTTTGTGGCATTGATTTGACTGTAAGTAAACTTGTGCTATTTTCTTCAACCCTTATTATATCTAAAACATATCGAATATGAAACGTTTTTTCTTTTATACCTTGCTGCAAATTTAGTGTCTTTTTTTGAGTAAATCAGAATCTGCGGTGCAGGGTATTATAAACTTTGAGGAGTTTGTGGGACAGTTAACAAATGAAGAGCAGTATAAATTAATGAAATATTTACCTGGGGTTGATACTGTTGGATTGCCGAATAGGTCAGTCTCTTCAAATATATAAACCTTTTATGTTTTTCGTCAAGATAAGATTTTCATTGAGTTCGAATATGAATTGAAAAAACAGAGATGTTATTAGTTTAGCTAACAGTATGAATGGAAACAATTGGTTCCAAGTTTTTCTTCGGTATCTTCTTCTACGAGGTAATAAAAAAGGTGAAATACAGTTTATTGAAGGTTTATTGTTGCTTTTGCAGCCTCGAGAACATGTTTGATAGCTTTCAGTTCAAAGATAGTTTATCTTCCTTTCAGCAATTACTTGCAATAGGAGTTTTCGACCCCTCTATCCAGGAGGAAGATCCTAAGGCTGTAGAAGGACATGCTTTACTTGATTCGACAAAATCTAATTGGGTCGAAAGCTATCACAAGATCAAGGTTTGAATGGATAACTCAACGAATTCTTATCATTCAAATACCATTTTTGTTCCGAAAGATTAACAGTTAATCTTGTATGTTTGTTTGTTCATATCAGAAGCCGAATCCTAGTGCCAGTGGATCTGTTAGTGCAACAGAAGCATGTACCATTTCGTCAAATAATTTGTTGAACGTCAAGAGAGAGAATGATTGCCAAAAACAAAAAATATCAGGTTTGTAAATTTGGTTTGTGAAAACGTTCGAATCTGGTATATCTAACTCAGTTCCACAGGGCTTATAATATCATATTAGAACTAGATATCGAACCTAACTCACTCACACGAGGACTGCCCACACCATATCTAGCGGTGTATGCCACTGACGATATGAACTAATTATCCTTTTGTGTACTTCGTTTTCTAGGAATAAAGACTAGCATGAAGAATCCCAAAATAGTGACTATGAAAGGTAGCTACCGGAACAAAGAATACTCGGAAAACAATACTCCATGCTTTAGTCCAAGAGCCTTGTTCGCATTGCCCTTGGATGGTGTCCATTTGATTGAGGACGATCTGCTGGTTGATGTACCATCCAATTGCTCCTTTCCACAAGCAGAGCTCCTTCGTTTCAATCAACAGGCAACCACTAGTGGCAGCGCAGCCTACTCCCACTATCTCCACCCTTAGCGATTTGTCAAAACTCGACTACGTATATTCGTTAGAATGTATAGGATCTGAAAAATTCTAACTTATCTCTTCCGTCTTGTAACAGACAAAGTTTGTACAAATTATGTTATATGGAATTACGGTTAACATGATATTTATTTTGTTTTAATTGTCATTCGTATCCAGATGTTGTTAATGTAACTGTGGCGGATTTAGACGGGATATGGGTATGTCCGGGACAATCCTAAATCAGTGAAATAAGTTTCATATTTCTTTGCCCATTTCTTTGCTAACTTCTCTTAAAAAAAACAAAATCAAACTAGCAAAGGAAAACTGTAAGTCGATTCAGCTAATGATTTTTCATTGGATTTTCTTTCGATTTTCATTCAATAAAACAGTATAAGATTTATTGGGTTTTATTTCAGACCGATTTCTGTCTCTGATTCAACAAAATACTAAAAAATGATGGACTTTTCTCAGCCTAATTGGATTCTATCACTAGCAAAGGAAGATTGTAAATCGATTCACCTAATAATTTTTCATTGGAATAAGATTTGTTGGATTTTATTTCAGGTATGATTGTCTCTAATTTAACAAAACACTAAAAATTAGGGACTTTTCTCAGCCTAATTGGATTCTATCCGTGGCAGGCAAAAGAAAATTGTAAGTCGATTCAGCAGGTAATAAATCCTGATTGCATATTTCAGTGCAAGTAAAGATTTACACAAATGGCTGGGCGCAAATTTCTTTAAGCAGGTAATATTATTTTACTATATTAATTTAAAGGATTTGATTGAGAAAATTACTGTTATTAGGCTATTTTAGTATATTTTGCATTAACAATATTTTGTATTTAAAAAAATATTTTATTGATTTTTTAAAGCAAATTATTGTTTGTTTTTCAATGAATAATTTGAAAAAAAAAATATAGTTTTTAACCTATTTTATATGGATAATGGATGGATTTATAAATTAGGTATTGATAAATTTGTAATATTTTCTATTTTCTATATTCTATTAATTGATTTTTTATTAATTGATTTTTTATTCAATATCATATTTTTTTAATCTTTTATATGGGAATAATATTTTTTATTTAAGAAAATTATTGTACTCATTCTTTTTAAGCAAATTAATGTCTCAAATGTATTTAATCAAATTATTGTATAAATGTTTTTTCTCGATGAATATTTTCTACGGATGATGATTTAGAAGATTTAGAAATTATTAAACGCTTTCAGGTATGAGTAAGAGGAGAATGCATTTACGTTTGGAGGCTAAAAAGCACTGTTAGTCCCCCATGTTTACTACTTGTATCAACATAGTCCATTTCGTTCACTTCTGTATAAAACTCATCCCTTTCGTTTTAAAAATTTGCACGATTAGTCCCTCCGCATATTTTGGGGACCAAAAGTGATACAAAACTTAGAATTTAAGTGCCACATGTCAGTTTTAAATGGTTTATATGTGCGGAGGGACTATATTTGCAAATTTTTAAAAGGAAGGGGATGTGTTTTATGCAGAAGTGAACGAAATGAACTATGTTGATACAAGTGGTAAACATGGAGGACTAACAGTGTTTTTTACCCACGTTTGGACTCGACTATATTTTCATTTTGAGTTGTAATAGAAATATTTACATATTTTTAATATGCGATATTAAAATATTTATCTTTAATGGATTTTTTTTCCATAATATTTTTTGGCATACCCTAAAGTTTGATCCTCTGAATGCAAGAACTTGTATGCTTTTGGTTCAAGTTAAGGATGCATAATTCGAAATAGAGAATGACAATGTTGAGATATAACCCGAATTATATCTGTAAACAAGACCACCGTGTATAGTGATTTTGACAAAGGTTAAGAGTTATATATGTTTCTTGAAGATGATAAGTGGGATGATAATATTGAATTTGACAAAATGAGTTAACACTATAGCGTAGGTTAGGACTAGTAAGGCTTAAATCGCTGTCTAGTCGCTCGACTATCACGTTTTCTGTCATTTAGTCCCTCGACTAAAAAATCACTGGTGAGGGTCCCTTGACTATCCCATTTTCTTTCATTTAGTCCTTCGACTTTAAAATCACCGGTGAGGGTCCTTGAACTTTGCAAAAATCTATAAATTTAGTCCCTGAATCTAAGAAAACAACCCCAAACCACGGACTAAATTTATAGATTTTTACAAAGTCCAGGGACCCTCACCGGTGATTTTAAAGTTGAAGGACTAAATGAAAGAAAATGGAATAGTCGAGGGACCCTCACCAGTGATTTTTTAATCGATGGACTAAATGACAGAAAACGTGATAGTCGAGGGACAATTTCCTGATATAAGCCGGACTAGTAAATATCATGCAACGAAGGCTGCCAGTTAGGCTTCAGAAATATGCAGCTTTACTATAGCTTCATTACGATATAGTCAAATTGGTGTTTCTGTTCTAGACAGACGTAAATTGGTATTTTTGTTGGCTTTCGACATTTCAAGTATTCAACTGTTCAAACTGATGATCTCGATGATTCCGTCGAATGTTGAGGACGTGACAGAGATCGTAGGTTTCGTCACGAAGTTTGGACTTTGAGATCCAACGTTTATGATCTTAAATAACTATTCTAGTGTTTTTTTTTGCAAATTTTAAATACTTTATGGATTTATTTAAAATATCCCACTAAGTCCAAATGTATTCAGATTTGGCTGGGCCGTATGTTGATGTTTTTTTTATATTTTTGTAATTATGGATAAGGTTGGGAGAGTTTTCTATTTAAGCTCTAAAACCCTACTTCTTAAGCAGCTTTTGATAATATGATAATTTTTTTTCTAAACTTTCGAGTTCTGTTCTATCCAGTTCTACTTCTTCTTTGTTATTTTGCATCTATTAGGTCAGTATCAGTACATCAGATTCATGTACGTCGGAATCATGTCACCCTGAAAAGATCAAAAGAAGAACACAGTGTTAATCACTGACATTTAATATCGAGAGGATTTGGATCGTGTAGGCTTGATTGAGCACGCTCGAAAATTCCATACGATTGAGGAACAACTGAGCACGTTGGAGGAACAAATGAAGCAGATGCAAGCAACGATGTAGTGTATGAACACGAGAAACCTATAGTCGGGTTTCAAATGAGACTACGACATGGGTCAGAATCCTTTTGTTCTGAGGAGAGAGGAGGGCAAGGGCCGTGTTCCTCCATAAAACCATCGCAAACAAGTCTTTGAGCAACATATAGATCGCGATTTCAATCAGACTACAAGAAATTGGTGGGAGTTAGTGTTTAGACTCGAGATCTCAGAATTCCACGGGGGTCTTCAGCCTAAAGAGTTTATAGATTAGGTCGGATCTATGGAGGAGACTTGGACGTCCCTAACAACAGGAGGGTACAACTAATCGCAACCAAGTTATGGGGTCGAGTTGCATCATGGTGGCAGCAACTGAAACAAACCAGGCTGAGGCAAGGTAAATAAAAAATATCTACACGGGATAAAGTTGTGAAGCATCTTACGTCAGTTTTTGACCTTATGATTATGCGAGAATTAGGTATCCGCAAGTACAGAACCTAAAGCAGAGTTCTAGGTCTGTTAACCAATATACTGAGGAATTTTTTAAGTTGAAAATTCATGCCAATGTTGCTGATTTGGATGACCAGTTGGTATCTCACTATACCGAGAGAATGATACAGCAACTTCAGGACTTTATAAACCTGTTTGATCATGTCAATGTATCTGAAGCACATCAACGTGCTTTGCATATAAAGAAATCCCTTATGGTGGAGATATTCTAAGAGTATTTCTTACAGCGTTCCCAAAAAGACCAATCTTAGGTCCTAATCCAGCACTGCAAACTACAACGCACGATCATGTTAGCACTTCTTCACAAGAAAAATGTTTTTTTGCTGTCATAAGACATGACACATTGCGGCGCACTACCATAAACCACCACAACAGTCAAAGAGTTTGTTCACAAAATTTGTTGATATTTCAGTTTCAGGGCGAGCCAATGTATGATGAAGAAGAGGAAAACATGGTTGATAAGGTTAAAACATATATGCACGGGACATTGGGAAAATATTGGTTATAAGGTGTGTCTGTCTTGTGCCAAGAGCGAACAGTGACAATGATGATTGGCTGATGAACAATATATTTCAGTCAACTTGCATTATCAGAGGAAAAGTGTGCAAATTCGTGATAGATTCAGAGAGCTGCACAAACGTAATTTCTGTAGAATATGTGGAGAAATTGGCTTTGGACACGGAGAATCACTCCAAACCCTACAAGATCGCCTGAATAAAAAAGGCAGTGAGGTAACCGTTTCTTAGCGTTGTCTTGTGTTTTTTTTCTATTGGTGATTATGAAGATAAAGGCATTAGGTGACATTCTTAGTATGCATGCTTACCACCTTCTGTAGGGTTGATTGTTACAATTTTATATGAGTTTCTCGTATGATGGTAGAAACACTCGTTATAGCTTTATGTGGAATAAAAACAAGGTTACATTAGTGCCATCTAAGGAAGTGACCTCAAAACCTGCACTTACTGTGTCACAAGAGTCTAGCAAATATTTCTAGCTCGTAAAGTATTTTTAGAACAAGAAAGTGATTCTAGAATTTTGTATCTATTGGTTGCTAAATAATGTTCTAATTATCCATTTATTGGTGTTCTTAGGCGAGTTCTCCCATTGTTGTTAGAACTTGCTGATGTGTTTGTAGATGAATTGGCTATCGTCTTACCTCCATTACTAGACATCCAACATCAGATTGATTTAGTGCTTGATGTTATCCTACCTAACTGTCCTCACTACAAAATGAGTCTGAAATACCATAAGGAGCTAAGGAGGCACGTCAATGAATTATTGAATACGGGTCATGTTTGTGATAGCCTTAGTCCATGTGCAGTCCATGCATTGTTAATACCCCAAAAATATGGGTTGATGCGCATGTGTATGGATAGTCGGAATGAAAATAAGATTACAGTCATGTATCGATTTCATATTCCCAGAATTGATGATTTGTTAGATCAGTTGAGTGGTACAAAAGTGTTCACAAAGTTGGATTTGAAAAACGAGTATCACCATATCTACATCTGAATATGAGATAAATGGAAACAAAGGTTTGTTCGAGTGAAAGATAATGTTTTTTGGCTTTCGAATGCACCAAGTACTTTCATATGCATTATAAATCAGGATTTTGTCAAATTATTGGTAAATTATTGGTTATCCATTTTGATGACATACTGATTTACAAAATTAGTGAAGAGCTTTACGCGAGGTCTTATGTGTTCTAAGGCACGAGAAATTCTATTGAGGGTTGAACAAAAGTTATTTCTCGACAAACTGTCCTCTTCATATAAGGTATGGTATCAAAAGATGGATTGTGAGTTAACGAGTCTAAGATAGCAACAGTTCGTGACCGACCACCACCGACATTTATCACCGAGGTTCATTCATTTGATGGGTTGGGATTGTTTTATCAAAGATTTTTCATAACTTTAGCACTATTATGTCACATATTACTTATTGTATAAAATAAAATAAAGGTGGACTATAGGTAGCAACCGCATTTGACAAAATTAAGGTATGCAGGATTTGAGTTGCATCGTGATGCATTTGGCATGGGTATGGGACTTTTAGTTCAGTGGAGCTAAACGTAACTACAACATTTATCACGTCGAAAACTACGCAGTCGTTTGGAATTTGAAACACTGGAGTTCATACCTAGCCTATAATGATTTCGTATTGTATACTGGTCATGATGCATTAAAGCATCTCTAGAGTTAAGACAAACTCTATGCACGTTACGCACGATGGGCAACATTTACCCAGTAGTTTACTTTTTCGATGAAGCATAAATCGTGAATAATTAAATGTGTAACTGATGCGTTAAGCATGTGAAGTATGATGATACGTATCAAAGTCCCCATTGGTTGGTTTGAGATGATAAAATATTTACTCGCTACAAATCTGTATTTTGGTCATATCTTGGAAGATGATGGGTACTGGTTTGATGACCAATTTGTTAGTGAGCAGTTACTATATGTTAAAATATAATGTATTATGTATTCTGATTTGAAGTTTGAGATTATTAATAGTGTAGGAGAAGAATAATAAATGTCATGGTGGTTCGGATTAGATCCTACATTTTATATCTCGTTACTTGTATTCTCCTCACTTGAAGCAGGATGTTATCTATTTTGTGACCGGGTGTTGAACTTGTCAAATGGCGAAGGGTAAAACTTCCAATGTTGGTTTGTACTTAAGGATATGGAAGTAGGATCTGAGGATTAATTTTTAAATAATATAAATTTAAGTATTAAACTGTAAATAATGTAAGTTTAGTCCTTAAACTATATGTAATATAGGTTTTGAAGAGCATTTGTGATTATGTATAATTATTGAGGACTAAATGGCAATTTATCTTCTTTTGTAACAAATTCCACTTTAAGATTAGTCTTGGCTCCTCTATATAAAGGGCAAGGCTATTCTAATAAAGGGGTTGAACACTTTTTCTACTAAACGCATTTGTACTTGAACTTTATCTCTCTATAAACTTTATAACTCTTTCTCTCTCTAGAATATTCTTATAACAATTTACTAAGGTGAAATCTTAACTCATCAAATTGGCGACTTCATTGGGGACTGAATAAAAGAAATCAGTGACTTATTATGTTCAAAATCGATACAATCTTGTTGTATTTTCTGTTAAAAATTAATACGATGAAGGTTGAGAACAATCCTACGCTTCAATCAGCTATGGAAACTCTAAAAGATGATTTACAGAGAGACGGAAGTAGACCTAATGGATCATCTCTGATCCAAACTCAATCTGATATTGAGGTACGAATAAACCAACTTTAGACAAGATTAATGCATTAAATGAGAAGTATGAACAAAGGGAACAAGATATCCACTCGGCGAAGCTTAAATCCGAGGTTAGACAAGAAACAGAAAAGAATAAGATGGGAGATCAATCAGATCAATATTTTGATGATCGACGGGCTAAATCTGAGCATAAAAACGTGTTGTGTGTCTCATAAAGAGCGATATTCATCTCGTAAAGGGAAAAAAGATAAGCATAAGTACGTAACCTCTAGTGACGAGGAGGTAGAAAGCTCAGCTTCGGGTTTTAAGAGATACAGGGGTTCTTCTAAAGAGGAATCAGACAGATATCAGTCGAGGAAACATAAAAAGAAGAGTAAATCTAAAAGGGATAATGTTTCTCGTTCTACATGGTGCGAAGGAAACACTTCGAATCAGTATGCTGAAACTGATCAAATCTATATGTTACAATGGGAACAAATGATTAGTTTGTTCATGGTGTTGACTGGAGAAACTCTCTGTTGACAAGTGAAATTCATTCCATGACGCTTCCGAAGCGTTTTGACATTTCCAAGGTAGAGAAGTTCGATGGGATGCAGGATCCCGATGATCACATCAAACCATTCAAGAACTATATGATGAATTTCGAAGATGAAGACTGGATGGTGTGTCGTGTATTTTCATAGATTTTTAAGGGAACAACTCTTAAGTGGTACAATCGGATTCCAAAGGGATCGCTTTCGAATTTTATAGATTTTTATTTAGCATTTCGACGGCAGTTTGTGGGAAGCAAATAAATGAGAGCAAATGGTGATACCATTATTCAGTGCAAGCAAGCACCTGGAGAAAATTTGAAAGATTATACGAAGAGATTTGTTTTAACCAAAGCTAGTTTGGACAACTGTGAAGAGAATGTGGCGATGGCAGTTTTTCACCAAGGATTATTTCCAGAGGATTTGGCCAATGAGACTACGGAGAGAAGAGTCTTAACTTTTGGAGCTTTGATGGCTCAATTTGAGGATTAAATCAAAGTCGAGGAGTCAACTATGGTACGTGGAGGACCGATTAGCACTCCAAATAATTCGGATCAAGCGGCCAATAACCAAGGGCAGCCCTCGAATGGAAATGGTAATCAACAGTCTAGGCAAAAGAACAACAATTTGCCTCCTCGGAGTGGTGGATATTCAAATCACACTTTATCTAACACTTATAACAGGCCTAGACCAAACCAGTGGGTCAAACCAGAGTATTATGCTGATTTGACAAAGAATGTATATGTGATATGGGATAAGACCAAGAGCTTCGTAAATTTTAGGAAGCCAGCCCCAATTAGTAGGCCAATGGAGGAAAGGAATAATAATTTTTACAGATATCATTAGGGTATTTGGCATGATACGAATGACTGCATTGCTTTGAAGAAAGAGATTCAATTTTTTATTAAAAATGAAAAGCTCATGACTTATGTAAAGTTGCAAGGGAGCGGATCGAAAAATAATGTTGCATCAACTTCGAAGGCTGCATCAGCTGAGAATTTGATGATTTTAGATTCACAGGCTGAACCGTCTGATCTTTTTTCTAAGTATGTGGAGAAAGATCTGAACATATTATTTCTGATGGCAGTCGAGGAGCCCATAGAAAAGGGGCGCGTGCGGGATTTCTGCAAGTTCTTTAAATCATTGGCCATTTTTTTAGGCGATTCGACGACTGGTAATATGGATAGTTCAAGGAAGAGGCATATTGTCAACTTGAAAACTCAAATTGAAGGGAAAATGTCCACACATTTTTATGGAAAGAAAACTATTCCTTTCATTTTGTTTGATGAAGATGATTTACGAGGTACTGCAAGACCACATGAAGATGTTGTGGTTATTGGAGCGGCGGTGGCTAGCGTCGAAATTCGACGTGTGCTGATTGACACTGACAATTCTGCTAATGTCCTTTTTAAATTCATCTATGATAGAATGACAAATCCACCTCGGATTTCTCAATCAGATCAAACAATTATTGGATTCACCGGTGTAACAGCTTGTGTTGTTGGAGAATTCGAGGCTGAAGCGATTTTGGGAAAAGGACCATTTAAGAAAAATGTCCAGGTACTTTTTGTGATGGTGGACTATCCCACAAGTTACAATGCTATTTTTGGAAGATCATGGCTTTCAAGAATGTATGGGGTCGTATCTACAGTTCATCAGTGTTTTAAGTATTTGGTTGGAGGTCGAGTTGGGGTCGTTTGAGGCAATCAAAAGGTTGCTATGGAATGATATGCCACTGCACTTCGGATCCGAGGATCCAGTAGGGAGAATTAATGCATGAATAACAGTTAGAAGGGGTACCCTCGGATTTGGAAGAAAGGGTTGATGATCCGAGGGAAACCCTAGGGTCTTTAACGGTAAGTGAAGAGATTGAAGAGTTCACTTTTTCAGAAAGGAAGATGCTTTGAATTGGAACCTTATTGGCCCCGCTTCTACGTCAACAACTGCTGGATTTTTTATCTTCTCATTTGGATGTCTTCTCTTGGAGGACAGATGATGTAACAAGAGTACCAATTAAGGTAATTTGTCATAGCTTGGCTATTGGTCCAAAGGTTAAACCGGTTATTCAAAAAAGAAACTCATTTTCCTCGGAGAAGGCAGAAGCGATTGTTGCCGAAATGGATCGATTCTCTAAGTTCGGACACATAACGGAGTCAAAGTATCATTTGTGGACAGCAAATCCGGTTGTGGTAAAAAAGAAGAATGGGAAATGAAGAATGTGTGTGAATTTTACAGATTTGAATCGAGCTTGTCCCAAAGATCCATTTCTTGTTCCTCGAATAGATCAGTTGATTGACTCTACTTCAGGCAATAAAATTTTAATTTTCATGGATGCTTTTGCAGGATATAATCAAATCCAAATGGATCCAAAAGATCAAGAATGCACAACTTTCATAACTAATAGAGGCATGCACTGTTATAGGGTAATGCCCTTTGGATTGAAAAATGATGGAGCCACTTATCAGAGGTTGATGAATAAATCTTTTGCTACTCAGATCAGAGGACATATGGAGGTATGTATATATATGACATGATGGTAAAAATCTCAAATGATGAAGTGGATCTTGATGATTTAGAGGAAGCTTTTTTGAATTTAAGGGCGATCAGGTTAAAGTTAAATTCTGAAAAGTGCACCTTTGGAGTTCGATCAGGGAAGTTTTTGGCTTTTTTTATCAGTGAAAAAGGAATAGAAGATGACCCGGAACAATTGAAAGCCTTAATAACAATAAATTCACCTCGGTCTATCAAAAAAGTGCAAATTCTGACATGAAAGTTAGTAACACTTAATCGATTTATTTGTAGATTTTCTAACAAATACTTTCCTTTCTTTCAAGTGTTACGAGGACCAAACAGGTTCGAATGGAAATTGGAATGTGAAGCAACATTCACAAACATTAAAAATTTGTTGTTATCACCAAAGATTTTGTCAAAGCCTCGAAATGGGAAGAAATTATTTTTATACATCGCGCTATCGAATTTTACACTGAGCGCAGTGTTAATCAGTGATGATTCAGGAGTTCTGAAGTCGGTGTATTACATTAGTAAAATTTTGATGGCAGTAGAAAAGAGATATATGAATTTAGAAAAATTGGCATTAGCCCTGGTGATTGCTGCTAGGAAGATGCCTCCATATTTTCAAGCACATACTATTGAAGTCCGAACTTAATTCCCTTTGAAAAATGTTTTACAACGACCTGATATATCGGGGAGAATGACCAAATGGTCAGTGGAGTTGGGGGACCATGAAATTTGTTTTACACCTCGAACAGCAATAAAAGCGAAAGCTTTGGCAGATTTTTTTTTGAATTTCATTCGAGCCGGTCAGATGAAGAAGAAAGCAAAAAAGAAAACTCCAATGGATTCAAGGTGGGTTGTCCGAACAGATGAAGAATCTGGTGTTTCAGGGTGCATTGTTGGGGTTCAGTTAATATCTCCAACTGAAGAGACAATGATTCAATCTATTAAATTTGGTTTCAATGCTTCAAACAATGAAGCTGAATACAAAGCTGCTTTGGCAGATTTAAGATTGGCAATAATTTGTGGAACAACTTCAGTACGCTTGGAAATGGATTCTCAATTGTTAACAAATCAAGTGTCTGGATTTTCCAAAGCAATAAAGGATCGTTTGATTTTATATCTTCGGGAACTTCGGAATTTAATGCTTCTGTTTGACAATGTTGTTGTGAAATATATTGGGTGAGGGAGTAACATGGTTGCTGATTCTTTGGAAAATGTCGCTTATAAGGAATAATATCCTTCGATTTTGTTACAAGAAAATCCAAGAATTGTTACTCAATCTTACCAATGTGAATGTGTAGAGGAATTTTTTGTTACATCTGATGTAATCTGAGGCGATTGGCGATCAGATATTCTTAGTTTTTCTACTCAAGGAATATTACTCGATGATTCACGATTGGCCAAAAAATTGAGAAGTAAAGCCTTCGGATATATAGTAGTGGATGGAATATTGTATAAAAAGGCATTGAACATGCCATTGTTACGATATTTAAGCAAGCAAGAATCACACGAAGTATTATCAGAATTGCATGATGGTTAAAAGTCATCTCATTGTGGGTTCAAGGCTCTCTCACGCCGAGTTTTACTTGCAGGGTTCTATTGGCCTATAATCATGAATGATGCCAAGAATTTAGTTCGAAGTTTTTATACTTTTAAGAGATTTGCCAATGCTATTCACAGACCAGCAGCCACTTATATCTATATCTGAGGCAATGCCATTTGATAGATGGGGGACTGACCTGGTAGGACCTTTACCGATGGCTTATGGAGGAAGACAAATGATAATTGTAGCGGTGTATTATTTTACAAAGTGGGAAGAGACAGAAGCGTTATCAGGGACAAAAGTAAAGGGCGTGATTAAATTTATTGTGAATAACATCTGTTGTCATTTTTGAGTTCCTCGGAGGATTACAACAGATAATGGCCCTCAATTTAATAACAAGGAGATGGCTTCATTTTGTATTTCTAAAGGAATTAAGCAATGCTTTTCGACGCCTTTTCATCCTCAAGCTAATGGCAAGTGGAGGTAGCAAATATAACGATTTTAGATGGCTTGAAGAAGAATTTGACGGGGCAGCATGAAAATGGCCAAATTATTTGCAAGAGGTACTTTGGGCTTATCGGAAAACTCCTAGAGAGGCTACAAAGGAGACTCTTTTTGCTTTGGCATATGGAATGGATGCAGTCAGCCCATAGAATCTATGATGTCATCTCTTAGAATAACTCAATATTCTGAAAGATCTAATGATGAAGTTCGAAGGGCGAATTTAGATTTGATTGAGGAGAAAAGAGTTCGAGCTCATTTGAATGTAATCCACTATCAAACTCGTATGAGGAATAGATATGATTCGAAGGTGAAAATAAGAGAGTTCAAAGAAGGTGATAAGGTTTTGAGAAAATGTTTCTTGCACTCAAAGGAGAAAATCCTTGGAAAAATAGCTCTGAACTAGGAAGGGCCTTATATGGTTGTTGAGAGGATAAAACCACGATCTTATCGCCTTTGCGATTTTCAAGGGAGGATGCTTTAGTATCCATGGAATATCCAACACTTGAAGCTTTATTGGGAGTATATTTGTCTTTGTATTTTGGAATTTTTACTTTCGAATGGCGCGCTCTTTCCTATCATGTTGGCCCAGGAAAGTTTTAACGAAGCGTTGTGTACATATTCAATATTATCAATAAAGTTCATTTTTTGCCAATGGTTATTTACACATACTTGAATAAAACTATCTTAACAACTTATCAAAGACTGATCATATTTGAGGTTGGTTAAGAGTAGAATGTTCTGAAGTGTTTATAACACTTTTCAAAGAAACAACCATGTTTAATAATCACATTACAATTTTTTCGAAGTGGAAGCTTAACAGCACACTCAGAATTTTTCGACGATCTACCATGTTCACCAATTTCGTAAAGGTATTTGAGGTGGTAAGTTTATAGTTTATAATTATATTCATTTTTTAAATTTAGCATCGAATAATATGTGACGAGAATAATAAAACAAGGAAACCGTTTGTCGATTAGATTAATTCTTTAAAGTACAAAAAGAAATTTTTTAACCTCACAAACACAAACAAAATGATAAAGTTAATCAAACGACTCTTCCTCCTCGGACAATTCTTCTTCATCTTCATCTTCATATTCGGATGACAAATCGGGGATAGGATCGAAAGCTTCACTTGGACGCTTATCGATGGGAATATCTTCTAGAAAATTTTTATGAGAAGCCTTCAGCGCTTTTTCATCAAGCACACTTCAGGGGCAGTAAATCACGTAGTTGAGCCGACACAGTATGATAATTCGTATGAAAGAAGAGACATCAGCACAGGTTTGAGAAAAGATTTTTCTTTGCACAATGGTTACTTGAGCTTATTCATATTTTTTTTATGAGAAGCCTTCAGTGTTTTTTCATCAAGCACACTTCAGGGGCAGTAAATCACGTAGTTGAGCCGACACAGTATGATAATTCGTATGAAAGAAGAGACATCAGCACAGGTTTGAGAAAAGATTTTTCTTTGCACAATGGTTACTTTTTCAAAGGTAAATTACTCTGTATTCATAAGGACAGTTTGAGGTTACTGAGACACAACGAGGGGAATAGTGGTAGAGATCAAACCCTTTACTCTATATCGAGCCAGTTCTTTGGGTGCATTTAAGGTGAGATGTTATCCATTTTGTAGCTAGCTGCCGGGTTTGCCAGATAGAAAAAGGCACATCCTCGAACGCAGGTATACCTACCACTCCCAATAGCGGAGGAACCGTGGTGAAACGTCAGTATTGATTTCGTCTCTGGACTACCAAGAACGCAGAGAGGTAACATTTCTATTTTTTTGGTGGTTGACAGGTTTTCTAAGATGGCCCACTTTATTGCCTGCAAGAAAACCACAGATGTTATGAATATTGCTAATTTATACTTCCGTGAGGTCTACCACTTACATGGCATACCGCTGAATATCGTTTCTAATCGCGATACGCGGTTTCTCGGGCTTTTTTAGAGGAGTCTGTGGCGCCTTACAAACACAAAGTTGAGTTTTAGCAGCTCGTATAACCCACAGAAAAATGACCAAACCAAGGTAACTAATCAAACATTAGGCAACTTGCGCACAGAGGTCTCCGAGAACTTGAAAGCATGGGATTCCCGCCTTTATCACGTTGAGTTCGCCTACAACATGTACCACAAGCGCAGTACTGGGTATAGTCCCTTCATGGTATTCTATGGTTATAACCCACATACTCCTATGGAGTTTTCTTTCCCAACGTTTGACAAGGTTCCAACCATGGTTGAGATCGCCATCGTTGATCTATGGGAGATCCATGAGAACACACGCAAACACCTGGAAGAACAACAAGAAGTACGAGGTTGCCACTATGATAAAAAGCGTCGATTGGTGAAGTTTTAGTAGGGACTTTATATGGGAAGTTTTGACCATATATCGTTATCCTGCACACGAGTACAACAAGCTAGCTCCAAATAAGGTGGGTCCGTTTGAAATCATTGAGAAGATTAATCTCAATGCATACAGGTTAAAGCTACCCAGCCATATGAAGACCCACGACGTCTTCAATGTGAAACACCTGGTTCCATTTACCAAGTCGTTGAGGATGATGAAGCTGAGAATTCGTGGGTGAATTCTTCTGAAGAAGGAGAAAATAATGTAGTTGTACAAGCCTATGATGAAATTCAGGCCCGAAAATCCACCGTTTAGGTCCTCTTTTTGTTGTTTTTGTTAATTTTCTTCATATTTCTATTTTTATAAGATTTAATTAAAATACTTAACCATCTCTATTCACTTTGAAATTGGGATGAGTTTTATGTTGTTTCGTAAGGAATAATCTGTAATTTTAGCGTAGGGTTTCGAGCACTTCTATAAAAGGCTCTCAAACCCTACTTTTGCCATCACACTTTCTAAAAAAATTTTGAGATTATTTTTTCTCTAAGTCTATTTATCTCTACCTAGGGTTAGAGATTATATCCACTGTTTTGTTTTCTCTTTCTTGATTTCGTACAGCCGTCGAGTATGTTCGACAATCATTTCGCTATCAATATCCCAATTTGACCGACAAAAGAAAATAAATCAAATTCCTTCTGAAAAATGTGTATACAATAAGTCTTTTTATTGCATAAATATTTTACTAGATAATAATAAACGAATATCACAAATAGATTGAACCAAAAATGAACTCATATCAGTTGTATAGATAGATTTTTCACTATCATTCATATTTTGATTTCTAATTGTACCCTATAAAAAATGCAAACATGAGTAGTTATATGCGTATCAACCCACCAATCATTTCTCGGCACTGAAATAAATTTGATACACGAATAGGCTATAGAACTGAAATTACCTTTACCTTTCATCATAGCTTTTCACATTTCACATTCTTTCTTAAAATCCCTCGATTTCTTAAAATGGAAGTAACGTCTTTTACCAGACTAACCCTTATACTTATTTTTTCTAGCACCGGATACTTGTACATTTGAACCTTCGTTCTTTAAATTCTTACCATTATTCGTCCGAGTTATCATCGTATACATATATAGATGTTCATGTTTCACCTTTTCCTTCTTTTTTGCTTCTTGAGAAATAAGCTCATTAGAGCTTATTTCTCGTGCTGAGAATTTAAAGAATTTTCAAAGTTCTTATATTGGGGGTGGGGGGATTAAAATACAAAAATCACAACAATATCCTATAAAAGGTCAATCTTAAGGACTTATAACTTGGAACAATGTTTGACATTTCCAAGATGTGTTCACGAATTGTCCTTTTGCCACCGTACTTCATGAAAGCTAACTTGATAAGTAACGTTTTAATTTTTATTTGACCGTTCTGGGCAAAGAATTTCTTTATCTCATCAAGACACGTTTTTTGCATAGGTAATATCGGTAAAACCATAAACCATGAAATGCTAATAGAATTGATTGCTTCATAGACTTAACCTATCGGACTTTTCCCAAACCTCTATTTTTTTATTCTCCGTGAAATAACTTTCTTTAGCCAGATTTTTAGGCTCGTTGATTCTTAATTTCAATTCATAATCATGACACATTAGATGTAACAGCAGATCTTTCTTCCATAGCTTCAGGTTGGTCACACAAAAGAATAGGTGTGTTGTTACCTTTTGGATTGTAGAGAATCAAATTTGTTAACATAACAATATAAAAAATATCACATAACCAAAACATCATTTTAACATATAATCCAAATAGAATTTAACATTTAAACATAACACAATAAAACATACTTTTACAACATCAACAAGATAAACAAACATATCAGCTTCTATACGTATGAGTTTGAGCATAACTAATGTTAATCATCCTAGTTGACTTAATTAAGAAAACATTTATTTATGCCAATTTTCTTACTTCAATGTTTAATGACAAGTTCATATTTAATTATCTCGTGTACAAGATTAACTATGACAAATAATATAACTTTTTTGGGCCAATTAAAATTCACATTCGTGTTAATAAAACTTCCGTTACAACTCTAAAATAATTCATTTCACCAGTGAGGATCACTTTGGTTGGATTTTTTTTATTTATCTAATTTCGGACAACTTAAAACATGTTAATCATATTGTAAAATATCATACAGTCACATATACATTTTAGGTCCAAACAGTCATGTATTTAATTGCAAGTTTACAGCATAAATACAGGTGATTTAACTAATGAGCCAGTCTTTGTTGCGACCAAACTCAGGTTTGTCATGGAAAACTAATTAATGTCGGAACATGTATACGGTTTGTTGCGATCATGCAACTCATGTTCGCGGTGAACCATGACACTTGGCCCTGCTGGAAATACTTTTGCCAAGTTCATTGTGATCAACATCTCAATTGTCGGGACAAACTATCGAAGGCAGCCTACTGGAAAAATATTTCCAACTTCATCGCGACCAAAATTCTCTTGTTAAAAAAGCCCTTTACGAGTTTCTAGTAATTTTTATGAGTGCTTCAACAATAGTGTCATGGCAACAAACACTAACCATAAATCCCAAATTGTACCAAAACATTTCGAAAAATGTATTTTCTTCATCCTAAAGTCTGAAACTAAAAGCCTGAACATGCTTTTTTCATATAAACAAATCAAAAAATGTATTTAAAGCCATAAATACACAATTCTAATCAACCAAAATAATAATTAATCTCAAAAGTGTGTACCATTTACCGAGTTTAAATTAATTCATACTTTATCATCATTTTCATAATCTGTAAAACTAAAAACTCAATTTATGGTGACACTAATACCACTTCTTAGAAATCTCGCAACTTTAATTAACTTTAATATACCAACAAGTTTGAGTCATCCTAAAAACATATACCTATATAAAGATGATGTCATTCATTGTTTTTCAAAGTTTGAATGAGGAACTTGATGATGTCTTGATGCAAATTCTTAATCTTTAGCGGTTTTAATTTTCATTGATGAAATCTTTTAAGAGATGAAAACCATACTTTTTATGATTGATTCGAAGGGATAAATCAATTGACTTAAAGTCTATAAAAAAATTCTCTATAAATTTTTGAACCTTCTTTTTAAAAAAATAAAAAACTATATTTATATGTTAAAACTTTAACTATTTAAATTCATGAATTCAACTAATTTATTACTTTTTTCAAATCGTAAACGTGTATATTCATATTATATGGTTTGAATTTGAATTCAAATTCAAACCAAAAATCTGACCGAAACCACACTAAAAATTACAACTATTAGGGACCATATCTACGAAATTATTTTGTGCTTACAAATAATCTCAATTTTTTTTAGAAAATTACACCTACGGTACCTACTCAACTATTTTATTGTCACCTAATACTCAAGGTTTGATCAATTATCTCTTAATACCCATCTCAACTACCTAATTACCACCTAGTACCTAACATTATTTTAATACCCTAACTACCCTCACCATTCATGAACAACCACGTAACCAAAATTTCTCTTTCCTACTTTTTCCTTTTATTTTATTTTTAAAAGATTCATATCTTTCAAACCGGAGCTCGGAAAAAATAAATGAAAGTACATCGCTTTTGTTTTTTTTTAAATGAACAAAACTAGATCCATTGATGATATTTTTTAATTTTTTTGAAAAAATAAATTTTCACGAGTAACAACTCTCATGATGTCCTGAGAGTTGTTTGGGAAATTCTGAGTTGCAAACAATTCTCATGATATCCTGAGAGTTGTTCAGAAAATTCTGAGTTGCTAACCATTCTCATCATATCCTGAGAGTTGTTCAGGAAATCCTGAGTTGCAAACAATTCTCATGAGAATTGTTTCAGGAAATCCTGAGAGTTGCAAACAATTCTCATGAGAATTGTTTCAGGAAATCCTGAGAGTTGCAAACAATTCTCATGATATCATGAGAATTGTTCAGAAAATCCTGAGAGTTGCAAACAATTCTCATGATATCCTGAGAGTTGTTCACGAAATCCTAAGTTGCAAACAATTCTCATGATATCCTGAGAATTGCAAACACCTCGAGGTACCAGCGGGTATATTTGGTCGGGGGTATTTTTGTCCAAATTTCAATTCGATGTACCAAGTTACACTAAAAAAAACGGGTACCACTAGATAACTAAATAGTTGAGAAGATATTTAGTGGTACTTTTCTCTTTTTTTATTTAAATTGTATATTCTGAGTCCGATTTTTTTACCTTATTCAGTATAAATCTGATATCTATATAATCACTTCAATAATACATATTTTATCTATTATTACATTATTTTATATATGATTATTTTTATTTAATTAATACCAATTATATATATAACGATAAGATACGTGACGGTCCATTTTAATTAAACAAAGCTCATACATATATTAATTTTTATCGGATAACCCAAAAATAGAAATTGCAAAACCACACATTAGCCTCATTCAGAAACCTTAATATATGAAAAGTTAATTAATTAACATAAGATATGACAGTCTATTTTACTAGAGAAATTCCAATATATATATTGGGTAACACCCCAAGTAAAAATCGGAAAACCAGACATTAGCATCACTTAGACACATTAATATATCTAAAACTTTTAATTAAGCTGGACTGTTGAGTCGTAAACGAGGCCGGCTTTCCAGTCAGCGGGTATGACATTGGATGACTGCACCCAACCATAACTACTAAGCTGGAACCTCAAGGTGATAGCTCCTTTAGGTGGATTGGCTATGTCATATACTCCTCCATATGCTCTTCTCATGGCTTTCCATTCCTTGCAGTCCTCCTAAGTGCCTTTTAATTAGTTTATGGTTCACTGAACACAACAAATTTAATCGAATATTTGCTGAAATATATATATATACCTGCCATATTTGTACAGACAAGATATCGCTCATGCCAGCTTGGTACAGTATAATAATAGCCAAGTAATCAGGGAACTTGCTATGTTCATGGACCTTGAACATGAGGTTGTAGCCGACGTACTGGCATGGGATTCGTCGGAACTCTACGTCCACCACACCGTAACCAAACAGCTCGTATACCATGTTTGGTCGCGCTAATTTTGTAAAGGCACGCGGGCTGAGGATGAAATCAGTGTGGTCTCCTTCACCGTAGTCTGTCACAACTAGGTTCACTCCGTCGTCCGAACAATGTTTTGGTGATTTGCATTTCACCTTAAATTTTAAAATAGCTAATCAATTGTGTATGTATGATTAAAGCACTAATTATGTTTTTGCCTGTGGATGTTTGTCATCATCAACTTCAACATAAGCTATATATTATAAAGTTGGTGGATTGTTACTATATTATTACAGACCAACAACATATGAGAGTATTAGTTTCCTGTTCAAGCTAAAACATTATTATACTCAAAAGTTTTAGAGTAAAATTTTGAAGCTTAATGTAATTTTTTACCTGATAGCAAGAACCACATCCAGTTCCGTTTCGCCAAAGGCTAGAAACCCCAGCAACATTAGCTTCATTTATGTTCCTTCCATACTCACCGAATCCACAAGCTCCATCTAATCAGTTTTAAAATATTTAGACAATTAGAATTTAATATGAAAACATTTTAAGCTTAGATGTATACGACAATGAAACATACTTGATGTGCCTAAGCAATCAGGGCTGCCATAGTAAGTAGCTCTTGAGTGACCATAATCTTGAGAGTAACACAAAGCAGGGAAAAGCAGCATGAACCAAACAAAAGTAGAGAAGTAATTAAGAGCTAATTTCATGTTGAATTACTGACAGAGAGAATCTTAGTTGAAGATATGGTGAAGCTAGCTAATTTTGGAGATGGGTATCTTGGAAACTATGAAACGCGATATATATAGGCCGTGAAAAAGAGGGGATGATTTTGAACTATATTAGTTGTATAATATTATTATATTTTATTCTTTTCCTATCACTTTTGACTATAGTAAATCAAGTTGATGACGGGATTAAGGCGGCCGTATTGAATAGATGGATAATTACAGTTTCACTAGGTTTTAGATTATTATAAAATTCGGTTAATTGTATCCGATAAGTGTACTAAAACATGGAACAAGTAGCCACCTATAAGTAAGGATTGAATTTGTTAAAATAATTGCTAATTGGTTGTTAGACGCTGAAATTTTGATTGAGTACACTCAAAACATGCGAGTCCTGCATTAGTTAAAATATGGGAACGGAGCAAAATAAGCTGTAACACTGCGAAGAATTACAGAAAGCACTGCTAATATTATCTATTTATTTATTTATTAAAATTATATTGAGTGCAAAATATTTAAAATCATAAAATATTGCATTAAATTATCTTTCATTTCAATAAATGTTTGTTCGTCATTAAAAATAACAACATGTTTTTCTTAACGTGTACATATTTTCAGTATATTGTCGAGAAACAAATTCATAAACTCTTTGTCGTATTTATAAACACAAATATTGTAGTCGAATGTTTTCGGTTTCTGTTGTAGGATATCTTTGTGTATAATTATTTTATAATGTTTTTTCGTTGGTATGTATTTCTCTACAGATACATAAACTGTATAAAAGATTAAAATAAACAAGACAATAAATACATGTGAGACTAGTACAAAGAAAGAGGCCAGACCAGTTATAAGTAAGTTGTTATTCCGGTTTCAAATTAATATGTGTGACTAGTTAATAAATACCATGTGAAACCAGTTAAATAGTAATAGACGAGACCAGATACAAATAAAGACGTTGGATATGTAATACTTAGTAAGAACCATGCATGGAAGATTTGTAATACTTATTAGTGGTGCAGTTGTATTTATTGTTTTGTATGGTGTTTATTTAGTGGCAAGCAATTGTGGGCTATAGTTTGTTGTTTATCCTTTTTCACAGTCAATAATCAGCGATGCCCGATGATTCATTGTATCTTTTACGAAGGTGCACACTGGAACCAACACATAATATATCGTATCTCGCATACTGAGAAATAAATCGTCAATAATCCTTATTATATCGTCCTTATAAATCATGAAAGTCTACATTAAGATAAAGGATTACAAACAAGTTTTGTTTAATAATTGATACTTACCATTAATTATACTTACCATTGTATGACCATAAAGTGTTATCACTTTAGATTTATCTAAGTATTTTTTCCATCGAACCCGATTGATGGTACTTAAAAGTTGTTTTCTTTAACCGCTTATAAATCCAAGCGTCAATAATCTACCAATTGACAGGTGAGGATAATTTTATTAAACGTGACATGAGTTATTAAAGACATATGATACATTTTCACTTTTACCTTATAGTCCAGCTCATCTTTGTTTGACATGGCCATCAGATCAGTTACACAGATATTCATTCATGTTGTAGCATATGACGTTGGGTTATACCATACAATTGGATTTTCATATTTTTATCTCCTTTGTATCTTAACTAGTTTGTGTATTCACAAACGTCGATCAATTTCTTTGTTACAGTATCTATCTCCTAATCAGTTTTACTCACTTTTTGTGTTTCATACTATGATTCGTCAAAAATGGAAATTCATTATCCTCTTGCACTTATACTTTGCCCTTCTAAAATATGTGAGGCAGCGGTCAAGTAAGAGGAGAAACATGTTATTTTAAAATGTGAGAGACCATGTGTCCAGGTATACAAGATGGATATATGCAAGACATCAACATGTTTTATTAAAATTGATGTGTGAGTCGTTATACATTAATGATCTATACGAGACTACTTATTGAGAAAAAAATATGCGAGTCAAATTGAAAAAACGAATAGGCGAGACAACTGTAAAACAAAACATGTGAGTCAATGGAAAAACAGGCAAAACAGCTTGAAAAAAACATACATGAGGTAAACATGTACATCCAAGTATTAAAGAAGGATCTATGCGAGACATTGATATGTTTCATTAGATTCATGCGTGACCTATTATTATACGTTAATGATCTATGTAATACTACTTATTGATAATAATAAATATGAGAGTCAAATGGAAAAAAAACAAGAGAGACAGCTAAAAAAAACATGTGAGCCATATAAAAAAAATAAGCGATGCAGCTGGAAAATCTAGTGTTTGATAACCCTACAATATATGACACTCTAGTGTTTTATAAATCTATAATAAATCAAACATAAAATAAAATATATTTAAAGTTGAATCTTAATCTATTGAAGATCCATTTACATCTCTACGAACTAGTACCATTAATGTTGTCTATGTCTCGTTTACAACAATTTCAATAGTACCATCTAGGACAACAAAAGTTGTTATATCTCGGGCAACAACAACCTCCATATCCGTCACAATCAATTTTCATTACCACTATAACATCAGCCTTAATCTTATCAAGTTGCTCATAAAAGGAGTATAGGCTTTGTCAACCAAACATCAGTTATTTCTGAAGTACGATGTTTATTTGATGGTGTATTAGTTAATGCTTCTATTTTACGTTATAGTGGTATTAGTTTATTATGGTTGTCCTGGTTGGAATTCTTTTTATTGTGGCTGGACTGCTTCTGCTCTAGTTTTGGGTGGTCTGGTTGGTGTTCTGGTGAGACTGGGTAAACTGTTTGGCAATCTCGGTGAGATTGGGTGGTGTGGTTGGTGTTATAGTAGGACTAGATGGTCTGGTTGGTGTTCTGGTAAAAATGGTTGGTATGTTTGGTGTTTAGCTAAGGCTAGGTGGTATAGTTGGTGTTCTGGTAGGATTAAGTGGTATTGTTGGTGTTGTAATGGGACTGGTGGTCTGGTTTGTATTTTGGTGAGACTGGTTGGTCTATTTGGTTTACGATGACCACTGGTTGGAGTTCTAATGAGACTTATAGGATTTTTGGCAAACCAAGTGGGAGTTCTAGTGAGACAAGTAGGAAGTCTAGTGAAAGGGGTGGGATCATTTGGTTTGGTTGGTTCTCTGTTCAAGTTGGTTGGAGTGGGTGGTCTTGTTGGTTGACTGGTGGACTAGTGTGATTAGTGGTACTTGTGGGATTTCTTTTTTAATTAGTGGTGGTGGTGCTGATTCATTTGGTTTTGGATCACAAAGAGGAAGAGACTGTGTTCTTTCAAGGTCTTTAAAATTCCAGGTGCTGACGTAACTCAGATATCAATTTATCTTTCTATGTCACCTGCAACAACAATATGAGACATTTAGATACTATCATTTGATTAAAAATGAAAGACTAGTTAAAAACTATATACTTACATTTCATATTTCTCTTTCAAGCGAACACTTCATACGACTTAACTCAATAGACCATTTTTATGTATTGATATGTCTTTTACGTTCGAGGATCTTGGAAAAAGAACTCCTCTTGTAGTTAGTTCAGGTATGGGTTGGGTTGTATTGGTTGTGGGCTGATGTGTTCTTGTTGGTGGGGGTCTGAAGCCTTTCTTATTAGTTTTTTTGTTACAGATTTTTTCCTCTTCTTAGGCCTTTGCTATGGTATAGGATTCAGGTTCCCAACATTTGCATCCCCATCAAACGTACATATTTCCTTAATTATTAGGATTATTTCACCTTCCAAAACCTATCAAATGATCAATAAAAAAAACCTTAGTAAAGAATGCGAGATTGTATCAAATTACTATGTGGAAGACTACTCCAAATAATATATGCAAGACTAGTGCAATTATACATGTGCGTCTGATAAAAAAACTACACGCTACTTTGGATTAAATAAAACATGCGATCATGTTGTAAAAACTACATATTAATTTGGATCAAATAAAATACGTGAGACTCTGCAATTAAAAATGTGCGCCTGATGTAAAAAACTACATGTAAGTCTGAATCAAATAAAATACATGAGACTACTACAACTAAACATGTGGGCATGGTGTAAAAACTACATGCTAGTATGGATCAAATAAAATATGTGAGACTAGTGCAATTAAATATGTGAAAATATTGACTCCAATATCTAGTATTGTGTAGCATCTTTGAATCGTATTGGCCATTTCTTCTCCTTGCGTAAGTTTGTGTGCTCTATGATAAATGCGCTATCAATAATAAAGCCATACATTTATCAAATTATTTGATATGGCTTTTGTTTTTGCCCATTTTTCTTGCATTTTCGTCCATAAAGTGTGTTTTGGTGATTTTGGACTTTGTTTCTTGACAATCAAGCATTTCTTCTTCCCCGTGTATCAAACCAAAAATAGCCTTCACATCTTTGTTGGTTAGTTTTAAAATTTTAGAGTCACTAAGGAAGCATCTTATTCTATCAAGTATATCTTTATAATCTTCGTTATTATTTGATAATACTTTTTCATTTGTAGAAGCTTATTCTGGAGATAATATGAAGCCTTCAATATCATATAGAATGTCATTTCTTTTTCAAACTTTGATGTGATCATTCATAAGAATGCCATTCTTCTCTCTTATCAAATTTAGTATGCTAATTAGACCAGATCTGAAAAACATACCTTAAAAGCCATTTTTTTCCTGCAACAAAATATGAGACCAGTTAGAAAAAAGGGAGACCACGTATATCAAGCAAGGCGAGATGTGTTGATGAAATAGGCGAGACTGTAGATCAGTTAGCAAAACCATACGTAATGAACATTATAGGCATGCAAGACTTCTTTACAATAAACATGACATGCGCAAGCACAAGTACGAATATGAGATCCACATGTAAAAATGAATCATAACATGCAAAACAATACGAGACATGTGAATTACATACAAAGAAGATGTGCAATATGATTATATTTAACCTATGCACCGAATGAAACCAAAAATGATCACTCAAAACATCAAACAACATGACATCAGACAATATATTAGAACCAAATTATAAATATTTAACACATCAAAGTAAAAAAGGCAACCATCTCATACTCTCAAACTCTTGTTTACCAAAAATGATCGGTACGAAAGTATATTTCACTACTGAACCCTTACTAACAACATATTAATCGTTTTCAAGATTTCTAAACTAAACTTAAACCATCATACATACATAAAAACAAAGAAATTATACTAAGTTCTTACCTGTTAATTTTTGAATTTTAGAGAATTTTGCTTCAAAAAGAGGTTAAACAAATAGAGTTATGCTTCAAAAAGAGATTGGAGCTTTAAATGGGCCTTTCAAGGACGAATCGCACTTCAAGTTGGAGTTTGGAGAGGCTAGTTTTGCTTTGTACCTATTTTTTATGGGTTTAAGAGGGAAATAGAGAGTATAAAGAGAAAGTATATGAAAAAAATTGGTTTAAATTAGAGAAAAAAAGTATGTGTTCGCCTGAAACACCCTATTTATACTAATGAAGGTATTTTTGTCCAATATTATGGTTCATATGTCTATGGGTAGTTGAATTTTTTTAGGTATTAGATGGTAATGACTTACTCGGTTGGATATTTATGGGTAGTTGACAAATTTTGGATATTAGATGGTAATGACTTACTCGGTTGGATATTAATGGGTAGATCACCCTTACATATATGTTGCAAACCATTTGATTGGAACAAAAAAAAGTTCCCGAGTAATTTTATATTTTAAATGTTTGTATATTTTTTTATATTTATAATAAAAAATACATTGGTTTTCCCTGAGGTAATATCATATTGATTTGTTTTCTCTAGAGGTATAGTATAATTTTAAGAAAATACTATTGTTTCTTTTGGAGTTTTTATCAATTTGTTTTTTGTACACTTTCAATCTCAAACTAGTGAGACATGTATATATTTATGTACGATTAATATTTTTTATGTGTAAGCGATGTAAGATAGGAGATCAAATTTACCTTTTTAAATATATGGTCTTTACTTATGCAATATATTTCATTTTGATATATAAGTATGATTTCACGTACTAATATTCTTCGTTTTGGACCCTAAGACACTCATAAATTTGTTTTTGTTGCACTTCCAAAAGATTTCAAACTAGTGGAGATATATTCATACTTATTTACCATTAATATTTTCTATGTCTAAGCAATGTGGGATGTGGGATTAAGTCTTCTTTTCAACACAGATCATGTCTTACAGGCGTATAACGTGGTTTTTAAGTTTATAAATACAAATCGACTTTGAAGATTAGATCTTCCTATAAATCATGACTTCTAAACTAACACAAAGACTGTTGAAAGTAATTATTTGTAAATGAACTCTAAGAGTCCAATCTCTAGAAGACTCTAGGAAATCTTAATCATGTTTGGGTTCAATGTATGGACATGAGAAGTTTTACAATAATTGTGAAATATGTAGAGTATTATAAATTAATAAAGGATCCTAAAAGTTTTAGGTAGCTACTATATAAGGATTTCACTCCTAAGAGAAAATGTAGTAAAAAAAAGTATTTGAGTATTAAAGTAACATCTAAGTATTAAAAAATTCCAACTTATATAAACACTTTATTCTCACCAATTAATTTTTAAAATATCTATTACCAACCATTTCTTTAAGTAAAAGTCTCAACCCGAGCTAACAGCATGGTATCAATACAAACAATGCCATCCTCAAGCAAAGATTACAAGCAAAGTTCTGGACTGGAAATCGATGGAGAAAATTAAGATTTTTTGTGTATGTAAATGAGAACATTTCTCATCTCACGAGATTTCTTAGAGTATGTCGATAATGGATTTGAAGAACCATAAGACAAGATAGTGATGCAACCATATTTAAGGAGAACATAAAAAGATACAAAATATATTTTATTGATTCAAGAAGGAGTAGATAATAATGTTTTTCCAAGAATTGACAATGTTACAAGATCTAAAGAGGCGTTGGGTATGCTCAAAAAATAATATAGAGGAAATATCCAAGTCAAAACCATAAAGCTTCAATCATTACAAAACGACTTCGAGAACTTGAAGATGAATTATTTTAAGCTCATAAAACATTATTTTACCTCGATTCATGAATGTGATAAAACAAACGAAGACATATAGAAACATAATCCCAAATCAAAGAATTATTGAGAAAATTCTAATTAGATTTCCATGAATGTATGATTTTATTGTATTCATCATAGATCATACTAAGGTCTTGAAATTTTAGATGACAAAGAATTTATAGGTTCTTTTAAAGTATTTGAGAAAATATTGAATTTCTACTCATAAAAAATCAATTATAAGATACTTTCGATCCAAGCTCAATTTTGTATAAAAAGCACGATAAGAACTCAACTCAAGATTCATTTTGAGGTAGAACAACCAGAAGCTAAAGATGTCGTCATACATGAGGTCCTAGAAAAGCGAGAACCCAAATTTACCAAGAAAATCAATGCGGTATCCATAAAACCGTAATGTGGAATTTGTAAAAGATTATTAATCTGAGAAAGACTAATCATTTTGAGATAGCCATGATGTTACAAGTTCAAGAGTTACGACCATCTCCAAAAATACTACAACTTGGAGAAAATTGAAAGCAAACTTTATTAAAGAGTACATGTTTTATGCTTGTGGCCAAAGGACAAACAGACGAGCTGTGGTTCATTTATAGCAGATGTAGCAATCATATGACCAACAATGAAAGCATATTCAAGGAGATTAATTCGCCTTGCAATTCTGAGGTGAAAATGAGAAATAGTGTCTTACTTTGTGCAAAAATAAAGGAAACAATCGTCATAGAAACAAACAAAAAAAGGAACATGAGATATATAGGATATGTTGTTAGTTACATATTTCATAAAATTTACTAAGTGTTAGACAACATCTCAAAACGATGATACGTCATTCATATTAACGATCTTTATTTCAAGATCATTGATCAAAGAAAGTGAGAAGTTTTAAAGGTAAATATGGAGAAAATAAAAGTTTTCCTCTCATTTTTTCTTACGGAAATATTGCTCTCATAATTGAGGTGGTTGCTGACTCTTGGTTATGTCATAAAAGGCTTGAAAAATTCAATTTTGAAAGCTTGAAAATATTTATCAAATTAATATTGTCTACATGCTTCCACCAATTCAAAAATTAAAATAAGCATGTGAAGGTTGTGTGTCGGAAAGCAGCACACATGTGCATTTGCAAAACAAAAGCCATGGAGATCTAAAGCACTATTGGGGTTAGTTTATACTAATATATGCGGTCTGATTCCACCAATATCTCAAGGAGGTAACAAATATTTTATAAACTTTACTGAATATTATTCCACAATGATATAGGTGTACTTTATGATTCAGATATCCACTGTATTCAGATGTTTAAAAAATATTAATATGATGAAGAAATAAAAACTAGCCACTTAATCAAAGTATTGAGAAGTGACCGAAGTGGTGAGTATAACTTTAATTAGTTCGAAAATTTATATGAAGATGTTGGTTTGGATATTCAATTGATGGTTTGACACACTCCACACACAAAAATAGAATTGCTAAAAGAAATAATAGATTCGTGGAGGAGATGTTAAAATCAATATTTCATTAAAAAAAAGGTTATTGATGCGGTTTAAGGCAGAATCTGTGGCGAATGCGATTTATATGTTGAATTGATGTCCAGAAAAAAATAATGAAAGATAAAAATTAACCTTAAGCTTAAAGTGGAAAAAACCTTATATAAAAATCTAAGTGTTTTGGTGCATATGTTATGCTCATATTCCGAAGAAAGTAAGGCCAGAGCTCAAAAAGATATTTGAAAAGTGCATATTTATAGGTTATAGCTCAAAATCAAAAGGATATAGACTTTAATTTGAAGAATAACAAGGTGGATATTAGCCAAGAATTTATCTTTAATAAAAAATTCATCTTAGGATTAGAAGCGAGAACAAGTGTCTTTATCTATCGAGATGAGCTTAAGAAACCTGGTACCATGTGATGAATTATCTAGTGATAAAGAATAAGAAAAAATGAAATTGAAGAGCTAATGTCCCCCATAAATAGTTCTAAAGTAAAACTGAGATCAAAATCATTATCAGAGTCATTGAGCTCAACCCCGTAGACGATAAGGAGTCGAATTGATATGTATGATCGACGCAATTTCTGTATTATCGAGCCAAAAACCTTTGAGTACCATCAAGGATAAATATTGGAAGAATAAATTATCATAATTGAGATAAATAAAAAATTGGATCTCATTAATGAACCAAAATAGAATGATATGATTGCTATGAAGTGGATACAAAGAAAAACTCAATCTAGTTAGGTCAATTCTCGAGAAGAAAGCAACATTGGTTGCTAAAGGTTATTATCAATAATCTAAATTTGAATTCATTTAAAGCTTTTCCATAATAGAAATGTATAGCATAATGCGAGTTATCATTGGACTGATATCGCAAAAGAGTTGATTGTTACATTAATTGGATGTAAAATCAATATTCTTGAATGTCACGTTCAAAAAAGAGGTGTATGTGTAGAAACCTCAAGGATATGTGACACCATGAGAATAAACAAATATGTACCATCTAAAATGAAATTGTACGGGCTCAAACAAGCACCCTGAACATGGAATAGTGAGGTTGATACTTACTTAAAATCCAAAGGCTTTGAAAGAAGTAAGAACAAGCCAAACTTCTATGTCAATAAACAAGGTACATCGATAATTCTCATTAACTCTCTCTCTATGTCGATGATATAGTGACCACTAGAAATGATGGAAGAATGATCTCAGACTTTAATACTCAGATGAAGAAATGATATAGATGAGTGATCTAGGGTTGTTGCATCATTTCTTAAGACTTCAATTTTATCAAGAAGAAAGGGGATTATTTCGTTTCTAGAAGAAGCGTGCAAAATATCTTATTGAGAAACTTTGAATGCAATCTCGTATGCACTTTATTGCAGGTGAATGAAAAAACTAAGCAAATAATACATAAGCAAAAAAGTGGAAGCGTATTTCTACAAAATCTGGGTAGGAAGCTTATTATACTTCACAACTACCATAACCGACATGATGTATGCATCAAATCTGTTGTCGAGGTTCATGCATAAGCCGAGTCAAATTCATCTTAGAGCTACAAGATGGATTTTGAAGTATATCATAGGTTTTCTTGATCTCGGTATCTGGTATATGAAGATTAGCGCAATAGTGAATAATATGAGGTAAACTTGAACACTGAGGTAAACTCAGATATTATAATAGTGATCGAGTCAGATGTGATGACGAAATGAAAAGCAATTCTGGTTACGCTTTTACTATTGGTTCAAGTATGGTTGTGTGGTCTTCAAAGAAGCAAGAAATAGTAGCATATTCAACTATCGGGCATGAATATGTAGCAACTGTATTAGTGACTTCACATGCATTATGGCTAAAGCGCATCTTAAAAGATGTTAGAGAAAAGAAAAACCATCTCGATCATTTGTGACAACAAATCTGCAATTGTCATGACAAAGAACCTGCTTCATTGCATCCCTACAAAACACATTGCATTCAAACTTAACTTAATCAGAGATTTTATGGATAAATGCAAGGTCGACCTCAGGTATTACAACACAAATGAACAAATGACATAAATTTTACAAAATCACTTCCAAAGGATAAACATCATTACTTCATACAGTTAATGAACATTACTACAAGAAATTAAAAGAGAGTATTGAAATTGTTTTTTAAATGAATTCTAAATGTCAAGTATCGAGAAGACTCTATGAAGCTTTAATCATATCTAGTTTCAAGATATATACATGAAGAATTTTGTATTGATTAAAAGGAGTGTGAAATTGTGTATTGATTAAAATGAGATTTCTTTTAAGAGAGAATATATTGAAAGAAAATATTGAGTATCAAAAGAAATAACAAGTTACATAAACACTTTTACTCCTTTTTAAAACAATCATCATCAACCATTGCTCTAAGTAATAATCTCAACTTGAGAAAACAAAAACTAGTTCAAAAACAATAATATATAACATTCCCTTCCTTAATCTAAAGATTTTACATTGTCTTACTTCAGTTACTCCCAGAATTCAACGAAACTTCTCAAATTATTTTAACTTCAATGGTTGTCTCATGATATCTGCAAGTTGATCCTCAGATTTTGAGTAGCTTAGCTCAATAATTCCCTCATTCATCAAATCTCTTAAAATTGAATTTTATATCAATATACTTACTTTTCTCATGAGATATTGGATTATAAGAAATTGTATAGGGGAGTTAGTATCATATATAATTACAATGCCTGAACTATCTTCAAAACTCTAACTTTTTCACCATCTTATAGAGCCAAACACATTGAAAATCATGAAATGTTGATGTTATATTATCTACTTCCATAATATAGATGAAAACCATTGACTATCTGTTAAGACCAAAAAACATCTGCATACACTATCATAAACACAAACCTAGAGACATTTTGCAGATCATTTAAGTCATCGGCATAATCATTATATATAAAGGCTATGAGTCAAACATTGCTTTTCTTTTTCTTGTAAAATATCCCAAGATCAGTTGTACCTTTTATATACCTCAAATTTTGTTTCAGTGTAAGCCAATCTGACATAATAGGACTGGATATAAACATTCTTATCAAACTAACACCATACATCAGTTTGAGTCTAGTTACAATAAAAAAAACATGAGACTTATAACCACATGCTTGAAGAAAGTTTCATCAACTTAACTTATCTCTCATACTTGGATAGTTTTGTATCTTTTACTATTGGATTTTTCACTTAATCAATAATTTTTGTATATAACATTGCTAATAATTCTCGTGTGTATCCTTTCTGACTAATCAAATTTCAATATGTATATTGTTTATATTATACTCCACCATATGAGTTTTTAAATTTACCTAATATGCTTATATCATTCCCATTAAACATTAAGTCATAAACATAAAGAATTACCAACAATATTTTTCCTTTTTACAAATCTGCGAACAAGTTGGGCTCATATGAAAATTTCTAAAAACTTTTACGAGTGAAATACACTTCAATGATGGTCTACCAAGCTCGCAACGCCTGTTTAAGACCATATAATGTCTTTCTTAGCCTATAGACTTTCTCTTAATTTCATTTATCTGTAAATCCGAAGGCTCATTGCACAAACACTTCTTCTTTTGACTGTTTCTGAAGAAAATGACTATTCGCATCAAGTTAAAAAACCTCCCAAGTGAATTGAGCAGTCATTTTAAGTATCGTACAAATTGTATTAAATCTTGTCACGTAAAAAAATACTTTAGTGTAATCTACTTCAATGAATTATGCATAACATTTTGCACCACCATCCTTTCTTTGAGATTTTCATTATCTTTGTCTTTGTTAAGGTTAGTCTTGAACACCCACTTAACTCTAATAGGTTTAACTCTTTTAAGAAACACAATAAGTTTCCAAACTTGATTCCTTTTTATGACATCAATTTCTGCTCACATTGTTTCATTCTATTTTATGGTTTTAATTTGTTCTTAAAAAAACAGAGTCATTTCCAATCATCATCATTCCATTCACACTTTCATCTTCAAATAATCTCTCATTCGTTTCATAATCGACATCTAATTTGGTATTTTTCTTTCTCGTACAAACTTTTTTTCACATAAATCTATATGTATAATAAAGTTTGGCTCATTTGGAAATGACTCTACCAAGATGTTACTCAAACTTTTGGAGTTGTTGCTCGAATTGTTTAAACCTCTTACACGATTTTCTTCTTCATTCTGGTTATTCTCTTCTTTAATTCCACATATCACATTCTAATACATGTTGTTTAATTTGTGTCTCCGTTCTACCCAAATCTTAATTTTTTTCTTCAAACACAACATCTTGTTTACGGGGATCTTATATAAATTTGGATCATACAATCTTCCTCATAAGAATTATTTTTTCTTTTATCATCCAAATTAATCCTCACTCATCTTGTACATAAAAATATCTTATGCATCTGAAGATTCAAAAATACTCCACCATTGGTTTACAACCGCTTCATGCAGTCTTCTGGAGTCTTCCTAATAATTGTTGTTATTGGACATTAATTATAAATATGCACACATCATCTTATTGCCACGACCGAGAAACTTATGGGAACTTTCTTTTCAATTAACATAGATCAATTTTCATCCATAATTATCATGTTATTTCTCTCGACTACTCTATTTTGTTGATGAGTAAAGGTTGTTGTCAATTGTCTACTAATACCTGAGATTTATAAAAATTTATAAACTTGTTAGAGAAAAACTCGTCACCTCTGTCTATTTTTAAACAAGTTATATATGCATATATCTCATTCTCACCACAATCCTTACAAATATTTAATGTAGTTAAAGTTTCCAACTTTACAAGTAAGAAATGTACCCAAATTTTATTACTCATATCATCAATAAAGCTTAAGATGTAGTTTTTTTCTGATCTAAAACTTCTTGATAGGACCACATATATCTGAATGCACGAGTTGAAGTCACTTTGATTATTTCTATATATTTATTCTTGGTATATATATTCTTTGTTGCTCGCCAGTTAAGCATATAGTGCATATCTTCTTTGGAAACTTCAGAGCGGATAACCAACCACTATCTTCTTATAAGAAAGCGTTGTCAATCCCTTGTGATTAAATAGCTAAAAAAGACAATACCATACATAAGCTTCCTTATTTGATATAGTTGCATCTTGTAAACACATATAATTTCATGGTGCTACGAAAGTTCGCAGATAACACATTTTATATCTACTCGTGTCAGTTTGCCTCATTAATCTTTTTTTAAGATGATATATTTTATAAATTTCATCCCAAATTAGAATGGGTAATTCTTCTCTTAAAGTTGTCATGATTAATAAATTGTTTTTAGGATCAACATAATAATAAACATCAGATATTACATGAGTTATACCATTTAGTTACCCTCTTACATTTCCTTTTGCTACCACTTTAATTTTTATGTTAGCCTAAAATTTCACTATTTGACTTCAATCCTTTTTCAAATATGAGAACCCTTATTTGTTCTGAGCCATATGGTTATTGCATTCTAAGTTAAGGAACTTTATTTCTTATTTATTTGTTTGATAAAGTTTTATATAGGATATCAGCAAAATCTCATCACCTTCATTCATCTCATCATAATTTGCTTTCTCTCGAGATGTTCATCTTGAAAAATGTACCAACTTATAGAATTTGAAACATTCGATGATTGCTTTGTTTAGATTTTTTTCCCTTTACCTCTTGCACGTCCTCTTCTAAACATACTTCGACCTCTTCTTCTGTCAAACCTATCTTTTTAGATACATTCAACATATGTTCCTCCTCTTATTGTCCAGGCATTCTTTGTCCATGGACAAGCAAACTTTCAGACAAGTTATCATTTCTCAAAGTACTTAAATTGTTTGACTCATCTATTGAACAAACAACATAAATGAACTTAGGATTCAATAATCGAAGTGTATTACTCATTAGTGTACTTTGCTCCGTTTTCTCATCATTTGACTTCATCTTGTTCACCAAAGCTAACCTTTTTCCTAAGAATCTATCTATATTTTCTCATTTTTCATAGCAAGTAACTCAAAATCTCTTCTATAGGCTTGAAGCTGTGTCATTTTCACATCCGTGGACCTTTGATACTTCTGTTTCACTCAACATCATATTTCTTTTGAATTTCCCTCGTCGAGAATTATTTTCAGGATTTCTCTGCCAATTGTCTTACACGACTATGGTTATTAGAAATCAAAAATATAAACAAATTCTGAAAATCAAATCATCTCTAAATAACACAAAAACTAAATAAAAAATAGAAAATATTTAATAGTAGTTTGGTCAGATTGGAACAAAACTTACAAAGACCTTTTATACAATTCTAACATGTAAGTAGTTTAGCTCAAGCACCATTTGATTGAATGTTTGGAAATATGTTTATAATTTTTTATATATGTATTTGTATAGTTATAATTTTCTTATATTTTTCAAAATCATTATATAATCTTGAGTATGCATATATTGAAACATTATATTGTTAAAAAGTTCGTATTTTTTTACATAAATTTACCATCCATGAATAATGAGTCATCAATGTGAAGATTTACTTAGTGAGTGGAGCCATAATTTTTTCATTTCCGAAATTGATGATCTTGATGATTATGGCTCTTGATCTTCTAAAAAGTTTGCAACCTGATCCTATTTTAATGATTTGATTATGAAAGAGTATCAAATCAAAACCTTTATCAATCTTAGTTTTTTTTTATCTGATTTTCTCTCAAACAAGGAACCGTGATTCTCAAATAAATGAATCTATTAAAAAGATGTTTCAAACATACACCTATATTTCTAGTATATGTATGTTGAATTTTTAATTCAAAATTAAAATTGTATTACTAAATGAAAACTAACATTTGTTTAAGTTATTACTTCTCTACAACCTCACACTTATTCTGGTATAAAATAATCTCATTTTTTTTGTTTTGATTAAGTTGCTTATTTCTGAATCCAAACTTTTGTAGTATTCGGAACAAAATTGGTATCCATACAATTACTTTCATGACACATATTTTATCTGTTAGTCCATCACTTGATATACGATTACTTGTATTGGACTAATATTGACAAAATAAAATACATTAATATAAACATATGATGAACTATCCCATAAAAAAATCCAACATATATTATTAATTAACAATTATTTTTTCTAAACAAAACTAAATTATTTTATTTTATTTTTTAAGAAAGGAAAAACATTATATATTTTTCGTTTATATATGGTTATAATTGTTGGGAATAATATGGTGTGTGATATTCCGTCTCCACATTAGTATGATTTTGTCAGTTTTGGATCCAAAAACTCATACGGCTTTGCTTTTAGTTCACTTCCGAAAAACATCGTACTAGTTGAAATATGTTTTTACATCCTTCTCATATTTAACTATGTGGATATAGGACTTTGGTT